>CM057459.1:337300833-338646666 GCA_016271365.2 Neoceratodus forsteri
CGCCTGGGTCCCGCGAGGAGACAGTTGTCGGAGGATCCGTATAGGCAGAGATGGAACCGGGTCCAACGAGGGAAGGCAAACCGGCACCTGGTTGTCAACCGCCAGGAATGGCTCCCTCCAGCGGAACAGGAGGCTCCTCCTGGGGAAGCTCCAGCGGAGGAGGAGGAGGGACCACCTGTCCTGAGACCCCAGTAGGGAATGCGAGTGCATCCTGGGGTGTGCTTCACGTCCAGGAGACCAGCACTATCTCCTCCAAGGTAGCAGGGTCAGCAGGTTGTGCACTACTGGCAGGGAGGGCTGTCTTCCCCGGGCTTGTCCAGGCGTCGGGTGGAGCGTGAGTCCCCGACGGGGTGCTGTATCTGTGTGATCCCCATGAGGACTGTCTTATCCAGACTCTGGAACCTGGCGGAAAGGGATGAGCAGATGAGCTGGGAAGCAACTTGGCAGGCAGCAGCGCTGGTCCCCAGAGGAGCCGGGCCAACTTACCTGCTAAGAGAACCGGAAGCAAGGTGGTTCCTTTGAGTCCCCGGACACTGCCTGAATGACCTTAATGGAAGGCAGTGGGGGAGAGGCCTTGCTGGAAGCTGGCCTAGAATTCTCGGTCTTGGTACCCTCTGACTGGTGTTACCACTCCCGTGTTTTTCCTTCTTCTTGGGCTTCAAAGGAGAGGAAGAAGAAGATGAAGCAGAATCTCTGATCTTCTCCATTTGCTTCTCCAAGGAGGCTAAACGAGATTTTATGGGATGGGGCTCCAGAGCCTGCTGCCTTCGTTTCCAGTGGTCTGGTTGAGCGGTTGGCAATATGGGCAGGAGGCCATGGGATGGTCTGGGCCTAAACAAATGACACACTTTCGGTGACTGTCCTTGTGTGGGATCTGGGTGCCACAGGAATCACACTTCTTCTTAGGAGTCAGTGACGACATAGAAGCTCTAGCGTGAACAAAAAGCCGAAGGTTTTAAAAAATTTTGAACTGGTAAAGAAAAACAACTGGCGATTGCTGTGTAGGTCTACCGTGAAAGGTAACTGCATGAGGTGAGGGCGGAAAGAACTGGAGGGTGGGGCTGGGGACCACCCACTATATAGGGTCATGCTGACATCGCCATGTGATGTCCGGGTGGGTGGTCCCCATCGGGCATTGCTGGAAAATTTCTGCCGCTATCCTGACGCCAGGTGGCACCAGTCCTACATGTTATGACCTACTGCAGGAACCCTCTTGAAGTAAGATCTAATCTACCTGTAGAGGGAGCATTCCACATAACATAGTTGGAACTGGATTCTATTCCAGTTCTAAGCTCTAAAATCTCCAGAATAACAGCTCAGGATGGAGACTATGCAAACTATATGACATCACTTTTGGATTCCAGTTGTTAAGAATGACAGTCTAAACATGTACCCCTGGAAAAGAGGAGACAGAGAGGTGACATGATAGAGACCTACAAGTACCACACAGGGATAAACAGGGTGCAGGATGGGAGTCCCTTTCAAATGAGAAACGGCACCAGGACCAGGGGACATGCCGTGAAACTGGGGGTTAAGAGATGTGACTATGTGACTAAGTACTACTTCACTGAAAGGGTGGTAATCACCTAGAACAGACGTCCACAGAAGTTGTGGAGGCAAAAACAGTGGGGGCATTAAGCATGCATAGGACAGACATAGGGAATATTAGTAAATAGGCAGGAAGCGGGGGAGGTTGCCAGAGACCAGTTAGCATCTGCAGAGACAGATTAGGCAGAGAACATCAAGGCATACTGGGTGGGCCAAACAGTCCTTTTCCATGGACAAATTTTATGTTTCTAAATTGTTGATTTCTGAAGAAGTAAGAAGATTGAGATGAGCAAAAGAATCTAATATATACTTAAATTTAAGTCAAACATTCAAAATGGTTTTTCATGAGAATCTGAGGAAATCTGGAATTACAAGGAATATAGCACTCACTGGAAAGACAGCTGGTTAAGAAATAGAAATCAGCAGGTAGTAGTACATGCACATCACACTGGAAGAAAGTCTCCAGTGGGGGTCCTCAGGTGTCGGTACTGGGACCCCTACCGCTAATATTTGTATTAGTGACCTGGAGTCAGGGGTCTCAAGTAAAATAATTTAACCTGACAGTGGTACACAGAAAGCTAATGAAGGTAGTAGATTCTAGGAACAGGACGCCATTTGACAGGGGTATGGTAATATAATGTGGGAGGGCCAACATTTAACAAAATAAATTTATTGAGAATAATTGTAGGGTCCCTCACTTAGATATTAGGATTGTAGGTCTAAGGTACCATTTAAAAAGAAACAATTAGCAGCAATATATCAAGGTTGGGAGTCATCGCCGATGAGAAATCAAGCTGCCATAGCAATGTGCAATGGTAGCTGATGAGGCAAAACACATTTTGGGTTGCATTCAAAGGTGAGTAACATGCTGTAAAAGTGATGTGATGCTGTCTATTAACAGGGCAATGGTAAGGCTGCACTTTGAGTATTTTGTGAGCAGTTCTGGTTGCTGCAGTACAGAACAGACACTGCAGCAACTGCAAAAGTATGTAACAGTGAGAAACTAAAATGATGAAGGAATGGATAAGTTCCTCCATGGGGAACATTCAGATAGGGTTCTAAAGGTATGTTTTCCTTGGAAAAAAGAAAACTAGAGAAGGCTTGATTTAAGTTTTAAATTTGTAAGGGATTAGGTAAAGTGCACTGGAGAAACATCTTCCAGCTTGTTCATGGCAACAGAACTAGTGGCAAACCCTTTTCTTAAGGGAAGATAAAGAGTCAGGAGTAGAGTGAGAAGACAAACTTACTCACCTTAGAATCCTGTTTCTTCCAAGGTATTCTTCAATATTCTTAATGCTTGCAGTCAGCCTCCAGCATTGAACTGCTGGAGAATGGAACGATATGTAAATCATGGAACGCTCACTGGCGTGCTACCATACAAACTGCTGCCCTTACAACTGCTGCATACCGTAACACTCAGATTCATTGAGCCTGCAAGGAAATGCCCCTAACTAAGCTATCAAATCTATACTAATCTATACTAATAACCATTTGGTAATAAAAGTAATAATAACAATAATAATAACAGTAATAACAATAACATCCTCTTGGTAAAATTTATCCCCAAACTGTTAGATATGACCCAAAGGGGGAAAACAACACCCAACAGGGTTCAAACGTATAACACAATTAGGTGAAACCCTCCATCTATACAGGTATCCAGCTGAGAGGCAGAGGTTACTAGTTCTGGAAATGGAGGCAGGAAGGAAGAGTTAAGAATATTGAAGAATACCTTGGAAGAAACAAGATCACTACTGTGAGTAATTTTTCTTCTAATCCAAGGAATTATCCAATAACTCTCTTAATTTATAAAGCAGTACCTCTGGAGGTGGGCACAGAGATAAAAAGTACGTACCTACCATAATTCCTGATCTTCTCTTGTAACTTCACCATTCATTACTGCTGGGTGTAAGCGAGCACCCATTCCGGGAGAGTTTTATTTTTTGGAGCAAGGAGTCGGAGCCACAGCGCCGCCCACGGGGCATGCACCACGTGGTGTGCAGGGCGCTAGGCGCCCAGACCTCCTCCTCCATCCCAGTTCTGTAAGCCAGAGAGGCAAATAAAAGAACAGAAGAGTAAGAGGAGGCAAGAGAGCCGAGGGATAGTAAAAGGAAAGGAAACAAACTGAAAAGGAATAAGCCGATAAAGGACAAGAAAGAGGAGAACCCCACCCTAAGGGACCACAAGGCCTCACTCCTGGGGCAGCTCCATGGGGGAACAGATAAGGGAGAGGAAGAGAGAATGAAGAAGAAGAAGAAGAACGGGGGGATGCTGAGGAGGGAAAATACTGCCAAGTTATAAGTTAAATTGGCTTAAGGGTCCTTTTAATGTCTTTATAAGTGACAATGCAGAGGAACTGGAAGGAAAAGTATGTCTCTTTGTGAAGCGACACAAAGATCTGCAACAAGGTTGATAAACAAGATGGAGTGGAAAGGATGAGAAGGGACTTGGAAGGTTGGAGGAATGGTCAAATGTATGGCAGCTCAGATTCAATGCAAAGAAGTGCAGGTAATGCACCTGGGAAACAAAAACCCAGGGGAAGAGTACACAATGTGGGGTGAGATACTGACAACAGTAAAATGGAAAGGGACCTGAGGGCAGAGACAGCGCTAGATAGGGCAAAAGGGAAAAAGTTGCAGCTTGCTCCAGAAATGACCCACTTTCCACAGGACAGTGGGTCCAAAGTGGTGCACCTGTCTCTAACAATAGCTGAAAGATGGAAAACTAAACAATAGAAAAGTATTTTCACCCAACAAATTTAAGCTTTCTGTACTAGTGAATTTCTACTAACGATTAGGGTTTAGGACCCAGTTGTTTCTCATTTTGACCCACATTTTACACCTATGGGTCTAATTTGACCCATGTTTTAAAACCCCTAGCCTGTCACTGCCTGAGGTAATTATATCAGATGACCTAAAGGTGGTAAAGCAATGTGAGAAGGCAGTAAGGAAGGCTGGGGATACTGGGATGCATAGGAGAGGCATCAATAGTAGAAAACAGGAAGTTGTTATCCTCTGTACAGACAGTTGGTGAGACCCTATCTGAGTACTGTGTGCAGTTCTGGAGACAACATCTCCATAAAGACACAGACAGAGTGGGGCTGTCCAGAGGAGGGCAACCAAAATGGTGCAGGGTCTGCACCAGAGGACATACTATAAGAAAGACTAAAGGAGCTAATATGTATACCCTTGAGGAAAGAAGGGAGAGAAGGGACATGATAGAAACTTTTAAGTACCTCAAGGGAATCAACAAAGTCCAAGAGGGTAGCATCTTTCAGAAAAAGAGATGTGCAAAAACAAGGGGGTACAATTTGAAGATAGAGTGGGATGGCTCAGGAGGTATGTGAGGAAGTATTTTTCATGGAGAGGGTTGTGGATGCATGGAAACAGCCTCCTGAGGAGGTCGTGGAGTCAAGAACAGTGGTTGAATTCAAGAATGCATGGGACAGACATAAGGCAGTCCTAGTTGGGGGTAGGAGAAAGTAAGCTGTTGGTTAACTGGATCTGCAGCTTATCTGTTAGGTAGAAAATGGGCAGACTAGGTGGGCCAGCGGTCCTTATCTGCATCCAAATTCTATGTTTCTATCAGCTCAGAACCAAAGGGCAAGGAAGCAGGATCCTTCAAACAAAACTGGCCTAAGGTTCGACCGAACTGTTCGCAGCTTGATAAACAAAAGGCAGATTTCCCACACCTCCCGCTATCCCAAAGCCCATCACTCAAGCTGAGAGCTCACAGATTGCCAAGGCACACAACCTGTTCAGGAGGAGAGGCCTAACTTAGAAAAGGGGAAAAAGGACCCCACTAGCACATTGCCATGTGTTAATACAGGTGGTGGTGGTGGTGGGGGGGAATTGAAGCCCTAAAGGGGCACCCTCTTGAGAAAGTGGACAAAGATAGGAAGGAAACTCATTCTGACTCCCTGGGAGGCAGAAGCCAAAGAATAAGACCACCAGTTCCTGAAGGCAATTTTGAAAATGGCCAGACAGATTTCGACTGGCACCAGACTGGCATACACAGGACAAGATCCAGAGATACCAGCGAAGTCCGAGAACTAAGGAACAGGACCGCTCAAGAACTATTCCTGTTAACTGGTGATTGAACTAACTTGGCCTAAGAAAAAAGGTGCCAGTAGGGACACCTTCAAGGGTAATCAGAAAGAGTTCCCTCAGGAGAAAGATGAAGCTCTACTTGCTCCTCCCTCCCCAGACTTTTGTTACCTCTTCTGAGAGAAGAACCGAAGACCCAAAGGCTGGGGATTTAGGCTCTAATGGGCACTGGAAAGGAGGAAGAGTGAGCAGGGCAGAAGCGGACGCCCAAGAATGGAGGCCCATGAGGGAAGGTGGGCAGGATTCAGTAATGAATGGTGAAGATACAAGAGAAGATCGAATTACGGTAGGTAAGTAATTTTACATCTTCCTTTGTCAATCTTCACCATTCATTGCTGCTGGGTGAGTACCAAGCCCCCCAAGGGGAGTAACATAATCCTGAGGAACAAGACCTCAGCCTCCTGTTGGTAAGAAACAGGAAGAAGAGACCCTGACTGTACTAGACTGGAGCCAAGGCCAAGGAGAGCTAGAAGGTGTCCTCTGAAGATGAGGGGATGGAGGAAGCCCTGTAGAAGCCTCCTAGCCCTGGTAGAAAAGAGGCAGGTCCCTCGGTAGGCAGAGCAAATCACCCTACACCGGCCTGGGGTGACAACCTTGATAGACGAAGACATTCCATCCGCCTAATGCAGATCGCTGTCCCCGCAAACCTGAAGCCACCTAATTAGCATCGAAGATGCCTTTGTTGGTGCCTTGCCAGTACCAGGCCTATAGCGGAAAGGGCAATGGCCTGTCGAGGTTGCTCCATATCAGGCATCAATTCCAGCACCTGAGCCAGCATCGACCACAAGTGCTCGTTATAGCAGCATGGTGTGCCTGATGTGATGCAATGCAGTCAACATCGCACAAGAAGAAGAGAACACTTTCGCCCCACTGGTCGAATTGTAGGGAATCCAGTATCTGGTGGATGGTCTTGTGCCTGGCGCCGGCACCGGAAGAGGTCTCTAGGAGCACCAAGCCTGAGGGCGGGTTAGGAGAGAATCTAGGGAATCTGATGGAGCACAATACCTCCTCCTGCAATCTGCGGGGCTGGGAGAGGGTTGGCTGGAGACTGCCAGGTGCGGATAGACACCTCCTGGAAGGAATAGGCCAGGATGGCACCACCAAGTGTTGGGCACTGAATTCACTGAGGAGTTTGTCGTCTCCAGCTCGGTATTGTCCCATCTAACATAGGAAATACAGAGCTGGGACGTCATTGTCCACCTAGGGACAAATGACTTGGCTCATCATGAGATTACAGTAGTGCAGGAGAACTTTGTAGAGTTGGGGAGGGCCTAAGACAAGTAGCACACACAGTATCCTTCTCAGGGTGCTGCCTGTCAGTGGCATGGGTGAGCGAGGGTACTTTGCACCATGCAGTTTAATGAATGGTTGAAAAATGGTATGGAGCACAGGGCTTTGGCTTCATTGGGACTGGGGTTCCACCTGGAGGGACACCAGCCTATACTGGCAGGATGGTCTGCATCTGTCCAGGAAGGGAACAAGTCTTTTGAGCAATCGGTTTAAATGCTTCATTGGCAAGCTTTTAAACTAGTCAAGGGAGGCACTGATAAGCAGCAGGAAAATCCCAGCCTCTCCCTACAAAACAGAGTACTAAATGAGAAAAGATCAAGGTAGAAAGGTCAGTGGGGATGCTGCAACAGAAGGTAAAGCCATCAAAATGGAAAGCAATGAGTACCAATGCCCATAGTCTGGGTAACAAGCTTCCAGAATTAGTGGCCTTGATGGAGGAGGAACATCTGGATATCGTGGCAGTCACAGAAACATGGTACACACAAAACCATGACTGGGACGTAAACATACCAGGATACACTGTCTAAAGGAGGGACAGGGAGGGTAAAGAGGAAACACAAAAACATAGAATTTGACGGCAGATAAGGACCGCTTGACCCACCCAGTCTGCCCATTTCCCTACCTACTGGATAAGCTGCAGATCCTAGTTAACCAGCAGCCTACTTCTTCCCTACCCCCACCCCTAGAATGGCCTTTATGACTGTCCCATGCATGCTTGAATTCCACCACTGTTTTTGACTCCACAACCTCCTCCGGAAGGCCGTTCCATGCATCCACAACCCTCTCTGTGAAAAAATACTTCCTAAATTACCTCTGAGCCCCCTCTATCTTCAAATTGTGCCCTTGTTCTTGCACACCTCTTTTTGAAAGATGCTACCCTCTTGGACTTTGTTGATTCCCTGAGGTACTTGAAAGTTTCTATCATGTCCCCCTCTCCCTCCTTTCCTCGAGGCTATACATATTAAGCTCCTTTAGTCTCTCTTCATATGTCTCTGGTGCAGACCCTGCACCATTTTAGTTGCCCTCCTCTGGACAGCTTCCATCCTGTCTATGTCTTTGGAGACTGGGTCTCCAGAACTGCACGAGTACTCAGATGGGGTCTGACCAGCTGTCTGTACAGAGGGATAATAACTTCCTGTTTTCTACTGGTGATGCCTCTCCCTATGCATCCCAGTATTCCCCAACCCTCCTTGCTGCCCTCTCACATTGCTTGCCCACCTTTAGGTCATCTGATATGACTACCCCCAGGTCCCTTTCCATTTTGTTGTTAGTATCTCCCCCATTGTGTACTCTTACCCTGGGCTTTTGTTTCCCAGATGCATTACCTTGCACTTCTTAGCATTGAATCTAAGCTGCCATACATTTGACCATTCCTCTAACCTTGCCAAGTCCCTTCTCATCCTTTCCACCCCACCTTGTGCATCAACTCTGTTGCAGATCTTTGTGTCATCTGCAAAGAGACATACTTTTCCTTCCAGTCCCTCTGCAATGTTCCTAAAGACATTGAAGAGGACCGTCCTAATACTGAACCCTGCGGTACCCCACTAGTAACCCCCTTTCTTCAGAGTGGACTCCATTTACTATTACTCCTCTGTGTCCTATTCTCCAGCCAATTTTACTCAGGCTGTCATCTTGGGACCCACTCCCAGGCTGGCTAACTTGTATATTAATCTTTGTGTGGGACTGTGTCAAATGCCTTGCTAAAGTCTAGGTAGGCCATGTCCACAGCCCCTCCCTGATCTACTACTTTGGTCATCCAGTCAAAGAAATCTATCAGATTAGTCTGGCATGACCTTCCCGCTATGAATCCATGCTGCCTTGGGTCCTGTGCCCCTCTGGCCTCTAGATACTCGACAATTCTTTTCTTCAAAGTGATTCCATCATTTTCCCTATCACTGAGGTTAAACTAACAGGTCTGTAGTTTCCTGCTTCTGCCTTGCTCCCACTTTTGTGAAGGAGAATCACATCTGCCCTCCTCCAATCCTCCGGGTACCACCCCATTCTCCCATGATTTGTTAAAGAGAGTAGTCAGTGGTGTCACTAGTTCTACCCTTAGTTCTTTTAGAATTCTGGGATGAATCCCATCAGGCCCCATTGCTTTGTCCACCTTCAGTTTTAAGAGTTCTTTCAGAACCCTTTCTTCTGTAAATGGGCTGGTATCAACTTCTGTATCCAGAGTGCTTCTACTGTTTGTTTTAGGAGGAGGAGGTAGCTCTTTACATAAGGGAAGGTATCAAAGCAAAGAACAAAAGGGTAAACAGGGAGGAGAATAAGCACTGTGGGTAAATTTGGAGACGAGGCAATGGCACCCACAATCCGCACAGGGCTTTACACAGACCTTCTCAGGGGAGGAAATGGACAAGAAAATGATAGAAAGTATACTTAGAATGGCAGAAAAAGGGAGATATTGCTGATGGGTGATCTGAATATGCCAGATGTTAACTGGAGTGCAGTTGCAGCAGCCACTTGAAGAGTGGGGTTATTCTAGATGCCCCTACAGGGGCATGCCTTAGACAACTAGTACTGGAGCCCACTCGAGAGGAGCAATCTTAGACCTGGTTCTCTCAAATGGAGATGGAGAGGGATCACAGATGTAGAAGTGGGTAGCCATCTGGGAACTAGCGACCATCAAACAGTATAGTTCACAATAAACACAGCAATAGAGTCAAGCCATACAAAGGCAAAAGTACTGGACTTTAGGAGGGCTGACTTTGCCAAAATAGGTGAGTGCCTAAGGAATGCACTAGCAAATGGGCAGGAAGGAGGAGTGGAAGAACAATGGGGAATAATAAAACTGCCATCACAGAGGTAACAAGCCTTTGTGTGAAGCAAATAAACAAAACAAAACGATGTAAGAAACCACTATGGATCTCAAAGGAAGTGGCAGTGAAGGTTCAAGAGAAAAGAAAGCATTCAGGAAGCACAAGGAATCACAGAAGGAGCAGGACAGAGAACTGTATCAGTTCAAGCTAAACGAAGCTGGAAGGCAGTCAGAACAGCAAAGGCCCAAACCGAGGAAAAGACAGCCAACTCAGTTAAGAAGGGGATAAAACCTTTATAGGTACATCAGGAGCGTGAAGGAAGACCAAGAGGGTATAGTGAGGCTTAATAAAGGGAGGGAGGGTGGGCAGAGGGTGACTGTGAAAAGGCAGAGATACTAAACAAATATTTTGCTCAGTATTTACAAATGAAGAGGGGAGGTACCTAAAAACAAACAGTAGAAACACTCTGGATACAGAAGTTGATACCAGCCCATTTACAGAAGAAAGGGTTCTGAAAGAACTCTTAAAACTGAAGGTGGACAAAGCAATGGGCCTGATGGAATTCATCCCAGAATTCTAAAAAGAACTAAGGGTAGAACTAGTGACACCACTGACTACCCTCTTTAACAAATCATGGGAGGATGGGTGGTACCCGAGGACTGGAGGAGGGCAGATGTGATTCCCTTCACAAAAGTGGGAGCAAGGCAGAAGCAGGAAACTACAGACCTGTTAGTTTAACCTCAGTGACAGGAAAATGACGGAATCACTTCTCAAGGAAAGAATTGTCAAGTATCTAGAGGCCAGAGGGCACAGGACCCAAGGCAGCATGGATCCACAGCGGAAGGTCATGCCAGACGAATCTGATAGATTTCTTTGACTGGGTGACCAAAGTAGTAGATCAGGAGGGCTGTGGACATGGCCTACCTAGACTTTAGCAAGGCATTTGACACAGTCCCACAAAAGATTAATATACAAGTTAGCCAGCCTGGGAGTGGGTCCCAAGATGACAGCCTGGGTAAAGAATTGGCTGAAGAAAGGACACAGAGATAATAGTAAATGGAGTCCACTCTGAAGAAAGGGGGTTACTAGTGGGGTACCGCAGGGTTCAGTAATAGGACAGTCCTCACAATGTCTATAAGCAACATTGCAGAGGGACTGGAAGGAAAAGTATGTCTCTTTGCAGATGACACAAGATCTGCAACAGAGTTGATGCACAAGGTGGGGTGGAAAGGATGAGAAGGGACTTGGCAAGATTAGAGGAATGGTCAAATGTGTGGCAGCTTAGATTCAATGCTAAAGTGCAAGGTAATGCATCTGGAAACAAATACCCAGGTAAGAGTACACAATGGGGGTGAGATACTAACAACAAAAATGGAAAGGGACCTGGGGTAGTCATATCAGATGACCTAAAGGTGGGCAAGCAATGTGAGAGGGCAGCAAGGAGCTGGGGGATACTGGGATGCATAGGGAAAGGCATCACCAGTAGAAACAGGAAGTTATTATCCCTCTGTACAGACAGCTGGTCAGACCCCATCTGAGCACTACGTGCAGTTCTGGAGACCCAGTCTCCACAAACACATAGACAGGATGGAAGCTGTCCAGAGGAGGGCAAGTAAAATGGTGTAGGGTCTGCACCGGAAGACATATGAAGAGAGACTTAAGGAGCTTAATATGTATAGCCTCGAGGAAAGGAGGGAGAGGGGGACATGATAGAAACTTTCAAGTACCTCAAGGAATCAACAAAGTCCAAGAGGGTAGCATCTTTTAAAAAAAGAGGTGTGCAAGAACAAGGCACAATTTGAAGATGGGGGGCGGCTCAGAGGTAATTTAAGGAAGTATTTTTTCACAGAGAGGGTTGTGGATGCATGGAACTGCCTTCCGAGGAGGTTGTGAGTCAAAAACAGTGGTGGAATTCAAGCATGCATGGGACAGTCATAAGGCAATTCTAGGGGTGAGGTAGGAAGAAGTAGGCTGCTGGATAACTAGGATCCTGAAGCTTATCCATTAGGTAGGAAAATGGGCAGACTGGGTGGGCCAAGCGTCCTTATCTGCCATCAAATTCTATGTTTCTATGTTTCTATGAGATCCCAACCATCCTTGGAAAGGAAGCTGATATTCAGTGAAACCAGCATTGGAAGAAAGGTGAGCAGTAGGTTCCTCTCCTCTGAGGAGGGAGCTGAGGAGGATGGGAACTCGAATGTCAGAAGACTCCTGTGGCAGTGGGGACAGGCGAAAGACCCATTCGTGCATGTACCTAACATATGACGGAAGGCCGCCGCAGTGCCTCTGAAGCGTCTCCCAGGATAGCGGTCCGGCGTAGGACCCTGTGACCTGGATGAGAGGGGTGGCTAAGAGGAATGGGAGAGGGACACCTACAAGAGGCGACTGTCCTCTGCCAGGGCTCTGGTATCCAGGGAACGAGCCGAGCTGAAGAGATCCCTGAAATCAAACCGGTCGCATGACAAAACCCTGGGAATGCGAACTCCAGAAGAGCCCTAACGGGGATCTCCTCAGACACACCTGGGGTTGCATGAGTCCAGAAGGGCAACCCATGACAGCACCACCAGAGGACCCCTGAACCCAAGAAGGAGAGGCAGGCTCGGCGCCACGGCTCCTTCCTGTACCCCGAGGGGTGGCAGAGGAGTGCCAACGTCCCTCACCCCGACCCCTCAGATTCTGAGGATGCCCTCCTCCTCCTTGACCCCAGCAAGGGTCCCTTGATTCAGGGACCTCCTGAGGGAGGCCCCAAGATGGGACTCCCAATCTCCCCGAGGCACAGCAGCACCAAGGCTGGCGGCTGCCCCAGGGGACAGTCCCTCCCAACCTCCAAGCCGTCCTCCCCAAGGACCCCAGGCCACCCCCAGCTTGGGAATCCTCAGAGAAAACCGCCGTGGAGATTTAGGGATGGGCGCTGGGCCACCTGACACCCAGCGTCCCACAGAGGATTCTAATTCTGAAGAATCAGGGAGCCAGTCAGAGTTCACATCCGAGTCGGCCCCTCCGAAGAGGAGTCAACCAGGAGGATCTCGATACTGGCTACCCCAAGAACCCCATGAGAAATTACGCTGGCATCGTCACAGCACGGCCATTCGGCACGGCCGCCACTCTGGAACCTGGTCCCAACCCATCACGTCCTAGTCGACCACCAAAGCGTGATGGCACCAGCACCAACACAGCACGCCAACAGAGCGACTCAGGTCAATGCCCCCACCAGCGCGCCGAGAACCAAACCAGTGCCGCATGCCCTGATCACCAGTGCCACAAATGGAACCAGGATCTGAGACAGCGCCAGAAGGTGGCAGTGAGGGTCCACCAGTGCCTGACCCAGCACTGAGGGCTGCGACACTGGGGAGCCTGCACCTCAGGAGAGCAACTGCCAAGGCGGTGTCAACGACGCGACCCTGGGAAGAGTCACGCCGTTCCTCTGACACTGTAGAAGAGGCCTCCTCTTCAGCAAGGCTTGAAGATGAGGAGGTATCCTCCTCACCAGACCATATAGGTCTGGGAGGGACCCGGAGGAAGGGCCTAAAGACCTAACCTGGGAAGCCCGGAGGAGCCAGTCTCTCTGAAAGTCGAAGCGGGGCCTGCCAACTTTGAATGCACAGATTTCAAGAACACGGCAATCCATGGAGAAACAGGCATCGCATCTGTTCATATCATGGTTAGGTCCCAGGCAATCAAGGCAGACATCATGTCAGTCCATCATGGAGAAATGCCGGCACAGGAGCACTGACACATGGTGGCACGGCCGCTACCTTCGCTTGGATCCCTAATCGGACATGACGCAAACATTTTTTATAAACAGTTAAGATCCCAGCGCTGCCAAAATATAACCTAAAACGGTCTTACTGGCTTCAACGTGTCGGGAAAATCAAACCGGGATGAAGGAGATCGAAGCAGATGTCGGAAAATGACAAAAGGCCTCATGGCGCAGCAGCAAAGGTTCACTTGTGCATAGCAGATGCAGCCTTGATGGCAGGAGAAACAGAACTGGGATGGGTAGGAGTCTCACGGCACCTAACGGCCGCCCTTGCACACCACGAGTGTCGCTGCTCTTGTGGGCGGCGCCATAGGCGCTGACCTTCCTCAAAAAAAAAAACTCCTGTAGTGAGTGCGTGCTTCCGCTTTACACCCAGCAGTAATGAACGGTGAAGATTGACAAGGAAGATCCTATTTTGAAATAGACTCTGCAGAACTGCTGTGCCAAACCTGTCATCACTTCTGGACTGAGTGTCAGGCAGTAGTGCTTTAGTGAAAGTGTACGGTTTTTCCATCTACAGTAGCTTCTTTGCAGATTTCCAGTAGTGGGATGTCCCTGGCAGCTGCTACTGTAGCACCTGTGTTCCCTTTGTGGAGTGGGCTCTGTGGCCACTGGGGCCTTGCCCACTCTTGAGTAACAGAATTGGATACATTGTACTATCCAGCATGAGATGGTCCTTTTAGACGCTGGTTTTCCTTTTCCCACATCCCCATAAGTCAGGGACAGCTGCTGTCTGTCCTGTCTGTGGTCCTTGGTGTGAGTAATGTAGTAGCTCAAAGCTCTATTGACATCCAAGCTATGCAACCTGAGTTCACCTGAACTGGAATGCTCAGTGAAAAGACCGGCAAGGTAATGGATGGATTCAGATGGAGGTCCAGACTACCTTTGAAAGGAACTTCCTGTTAGTTCTAAGCACCACATTATCCCTAGGAAAGAGATAATTCTGCTCTATACACAGGGCCTGGAGCTCACTAATCCTTCTGGCCGAGGTGATGGCCACCAGGAAGACTGTTTTCCAGGTTACATATTTAAGGTGTGCTGAGACCATCAGCTCAGATGGGGGTTCCATGAGCTTGGCGATGCATACATTAAGGTACCATGCTGGCACCAGTTCCTGTGGGGGAGGGGGTGCAGATGAGTTAAACCTTTGAAAAATGTCTTGAAAATGGGATTGGATGCTATGGAGACACCCTGTCAGCTGAAATATAAGCTGAAACTGAAGCCAGGTGAACCTTTAGGGTAGTGGACTGCAGACCCAAGGAATGTAAATGGGTAGGTAGTCCAGCAGTGCGGCAGCCCTGCCTGTGAAAGTACCATATCGTTAGTAGAACACCATAAAGAAAACCTCTTTGATTTGGAGGCATAAGTTCTCTTGGTTGAGGGCTTCCTGAATCCCCTCAGAACATTAAGGACACTCTCTGAGAGTTGCAAGCCTGCATACTCTAGGTCTTCAAGAGCCATGCTTTGAACCAGAGGGATCTGAGGTTCAGGTACAGAATCCTCCCCTGGGAGGAGGTTAGAAGATTGTGCCTCCAAGGGAGGTGTGCAGTGAGTACTATGGCTGCCTGGCCCAGTCTGGAGCTATCAATATCATTGTGCCTGGCTGGGACCTGAGCTTAATCAGGACCCTGCACAGCAGTGGAAAGGAGGAAATGCATACAGCTTCTTTCCTGACCAGTCAAGCAATAGGGTGTCTAGTGGTACTGTGCCCTTTGCTGGTGGTCTGCAACAGAACTTCGGCAACTGTTTTTGTCATGGGATGCAAAGAGATCCATCTCTGGGGTATCCCATCTTCAGAACTACCTCCAGCACTTGTCTGTTTAGGGACCATTCGTGATGATCCTGGTTGATGCTGCTTAGGCATTTGCCAGTGTGTTGTCCTTTCCTGGCAGATGAATGGCTACCAGCGAAGCCTCAAGTGAGTAAACCAGATTCCACACCTTCATTGCTTCCATGCACAGAGGACTGGACCTTGTTCCGCCCTGCTTGTTTATGTAGTACATTGTAGTGGTATTGTTTGTTCTGACCTGTACCACCTTGCCTTGTATCAGAGATTTGAAGGCCTGCAGTGCTATATATACAGCTCTGAGTTCCAGTAAATTTATGTGCTGGAGACTCTGCACTTGACCAGGTACCGTGGTACAGTATGTGCCCCCAAGTGAGCCCCAAGAGCCCAGGAGGGAGGCGCCTGTAGTGAGAACTATGGATGGAGACTCCTGCTGAAAAGGAACTCCTTCCTAAGGTTTCCCTGACCTTCCACCACTGAAGGGCCTGCAGTCATCCTTATTACTGGTATCAGCTTTGAAAGAGAATCCCTTCTTTGACACCAGGGCATTGAGGTGGAATTGTATGTCCTCATCTGGAAACCCTGAGTCATGACTGTGCCTGTTGCTGCAGCCATATGGCTCAGTAGCTGCAGAAACTGCCTTGCTGGTTTCGGTTTGTTTAGCTTGAAAGCCCCAGCAATCTGGAGGATGTTGCTTACCCTTTCTTGAAGTAAGTAAGCTCTTCCCCTCAGCATGTCCAGCTCTGCCCCTATGAAAGGCAGTACTTGCACTGGTTGTAGGACAGAGTTTTGAGGTTGGCCAGGAACCCTAAGGACTCCAGGAGGTCTTGGGTTGCCCTTAGGAATCTCTTACCTGTTGTGGTGTTCCCACCACTAACCAGTCATTAGGTAAGGGAACACTGTCATTCCCTGCCTTCTTAGGTATGCCACCATCACTGCCAGGCATTTTGTGAATGCCCTTGGGACTGAAGTAAGGCCGAACGGAGTACTGAGAACTGGTAGTGACCTGAAGCCAGTCTGAATCTGAGGTATTTTCTATGGGACTCTCTTATGAGGATGTGGAAGCATGTGTCTTTTAGGTCCAGGGATGCCAACCAATCTCCTTCTGAGCGTTGGCAGAATCATAGCTAAGATTACCATTTTGAACCTTGGCTTTGCCAAATGCTTGTTCAGTAGTCTTAGATCTAGAATGGGTCACCACTTCCCATTTTTCTTCTGGATCAGGAAGTACCTGGAGTAGAACCCTTTTCCCTTTGCGCAGAGGAACTGGTTCCACAGCTCTTGACAGTAACACATTTCTCACTTCCCTTCTAATAGCTTCTTTTCTGAAGTGGAAGCTGGCCTGAACATTCTTGTTCTTAAGGTTGGGAAGGATTTGAAACTGAGGGACAATCCTTGACTCACTACTTCAGGACCCACTTGTCTGTGGTGATGTTCTACCATGCCTGGAAGTAGTGAGTCAACCTGCCCTACTGGTAAATGGGAGGTGACCCTGGTAACCATGTCAGAGGTTCTGCTTAGGTTGGGATTGAGCCTGGTTAGCCTGGTTCCCATGCCTAGATCCTCTTCTGCCCCTTCCCCTAATGTATTCTGTCTGCTGAGGATACTGCTGTACAGCCTGGGCTTGAAAGAAAGGTCTGCCATAAGTGGACCTACCTGCCCCCTCCCATAAGGCCTGTAGATGTTGAAGACTTTTCCTTGGCCATGTTGCTCTTGTAGGTGGTATTGTATTCATCCACCTTTTTATATAGGCCTCTGTCTTGTCCCCAAACAATGAATTATTCTCACAGGGGAAGTCCATAGCCTTTGCGGTGTGTCCTGTGACAAATTAGTGGCTCTCAGCCATGCAAACATTCTTAAGACAATTGTGAGGAACATCCATCTGGTAGCAGTGTCATTAGCATCTACTGCCATCTGGAATTGATACTTGGAAGCATCCAAGCCAAACCTAAATGTCTCTATTAGGCGGCTGCCAATCCAGCTGGAGCCTTGTCTGCCATGGCCATGACAGACTGCCACAAGGACTTTTAATATTGGGCCACATAGACCATATAATTTTCCTGTCTGATAGACAAAGTGGCTGACAGGTAGCCTTTTTGGACATGCTGTTACTCTTCCTTGAATCTCTGTCAGGGGAATGAGATATCAAAGACATCTGGCCTGTCACAGGCTACAGTCTTTATCAACCCTTCATGGTCAGGATGGGAGAATAGAAATAATACCTGACCTATCCAGCTGATATTTCAATCAGCCTTCTTGTCAAGGGTGGGACAGAATTTGGAGTCTGTAGAATCCTCAGTATGTGCTTTTGAGGAATTTATTTATTGGTAAGAGCAGCTTCTTTGTGAGAGTTAGTCCCATGAGGTCCAGAAACTCCACTTCCTCCTTCTACCACCTCACTGGTAATTATGTCTAAAGCATCTATCATCTGCTTCACAAAGTATAATGTGAAGAGAAATCTTCAAGTAGTCTAGGTAAATTCAAATTCTGACCAGGGAGATTTCAGGCTCAATGGGCTCCCCTTCATCATCATCATCATACTCTTACATACATACGTGCATACATATATACATGCCAGTAGATTAGGCCCATCGGTCTATTGAGTCTACCATCACGGCACACTGGTATTGCACAGTAGCTCTCTCCCCCAACATTGATTTACCCCCTTCCTTGAATCCCAGCCTACTCCCCACTCTAGTTTCCCCTACACCCTTAATCTTACCCCTGAGCCTGAATTATTCTCCATCACTAATCTTCAAATTGCTCCTAGGTATCAGGAACCGCAACCAGAGTTACGGTTGCTGAACCAAGGGGTTTTCTGGTACCTGCTGAACCACAGAATTGGTATTAATCCCTGAGAGTGGCTGCTTGTAAAGCCTGAATAACTTTCAGAGCTTGAGCAATAGCCTCTGCTGTTGGCATATCTGTTTTCCACAGAAGTCCCCTTAGGCTTTCCAGCAGGGGTTCTGTATGTTTAGTTTTCTGTTTCTATTTTGCTGGTTCCGGGTTGTCAGCTGGTTCTCCGGTTCATTTGGGTTTTGATGGCTCTCCTTTATTTGGAATAGATGGTTCAGGTTCCATTACCCATATCAGTAAAGGGAGAAGGCTGGTCAGGGCCCTTATCTCGTATCATCTGGAGATGTCATCTTCTTTTGTACCGTTCAGCCTTTTTCAATTGTTTTAGACAGAAAGGTTTTACAGATTTCACACTCAGCTGTGAAATGGGATTCCCAAGGCAGACTACACACATATCATGTTTTTCTGCCTTAGCAAAAATCTCTCCACACTGAGTGCAGTTTCTGGAACCCAGTAGGGCCAGTTTTCTTTTTAGGTTTATCTGACATATTAGGCCAAATGACAAGATTACAGCAGTTGGTACAAAACACTAAATAAACCGAAATTAGTTTCCTGGAGGAAAAAGCAATTAAGAAGAAAATAACCATGACGTATCGGTTCACACAGAAACACTAGTGAAATAAAAACTATATTAAAATATTAAAGACAAGTAAATAAACCTAATGGTAACACCGGTTCCTCAATGGTTGTGAGAACCAGGGAGGTACTGCAAAATCAGCTAAATAAAACTGAACTAACCTAGTGCTAACTAAAATATCAGAAAGTAAAGGCAGCAGATGAAAATAAAATTAAAAGTTACTTGTTTTGTGATGAAAATCAACAAACATCACGACTGTGAGGAGAGATCTCCAAGGCATCTTGACATAGCAGGGAGAATGAAACCTGAGCATTATGGAACACAGCAGTTAGTAAGGGCAGCAGTTTGAATGGTGGCACGAGCCAATGAGTGTTCCATCATTTACATCATGCTACATTCTCCGGGCAGTTCAATACTACCGGCTGACTGCAAGAGTTAAGAATATTAAAAGAATTCCTGTGGTTAGAAAGCGTGTTTTCACCAAGTGTGGTAAATCTGTTGAACATGTTTCTATAAGAAGAAGAACAAATGGTGAGTGTTGAATCGTTTATGCTCAAGGGACAATTCCTAATGGAGAATACCATTTCAATGTATAGCATTTAACTCACTGGGAAGGGAGGATTCCCAGAGATTTCCAATAGTTTGCACTCTATTCAGTACTTCAACTGCAACCAAACAGCCTGGAACCAGCAACATTAAAATAAAAGAAAGAACAAACTGGATAACGCTTCTCTGCATGATAGTAAATAAAGTGCCACAGAGGACACTCCACAAAACCCCTGTGTGGCATTATCTTTGAATTCTGAAATACATTTTGGAAGCATTACCCAGTTTGTTCTTGATAGTGCGGACTGTTTGGTTGCAACGGAATGGTTTTGTTGCTCTAGCACATGCTTTCCTTTGTGGATTTGTTCTTTACCCCTATTCAGTGCTTCAGTTGCCTGGATGCAGGAGATGAACATTAACTCTCATTTCTCATCTAGCATGACCTATGTTCCTATGTCAGAAAAAAATAAAAAGTTTGAAAAATGTAGGGTATAGTGTATAGCCCAAGATGGTACAAAGCTTGAAAAATGTAGGGTGTGGTGTATGTCCCAAGATGGTACTAAACCAAAACATAATTGAGCAGTAACAGTAGACCTAAAAACACTTTTAAAATAAGATATGTGGAGCGGATTCTGGCATTGAATTTTATTTGCTTTATTTATCTGCTAACCGGGTAGGTACACTGATCAAGGGTCCATTTTCAGGAGCGGCCTGGGCCATCTAGATGGCATACACAGTACATTAGAGTCAACATAGCGTACATTGGAATTAACGTACAAGTTGAGGTGGTACATAAAGTTCGACTATTTCAACAAAAGAAAATGTGTTGGTTGAATGGAGCTATGCACAAGCTGTTGGGGCGGTGCATGCAGTGCAGTTCACATCTACTGGCTACTTGAGCCAGGATTCTTTATGTGTGGCTGTGGATGAATCCATGTTGTTAGAATAACAGACTCAATAACTGACACCAAGCATGTAAAATATTAGAAACATTACAGATAAATATTGCACCTACCAGTACAAAATCCTCTTTTGATAAGGCTGGAAATACTGATCAAAACTGAATGCCTGTGCAGTGATTCTTCCATGCATAGACCTTAAGGAGGCAAGAAATAAAATCAGCATCATAAAAATAGCAGTGTAACCCCTAGATGGCGCTATCCCGGGGCTACTACCCCTGCCTGATTTGCCACTAACAGGTTGAGGGCCTGGATCCGATGGCGGGTGCCTCCACCCAGAGGTCAGGGTTTGCAATAGTTAAACTAACTTGGTCACAGCCCTCTGGGACACTGCAACCCCTTTCTTCCCACTAGTGGCCCACACAATGTATCAGAATTACCTTCACAGTATACACTTACCCCTAGGGCTGGTTCAGGCACTGGGACCTCCTGTAAAATAAGATACAGTGCAACAATCACAGTACAATACTTTAACATAGACAAATACCTCAGGCAGTATAACTTTGCTGAAACAAGCAGCTCTGATTTATTTAGGGGAATATAACAAGAACGGAAATCAGGTTAATTAGCTTATCACTTTACTCATCTACCTATGGCTCTGTGCACAGGCCTATCCCTACCAGTTACTGTCCCTGGGTACCCAAGCCCTAGTGGCCAGTCCAAACCGTGGCAGCTGGTAGGGGCCCTTTCACACAGAGAAAAGAAAAATTAGTTAAACAGTCAGCAGTACAGTAATTCCATTTGGATTTAATGTGGCAATTCAACAGGGAGCGACCCTGAATTAGTACTCACGACCTCCAAACAAAATAGGGTCCTTCAACGTCAGCAGGGCTACTCTTTGAGCCCACGAGACTCCTCACACATTTACATGACAAACAGTAACAGGCAAAGTCCTTTAATGGCAGCAGGATTCACTTGAGGTACACAACCTCTTCACACATTTATATGGTAAAACAGAAAGTACTATACCAGGCAGGCTGCTTCTCTATCCCGATCGCACTACTGCACAATACCCGGAGAACACACAGCAGATTCAGTTCCTAACAGACCGAGTGCAATTCAGCAATTTCTCCAGTCTTCTACAGGGTGAGCCTGGTTTCTACTCTTCAGATATCCTTTGATTCTCTTCACAGGACAGTTCAGTCCTAACAAGCCGTTACACAAGCTGCAGACCGGAACTGGGCCTTACACGCCGCTTTCCGACTAAAACTGCACATCAAAAAGCACAGAGCTCTTCCCTCACTGCCAGAGCTCAACTGAAACTCCAGCAGACAAAACTGGCACTTCCTTTGAGTTCCTCCCAGTTCTTGGCTGGATTGGCTGTCACTCACTATAGACTGCCCCTGTTGGTCCAAAAAGGCGCCAAGTCCAAACTACATCTCCCAGAGTCACTGCCCATACAATCCTCTTGTGGCTGGCTCAGATTACGAGTCCAAGTTCTGATTCGTCCAAGGCACCATTTTAGAGCTACCTTAACCCACACTGATTGGTCCAGTTCAGCAGTTCAAAACTAGAATGGGAACTAGGCAAACACTGCAAAGAAAGCAGGTTAGACAAACTGTATTTTCATTATTACTCTAAATGATTTCTGGCAAACAGTTACATCTTTCAGATAGGTTCCTTTGCACTCCTAGTGGCTGCAAAAATGGAGTGAATTGGCAGCAGCTCGAGTGGTACTCAAGCAGAGAAGCACACAGTCCCCCATACAAACTAATTATGTCTGCAAGCAGACAGCTCTTAAAGACAGTACCAGAGGCTCTAAACACTCACTGGTAAATGGCTTAAATGCCAAACACCATTCAGGCTTGGAGCATTCAAGCAAGCTCCTGAAGTCTTTAGGAACCCCATTTGCAGGGGGTTACAGCAGTACTGGAGATTGACTTAAATTCATTGAAATTCTGTAATTGCCACATTTAATGGCGAATGTTACCTATACAATATCATGAACTCCTAACACTTCTACTTAAAACTCTGCACTGTAATCTGCCCAGGCAATCTCTTTATGTAGGATCATGTTGTTCTGCACACCAACCCTACCACACTTGAGCTACTCTTTGTAACTGTTATCTATTTAATTAACAAGAAATGGTAAAGTTAAGCAATGTTATTTTTTTTGTAAATATAATCTTTATTAAACTTTTTTCCATACCTACAACTTCCAGCTCTGTATTCAATAAAGCATCATACAGAATCAACAAATGTGGTCTTGAATCTTCATTTTGCACACAGCAATCTCTGTGTCTCCATACAATTCAAAACTGCCACTTTTCTGCTCACTCGCTCCAGAGCCTGGAGTTTTTGAAGACATGTTGTCTCTCTCTTGGAAAGTGAGGTTCATGTACACATTCCTCCATTCCCTCCGATACTGAGGTTCTAGTCAAGCTGTGGGTCTAATCATCCACCCTGATCCCAGTGACTCCATCACCGGCCAGACAAATTTGGTTCCTCTGTTGCAGCAACCGGCGGTGAAACCTCGATCCCACTCACTCTTTTGAACAGGACTTCTGTCACAGAAGCAAGGCTGTCTGGTACATCCAGATCTTTTGATCCCTGCACCTCTGTACCCTATTCCTGAGGATGTAGAATGTTTCTGCTTTGGGGTGTCCCAGTAGTTGCAACTGTTCTACAGTCAGCTCATAAGCCACCCTAATTAGATACACCTACTCACAAAATGAAATATTTTACAATATGGAGTACTGCCCATCAGCTGGACCCTTACAGTTCCGTCAGTCAGGTTATGGACTACCTCCTGTTCAGTATGAATGACAGCCTTGAGTATTCCTCGATAAAGGTTCACTTGACTGTGGTGTTATCTTTCGTGCCACACCAAGGGCAAAACAGTGGCTCTGGAGACCCTTACAGTGCTTCCTTCCAGCCTGCTGCTACTTATGAAGCTGTGCTTCCTCTCTTAAAAGACAATGTTCCTCTGGCTATGTGAGTCTGGTAGATATATTTCTAAATTGCAAGCTCTGGTTGTAGCAGCCTCTTTATTCATTTTTCACAAGGATTGGGTTACCCACATCTTTTCAATCCTTGTTCTGAAGAAAGTCGTTTTTATCTGAGTACACACTAAATTAGACTACTGATCTTCCAGTTTACTTCTCAACCCCACAGATAGTGGGGAACATACTCCTCATACACTAGATGTCTGTTGGACTATGTGTTGGTACTAGTGGTGTGCAAAATTTTCACATTCTGCCACAATGGAATTTCATGGAATTTTGAAATGCTACCAAATTTTATCAGAAGCAGAATAGTGGAATTCTCTGATTGGAATAATGTAGAATGGGTTCTCTGCGTCATTTCCACAGAATTAAATTCCAAGGATTGCAATATTTTAATAAGTGCACACTCGATGGTACGAAGATGGCCGCCAGGCTGGGCGTCTGTTAGCTGCTCTGCAGTCCTGTGTGTTTTAATTAAGATTTACAGTTGTAAAGTGTTAGAGTTTGACCGTTTTCTTGGTAAATTTCTCATTTTGCTTATTCCTTTCTTATGTGCTTCTGTTGGCATTAACTGAGCAGCTGAGCAGAGGTTTTGTTTCCGCCTCTGTTTGCCCTGTACCTGTGAGAATTGCCATCAGTGTACTGAGCAGAATGCCTTGCGGGCTGAAGCGGAATGTAACTGCTTCCTCGTGTTTTTGTTGTTTTTGTTTTTAGTTGTTTTAACCAGGAGTAGCACACTAAGCTGAAAGCTTTTTTATAGGTGTGACCTGGGAGCACAGGGAAGTTAAATGACTTGCTCAGGGTCACACAGTATGCAAGTGGAAGCTGTGGGATTCAAACCCAGGTCTGGCCTGCTGGATGTCACCAGATTTGCAGCTCACAGCCTTAAACCACTGCGCTATACTGCCTCCCTTGCCGACTGACTTATCGTTCATCTGTTTGTGCGCCTACATGAAGTAAGGAGATGAGCCATATGAGTGTGTGAGGACTTTCTGCTACACGGTGGGGCTCGGCCTGCCATTGACTGGCCTTTTGATCGTTGGAAGGCATTTGTGTGTAAGGATTAAGGGGTTGCTTTAGCCGAGAGTGGGGCTGAGTTGAGAATGCCTCCGGGCTGTGGCGCAAGTGTAACTGTTCTTTTTTTTTTTTTTTTTTTTACCACTATTTTACCAGGTGAGACACACTAAGCTGAAAGCTTGTTTGCAGGTGCAACCTGGGAGCACAAGGAAGTTATGACTTGCTCAGGGTCACTGATAAGCTGATCGGCTTATCGTTTGTCAGTCCATGTGCCTATATGGACTAAGGAGCTGAAGACCCAAAGGATTTGGATTTGTGGAGGAAATGCTGTTGGATTTAATTGGTGGATCTGGGGACGTCAGCAGCTCGATTGGAGCCAGGTGGAGCTGCCCTGATCAGTCTGGTAGGCTGTGCGGAGGTCTGTGGCAGCACGGGATATATGCTCCTGTCCACTGGGGAGTCGGTAGTGGAGTTGATCCTAGGGCTCCCTGGAGGCCTATCGGTCGGAGGGTTCTATCAGGGGTTCCATGGTAGCTGTTACAGCCGAGACTGACCGCCAGGTTAGTTTTGTCACAGCTGTCCCCGGTTTCAGAGTTTTGGCTGATCCGAAGAGGTCTATTGAGGACCATTAGAATCCTGCCCTTTTCCTGAGTTACGGTCAGACTGTTTGTTTTACTTACTTTATCGACAGTGAGAGTGTCATACAGTATTCCCCAGACTCTAGGAGTGAGAGTACTTGAGGACTGGGGAACATTTTGGTTTATTTTGGAAAGATTTCTAAGACCATTCCATCTGTCTGCTATGGGAGGTGTGAGCTCCTGAGAGGGTTGTCCAATCCTGCTGGTGGTGAGAGGACCTTTGGGACTTGGACAATTTGAATTCTTTCCTAAATAGTTTTAAATGCACTGTCAGCCTACCCTGTCTGTCTGTACCAACTGGGCAGGACATTCAGACTGCGCCAGGTTAGGGGCTAAGTTTGGGCGCAGCACATCTGGGCTGAGCCAGGGCAGGGACCAGGTGATATTCAACGGTGCTGCACCATGGCTCAGCACCGTTGAATATGGCACTGAAGATGCATGCTGTGCATGGCGCGGTGGCACAGCGCCAGCACAAGTGGCGGTGGGGTGCAGTGGGATGCGCCAGCACAAGTGTGGATTGCACTAGAGCATCAACCGTGATATTCAGCACTGGGCATGCAAATGAGGCCATTATGCATGCAAGGTGCAAATGGGGCAATTTGCATGTCATTATGGCCCCATTTGCATCGCGGTGTGCCAATCCCGGTGACTTGTGCCTGGCACCTGCCAGGCTGCCGCCCGTCGGGGGACCGACGCCCTCCTGCCACTCGGTGGGCACAACTCCCGTTCACCTGATTGCGGGCATGTGTAAAAATAAGCCCTGGTGGTCCAGTGGACCAATCCCCAGTGCCGATCGCGGGCATAGGTTAGAAATTCCTGGTGGTCCAGTGGGAACCCCAGTGCCCAATCACGGGCGGAATGCTCTAAGGACACCCTGGTGGTCCAGTGGTACCACCCTCCCCTTCCCTTACCGTCCCCACCACCCTGCACCCTCCCAGTCAGCAGCGGGCTGCCCCCTCCACAGCCCAGCTGCCCGGCCGTTGACAGCAGAGACAGTAGGGCTGTATGTCCCATTGGTCCACTGTGTGGGCCAAATGGGCATGCAGATCATACTGTACTACACAATCCGAAGTCCCAACAGGCATACAGCCCTACTGTCGCTGTCAGTTGGTGGGTGGCGGGCGGCTTCTGGTGGGTGCTGCCACCTGCCGCTGATTGGGGGTGCAGAGTGGCGGGGATGCGGTGGGCAGGTGGGGAGGGGCGTTCCATTGGACCACCATGGTGTCCTTAGTGCATTCTGCCCATGATCGGGTGCTGGGGTCAACTGGACCCCCGAACCTACTTCCTGATTTTGGGTTGCATTGATTCCATCAGTCCGGTCCTAGCTCGGATAGTCTGGTGCTCCATGGAGACAGGTGATTTCCAAGCTCACTGAAAGAAGCGGAGGTAACACCACTCTTGAAGAAAGCTTTTTGGGCCCAGACTGCCTTGCAAACTACAGACCAATCTCTAACCTTCCCTTTTAGGGAAAGGATTGAGAAAGTAGTGGCCACTCAGCTGGAGGATCATTTAGCCATCCATGACATCTAGGAACCTCTCCAGTCCAGATTTGAAAGAAGCACAGTACTGAGACAGTGCTGGTTTTGGTGCTCAATGATCTCCTGATGGCTAGAGATAGGAGGCCGTTCCATTCTGGTCCTCCTAGATCTCTCATCAGCGCTCAACACTGTGGACCATGGGGTTCTGCTTGACCATTTGAGGTTCATCTGTGGACTGTTGGGTACAGTCCTCGGGTGGTTTACATGGTTCCTCATGGGAAGATCTCAGAGAGTGGTGTCCGGGTTTATTCCTCGGACCCAGTTTCTCTATCATGTGGGGTCCCTCAGGGCTCAGTGCTGTCCCCATGTTGTTCGCAGTGTCTATGCTGCCCTCGGAGACATTGTAAGAAGGTATGGGCTGAGGTTTCACTGCTGTGCTGGTGATACCCAGCTCTACCTTTCTTTGCACCTGACCAGGATGGACCTGTCTCAGTCTTTAATAGCTGCCTCACTGAAATCCAGGAGTGGATGGATGCCAGTTGGTTGAAGTTGAATTCTGATAAGACTGAGGTATTGGTTGTGGATCTGGGTCACGGACAGGGGTTGGGTGTGGGTTTGCCCTCTGGACTTTTCTCAGGGTGTGCCACTCCTGACCTCTGAGCAGGTGTGAAACCTGGGGTAATTTTGATGAAGGGCTGACCCTGCATTTGCAGGTGTCGGCTATCATCAAATCCTCATTCACCATCTGAGGAATACATCCAGGATTAAGCACCTTGTTCCATCCGGCGACCTTCCTACTCTGATCCACGCCTTTGTGACTTGGTGCTTGGACTATTGCAACTCCCTGTACCTAGGGCTACCTGGGGTGAAAATCCATCGCCTGCAGCCCAGCTTTTGAGCCGGATTGTCTCGGGTCCTGTCATATTCACGGTGCTGCGTGGACTGCACTGGCTGCCAGTTCAGTGGCAGATCACCTTTAAGTCGGTCTTCTAATTTTAAAGTCCTGCACAGACTGGGCCCAGACTATCTGAAACAGTTTCTGGTCCCTTACTGCCCTAGGCAATTGCTCCGCTCAGCCGATGAGGGGTTACTAGAGATTCCAAGAGTGTGCTTGAAATCTTCGGGGCGAGAGCATTTATGCACGCCCGCCTACCCTTGGAATTCCTCCACCAGTCGGATACCTGAGTGCACAGCTGTGGAAGGGTTAAAGCAGGCATTAAAAACTGTTTTGGCGGTACCAAGCTTTTGGTGATTAATTAATGGATAATATCAGTTTGACTATATTGTTTGCTGCTGAATATCTGTTTGTTGACATTGTGATTTAACATTATTAAGGCGCCTTGGTTTTGAAAGGCGCCATACAAATAAAGTTTATTATTATTATTATTTTCCACAGAAATGGTTGCAGAATGATTTTCCACAGAAAATGCTGTTCTGCAGATCACAGAGCAGAATTCTGCAGAAGGACCAGTGACATTCAGTGGAAATTCCAATGGCAGCACAGTCATTCACCAATTCCCTGACAGAATTTCACATTTCACACAGCACTAGTTGGTACCTTGATCATACTAAGGACTGTAGGACATTCTCTCAGCTATTCCTGGCTTTTGCCCCAGGATGATGAACTACCATATTTTGAAGCAGGGCCTTTCCAAATGGTTAGGCTGCTCCCTAATTTCTGATACCAGAAGCTGGGTAAGCAGCTTTTTGGTTCTGTCCATGCTCATTCCACTTGTGGTATGGCTACTTCTGTGGCTTGTTTTCATAATATGTCGGCTGCTGACATCTGTGCTGCTGTCACTTGAGTACTGTTCATACATTCACTAAACATTATAGTCTGGACATCATCTCTCATACATGTGCCTGATTTTGCCTTCACGTCCTGCAAGGCTTCCTCACTCAGGCTGATTACATCCTTCCTCAACCCTTGGTGCTTTGGTGCTACTTGGCAATTGTTCCACGATGTAGCTCAATGGAGGAGACAGTAACATAGAATGTATGACAACAGGAAGGGCCGCTAGGCCACCAAATCTCGCTCTTTTTAATCTTCTACTTTGCCGAGACACTACTTGATCTATGGTGCAATCTCCCCCACCCTCCTTACCTCTACAGTTCCTTGTGCCTGTCCCAAGTATTTTTGAAACCCACCACTGTTTTCACCTTCACTACCTCCACTGGAAGACTGTTCCAGGTATCCACCACCCATTCTGTGAAGAAGTACTTCCTCACACCCCTCCTGAATTTACTCCCTCCAGCTTCATAGCATGCCTCGTTGTTTTAGAGCACCTTTTTCTCTGAAGATATTCCCTCCTGTACCTTATTAACCTCCTCCCTCCCTCCTCCAGGGTTTGCATATTTAGCTCCTTTGCCTTTCCTCATAGGGCTTTTGATGCAGTCCTTGTACCATTTTAGTTTGCCCTCCTTTGGACTGTCTATATCCTTCCTGAAATGGGGTCTCCAGAACTGGACATAGTACCCAAGGTGGGGTCTGACCAGTGATTTATATAGGGCAGCACCACCTACCTCTTCCTGCTGGTAATACCCCTTCTTATGTACCTCAGCATCTTACTAGCCCTTCTGACTACCTTACCTTGTCACATTGTCTGGCCACTTTTTAGGTCATCCGATATGATTACCCTTAGGTCTCTTCCTGCTTAGTCTTTGTCAGTATCCTCCACCCATTCTGTACTCGGTCCCAGATTTCTATGGCTCAGGTGCATTATTTTGCACTATTTTGCATTAAAACACAGCTGCCATACCCTTGACCACTCTTCCAGTCTTGACAGATACCTGCACATTCTTTCTACCCCCAAGTGTCCACTCTGTTGTACATCTTGGTGTCATCTACAAAGAGGCAAACCTTCCAGTTCCTCCACTATGTCTCTTATTAAGACATTGAAGAGAACAGGTCCTAACACTGATCCGGAGGTACACGCTGGTCACCCTCCCTTACTCCGAGCACCTCAAGTTTACTACTAACCACTGTGTCCTACCCGCTAACCAGCTTCTTAGCCAGGTTACCACCTTTTACCCAACCCCAAGTTATCCAACTTGCTTCCAGTCTCCCTATGTGGAACAGTGTCAAAAGCCTTGCTGAAATCTAGGTAGGCCACATCCATCTCTCTTCCCTGATCCAGCTCCTTGGTCACCCGGACAAAGAAATCTATCAGCCTCTGTTTGGCATGACCTTTCCTCTTTGAAATCATGCTGCTTGGGTCCTCTAATCTGTTGGATACAAGATATTCCACAATCCTTTCCTTTAATACTGTTTCCATTAACTTACCCACCACTGATGTCAGGCCGACAGGCCTATAATTGCCCACCTCTTACTTGCTACCACATTTGTGAAGTGGGACTACATCTGGCCTTCTCCAGTCCTCTGGGACCACGTCGGTCTCCAGTATCTATTAAAAGGTCTCTCAGTGGTGCAGCTATCACCTCCCTGAGCTCCCTCAGCACCCTTAGGTGTACCCAGTCTGTCCCCATGGCTTTGTCTACCTTCAGGTTAGTGAGTGCTTTCTGGACTCTCTCCACAGAAAATGGACTAGTATCCTTTCCCTCCCAACAAAGCTTGTGGCACCTTTCGTGGTCCCTTCCCCTTCCCTTCTACTGTGAACACTGAGCAGAAGTACTTGTTCAAGACGATTGCTTTTTCTTGATCCCCTCTGTACAGTCACCCTCCCCATTAACTGTACAATTCCTCCTGTAATATCCTTGAAGATAGAATAACTACTTACCATAACAGCAGACCTTCAAGAGACTCTCCTCCATTGAGCCACAATTCTCCCTCCCCCTTCCCCCTTTTTGGGTTGCTGGTAATTATCCTGCATGCTTTCGCATGCTGGTTCTCCTCTTATACCCGATTTTAGCACTATAATACTCAGGTTTCCATATCCTCTGTTGTGTGCATGGTTTGGTTCTGGTTGCTTTGGTTCCTGCAGTATGATGATCCCCCAAGATTGTCTCTGGCTGGGAAACTAAGCCATGACAGGGCTGCCCGTTACATAGGTGGCGGCGACACATGTCAGCATGAGTGGCCTCAGCTACCAAAGTTTCCAGTTGGTCCAGACACCAATGGCTTTCGGTTCCATGATGTGGCTCAATGGAGGAGATTCTCTCAAAGATCTACTGTACGGTAAACAACTATTCTTTACAGGTACACACTCACATTCTCATCATAAATATGCCTATTCATGATTGGTCTATCAAACTGAATGGTGGGGTTACTACTTTTGATGCAGCCACTTGTCCTTGACAAGTATTAATTTTTTGCTCCTTCTCTCGGACCGGCCCTCATTGGCCCTATCCATGCCAGCCCTGTCATCTGCTGTAACTGGGGACTTACCTCCATGGTGACCTTCCCTGGCTTACCCTCAGGACAGGGCCTTTGGGAGGGGCGGCTTCCCATCGCACATCTGGCTCAGTGTCTGGGGGTGCTATGGGTCAGCAGTGCGCGTCTGCAGTGCAGGGCAGGTGGTATCCTGTATGGCCCAACTTTTCCCAGTTTTCTCCTGGAAAGCGTGGCATGCAATGATGTCACAGGCATGTACAGTACACTGACATCTGCCCCATTTCTTGAATGTGCCAAAATCAAGTGGGACCCTGGCTTCCACCAGAGATCAAGCAAGTGCTGGGACCTTTCCCCACCCTTCCCCAGCAGAAGACAGCAGTCGATAGAATGCTCAATCCTTTTCCCCTGGCCAACCCTCCGACACCCAGACTTGCTTCCGAACCCAGGTTGTCATAGTCGCAGTTTATAGTGCTACCGCTGCACCAGTGGACCAACTTCAAGTACTTAATTTAAAAATTGTTGATCCCTGATACTCACTGAAGGTATTCTCAAGGACCCCAATATCTAACCTTGCCCCCTCCTACATATATAAGGTTTGCACTGGTCTTAGAACATCACAGCCCACCACAGACAAATAACACTGCATCCATTCCTGCTGGTAAACAAATCATAACTCACCTAATGGTTCTGGGCAGAGCATCTGATATCTTAAAGAGAATTACTCCTCCTCTTTTAGATGATGTTTCAAGATCAAGGCAGCCAGCAGGGAATCTGATGTTCTGACATCATGTACTAACTGCCCCTTCATTACGAACCACAGACTCGTTTACAAGACTGTCATAGACCCCACATCAGAAACTCTGCCAGTTTGGTCATTTTGATGAAGTTAACAGTAAATGCATTTTATATAGGCTATTAGATGAGATGACATAAAATATGCAATTTAGCTTGATGTGTGAAGGGCAGGACCATAACTTATGAGTGGCAGATCCATGAGTGAGTTATAAAGCTCTGCCCACACACAAGTGATGATAAGCTGCCTATTCAGAGTCAGGCTATTGTATGTTCGATAGATACAAAAAAACAGTCACTAACCATAACAGTGGATCTTCAAGAGAATCTCCTCCATTGGGCCACGCCTTTGGAACTGTAATCGTTAGCATCAGGACCACTTGAAACTTTTGCTAGCGGAAGACACCACAATGACATACAATGTTGGCACCTATACAGTCATGGACTGCCCCACTGCTTCTCAGTTCCCCACTGGAGATAAGCTCCAAGGGCCTCTTATTGTGAGGAATCAGGAGACCAAACCAGTAACAGGCACACAAGGACAGCACTGGAGCTGGTCACATAGTATACATAAGGCACATATGAACACCTCAATCAATCAATCAAAATCTTTATTTATTCAGGCAGGCACCATTGAGCAGGGCTTATTTGCAAGATGGTCCTGGTCATACAAAAATCATAGTACAGTAAACATGGTAAAACATAATGCAATATTATACAAAGAAGAAAATATACATATGTACATCAACATTTGAGTGAGAGTGCCTTTACAACAGATAGGCTCATAACTGGGTACAGCCAGAATGTTCACTTAAAAGGAGAGAAAAGGCAAGAAGAGGGATACCAGCTTAGGAAGAAATGGCGGGGTTGGAATAGTTAACTGGCATACTTCAGGGAAGGGGTGGAACTTGGCCATGGCTAAAGAGAGGCAGATAAGCCGGTATTTTGGTAGGGAGACAGAGGTAGAGGCAGAAGCAGGGCTGGAGGCAGGATGGGCAGGAGGAAACTGGAAAATAGGTGAGCTAGTGATGTGGGAAATGTTTGCAGGATTCCTTCACGGAGCGGTCATAGAGCGACTTGAAAATATTCAGGCTAACAGGACAGCTCAGCTTCAAGTTTTTGCATATTGTTCCACAAGGAAGGCAACAAGAAACTTATGGCAGCTCTGTAGAAACAGAGATTTGACCTTAGGTAATAGCAAAAGCAATTAGGGAATAGCTTCTTAGAGCATAGGCACCTATCACACTCAGGGAATACAATCAGAGAAGTATAGGGGAGCTTGTTGGTAACTGCTCTGAAAGCCCACAGAGTGGCATTTCTATTCTCCATAATGAAGGGAAGTCCAGCCCACCGCAGTGTACAAGGAACAGTGGTGTGTGGAAAGTGGAAGGCCCGCTATGAACCTGATTGCTCTGTGGTATTAGGGTGTTCAACTTAGCCAGGGCAGAGGCAGTACAATGGCTATAGAGAAGGTCCGCGTAATCTATTAATGAAAGAAATGTGGCTTGAACCAACCGCTGCTTGGCATCCCTAGTAAGGAAATGGTTAATTCTGCAGAATAGTCCTAGTCTTTGTCTTAGTTTCTTCTGTAGTTCTTCGAGATGTTCAGAGAAGGAGAGTTTGTGATCAAGCCATACACCCAGATATTTGAATTTTGGCACATACTCTAGGTTTTTGCCAAGTACTGTGGTAATCTGAGGTATAGCACCAACACAAGCGGGTTCGCCGCATAGGAGGAAGGGAAAAGCATTGCTTTTGTTTTTCACATTAGCAGAAGCTTTTGCTTATGAGCTGGTATTGCAATAGGTTAAATTCACTTTGGAGGTCTTCACAAGTTGCTTCGCGTGGGACAACTCAAATAAAGTACTGTGTCGTCAGCTAACAAGTGGATATTGGCTTTACTGATGCTGTCATCGATGTTGTTAATGTAAACCACAAACAACAGGGGACCAGGATAGACCCTAAGGCACACCTCTCTGTAGGGGTTTAGTGGTGAAAGATCACCTTCAGCCTTAACTCTGCCCGTTTCGTTCCGCCAAGGTGGTCGGTAAACCAGCACATAGAGTTAGGGTCCAGACCTAGGTTACATAGGGAGGAAAGAAGCAGGCTATGGTTGACTGTGTCAAGGCCTTACTTAGATCCAAAAACGGCACAGACAAAATTCCTATTGTCAAGGTCAGGAGCCAATCATTAGTCACTTTTGCAAGGGCAGGTATGGTGTTGTGCTTTTCTCTGAATCCAGACTGCACTGGGTTTAACAGACTCCTGGATTCAAGGTACGCTTAGCTGACCACTCACTATCTTTTCCAATAATTTAGAAAGAATGGTGAGGAGGAGATCGGTCTATAATATTAAGGTGTAAGGGTCACCTGATTTGAGCAGAGGAATGACATGGGCTACTTTCCATTGTGAGGAGGCTCCCCTGGGATAGTGACAAGTTGAAGAGGTGTGTGATTGGCACTGCCAGCACCATGGTATGCACATTTCAGAAAGTAAGGCTCTACAGAGTCCGAACCTGCACCCTTCTTTATATCCAACTGCAGCAATAGATCTTCAACCTCTTTTAGAGAGGCAGGCAGGAAGGAGAAGGCATCTTTGGTAGCAGGAGACTTGTGAAGCAATAAGCTCTGCTGAGTGTGGATGGTATTAGCAGGGGATGTGTCAAATGCTAGCCCAGCGGTTGCGAAATGATTATTGAGTGCTTCCAGCATCGATCGGTCTGAAATGGTGTTACTACCAGATATAATTTTTGAAGGAAGAATTTCCAGGTGAATGACCAGACATGTCCTTCATTATTTTTAAAATTTTGAATGATTCCTTGAGGCAGAGTCTAGCTCAGTCGATAAGCGGCCTTGTCTGCTCTGACCAACTTGGTGCACTTATGCGTGCCCTCCTAAACTGACACCAATCCAAGTCATTCTTGCTTCTGCATGCTTTTTTGAAAGTGTACCCCATGGAAGCTTTGAGTTCTGGTGAAAACCAGCAGCATGTGTTGCTCCTTACATGTATCTTAACCATGGGGGCATGCCTGTTTAAGGCCGCAGTTAGTATTTCGTGAAAGACAGTATATGCCTCATTAACTGTTTTGGCTAAGTAGAAATCCTGCCATCGCGAGGGAATGTTTCAATTCGTCGAGGTAGGCAAACAAGTCGGTTATGCTTACCTCCTTGATTGAGAACTTTGCTACAAACTGTGGATTATGAACAGAACTGATGCTGACGACGAAACAGTGATCGCTGATGTCAGAGAAAATGTTCCGACATAGGAGAACAAGTGTGGTTTGTTAACCAAAATTACATCTAAAAGGGTGCTGCTACTAGGGTTCTTTTTATTTGGGTGAGTGGGTTCACCAATGAGTTGCAACAGCCCCAAGGTGTCACAAAAGATTTCAAGGGCGAAGCTTTTGATAACCAGTCGTAGTTCAGATCACCAAGAATAATAGTTTCCAGCATATTAAGCCCCAGGGCAGAGCTTAGATGTGACAAGAGATGTGACCCTGCAGACGGGGCCTGTAACAGCCTATTACACAGAGTGCGTAAGAAGGTGATAGTTCAACCTTTAGGACAAGCATTTGAATTCATTAGGAAGGAGGAGGATTCTAGACATGATACAGAGAATTTGTCCCTGACATAAATCGCCACCCTCCGCCTCTCGATTGCCTATCAGCATGGAAGAGCAAATAACCTGGAATGTTGATTTCCCTGTCAGGAGTGGCTGGTCTAAGCCAGGTCTCAGTGATCACCAGAACATCAGGTAAGGTGTGGCTAACCACGCCTGGATCATGGTGATCTTTTCAAAAGGCTGCAGACATTGACATGCAGGAATGACATTCCTTTAATTCCAGCCAGGTCGGAGGGAGAAGCAAGGGTATCTAGAGGCCCCGGTTGAGCTCAACATTGCCTGAGCACAATAGCAATAGCAGCAAAATCCTTTTAAGGCAGCAAAAGTTAATTTGTAGTCTTTGTTCTTTCAGCATCTGGGAGGGGTGAAGTTGAACATAGTTATCTCACTCCTGGTGCTATACTGACCTAGGGTTGCAGCCACTAGAATCCTGACAGAAACATGCCAGGAGAAGAAAGTATCAAGATGGGAGGAGAAGTACCCTGCAATGCGATTCAGGAGATGTCCCACGTCCAGGCAAATACAGCTGTATGATCCAGTAATCGAGAAATTCATGAGAGAAGTTGTTGAGCACATAACAGGAGAGGCAAACCTCATCTCCACCCTGGGAGGAATGTGAGGTCTGATAAAGAGAGCAGGGCTCAAACAAGGCAGTGGACAAACCTGCCATCTTATTCCTTACACATGGGGAAGCAGGGGTGGGTGTGCTGGGCCCAATAGAGAAGATTCTCTCAAGATCTACTGTTACAGTGAGTAACTGTTCTATCTTCATCAGGACATCTCCTCCATTGGGCCACGCCTTGAGGTGATTCCCAAGCAGTACAAAGTACCCAGGGAGTATGGCAGAGTCAATGCATTCAGGAAGAAGGCCTTGCAATACCACAAGACCAAAGCGCCAGCATGTCTCATGAGAGATGATGACTAGACTGCAGTGTTCTGTGAAAGCATGCACAGTGCACTAGGTGGTAGTACCATATCTGTCAACTGCAAAACATTCTGAAAGCAAGTGACAGAACAGGTCATACCACATGTACAATGGTCACCTACAGCACCAGGAAGTTCCTTACTGTACTTCCTATGACAAAACACAACACAGTTAGCCAGCCATTTGCACAGGCATGGTTTAGACACAGGAGGCTGGATTTTGAACCATGGCATAGGGCTCAACGCCCCAAAACACTTTGATTTTGGCAGCACACCAACCCTGTTGCTGTAACTGCACTTGATTTTGTAATCTCAGGTGCAGTTGAGACAGTTTTCATGAGTTCACGACAGCGTGCAAACATCAAGCACACGCCTGTAACACTGGCCCCTGGGAGTGTCTCAGTTTGACCAGGAAAGTTGGTCTAACTCTATGCAATTGCTGCACTGGATGGAAAATCCCGCTAGATTGCCTGCAAGCCCCATGCAACATATTGTCAGCGCACTGGAGCTTGTGGCGATCTTAGATTCTGAAAATCCCACCCAGCCACACCACTTTTCCCAGGGCAAATAAAACAAAAAGCCGAGAGGAAATTCTGCAGTCCTTAGTGTGATCAGGAAAGAAATGTGTGTTCTCATTACATCAAATGTATGGAGCAATGACTCACCTTTGTTGGCATGCTCTGGATAATACACATTCAGTGTAAAAATCAGACACACCTTAGATAGAAAATGAGGACTGGTCTGCAAAAGATACCCTGTCATTGTGGAAAATCAAATAAGAAAGAAAGCATCAGATCCTGAAGCTCAGGAATCCTACAAGCAGAAGTCATGGTGACCAGAAATAGCATTTTCCATGAAACAAAATGCATCTCCCAGATCACAGCAGGCTCAATTGGAGAAAGGTTAATTTTCAAAATTAAACTGAAGTCCCAAGGCAGAACGTGATTACAAATCAGTGGATGCACATGCAGAATATCCTTCAAAACACACAGGACATCTCTAGATGTGCAACCATGTGCCCATCAATAGGGGCAAGGAGGGCTGAAACAGCCAAGTGCACCCAAATGGGCCAGTACTAGAGACCAAGTAAGATAGAGACAGGAGGTATATGCAGTATTCACAGGACAAGTGAATGGGTCCACTGATCAAAGCTCACTATATGGAGAAGCACTTCCATTTAACAAATAGGTGTGTCTTGTAGAAGGCTTTCTAGCTGCAAGCAAGACACCGACCACTTGCAGGGACCACAGGCCCCGAAGGACCAGGGACTCCTAAGCCTGTGACAACAAACCCTGATGAAGGGAGGTGGTGCTGAAGAGGAGGCTCCATTGCCAGATGCTGCAGAAGTGGAAACCAAATCTGGTGAGGCCAGAAGGGAGCCACCAGTATTAGGGTGTCAGTCTCCACCTGCAGCTTGGACAAACCCCACTGTATGAGAGGATTAGAGGAAAGGCATGAAAGAAACTCCTTTACAGGAGAGGGACAATGTGTTGCACCAAAGAACTCCATGCCCTGAAATGAGCAAGATGAAACACGGCAGTTTTATGTTGTGTGAGGACACAAAACGTCCAGCTCTGGATGACCCCATCATGCAAAGAGGTTGTTTACCACAGAAATCAGCAGTTCCCATTGGCGCACTAGGAATGAGACCTGCTTAGCCTGTTTGCCAAGATATTTTAGAGGCGCCCTATGAAATATGCCAGATAGCTGAAGGATATGAGACATCACCCAGCACCATACTCTCATACGCTTCTCTGCAAGGGGCAAAAGTGAGTGCCCCTTGCTTGTTATTAGTGTATGAAACTAACACCAACACTAACACTGTCTGTTCAAATCAGCAAGGGACTGAGCCTGAGATGCTCCTGGAATTTGGGTATTTTTATTTTTATTTAAAATGCTGTTAACCAAGTAAGGTGCACTGGGCCACATGGACCTTTTATGGGCTTGACCTAGACAATTACAAAACAGACATAATAAAGGTATAAACTGTACAAATAAGATCTGTAAGTCCAGATTACAAAAGAGAGAATATAGACTGCACAACATATTTTATACATACAATCTGTGCAAATTTGTGTAGTTAAAAACAACTGCAGATTTCTTCTGTCTTCAAGTTTCTTTATATGGTAGTTTAAACTAATTCAGATTTTTATATTTCTGAAGTCTGAATTTAGCTCATTCAGGATTTAGTGTCTGTATCGTGAAGGACTTCTGACCTTGGTCCTAAACAATGGAACTGACAAAGTTAAGGTATCATCCGACTGCAAGGATGTTATTTTACTTTTTTGGTACAACGATGCCAGACAACAGGACAGCATCTCCCTTTCAATGCCTTGTGAACCAAATAATTTATGTAGAACTTATCTCTGCACCTTAACGGCAGCCCGTTTAATCTATCATATCGATTGCAGTGATGTTCCCAGTGCTTTGCCCACAGAGCAAACTGCACACAGCATTGTACGTGCAAGTCCTTTTAGATAAAACCCTATCAGCTGCCCCAACTATGCTTCTGTAGTCTACTGATGGTAACAAACAAGTCTGAGAGAGAATTTTACAGTATCATCAGTTAACATAGAGGATAATGTATGGGTGGCTATCAGCAACAAGCGCAGTGCTGCCAGGGGCACTGCTACACATCGTGAGCGGGCCTCGAGAGGTTTTGCTGTCTTGGAACCTCGAGGTGGCAACATGCACTTTTGATGATAGTGGACCATGTGTATAGTCCACATGAAAAATTAAAAAGAGAGGCAGGATTCTTAATTTTTTTTTCTGGTACATACTTTTCTCACCATCTCTCATGGGGAACTCTCTCTGGCTTTCACTGCACCCGTAAGCTTTACCTCCTGCCTGAAGCTCCTCCTCCACCCCCACCAGCCAGGCAGACCCCAGCTCTGCACCCCAGGTGGGGCCGCCCCATCCACCCAGAGTGCTCTACCTATAATCTAATGTACCTGACTGGCTGATCTAGCCTGATGGAGAGAGAAGCCCAGAGATGGAGTGCTCGGCTGGCGTGGTGCCATCACCTACTCGAGGGCGGGGTTTTGATTTTTTTTCTCCCCTGGAGTGTGGTGTGCAATGACGCCATGCGACAGCTGCCCCTGCTGGTGTCGGCCACACTCCTCGCCTTATGTTAACTGGGGTCCTGCAGTACCCCGATCTCCATCGGGACCGCCAGGATCCCGAGCAACCCCAGGATCCCACCCCAAGGAGAGGAGAGCTGTCCTCTGGACACTCCATCCTCTCCCTCCCTGCTGACCCCTGGCTCCCGAGTCCGTCTCTGAACCCGGGTCGCGGTGTGATGCAAAGATGTGGTGTCCATGCCTCAACCCTCAGCGCCCGGGCGGTGCTACGATTCTTACTTAAGCCTTTTTTTTTTTTTTTTTTTAATTCACCACCACTCTCCCAGGTCCAGCTTTTACTGCCATGCCAGTTCAGGAAGTACCGAGGTTAGCGGGACAAGATGACGCTACCTCCATGTTGTTATACCATTGATGTGATGCATCCACAATGGTACAACATAGAAACATAGAATTTGATGGCAGATAAGGACCGCTGGCCTACCCAGACTGCCCATTTCCCTATCTCTTAGATAAGCTGCAGATCCTTGTTAACCAACACCCTACTTCCTCCTACCCCACTATAATTGCCTTATGTTTGTCCCATGCATTCTTGAATTCCCCACTGTCTTTGACTGCACTACCTCCTCAGGAAGGCCATTTCATCGTCTACCACCCTCTCTGTGAAAAATACTTCTCACGTTGCCTGAGCCATCCCCTCTATCTTCAAATTGTGCCCCCTTGTTCTTACATATCTCTTTTCTGAAAGATGCTACCCTCCTTGGACTCTGTCGATTCCCTTAAGGTACTTGAAAGTTTCTATCATGTCCCTCTCACCCTCCTTTCCTCTAGGGTATACATATTAAGCTCCTTTAGACTCTCTTCGTATGGCTTCTGGTGCAGATCCTGCACCATTTAGTTGCCTCCTCTGGACTGCCTCCATCCTGTCTCGTCCTTGTGAAGATGGGATCTCCAGAACTGCATGCAGTACTCCAGATGGGGTCTCGACAACTGCCTGTACAGAGGGATAACAACTTCCTGTTTTCTATTGGTAATGCCTCTCCTATGCATCCCAGTATCCCCCAGCCCTCCTTACTGCCTTCTCCACATTGCTTGCCTACGTTAGATAATCGATCAGACCACCCCAGGTCACTTTCCATTTTGTTGTTGTTAGTACCTCCCCCATTGCGTACTCTTCCCTGGGTTTTTGTTTCCCAAGTGCATTACTTTGCACTTCTTTGCATTGACTCTAAGCTGCCATACTTTTGACCATTCCTCCAACCTTGCCAAATCCCTTCTCATCCTTTCCACCCCCTTGTGTATCAACCCTGTTGCAGATCTTTGTGTTGTCTACAAAGAGCATACTTTTCCTCCCGCCCTCTGCAATGTCATCTATAAAGACATTAAAGAGGACCGTCCAGTGCTGAACCCTGTGGTTCCCGCTAAGTAACCCTTTCTTGGAGAGGCCTCCGTTTACTGTTACCCTCTGCATCCTGTTGTCCAGACAGTTTTTACCAGGCTACCACCCTGGGATCCACTCCCAGGCTGGCTAATTTATTAATCTTTTGTGTGGGACTGTGTCAAATGCCTTGTTAAAGTCTAGGTAGGCCACGTCCACAGCCCCTCCCTGGTCTATTACTTTGGTCACCCAGTAAAGAAATCTATTAGATTGCCTGACATAACCTTCCTGCTGTGACTCCATGCTGCCTTGGGTCCTGTGCCCTCGGCCTCTAGGTAATCAGCAGTTCTTTCTTTCAGGAGTGATTACATCGTTTTCCCTACCACTGAGGTTAAACTAACAGGTCTGTAGTTTTCTGCCTCTGTCTTGCTCCCACTTTTGTGAAGGGAATCACATCCAACCTGCTCCAGTCCTTCCTCAGGTACCACACACTGTCCTCTCATAATTTGTTAAAAGGGTAGTCAGTGGTGTCACTAGTTCTCCCTTAATTCTTTTAGAATTCTGGGGTGAATCCAGTCAGGCTCCATTGCTTTGCCCACCTTGAGCTTTAGGAGTTCCTTCAGGACTCTTTCTTCTGTGAATGGACTGGAATCAACCCCCTATCCAGGTGCTTCTATTGATTGGATTAGGTACCTCCCTCCTCTTCTTTGTGAATACTGGGCAAAAGTATGCAGTCAGTATCTCTGCCTTTTCACTGTCACCTTCGCCCACCTCCCTCACTATCCCTCCTTGGTCTTTCTTCGCTCCTAATGTACCTATAAAGGTTTTATCCCCTTCTTAACTGAGTTGATGTCACACTGAGGGTACAACAATGTTGTAAAATGCTAGATTTTAAGGATAACGTTCCACTATACATTATAAACCACTAATTGCATGTAATACTGCCAGTTTGTTTTGTAGCTGTGTGAATACTTGCTGTGTACGATATTTATAACTCAAGTGTCAATCCAGTGTTACAAATAAGTACATTAACTCACTAACCACCTCAAGATTATTCTCGCCATCAAATCTAACCTGAAACTTAGAAGTATTTTTACAAGATTTCTGAACTGTACTAAATAACATTTCTTATTTTTCTTTTTATTTACCACTTATCTGTTTTGCTTAAACCATTTAATCATATAAACAAATTCTGCATTCATTGTTCTAGTCAGAGCATAAATGTTCTTATTTGCTGTATACAGCACAGCATCATCAGTGTAAAGAATGATTTTTGCTGTGCTGCATACTTGTGGGAGGTCATTAATGAATAATAAGTACAACTGGGTCTAAGTATGGACTCCCATGGGACCCCATACTCAACGTTTCATAAATCAGATAGTACTCCATTTACTTTGACCATTTGTTTTCTATCTTTCAGGTAATTTGTGATCCAGTCTACTACTAGGTCACCCAAACCAGTTTTGCTTAGCCTTAACTTCAGGAGGGAGTGGTCCACTAGGTTAAATGCATTGGTCAGCTCCACAAACGCTGGCCCAGTGAAAAGCCCCTCCCATGTTCATATGCAGATCATTCGTGAACCTAAGGTAGTTGCCATGTTACAATCTCTCCAGAAGCCATACTGTGCCCTTCAAATTATGTTGTGATTTTCCAGATATTCTACGCTTGAGTATTTAATAATCTTCCTGAATTTTACCCAATAAGTATAGAATGGAAATAGGTCTATAGTTCCTTAATGATGTTCAAGGCCTACCCTTGTAAATCAGAATCACATACACCCTCTTCCAGAAATCTGGAACCTTTCTTTGCATAACGACACATCATAAATTTTTTCTAACAGCAAAGACCATTCTGCCACAGTTGCTTTCAGAAAATAGGCTCAACTTTATCTGCTCCTTGCCTTTTAATACATCAAATGTAGGTAACTGTTTAAGCATTTTATTTTCCATAATCTGTTTAAAATAAAAATTTAGGCTATTTTAAAAATTACAAGGCCCGATTCTCAAGCTCCCAGAATGATGCAAGGGCTTGCACCACAAGGAATGGCTAAGTGCCACTTGCACCAAAAGATGCACGGAAGCATTTCAAATGCAGCCTGCATCAACTGCAGGCTGCATGCACCAGGAGGCTTGCGCCATCCTTGCAGCACAAAAAGGGCTGCGGCATGGCAATAGGGAGCATGTAGTAGCTGCAAGCTGCCATATCCTCCAATTTGGGATTCTGTAAATTCTCCCAGAGCACAAAATTCTCAGTACCTTAGACCAGCCAGGGCTGGTCTAAGGGTACTTATTATTTTGCCTCTGGGAGGGTTAACACTTGTGTCATTCTCACAGCCCTCCCTGGCTGGGAAGGAACATATACCACAGCCCCCCATCCTTGATCCACTGATATTAATATTACTCCCATCCCTGGTGGTCCAGAGGACCCCCAGCCCTGATCCCCATGTTAATATAATGAAATATGTACCTGGTGGTCGCACCAAACCCAATCCCTATGTTAATATAATGAAATATGTCCCTGGTGGTCTAACAGTCCCCCAGCCCCAATCCCTTGTATGATAATAAATAAATGTCCCTGAGGTCCTAGCAGACTCATCAGGCTGAATCCCATGCTAAAATAATGAAATACATCCCTGGTGATTTGGCAGACCCACCAGCCCGATCTCTGCCCATATAGGAATAGTTATCATTCTGTGGTGGTCTAGTGAAATCCCACCCCCTCCGGCAGGAAGTACCCCACCACCTGCTCTCCCCTATCCTGGACCCCACCTGGAGACGGAATAAGCCCTCCGCTCTCCACCACGGCTAGCCGCCTCGACTTATCTGTCACAGAGAGGCATACTGTATACAGTACACACTCAGTGGGCAGTCAGTCACTGAGTGCATACTGTATATGTACCTGCACAGTGACAGATCAGTTGGGTGGGTCGCTGTGGTGGAGACCAGAGGGCTGTGCCAGTTGCCGGGTTTGGGATGGGGGGAGTGGGGTGATGGGGCACTAGGGGGGTGGGGTCCACTAAACCACCATGGAATGATAACTATTCCTATATGGGAAGATCAGGGCTGGGGGGCTTAAACCACTACGGATGTATTTCATTATTTTAATGCAGGATTGGGGCTGCGGGGGTTCACTAGACCACCAGGAGATGTTTCTTCATCAGAAAAGGGATCGGGATGAGGGGTCTCCTAGTCCACCAGGGACGAGTTTCATTATTTTAATAACACAGGGGTCAGAGCTGAGGGCATCTGCTACAGACCACCAGGGACATTTATTCATTAGCCAAACAGAGTAAAACCGCCCACGGCCAGGTGTGCTTCAGAAAGACAACAAAATGCACCTCAAAGTCAGAGCACCACCTGTCACAACCCCACTCAGCAGGTCAGGCCCTCTGCTCCCACAGTACCAACCTCTGAGCACAGTATTGTGCACAGTTAACAGAACAGGGTAACCCTCCTGTCTGTTTTGTGGGTTCTAATCAAACTTTGGTCTCAAGTTCTGGAGGGATTCAAACCGTGAACCTCTTGCTAGCATACCCAATGTACAGGCTCAGATAATTCTGCTCTTCGGGGCCAAATATCTTTTGCCTACGGGCACCTAACCAGGCATACAAAATGAACCCTTAAACTCTATTAAAGACCTCAGAATAAACTCTTACCTTTTCCCAGTTTGGTAAAACCAGTAAGCTTTGTACAGTGTCAGCTTTAACCATATATGATTCCTTCTCAAAGAAAGAATTTCAAAGGCACACCAGGTAGTCTCTAAACATAGAGGTTTACTTAAAATAAATAAAAATATAAAATGTAAAACACAGAACCATATATCACAAAACATACAATCTTTTAAAACAATAAGGTTTAAAAAGTGCAAATTCCTACCAATAATACACTTAGACCTGTCTACCTAATGCATTCTTATCTTCTTATAGTGCTGTAGATGTTTCTTTTTCAGAGTCCAAACATGAGTGTCTCTAAAGGTCTGTTACAGCACAATTAAAACACTGTCTTGAACCTGCCTTCTCCATGATGTCACCCAGCTCCTTCTCTGTTTATTAAACATTATACAATCAGGATGTCTTGTGTCAGGAGGTAAATTAATAGGTGACATCAGCAGAAAAACTTGTTCCCATATGACTTCCCAATTAAGTCTGTAATTTCCCAAGTCCTTTCTTTCATCCATGAGCAGCATCCTTTCTCTCAAGGACATCAAAGGACTTTCATGACCTTAGCACTTAAGTGCCATAACCTGTATTCTTCCTCTAAACGCCATAAAGTTATGATTTCTAGCCTAGCAGCTGGCAGCTGCAATTAGGCTAGATAAACAGGAGATCCTTGATTTAGGTCTCTTCTAGCCTATAATTATCTCCTGGCTTATATCTTTTAGCTGAAACAGCATGTCTCATGAGACACACTCAATAACACATTTTATATTACAAAAAGCATAGATTAATCAGAACCAGCTGTACAAGCGTCACAATCCTCCCTACTGAGACTGAATTTGGGGCTCTATCTCCTGCATGGGACAAGCTTCCCAAATCAGTTCCTCCTCATAGACGTGAGACAACCCATACTGAGTTCTGATTTTTGCTCCAGCCCTATGTAGAATTGTCATGTCATACCCTTGTAAAGCAAGACTCCATCTTAGCAATCTACCATTGTTTTTCCCATCTGCATCAGCCAAACCAGGGGTTGTGGTCAGTCTGTACCACAAAATGCTGCCCATACAAGTATGGCTCCAACTTCTTTAGGGCCCACACTATGGCAAGACACTTCTTTCCACAGTGGAGTATGCCTGCTCCCTGGGAAGTAACTTTTACTCAGATATGCTACAGGGTGATCATTGCCTTGGGTTGGATGTCTGACTCAGTACTGCCAGTATCCACATCCAAGGCATCAGTCTGAACTATAAAGGGTCTGTTATAGTCAGGACTTGTCAAAACAGGAGCACTGCACAGTGCCTCCTTCAGTCTGGTAAAGGCTTCTTCACAGGCTTGTCCCCAGGTAATTTTCTTTGGCATCCTTTTCTTTATCAGGTCAGATAGGGAGCAGCCAGGCTACTGTAATTGGGTACACATTTTCTATAGTATCCTGCTGTCCACGAAAAACTCCTGACCTGCTTCTGCATCTCTGGTCTGGGCCATGCCTGGATTACCTCTATTTTTATTTGGTTAGGACAGAGCTGTCCCCAGTCTACCACATGCCAAGGGTATGCCACCTTTCCCATGGCCACCTGGCACTTCTCTGCTTTGACAGTGAGCCTTGCCTCTGTATCCTGCCCAGCACTTGCCTAAGGTGGGATAGGTGTTCCTCTCAGCTGGTACTAAAGATGGAAATGTCATCCAGGTACACCACGGTGTACTCCTCAGCACCATTTAACACCTGGTTCACCAACCTTTGGAAAGTGGCGGGCGTTCTTCATTCCGAAAGGCATTACTTTAAATTCAAATAAGCCTATGGGAGTGATGAAGGCCGACCTCTCCCTAGCTCTGTCCATCAACTCTACCTGTCAATACCCTTGGTTAGGTCAATGGTCATAGGTGGTCGCCCCTCCCAACTTGTCCAGGAGTTCGTCCGTCCGGGGCATAGGGTGGGCGTCTGACTTTGTGACTGCATTCAGTCCACAACAGTCCACACAGAAATGGGTGAGAGCCATCTGGCTTGGGCACAAGGACTATGGGTGAGGCCCAGGGACTGTGGGATTTCTGGATTACCCTAAATCTAGCATCTCCTCCACTTCTCTCCTAATGTCCCTTTGGACAGCCTCTGACACCGATATGCTGTCCGCCATATGGGTGTCTGTCCCTGTCTCCACATCGTCAGTCACTAAGGGGTTAGTCTAGGCTTGGTACTAAACAATGGAGCACAGTCTGCAAGACCTCCCTTACTTCCTGGATCTTGTCCGGGTCAGCTGGGGAGACACTTAACTGCCTCAAGAGGACTCCCCGCCACTTTCTTCCAGCAAGTCCAGAAGGGGTCTCCTTTGTCTGTCCCCTCCCAGGACTACACACTGCAAACACCATGTCAGCTCTATTTGCATATGGCTTCTTCATGCTGACATGGCACATCCTTTCTGTCTTCTGTCAGGCAACTCTATAATATAGTTCACGTCATTTACCTTCCTAACCACTTTGTGCGGTCCTGCCCACTCAGCCTGCAGCTTGTCTTTCCAGACTGGAATAAGGACCATGACTTCCTGACCCACCATGTATGGCGAGCTCTGGTTCTGCAGTCGTACCACACTTTGTTTCTGTTGGGCAGCTGCCAGGTTGCTCTGGGCTGTCCCCATAAGCTCCTTCAGCCTTTCCCTAAACTTAAGGACATAATCCACTATGGAGTTCCCTGGGTGGCGTGTTTGCCTTCTCAGTCCTCCTGGATCAAGTCTGGGGCCCATGTACCGGCGTCCATACAAGAGTTGAAGGAAAAATCCTTTCAACTCTTGGGGCACCTCCCTGTATGTGAACAACAGGTGGGAAGGTATTTCTCCCAGTCCTTCGATGCTGTTCAGCAAGCGCCCAGAGCATTGACGTCACGGTACCACTGGATCTTTCCACAAGCCCATTGGCTTGTGGGTGTCTAGTGTCGTGCATCTCTGCACCACCCACACTTTCCCATAAACATTTCATCAGGTCCAACATGAAGGAACCCCTCGATCGGTGATAACTTCCTGTAGAAACCCAACACGGAGAAAATCCCAATAAGGCATCTGCCACTTTATCTGTCCTCAGTGAGGATAGGGCGACTGCCTCTGGGTACCAGGTGGCATAATCTACCACAGTCAGGATGAATCTCTTCCCTGAGGAGCTAGGGGTATTTAAAGGCCCCACAATATCCATTCCACCCTCTGGAATGGCTCCTCCACTATAGGCAATGAAATCAGGGCGACTTGGGTTTTCTTGCCGCCTTCCCCATTTCTTGGCACGGTGACAAGACCTGCCATACTCCTTCACCTGCTGGGTGAAGTTAGGCAATAGAAATTCTGGACCAACCGCTATGTGTGTGTGTGCGATTCCCAGATGACCAGATAGGGGAATATTATGTGCAATCTTGAGCAACTGCTCACGATACCCCTGGGAATGACAAGCTGCCTGCCTAGCACCCTCCCCTGTCTGCACAGCCTGAGTATACATCAGTCCATTTTCCTAATAAACCTTATGTCTGCCGTCACCTCCCTGTGCCCTGTCAGAGTCTGCCCAAGCCCTCAGCTTCTCTAGACTAGGGTCACTTCTCTGAGCAGCTGCAAACCCCTCACACATTCCCAAGGCATGGGACTGGTCCCTTCAGTCCCTAAACTAGGGCCCCTAGCACTAGCAGCAGGGCATTCAGGACCACTGTCAATCCCAACCCTCTGACAATGAGTCACCCCTCTCTTCGAGGTAACCCTCCGTGGCTGTGTGGTTAACTGCTACTGGGAAATTTCTACCCTTTTCATTAATCTCCCCATCTGGAGACACAGGCTGGGGAACCAGCCTCTCAGTGGTTTCCACAATGGCTTCTGTGGGGTTCAGGGAACTACAATTTTCCTTGCCGCTTGGCTATGGGTAGCTGCACACACCATCCCTTGTTTGAGATTGTTGCCCAGGATCACATCCACTGCTAAGGTTTTGGCTACAGCCACATGTTGAACAGTTCCCCTGTTTCACCCTGTCTAGGAGAACACTAGAGAGGCAATGTTTTCTCTCAACAGTAAAGTCCTGTACAGTGACGTATTTATTGGGTATAGCTGACCCGGCTCTACTAGATCCCTTTACCAAAGTCAAGGATGCCCTGTGTCCCTTAACCCTTGCATCTGTACACCATTCACCATGACTGGGTGCATGTGTTCCCTTATGTTCACTGGCAAGCTTCCAGGACACACAAACAACCCACTTCCTTCCTAGCCACGGTTGTGTATTATTGCTCGTCTGTTTGGGACACTGTTTGTAATATGCCCAGTTTCTTTACACAACCAACATTCATTTCTTTTCTCAGAGAAACCTTTTCTCTGAAACCTGGGCTAAATGGTTTCGATGGAGGTAGTGAGGGTTTTTTAGCTGCCCTGAAGGTGCGCTTTTCCCTTTCTGCGCTGCCACGCCGCCTGATTCGCTCTCAGAACAGGTCTCTCTTGGCATAGCGGTCCGAGAGTTCAGTAGCCTCTTGCACTGTTTTGGGATCTCGGTCAGCCAGCCAGATTTTCAGCTCTGCTGGGCATGCCCAGAAAAACTGTTCCAACAAAATCACATTTTCAATTTTATCAAAAGAGTTTGCTTCAATTCCTTCCCACCAACGTTTTAAAAACTGACTGTTTAGTGGCTAGCTGCTTGTAGTTCATGTCAGGGCTTCTCCTGAGCTTATGAATTTAGCTCTGTATGATTCAGCAGTTAATTCAAATTTCTTTAACAGTGCAGCTTTAAGTTTGCTGTAATCATCACTGTCCTCATTGTCCATTTGACCCAATGCATCCCAGGCTTTCCCAGTAAGTAGCAGGGATAGCTGGAAGCTCCAGGACTCACTAGAATTTTAGCCTGAATACAAACTTTTTCAAAAGAATTTAAAAGGCATCCATATCCTCCCCTCTTTAAATTCGCTATCGATTTGGAATTCCATTTGTAACCCAGTCCTGTAGTCCCAGTTAAACCCAAGCCACTTACCTGCTCTGGTGCCGCTGGTTGGATCGTAGCTTCTCCAGTTCTGTTGCCTCTGACACTCATGCTCCTCACGGTCCGCGTCTCTCTGTTCTCGCTCTGCCTCACAGTCCGCCTCCTGCTGTTCATGGTCCCTCTCCTCTGGAACTCCAGCTCCATTCTGCACAACTCAATTTGCAGCCTGAGTGCTTCTGGATCCAGGATACTGGTGACCTTCCCTGCTGCTGTGGCCTTCGCTAACAGTGGCCCTGTTGCCCTCCTCATCAGATCTGGACATTGCACTGGCCGCTAGCCCTGCCACACTCAAGGTTTGGTCCTTTTCAGTCACGGTCTGTGACTCGATGCTCTAGGTATATGCTACCATCAGGGCATCCACGAGGTTCTGTTTGGTGGCTTTCACCTCGAGCAGGGACTCCTCTGTCCCGCACAACTGCTTTAAGTAGACTACAGTGTGCCTGCTGTAGTTGGAAGCCATCTTCTTCCCTAACTATGGCTACTCTGACTTGCACATCACAAAAAAAAAATAAAACAGGTAGGAACTTGACTGTACGCCAAGTGATATAGTCCTGTCTCCTTTTAAAATAAATCACTGCCTTTTTCTTTCTTTGCAAGTGAGCTGGCGGTCTCAAGCTGACACGTTTAACAATAAAAGCTTGTAATACCAAACTTATGCACACGCCAGCAACCAATCTGTCACAACCCCACTCAGCAGGTCAGTCTCTGCTCCCAGCGCAGTATTGGGAACAGTTAACAGAACAGGGTAACCTCCTGTCAGTTTTGTGGTTCGAATCAAACTTTGGTCTCAAGTTCTGGAGCGATTCAAACTGTGAACCTCTTGCTAGCATACCCAATGTACAGGCTCAGATAATTCTGCTCTTGGAGGGCCAGATATCTTTTCCCTCTGGGCACCTAACCAGTAGCAAAAATGAACCCTTAAAACTCTATTAAAGACCTCAGAATAAACTCTTACCTTTTCCCAGTTTGGTAAAACCAGTAAGCTTTGTACAGTGTCAGCTTTAACCATACATGATTCCCTTGTCAAAGAAAGAACTTCAAAGGCACACCAGGTAGTCTCTAAACACAGAGGTTTACTTAAAATAGATAAAATGTAAAATGTAAAACACAGAACCATGTATCACAAAACATACAATCTTTAAAACAATAAGGTTTAAAAAGTGAAAATTCCTACCAATAATACACTTAGACCTGTCTACCTAATGTATTCTTATCTTCTTATAGTGCTGTAGATGTTTCTTTTCAGAGTCCAACGTGTGTGTCTCTAAAGGTCTGTTACAGCATAATTAAAACACTGTCTTGACCCTGCCCTCTCCATGATGTCACCCAGCTCCTCCTCTGTTTATTAAAAATAATACAATCAGGATGTCTTGTGTCAGGAGGTAAATTAATAGGTGACATCAGCAGAAAAACATGTTTCCCATATGACTTCCCAATTAAGTTTGTAATTTTCCAAGTCCTTTCTTTCATCCATGAGCAGCATCCTCTCTCTCAAGGACATCAAAGGACTTTCATGACATAGCACCTAAGTGCCATAACCTGTATTCTTCCTCTAAGCGCCATAAAAGTTTATGATTTCTAGCCTAGCAGCTGGCAGCTGCAATTAAGCTAGATAAGCGAGATCCTTGATTTAGGTCTCTTCTAGCCTGTAATTATCTCCTGGCTTATATCTTTTAGCTGAAATAGCATGTCTCATGAGAGACACTGAAACACATTTTATATTACAAAAGCATAGATTAATCAGAACCAGCTGTACAAGCGTCACACCACCTACCATCATGAAACACACAGGAAATCAGTAAAATTAAAATCAAAATGTCTTATCATAATAGTGCCAAGATCTAGTACCAATGAATCAGGGACACTGGTGGGACCTAGCATAACCTCTGACTGGTTTTGCCATTCAAGGCCATCAGGGAGTGTCCACTATGCATACAACTCACCCATTAAATACAGATATCAATCAAATAGAAGACACGTGTGAGAAACAATTACTGAGGTGTAAAAAACAAATAAATACATTTGTGAGAAGCACAAATAAGACAATAACAGTAACAGAAAGACCCCTAGGCAATGAAGAGCTTCTTATTAATCAAAATGAAATTGGATTCACTTTAAGTATAAATAGAGCTGAGAAGATGGAAAAATCTTTACAAATCCAGTCTAGTCACTGAATGCATACATCCAAGTTTTATCTAAATTTATGTACAGCATCTTATAAATATAAAACGACACAGATACAGAAATTCATAGCATATAGATCCAATCAAAAGACAGTAAATATATGGCTCTACAAGGGTGTGGCAAAACTCATTATCTTGAATTCATCCTTGTTAAGCGATCATCAAACAGAGTATATTATATAAATATCAAAATCATCAAGCAGAGTATATTATATAAATATCAACGCTTTCATAGCGTAGAAACATTACTATAGCACAAAGGATAGAAATACATGTACCTCACTGGGAGGGTGGTGGAGCCCTGGAATGCACTGCCTGGGAGTTCATGGCTGCTACAACTGTGGAGGGTTCAAGAAGGCTGGGATAGGTATAGGGGAGGGTGCATCCCAGAGCCCTGCTGGGGTGGGGACCTTGTAGGGAGGGAGGGAGGGAGGAAGGGGGGCTAAAACCCATGCCCTGGGAAGGCACTGATTATCAAGCAGACTTGATAGACCATAGGGCCTAATCTGCTGGCTTCTTAGTATGTTATGTTAGTATGTACCTGCGCTATGCTCAAAGCAATACACATGCCATATTCCATCTTTCAGTCACTGGCAGACATATAACAGATCCACTTAGAAATCACACAAATAATAATGCAAGGAGATGAGTTATCCCACCTGGGACATTTTCATTATTTTAACACGGGATCGGGCTGGGGAACCACTAGACCACCAGGGAATGCCTTGTTACACTACCGCACGGCCACCTGCAGATTGTGGCAAACTGTCCAGATGCATCGTTTGTTTGGCATACAGCCACAGTTCTGCAAGCCATGGGACTTTACCATAAAGGACCCTACCAATAGAAAAATCGGGCACAGGGTCCCTGGTGCTGGCACTCAGTGTAAGTTGCCACTGGCGCAGCTTTCACTCAACCTTTGAGAATCGGCCCACAGTACGAGTAACATCTGTGTCAGTGAAATCACTGACATAACTGGATAAGTCAGTAAAAACGAATTTAAATAATTCACTGTATCCAGACTTCCTCTTATGTCCTGGTCACCTTTTCTGAGGCATTCAATATCCTCCCATTTCTTTGGTTTAAAGGTTTTTTTTATGTCTGAAGTTAATTTCCTCTTCTTTTTGTAATGATATCGTTTGCTTTTTTTTTTTTATGTTTTTATATATCTGTTCCTTAGTTCCCTAAAGATGTTCCAGTCCTCCTTTTATTAGTACATTTACATTTTACTCATGCTGCACCTCTACTCTTTAAAATATTGATTAACTCCCTATTTAACCAGGTATTTTTATGCTGTGTGTTCTTTTCTTTTTAACAGAGCTTGTTTATGAAGTACTTTATAGAACAAAACTAAAAATATTCAAGTGCACTATTTACTACTTCTATACTGCCCAAGGCATCCCAGCTAACCAAATTAAAACTTATTTTAATTTTATTCAGAATCTCTTCAGTGACTAGTCTAGTAATTATTATTCTATCTTTTCTTCTGGGTCTCCTATTGCTCCAGACACAATAACCGGCATGTGGTTACTAGTTTGATCGGACATAGTACCTGAGCTCAATACATTTATGACATTATTAACTAATACCCAATCAAGTAGCGAATCCTGGCCAGTCCGATTATGCATTCTAGCTACATCATTTACAGCCTGCACAAGATTCACTTTCTACAAGACATTTTATACTGACTATTTTCAGGGCCAACCCAGTTCAAATTTAAATCACAGAATCTTATGATTCCTTGTTTTAAAATTACCCAATGCATTTATTAATTCCTCAAACCCAGGTATTTTAATCTTGGGGAATTATAAATATATCTCACTATCAGCTTTTGTATTGCCTAGTGCTACTTGATAAACAAGCTTTGACGTCCCAATCAAGCACATTAACCACAACACAAACCCTAACATAAATAATAAGCCCCCCTTTTCAATTTGTTTAGTCACTTCCATAGGAATTATATCCAGAAATGTTTCCTAAATTGCACTCAGCCTTATCTGTTAACCATGACTCACTGACAGTCAAATTTCTAACCCCAGGAAGCGTAGAAACTGACGGCAGATAAGGACCACCTGGCCCACCTAATCTGCCCATGTTCCCTACCTACTGTCACACCACAGATCCTACTTGATCACTCACTTTAGGCTGACACATATGTAGTCATCTCAGCCAAGAGTGATGCCCTGGAGATGGAACCTATGCAAATGTTAGAATTTGGAATGTAGGTTCAAACTCTTCATCCACAGCCCACTCTGGACACTGTGTCACAGCGTGTGGGTAAAGATAACACAAAAGCGGCATTCAGGAGCAAAACACACCATAGTGTGATATTTATTTTAAACATGAATAAAATAATAAACTAAAATAAAACAAAAATCAAAGCAAACTCTACATAAACAAGCAGCTCTCACACAGTTCTGTATCTGTACAACAATCAAGATCCTATACTTCTGTGTCTCTCTGCCTCTCGCCTCAGGTAGATCCTCACTCCTTCACATTCAAGGCTCATCTGTCTCTGCTGCAACACAGGAGGGGTTATATACTGACTGGTGGCATCACCTGACCTGACCCTTAACTAATACAAAGGTATTCCTAGATCTGGCTAAATAATTTACAACAGGATGACCCACCATTATCTTCAGGTAAAGCAAAAGCCTAGCTCTATATAAAAATAAAGGGTACAGTTATTTGTTAAAAGGTTGAAATAACCCCATGAATGCTTAATAGCATTGTAATTAAGTCAAAGTCCCTCCTCTATTGTCTGTGAGTGACAGGGGTTATTGCAAAAAGGGGACTGCAGAGGCACTGCTCCCCAATACAAAAAACCTCACTCAGCCTTAGGATCCAGGTAAGCCAATTAAAGATGTTTCTCTTGGCATGTACAAGCCTTTGTTACAATATTTACAGGAACACCATTTTCATGGTTCCTTAGCCAATTTACTGGGGTATTTTTCCTACAAAGGCTTTTTATTCTTTTTAGTTTAGCCCTTTTGTTTTATTCTCTTTCTGCCTGGTTTCTTTAAAAGGTACTACTACCCCTTTTTAAACTAAATAATGCACAGTGCAACTGGGCAGCTTTCATACAGAGCAGTGGCTGAAAAAGACTGTATCTAGCTATCAGTCGCCCACTCGAATACCTGCTGCAACACAAATCATTAGAAGGCGAGCTGGCACACTCCTAATTACATTTATATTCTGTGCTCTCGCTCTCTATTATTGCTGCAGAAGTTTATTTACTTTAGTCACTCTTTTCCAAGTGAACGCTGTTGTCCACCTTCTTAGGACACTTTGGAGCGGCGCTTTCTCAATCGGAGCAGAAACTAAAGCCACCCCGCTCCTGAGTACATTTACAACAAGTGCATGGGGCATTGGAGTGAGAGAAAGAGTGAGGAGCTGTAGGTGCTTCTGTATAAATATATTTGGTGTGCTCTCTCCCCCTCCTTTAGTGGCTTCCAAGTAGAGGCAGTACTTTTACCAACTAATTCCTCTTCCGAGTGAACTATAAAACTTCAACCGACAAGGGAGCTTCAGAGCAGCTTTTACAGTGAAACAGAAAGTCAAGCTGCTCTGCTCCCAAATTCATATACAGGGATTTCTTTCGTTACTGAAGCGGTCTAGCTAAAGGAAGAACAATATAAAAGGCTAGCCGCTCCATTTTATATTTCAAAACAAATGCCTTCGTTTTCATTCTGCAGAAAGGCAAATGGGAAATTTATCAACTGTTTCTATAAATAAAGAACATAAAGAAATGAAACAGCTTTTTGCCCCAAAACTCCCTATCACATCCCTAACAGGGCTGTTAGCCACATTCCTAATACATAGAAGCTAATAATATAAACATTACTTGGTCAGGTATTTAACTGGCACAACACATTTTGTACCCTGCACTTTATGCTATTTTGCACATCATTTCTGGAGAGCACCTTTCACTTTATTTTATATTTTTAGCTTCATTAATTAATTTTATGCCTGATGCCACATATACCTGAACTATACACAGTCACTCTATTTCCCACCACCTATCTTGGTGTGTTAACATACACATTGGATGGAAATGAAATACAGATGAATATTTAGTGGGAAAACAGCAGGGATAGGAATGGGCTACCATAGGTGGCCAACCAATGGTAGGGTGGAAAGAGAAAGAATAAAGATTTTAGGAGTACTGTTGTGCAACAGAAGTTTTTCTTCATAGGAAGATTTAAAGGAGATAGAAAAGATGTAAATTTGTTCAAACCATGAGGGTGCAGCCAATCTCCGCCACACACTGCTCTGATCTGTATCTTCACCAGAAGACAACAGTTGCCCGTAGTGAACTCCGGTAATGGCTGGTTCTCCAGTTGGGCTTTTATTTTGTAGTTCTATCAAAAGAGTATTTTACTCAGTTTTCTCAATTACTTTGCATTTATCAAGGGTTTCTGTAAATTTAGGTTTGTCGGTTCCAGTTTGATTCAAAGAAACTGGAGAATCTCCTACTTGGCTATCATGTCTTTTTTCACCATTTTGGCTAGTAAACCATGTTCCTTTTTGCTAATTTTAGTGGCTTACTATCTTTAGCTATCCAATTTACAGAGAACAGAGTGTTTCACTTTCTGTTTCTGTCTGTGTCCTTTCCACTTAATCGGTTCCTGTTACAGGACCTGTGATTTGACCTTTGGCACATTTCTTCAGTACAAGAGACATTTTTAACTATTAAAGGTGCCCTGCAAACTTATGCCTGCAGCCCACTCCCATCCCACATACCTTTGTTAGTGGCAGAGGTCAGGGCTGCTGGCACATTTTCTAAATTATGCTCATGTTTTAAAATCCTGCGAAACTTTTTGAGAATCATGGGAAGTGGTGGCTGTGTCCCGATTAAGCAGGTGCAAGTTTACCTGGGTATTCCACCCAGTCTTGTGATGTTTCAAACACCATAGGGCTCTATGGTGCCGAGGGAAGGGGCTTAAAATGCTTATTTTATTACTTTTGGGGGACTTGATGCTTATGTTAATATCTGCAACAACACCATAACAGGCCGTTGCTAGATACAATTAACAGTAAAGGCCACTGCAGTAATAAAAATAACCCCTGCTGCTCCCTCTGATCCTGTAGTGTTTTGAAAACTATCCTAACTAGTGGAATACCTGAAGTAAACTTCTTGCATACTGACCGGACACTAACCACACTCGTCATCAAAAAAGCAAAGACACATTAAACGTGATATGTTAGAAAATGTTCCCAACTAATTCGAGGACTCTGCCACTGCTACCAAGGTATGTGGTATGAGAGCCAGGCTATGGGCATAAGTTACAGATCACCTTTAAGCTCTTGTACTGCATCATTTTCTGGGAATTGTTTTGATTATTTCATGGTTTTCTCTAATTGGTATGTCACAGAGACTTTGTGGATCATCAACAAATTGCACAAATTGTTTTCAACTCCTTGCAAGGGCAAAGTGTCACATGCTTTGCTCAGTGTTTAGGTCCACAACATGACTTTACAAATTTTAAGTCACGTCATATTTTTGCCCCAAAACCTCATTTAAAAGGGTAACAATTTTAAAAGAAGCATACCTTCTCAATATGCCTCTGTGTCATCTAAAAATAACAAAAGGGACTTCCGTGACGCCATGCCTCTAGCTGCAGCATAGGCGCAGAGTCTGCCTCTTCCCGGGACAAAAAGACTGAATTTCCCAGCTTTGAAAACACAAATAACGGGTCATAGCACCTCAAACTACTGAAAGATGCCTAAAAGGAAACCGGATGGCCAAGATCAACCGTCAGACCTCTTTGATCAGGACGGATTGCACTCAGATAGCGACAGCTCCCAAAGGTCAGGCAGCGGGACGCCCACAGACCTGAAACCTCCAGATATAATAACAATATAGCAAGACAGATGGACATAGTGCTTAAAGAATTAAGAGACTTCGTAGGAAACCCAAACAACATTTGCAGCACTACGCATGGATGTTAATAAAATCGAGAAAAGGCTGGAGGGCCTGGAAGAACAGACTACAACTGCAGACCTGCGAATAGACCAGACCGAGAGGGCAATTATACAGCTGCATCAGGAGGTGAAAAGTTTAAGGCGCGAGCAGATGATGCAGAAGCGCGGTGTAGGAGAAACAACCTCAGAATTAGTGGGTTCCCGAGGAAGCAGAAGGGAAAGACCCTTACAATTTCTGCAGCAGTATTTTAAATCACAGCTGACCATACCAGAAACATGCACCCTGGAGATGGATCGCGCCCATCGGACTCTAGGGCCTCAAACAGCCAACCGCCCTCGTGCAATCTTAGTGCGCTTTTGGGATATCAGGATAAGGAAATGATACTACACAAGTCCTGGCAGAAGGGTAATCTAAAATACCAAGATCACAGAATCTCGTGGATAATGACTACCCAGCAGCGATGGCGCAAAACCATTAGAGCTTATCCCAATTCTGAGGAAGCTGAAAGAACTGGGGTAAAGTTTCGGACACCATACCCTGCAAAGCTGGTTGTACACCTGTCCGACGGCCCCAAGAGCTTTGACTCAGCGGGAGAAGCAGCTAGGGAGCTATCAAAACTGGGGATCGCCATACCCACACTCCAAAATGCCCCAATGCAACGCTGGCAGCAAACTGGCACAAAAGTGTGGAGCTGAAGCACACCTCGGGACCAACGGCGCAAGGAGGGAGAGGCAGCATTACAGCAGATCGCAGGCAAGCCTAAGAGGACAAGCGGCCATCGAGCCTAAAAATGCAGAAGCAGGACTGAACTCCACCTGAAGAGGACTAGCTGTATTACCTCTTAGCCCGAAGGTAGGTGGGCCTAGTTCCCCATCCCGCCCATCAGAGCGGTACCCGACCAGGTTTGCCCACTCCACTGCCCCTTCCTGAGTAACTCCACGTGTGGTGGCCTAATCTTATGGCCACATAGTGAGGCCTCCTTTAACAGTTTGAACCCGAGGCCATGTGGAAACACACATGTAGTCACCCAAGCGAGCGATGGAGAGGGAGTAAGGAGTAAGGGCGGGTGGGGTTGGGGGCCAGCAGGGTGACACTGGAGGGGACAGGCCCGCCATTCGATAACCTTGAGGGTCAGATTTAAAGCAGTATTTTGGACATCTGGACGCTATGTTTTTTTTTTTTTTTGGATTACAGTTTAAATACTGGTGCAGACTTTGAGTATCTGGTCATCTTGGGTGTGCTTGGGGTGCTTTGGATTAGGGGAACAGGCCTCTTGCTTGAATGGGATGGTACCCTCTCACCCTATTGTTTTAGCATGAATGCCTAGCTGTTTATGTATAAGAGGAACCACACGAATACCAGATATAATGAGGATTGTGAACAGGACTGGGTTGGGTCCCCCAGACCCAAGAGGATGCTGAACCGGGTAGTAATCGGATTCGCTGAACTTATTTGGAAACTCCGTTAATAACCCTAGGCAGAATTTATTTAGTCCGGGAGGACATGGCATGACTATCTTCCCTCTTCCCTCACTCCCTTTCCCCAGGCGTTATCGTCTGGTCCTAAAATAAATAGGACCAAGCCATATACGTGGCGATTCGGGAATCTGGGTGTGAATAGCACTCAGATCCCATGGAAGTGGTAAATAGTTCGACAGGGCATGCCACTGTCTTCAGTTATTATTTCAAGTTGTTCTAAACAAGCACTGTTGGAGCTTGAAGTTCAGGGCAGTTTCCCCTTATCCCCATATAGGCAGTCACCAACCTTAAATACAGACATAGACTATTTGGAGATTACAGGAGTTGATAGGAGAAACCAATCACAACTCCTTCACGCTGAGAGACCTAAATGGCTGGAACACCACTACAGATAATGTCATTAAATGTTAATGGCCTTGGGAATCCAGTCAAGCGATCGAAAATGTTGATACTGTTTAAAGAAGCAGAGCAGGAATTATGTACATGCAAGAGGCGATATGAATGCAAGCGAGCATAAAAGTTGATGAGCAGAGGGTGGCCCAGGTTTTCTCATCTTCTACGCAGGGGTAGGAAGAGAGAGGTCGCCATACTGGTCACTAGCCAAACTCCCTTCAGAGCCACAATGGAATGGGCAGATACAGAGGGTAGACTTGTGATTGTCCAAGGTTTGCTGCAGGACAATGAGGTCACTCCTGCAGAATGCCTACTTCCTCGGGTCAACAATGCAGAATATTCGATATCTGCTAAGTAAGTATTAGAATTGACCAAAGGGACCTTGATATTAGCTGGAGATTTTAACATCACCATGAGTCCCTATCTAGATTCCACGAAAGTAGCCGGAGAAACAGCCAGCCCCACATAAGTATTTTAAGCAATTTATACAAGAAGCTGGATGGCTTGATGTGTGCGACCTCCACCCCAGAGAAAGGAAATACTCATTCTACTCGGCAGTCCATGGTACATACACCAGGATAGATCATTGTTACACCCAGAAGGAGAATTTAGGACTGTTTGAGATGTATCCATGGAAATTGCTCACTCAGACCATGCCCGGTGACTATAGTCTGGGGCGTGGGTCTTGAGAGGCAGGAAAACCCTGTGGAGACTTAACCCAGTCCATCTTAAAAGTGAGGCGTTCAGGAATTCCTACAAGATAAGATACAAGAGATCCTAGAGAATAACCCAGTGGGGAGACATCCCCAGCGATTAGATGGGACACACTAAAGGCAGTACTTGAGACCACTCTATACAGTACACCACTCGCCTGGCTAAACAACGTGAGAGCCAAACAATTACATTTGGAGCAGACCCTAGCTTTTTGCAGATGGCCCACCAGCAAGGGACTCATCTGTAACAGCACAACTAAAGCAGACAAAACAAGACCTAAATGACCTGTGCCTGCAGCAAACAGAAATAGCCTTGGCATTCTTGAGACAACGATATAGAGGAGATAGGTCAGGGCCTCCCGACTGCTGGCTTTTAGGCTCCGTAGGCAGAAAGCGGAATGCAACGATAGCCAGCATTAGGACCCAGCGACAAATACCCAACTCACTAGGTAAAAGATATTAACAAGCCTTTGTGAATATTACAGAAGGTTATACACCCAGACCACTCATCGGAAGATAATAACATTAGGGCCTTTCTATCCACGCTAGATCTCCTAAACTTAATAAGGACCAACAAACTGAATTGGCCCACTAATAACTCATCTGGAACTGCTGAATGGCTATTGCACAGTTGAGAATGATGATAGCCCTGCCCAGATGGTTATGGCACAGAATTTTATAAAGTCACAGAACCCCAGCTTAGCCCACTATTGAGAAGGTATATGAGGAGATACTTGAGGCGGGGTCATCCCCCCAAGCTGGTCTTATGTAATAATTTTGGTTATTCCCAAACCAGATAAGGACCCTCAGTATGCCTCTTACCGTCCCATATCAGTGCTAAACGAGATTATAAAATATTTATGTCCATAATGGCAAAGAGAATGGATAAGGTCCTTCCTTTCTAATAAAGCCTGACCAGGCAGGATTTGTTTGTTCTAGATCTACCACAGATAATACCAGACGGGGCCTATATTTGGTGCAGAAAAATGCAATCATCTGTTACCCCTCAGTCCTTCTCAGCCTTGACGCTGAGAAGGCCTTTGATAGGGTCTCGTGGCCCTTCTTGTTTGCAACTATGCATGCAATGGGGTTTCCAGCTCTTTTCATTTCAATGATAAGGACTCGGTACTCTTCACCACAGGCCTGTGTTAAGGTCTCGGGCCATCACTCAGACTATTTTACCCTACATAAGGGCACCCGACAGGGATGCCTCTCTCGCCAGGACTTTTGCCATATTTATTGAACCTCTGGCCCAGGCAATTAGGCAGGCAGCCGGTGTTGGGGAATCTGGCATGGGGGCAGGGAACATCGTATAGCCCTCTATGCAGATGATGTTCTGCTCTTTCTCTCGGATCCTACACATTCAATACCAGCGGTCTTTCAAATTTTGAGCTGTATGGTAAAAGTTCGGGATATAAATTGAACACCTGAAGACAGAAGCACTATTATTTAAATATACCCCTCCCTCAGTTACGTGCAGTCCTTCCCCTTCCGCTGGGGCCTGGAAAGTTAAAATATCTAGGCATATACCTATCACCAGACGCACGGAAAGTAGCCCCAATAACTACACTCCATTCTACTCCCAACTCCGGCCGACCTGGCCAGGTGGAATGTCCTCCCACTTAATCTGCTCCAGAGGGTGGAAGTTACCGAATGGTGATTCTTCCACGAACACTATATTTATTCAAAATATTCCTATATATATCTCAAATAAAACAATAAGAATCTGGAATAAAGCAATAATGAGCTTTATTTGGTCCGGCAGAAGAGCCAGGATAAGGCATCTTCCTTGCCCTCCCTAGACAGAAGGGGGCTTGGCCTCCCAAACCTCAGATTATACTATTGGGCCACTCATCTTTCGTTTATAATAGAACGTGTTAATCGCACAAATCCGGTCATTTGGAAGGAGATTGAGGAGGGATTGCTCCCATTCAGCGACTGGTGTAGAAATGCCTTACACCAAACGCATAATGTTACCCCACAGTTGAACCTTAATTTTTGGACGTCACACGAGCTTAAAACGTGGAAGATGATATATAGGCAGCTGGCCTTGACACCCTACCTGTTCCACCTGTGTCCGATATACCTATTAGAATCATTTCCTCCACCGCAGATGGATCATACATATAAATGTTGGGATCGGTCCCGTCTCACCTATATATCACAGCTATTTAAAGGGAATGACTTTATTACCTTCCAAGAGGCAAAGCAGAAATATAACCTGAGAAGGGAGGATTTCTTCAGATACTTACAGTTGAGACACTTCTTCTCTCCCACCCAGTGGAAGCTGAGAGTAGCAGACTCCCCTTAATAACATTCCTACTAAACTCCATATTGACTTTGGACACCTCATATATTATTTCCAAAACATATAAGGCACTGAATGACTCCTAGGAACAAACACATTAGAGACATTGGCAAAGTGGAACGGGAGGCAGGACTAGAGATTACTTAGCAACAGTGGGAGGGATGTTTCCTGACCTCCAGACTCACGTTCTCTCAAATTAGCGGCTTTTCCATGGCAGTTGCTGATGAGAGATATTTTGTACCCCCAATTACCAGTCATTACTCAACTACAGGGAAATCTGATTGTTGGCGCCTATGGGAATCATAGCTTCATCACACCCATGTCTTTTGGTCGTGCCCTCCTTACAACCCTTTTGGCTTCCCTCCAGGCAGAGCTGTCAGAGTTAGTGGGTAGCATAATTACTCTATCACCAGAAATATTTATCCTACACATTTTTCCTCAGGATTCAAGATTTACTCATCTGCACTATCTGTTAGGAATTACCCTTCTTGCCGCGAAAAAGCTATAACTAGACACTGGTATACACCCCAGATACCAACAACAGATGAATGGAGGAATAGTAATACATATATACAGATCAGAGAAGATCTCCTTTTCCTGAATAACTCCACAGATCAGGGTGTATCGAAATGGACCAAATGGGTATTATACATAATGACAAAGGACCCCAGGTTTGTTCCCTAGAGGCCATGTCATCCGGTCGGGTGGACTGGGAGGTGATGGGGTATGAAGTGGCGGGAAGAATTTAACAGGTGGATGACACAGAGAGGGAGATGAGAAAACTCTGTACCCTGAAGTAGACTTGCCAGGTGCAGTGAGAATAAGCCCAGAAAGAGGGGTAAATGATTAGCGGTCTCTAAATATGTATATATATCAAATCTTACAGAGCTGTGCATCTTTAATTAATACATTTTGTATAAGAAATGTGATTTGCATCAACTGTTCCAAGGAATGTATTAATATTGTAATCTTGACTGCCTCCCCCATGGAATATATGGATAATAATAAAGACATATTAACAAGAAAAAATAAAAATAACAAAAAGGTTCTGAGGGTAGTCCCATTGATGGTGGAAACCATACATTTGAGGACCCATCTCCTCATGTACAGTAACAAATAATGTAAAGGTAACAATAAAAGATAAAGCTGCACAGCCATCAGAAAGGCATAGTAAAGAAGGTTCAGATAGCAGGGCATCTGAAATGGGAACCCTGAATCTAGTGACACCAAAATAACAAGCATTTGTCAATGCGACGATGCGTCGTGTACACTGGTGTCATGGGGGGTGTCTGAAAATTGCTTTTTTATTTTTATTTTTTACCAGGAGACACACCAGCTGAAAGCTTGTTTAAAGGTTACTTCTTTACAGGTTTACAGGTTACTTGTTTACAGTGACCTGGGAGCACAAGTAAGTTAAGTGGCATACTCAGGATCACACCTTTAGTGAAGTTGTTTTGTGAGGTGGGGTCCCAAAAACATATGTTGAAAATCTGGGGCAAAACTATTTAAAAATGGGCAAGTTATGCCACTAAGCTGAAAACCCTTTGAAATACATTAAAGTGCTTACCTCAGTTCGTAGTTGGGCTTTGAGAGCAAAAACATGCCTGCAGTCCAAGGTAGATTACGCAACGGACTTCCAGTGGGTAAGTATGGGTATATGGGTGGGTGGTGGGTCCCAGTGAGAGTAGGGGTTGGGTAAATGTCAGAAATGGACAAAGATGGACGGTTTTCTTTTTACAGGGAAAAAATTATGAGGACAGTTTTAGTTTTTCAGGAAGTTTGCTGAACAGATGAGGACACTGGGGAATTGGGCACCCCAGTGTCTATATACTGTTTGGGGGTTTACAGAGCTTAACAACAATGGACAGACAGATGACACTGGGGATTGGGCACCCCGTGTCTGCATACTTTTTTGGGGGGTTACACAGCACACAACAATGGACAGACAGATGAGGACACTGGAGGATTGGGCACTCCCGTGTCTGTATACTGTTTAGAGAAGGGAGGTGGTTACACAGTGGACAATGATAGACGGTTTTCTTTTTGGGGGATAAAAAACAAAATTTGTCAATGTCAAACATTGGATGAACTGAACGATGTCCACCTCTGCACCCTGTTTATGCCCTTGAGGTACTTGAACGCATCTGTCATGTTTCCACCCCTCCTTTTCTCCAATAAGCACATGTTGAGGTCCTTTTAATCTCTCCTGATATGTTCCGTGTTGCAAAGCCATGTACCATCTTGGTTGCCCTTCTGTGGGCTGCCTCCACCCTGTCAATGGCCTTGCACATTTGACGCTCCAAATTAGCACATAGTACTGTAGGTGAGGGCTCACTAGTGCATTATACAATGGCATCACCACCTCATGCCTTTGCTAGTGATACCTCTGCCTATGCATCCCAGCATGCCACTGGCCATCCTTGCAACATGTGTGCTTTGCTTTGGCACCTTTTGGTCATCAGAACTGATAACTCCTAGGTCCCTTTCTTCCTTGGTGATCATCAGCACCTCCACCCCATCCTGTAACTCTCCACAGGTTTCCCTCTTCTCAGGTGCATTATTTAGGCTTAGATAATGGGTGAAGTAAAACTCGTATCCTGATTGGCTGAAACAGCCTGCCACCGAGCTGTTATTTCTTCTAGCGACCATAAAATAACAAGTCCCCACCTGGCAGTACCCAGCACCCTTATATCCCTCTGCCCACTCTGATACCCACCATTTTTTACTCAATGTTTAGCGAGACACGGAGCCATCCCCACACACAGTCACTCCTCAAAATAGTAGTCCATACTAACGGAATAGAAATAGTAACAACTATTTTAAAAAAAGTTAAAATCTTGTTTTCTCCCTTTTGCTCGCTACTAAATCACTTCCGACTCGGCGCATCAAACACAGCACCTCCCGGAACCTCACTTCCACTACCCACTGCAGCAGCTGCCGATACCACCAATGCCACTCTCTCTCTCTCTGCATACATTCACAAGAAAGTCACGCTCCAGTCCTCCGCTCTCCAGGTATCCAGTCATACCGCTACTACTTTGCTCCATAGAGTGAGAGTTTTAGATGTAAGCTAAAATCTTTTGCTTTCCTGTTACCACGCTATCTGAAGGAGCGGAATCTGGCTGATGAGCTCTCCACAAAAACAGGTACTTACTTTTCGTTTCAATATGTACATTGCTGTATGGGGCCAATTTCTCTGTATTTCAGTCTCTAGCAACCGTAACCACGTCAACCCACTACATAACAAGTAGCGCCAAAATGTAAAACTAAAACTTCACTGCCTAACGCTCTCAAACTGCACACCAAACTAATTAAAAAAAATGTTATAACAAAGAGCAGCACCCTCTAGTGAGCACAAAGGGACTATTTTACAGAACCCAACATTTCTCTTTATTTTTTTCCAATGTTTTGGTCTTTTCCATACACTTTTATTATTTAAAAATAATAATTTAAACCCATTATCTAAGTGTAATAATACCCTCAGGATGGCGTTATTGAAATAACTGGACCTTCCAAGTAGCTATAAGCCCTCCGCCTCCGGCGTCGGGCCTCATTACGCCCTGGGCGTCCGTTATATCCCAATAATGCCCACCCTGTCGGTATTATTACTTACTTTGCTATTGAACCTCAGTTGCCACTCATCAGGTCATTTTCTAAGCCTCTCCATGTCCCTGCTCATTTCTCCACTCCTTCTGAAGTATTTACTCTATTACACATGTTGGTGTCATCTGCAAACAGGTAGACAGACCTTTGCTTCTAGCCTTCTGCAATGTCTGTAATGAAGACATTGAACAAGACTAGTCCCAGGACTTATCCCTGAGGTACCCACTGGCTGCCCCCTCTCCCGGATTGGATCCCATTACCACCACCCTCTGCCTCCTGTCCATCAGTCAGTTTCTAACCCAGTTTATCAGCTTGTACACCATTGCCAAACTACTCATCTTGTTAATCAGCCTTCTAAGTTGGGCGTTGTCAAAGGTTTTGCTGAAATCAAGGTACTGTGGCGACATCAAACATCCTTCCTGATTTACTTTCTTAATGAGGCATTAAAGTTTCCAACCATAATGCCCCCATCCCACCCTACAGAGATTGACAGGCATTGCAGGTGTCTCTTTGGAGTCATTGGCTGTAATGCTCTTGCCATTCCACCCCACCCTGCAGACACTGACAGGCATCATGGCGTGCCTTGAGGTCTTTGGCCCTCACACTCCTCCATTCCATAATGAAATAAGCCGAGATGGGTGCAGTATAGGAGAATGGGGTGAGCGTTTGAGCCAAAGACTCCAAACACCTACAATACCTGTCACTTGGCTTCTGAGGTGAAATGAAATAATGTGTTTTATAGCTGACAACCCCAAGGCACATACCAGATGCCTGTCAGTCTTTACAGGGTGGGGAGAGGCATTACAGTTGGAAACCCTAATGCCCCAGATGTTTGTTGGTATTTTCACTCCAAATTTTCAACATGCACATTTTGGGTCACCGCCTCATGAACAGTGGCAATATCATTTCATTACTCAATCCCAAAAGGTGATTTTGCACAGTGACTACGTTATTCAGCACCACAGCTGCTAAAACACATGTTGGGCAGGATGTGAAAAATGACAATTTTACTGTTCATGAGGAGGTGAGAAAAATGGCAATGCTGAAAATCTCAAGTGAAAATATGAGAAATTAGCAAAGTTACATGCACAGAAACCGCGCAACACACGCCTCGTAGAACGCCCTGGGTGAACAGATGCTTCCAGTGAATGGCATATTTCAGTTGGGACGCTTAAAGAGAAATATGAGAAAATTTTTAAAATGAGGTAAACTGATGGCTTTATTGATCTACAGGGGCACTCTACTGCAAATGTTAGTTAACTATGTGCCTAGAGGCACAAGGCCACATTTTACTTAGAATGGAGTGGCAAAGCTGACAGTGTCCCTTTAAGTTGAAACCCTCCCCGTTGATTCCCATTATATGGCTTACCATGAAATCTTCACTTTGCCAGTCAGCTTTGAAGAGTGCAGATGTGTCGGTCCACAGAATTTTGCTTCTGACCTCCGGAGTAAGTATGGGTAAGGGGTGTGTGTGGGGAGGTGGAGTGCGCTAGTGGGAGGGTCGGGATGGGAGAGAGGGAGACAACGATGGGCCTTTTTTCAGATTTATAGAAATAAGTCACTAGGGGACGGTTTTCTTTTTTTATATAGGAAAGGATGTGAGCATTTCTGGACACTGGAGTGTGCTCCCAGTGTCCGAGGGACGGGGAATGGGGTGCGAGAAGGACAGCAGCAGTGGGAGGGAGAGGGAGGATTTGCTGTGTTGTGTGGGGCTTGAACAGAGCGGGTGTAGGGAGGACAGCAGCAGTGGGAGGCACGGAGGGAGTGATTTGTTGGCGGGGGCCTCCAACAGAATGCGAGTGTGGGGAGGATAGCAGCAGTGGAAGGGAAAGGGAGGATTTGCTGTGTGTGGGGTGCTCAAACAGAATGTGGGTGTGGGGAGGACAGTAGCAGTGGGAAGAAGTGGGAGGAGTGATTTGCTGGTGGTGGGGCTTGAATGCAAGGAAAACAGGCACAGTGGCAGGCTCAGCTCATTCACACTGTATGCTACGGCAGTGTGAACACGCAACCAGGAAGTCAACAATGCAGGGCTTTACATATCAAGGACAGAGCCGCCGCCTACCACTGGTGTGGTTCGTCTGAAAAGCTGGACCGCCCAGTGGGGGCGCTAACGAGCAGCTGAAGAAGCAAGACGTGATCTCCTCGAGCTCCGCAACCTAGGGACCAAAATAAGTTATTTTTTAGATATATAGATCCGGAACATCAAGTATAACATTATACTAAGATAAAGCTACACAGCGATGAATGAATACCCTCACGAATGCGCCTGGAAAATCCACTAGGAATGCAGGAAAAATCCGAAGAAGCAGCCAACCGGCCTTTGACTGAAACAGCAGGCCCTATATCTTTCTCGGCAGCAGAGCTGGCGGTACTGGGACGCGAGGTGACTACACAGGTCCTCGCTGCCTTAAATCCACGCTTGGAGAAGATGGAGAATAAAACTGAGGCTAAACTACAGGAAATTGCTAAATGGATAGTGGCTCATGAGGAACGGCTGGCGGAGATGGAAGGCGCCGTCCAGAGTGGAGGATTTGGTGCAGCCATTGCCCGATAAAGTTACCGCACTCAAGAGGGAGTTGGAGGACCTCAGGAGGCCCTCAATTATCAAGAAAATGATCATCAGCGCACAAACTTGTGCCTCAGAGGTCTCCTGAGGGCCAAGAAGGCAAAGATATATTGAGATTCTGTGCAGAGCAGCTGCCAAAATCCTGAATTTACAGCCGAAAGGAGGGAAAGCATAAGCTCAAAGAGTGCACTGAGCTGTGATGCCAAAGCCAGGGCTGGGCCAACCTCCCTGAAGCATTGTGATACGGTATCACAATTTCCAAGATCGAGAAGCAGTGATCAGAGCCTTTAGGCTCAACCAACCAATCCCGAAATCAATGGTGCACGAGTCCATGTCACACAGAACTACTTGGTCAGGCTGCTCAGAAGCATGAGCGTTCAGCTGTGATGACTCAATTGAGAGAAATGCATATGGAGCACTTTATGATTTATCCAGCCATCCTAAAAATAAAACATGAAGGAGCTGTATTCTCTTTTGGGAAGTGGATAAGGTGACTCTCTTTATCAATGAGCTTAAGAAGAAAATAGGCTGAAATAAGAGGTGGAATCAGCTGGCAGTGTTAATGGGACTTGAGACTCTTACAATTTGCTGGTTGGGGCTGATAACCCTTGTTTATGAGGTTTTATAAAGTTAAACTGACCCCAGGAAGGCTGATAATGTATCCACCTAATCCTTCATATGAGTGGCGATTTGAGTCGGATTCACCTGTACTACTAGGAGGCGCTGGACAGGATCGATAACAAAGTGCAAAGAAACAACCGAGAGCACACTTCCTGCAAGGTAGGCGGGAGGGGTGTTTGGCGGCTAGGGCCTAGCGTGTGCCTATTTCCTTCATGCGGCCTGCTCTGCTGACCTCCGACTGGGCCAGTTACAGTACTGGGGACATTTAAATAGCAGAACTGCGGAGATCGCTCAGAAGGATAGCGGGTTGCATGTTAGCCACAGCTGGGGGTGTTGAGGAGTCGGCCTGTTTTGCTCAGCTCCTAAGCAATGTAGTTCCTTGTGATGGATTTTTTTTGTTCCTCTTTAGACATTAATAAACGCTGTACTAGGATTCGGATCTTTTAATATAGAGTGGTCTCTGGGCGAGGGGAGACAGCTGTTCAAATAGCAGACGGTGGACACATTAGCCATGCTAGAAAGTGGCAAACAAGACGAAAGAAGGACTGGGGGGTTCGGGTTGCACTGGAATAGGTTGGTAAGAATAGGGTTTAGGGGTGTGATTAATGTTGGAATGAGGGAGGTAGGGGAGGGGAGGATGGGGATCGATGCAAAGGGTATTATGGGATCACAAAGGGGGTAAATGTATGTTTTCTTATTTTATGCTTAGTGTCTAATTTTTTTTTGTTGTTGATGATTTTGATAAAGGTTCATGTTGATCAATGCATTGCTACTGATGTCAGGAATAACTTGTTGATGTCATGGAGGAAAGGGAAAATACAGAAAAATAATGGCATACAATGAGCTAGTTGTACAATTCTGGAATGTGCGGGTTTCTCCTCCCCAATTAAGCAGAATGCTATTCTGACAGCCCTACGGGCGCCGCATGCAAGTAGCCCTATTACAGGAAACACATTTGACATCGGTGGTGCATGGGAAACTTCAAGAGGCTGGGTGGGGCCTGTTACTCCTCTTCCTTTAATTCTTGTAAACAGGGGGTGGTTCTGATACATAACAATTTGCCTTTACAAGTCATGAAAGTAATTTGGACCCAAAGAAGGCAGATATGTGTTTGTATCTGGGAATCTCCATGGTGTACGGATTACATTTGGGAGTATTTATGCACCAACAAATTTGGACCCGGAGTTTTTAATAAAATCTTGGATATATTAGTAAAGAACAATTTGAGAACCTAATAATGGGAGGGATTTTAACTTGTACACCAGACGCAATCCTGGACCATTCAGAGGGTAGAAATGCGAGGGACCATGCATCAGGAAGTGGAGGGAGGGAATCGCAGAACTGAATATGGTGGATGTTTGGAGAATGGCGCACCCACAAGGAAAGGAGTTCCTTTACTCCAATCCACACAAAACATGGTCGAGGATAGATCATATATATGCTGCGCTGAGCTGGTATGAAAATTGGGGAAGGTGAAACATGGGCCTATATAGATTTCAGATCATGCAGGGGTAACAGCCTCTTTTCGGTTACTAAAAGAAAAGGAGAGGTACACTCATGGAGATTCCCTACATACATGTTAGGGTCACAGGAGTTCCAGGATTACTTGAAGGAACAATTAAAGTTTTCCTAGACACCAACTCTGACTGCCTCCTCCAAACAAACATTGTGGGATGCTGGCAAAGCTTATATGAGGGGCAATTATAGGCTATATGGCTAAAGTATAGAAAGGGCAAGTTGGAAAACAAAAAGACCTTCAACAGAAGGTGAGGGTATTAGAGGAAAGGGTGGCAAGAGGGAGGGGGTGAGGAGATCCGACAGGCATTGGTGACAACTAGGAAAGCATTAAATACCCTATTGTTAGAAGAAGCCGGACGAGGCTGTATTATCTGAAACACAAGATATGAATGGGGTAACAAGCCAGGCCCTTTTTGGTTAATTTGGTTAAAGGAAGAAAAGGCCCAACACACATTATGGGTATTAAAAATGCGAAAGGGCAAGTTGCCACTAAATATAAGAGATAAGGGGGTATTTAAAGAATACTATGAGTCCCTATACCAGGCAGATGGAGGAAGAAAGGAGGGATGTAGGCAGGACTTCCTTAATAGGCACCAACTGCCCCAAATAACAATACACCATCAAAAATGCTAGGTAAGGAGATCACCAAGGAAGAAATTATGTTAGCCATCAATGCTTTGAAGTCTGAGAAAGCCTGTGGACCTGATGGACTGCCGGCAGAATACTATAAAATATTAAAGGATGACATAAAGGAGATTGTGTGGGAGCTGTTTAAGAGGGGGAGAGAGGGAGTTACCTGGAACATGTGGCAAAGCTATGGCGTGTGTGATCCCAAAACCAAATAAGGACATAATGGAGTGTGCATCTATAGACCCATATCCTTTTAAACTGTGATGCCAAGATATATGCTAAAATCCTAGCCACGAGATTGGAGGCATACTTCCTGAATTGATTCACCGGATCAAACTGGTTTCATACAGGAGGCATTCATATCATAATATCAGAAAGGTCCTTAATGTTTAAGCGCAATCCAATCGACCGGGGAGGCCGTCTTGTCTATGGACGAGCGTTCGATAGATTGAATGGGCATGCTTATTTGAAATTTTGAGACAGTTCGGCCTGGGAAAGGACTATATTAAAATGGTTGGGGCACTCTAGCAAACAACAAAGCTGCAGTGTTAGTGAATGGAACTCTGTCGAACAATTCACACTACACAGGGTACAAGGCAGGGGTGCCCTTTATCTCCCTTACTCTTTGCAATGGCGTGGAACCATTAGCTATAGCTGTTAGGAGGATCCAAGAACACATGGGGTGGAAGGAAGAGTGGAAGGCAGCACAAGATTACGCTACATGCTGATGATATGATATTATACATTACGAGACTCTCCCAGTCCATGCCAGCTCTACTAGAGGTTGTCTCACCATTTGCTACATTTTCCAGATATAAACTGAACCTGGAAAATCTGAGATTATTTTATAGGAAAGGAGGTGGGAGGTGGAGAAAATATGTGGGGCCTACGTGAGGGTAGGAGCGTGTTTTACCTATCTGGGGTTAAAATAGGAGAGAGCTCCGATCCTTATATAAATTAAATTACAGCTCATTATTGAGATCATTGATGGATGGGTTAAACAGATGGAGGGCCTCACCTACCTCGTCGCTGGGACGTATTAATTTAATTAAGATGAACGTGCTGCCTAGAATGCTATATCCATTACACATGTTACCTATGGGGTTAACAGGGAAGATGTTAAGGAATTTGAGAAAGCATGCTCTAAATTTATATGGCAAGGAAAAGCCAAGGCCAGTCTAAGTAAACTGAAGGCTGACCAAGATAGAGGGGTTAAATTATCCGGACATGAAGTTTTATTTTTGAGCAGCCAAATCAGGATTATTAAGTATTAGGTATATCGACCCAGGGAGGTTAGCTGGTTAGACTTAGAGGAGAAGGGGCAGGGGTGTCTGCTCATCCTCTTACTTGGCTGTAGGGGGAGAAGGGCCTATCAGGAGGAAAAAGGCTATAATATTTTAGTGGATAGTGTAATAGACAGTTGGGAACAAATTAAAAAATGATTGGACATCAGAAGGGAGACATTTATAATACCATTGGTAGGTAATCCTTTTTATACTGGCATAGGGATCCCTCATTTCGGACTTGGGAAGAGGGGAATCTATGTCTTAATGATTTAAGAAAAAAGGGGTTTACTTATTTAGCTTAACTAGAAAAGGATTAGATTTAACGACCACCCATCTGTTTAGATACTTCTAAGCCAGGAAATATATTCAGGATATAGAGAGACAGAGGAACCAAATTCTCAAATGCAGGCCCTTGAAGGATTGCTGCAGCAGGCTAAACAAGAGCCCAAAGGTATAATAAGAAAAGCTATACACCTTCTGCATACTCAGTTACCAGACATGACAGTCAGAACTAAGTGTCTTTGGGAGAGAGATTTAGGAGTGGCTTTAACAGGGGAGCAATGGGCATTGATGAAAGATGTACACGAGGACTCCTGCTGTGCAATAAATATAAGGAAGCAGCATATAAATTTGTGCACAGGCTTTATAGCCCACCAGTGGCAGTTAATAGGTATAACACAGCAGTTTTGGCTGATTTGCCAAAGATGTGGCAATGCCTTGGGTACATATATTCCTCATTCTGGTCATGCCCGATACTCCAATCATTTTGGGAGGAAGTGGCGAAGAGCCGACGACCACGAAGGCATGCTGCATAAAAGTGGGGCCGCTTCTAATGTTGTTCAGACTAGACGATACAGACCAAGATGATTGGTTCCCTGCTGAGAGATGGATGAGAATTCTTTTGGCGTTGGTGACACAGTGCATCTTAAATACATGGGTATCTGGGGACAGACCTACCTTAGGCAATGGTGGAACCTGGCTTGGGAAGCTCTGAAGCTCAAAAACATAACTTATAAAGCTAGGGGGCGTGAAGAAGTGTTCATGAATATGTGGGCGCCATTCTGGCACACTATGAACCCTGTAGAAAGGGAAATGATAATTTGAATACCAGGATCAGGGGTAAAGAGATAGGGATTGTATTCCCGTTGTTATAAAGCAGAATGGGTAGGCCTAAACTACTGAACACTCCATATAATCCAGGACTAGTCAACACAGAAGTGTAATATAGGATTAAAAGACATGTCGGGCATAGCACATACTAAAGAAGCAACTCTTAATATGTGTATTAGATGAACTGAACCTTTGATTAAATGGGGTGTTTTTTTTTTTCTTTTGTGTAAATGTATATAGTTGTTTTCAAGCAGAAATATATGAAATGGATGGAGAACTATAATAAGAGTAATTGGGAAGGATTTGCAAACTTTTGAAAAAGACTACCTATGTATTTAATGGACTGATAAATGTTGTTCTTGTTATTGTACTAATAAGATAAACTAATAAAAGGTTATACAAAAAAAAAAAAGAAAAGTTGACCAACTCCACCCCAACAACAGAAACTGAATCATCCCCAGCCTGCTGACCCACTTGCTATGGAGCTCTCCATTGAACGCACCCCTCACACCCCTGTATAGCACCTCTCATGTTGATGAGTTCGTTTAGCCTATGCGCCCACGATGAACTCAATAAAAACTACATTGGTAGAATTAAATATGCAATAATTAATATAAAATGCATCATTTTGAATTAAAATGCATTTTATGCAAAAGTGTATAACTTTTATGAAAGTATAACCACATATAGAGTATCACTAGCTTAGTTTGATTTAAAATGATGAGATTCATTTTCTATCATCTTTAGTCCATTCCATTTCCTTTAGGTATTTTGGGTTAATTTATAATTAAGACACTATGCAGACTAAAACTGTATTATATTGTATTGTAAATATGAAGATGAAAAAGATGGATATCATAGGACTGTCTTTGTAATATATTTATCCACATGTGAAGATGACTAAACTCATAGCTGGCAGCATACAGCAGAACTATGTATCGAATAGGATGAGCAGATGCAAGTAGGAAGGGTATGATTCCATTGAGGTGGTTGGCTGATGTCCAGTTGAATAACTTGTGCATAAGCCCCTACAACAACCCTGATGTATAGATACTGTCTGTTACACTCAGTCCCACCATAATGCACAAACATAAAGACACCAAGATCCCCTCCCACAATTCAACTAATGTTCAGAAACATTTATGGGGGCATCAGGCATCGAGAACCCACTCTATGACCTGCATGATGTTATAAAGTATGGAAGTAGCCAGGAGAGATTTAAAAGGAAGTAAAAAAATATTTCAAAAACATTGCTGATTTCTTTCACAATATTTTTGATAGGTAACTGTCAGTTCACAGCAGATTTTTTTTTTTTGCACAGCTTTATTTACAAGTAGCATGTCTGCAATATAACACTACTGGAAGAAAACTGTTTTAATTTCCTGCAGCTATTGACTGTTATTATCCTAAAGGTTGGCATTGGTATTATATTGAATTATAAAAGGAGTTATGATTTTTTAATCTCCAGTGATGTATCCATATTCTGACAGTATCACACATCAGGATAACACAGCACCTGACAGGTTAGTACGTAGTTAGAGGAAGGAAACACAGGAGTTCTGTATAGGAAACATCACCAGCAGCCTGCAGCAGTCAAGTAACTCCAGCATCTGAATTCAGCATCTGAGAGGGCTACATTTAAGAACTGTAACTGTGTGTTTGCTGTGACTGCACCAGAGGGCCCTGTAATTTTTACATCTGGTCTGACTGCTGTGCTGTTCCAAGCCTGCTGCTGTTTCAGTAGACTTGCAAGAACTGTTGCTTTGCCATCATTACACTGTTATTGCCGGTATTCTGACTCGTCTCTCACAGCTGATCTGGGGTCCTGCAGTAGACCAGTGACAGAGTGCTAACAAGAGGGGTGGGACACAGGTTAAGAATAAAAGCCTGTGCCGCCTATGGCACGCAAGTGCTGTTGCCAGTGTGAGTGAAATTCTGAGTAACAGGTAATGTGATATTTATTTGTTTGACTAAAAATCATTACAAAGAAACATTCTCACAGACATAATACAAAACACATACTGCCATTCCATGCTACATTCACAAATATTTTAAAATACTTGTGCATCAATTCATAGGAGTGAAAACTCTCATAATACATCAAGGTATTTAAAATTAAGAAGCTGAACTCCAACAAACATTGTTAACCGTAGTGGCAAAAGGACCATCAAATAATGCTTACTTAACAAAACTGTTTCTTGAGCAATTTATCTTGTAAAATTAAGTACTCCTAATACTTTATAGATTATATTCTGCATTCAAGTTTATGCCGAGGAACATTAAAAAGCTCACCAAAATATAAACAATACAGAGGTATACCAATCTTATTTGAGATCAAGACATTATTTTGCATTTTGAGGCCTTATAATACAACCCTGTAAGTAATAAACCTAAGATTCTAAGTTCATAGCGCATGTTCATAACAGTTTTTATATTTCATGTATGTCCCTCAAAAATCAGTGAATTGCATACCTAACTCCATTTGAACCAGAGCTGTGCCATGTTTTGTCCCCATTCATTGATCTAAAACCCACATTAGGGCAACTTCTTTTGAGTTCTGCTTGAGTAAACTGACCTTGACCCATATATAAACCAGCCATTCTGAAGCATTTACATGGCGACAGTTTGTGGGCAAAATGGTCCTCCGACACCAAGCTATCTCATAGGAGCCCATGGTAAGGTACTCAATCAATTAAATGCAGACCTATACTCAGACCTGCCCAGTAACCCAGGAGCTTGATGCTCACACCTGATATACAGAAAAACTTTCCACCAACTCATTTATGTATTAAGTGCCAGAAAAGTTCCCCAAATAAGTGAGCTCTTAATTTGATTGATCTAAATGATTACCCTTTGGGCTCATTAGATGCATCTTAAACATGGCACTACCAATAAAATATTCCTCAGCTTCAGCTGCTAATTAATGGGGCACTTAGCATCATTTCCCATTCCAGTTTAAAATTCCTAGTGTTCATATACAGGGTTCATTTCAGAAATTTATCTATGTGGGACACTGACCCACTGGGTATACAAAAGTAAGGGTCAAATGAAAAATAACGGGTCATGTTGTTCAACCAAAACCCCAATTCATAAAACAGCAGTTTAAAACTTCTATAACAGTGAGCAGGTTGTCCCAAGGTAGAAGAAAAGCTGGGTCAAAATTTAAAACTGTGTGCCAATTGTCCAATCCCACCCAAAAAAGTAAGTCCAGCATTTTCTAAAATGTTACAAGACCTCCCAGCCCTAGGCAACAAATGTCATACCTTCTTTTAATACATATGGGCATTTATGCACATGAGTACTCCATTCATTTTTCCTTTTCTCCCTCCAGCTGAACATCCTCCTTCATCCTCCATAGCTCCGGTTTCTTCTCCATTTGGTGCCTAATTGAAAAACGTGAAATCGCCAGGAAATATGATGATCGGCCATGACCTTTCATCACTAAACTCAGCTTTTAGCATTTGACTTTTATAATAAAATTCACTTCTACAAGTCGGAAGCTAAGAAAGCATACATTTTATTTGCCAGCCACGTCTCACAGAGGGTCTTTCAGCCGGTTGTAACTACCGTGCAAAACTCATCCTGCATGCCAAAAGCTGCAGAACCTCACTGCAACAGCTCTGCAGAGCTAAATAAATGTGAGTCTCTCACATAAGATTCACATTGCAAAAGCAAAAACAAAAACTAAGAAGACAAAATGCCGTGAATGCCAGTGCAAACATGAAACGGCAGGGGAGGGAGCAGCATCACAGCCATCTTGCTGCCCGGCCTACAGAGGGATAACAACTTCCTGAATTTTGAGTAGAGTTTATTTATGGATAAAGGTTAGCTAAATTAAATAGACAAAGAAGTTTTGTATATGGGAGATAAAGAAGTTCTATACCGTCCGAAACTGGTAAGGGTAGTCTGTTATTTTAGGGTGACTTTGGTGTTTTACTTTGAGATGAAAGATAATTTTAGAGACCATTGAGTGTTGATCTCTGTTATGGCCACCTGTGCTATGAATTACAATTAGTAGAATCCACTAGTCTCTGTGAGGCAGGGTGCAGAATAAATTGCTGTTGACTGTAATAGTGATTACCTCATTTAACAAGGTACTGGGGGAGGTGGGGTTGTCATAACAAGCAAGATGGGAGCAGTGGGCAGGCTTAGCATGTTCACACTGTAAGCGCTACAGCAGTGTGAACACGCAACCAGGAAGTCAACAATACACAGCTTTATACATCAAAGGAACGAGCAACGCCACTATTGGTGCAGCTCTGTCCTTTGAAAAGTTGGCAAACTTTGCTGCAACAACAGAAACTGAATCATCCTCAGCCTGCTGACCCATTGGCCTGCCACTTGTTGTGGAGCTCTCCATTGGGTGCCTCTCCTCACACGCTGTATAGCACCTCTCATGTCAATGAGTTAGTCTCGCCTGCATGCACGACAAACTCAAAAATAAAAGAGCCTTAGAACAGGCCCTGAAATGGTGTCTGCCAAAGGAATCTGAAAGAAAGTAATGTCTCTGCCACTCCTCCTGCATGGAGAAAGAAGCAGGCAGATGGCATAGAAAAATACCCTCATCAGAGGACATATCCAAAATGTGGTAACTTTTCCAGGAGAGCAAGGATATGGGAAATTTTAATAAAATACCTGCCACACCCACACAGGCTAAGGCTCCAACACATCTGCCTGCAGAGGAGGAAGAATATTATGTGCATATGGAGAAGGTGACCCCATGGAGTTAGAGGGCACATCTGAGCAAGATTTTGAACCACCTCAAAGGCAAACTGAGTACTATTCATTTTTCCTCATTTGTAAGACAAATGGCTGATACCCTCAACATCCTACACTAGAAACAGAGGGAGGAAAGAGGATGCTGATTTTATGGTCATGCTGGGAGTAGCTGCACCAAGAGGATGTTACTTCCATACATATACGACTTAAAGGCCATAGAAAAATCATGGCTGCACCCACTTCAGCTGCAGCCATTGATAAAAATTGAGAGAAAATATCAGGTGGACAGGCAGGAGTAGAATATCTGTATGCCCATCCTAACATCATGGGGTAGTCCAGGCCACTGTTTATGAGAGAGCAAAAATCACTCTATCTGCACAGCCACCTGAAAAGACCCTAAAAATGGGATACTTACTATGGTAAAACAGGTTTATACAACAGCCTGGAAGTTGTGTGGAGTCAGAATAAAGAAATTCTTATTGGATTTTCAGTGGTGTTCATCCCATCTTTTCGGTGTTATTGAAAGGTCTTTTGTGGATGACCCAAGATTTTCACTAAGAACAACTCAGAAGAGGAGGGCAGCCTAGACAACTCTGGAGGAAAGTGATCGTTGGTTATGTAACAGCTTCCCTGATTATCAGGCAGGCAGCTTATTCAGCACTTATAGCACAGTACCAGAAAGCACTCTGCAACACAATTCTAGCACTAGCAGGAAGAGCAGATGATAGTTTGGCACAGGACCCGACTGCAGTGGACACTATTGACACTTCTGCTAGAGTTTTGGCTCATGCAGTGACATTAAGAAGGTTTTCTTGGCTAAGGTTTACTATCCTTTCCCAGGATACTCAAAACAAGACCATGGATTTCTCCTTTCAGGAGATTCATTGTTGGTGACAAAACAGAGGCCTATGTGAAAAGTGGATGAATACAAAGCCACTTTCAAAAGTAACAATGAGAAGGATAGGCATCTACCTCCTGCAGGTCATACAGAAGGTGAGGAGGGGATAGTGCCAACAGCCTGTGTCTCTTACGCCCCTATGACTACCAATAACAAAGAGGTTACTATGGGGAAGGGAAAAAGGGCTTCCAGGTGTAACACTACAGCTCCAACACCTAAGCCCCAGCCAAAACAAAACTCAACAATTTTGACCAGGTGCACCAATCATTGCCAGTGGAGGAAGAGTGGCATGCTACTCCACGAATAAGTAAGCATTGCCACAGACAAGTGGGTACTGAAAGTAGAGGGCTGGGAGTTGTGTCTGCAGTTTAAACACTTTCCAAACATGCAGAAATACAGAGGTTTTCAGCTCACTCTCCCACAGAAAGAAAGTACTGTTAACAATGCCATCTTCTTCTCCCAGCTACAGGGTCAGTCTGTCCCAATCAGGACAGACAACATCACAACAATGTACTATCTAAACAAGCAGGGAGGATCAAGATCCTCAAAACTGTATGCATAGGCCATGAGGATCTGGGACCTGGCATAATCCTTAGAAGCAAACATATCTGCAGTGCATCTGCCAGGCAAGACAATGTCCTGGCAGATTCTCTAAGCAGAATCAGCCAAGGAAATCACAAATGGGTCCTAAACCTGCAGGCTCTGGACACAGTGTTCAGAAGGTGGGCACTCCCAATATAGACATGTTTACATCTTCAGAGAACTGTTGGCTCCACAGTTTCGTTGCAGAACAACAGCCAGAGGAACAGTCCCAGAGGACACCCTCCTACTGGACTGGATGAGGAAGTTCTATATGCCTTTCCACCATTTCCAGTCATTCAAAAGCACTCCTAAAACTCGAGAGGGAATCTGCAACAATGATCATGATAGCTCCAGACTGAGCCAGACAGGCCTGGTACTTGATCCTCCTGGCCCTGTCTGACTGGAATCAATCAGCCTGCCACTTAGACACAATCTGATGACTTTGTCCCAGGGCAGAACAACATTTCCAAACCCCAGGATCCATACAAGGCATGGCTCTTGAGGAGCTAAAATTTTCCAGACTGGATCTCTCAGAAGTCATCCTGAAGGTGCTTAAAGATTCAAGGAAACCTGTTACCAGGAAAGCTTATTTATTTATGTGTTTATTTAGTTAGTTAGTTATTGAAAAATTGGTATCTGGGAAGGCACACTAAGCTGAGGTTCATTTCCAGGTGTGACCCCAGGAAGGGGAGGGGAGGCGTAGGGGACAAATGACAATGACACACCAGTGAGCAATTCCATGACACACTAACAGGCAACACCTACAGGAGGAAGAACAACAGGCACCAATTACTGATTGTACATGACAAGAGTACAGTAAATACAACATAATCTTGTAAGTATGGAGTAATGAGGAGGCAGTTGTAGTGCAGTAACCTGACAGAAGTCTGTCTCTATTACAGTCAAGTTAGGGAGGAAGATTGCTAGCGGTGGACAGGAGGTGGAGGGTAGAGTCAGGAGGAGGGTTGACAGAGACAGGTGAGACCGGTAAGGCAACTCAAGTGGTATCTAAGGGCCATGGCAGAGGAGGAGAAGAGGACAGAAAGGGGAACTGGATCCAGAGGAGGAAGGCAGTAGAAAAAGGAAGCTTGCCCAGCGGACATGTGAGAGTGGGGAATGGAGAAGGTACATGCATCCTAGAGCGGACAGCATGGGAGAATGAGGGATAGGAGAAAGGAGTGAGGAGAGATAGAGAGGAGGGACCCAAAGAAAACATTACTTGCCATAGTGATGTTGTTTCTTCCAAGGATCCCTCACTATGCTCACCTAGTGCAATCAGTTTAAAGGTCTGAGCTGCCCCAGAGCTTAGAAGTTTATGCAAACTGAGAATCTTGGAATGAAATTCAAACTCTGCATGCTCACCCTAACATTCTAATGGCATGTTTATTTATATGGCTAGGGTGAGCAGTCGCACTAAACTAGCTAAATGGCTACCAAAATACTTTTAAAATGTGATGGAAGAATTTAAAAGGCTCAGTCGCTGAGTAACAGCTGTAAAGGCACTGTAACAAGTAATGCCAAGCAACATAAAGAACAGATTCTGTGTGAACCTTTTCTCAGATTCTGAAAGGGGAAGCAGGATTGGACTTTTAAGCATAGTGAGGATCCCTTGGAAGAAACAGCATTATTATGGTAAGTATTTTTCCTTCAAACCCCAGAAATTCCTCACTATGCTTAACTTGTACACTACAACGCAGTATCTTGGGAGGCTGGCTGCTGAACCCATTTAGGGAAAAGGTTCTGCAGGACAGCAGTGCCAAATCTGGCATCCCTTCTGGACTGTACATCCAGACAACAGTGCTGTGAAGATGTGTACTGTTCTGCAGGTAGCTGCTTTACAAATTTCCAGCAAGGATATTCCATGCAGTTGCCACAGAGGCAAAAGTGCCATGCTTGAAATGTGCTCTGAGGCCTTGTAGTGGTAGCTTGCAAGCTGTGATGTACCATAATTGGATGCAGGAGGCTATCCAGCGAGCAACTATTCACTTGGAAGCAAGCTTACTTTTGCCAGCTTTGCCATATGTGACAAACAGCTCTGAATGGCAGAACTTGCCTCCTTAGTGCAGTCCAGGTAGTATCTGAGCACCCTCTTGACATCCAGACTGTGGAGCCTCTGCTCTCCAGGGCTGGATTTTGTTGCAAAGAACACTGAAAGGGTAATGGATTGGTTCAGGTGAAATTGGGACACCACTTTGGGAAGAATTATCTGTTTGTTCTTAGGATTACCTTGTCCCTGTGGAAGATGACGTAATTTGGGTCTGTGCAGAGCGCCTGCAGGTCGCACACTCTTCTGGCAGAAGTCAAGACCATGAGGAAGACTGTTGTTCAAGTGACATACTTTAAATCAGCATTAACCAAGGGCTCAGCAATGTACAGGTTCAAATCCCATGGAGGGACTGGGTCCCTGACAGAGGGAAGCAGGTGTAGAAGCCCTTTAAAGAACTTTTTATAAAGGGTGTGAAGCCACTGTTTACTCTTTACATGCTGAAACACAGGCTGACACTGCTGCCAGATGGACCTGAGGGTTGAGGCCTGCGGCCCTGGGACTGAAGGTGGACTGGCTAGTCCAAGATTGTGGGAAGATCTCCTTGCAAAGGACTGAGCTGCTTAGGAACACACCACAGTGAGAACCTTTTCCATTTGGAAGCATAGGGTTTCCTTGTTGCTGGTTTCCTGGAAACCCTGAGGACTTGCAAAACCTTTTCAGAATGGGCTAGCTCCTCAAGAACCATTCCTTGAGGCACAGAGACCTGAGGTCTGGGAAGGTCATCCTTTCCCAAGACATGGTCCACAGGATGTGCCTCACTGGGAGGTGGATGGGATGCTTGATCGAGAGGGCCAGGAGTAGGGAGTACCTAACCTGCCTGGCACAATCTGGGCTATTAGGATCATGGTTGCAGACTGGCTCCCAGATTCAAGAGCATACTCAGCAAGAAAGGGAGGGAAAGAAAGGCACATAAAACCTCCTTGTCCAGTCTAGAGTCAGGGCATCTGATGGGACTGAGCCTGCCGGAGGCCTGCAACAAGACAGGAAAGTTGAGGATTCTCCCAGGATGCAAACAGATCTATTTCTGGTGTACCTTCTGGACACTTATGCCAGTAGCTGCTGGTTCAGGGCCCATTCGTGATTTCCCTGATTGATCCTGCTCATGGTGCTAGCACACTGCCTTTCCAGTGTAGCACTAGTGGCTCTAGCCACAAATGGTTACCAGGTTACAGCTGGGGCACAACAGATGGCAGCCAGGGCACTGATATATGGTTACTATGGGAGCTCTACACCATATGGGAGACACCAACTGGGGCACAGCATTTTACCAGGGCACGTGCCCTGGGCCCTGGTGTAGAGCCGCTACTGCCGGGTAGGTGTACGTGGACAGCTGCACCCTCCCCGGCATATTCCAGGTTAAAATGTTCATGGCTTCTGAGTACAGCTGGGAAGATCTTGTTCCTCCCTGTTTATTGATGTAGTACATGGTTGTGGTGTTGTCTGTTCTGATCTGGACAGATTGACCACTGATCTGGGATGAAAATGCTTGCACTGCCAGGAACAATACACAAAGTTCAAGGAGGTTTATGTGATCTTGCATCCCCTGTGCTCTCATGTCCATTCATAGTTAGACGCCCAGGCAGGCATCCAAACCTAGGAGGGAGGCATCTGCTGTGGGAATGACTGTAGGAACTGCTGGAGGAAGGAATCCCTCTGCTGAGGTTACATTCCTCTTCCATCAGTCCAGTGCCCTTAACAAGGCTCTTGTGACAGAAGCACCAATTTGGATAGAGTGTCTACCTCTGAGCCTCTGAGGCCAGTGGTCCCCTAGGGGATACTGGACATCTCCCACCTGGAATATGACACCTGGTACACTGTTGCAGAGGAGGCCATGTGACCCCATAGCATTAAGAAAAAAAACTAAAACCTTGCAGGGCTTGGCTGGCCTGTTTTGAAGGATTTTGCAGTTGAAATAAGATTCGCTACCTTGCTAGAGGGACAAAACATTCCCTTGCAGGGTTTCCAGCTCTGCACCGATAAAGTCCAGGACTTGAACTGGTTCTGTCTGAGACTTTGATGGTTTAGGAGGAAGCCCAAAGCCTCCAAAGTGCTTTGAGTCAGCAATATGGAGGAGTTTGCTGTGTTTTTCTGAGATCAGCTCATCAATCAGGTAAGGAAAAAACACCACCCTTCTCTTCTCAAATGTGCTGCCAACACAGCTAGGCACTTGTGAATACCCAAGGAGCTGAGGTGAGGCCGAAGGGAAGGGCTGTAAGTTGCTAGTGGCAGTCCTTAACCTAAACTTGAGGTATTTTCCTAAAACATTTTATGCATTTTTCTTTAGTGCAAGGAAGTATCTTGAATAATGTCCTTGCCGTGTTACAGCTGGTACTTGTCTTACTGCATGTGTTTGCAGAGACTTCTTCACTCCCAGCTGCATAATTTTTTTTTTGCTGGAGTGTGAGGTTGAAAATGTTTGGGTCCTGTCATTTTGGAAATCCTCTAAATTGCAAAGGCAAACCCTGGTTCACTACCTCTAGGATGGAAATAGTGAACCAATTCCTCCCACTGGCAATGGTTGGGTAATCTGGTCAGGCTTGTCAGGGGCTCTGTTTTCCTGGGGTTCAGGAGCACGCCTAATTCCCCTTTACCTCTGCCCCTAAAACGGGTCCTTTGTGGAGGGTATTCGTAGGCATAAGCACAAGGGTAGTATCCTTGTAGATGGTTTTAAACTCATCCTTCTTTTACATGAAAAGCCTTGTGTTGCCCTCAAACAAGGAATTTTCCTCAGAGGGAAATCCGTAACCTTTGTCTGAGAGTCCTGGGACAGATTTGTAGTACTAAGTCAGACAACTTTTTCTGGGGACACTGCATGGGTCCTAACCCTGTATGCAGTGTCCTTCATATATCTGACATATGAAATGGGTATTTTGTGGCATGTACAGCTTGATCTTGCTGTGCCAGCCAGATCCTGTGGCTAGTCTGCAGTAACTTTTCGCTCAGTGCTAGAATGGAGTTCCATAAGGCTCTCTGGTAATGTGCTGTGTAGGCCGGATGTGCTGCCTGCCTTAGGAGCTGAAGTACATATTTTTTGCCCCTGACATCCAGTTTCCTGGAATCTTTTCCATGAAGCTGGGAGGAAAAGCAATTTGGCCCTATCTCAGGCAGCAGTCTGGATCACTCACTCATGATCAGGATGGGAATACAGGTACTCAGAACCCGTTTGCCAACTGATATTTACTTATGTAGTAAATTTTTTTTAAACTATTCCAGCAGCTGAGCTGGGTGCTGACATGACTGTAAAAGTAGCTTTCCTGAGGATTTATGGATGGAAGCATTAAACCCTTAGTGGGGACAAACCCATCATACCCATGAATTCAAACCCCTCCTTATCCTCATCTGTCTCCTGTGAGGAAAAGCCGATGGTATTGACCATATGTCTCACAAAGGTATAGTGAGAGGAATAGTCATCTGAGGATCTTGGAAGTGAATCAGATTTTTGCTCAGGAGATCCATCTGGTTCTATGGTTCTTCCTCTTCTTCATAAAACGTTTTCATCTTCTCGCAGGCACTGGGAATTGAACTGGAGCGGGGTGGGGTGGGCAGGCATATTCCTGAAATTCCATACCTTAGTAATGTCCTCCATTGACGGGACAGCTACCCTTTTTATTTTTTTGCATGCACCATCTCTGGTGCCTGCACTGAGGTCTTAGTCATGTCCTCTATTGAGGACATTTTATTTTTGTCCATTGGTGGCTCCTTTCCTTCTTCAGGAGGAGGGACAGCGACATAAGCAGGCACCATGCCGGATTAATATGTATGCAAATGACACCATGGTGTAGGGCCCCATGGGATTCAGGAGGGCCCCCACCAGGTACCCAATATATAGTTCAAGTCAAGAACTACAGTGCTTAGTACTATTTTCCCTCCCTGTTCCTGCCATCTCCGCCTTGTGTTTTGAAACTGCAGTCCCCCGCTCTGAGTCCACTCAGCAAGCAAGTCTCTCGGCTCTGCCTCTGCACTGAAGTCATCACACCAATCAGAATGTGTGGCAAGGTCCTCAGGAGGTGTGGCTACTGAGGAGAGGTGTGGGGGCAGACTGATGGCAGTGCATGCACTGTGTCTCATTGGGTCAGTCAGGGGACGCGGCTGTGGGGCCGTCTGTGTCCTAGTTGTTTCGACTGATGGACTCGAGACACAAGGAGCCTGAGGAGGAGATCAACATTACAGCCAAGCCCAGGGAGTCAGAGTGAATGGACCAGCATCCAGCTATCTGCCAACACGACGGGAACAGAGAGCTGAGCTGCAGCCGCCCCTGGACATAGTCAGAGTTAGTCACTCGAATCATCATCAGTGAGCTGCAGTGTGGTGCGTCACCAGTGATTGGTCGATCGGTCAGTCCTCACTCCTCCGTGTGACAGTGTCATGATGAGTCATCGAGTGAGTGCTTCTCTGCTTTGGGTGGCTTGGGCCTGCGGGTGGAGGGACAGGGTGGGTGAGTCGAGTCTGACAGAACAGACAGAGGAGGCTGAGGACAAGGTATGTAAAATAAAATGTAAATAACTAGACTGACTGGCACAAATAATTCTGATGATCTCTCTGTCTGGGGCTGGGTCATGCTTATGATGGTTGGAAGTAAAAAATGTAAATAAAGAACTTTGTCTTTTAGACTGTCTGACATAAATAATTCTCTGGGGATCGCTCTCTCAGAGACCTGGTCACTACTCACCCCCTAGTCTTTAGTTTTCAAAGCAGCGGCCAGCAATGCATGTTCAAGTAGCTAGCTAGTCCAAGATGACAGTTGTACTGTATGTAGTACCTCACTGGGCATTGGGTAAAGAGGTAGTGTTCATAATAACACATAATGTATTCAGTGACTGTACATGTCATGAACTCATACTCTGTATTTTTCAATATTGGCTGTAAACTATTAGGAGTACGTAGTGTAGGGCAAACCATTTAACACATTATGGCATTAAGGTCATAAGGTGGCTACTACTTCCATCTGAGTTACATACAAAATAGACTTGACCCCACATTTTTGTGTAACAGATAGAAACAGAGAAATGATGGCTAGTAGGCCTAGTGGCCCACCAGTTGTCTGCCAGAGTGTCTAACTGTGGAAGTGTTTTGAGAGAGTGTGTCCACGACCCTGTCAATCCTTCCTAATCCTCTCCCAAGTCTGCCCTTCTTCCTTTCCCATTTGTGTTGCTCCCACATGACGCCCGAGGAAGAGTGTGATGTTGGTGCATTTAGGGCCCTGCCACAAAATATAACTTGGAGTAGGGCCCCCATCCATTCATCTGGGCCTGGCAGGCACCAAATCAGTGTCTGCTCAAAGGCTCTTTTGTTTTCCTCGGTTCACGGCTCCACCATTCAGACACCCTGACTTCTGAAACATCTTTACAAGCCTTATCCTTCTGCTTATTTTGTGATGTGGAGGCAGACAGAGAAGCCAAAATGACTCTTAATTTTTGCCTTTCTGGGACAAACTTCATACAAATTAAGATGTAATCTGGACCAGGCACGTTAGGCACAACTTGTGACAGTCTGCCTTTGACAGGTGTTGAAACAAACTTAAAAATTTAAAGCCTGTAGGGTCCCATCTTCTTTTGGGTCTACCAATCATGCCAAACACTGACAAACCAGTGAAGTGTAAATCAAAGTAAAAATGAATGAGAAGAAAACCCTGTATATGCAAAGTGGTTTAAAACATACAAAATGCAGTTCAGGTCTCTAAAAATGAAACCACAAATAAAAGCAGCCTAACAAATGATTTAGTTAGGCTAAACTGTAAAATATTGGCTCAGTTCCCAAATAAAGAGAGAAACCAAGGATAAAAAATACTAGAAACAGCAAAGTGGTTAATTTTTTATTAATTTAGTAAAAATAAAGTAGTTTTAAAGTTGGTAGTTAAAAGTGGGAACCGTGCAAACATGGCCTTCCTCGGTTTCTGGGAACCATTTGGAACCGGAAAAAGTTACAAAATGACCTAACTATGCAGAGTTTGTGAAAAATTACAGCTGTAGTGTTCATAAGGTGGTGTGAAAAATGGCTACGAAGAAAATTTGGGGTCAAAATATTTCAAATTACCAAAGTTATGCGTGGCGTGGGAAAATTTCAACATCGCTCATAACTTGGTCATTTTTGAATATTATTGTGCTTAATGTGGGTTTTTGAGATTCCCCACCATGAATACTGGTGGTAAAATTACATTAGTCAGTATGAAAGGTGATTTTGCGAGGACCACAAAATCACCATCTAGGACCTAATAACCAAATTTAACTGACAGTGTTCATGAGGTGGGTCCCAAAAGACCATGTTGAAAATCTGGTGAAAAATTCAAAAAATGGGCACATTATGAAGGGAAGTTTAAAATGCTAATGAAACACATTATACAGCACTTACCTGTATTCCTCAGTTCACTGTTTGGCACTAAAGTGCAGATGTGACTTGGTCCACAGAGGATTACACTTTTGAACCATGGGTGATAAGTATAGGAGTAAGGGGTGGTGGGTGCTCAGTGGGAGGGTTGGGATTGGGGGATGGCGGCAACGACGCAGGGACTGTTTTCTTTCTTTCAGGTACAAAAAAGAAAAGAAGAAGAAAAAAAGAGCGCCAAGGACGGGTTTCTTCTTTCAGGAACACTTAATGGACATTGGAGGATGGGGTGCCACTAGACACCAGGTATACACAAAAAACAAAGGGGACTGCGATTGGAGGGTAGAGGGGTGCCACTAGACACCAGGGATACATGAAAAACAATGGGGAAAGAGATCGGAGGGTGGGGAACAACCAATAGGGATAGCCATCGGATGGTGAGGGGTGCCACTAGACACCAGGAAACAAAACACAATGGGGACAGCTATTGGAGGGTGGGGGATCACTAGACACCAGGAAACAAAGAAAAAACATGGAAAACGATTGGAGGGTGGGGTGCCACTAGACACCAGGGATATAGGACAAAACAAGAGGGATGGCAATCGGACAGTGGGGGTGCCACTTGACACCATGGAAACATAAAACACAACGGGAAAAATGATCAGAGGGTAGGGGTACTACTAGACACCAGGAAATGTAAATGTAATGTATCTGTCCTATTACCCCTTCCCCAAGGACGCATCATGAGGCGAAAGCAACTTGTTGTTCAGTGTGCCCTTCCTGGTGAAACTTTTCAATAAATAAATAAATGAAACATACAAAACAATGGGGACAGCGATCGTAGGGTGGGGGTGCAACTAGACAGCGGGAAACACAAAACACAACAGGGACAGCAATCAGAGAGTGGGGTGCCACCTGACACTAGGAAATATAATACACAAGGCAGTGATCAGAGGATGGGGTGCCACCATACACCAGGAAACACAATTAACAGGTCACAAGAAACAACTTTCTGTGTGTGTTATATCATATACAGTGGGTTCTGCTTAAGAAACACCACAGTATATGATACGACACACAACGAAATCGACAACAGGACATCAAGATTTTGTTTTTTAAATAAAAGGGAATGGGGCTTGGGTGGGAAGTCTACTAGACCACTAGGAAAGTACAGTTACGTAAGAACTTACCATAACAGTAGATCTTCGAGAGAGGCTCTTGCAGTAGGTAATTACACATGGGACTGATGCGGCTGGCGGCAGGACCTGAAAAAAAATTTCTAGCTAGCAGTCCCTGGCGAGGGACCGCCCCCACGTCAGGTGACCGCGCCATATGGATGTCGGTATAAAGGATGGTCCCGACGCCCGCCTTCCAGTTCTTTCTCACCACAGGCCGGAAGGTCCGGATGAGAGAGAAGCAGATATTTCCTCGATGGAAAAGGAGCTGAAAAACCTAGGGGATGGAGGGCGAGAATTTACATGAAGAGCCTCTCAAGATCTACTGTTACTGTAAGTTCTACATAACTGTACTATCTTACTTGAGAGGGCTCTTGCAGTAGGTAATTACATATACGACAGAATCCCAAGCAGTCTGGAACCAAGGAAAAGGCACTGGAGGAGGAACTACTCCAAGAAGTAGCAGGAAAATCTTGCAAGCCTCAAGAAAGGAGGCCTTGCAAGACAGCTAACCCCAAGCCTGCTCTACGGCAAGAGGCAATGTCCAAACTGTAATGTTTAGTAAAGGTATGGACGGAAGTCCAAGTGATGGCAGCACAGATGTCTGCCGCAGACACATTCTTGAAACAAGCAGCAGAGGCAGCTATTCCACGAGTGGAGTGACCTCTGACTTGACCCGTAGGGTCTTGTTGTACTTGTCATAACAGAAAGTGATGCAATGGGCCAACCATTTTGATAGGCATTGCTTAGAGACAGCATTGCCTTCTCTTTGTGAGCAAAAGAGAGACAACTGATCAGTCTTTCTGAGATCCTCGTCCTATCGGTGTAGTATCTCAGAATCCTGTGAACATCCATGGTATGGAGCAGGTATTCTCCTTGATTGAGTACTGCGTGAAGAAGGCAGGTAATTCAATGGACTGATTTAAGGTAGATTCCGCTACCACCTGGAGAAACTTAGATTCGTATGAAGAGCTACTTCATTCTTTGTGAAAAATCAGATAAGGATTTTGCACATCAGGGCCTGGAGCTCGGAAGTTCTGTGAGCAGAAGTAATGGCCACCAAGAAGAGCGCCTTCCACGATAAAAACTTCAAGTCTGCAGAAGCCACAGGCTCAAAGGGAGGAAGGTAAGTTTCTCAAGGACAAAGTTTAAGTCCCAAAGGGAGCTGGAGTCCGGACAGGGGGCCTGAGATGAAGGACCCCTCTGAGGAAAGTTTGGATACCTCCAGCTGGGCAAATGCCCTATCAGTGAAAGGGACATGGTAGGCTGAAATAGCCGCCATATGGACTTTCAAAGAGGAGTGACTAAGACCCAGGTCGAAAAGATGACGATGTACTCAAGTAGAATGGTCACAGGACAGGAAAAGGGCTCCACGTCTCCTGGACGCAGCCCAGATGGAAAATCTTTCCATTTCATGGCGAGGTGGACCTAGTGGAGGGTTTTCTAGCCTCCATGAGAATCTCGGCCACCTTAGAAGAAACACCAAAACGAGATTGAGCTAGGTCTGCAGGAGCCATGCATGAAGTTGAAGGGACTTGAGTCCCGGATGGACCAGGGTCCCCTGATCCTGGGTCAGCAATCCTGGAGATAAAGGAAGAGGAAGAGGAGGAACCTCTGAGTATTGTTGTAGAAGAGAGAACCAAATTTGCCTGGGCCAGAAAGGGCGATCAGAATCAATCTCGCCCTTCCAAAGCAACTTCTGCAGCACACGAGGGACCAGAGGAATTGGGGAAAGCATAGATGAATCTGTCCTTCCAGCTTAGAGATGGCGTTGCTCCAGAAAGCACCTCGCTCTGGGCGGCGAGGCAAGCAAAAGATTGGAAGCTTTGCGTTTTGGGAAGAAGGCGAACAGGTCTATCTGAGGAGTCCCCCAAATCTGGATGATGCTTTCTAGAACTTTAGTCCAATTCCCACTCGTGTGGAAGAGCCGATGAGCGACTTAGTCTGTCTGCCATGGACATTGTCGACTCCCTGGAACATGGATGGATCGCCGAGGTGAAGGTTGTGAAGTGTTGCCCATTCCCAAACCCTTCATCGCTTCCGGCACAGTGGTGGGACCGAGTCCTCCCTGCTTGTTGATGTACCACACCACGCACATGTTGTCCGTCTGGACAGCTAGGTGACGGGAAGGATGTATTGGTGAAGGGCCTGGAGAGCATACAGTACTGCTCGAAGCTCGAGCACGTTGATGTGGAGAACTAACTCCAACTTTGACCAAAGGCCCTGGGTTCGGTGAGGACCCAGATGGGCTCCCAACCTTTGCCTGAAGCGTCCGTGGTCGAGAGTCTGATCAGGGGAGGATGAAAAAGGGGACCCGGAATAGGTTCTCTCGAACCATCCACCATTGCAAGTCTCTTACCATCGGTGAGGAGATCAGAACCAGATGATCTAGGTCATCTACCCATTGATCCCACTGAGATCAGAGAAGTCCACGAGAGATTCTCATGTGGAGGCGCTCTTGGCAAACCGTCAGAGATGGCTGCCGCCATAAGCCCCAGTAGACGGAGCACCGACCTTGCGGAACCCTCCTGTGTTCCGTTAGGAGGGAAATCTGGGACTGGAGGAGGCCCCTGTCTGGAGGCAGGAAGGCCTTGCACATTGTCGTGTCAAGGATTGCCCCAATGAACTGGAGCCTCTGTGAAGGATCCAGGAGAGACTTGGAATGGTTGATGGTGATACCCAGGCCAGTGAAAACCTGTTGGGTGAGGGAGAGAAATGTAGGAGTTCCTCTCCTGGAAGGGGCGCCAGGAGCCAGGCGTCCAGGTAAGGAAAACCTGAACTCCCAAAAATGCAGGTGGGCCCTACCACCGCCAGACATTTGGTAAAAACTCAGGAGCCAAGGAAAGACCAAAAGGAGCACCAGAATTGGTAGTGGTCCCCTGGAACGCAAACCTGAGGTACTTTCGGTGCGAAGGAGAACAGGGATGTGCAGGTACGCATCCTGCATATCCAGTGCACAAAGCCATTGGCCCAGCTGAAGCAGGGGCAAGAGGGTTTGAAGGGGAGCATCCTGAACCTCTTGTATTCCACATATAGGTTCAGGGAGCTGAGATCGAGAATGGGTCTGAGATCTCCGTCTTCTTTGGTACGAGGAAGAAATGGGAATAGTAACCCATCCAGTGGAGATGAGGGGATGGGCTCTAAAGCCTGCTTCGTGAGGAGAGCAGAGATTTCTTCCCTGACCAAAGGAAGATGGTCCCTTGAGTAAGAGGAGTTCATGGGGGGACGTGGAGGTTTCTGCAGAAACTCTATGGAGTGCCCTCTGCTATGATCTGAAGCACCCATGAATCCGATGTTATCCTCTCCCAACCTGGAAGGTGGAGGGAGAACCTCCTTCCTACCAGTTCCTCCGGGCGTCCGGAGGCGTGGAGAGGGAAGGAGTCAGGTGGTGTGAGAGCAGCGCCGCAGCTGGGGCACCCGTTGCTTTTTGGGCGGCGGGGCCTGGCAGCTGTGGGTGCCCGACGCTTAGTGGCCCGCTTCCCTGAGGTTACGCTTGAGGCCGCCTGCGCCTGCAAAAGGGACGGCGCTGTGGAGGATGGGGACGGTGCATTGAATCAACCGATTTAAGGGTCAGTCCCTTCTCCTAAGTCAGTGATGATGTCCTTGACATCACCACCGAAGCACCGAACCCTGAAGGTGCTTCTTGAATTGCTGACTGCACCTCCGGGACCAGACCTGACACGGAGCCATGCATGACGCCGAAGACTTACGGCTGAAACTCCCGTCCTGCAGTGTCCGCTGCATCATAGTCGTCCCTCAGAATATGACTGGCGAACGAGCAGAACAGACCAGGTCAGCTAACTCCTGCTTGACCTGGGAGTCAGGCAAGGAGTCAATCTTGGATTCTGCCTGGTAAGGACAGCCTTCTGGTAATCCCCATATGTGCAACATAATTTGGGCCCTAATCCCCAGTGTGGAAGAAGCATAGATCTTCCTTCCATACTGATCCAGAAGCTAGATTCCTTATCCGGGAAGAACGAGCTCAAATGTTTGGTGTGCTGACCGGCCATGAGCGGCGCTAATCACAACCGAGTCTGCGGGGTGAGAGTCTAAAAGTGTACACCCTCCGGAGCCTGGTATAGCCTGTTAGACTTCCAAGGAAGTGGGGCTAAAGCCGACAGTTGTTTCCAAATAGTGGAAACAAGGTGGGCGTGAGGCTCGATCCAGGGTGGCACTAGAGTAGGAGCCGTAAGAGGCAAGTCCAGATGTTCGCGAGTTTAACCCATTGAGGATCTGGCTCTAAGGAACGCCACTGATGGACTTCCTGGATCTTCCTGAGCAACTCCGTGAAGGAAGGATCCTCTGGAGGAGACCTGGAGGAGTCCTCAGCCGGGCTTGAGGCGGAGGGCGTGGCTGCGTCATCTTTCTCGGAACACCCATGGAGGCATCCAAGAGTCCGAGAGAAGAAGAAGAAGCACAGTAAGACTCCTGGCTCGTTTAGGGGAGGAACAGGTTCCTAAGGGGTTCCCCGGACGCGTGTCCTGCCCTCTCTGGATCCTGAGGGCAGAGCCCGAAACCGGAGGCAGAGAGGGAGGTGCCGCCTGGGGGCGCCGGGGGCCGGGTGGCACCATCGCCGAAGACGGCTCTCAACTTCCTTGGTAAGCTGCACCTTGGCTCAGCCCACCAGGAGGCCAGAGTCTCCTGGAGATCCACCGCGCCTGGGGAGGCGGTGGAGGAGGTGGGGGATAGTTATGCGGATGGCATCCATAAGGAGAGTATCCGTAACCCGGCCTGGGAATACCGGAGCAGGGTACTGCGGCGTCGGTGGAGTTGGTGCCGGGTACTGCGGCGCAGGATACTGTGGACCTGGGAAAACCAGCATCGGATAGGACGGCGGATACCCAGGCACCGGAGGAGCTGCGGAGCAGACGGTCAGGGAACTCCACAGGCGGATCAATCATGATAGGCCTGTGGGGTGGAGGGCCCGATGGAAGGAATATCCCCGCCCGGCATCAGAGGGGCCAGTGTCGGAACCGGCGTCGGCAAGGCGGTGTCGGAGCCAGCATCAGGGGCGGCGTCCGATCCGGCTCAGTAGGAAGAGGATCGGACGGTGGCCCAGGATCCCAGCCTCATCCAGGGACGGAGGAAAAAATCCCCAGGGTCAGGCAGGGGGACTCGGGTTCCCTGCGGCAGCAAAGACTGCGGGAGCCTGGTATGACAGGCGTGGCGAGGGTCTGCCGAGGCTCGAGGCCTGGCGACATCGGAGGAGCCGACATGTGACTTAGGGGCCGGTCCCGGCGGACGCAGAGGAGCCGTGTCCACTTCGGGGTCCTCATCGGATACGGGCAAGGGAGAGAGAAGGCCCGGTCCGATGGAGACGCACCAGTGCGCCCTGAAGGGTCGGGCGTCTTGCGACCTTCTCCCAGCAGATGTCGGAGGAGCGGCGTCCGGCTTATGGGAGGCGCCCACACCAGTAGGCCGCAAGCCTGCAGCGGTACTGGGGCTGAAGCCTCCTTTGCCTGGAGGCACCAGCGAGGCTCGAGGCGAACCCGGCGGGTGGGCAGACGCTCCTCCAAAGCCTTGGAGGCTGCCGTCAGACGATCCCCGGAGGATGTTACCTTAGCCGCGCTCGGCCGGAGTCGCAGAGGAAGGCCTTCTCGGTGCTTTTCCTTGTCCGCTTCTTGTGCCCTTCAGGGAGGTTGGCGCCTGCCAAAGTTTCTTCAACTCCTTCTCCATCGCGGACATCATCTTCTTGAGGAGATGGGCTTGAAGACTGCTGGCGTCGTCTGCGGGTGGCCACGTTGACGTGGCGGTAGTGCGGACACTTGTCGACCCGTGTGGTGGGCCTAAACAGAAAAGGCAGAGGGAGTGACTGTCCTTGTGAGGGCAGTTGGCCGCTACGAGTCGCACTTATTTTTGAAGGGACGACATATACCGGCGTTCACCTGACGATAGAAAATACAAATACAAAATACTGAGACTTTTCGGAAAAACAGTGAAGTAACATGATTGAAAAATGAACTTCACCTTGAAGATTACTACAGTTAATGATTAGGAAAGAACTGGAAAGCGGGCGTTCCGGGACCGCCCTTTATACTGACGCATATGGCGCCGGTCACCTGACGTGGGGGCGGTCCTCGCCAGGGACTGCTAGCTAGAAATGAGCCTCAGGGTCCTGCCACCGGCAGGCCAGTCCTATGTAATGCCTACTGCAAAGAGCCCTCCTCAAGTAAGATCATGTTTTTATTTAACAAAATGGGGATTAGGGCATCTCTTTCAAAAGGGAGACAACTTTCAGCTTTTTTCCTATAAAAACATAAGAACGCAAGACTTTGCCATCAGAAGGAGACTATGTGGTCCATCTAATCTGCCCGAGATATCTACCCCTATCTACTGCTCTTGCTGAGGTGACTGCATTGACTGTCCCATGCCCATTTGAATTTTCTGAAAATAGCCCACCACCTCAGGTGGCAGGCTGTACAAGAGTCCACGACCCTCTCTGTGAAAAAGATCTTCCTAACATGGGTTCTGAATTTACTGCCAACCAGGTGTAAGTTGAGCCCTCTTGTACGCAGTTCTATTTTCCTGAAAGAGGTTACGGTATGTACTGGTATGTACTGCGTTTATCCCCTGTCACAGTGTATCTTGCATCCTGAGACCCTTTTATTTATTTTTTCTTCCTAAAGTCTGCTGCAGCAGTGTCTCTTCTCTTCTCCTTCATATACCCTTTTCTAACCACTATATTTCACCATTTGCAGGCAGGCCACCTGCAAATGTACTGCTATACTATCCCTTTGTTTCAGGTCTCCTCAGGATCGCCCCTCCCCAGGAAAGCATCTCATGAAAAGGAGCACCTTGTGTTATTTTTAGCCTGGGCGCTGTTATATGTGTGCTTGGAAAGACATACCTTCAGTTAAAGGTATGCTTCCTATAAGGTGCTAAGAAGAGATGAAGTGAGAAAGAATGAAACCAAGTTAAAATACAACTGAGAGAACCATTTGACAACAGACTCACATTTCAGCCAGAAACTGAAAATACCAAAAGGTGTCCACTGCAGTACCTCTTTGTATAAAGACAAAACTTTCCCCTTTGTTTTACGTATTTTTTTTTTTATACCAGTATGAAAAAGGAAAATAAAAGAAGGATCCCAGAAAATGTATCCTGTTTGGGCCTACAGTAACATGTTTGGGCCTAGAAGGTCTACACTGAATAAAAGTAAACAGTAGAGGTACTACAACCTGTTTTTCACATACTAAAAGGTGATATGAAACTAGAAAGGTGATATGAAACTGTATAAAGTTATATGTGGCCTGTCTTGAGGTTCCTGTTTGTAGGATCCTGCCCAAGAGTTTTCCAGTGTCCTACTAAGCAACGTCCGGTGCTGTCTTTCCACCTTTTATACACTGGATAGCTCTGTGGGAGGAGCCTACACCTGAAACTTAAAACCTATTTTGTTTAGAGAAAGTTTAATTATGAACACTACCACCTAGTCAAAAGATATCTGAGTTCCCTTCTATTTATAGTGTTTGGATATAAATAATAAGGTTGTTTAAAAGAAATAAGCTGTATTTCTTTAAGTGGGTGGAGCCTGATGTGGTCACATGGTTGACTCTGGGTATAAAAGGAGTCCAACCTAGTGCACACATCAGATTCATGTAGGATTAGTACTGTGCTGACCCAGGTAATGAGGCTGCAACTACCTTCAGTCCTTATAGTCCAGGTGGGATTTTGCCCAGCCTCAGTGACTCTAGCCATTTTCTAGAGCTTAAATTATTAGCAAACAGTGAAGTTAACTGTGATTTTGCTTAGTTACTTTTGTTTTCCTTTATTTTGTTGTATCCAGTCCGCTTATTTTGCTGTATGTAAATAAATATTTATTTTATTTGCCAAACCTGACTTCTGGGTGTCCATCTAGTCCCACCAACCTCACAATTGATTTTAGAAGTGGATAGGTTGGAGTATTCGAGCCCATAGTGCTTCAGCAGGGGTCGGCTGATGCCCAGGTGGACGTTGTATGCAGTCAGTACCAGCAGACCAGGTGAAGCCCAGTGGTGTCCTGACCAGGCCGTGGCAGAAAAGTTTGGAGAAACACCACTGAGCAGCCAAGAGGATATGAGAAGGAAGACGCCCAAGACAAAGGAGGAACTGGAAAGGAAGGCGCAGAGACTGACCCCTGATGAACCTCCAGAGAAGACCCTCCTGAAGACTTACAAGAATTACTAAGATGGCTTTGTGAAACAGTTAGCCATGGACAAGGAAAGAGAGAAGAGACTGCCAGATGAGTGAGGGAGGTGGTCCGACACAATTCAGGCTATCAAGGCCACAAGCAACCCGTAACCCCTCACCAACAGACTCCCGAAACACACAAAAATCACTAAGTTAGGGTCAGATGATTCTGAAGCCTACTTAACGACTTTTGAGAGGGTGGCAAGAGCAGGCAATTAGCCTAGAGAGCAGTGGGTAATCAGATTAGCGCCCTATCTAACCAGGAAAGCCCAGCTCGCCTATAACCATATGGACAGTCGGCAGGCAGAAAATTATGACTCTGTTTGGCAGGCGAACTTGCCAGGTATGACATCAGCCCGAGATGTACGGCAGAGGTTCAGAACTTTTAAATTCCATGCCACTGATGCCCCACGAGAAGCTTTTGTCCATCTCAAAGAGCTATGTTATTAGTGGCTTCAACAGACTTAAAACCACAGAACAAATGGTGGAGACTGTCATCATGGAGCACTTTGCAAGTGTTGCCACAGGATGCTCAGGTGTAGGTCAGAGAGCACTGCACAGAGAAAGTAGAAAAGCTATCACCCTCGTGAGGACTACCTTGCAGCCAGACCCAATAGACATAAGGGGCATTCCGAGACCAGTGCTACCCCATCCACGGTAAGAACCACTTCTTTACTTCTCCGGCTACAGGGAAATAAGACTTTTAAATCTGGGAAGCTTACAACCCGATATCATCTGCAGGGAGTGTCAAGGGAAGGGGAATACAGCCAGATTCTGCCTGAAAAATTAACTGAACATACCCAGCTCACCTTGGCCAACTGGGGGCAGTATGGTATCCCTGCGAAAATAGGGAGATCATGAAGTGACTGGCCTGATAGACTCAGGGAGTAGAAAAACTCTGGTGAGGGCTGATTTGGGGAAGGGTTAATACTAAGGCCCAAAGACTAGTGTCAAGTGTATTCATGGGGATATCCATTTTACTCTCTCACCAAGACAGACTTACAGGAACAAGAAACTGTGCACCACATAAATGTTGGTCTTGTCCCTCACCTGCCCATCCCAGTTGTCATTGGACATGACCACCCTGAATTCAAGACATCTGTGCCAATACTAACAGTCTAAGTGCAGTCACTGCCCGAGCACAGGCTAAACAGGAAAGGCACTTGGCACAGCTGTTCCCTTTGAGGATGAGGTTTTTGAGCCCCGGGAAAACCCGGAAAACAAAATGGGACAAAAGAATGGACAGAGTCTAATGGGCTCAAAAATGTATGGACTCATGTGATAAAATGTTGAAGGTGGTTAACAACAATGACTTTGCTCTTGATTAAATGCATGATTTTACCTTAAAACCTTTCTTTCAGGTAATGGACCAAGATGTTCAAAAAGAGGCCAACATGTGTTTTGTGGGAAGGCTTGCTATACAGTGAATGTACAAATCCTGTTATTGGGAAGTAGCAGCTACTGGTTCCTAGTAAGTATAGGGCCCAGTTATTGTACCTGGCCCATGACATTCACTTAGCTAGGCACCTAGGTAAAGACTGCACCCTCAGCAGACTCCTCCATCGATTTTACTGGGCAGGTATCTATGATCAGGTGGCGGAATACTGCCACAGTTGCAAGGAGTACCAGAAGGTGGCGACCATAACAAAAAGAAGGTACCCTTACACCCACCCGCCTTAATCACTACCCTTTCGACAGAATCGCAATGGATATTTGGGGCCCCTGGAGAAAAGCTCAAAGGGTAATAGGTTTGTGTTTGACATTTGTGACTACTCCACAAAATATCCAGAGGCTATACCCTTAGAACCATCACAGCTGAGAAGATAGCTGATGAGCCGACTATACTGTTTAGTACAGTAGGAATCCAGAGAGAATTATGACAGATCAGGGAAGCAATTTCTGCTCAAAGCTTTTGAAAAGGTTGTACCTGTCGCTAGGGATAGAGGCCATACACACATCACCCTACCATCCACAAACCAATGGTCTGGTGAAAAGGTTTAATCAGACCATGAAAAAATGTTGCATACGTTTATGCAGGAGGAGGGTAAGACATGGGACATCTATTTGCCATTTTAATGTTTGCATATAGGAGGTACCACAAGCCTCTACAGGATTCTCTCCTTTGAACTTCTATATGGGAGGAATCCTCGAGGTCCTAGATGTAATCAAGGAACATTGGGAGGAAGGGAGGCATAGGATCCAACAGTACCATAGATTACATGGCACAACTCCAACAGAGGTTGATGAGGTACATCAAACAGCACACCAAACACAACGCCGACAAACAAGTGGTACAAAAGGCCCACTATAACCAGGGATGGGAAATAAGGTTTTCAACCAGGAGAACAGGTTCTGTTGCTGCTGCCATCTTCAGACAATAAACTGATGATGAAATGGCAGGGTCTTTACCCATCAATAAGCAAACAAGCCCTATAAACTATGAAATTGAGTTACCTGATAGACGGCAGAAGTGGGAGATTTATCATGCCAATCTCTAAATAAAAAAATAAAATGGCATGAAAGAAAAAATTACTCACCTTAGTAATGTTGTTTCTTCTAATGGAGTCTTGCTGTATTCTGACATGGCAGCGATGTCTAACCTTTGAACTACCCGGAGATGAAAGAGTTAACTTTCCATGCCAGGCATGGAGCGCTGAGCTCGAGCTCGGTTGAGACTCTGTCTGTTGCTGTTTGAACTCAAACCGTCAGATCTTTACGAGCTAAACTCACTGGGTGTCCTGTGTGGAAACTGTAAACTTACACTAGCCAACTGGCTACTAAATATAATAAAAGATTTTTGGTCCCAAACAAAGACTCAAGTCAGTAAACCCAAAAAATAAAACAAAACACAACACCCACACACCCAAACTAAAGGGGTGAGAAAAGAAGGGTGGGCACCTCCCGAGTGCCAACACTGCTACTGCCCACCCACATCCCAAAACCAGGTTCTGAGAGGAGGCGGGGAGGTCAGAATACAGCAAGACTCCATTAGAAGAAACAACATTACTAAGGTGAGAAATTTTTTCTTCAAACAACATGAAGTCTTGCTGTATTCTGACATATCTGAACTACTAAGCAGTACCTCCATGGAGGAGGGACAGAACCTACTTTGAAATAGGCTCTGAAGCACTGCTGTGCCAAACCGAGCATCACTCCTAGCCTGGATATCCAGAGAGTAATGCTTGGTAAAGTGTGTACTGTTTTCCAGGTGGCTGCTTGACAAATCTCTAAGATAGGAATATCCCTGGCAGCAGCCAGGGAAGCAGCTGTACCTCTGGTAGAGTGAGCCCTCAGGCCTGAGGGTGGGATCCTACCTAGCTTTTCATAGCAAAATTGAATGCAAGATACAATCCACCTGGCAATAGATCTCTTAGTGGCAGGTTTTCCCTACCAACCTCACCATAAGTGAGGAACAGTTGGAGGAGTCAAACCTGTGACCCTTGGTGCGCTCTATGTAGTAGCTAAGGGCCCTTTCACATCCAAACTGTGCAGTCTCCTCTCCCAGAGGAAAATGGTCAGTGAAGAAAACAGGAGGAGACATAGGATTGGTTGAGGTGAAATCTAAAACCACCTTAGCAAAAACTTCCTATTAGTCCTGAGGACCACCTTATCTCTATGGAAAGAGATAAAATCAGGCTCCACTGACAGGGCCTGTAACTCACTTATCGTCTGGCAGAAGTGATGGCCACCAAGAAAACAGTTTTCCAAGTCAAGTACTTAAGCTCTGCTGAGGACAAAGGCTTAAAGGGGTTGCATAAGCTGAGCAATGCAAACATTAAGGTCCCAAGCAGGGCAGGGTCCCTGAAGGAGGATGGTATAGCAGCAATCCCTTGAAAAATTTTGAAAATACAGGATGAGCTGAAAGGAAGAGTACTTGCCTGCTGAGAGGAAGGCAGAGACAGCTGCCAGATGCACTCTTAGTGTAGCTGGTCTGAGTCCCAAGCTATTAAGATGAACCATATAGTCAAGGACTGTGGGCAGGCCAGCAGACTCTGGAGAAATATGCTCCCAGAGCACCATATAGTAAATCTTTTCCACTTGGGATTGTAAGTGTTTCTGGTGGAAAGCTTCAGAAGCCTTTAAGATATCCAGAACACCCTGAGAGAGGTGCAAATCAGCAAACTCTAACTCTTCAAGAGCCAGGCCTTGAGATTGAGAAATTTGAGATTCGGATACCAAACCTCCCTGAGCACATGTTAACAGGTTGTAATTCCTGGAAGAGACAGGGAAGGTGGACTACAGACAACAAGAGAGGGTACCAGGGCTGTCTGGCCCAGTCTGGAGCAATCAGAATCACCTTGCAGGATTGAGACCTGATTTTGACTAGCACCTTGAACAGGAGAGGGAAGGGGAAAGCATACAGGAACTTCCTTCCCAACTGAGAACTAGGGCATCCAGGGGACTGAGCCCAACACTGGGGCCTGCAGCAAAAGAGAGGAAGTTGGTAATTGTCTGGGGCTGCAAAAGATCTATCTGTGGGGTGCCCCATCTGGAGAGATCACCTTCAAAATCAGGGGATCCAGGGACCATCGTGATGGCCCTAGATATCCTGCTGAGAGCATCTGCCAGGACATTGTCCTTCCTGGGAGGTGCACTGCTGATGAAGAGGCATTCAGGGAATAAGCCAGAGACCACAACTTCATTGCCTCTGTGCACAAGGCCGTGGACCAGGTGCCCCCTTGCTTGTTGATATACCACATTGTGGTGGTATTGTCTGTCCTGATCTGAACTACTTTGTTCTGAACAGACTTGGAAAAAGCTTGAGTGCTAGAAACACTGCTCTGTGTTCCAATAGATTGATGTGAAGCAGAGATTCCTGGGAGATCACAACCCTTGGGTGGCCAGGTCCCCAAGTGGGCTCCCACTCCAAGAAGGAGGCATCTGTAGTAAGGATTAGAGAATGAGACTGAGTGACAAAGGAACTCCCTGTCTTAGATTGTCCTGATCCTGCCACCACTGTAATGCCTGGATCAGGGTTCAGTCACTGGGATTAGTTTGGTCAGAGGATCCTTTTTCTGAGACCAGAAGGCTCTCAAGTGGAACTGAATGTCCCTCATTTGAAATCTTGCTCCTGGACCACTGCTGTAGAGGCAGCCATGTGTCCCAGGAGCTTCAGAAAATGCCTTGCTGGTCGAGACACCTGGAGGGTGAATGAAGAGGCCAGTGAGATAAGGGTCCTTGCCCTGTCCAGGGAAGGAAGGCTCTTCCTCTTACGGTATCCAGCTCTGCCCCTATGAAGGTGAGGAGCTGCACAGGCTCTAGAACTGACTTTGAAAGATTCAGAAGGAAACCTAGAGAAGTGAGCAGTTGCTGAGTTATCTGTAGGTGTGACTTGACTTGGTCTGGAGACTGGTCTACTATGAGCCAGTCATCCAGGTATGGAAAGATGGAGATCTTTTTCTCCTTAGGAAGGCAACCACTACTGCCAGGCATTTTGTGAACACCCTTGGAGCAGAAGTTAGGCCAAGGGCATTGCTCTGAATTGGTAATGGCCTGAGGGCAGCTCGAACCTGAGGTGACTTTCGGTGGGAGCTTCTGATGAGAATATGAAAATAGGCATCCTTGAGGTCCAGGGAAACTAGCCAGTCCCTGGCCTTAGAGAGGTAGAATTATTCCCAGAGTCACCATTTGAACTTTGGCTTTAAAAGGTGCTTGTTTAAATATCTGAGATCCAGGATGGTCTGCCATTCTCCTGTTTTTTGGGGGTTAGGAAGTACCTGAGTACAATCCTTTTCCCTTGTGTAGGGGTGGAACCCTCTCTATAGCTCTCAGAGCCAAGAGGAAGAGACCTCTGCCTCTAGGGCAAGTGCCTCTGAAGGACTTGTAGGTGGAAAGGATCTAGTTCTCATCTTTGGAAATTTTTGAAGCTGAGAACCAGTCCCTGGCTTACTACTTCCAGGACCCACTTGTCTGATGTTAAAGACATCCAGTCCTGGACAAAGTAAGCCAGCCTGCCCCTACAGGTGGTGGAGAATCGGCCCTGGCAAACCCATCAGGGTGCCTGTTTGGCAGGGGCTTTAGGCTGAGGGGTGGAAGCAGGCCTGCTTGTGACCCAGTCTGCCTCTCCCTCTGAAGAACCCCTATGAGCATAAGCAGAAGAGGGCCTGGGCTTGGTAGAAGGCCTATGAAAGGCCTGCCCCTGCCCCTGGAATGCTGCCTCTGGGGAGTGGCTTGCCTTTCCTTGGCCTGAGCACTCCTATAGGTGGTCCTGTATTCATCCATTCTTTTCATGTAGTTCTCTGTTTGCTCCCCAAACAGAGAATTACCTAACAGGAAAATCCATGGCCTTAGTCTGGGTATCCTGAGACAGGCTAGTACATCTGAGCCAAGCCATCCTACTGAAGGGCCACAGATGTAGCCATGACTCTAGATGAAACATCATTGGAGTCCACTGCAGCATGGAATTGCACCTTGGATGCCTCAATACCATCCGCAGCCACCTGCTCCAGCTCCTTGGCAAGCTGGCCAGGGACCTGATTAGCTAAGGCCATTACAGTGTCCCATCTAGATTTCTGATATCTAGCTGTATAGGCCATATAATTAGCCTGCCTGAGTCCCAAGGATGCTGCCATGTACTGTTTCTTTGCCATGGCATCAATCCTCCTGGAGTCCTTATCTGGGGGTGTGAAGCCAAGGGTATATTTGCCTTATCACAGGCAGCAGCCTGCACTACTAACATGGCTGCATTGCTGGGTAAGGAACTCCATATCTGAGCCTGAGAGATATACCTCTTGTCCATTCTCTTGTCCACAGGAGGTATAGAATTAGGAGTCTTTAAACTTTTATTGTCTGTTTCCCAAAGGACTTATGAAGGGGAATAGACAGCCTCCTGGACTCTGGGAATCCACCATTTCAACATAGTCAGGCTCCTCCTGGTCATCTACAGCTTCTTTCAAAGGAAGCTGAAGAGTTTCAACCACTTTTGTAGAACATAAAATGGGAAGGGACTCAGAAAGCCTAGGAGGAGAAACCCTGAAGGTCTGTCTGGGAGATGTCCGGGTCAATGAGCACATCCAGACTTTCGTAATCACCATCACTATCCTCATACTCTCCTTCGTCCTCCTCCGGTTCATAAAAATCTTCTAAATTATAATCTGGAACGCGAGAGACGACCGAGCCCCTTCCCGATGGTGCGGTTCGGTCCGGAACCGGAGTTAGCGACTGAACAATCCTTATCGCTTTGGCTATTTCATCAGCGGTCGGAGAAAGAAGTTGTGGATCCGCACGGCTGATTTATCCTTCTTTTCTTTAACAGAACCGACTCCTCAAAAGTCGGGTTCTCCTTTAACCGAAGAAGTTTAGCCCTGGTCAGAGGGCACTCCTTCTGGTTAGGTTGGAACCGAACGGGCTGTCATCCGGGTCAGCGGACTTCTTGGCCTCCTTTCCTGAGCATACCAACTCTCTTTTCCAGGGTAGCTGCAGGAAAATTCTTGCAAATCTGGCAGTCTGAATCGAGGTGGTCAAACCCGGACAATAAACACAGGTGGTGTGGGGGTCAGCCTTAGCAAAGGCTTCCCCACACACACACACTGATGTTGAAACCCAGTGGGCCGGTTTTCTTTTGGGTTTCTCGACATGGCCAGTCCTAACAAAACTTACCCTTTTTTCTGCAATCATGAGGCAAGACACCCTATCAGTTCCTGACCGTGTTACGAGTCGTGGAAAAACGTAATGAAATGCGTTTTTTTAGAACTGATAAGGACCGTTACCACACTCTAAAAGTAGAATAAACTTTTTGAACAAACCTGATCGGTTCAAACCGAACCGATCCACGCTTACAAGTTCCACACAGAAGAACAAGAAAATAAACCTATCTAGTACTCACGATACCACAGACAGAGACTGAACCGACGGGTTAACGGATTAAATACGGTCGAAAACCGAGAAAACGGCACTTTTAACCGACAAACTTGAACCGAGCAAAGGAGAAATCTCCGAGCGACTGTTCAGTGAGTGTGGAGTAAAGAATCTGATGGTTTGAGTTCAAACAGCAACAGACAGAGTCTCAACGAGCTCGAACTCAGCGTTCCATGCCTGGCATGGAAAGTTAACTCTTTCATCTCGGGGCAGTTCAAAGGTTGGACATCACTGCATATGTCAGAATACAGCAAGACTTCATGTTGTTTGAAAGTCTGTTTTATATGTGTACCCAGACCAGGGTGAAAGTGACTTAGAGGTCGCCTATAGGCTGGAAAAATGGGGGAGCTGAATGAGTTAAAAATCAACCCTGTTCTACAGCCCAAGCAAAGGCAAGAGCTAGATAACCTGTTATGCTTCCAACATACATTCACCAGTATCCCGGTAAAGTTAGTGGAATAGAACACCACATAGAGGTCACACAGAGCAACCCCATTAGGCAAAAGCCCTACAGGTTACCAGAGAAGGTACGAGATGAGGTGATGAAAGAGGTCAGGAAAATGCAACAGTTGTGTTTATAGAACCTTCTAACAATGAATGGGCATTTCCAACAGTGGTGGTAGAAAAGAAGGAAGGGGCATAAGACTCTGCCTAGACTTCCGTCAGCAGAATGACAACTCAAGTTTGACAGCTATCCAATGCCACGGATAGCGATAAAGTCAACAGACTTGTAAATGCCAGGTACATCACCACTCTAGATCTCATGAGGGGTACAGGCAGATCCTTCAGATAGGACTTCTAGGAATAAAACAGCATTTAGTACCTCAGTAGGACTTTTCCAGTTTGTTACAATGCCTTTTGGCTTACATGGGCCCTGCCACCTTTCAGCGCTTTATGGATAATACACTGAAACACCACATGGCACATTGCACTGCTTATCTAGATGACGTGCTGTTCTTTAGTCCCAACTGGAAGGAACACATGCAACATCTCACTGCTGTGTTACAGGCCATTACAAAAGCAGACCTGGCCATTAACCCAGCACAGTGTTCCATTGCCATGCAAGAAACTACACACCCACCACAAAGAAACACGTTAGGTCCTTTCTCGGGCTAGCGGATACTACCGAGATTTGTGCCCCATTTTGCTACATTTTATTTTGATTTATTTATTAATTACTAGGATTACAAATATCTTTGAACCAAGGGTTCTTTTACAAAGGTTCCACGTCAACAATGGGTACAAGCAAAACAGTGGTAAGATACAATACAAGGTCAGGAGGTTAACATAGAAGCAAACAGTGGTAAGATACAATACAGGTCAGGAGGTTAACTTAGTAGCAAAAGCCAGTACATGTGTATAGACTAGCACAGTAGCAAACAGTCAGTGGTAAATAAGAAAAATTACTCACCATAGTAATGTTGTTTCTTCTAATGGAGTCTTGCTGTATTCAGACAAAATGCAGTTAGCCCCAGCATTTGAACTGCCCTGGACAGAAAAGAGTTAACTCTATGCCAGAGCATAGAATGTTGAGCTTGAGCTCGGTTTTCAAACCTCTGTCCCTGGTACATTCTAATGTAACCATCAAGATTCTTACAAGCACTAATGCTAACTAGCCTAGCTCTAAAATTAAAAAAAAAATTAAACCACAGGCCAACAAGAACATGGGTTAAAAGACTCAAATCGAGAACCCAGAACAAAACCTTTATCCAGATAGTGATAATAACTCTATTAATAAAATAAATTCAAAAATATTAATAACACTCATCCTGGCCAGGATGAAATCAAAGAGGTACACTTCTGGGGTGCAGCACTACATGCCAACTCCCACATCCCAAAAGAAGGTTCTGAGAGGGAGGCAGAGAGAAGGTCAGAATACAGCAAGACTCCATTAGAAGAAACAACATTATTACGATGAGTAATTTTTCTTCAAACAACATGAAGTCTTGCTGTATTCTGACAAAATGCAGACTACCAAGCAGGACCCCTGGAGGTGATCTACAGAACCTACTTTGGAAAAAGCTCTGCAGTACTGCTGTGCAAACCTAGCATCACACCTGACTTGAGTATCCAGACAGTAATGCTTGGTAAATGTGTGAACAGTTTTCCAGGTGGCTGCTTTACAAATTTCAAAAGGGGAATAACTCTAGCTGCTGCCACAGAGGCAGCTGTACCCCTAGTTGAGATAAGCCCTCAAGCCTGAGAAACTCCTTGCACAATTTTGTGCAACAGAACTGAAGCATAGAGACAATCCACCTGGCTATTGTTCTCTTGGTGGCAGGGTTACCCTTTCCACTTCTCTAAGTGAGAAACAACTGAGAACAATCATTTCTATGGGCCTTAGTATGGTCCATATAATAGCTTAATGCCCTTTTACATCCAGATTGTGCAGCCTTCTCTCACCTGAAGAATGATCAGTGAAAAACACTGGTAGGGACATAGACTGGTTAAGATGAAAATCTGAAACCACTTTGGGGAGAAATGTCCTATTTGTCCTGAGCATCACCTTATCCTTGTGAAAGGCAATAAAGTCAGGCTCTATAGACAGGGCCTGTAACTCACTGATCCTCCTGGCAGAGGTAATGGCCACCAGAAAGACAATCTTCCAAGTCAAGTACTTTAGCTCAGCTGAAGCCAATGGTTCAAAGGGGCTGCATAAGCTGTGCAATACAGATATTCAGATCCCAAGCTGGAGTTGGTTCCTTAAAAGGAGGGTTAAGATGTACCAAACCTTTGAAGAATTTACTAAAGACAGGGTGAGATGCAAGGAAGATCCTTCCCTGCAGAAAGAAAAAGTAGGCACAGCTGCTAAATGAACCTTAAGAGTGGCAGGCATAGGGTTACCAGATGTCCTCTTTATGAGGACATGTCCTCTTTTCAGCTGCCAAATATTCTTCATGTACCTTCTCTATCCTGTTGTATTATTATTATTATAATAATTTTTACTCTCTCCTACCCAGGAACTCCTTGTAAATGAGCTGTGAAGATGTTGGAGACTTTAAACCTATTTACTTGGGATCTGGCACAAGGGCTCATCGGAGGAGGGACTAAGTGTCCTCTTTTGGCATCCCAAAATCTGATACCCCTAGGCAGGCCTGAGGCCTAGGCCATTCAAATGGACCAAATAGTCCATAGTTGTGGATAGACCAGCAGAATCTGGCTTCACGTTTCTCCTAGAGCACCAAATGCTGAATCCCTTCCACTTAGAATTGTAAGTCTTTCTGGTGGAAGGCTTCCTAAGACCTTCAGAACATCAAGACCCCTTGTGAAAAATGCAGTCCTACATACTCTAACTCTTCAAGAGCCAGGCCTTCAGCCTGAGAGACCTGAGATTGGATACCAAATCTCTCCCTGAAAGGAGGTCAGGAGGTCGTGCCTCCTACGGAGGCAGAGGGTATGACTGCTAGAGACAGTAACAAAGGGTACCAAGGTTGCCTGGCCCCGTCCGGTGCCACCAATATCACTGTACAGGGCTGAGACCTGATTTTATCAGTACTATGTATAACTATGTATATGTGTTTACTCTTTTATGTATTTATATGGCATGAAATGCTATAACATTTCTCTACTTCTCTTTATTGTGCGGCGCCCAGAGCCTTCGGGATTGGGCGCTCTTTAAATAAACATGACTTGACTTGACTTGACTACTCTGAATATCAGAGGAATGGGAGAAAGGCATACAGGAACCTGTTTGTCCAATCCAACAGTAGAGCATCCTGAGGAACAGACTCCAGGAGTGGAGGTCTGCAGCAGAACCAGGGGCTGATGATTGTCTGGGGCTGCAAAGAGATCTATCTCTGGAGTGCCCCACCTCCTGAAAATGATGTGAAGAACTTGGTGATTTGGGACCACTTGTGGTGACCCTGAGAAATCCTGCTGACAGCATCTGCCAGTACATTGTCCTTCCCTGGGAGATGCACTGTTACCAGGGAGATCTGGAGAGGAGTAAGCCAGAGTCCAAACCTTCATGGCTTCTGTGCACAAAGCTGTGGACCAGTGCCCCTTGCTTGTTTATGTAGTACATAGTGGTGGTGGTGCCTGTCCTGACCTGCACCATCTTCCCTGTACCAATTCTGAAAATGTCTGAAGGGCTAGAAGCACAGCCTGAGTTCCAGTAAGATTGATGTGAAGGAGAGACTCCTACTGTGATCATGTGCCTTGAACAGTGAGGCTCCCCAAGTGAGCTCCCAACCCACAAGGGATGTGTCTGTCGTGAGAATCACTGAGGGTGACTGGTGAAGGAAGGAACCCCCTGCCTGAGATTGTCCTCCTCCAACCACCACTGGACAGCCTGGACAAAAGTTTGAGTTACTGGAATTAACTTGGTAAGAAAATCCTTTTCTGAAACCAGAAGGACCTTAAGTGAAACTGAATGTCCCTTATTTGGAACCTGGCTCCCTGGACCACTGCAGTGGAAGCTGCCATGTGGCCTAGAAGCTGAAGAAAGTGCCTGGCCAGATGAGACAACTTGAGGTCTGAAAGAGGCTGCCAGATCTGTTAGGGCCCTTACCCTTTGAAGGGGAAGAAAGGCCTTGCTTGAATAGTATCCAGCTTTGCCCTATGAAGGTGAGAAGCTGGCCTGGCTCCAACACGGACTTGGAGAGATTGAGAAGAAATCCTAGGGAACCCAGCAGCCTCTGGGTAACAGCCAGAGCAGACCTTACTTGATCTGGAGACTGGCCTACAATGGAGCCCATCATCTGAGACAGGGGAACACAGAGATGCCTGCCTCCTGAGAAGGCTACCACTACTGCCAGGCATTTTGTAAAAACTCTGGGGGCAGAGGTGAAGCAAGGACATGGCTCTGAACTGATAATGACCTGAGGGCAACTGGAACCTGAGGTACTTTCTGTGGGAGCATCTGATTGGTATGTGAAAATACGCATCCTTGAGGTCCAGAGAGGCTAGCCAGTCTCCTGGCCTCAGAGAGAAAAATAATTCCCAGTCACCATTTTGAATTTTGGTTTTGTAAGATGCCTGTTCAGGTATTTTAAGTCTAGAATGGGTTGCCACTCCCTGTCTTTTTGGGGGTAAGGAAGTACCTTGAGCACAACCCTTTTCCCTTGTGCAACAGAGGAACTTGCTCCACAACTTTTGAAGCAACAAAGAAAACATCTGCCGCTAAGGCAGCTGCTTCCATAGGTGTGTAGGCTTGAAGGACCTTGCTCTGATTTTGGGAAATGTTTTGAAACTGAGAGCAAGCCCCTGGCTCATCACTTTCAGGATCCATTTGTCTGAGGTAACAGACTTCCAGGCCTGGGAAAAATGAGCCAGCCTGCCCCTTACTGGAATAGGGAGGTGACCCGGTCTGACACATCAGGGTATCTGCTTGGTAGGGGTTCTAGGCTGGGAAGTGGATGCAGCCCTGCTCATCCACTTCTGCCTCTCCCTCTGAAGAAACCCCTCTGCTGAAAGGTAGAGAGGCCTGCGCTTGGTAAAAAGTCTCTGAAAAGGCCTACCCCTGCCAGCTCTAGACTGCTGCCTCTGAGGGTAGCAGACCTTTCCTTAGCCACTGCACTCCTATAGGTGGTCCCGTATTCATCCATTTCTTCATATACATCTCTGTCTGCTCCACAGAGTGTTCTGTACCACAGGAAAATCCATGGCCTTAGCAGGGGTATCCTGAGAAGGCTGGTGCATCCGAGCCAAGCAAATCTCCTCAAGGAGACCGATGTAGCCATGACTCATGATGAAACATCATTAGAGTCCACTGCAGCACAAAACTGAACCTTGGATGCCTCAATCCCATCTGCAGCCACCTGTTCCAGCTCCTTGGCCAGCTGGGGAGGGCATTCTTTGCTAGATCCAGAATAGTATCTCACCTAGACTTCTGGTACCTAGCCACATAAGTGGGCTGCCTAAGTCCCAAGGAGGATGCTAGGTACTGCTTCTCAGCCATAGCATCCACCTTCCTGGAGTCCTTATCTGGGGGGTGAACCAAAGGGAAATTAGCCTTGTCACAGGCTGCAGCCTGCACTACCCCAACATGGCTGCAGTGATTATAAAACAATTCAGTCCCAGAATCTGACAACACATACCTCTTGTCCATCTTTCTATCTACAGGAGGTACAGAGGTGGGTAACTGAAGAATTTTTGTGTCTGTTTCCCAAGATTTACACAAGGAATAGACAGTCTCTTTGACTCTGGGACATCCATCATCTCCACAAAGTCATGTTCCTCTTCATCTTCAGAGGCTACCAGGGAAGCTGAAGGGTTTCTGCCACCTTTTGTAGAACAAAAAGTGGGAAGGGGACTCAAAGTCTGGGAGGAGAAATTGAGTTAGGCCTGTCTGGGAGATGCCAGGCTCCACTGGCTCATCTAGGCCTTCAAAATCTTCTTCTTCTTCCTCTTCTTCTCCCTCCCAGCCTAATTCATGAAAGACCTCTGGATCATATTCAGATTGCACCTGAATCGGCGCAACCGACCAGCTGTAAGTCGGTTCGGTCCGGAACAGATGCAGAGATTGTACTATTCTTCATCTTTGCAATCTCCTCGGTGGTTGGGATATGTGAATTCGGTTCCGAGCTGTTCGACTTTCTTTTTCTTTTGCGGAATCAATCTCTCAGAATCTGATTTCCTTTTGCCAGAGGTTCAACCTGGTTAGAAGGCACCTCCTCAGGTTCAGTCGAACAGAACCAGGTTGGCCATCTGGGTCAGTGGATTTTTCGGCCACTTTTTCCTTCAGCCAGTTCAATCACTTATCCAGCATGGCTTTAGGAAAATTTGCTCAAATTTGGCAGTCTGATTTCAGGTGGTCAAACCCCAGACAATAAACACAGACAAGGTGGGGATCAGCTTTAGCAAAAGCCTCCCACATTCCGTGTAATGCTGAAACCCAGTGGGACCAGTTTTCTTTTGAGTTTCTCAGACATTGTGTTTTTCTGTTTCTGCCAAGTTACTCTATGAAGGCGTTCAAGGCAGAGTAACACCAAATCTTTCTCAATTTTTTGAGACCAAAGATTGCAGAGAAAACTTTACAATTACCACGGAAAGTATTCGTTCTACACTGGACCGACCGATGAAGAACCTAAAGAAATAATTTCTTCCACTATCTACTAACTACACTACCTGTACTATAGACAGAGATTTGATGACCGAAAACGATAACAGTTGGAAAAACTAAAGATTTTTACTACCAAACCAAAGCAGCGAGGAGAAATCTCCGAGCGTCCTCACAGTTAGAGCGGAGTAAAGAATCTGATGGTTACATTAGAATGTACCAGGGACAAAGGTTTGAAAACCGAGCTCGAGCTCAACGTTCTATGCTCTGGCACAGAGTTAACCCTTTCTCTCCAGGGCAGTTCAAGTGCTGGGGCTAACTGCATTTGTCAGAATATAGCAAGACTTCATGTTGTTTGAACAATGCAATTAACAATACGGGTGTATATATAGCAAGACACAGATACAAATGAAAACCATCCTCGGGTGACATATATGGAGCAAGGGTGGGGGATAAGAGGTGGAGGGGTGGGGATGGGGGTAGGCAGTCAAGATTTGACACTGTCTTAAGTGCAAGAGCAGAAAGACAAGTGCTAGGTGGTCTGGGGTGGAGCAACAAGAGATAGGGTGATAGGGAGGGGAGACAGAGGAGAGGAGCAGGAGAGTGGGTGGAATGGTTGGTGGGAGGTGAGAGGGGTAGAATGATAGGTGGGGTGTTAGCCACACCCTTGACAGACCTTACTAAAAGAATAACCCGACCAAGCTTAAGTGGACTGCAGAATTGAGGAGGCATTCGCTATAAAAGCAACCTTGTGTTCTTTCGCTAGTACTGAGGAGCCCAGATTTTACCTTTTGCCATTGATAGTGGTGAGCGATGCCTCTGACACAAATATTGGGGCAGTTTTATCCTAAATGTTTGAAGGAAGAACACCTCATAATTTTCATAAGTCGTAAGCTACACGAGAGGAGATAAGGTATTCTACAATTGAAAAGGAGTGCCTTGCAGTAAAGTGGGCTATTGAGGCTTTAAAATGTTATCTTTGGGGATCTGAGTTTGAGTTGACCACAGATCACAACCCTCTATGTTGGCTACAGGTGATGAAAGACAAGAATCCATGCAGTGGTACCTGGCTTTACAGCCGTACACATTACTATCAGACCAAGACCAGGAACTGCAAATAAAAATGACGGATTTTATGTCTCGTTTGGGGTAGACCCAGACGACAGGCACAATCAGACCTTGGGGTAATGAATTGAGAATAGTTAAGAGGAAAGCCTTTTAACCTGTAATTTTAAGTTATTTCGTTTTTGTTTACAGACCCAGATGTGGAACTTTGGGAGAGGGTGGGCTAAGCTCCATCTCTCCATTTGGTGAGAGATCTGAAGACACTGTGCCTGAATATGTGGTGTTTCCGCGATGGTAAATAAAGAAACCAAAATTGTGTATAAGTAGGGACTGAGTCCCTGGTTTCCTCTTAGGTGGGGAGGAATATGTCACAGTGTGCCTTGCATCCTGAGAGACCCTTTTATTTATTTTTTCTTCCCTAAAGTCTGCTGCAGCAGTGTCTCTTCTCTTCTCCTTCATATACCCTTTTTCTAACGCTATATTTCACCATTTGCAAGCAGGCCACCTGCAAATGTACTTGCCTTACTATCCCTTTGTTTCAGGTCTCTCATAATTGCCCTCCCCAGGAAAGCATCATGGAAAAGGGAGCACCTTGTTTTATTTTTAGCCTGGAAGCGCTTGTTATATTTGTGCTTGGGAAAGACATACCTTCAGTTAAAGTCATGCTTCCTATAAGGTGCTAAGAAGAGATGAAGTGAGAAAGAATGAAACCAAGTTAAAATACAACAGAGAACAATTTGATCACAGACTCACATTTCAGCCAGAAATTGAAAATACCAAAGGTGTCTACTGCAGTACCTCTCTGTATAGAGACAAACTTTCCCTTTGTGTTTTACTTATTTCTTTTTGTATAACAGAATGAAAAAAGGAAAATAAATGAAGAGATACCAGAAAATGTATCCTGTTTGGGCCTAGAAGGCCTGTGTACTGAATAAAATAAGTAGTAGAGGTACTACAACCTGTTTTTCAGCATACTAAAAAGGTGATATGAAGCTAGAAAGGTGATATGAAACTAGAAAAGGGATATAAAACTGTATAAAGTTGTATGCGGCCTACCTTGAGGTTTCTGTTTGTAGTGTTCTGCCCAAGAGTCCTCCAGTGTCCTACTAAGCACCGTCCCGCCCTGTCTTTCTACCTTACACACTGGATAGCTCTGTGGGAGGAGCCTAGACCTGACACTTAAAACCTATTCTGTTTAGAGAAAGTTTTATTATGAACACTACCACCCAGTCAAAAGATATCCGAGTTCTTTATTTATAGCGCTTTGATATAAATAAGGTTGTTTAAAAGAAATAAGCTGTATTTCTGTAAGTGGGTGGAGCTCGATGTGGTCACATGGGTGACTCTGGGTATAAAAGGGGTTCAACCTAGTGCACACATCAGATCTGTATGGGGATCAGTACTGTGCTGACCCAGGTAATAAGGGCTGCAACTACCTTCAGTCCTTATGACTCCAGCCATTTTCTAGAGCTTAAATTATTACCCAACAGTGATGTTAACTGTGATTTTGCTTAGTTACTTTTGTTTTCCTTTATTTTGTCATATCCAGTCTGCTTAGTTTGCTGTATGTAAATAAATAAATATTTTATTTGCCAAACCTGACTTCTGAGTGTCCATCTATTTCCACCAACCTCACATCCCTTTAACAAATTTAAATGTTTCTATCATGTCTCCTGTGTTACTTCTCTGCTCTAGGGAGAATAGATTTAACTAGCTGAGCATATTTTCACAAGATTTGTGGTGAAGTCCCTGCACCATCTTGGTGGCTCTTTCTGCATGGATTCCAGACGGTCCATGTCCTTTTTAGGTGTGGCCTCCAGAAATGCACAGGTACTTCAAGTGAAGCCTCACCAAGGATCTACAGAGTGGGACAATTACCTCACGCTTTCTGCTAGTAATATACCTATGCATCCAAGGATGCTGCTTGTCCTTAGTCCTTAGTGTTGCTTTTTTTGCATTGATTTCCTACCTTAAATCGTCTGATATCATAACTTCTAGATCCCATTCCATCATTGCCTTTTCCAATTGCTGCCCTTCCAAGACATAGTTATTTCCTGGGTTCCTCCTACCCAAATGGATTACCTTACACGCTCTGGTGTTGAATCTCAACTGCCAGTTCTTGGACCATTCCTCGCTTTCTTAGATCTGCTTCCATTCCTGGACCCCTTCCTGTGTGTCCACCCTGTTGCAGAACTTTGTATCATCTGTGAATAGGCAGACTTTCCCTTTCAGTCCTTCGCGATCTCACTGATAAATATCTTGAAAAGGATTGACGAAGCACTGATCCCTGTGGAACTCCACTGGTTACTCTCCAATCCTGCAACAAGCTGCCATTTACCATAACTCCGAGTCCTGTCCTGCAGCCAGCGTTTATCCAGTTGACCACTTTCTGACCTATGCTTGTTTGCTCCAATTTATTTGCTAGCTTTCTGTATGGAACCATATCAAAGGCTTTGCTAAAATACAGATATATTATGTCCATAGCTGCACCTTGGTCCACTGCTCTTGTAACCCAGTCAAAGAATTCTATCATATTTGTTTGGCATGAGCATGAAGCCATGCTGCTTCAGGTCAAGTTTCCCACTTTCTTTCAGGTACTGCACTACCCTTTCTTTTAAGCAATGTCTCCATTACTTTATCCACCACTGAGGTCAGGCTGACTGGATGATAATTTCTGCTACCTCCTGTTATCACTCTTGTGCAATGGCATAACTGTCCTATATGTGTCTATCATATACTGTGGTATTCTGCTATAACTAAACACTATAGTATATGATAGGACACATAAGGAAATATAACAGGACATAATGCTTTTGCAAAAATCCAGCTGTCAACAGAAAGTTTGTTTTTGCACTCGCATGCCCAAGAATGAAAATTATTTTATAAATTATCAAAAACTACTTGACTACTATACACAAAACCACAAAAGCATGTACCTTGTGCCTAACTCTATCAAGCCTGAAAGTTTCAGGTTTCAAATCTTCATACTTTTTATGTTATTAGGGCACAAAAAGTCTTAGAAATAGTGATTTTTTATCTTGTAGGCACTTTATAACTTTGCCCCTCCCAAACTGATCTATATGAAATTTTCAGGATCCAAAAGTGATGGCACAAAGGCTGTGCGTTCTAAATTTCGTAAATCAGTTAAACGGGGCAACGTTATTAAGGTGCAAAAATTGGGATTTAACATTAAAGTGCTTAATCAATCCTAATATACAGGCGAATAGTGCCTGTATAATATATATCTGACACCAGGGTTCTAACTTGGAGGAAGCAGTTTACATTATTTTACTATATTTTATTGCCCACCCTGGGCCTTACCATTTTGAACTGTCCAAGCAAAAGGGGCCAAATAAGAGTGACCAGACTACTAGTCCCACTCCCAGGGATGAGTAGCATGTGGGAGCACCACACTGAATGATAGCAGCTGTTGGATCAAGTGGCCTGTATGGGGCACTGGCATATGATCAGCAGCTGCCATTTTTCTTTTCATATGGTGCTTTAGTTAAATACTCTTGACTCCAATAGGGAGAAGGGGTACTGCTCCATGGAACAACTGGAGCAAATGGTGGGATTAAGTCCACATTACTAACTGGAGGTGATACTTTGACTTCTCCAGTACCAGAGCTGCTACTACAACCTTGGATGTATTTTTTCTAGCTACTAAGGATTCAACAGTCTAAACCCAACAGTTAGGAAACTGGGTGCATTTCTATAGTTTTAATGTTGTGTCACCAGTTTAATGATGTTGGTTTTGTTGTTTCTTGTTGGATACCTCACATTCCATGTGCAGAATTACATTCTGCTGGGAGAGTGGTACTGGGTACCTGGGCCTGGCAAAGAAAGCTCATTTATTCAACTTGTATGAGGTCCATTAAAATAGTATCCAATAATATAAAGGGGTGCAATTCTGCAGTTAAGGGCCTGAATACTTACAGAACTGAAGCATATGAATTATGACACTTCCTCTTACAGGAAACACAGCTGTCACAGGCAGAACACTTTAAAAGGAAAACTACACCCTCATATTATTTAAATTGTATTTGTTTCCATGTTAACAGACAACTCCTTTCCTTTAGCTGTTAGGGCTATATGTGTTAGGTTTAGTCTGTTTTCACTGCTCATGGTAGCCCCTGTGGCTGCCCTGAAGTCTCCATTTCAACGTTGTTGAAATCTCATTGTCCATGAGAACTGCATTAACATATGAGAACATGATGTCAGGTCACCCATTTATACTATGTATCTATATGCTGAAATAACAAATACCCTGCACTCTCTGAAAACTCAAACTGAATGAAGTCTGAAGGGGAAAAACCTGCATTATATCTCAAATAGTTTGCAAAGCTCACTGAAGGGAAAAGTGGTATTTCACACTGTTTTGCAGCTTATTTCTTTTAAGATTAATTAAGCAGACCGGCATACTGGGGAGATTAAAGGGTGATTATGCATCATGTTCTCATATGCTAATGCAGCTATCAGGAACAATGAGATTTCAACAACCACGTAAATGGAGCCCCAGAACAGTAACAGGGTCTAGTCACTGAATGCTGAAAAACAGACTAAAGCATCTGCATACATCCTGAACAGCTATATGAAAAGAGATGTCTATTGACATGGAAACAAATAACATTTAGAAGATATGAGGGTGTAGCTTTCCTTTAAACTATGGAGAAGCTGGATGAGAGAGGTAATGATGGCCAACTCAGTTAAGAAGGGGATCAAACCTTTATAGGTACATTAGGAAGAGAAGGAGGACAAAGGGAGGGATACTGAGGCTAAATAAAGAGGAAGGTGGGTGAGCAGAGAGGGACAGTGAAAATGCAGAGATATTGAACTAATACTTCAGCTCAGTATTCACAAAAGAAGAGGAGGGGAGGTACCTAATCCAGTCAATAGAAGCACTCTGGATAGGGGAGTTGATATCAGTTCTTTCACAGAAGAAAGGGTTCTAAAATAACTCCTAAAATTGAAGGTGAACAAAGCAATAGGGCTTGATGGGATTCACCCAGTGTTCTAAAAGACTAAGGGGACAGCAAGTAACACCACTGACTACCCTTTTGAACAAATCATGGAGGATGGTGTGGTTCCTGAGGACTGGAGGAGGGAGGATGCTATCTCCCTTCACAAAAGTGGGAGCAAGACAGAGGCAGGAAACTACAGACTTGTCAGTTTGACCTCAGTGGTAGGAAAATGATGGAATAGCTTCTGAAGGAAAGAACTGTTGAGTACCTAGAGATCAGTGGGGCACAGGACCCAAGGGGCAGTATGGATTCACAGTGGGAAGATCATGTCAGACAAATCAAATCGATTTCTTTGACTGGGTGACCAAAGTAGTAGACCAGGAGGGCAGTGGACATGGCCTACCTAGACTTTAGCAAGCGTTTGACACAGTCCTACACAAAAGATTAATAAACAAATTAGCCAGCCTGGGAGTGGTTCCCAGGGTGGTAGCCTGGTAAAACACTGGCTGGACAACAGGACGAGGGTAATAGTAAACGGAGTCCACAGTGAAGAAAGGGGATTACTACTGTGGTACCACAGGGTTTAGTACTGGGTCCAGTATTTTTAATGTCTTTATAAGTGACATTGCAAAGGGTCTGGGAGGAAAAGTATACTTATGGATGACACAAAGATCTGCAACAGGGCTGATACATGTTGGGGTGGAAAGGATGAGAAGGGACTTGGCAAGGTTGGAGGAATGGTCAAATGTATAGCAGCTTAGATTCAACACAAAGAAGTGCAGTAATGCACCTGGGAAACAAAACCCAGGGAAGAGTACACAATGGGGTGAGATACTGACAACAAAATGGAAAGAGACCCGGTAGTTATATCAGATGACCTAAAGGTGGCAAGCAATGTGAGAAGGCAGTAAGGAGGGCTGGGGGATACTGGGATGCATAGGAGAGGCATCACCAGTAGAAAACAGGAAGTTGTTATCCTCTGTACATACAGTTGGTGAGACCCCATCTGGAGTACTGCATGCAGTTCTGGAGACCCCATCTCCAAAGACACAGACAGGGTGGAGGCTGTCCAGAGGAGGGCAACTAAAATGGTGCAGGGTCTGCACCAAAAGACATACCTAAGAGAGACTAAAGGCTTTAATATGTATAGCCTCGAGGAAAGGAGGAAGAGGGGAACATGACAGAAATTTTCAAGTACCTCAAGGGAATCAACAAAGTCCAAGAGGGAGCATCTTTTAGAAAAAGAGATGTGCAAGAACAAGGGCGCATATTTGAAGACAGAGGGGACAGCTCAGAGGTAATGCGAGGAAGTATTTTTTCACGGAGAGGGTTGTGGATGCATGGAACAGCCTTCCTGAGAAGGTCGTGGAGTCAAAAACGCGGGGAATTCAAGAATGCATGGGACAAACATAAGGCAATTTAGTGGGGGTATGAGGAAGTAGGGCCACTGGTTAACTAGGGATCTGCAGCTTATCCATTAGGTAGGGAAATGGGCAGACTAGGGTGGGCCAAGCGGTCCTTATCTGCCATTAAATTTATGTTTCTCACCCCGGGGAGGCTGGTGGGCCATCTTAATTAGAAGGGGTATCCTTAAGGATTACTTCAACTGAGACAGGTTTGGGGGACAACTGATAATTATTACAAGTCAGACATGGAAGCTGCCTGCATTTGATGGCTACACTCCAAACGAGAGGGCCAATGCTTTATTTAAAGTCATGTGTAGGAAGGTGGCAAAGTTGCAGGGCGGTCAAATTACAATGGTGGTGACTAACTATGCCATGGCACCCAAACAGGATTGTTCCTGTGGCCATGCAGGTATGAACAGACTTGCAGCTAGGACCTCAAAACCTTGACCGACAAAATGGGGTTGGTGGATGTGTGGTGGCAGATGCATGGCAGGGAAAGTGACACACACTTTACTCAGTCCCACAAATTGCATACTCTAGAACTGATCTATTTTTACCAAAAATCTTGTTATACAAAACTGAGTCTGCAGACATTCACAACATCAAGCAGTCAGATTGTGCGTCCATCTGCATGCAACTGCTATTAGGAATTCATGATAAAAATCCTCTGGCGGTTTAACACCTCAGTATTAAATGATCAAGCTTTTAAAACTAAAAGTTTGCTAAAGTCTCAAGGACACCTTTGAACTAACTCAAAGTGCAGATTTATCAGTAGGGACAGTATGAGATACAGTCAAAGTGGTTGTGGGGGATAAATTAGTTAAGCTACCACAAAGACAAAATTGTCAGAAAATCCATCCAACATACTGAACAACACTACTAAGTTACAGAGGTGCCACAGACAAAATCCAGGGAATGGTAGGGTGCTCAAGGAGTTAACAAAAGCCAGACAAAAGTTGATGGAAACTACACAGAGAAGGGCTGAGGGATATCTAATTTGTCACTAACCATAAGTATTATGAAGCTGGAGGACGCCACTAAGCTCTTAGCCTTTAAAATTACTAAATTGGCAGCAGACAGAAACATAGGGGATTAGGAACAAGCAAGATTCATCTACCTACAGGTCACCCTTGGATAATTACTCAGTGCTTCTTGGGGTTTTATCGGATCTCTTTGCTTAGCTGTGGACACTTAAGGTGGTTGCCGAGAGCACTGACAATCTTCTGTGCATGTTGCATCTTGAAGTACTGCCCCTGAGGTCCATGAGAGGCTTGTGGTAGCTGTCTCAGAGGAAGAAATTTAAACTAAAGTTATTTTGAAAGTAAAGGGCAAGGCCCTTGGGCCTGATGGGTATAACACCGATTTTTATAAAGCATTTAAGGGACTCTTGCAATCGATCTTGGGGAAGGTATTTAATACCTGTTTGGATGAGGGGAGACATGTGCTACCTGGCAGGAGGCCCTGCTAATCATTTTATTGAAGCCAGGGAAAATCCTGAATCTTGTGCCACTGTAGACCCATATCCTCCTAAACCAGGATGTGAAGCTGTTTGCCAAATCCTTGCCAAGATGCTACAGTGGTGTACAGTTACTCAGATCTATCCAGACCAAACGGGATTTATTCTGCAAAGACATTTACACAGCAATATCCACAGGTTGCTTAATGTGCTTGCTAATTATAGAGATAATCATTTACAATTAGCCTTATTTCTTGATGTGGAAGAAGTGTTTGATCGCTTAAATTGGGTATTCTTACAGAAAGTCATGCCAGCATCGGATTTGATGACAGCTTCATGTCCTGGACAGCAATGCTCTATGCTAACACCAGTGGAAGGGTTAAGGTGAATGACACTATCCAATAGTTTTTAAAATAGAAAGAAGAACTAGACAGGGATGCCCTCTTTCTCCACTTCTTCTGTCTTTAGTATGCAGTCTTTGATGGCTGCGATCTGGCAGTCCATAAGGTTAATGGGCATGATAAGGGCATTTCACTACATGGTGATGACACCCTGATTTACAAGCACAACCCACAACAGTCTTTACCTACCTCGTTAAACATATTACAAGAATTTGGCCAGGCCACTGGTTTTAAAGTTAATGTAGATAAAAGGAAATTATGACTGTCAGTGATGATGTACTGAGTCCCTTTAAGGCACACACTCATTTTAAGTGGATATGGTATGGTATCTGGGAATTCAGATTCCCACAACACTTTTAAACTTTACAAGGTGAACTATGGCTCAAAAATGCAGCAGATCTTACGGATCTCAACTGATGGAGCTCTCTACCTCTGACACTCTCCGATAGATTAGAAACTAATCAACATCAATGTTTTACCAAGGTTTCTCTTGTTGTAATTCACCTTCCCTTCCAATACCCCCAAAACTGGAAAGACCATAAGCAGAAGCTGATTAATTTATTTGGGAGGGTAGGCTTTCACTCCCAAATATGATGGCTATACTGAACTAAAAGCAAAGACAACCTTGGTTGCCCAGTTTTAGACACTATTATGAAGCAGCTCAGCTGGAACACCTTACTGAAATACTAACTGATTACATGGAAAATGGTTGGTGCACCTAGGACAGGACGCCATCTGCTTATACTAAAACTTACGTGTGTAATTACGGAGTAGGGCTTTGAAAATGTTTCCAACATTTGGACCAGACATACAATTCAGGTATGGCTTCAGGTAAATACAGATGTGACAGCTGCAATTCACTTTGGGGAAGAATAACTCTTCAATAGCTGCCTGATTTCACCTGGCAATATGGGATAGAAACTTTTGTATATGGGCCAGGAAGGGTTTAAACAGTTTACAGTAGTTCGAGGGTGATGGGTCCTCTAGTAAAAGTTTCCTCACGGCTGCAGAGGGAGTTTAAGCTTTCCTTTCAAGATATTCTATAGGTACCTGCAATGTCAAAAGTATATACTTAAGGGCCATGGGATAGCTGCATTGCAGAAAGCTCCTTCAAAGAGGCTAACTTTCATATGGAATACAACTTTAGCCACAGAACAGGAACGCTTCATATCTCAAGCATATGCTCTTGAGAGGGTGGAAGGTCACCAAGTTACAGCACAGGTTCAAACCAAGTGGGAAAATGAGGCAAATGTAGCTATCCCTCAGGATGGGTGGATAAAAAGTTGGCAGGGTATACATAAGATGAAAGCATCAATGTCTTGACGAGAATTCTGTTGAAAAATCAGTGGGATTCTTTAATACACCAGTACTTTTTTTCCTATTATATTTTTATCCTCCTGTGAAGCCTGGCAGGCTCTGGTCCTTCCCTCGGAGGAACTTGGTCTCCAACCTGCCGTTCCCCCATCCGACACCTCTTAAGTCCCCACAGGGATCCCCCCCGTAGCAGGGCCGAGGTGAAGGGGCGTTGGCTTCTCACCCCAGAGCGAAATCCAGACATTGGGGCCAGAACGGGGTGCTGGTGTGGCTATCATGGAGCCTGCCAGCTCCTTTTTCCTCCAGTTTCTCCCTCCCCTCCCCACTGACGAAGTATGTCGGCTGACTTGCCTCCAGCACATCTCCCCCTAGCTAATACCAGAAGCGATCACGACAAGTGGGACGGCAAACTCTCCTACCTGACAGAGGAGAGCAGTCCTCCATACGCTTGATCCTCCCTCTCCCCACCGACCCCCAGCGGCCTAGGTCTGCCTCCTGGAACTGTGGGGTTGCTGGTGCTATGCATGGTGTAGTGTTCAGCGCCTCAACCTCCAGCGCCACTGGATGGCTACCAGTAGGTTTGAAACATTATGGCGCTAACACAATGGATAGGTGTTGAAGAGGATATGGTGGACAGGGCTCCCAATTTCATGTGTTTTGAAGTGCCCAGAAATAAAACCATTTGGGGCGAAGCGGCAGAAGCAATAAAGGGATGTTAAACCATGTCACTCTCCTGATTTTGAACATCTAGTGTTGGAGCTCCTGCTGGGGTGGTGGTTGAAACATCTAACATGAGGTACTTGTTCATTTTAATAGCAGTAGCAGGTAAAGCCATTACGCAATGTTAGCTCACAGAACCCACCCACAACTGGATCAGTGGCTGCATATTGTCCTTAAGACTAAAGGTATGGAAGCTATTACATATACAGTAATGGATGGGGAGGTGGTTATAACGAGAATGTTAGACATCTCAAGGTGTGGGATGCTATATAAACCCAGAGAGCTGGCTTGAGGGGTTTGTACAGGGATCCCACACCTAGCAGGTGTATAATATTCGAGTTTCACACACCTCATCATCTTTATTTTACATAATTGCTGGGGAACGCTTTTCACCTCAGTAGTTATATAAAATACATTTAAATTAACTTACCATCGCTGTTCCACTGTGCAAGAACTGGCATGCTGGTACTGAGGAGGACCGAACAGCACTTTTTATGCAAGATGCTCACACGCTATAACCCGTGGGTTATAACGGAAATTATAACCCTTCCCCTATGGGAAAAAGTGGTCCCAGTTATTATTTTATCTATTTATGTATTGAGAATATCGGATTACAAACCTTTGAGTCAGGAACTCATTTACAAAGGCTCCTCGCCAGGAGTACAATACATCAATTGATTGACAGTATACAATATTACAGTGAGGTTACAGAAAAGAAAACAACAGGGATTGAGCAGTGCCATCAGTCCTAAACAGTTGTATAGCTATACAAGTCCTGAGGGAGCTTGTGAACGTCAGGAACAGTAGAATCAAAGTGATGGTGAGGCCTGTGCACTAGCAAGTGGTGCGAGCAGTTGGGTTACCAACACTGTTATTAACAAACAGTCATTACAATAGTAGCAGTGGAATAAAACACAGTCATTACAATAACAGCAGTGGAATAAAGAGAATTTAACCCAAGTTCTTGCCGTATGTAGGCAGTTTCCTATTCTTAGTCGGAGCATTGGCAGTGATGGGTGGAGATTATGTGGTCTTTAAGGGCTATTTTGAAGGAGCCTAGTCTGGAGATGGAGGTAATGGCCACAGGAGCTCATTGTACCAGCATGGCGCTCTGTAGGAAAAAGACCTTGGGCATAGGGTGGTTGTGACCCTGGGTACAGTCCATGTTAGTTTATCTGCCGCTTGGGTGTTTAAGATATGAGCAGTTCGAGGGAGGCAGAGACTGGGGTGGGGGTAAGGCCTAGTTGTATTTTCTTTGTAAGGAGACACATTTGATAATGTACTCTTTTGTCTAGGGTGAGGATATTTGTTAGTGCATACAGGGTGCAGCTGTGGGTACACTCATCTACTCCAGCAAGAAGCCTACAGGCTTTGTTGATGGCTGGATGGATTTTGTTTAGTGCAATGCGTCTGCGTTGCGTAGATGGTTAGCCCATAGTCTACAAGGAGAGAACAGAGGAGGTAATAGCAATGTTTAGGCATCTGAGGTAAGCAGTCTTGTGCCTATACAGTAGTCCTGTGCGTATTTATGGCAGAGGAAAGATTACTGATATGTGGGTGGAATGAGAGGTTAGGATCGAATGTAATGCCCAGATATTTATGGGTGTAAACCTGTTCCAGCGGGAGGAAGGTTTTGGAAAGGATTGTAAGCTGGGCATTGTAGTCCTTGCTCTGGCGGTGGGCAAGAGCACTGATTTAGTTGTTTTTTTTTTTTTTTTACATTGACCACCAGTCTGTGGTCAGTGAACCAATTTTTCAACGTGGCTAAAGGCAAGTTGTAGGGAGGACTGAAAGATTGTAGGATCCGAGTGGGAGGCATATTATCGCATCATCTGCTTATAGCAGAAGATTGCATGGACAGGATTTGGGCAGGGTATTCAGGAAGATGCTGAATAGTAATGGGCCGAGAATGGAGCCTTGGGGACTCCTGAGTGGACTGGTAGAGTGGGCGAGAGGGTTCTGTTTATCCTCACATACTGGGACCTATCTGCAAGTTAACTTGTGAACCAAGCGATGGGTCCTGGGGACAGACCGTGCAGCTGGAGTATTTAGAAGCAGGGTGTAGGAGACTGTGTCTAATGCTTTTGATAGATCTATGAATACAGCTCCCGTTAGCTGCTTCTTATCTAGTCATTGTGCAGCGAGTTGGAGAACTCTTATGAGGTCAGAAGAAAAATTACTCACCTTAGTAATTATGTTTCTTCTATTGGAGTCTGTGCTATTCTGACTAATGCAGTTAGCCCCAGCATTTAAACTGCCCTGGAGGACAAAGGTTAACTTTCTATGCAGAGTATAGAATGCTGAGTCGAGCTTGGTTGGTGTCTCTGTCTGTTTCCTTTGAAATCTAACCATCAGATCTTTACGAGCAAAAACTCACTAGCTGTCCTATGTGGAAATTGTAAAATTTTATTAGCCAACTGAGAACAAAAAGTTTTGGATTCCCAAAGGAAGACTCAAGTCAGGAAACCCAAAACAAAAAAAACATTCAATAAGAAAAACAATAAGATAAACACCCAAACAAAAAAGCAGAGGGTGAAAGAGCATCCCTGAGGTGCACACTGCGCCTGCCCACCCACTTCCCAAAAACCAGGTTCTGAGAGGGGAGGAGGAACAGAATACAGCAAGACTCCAATAGAAGAAACATAATTACTAAGGTGAGTAATTTTTTCTTCAAACAATATGAAGTCTTGCTGTATTCTGACAAGTGCAGACTACTAAGCTGTACCTCCATGGAGGAGGGACAGAACCTACTTTGGGAATAGGCTCTGAAGCACTGTTAGTAAACCAAGCATCACCCCTAGCCTGGATATCCAGAGTAATGCTTGGTAAAGGTATGGACTGTTTTCCAGGTGGCTGCTTGACAAATTTCTAAGAGAGGATATCCCTGGCAGCAGCCAGGGAAGCAGCTGTACCTCCTGTAGAGTGAGCCTCAGGCCTGAGGGTGGAATCTTTCCCAGTTTCTCATAGCAGAATTGTATACAAGACACAATCCACCTGGCAATAGTTCTCTTGGTGGCAGGTTTGCCTTTCCCACTTCTCCATAAGTGAGGAACAACTGAGGACTCAAACCTGTGACCCTTGGTACGCCTTACGTAGTAGCTAAGGGCTCTTTTAACTGTCTAAATGTGTAGCCTCCTCTCCCAGGAAGAATGATCAGTGAAGAAAACAGGAAGAGATAGACTGATTCAAGTGGAAATCTGAAACCACTTTGGGCAAGAACCTTCTACTGGTTCTAAGGACCACTTTATCTCTGTGAAAGGAGATAAAATCAGGTTCCACTGACAGGGCTTGCAATTCACTGATATGTCTGGCAGAGGTGATGGCTACCAAAACACAGTTTTCCAAGTCAAGTACTTAAGCTCTGCTGAAGACATAGGCTCAAAGGAGGTTGCATCAGTTGAGCAGTGCAAACATTTAAATCCCAGGCAGGGACAGGGTCTCTAAAGGGAGGATTGGTATGAAGCAATCCTTTAAAAATTTACAGAACACAGGATGAGATGATAGAGGAAGACTTCCCACTGACAGAAAAGCAGAAACAGCTGACAAGTGTACTTTGAGAGTAGCTGGTCTGAGGCCTAGGCTATTAAAATGGACCTATATAGTCCAGAACTATAGGCAATCCAGCAGTATCTGGAGAAATATGCTTCTTAGAACACCAAATGCTGAATCTCTTCCATTTGGAGTTATAAGTCTTTCTGGTGGAGGGCTTTGAGAGCTTTGAGAATATCCAGAACCCCCTGAGACAGATGCAAATCTGCAAACTCTAACTCTTCAAGAGCCATGCCTTGAGATTGAGAGACTGAAGATTGGGGTACCAAATCCTCCCTGAGAGGAGGTTAACAGGTTGTAATTCCTGGAAGAGACAGGGGAACATGGACTGCTAGAGACAGCAACAGGGGTACCAGGGCTGTCTGGCCCAGTCTAGAGCAATCAGAATCACTTTGCAAGGTTGTGACCTTATCTTGACTAAAACTCTGAACAGAAGGGGGAGGGAGGAAGGCATACAGAAATTTCCTTCCCAGTTCAGAACCAGAGCATCCAGGGGGACTGAGTCCAAGACTGGGGGTCTGCAACAAAAGAGAGGAAGTTGGTGATTGTCTGGGGCTGCAAAAAGATCCATCTCTGGAGTGACCCACCTTGAAAAAATCACCTTCAATATCAGAGGGTCCAGGGACCATTCGTGATGGCCCTGTGAGATCCTGCTCGGTGCATCTGCTAGCACATTGTCCTTGCTTGGAAGGTGAACTGCTATCAGAGAGGTTTGCAGGAATAAGCCAGGGACCACAACTTCATGGCTTCTGTGCACAAGGCCGTAGACTGAGTGCCTCCTGCTGGTTGATGTACCACATGGTGGTGGTGGTGTCTGTTCACCTGAACCACCTTGTTCTGTACTGACTGAGAGAATGCTTGCAGAGCCAGAAAAACTGCCCTGAGTTCCAGGAGATTGATATGGAGAAGGGATTCCTGAGGGGACACAGTACCTGGGCAGTGAGGGCCCCCAGATGGGCTCTCCAGCCCAGAAGAGAAGCATCCGTGGTAAGGACCACTGAATGAGACTGACTGGCAAATGGGACCCCTGTTTTAAATTGTCCTGATCCTGCCACCATTGAAGGGGTTGGATCAAGGTCAGAGTCACTGGGATCAGTTTGGTACGGAATCCTTCCTCCGAGACAAAAAGCCCTCATATGGACCTGAATGTCCCTCATCTGAATCTTGCCCCTTGACCACTGCTGAGAAGCTGCCATGTGGCCCAAGAGCTGGAGGAAATGCCTTGCTGGTCGAGATACCTGAAGGCTGAAGGAAGAGGTTAGTTCTATAATAACCTTGCCCTTTCCAGGGAAGAAAGGCTTTGCTTTGACCATATCCAGCTCTGCCCCTATAAAGGTAAGAAGCTGAACAGGCTTGAGAACTGACTTGGGAAGGTTGAGAAGAAATCCTACAGAAGTGAGCACTTGCTGGGTCACTTGCAGGTCTGACTTGACTTGGTCTGGAGACTGGCCCACTATTAGCCAGTCGTCCAGATATGGAAAATGGAAATCTTTTGCCTCTTAGAAAGGCAACTACTACTGCCAGGCACTTTGTGAAGACCCTTGGGCTGAAGTTCAAAGGGCATTGCTCTGAACTGATAGTGGCCTGAGGGCAACTCAAACTGAGGTACTTTCTGTGGGAGCACCTGATGGGAATGTGAAAATAGGCATCTTTGAGGTCCAGGAAGGCTAGCCAGTCCCTGGCCTTAGAGAGGGAAGGATTATTCCCAGAGTTACCATCTTGAACTTTCGTTTTAAAAGATGTTTGTTTAGGTATCTTAGATTACGGATGGGTGCCACTCCCTGTCTTTTTTGGGGTAGGGAAGTACCTGGAATACAGACCTTGCCCCAGTGCAGGGTAGGTACTCTCTCATGGCTCTTAAAGCCAGCAGAGATTAAACCTCTGCCTCTAGGGCAAGGGTTTCTGAGAGATCTGCAGGTGGAAAAGATCTGGCTCTCATCTTTGGAAATTTTTGAAGCTGAGAACCAGTCCCTGGCTTACTACTTCCAGGACCCACTTGTCTGATGTAACAGACATCCAGTCCTGGACAAGCAAGCCAGCCTTCCCCTACTGTTATAGGAGAGTCGACCCGGCAGGCCCATCAGGGTGTCTGCTTGGCAGGGGCCTTAGGCTGAGGAGTGGATGCAGCCCTGCTCATCCCCTTCTGCCTCTCCTCTGAAGAACCCCCTCTGTGAAAAGGGAGAAGAGGCCTGTGCTTGGTAAAAGGCCTATGAAAAGGCCTGCCCCTGCCCTAGACTGCTGCCTTTGAGGAGTTGCCTGCCCTCTTGGCCTGAGCACTCCTGTAAGTGGTCCTGTACTCATCCATTTTTCTTCATGTAATTCTCTGTCTGCTCCCCAAACAGAGAATTACCCACTACATGAAAATCCATGGCCTTAGCCTGGGTATCCTGCTAAAGGCTAGTACATCTGAGCCAAGCCATTCTCCAAAGAGCCACAGATGTAGCCATGACTCTTGATGACATCATTGGAGTCCACAGCAGCATGAAACTGAACTTTTGATGCCTCGATCCCATCTGCAGCCACCTCCTCCAGCTCCTTGGCTAGCTGGGGAGGCCTGTTTGCCAGTGCCAGTACAGTGTCCTACCTGGACTTCTGGTACCTGGCCGTATAGGCCATATAATTCACCTGCCTGAGTCCCAAGGAAGATGCCATGTACTGTTTTTTTTGCCACGGCATCAGTCTTCCTGGAGTCTTTGTCTGGGGGGTGAAGACAAGGGAATGTTTGCCTTTATCACAGGCAGCAGCCTGCACAACCCCAACATGGCTGCATTGCTGATATAAAACTCCATATCTGGACTTCTTGTGACATCATGGACATGGTGGGTAGCTAACTTTAAGAGCTCCTTGACCACCCTCACCCAATCCAAAGAAATCGGCAAGAAAGATACTCCAATACAGTTTTTTCCACAGCGAGGCCAGTATTATACATGGCAGAGAAACCACAGAGCAAAAGGAAACAGATTCCTTTCATCTTCAGCAAGTAAATGAAGCAAACTACCCTGAGAGGTTACAGGAAAGCCTAACGGCTTTTACCATCAACGTAGAAGGCTCCCCTCAGAGTCATCGATGGACTGGGACCAGGATGATACGGAACAATTGGAAAGCAACCAAACTTTGAAAAGATCTTAGCTACAGTAAATAAAATTGATTCAGCATTGGACTGACCTGAAACAAGATGAAAGCATTAGACAGGAAAGTTTCAACGTGAAGCCAGAATCGAGATTTGTCCGAAGCACAGGAAACCACAGAGCGATTACTTTTTATTTTACTCCAGAGAGATCGAGAACTCAAGCCAAATTAGAAGACTTAAAAACCATTCCGTGAGGAACAACTTTAGAATTCATGGAATCCCGAGGGGCCGAGGAAGGCCTCCAACGACAGCGGACTTGTGCAGCAACTATTATGCAGCAGTGCTTCCCACCTCCCGACCTGAATTTGGAGGTAGACCATGCCCACAGATCTCTAATCCCGAAACCAACAGATCCCAATGCAAGGCCCCGCTCCTGATAGTTCAGATGTTACATTTCCAAACTAAAGAGTGGACCATTCATGAGGCTTGGAGGCATAAAGACTTAAAATACCAAGATACAACAATTTTCTTTGATCAGGATTTCTCCCCAGCCCTGCAAGTCGAAGGCAAAAAGTAAGAGGGGTTATAAAGGGAGCTTCAGCTGCAAAAAGAAATAAAGCACAGTTGCTTTTCCCAGCGAGGCTGAGAATCTATCTGGAGTCAGGAATGAGGACCTTCCCTCCTGGTCGAGGCGAGTGCCACTTTGAAGGAACTTCATGGTTATGTGCCAGATTTGTGACTTGAGATTTTAGAGAAAAGCTAAGAGTTGGAGCCTGGAACGTAGTATCCCTAATCAGACCAGGAAACGAGGCCTGCCAGGATCCATCGTGATGGCGAATGCAGGGGACATTGCTAATTACTGCCTTCATGTGGAGAAGAGAAACAGGACCCAGAACGAAGAGAAAACTACCTCACCATCCTCAAAAGACTGAGTTTACTAACATTTGGAGAGTATTTGCAGAATGAGCATTGGAGCGCAAATGGGGAACAGCGGCCTTGTGCGAATGTATCAGTGGTTCCCTGCTAACTATTACTATGGGAGCGATCGAGGAGGAGAACTATACTTCCTTAAACAGTAGTTCCATACAGACAATCTGTCCTTGGTCCATCAATGCATCTTTCTTTTGTGGGGACACTGGAATTTGGGGGTTCCCTCTATCCTCACATAATTGGCCGTACTAGATACTGCAACTAAATGGACAATGACATGCCTGGACCACTAGAGGGCGGCAGAGGGCCATACAGAACATAAATGTTTGATGTTTGGTTTTTTTAGCTATTTCCCTATAGAGATGGCATCGAGGGGCCTCTCTCTCTCTCTCTCTCTCTCTCTCTCTCTCCCTTCTTTGCCTTTTTTTCTTTTCGCCCTCCTTTCTCACTGTCTAAACTCTTTCTATATGTAAAAATGGGAAAAACAAAGGGGAAAGTGAATGGTGATTCAAAGAGGGAATTTTATTTGAGGATGCAGTCAAGTACGTGAGGGTAGGGGTGGTGGAGTGGTTATGGTCTGTTGGCTCTTTCCATATACAGGGTGACGCCTAATAGACCAACCGTTGTCAGCCCAAGAAGTCACATAGTTGGCTACATGCATAACGCCCCTTAACATCGGAGGGGTAGTGATCGTGTCACATGTGTGCAGTACTGGCGTCCGTATCTGAAGAGGACATTAAGTTACTGGAGGGTGCAGCACAGAAGCGACAAAGATGATCAAGGGGCTGGGGACTTATCATACGAGAGGAGGTTGAAGGAGTTGAACATGTACTCACTGGAGAGAGGAGAGACAGGGGTGACATGATTGAAACCTTTAAATACATGAAAGGAATAAACAAGACGAGTACAGAGGGCTGTTCAAAGTAAGGAGGGAGGCGCACCAGGGGCCATGATATGAGACTGGAGCGAGGAAGGTTCAGGAGGAGATGAGGAGACACTTTTTACAGAGAGGGTGGTGGCTGGGTGGAATGCTTACCTGCTGAAGTGGTATGCAGTAGAACAGTGGACTGCTTCAAATGAGGATGGGACAGGACAAGGGGGAGGGTTAATGAGCAGGGAAGGGTGGGAGGAGGGGCAGCTGCAGGATAAGGGGTGCTAGCTGCACATCGAGCAGACTTGATAGACCTCTAGGCCTTTATCTGCTGGCAAATTTCGTATGTTTGTAACTCTTGGTGGCCTTTGACTACCAGAGTTAATTTTCCTAGGAAGTCAAATTAGTAGATACTTGTTTTGGTTTAGATAAAAGTTATTATTGTGGATCCAGGTTGGATCCGGCGTTTCAACTAATTGGTTGGTGTTACTAGTTTATCAGTTTCAAATGTTTCTGGTCAAAATAAGTCGGCGTGGGTTCAAAGGAGAAAGGGGTCTTGAATGGCCTTGGGGATCCTACAGGACAGGGATGTGTATTCTGTGGGACAGTATGATTGAAAAGATAATTCACTGGGACAGATTATGGTGGTGCACTTAAGGATTATCTCCTATAATGTAAATGGGTTTAACTCCCCATTAAGAGAGCCAAAATCCTAACGGAACTTAATAGGAGGGCTGTGACATAGCTCTCCTCCAGGAGACTCACCTCTCAGAGGTGGAGCACACTAAATTAAGACAGCAATGGGTGGGCAGAGGTGCTATCTACCTTGGGCAAAGAGACAAAAAGCCGGAGTTGCGATATTAATCAAGAAAATTCCTCATTCTTTATCCAGGAGGTAGAGATCATACTCAGGGTAGGTGCATCAGAGTCTCGGGTACAATTCGGGGTAACCTGATTCATGTGGTAAATGTTTACTCCCCAATAGTAGGGCAGCCACTTTCTATCAAGAAGTTTTTCAGAGGGTGGTGTCGCTTCCCAGGGGTCAGCTAGTCTTGGAGGTGACTTCCAACCACATTGTGACCAGCTTTAGACCGATCCTCTGGTAAGTTGGAGACTTCTAAACAGGCCATGAGGTGTCCGAACACACTAATGCGGGGGCTCGGGGACATCTGGAGACTACATCATAAAAAAGGATAATACATTCTACTCAGTCCCCAGAACTCATACTCCCGTATAGATTTTTTATAACATATACCACAGATATTCACTTATTTTCTAACTCTGTAATTTACCCAATGACTATTTCAGACCATGCCCCAGTTTCTGTTGACTTTGTTTGGGAAAGGGAACCTAAGACAAACGAATTGGAGACTAAATATTTATTACTTAATGATAAAATGTTACACGACAGATCACGCAGAATATAAAAACCTTATGATAAATTCCTATATCAGACAGTACCCCAATGGTGTGGTGGGAAACAATGAAGGCTGTTCTAAGAGGACAACTAATAAGTTTAGCTCAGCTAGGAAGAAATTGAGGAATAAAAAGATAAAAGAACTGCAAACCAAGATAAAAGTGTTAGAACGGGAACATAAAGGTAACCCAAGAGGTAAGGAGAAAATTTGGAGGAACTAATGGGAAGGAGGAAAGAACTTAATGAGTTAGAGGCTGAAAAGGCAGAATGGATGCTGTTACGCAAACCAAAAATATTATGAGGGTGGGGCAGGGCTTAAATCTCCTTGCATGAGATTGAGAAGGGAACGAGCGAGTAGACATGTCTCATCCCTTCATAGTGGAAAAGGGCCACATCCCAGATAGATAAACCCAGAGACATAGCTAAAGCCTTTAAAATTACTACAGGGGTTATACAGGGAAGGGAGGGATCCAGAAGAGTGCAAAAAATGCAGAACTCTTTTGAAGGCCCTAAGACTACCCAAGTTGTCCCCAGGAATGCAGCAAGAGCTTTCTGCCCCTACACAGAAAAGGAGATAATAGCAGTCATAGATAAGCTTCCCTCAGGCAAATCCCGGGTCATGATGGTTACCCAGCCGAGTTTTATAAAAATTTCAAAAAACATTAGCACCCAAATTGGCTATGGTGCTAAATGCCATCCTAGAAACTAATGAGCCCCCAAATTCATGGAGTGAAGCTATAATCACGGTTATCCCGAAACAGGGTAAATCCCTGGAGTTTTTGTGAGTCATACAGGCCCATCTCGCTGTTAAACCAAGATTATAAAATCCTTACAAAAATCCTAGCCAACCGATTACAAAACATATTGAAAATTTGATACATCCGGATCAAACCGGATTCATACCAAACAGACATATGTCTGACAATATCAAGCGCTTGTTAAATATCTTAGACCATGAAAATGCTTCCCAGAACATCCAGATTGCTATTTTTTGGACGCTAGAAAAGGCCTTTGATAGGCTAAACTGGTCATATTTAAAAGCTGTTCTCACAGAAATGGGGTTTAAGCTGCCTTCCTACAATGGGCTACTTTGGCCTATCAGAACCCTTTGGCTAGGTCAGGGTCAATGGGACTCTGACTGAGGCCTTTCTCGATTAGGAGGGTACCAGGCAGGGATGCCCCCTGTCGCCCTTACTTTTTGCACTGGCCATGGGCCCTTGCCCAGGCTATAAGGGAGGAGAGCAAAATACAGGGGCATTAATATAGCACAGGCCTGAGAATAAAGTGTCACTTTATGCAGACGACACGGTGATATATATGCAGGACCCTGGGAAGTCGATCCTCCCTTGATGGCCCTTCTGGATCAGTTTGGGATGCTTTCAGGCTTTAAAATTAATATGGACAAATCTGAGGTCCTTCCCATAAGGGGTAAAATTACACAGAGTTTGTATAAGCTGATTCCGTTTAACTGGGTAAGAGATAAGGTAAGGTACTTGGGGATTCAAATTCGATCAAATTATCAAGACTGCATTAAGTTAATTATGGTGCACTCCAGAAAGCTGTTTTTAGTATAAATAGGTGGCACTCTCTGCCTCTCACTTTACCCATAGGATAGACACGGTAAAGATGAACATCCTCCCTAGATATCTTTTTGTTCACTTATTTACCCTGTCCTTCTCAGAAGGGATTGGAAAGAACTAAAACAAAAGATCTCAAGATTTATTTGGCGGAAAGAAACCCAGAAAGCGATGGGATCTCTTTATAGAGACAAAGACAAGGGGTGGGGGAAGGAGTTCCTGCTCTATACAATTATTATAAAGCAGCTCAGTGGTGCCTATCCTAAGCATATTAAATCCAGGCCAGAGAGGGGTGGTCTCTTATGGAACAAGGGCACATCGAAACATACCGCTTGGGTTGCTGCCCTGGGTTGCCACGCATTCGGATCTTAAACTAATTAATAATAAATGGACCAAACATACCCTCAAAGTATGGCTGGAGGTGTGGCAACACTGTGGGGTGGTGACTCCGGTCTGGAGATATATTCCCCTTTGCTCTCTGCAGGATTTCCAGCCTCCTCAGGAGACCCTTGCTCAAGAGGTGGCAGGAAAAGGGATTGCTTTTCTTACTCAGTTTTTCAGAGGGACACGTTAAGATCCTTTTGGAAATGCAGGCTAATATAACCTTCAAGACAGGATTTTATAGATACCTACAATGTCTGCATTACATCTTGACAAATGTGGGCATGGGAGATTCTTTCAGACCCACGGTCCCAGTGAGAACCACTTTCCTCAAAAGCAGAGGGATAGACTCGAGGATATATATCATATATTTATAAGTCACTTCAGGAAGAGGTGGGCAAACTACTGACTCAACAAATTGAATGAAAATGGGAGGAGGAGCTGGGTTTACATCTTGCAGAAGAGGACTGGTAAGAATTTGGGCAGGGATCCTAGCACATCCAGCTCTCCAGGTTGGGGGATTTTAGGTGGAGAGTGGTTACCAGGTATTTCATTCCTCCAGTCGTCTCGGCACACTATTCAAAGGGACATCCCAGGAGTGTTGGAGGAGATGTGGAGGAGTCGGTTCTTATGCCCACATATTTTGTTAGTGCCCCAGATAACTAATTACTGGAAGCTGGTAGCTCAGGCCCTACAGAACATTTTTCAGTGGAACTGCGTGCTGACTAGCTCTCACTTGATCCTGGGTCTTCCACCCAGTGAGGGAGAACCAAAAATCAGAGATACTTGTACTATATATTAGTAGCGCCGCCCTAAAAGTGATCACTCAACACTGGCTATTAGCAGAATTAAAGAGATGGAGGCCATAACAGCCCAGTTAAGAATACAAACAGATCAATTCAATGTAAAAATGGCTTCCATTTTATGAATACATTGAAAATCTGGAGGGCACTCTATATTAGACCAATATTTGCTACCCTGAAACACTTTGCACTCACGTCACCAGAAAGTTAATTTTCTTTTTCACTTTTGTTTTGGCTTTATTGTTTTTGTTAGAACATGACTAGAGTACTTATGGAAAGATCAAATAATTAAGAATGGATCATTACAAGTATGGTTAATTAAGCAGAACCTATGTAACTGTTAAATAGTTTAAAACAGATTGTACAATGAAGGACTTAAATGATAGGGGAAGCAGGAGTGCATTTCCCATTGCACTTTTAAGTGTCGGTGGGTATTTGCACCTTCGCTACAGTAGTTATAGGGGAGGAGTATTCTCTGGGAGTCATACTGAAGCTTATAGATTCTGAAAAAGTTAAGTGGTTTTAAGCAGTGAATACTGGATGTATTGTAATCCTTCAAAGGAATGTACATTGTACACTGAATTATGGAAGCTTTTTAAACTCTTAATAAAAATTATGCAAGTTCAAAAAAAAAAAAAACTTCATATCTGAGCCTGAAAGTGTATACCTCTTGTCCATTCTTCTATCAACAGAAGGTACAGAATTGGGAGACTTCAGGATTTTTGTGTCTGCTTCCCAAAGATTTGTGAAGGGAATAGATAGTCTCCTGGACTCTTGGGACGTCCATCATTTCCACAAAATCAGGCTACTCTTGATCCTCCATTGCCTCCTCCAAGGGAGCTGGAGGGTCTCAGCCACCTTTCAGTAGTAGAACATAAAGTGGAGGGGGACTCAGAAAGCCTAGGAGGGATACACCTGAAGGTCTGTCTGGGAGATATCCAGTTCAACAGGCACATCCAGACTTTCACCATCACCATCATTTCTTCAAACTCCCTCTCCTCCTCAAACTCCGGTTCATAAAATTCTTCAGGGGTATAATCGTGAACCGGGGAACCGACCGAACGAGCCCCTGCCAAAGGTGCCAGATCGGTCAAACCGGCTAAAGCAATTCCACAATCCAAATCGCTCTGGCTATTTCCTCGGCGGTCGGAAAAGGGCTTCTAGATCAAACCGAGACGATTTCTCTTTGGTTTTTTTTGTTGGAACCCAACCCTCGGATCGACTCTCCTTTTGCCCGAAGAAGTATCGCCTGGTCAGAGGGTACTCTCCTGTTCGGTCGGAACCGAACTGGGCTGGCCATCCGGTCAGCGGACTTCTCGGACTCCTTTTCCTCAGACTACCTAATCTCTTTTCAAGGGTAGATTTGGGAAAGATTTTACAAATTTGGCAGTCTGAATCGGGTGTTCAACCCCAGACAATCAAGCACAGGTGGTGTGGGGATCGGCCTTAGCAAAGACCTCCCACACTATGGCTAACCATAGAAAAACATGGAGCTAAGCTGATCATCCGCCTTGGCTCCCAGCAGCCCTCTGGTTTAAATGATAGACTTATTTTCCACTAACATCTTTCAGCCTCCCTTTTTTCCCTAAAGTCAGTTTGTTTTTGTACTGATTTATTTTCATTTCACCATATGTCTCCATTTCTGTCTCCTTCTCACACATTTGTCACCTTTCAGCCTTCTTACAAGGCCCTGTTAATCACTCTCTACCTGGGAACTTCCCCAGCTCTTTCTCTCCCATTATGTTTTATCTTTCCATCATCACCTTTTTGTTTCACAGATTCTCTCTTAATCTTACCATTTATCACTTCTTCTCCCTTAGCCTCCCTCTTCTTCTTTCTCCACATATATATCTCTCTCATTTTACCTCTCCTCTACACTAACTTGTTTTTTTCTTTTAGATACTTCCTGAAGAAGACCTAAGGTCGAAACGTAGATTTTAACTCTATTTTCTATTTTCAGCGTGCATTTAATATAACCATTTTGTTTTACTTAAAATAGAAACCAGGTACAATTTTGCCAATACTTATGTTGTTGTACAGAAATAGTTTTTCTCTTGAAAGTACCTAATTTGTAAACATGATTTGATATATTGTACAAATCAGTCTGGCAGTTCTATCTTTCTGTTGCAACAGAAACTGACATCTAGCTTGCCACATATAAAAGCATATTACTGCAAAGATCAGTCTAATGTACTGGGGTTATATTTCTGTAATCTGTTTGGATAGATCCCCAAAACCAAAATGTCATAAATAATTGGGTTGATTTGTTCATCAGCCCAGTTTTCTCATTACTGCCCAAAATTACTGTGCGTAAGGACAAGCAAGAAGAAAATGCTCCTGGGTTTCTAGGATCTGTGTACATGTGATCCTAGGGCATATACACTCTTATATAGACTTATGTTTATGTGCATTCCTTACTCTCAGTCTACCATGGCATGACATCCAACTGATATCCCATAATCTTAATGGTATCCTTTAATCTGTCAATTGCAGAAATACTGCTTTGGAGTACAATAGTCTAATATTAGATTTTCAGTAAAACAGGAATGTATAACCATATGGTAGAACTGTTTCCTTGATTGAGTACATAATGAATTATGTGAGACTTTCCATTGTCTGTCTTAGAATAGCTGAATAAAGGGTATGTGGTACATCCTGTAATTCTGCTTTCTGTGGTATCCGGCAAGAGGATTACTCCATGCTATATACAGTGGCATTACCCATTCTGCCAGTGCTGAATTCCAAAAAGTATGTTTCTCTAAAAGTAGGGGTAGTAAGTTTGTATATAAAATAAGCATGTAAAAAACAATTGGCTGTACCATCCTAATACCTCCCTTCCCATAATCTTGGTATGTAAAGGACCGTTTGATGGGATTCAACTGCTGCCCCACAGTCCATGGAAAATATATTATTTATTTTTACTTCCATATCCATTGAGGGGGATAAGAAAATAAGCAAACCTAATGTTTTCAGAAGGTATACCCTTTTCGGTTTGGAAATGTTATTTGCTTTCCATCTATTCATCAGTAAGGAAGCACAATTTAATTCAGTGTTCCATTTAAAGCAGCATCATCCAAACTGCCAAAATAGAGTCCCAAAATTTTAATGGGGTTTTGGGTGATGGGTATGCCTGCTATCTGGGTGACCCTGTCATCACTATTTTTGTGTATAGCTATACCTATACTTTTTATAATTTCATTTGCCCTGAAACTTTTTCAAATGCTGATATTTCCTGTTTTATTTCTGGTCCCTCCTTGGCCTTCCCCTACATAAATATCATCTGCATTAAGCACAGATTTTGGGTCCCACGTGTCCTCTAGGTGTTCTAATATTAGAGATATGAAGGTTCTCGGTAATTCTTTGCAAAAATGGGTCTATGGAAAACACGTTGAGCAGAGGACAGCCCTGTCAAACTCCTATTTTCCTACAAAAGGCTGACCTGTTCCCATTTAGTGTGTTACAATAATACTGTTTGTGTATAATATCCATATCCACTGAACCAGCTTACAAGGAATATGATATATCTCTAGGGTTTAAACAAATATTCATGATCAACTCAATAAAAAGCTTTATCCTGATCGAGAGATAGAATAAATCTTGCTGTTTTATTTGATTTCCTGCCATGACTATGTCCCGTGTGTGTATGTATATACATACATATATATATGTAGTTATCAAATATAGCTCTATTAGTAAGTACATATGACTGTGTTGGGGAAAGTGCTTCCTTTGCTATTTGAGCAATTCTTTGTTGTAGAATAAAAGCTAAAATTTTATAATCTGTATTTAAAATACTAATAAGGTGTCCAATTTTTAAGGGATGTCACATCTCCTTTTATGTAACAGAATCATGATTGCTTGAGCCATCCCTTCTGGAATGCGACCTGTAGAAATTATTTCATTGAAAAACAAAACGAGTGCAGGAGAAAGATAATCTGACTGAGATCCATAAAGTTCAGCTGTTAGACCATCTAGACCTGGTGATATTTTTGTTTCAATTTTTTATAGCCTGTTCTACTTCTGATATTGTGATATTTTCTTTACAGCCTTTTGTTTTTCTTTTGTAATAACTGGAATTGACAAGGAGAAACAAGATTTTCATCCTGAGTTGGTCTCTTTGTAGGGTTGAATAGCTCATATAAATATTTGAGTTATTTCTTGTATTTGAACTTCTTACATAATTACAGATTGCTTAAGCCATCCCTTGTATCCTTTGTTCCTCTCTCCTCCGTGCTACCATCTCCTGCCTATCCCACCAATGATGGGAACACCTGAATTTACCTATCACACACCATCATCCTTGTCTGCTCCTTGCCTCTGCTCCCATATCCCTCTCTGAGACACTTTTATTCCACCACCTTCTCTACAACACCTCGCTACTACTCGCTCCCGCCCATAATTAAACTCCTTTCTTGCCATTTACACTCTCACAATTTCTCTTCCACTTTCTTTACCCCGTTACTTAAGCTTTGCATATCCCTCTTCCTTTCTTCACTATTTGACAAGGCCCCAGGGCTGCTTTTCCTTTCACTACTTGACAAGGCCCCAGGGCTGCTTTATGCTCCAACGGATTAATAGTCTATCATGCTGCTATTGTCACTGCATATTGTTTAGCATTGTATAACTGTGTATAATATCTTGTTTGATTCCTTATTTATTGTAATAATGCTTGTCTGTATTGTCTTCCCTGTATCCATGACGTGGAAACTTTGTAAAGAGTCTTGTACTCAAAGATTGTTTCGAATAATTCAATAAATAAAATAAATACATAAAAATTACAGAACCTGTTTGATCATCCACAAATTTATCTATGTAAGTGGTCTTAAGTCTTTCTGAGCAACATTTATAACTGTAAATCTCTGGCTTCTTACCCTGGGTCCCACATTGTGCCTCCATTTTAAAGACTCTGCTCTCTTATACTGGTATATAAACATTTGTTCTTTAATATGGGTGGATAGATTTACATTTTCTCCTGAGTGGCAGAAATTAGCCCAAATAATTTTTCTCTCCACTTTAAATATCCCTCCCATTTATTTTTGTTGCTTTAGAAATAAAAATTCTTTAAACTTTTTTTGATTGTACCCTTCACTCCCTACAGTACTGTAAAGCTTCTACTATAGAGACCCTAGCTTAGATAACTCTTTCCATTGAGCCATCAACATTTCACCCTGCATTAAAGTGTTATTTAGTTTCCACCTCTGTTTTATTTTGTTCTGTCATTTACCCCTATAGTGCCGAACATTTCACAGCCAAAATAGTTGGAAGTTTCTATAGGTATAGCTTGTGAGATTTTACCTGTATTGTTGTGGAGAAAACAGGTAGTCTATTTGAGTGCTAAATGTCCCTCTACTGTAAGTTTTAGTCCCTGTAGCATGTACTGCTCGATATTCATCCTGTAGATTAGCTGTCTGAATCAATGTTTGGAAAAATTTCATATCACTAAATTCTTTCCTTGTATTACTACTCAATCGTGCTTAGAAAGGCCACAATTAAAGTCACCACTGGAGATGCCTGTTTGTGAATAGCCATAGTCTTATATTCGATAACAATTCAGTTTGTGCTGCTAAACTTTGTAGGGTGTACACATTTATTAATCTGAATTTTTGTTCATTATAGATCATATCTAGTAATAAAGCCCTACCAGGGTGAATGTCTACTATTCTTGTGATGTTATAAGCTTAAGACTTAAATAATATTCCTACCCCATCACACGTGTCTTCTCCTTGTGACCAAAAGAACTTCCTATATTCCAGATATTTTTGCTTCGTAAGTTCATGCTGTCATCTACATTCTTGTGTCTTGAATAAAAAGATCTGATTTGGCACATCTTTTAAGATGTGCAAAGTAGTTAATCGCTTCTTGTGATTTTCTATACTATTGACATTTAATGTAAGGGATGACATTGTAATATAGGAAACCATGTCCAAGGTAATATCAAGAGAAACCTATATCCTACCTTGGAGATTTTTGGTAGCCTTTCACTTTTTCTGCTACAGAGTCTGCATGTGAATCTGAAGACATAATAGAGGAAGCATCAGAGTCCTCTCCATCTTCTTCTGTATTCCCCACTGTTTTCTCTTTGCTAACAAGTTAAAGCAATTTCTCATCAGAACAGATGAATACTTTTAGCCCCAGTTTTTCTTTTGTCCCTTCTCTTCTTATGTGATTTTACTACATCAAACCCATCTTCCTGATGTGGAAGGAGGCACATTTAAGTAAGGGATTATTCTCATTAGTATCTAATGTGGATAGTGGTATTTGGTATCTTGTACTTCTACAGGGGCTGGAGATCTTGTGTTTCCCTAAAAGTTGTTCTTGCTCTTCTGTTGTTTGTATACCCTCAGGTCTTTGTGTTCTGACTAAAGTGGCAGCCTGATCCTGAGCATTCCGAACTTAGCTTCCACAGTTTGTTGTTCCGACTCTGGGGCTTTATCTGCCCTATTAAGCTCTGCCCATGGGCACTGTTTATAAACGTGCCAAGATTCTTCACATAGATTACATTTCAGGGGCTAAGGCAGTTAAGACTTATATGGCAGTATTCTAAACACAAATTACAGCATTGCTCATCACAGAAACATAGAATTTGACCGCAGATAAGGACCGCTTGGCCCACCCAGTCTGCCCATTTCCCTACCTGATGGATAAGCTGCAGATTCTAGTTAATCAACAGCTTACTTCCTCCTGCCCCACTAGAATTACCTTATGCCTGTCCCATGCATTCTTGAATTCTCCCACTGCTCCTGACTCCACAGCCTCCTCAGGAGGCTGTTCCATGCATCCACAACCTCTCTGTGAAAAATACTTTCTAACATTACCTCTGAGCCATCCCCTCTATCTTCAAATTGTGCCCCTTGTTCTTGCACATCTCTTCTTCTGAAAGATACTACCCTCTTGTACCTTGTTAATTCCCTTGAGATACTTGAAAGTTTCTATCATGTCCCCCCTCCTCCTTTCATCAAGGGTATACATATTAAGCTGCTTTAGTCTCTCCTCATATGTCTTCTGGTGCAGACCATGCACCATTTTGTTGCCCTCCTCTGAACAGCCTCCACTCTGTCTATGTCTTTGCAGAGATGGGGTCTCCAGAATTGCAGCAGTACTCAGATGGGGTCTCACTAACTGTCTGTAGAGAGGGATAACAACTTCCTGTTTTCTACTGTTGATGCCTCTCCCTATGCATCCCAGTATCCCCCAAGTCCTTCTTACTGCCTTCTCACATTGCTAGCCCAACTTTAGGTCATCTGATATAATTACTCCTAGGTCTCTTTCGATTTTTGTTGTTGTTATTAACTCACCCCCATTGTGTACTCTTCCCTGGGTTTTTGTTTCCCAGATGCATTACCTTGCACTTCTTTGCATTGAATCTGAGCTGCCATGTTTGACCATTCCTCCAACCTTGCCAAGTCCCTTTTCATTCTTTCCACCCCACCTTGTGTATCAACCCTGTTGCAGATCTTTGTGTCATCTGCAAAGAGGCATACCTTTCCTTTCAGGTGCTCTCCAATGTCACTTATAAAGATATTAAAGAGGACCGGTCCCAGTACCGAACCCTGTGGTACCCCGCTAGTTACCCTCCTTTCTTCACTGTGGACTCGCTTTACTATTACCTTTGCGCCCTGTTGTCCAGCCAGTTTTTATCCAGGCTACCACCTTGGGACCCACTCCAAGGCTGGCTAACTTGTATATTAATCTTTGTGAGACTGTGTCAATGCCTTGCTAAAATCTAGGTAGGCCATATCCACAGCCCTCCTGGTCTACTACTTTGGTCACCCAGTCAAAGAAATCTATTAGGTTCATCTGACATGACCTTCCTGTTGTGAAACCATGCTGCCTTGGGTCCTGTGCCCCACTGGCCTCTAGGTACTCAACAGTTCTTTCCTTCAGAAGTGATTCCATCATTTTCCCTACCACTGAAGTCAAACTAACTGGTCTGTAGTTTCCTGCCCTGCCCTGCTCCACTTTTGTGAAGTGGAATCACATTTGCCCTCCTCCAGTCCTCAGGTACCACTCCATCCTCCCATGATTTGTTAAAGAGAGTAGTCAGTGGTGTTACTAGTTCTACCCTTAGTTCTTTTAGTATTCTTGGATGAACATCAGGCCCATTGCTTTGTCCACCCTCAGTTTCAAGAGTCCTTTCAAACCCTTTTTTCTGTGAATGAACTGGTATCAACCTCCATTCAGAGTTTCTCCCTTGTTTGGTTTAGGCACCTTCCCTCCTCATCTGTTGTGAATACTGAGCAGAAATATTCGTTCAGTATCCCTGCTTTTTCACTGTCACCCTCTGCCCACATTCCTCCCCTTTATTAAGTCTCTGTATCCTCCCTCTGGTCTTTCTTCACTCCCTAATGTACCTATAAAGTTTTATCCTCTCTAACAGAGTTGGCTATCTTTTCCTCAGTTTGTGCCTTGCTATTCTGACTGCCTTCCTGCCTCCTTCTGCTTTAACTGATAAAGTTCTCTGTCCTGCTCCTTCTGTGTTTCCTTATATTTCCTGAATGCTATCCTTTTTTCCTTAACCTCCCCTGCCACCTCTTTGAGAACCATAGTGTTTTTCCTTCATTTTGTTTTATTGATTTGCTTCACACAAGGCTTGTTGCCTCTGCGATGGCTGTTTTGATTATTCCCCATTGTTCCTCCACCTCTCCTTCTTGCCCATTTGCTAGTGCTTTCTAAGGCACCTCTCATTTTCCCAAGTCAGCCTTCCAAAGTCCAATACTCTTGTTTTTGTATGGCTTGACTCTATGACTGTGTTTATTGTGAACCACACTGTTTGGTGGTCACTTGTTCTCCAGATGGCTACCCACTTCTAAATCTGAGATCCTTTCTCCTTCCCCATTTGAGAGTACCAGGTCTAAGATTGCTCCTCCTGAGTGGGTTCCAACACTAGCTGTCTGAGGCATGCCCCTGTAGGGCATCAAGAATGACCCTGCTCTTGGATGTGCCTGCAGCAAAGGTACTCCAGTTAACATCTGGCATATTCAGGTCCCCAACAACAATATCTCCCTTTTTCTGCCATTTTAAGGATGCCTTCTATCATTTCCTTGTCCATTTCCTCCCTGAGATGGGGGTCTGTACACAACCCCATGCGGATTGTGGTGCCATTCCTGTCTCCAGGGTGACCCATAGTGACTCATCAACTTCCTGTTTACTCTTTAGTTCTGTTGCTTTAATCCCTTCCCTTATATAGAGAGCTACTCCTCCTCTCTTTACCCACCCTGTCCCTCCTGTAGACTGTGTATCCTGGTATGTTGACTTCCCACTCATGGTTCTCTGTGTACTGTGTTTCAGTGACTGCCACAATATCCAGGCATCCCTCTTCCATTAAGGCCACTAGTTCAGGGAGCTTGTTGCACAGATTACGGGCATTGGTACTCATCACCTTCCATTTATTTTTATGGCCTTACCCTTTTAGCCCCATCCCTGTCCTTAACTCCTTTTTCTGCATTTACCCCTATCCTGCTCCCTACTGACTTCTCTGCCTTGGTGTTTACCTCTCTAATTACTGCATTGTGGGGAGGCTGGGATTTCCCTGCTCCTTTTCAGTGCCTCCTCCTTGGCTAGTTTAAATGCTTGCCAATGAAGCATTTAAACCTGTCACCTAAGATCCTGGATCCACCCATGACAGATGAAGAACCATTGCGCCAGTATAAGCCTGCATCCTCCAGGTGGCTCCCAGTCCCCAGTGAAGCCAAAACCCTTAGCTCCACACCAGTTTTTCAACCATTCATTGAATTCCATGGTGCAGAATACCCTAGCATCATCCTTGCCATAGACAGGCAGCACCTCAGAAAGGTTACTGTACATGCTACTTGTCTAGGCCCCTCCTCAACTCCACAAACTCCTCTTGCACCACTCTGATCATTTACAGCCAGGTCATTTGTCCCTAGGTGGACAATGACATCTAGCCTCCTCCCTCGTGGGCGGCTGCTCCCAAGCGATCCCTAAGGATTCACTTCCTGTCCCCCCAAGCCGTGGTGCCAGGCAGGCACCTTACCTCCCTATCCCTTCCTCCCCACGCCTACCCCCTAATGATTTAGTCCCCACCAGGAGTTGTTTACTCCCTTTGGGGTCTCATGCCCACCCTCCTGTGGGTCTCCTTTGTGGAGGTTCCCAGCATCCTCCTTGGTCTCCACTGCAGATGCCTCCATAGAGGAACCACTCTTTGCCAGAACAGCATATGAATTGTGAGAGCTACAACTGGAGGGATGCACCTCTGTTCCACCACCCTCTCCTCCCTGAGCCCACCTTGGTCCAGCAGCTCCTCTTTCTTGGCAACCTTTGAGGGTAGGTGGTGGCCCTGGTGTTCCCTGGGTGGGGAAGAGGTTTCATGAATCCTAGCCAGGTCAGCCTGAGACAGGCAACCTCCTCCCTCAGACCAGAGAATGCCTGCAAACAGGCAGCATCACAGCCTCCAGAATGTCTCCCGGAACACTTACTTTCCTACTGCCTATGTGCCCTTACAACTCTCACCCTTCTGTTCTGGAGACAGGAACTTCCTGTAGTCTTCAGTAGTCTCCTTCCTCCGTGTTGGATTCAGACCTCCAGCAGCCAGGGGATAGAGTTTTTAGGTTCCTTCAAGGTTGCTGAAACTAATGTGTCTCAGTGATCCTTCCCTTTCTACTGCCAAACAGGAAGTTCCTGTTGTCTTTCAAATTCAGTGGCTATAAAACTAGAACTGGCTTTCGTGGGAGGGTGGAGGGTGGGAAGGAGGAAAAATAGTAAAAATATGTAGTTCTGGACTTCTGTTTCTTGCTCTGCAACCAGTTCTCTTCTAGAAACAGCTAGAAGCTGTAATTGGAGACAGCTGCTTTTGTACACCTAAGCTGCTAAGCCACACCCCAATTAGATTCACTGTCTGCTCTCAGTAAATTAACGTGATACTGCCCCTTCCTCAGAAAAGCACTTTTTTTTTTTACTTAAATGAGACCCTTCTTCTAATAAAGTATCTGTTTGCTTAATCCAAACAGGTACTACTCCTGCTGAAACAGAAGTGATTAATTAGTAAAAATCTGTAATTCTGGACTTCTGTTTCTTGCTCTGCAACCAGTTCTCTTCTGCTAGTATATGTAGTAATATGTTTTGGCCCACATTTATGGCATGTTCTTGGCTGCCCTGCATAAAAACATAGCCGTCTGCTCTCTTCCTATATAAAACTGCCTGGAAGATGATTAATCCCTGCTTCATTTTGCCTGAGCTTAATTTTAACTTTCCAACCCCTGTCCAAATGAAATCTTCATCCAATATGGGACTAGGACACTCTAAGACCTCACACCTTTGATTTAACCAATATAGAACATCAGTAATGTTCACTCCTTCATTCTGAAATAATAATGTTGTTTTTCACTAGTGGTTCTGTAAGAGGAACTAGAAAGAATGGTTTCCACTAGAGGGTATATTTTACTACTTGGTACTTCATCCAATATTTTTCTAATGTTTGAACTGGTTTTAAAACTAATATCATAAGTTACTTCCTCTCTTACATGAATAAAAGTGAACAAATTAATCATTTGCCATTATTTCCATTGTACCAATTAGCATTTCATGGATAACAGTTTTATGATGTGGGGTCTCTGAAGGATCCCCATTATATTTAAGTCATACTGCATTTCTCCTTTGTGCTGGATCGCTGACTTTGTTAAATAAGTCTGCCATTCTAAACTGTGCAGACTCAGGATTAGATGTAGTTAAATGTGATCTTGGGCGTTCTTGTGACTCTAGCTTTATCACTGCAGGGGCCTCTGTATTCAGTTGTGAGCTCTTTGTGTTTTGAACTTTAGCTGCCATGTCATCCATTTGGGAAACAGAATTTATATTGAGTGTCCATCTAGAATTTTAGATTGATTTTTACTTCTTGGGTTCTTAGGTTTTGGTTGGACAAAGGAAGCAATTGTGCCTATCAAGATTGTGCCCCACTCTAGTGGGTATTTAAACCATTTTGTTTTTATGTCCCGACAGATGTTTTTTTGGCACAGACCCGATTCTTATACCTGTTGTAGTGTGGGATTGAACACAGCCTTCAGCTTGTAAAATTATTTGCAAGGGTGTTACTGGGCCTGGGGATTCCTCCTACCTCTTTTCCTTGGGACGCCATCCCGCAGCTCACAGAGCATTTTCCACCTCCAACTGGTACTATTTTCATTTTCTCAACATCCATGCCTTAATAAGCATTGTGGTGCATGTGCAGCCAGAGTAGATGGTAAGTTCTCCGTATCCGAAACTGCGGTTACATTCTATTTGTGTTAAACTTAACTGAGAGGGAAACGAGTCCTCACCTGAAGTTGTCATAAATTTCAGTCCATCATGCTGCTTGTTTGATGTAGTTTGGCAGCCTCAGAATGAAGGAATTGCAGGATCCAATCCTTATTTTGTAGAACAGTGGTACAAAGAATCTGTTATCGGCTTAACTCAGTAGTGTTCCCACCACTTCCACCATCAGTCTGTTCCATGGTTCCATCACCCACTCCATGAAAAAAAAAAAATGTTCTCATGTTTCTCTGGAACCTGCCTCCCCAACAACCTCCAGTCATGTCACCTAGTCACTGCATCCCCATTTCTTACAAACAGATCCTCACTATTCACAGTGTTTACACCCTGAGAAACACAGATGTTTCAATCATGTCCCCCCACCACTCCCACCTAGCCTCCGCAAGTACATATTTAGGACCTCCAACAGATCATTACAGGATCTACCCTGCTGGCCCTGGATCATCCTGGTGGCCCTTTGCATTTATAAAACAAGGGTATGGACCCAATGGAACTACTTGATTCCCTAAAGGCTTTTATTTGAGGGCAAATTATTGCCCACTGGGCTAGGATCAAGAGGGCCATGCCAGCCTCTTGACAGCCGCTGAAGTCCAACTTAGGGACCAGGGACCTCACAACCTAGACATATGCAGCAGACAACTTTACAAAATTACAAACCATTATTCTAGGTTCAGCAAGCCATAAAACATCTGGGGCCAGGTATTCAAAAATGGGCAAAGTGGATTACAAAGTTTGTACTGTGCTTGCCCATGACCCTGAGGATGTTATATTCAGTCTGACAGCGCTTTCAGCACTATCCAACTGAATAAAGGGGCATGTTGGCACAGCGCTAAGTCAAGTAAGCGCTGCCCCAATATGGGTCCAGGCAGTGGAAACAGTGCCTCCATACCCAATAGCATCGGTAGCTGCCAGAATAGTCAGATAGCATCATGCAAATAAGCCCATTAGGCATGCAAGGTGCTAAAGGGCCATTTGTATGCCCATTATGGGAACATCTGTATGGGAAGTGGCGGCAAGTTTGTGCTCCTGTGACCGACTCTTCTCCCACCAGATTGCCTGGTCCCATAAAATCAAGTATTCTGTGGTGTACAGTGGCACCCCTCCCACACCCTCTGATCACTGTCCCATATCATACTAACACTTAAGCTGGTTTCCAGTCATTCCCCTGCCCTCTGATCACCATCTCATATCATATTAAAACTTTCCGGGTGTGCAATGGATCCCTCACCCTCCGAGCACAATTCCATATCAAGCTAATACTTTCCTGGTGTCCAGTAGTCCCTTCACCCTCTGATCACTGTCCCATATCCTATTAACACTTTCCTTGGTGTCAGTGGTCCCCGCTCATCATATGCCAGCCCCAGGATACTAAGAAAATCCCTGGTGCCTAGAGGTCCCCTCCACCCTCTGATCACTGGCCTCAGTATACAAAAACATAACTCTCTAGTGCCTAGTGGTCCCCCACCTCTGATCACCACCCAAGGTATAAAAGAACCCCTGGTGTCCAATGCTAAAGGGCCATTTGAAAGAAGAAGCCAGAAGGTGAAGGAAGGAAACATATTCAATTCAGTGCTTCAGAGTAACTGGTAATTGGTATTTTTCTTTTAAACTTAGATTGTAGGTTGTAGTGACACTATACTTTCTTTCTGTGTTGTCTTTACTTATAATTGTTTTTGGGCTGTTGAAAATTTAAAACATAGTGGTGGTGTAATTCTGTGCTGTCTTTAATTGCTGCAAATTTTATCTTGGCTTGTCTGACTGTCCTGTAGCTGGGTGAAGGTGTTAATTGTCTGGCCTCTGACCTCAGCTACGTGATAACTGAGGTGGGGCTTAGTCACAGTTAAAGCAGCAAACAGAGGTTCATCTTCTCAGAAGAAGCCAGAAGGTGAAGGAAGAAACATATTCAATTCAGTGCTTCAGAGTAACTGGTAATTGGTATTTCTTTTAAACTTAGATTGTAGGCTTGTAGTGACACTATACTTTCTTTCTGTGTTGTCTTTACTTATAATTGTTTTTGGGCTGTTGAAAATTTAAAACATAGTGGTGGTGTAATTCTGTGCTGTCTTTAATTGCTGCAAATTTTATCTTGGCTTGTCTGACTGTCCTGTAGCTGGGAGAAGGGTGTTAATTGTCTGGCCTCTGACCTCAGCTACGTGATAACTGGAGGTGGGGCTTAGTCACAGTTAAAGCAGCAAACAGAGGTTCATCTTCTCAGAAGAAGCCAGAAGGTGAAGGAAGGAAACATATTCAATTCAGTGCTTCAGAGTAACTGGTAATTGGTATTTTTCTTTTAAACTTAGATTGTAGGCTTGTAGTGACACTATACTTTCTTTCTGTGTTGTCTTTACTTATAATTGTTTTTGGGCTGTTGAAAATTTAAAACATAGTGGTGGTGTAATTCTGTGCTGTCTTTAATTGCTGCAATTTCACCCCCACCCCTTCCCCAACTCTTAATTATATGCCCTGATAAATCTGATTGACAGGAGCTAAACACAGGTATAGTAAGAGGTGAAGGAGGGGCATAAGGGGAAGAAGACCACCTCAGCACAAGTGTTTTGACTCATTTATTTATTTATTGGTTTCTTTTTCCTTAAAAAAAATATATATCTGAGGATCAGTTACAGGATTTTAGTACTGTAAATAAATAAAAAGAGAACTAAGAGAGCTTCAGTAGCAGAGAAAAGTAGTGGAATTGTAGTATAATGTGGGGTGGTGCAATGCAGTGGCTGTGGGCAGCCATATTCAGGCAGACCTTCTGGACACTGAGGTGCTGCCCTATCTGCATGCATCTCTCGGACTGCGGGATGAGGTAGCCAGACTCAGAGCGAAGTAAACTGGGTCAGGAGTACCATCACCGCTTATCCAGGGACCACCCAGTCCAATGCAGCTGCCTCAAAGGATGCCGAGAACGAGGAGCACTTGGATGACAGTGGCTCAGGGAGGGTTAGAGCAGTCAGGCAGAGGCACATCCCAGATCCTATTCCTCTCAAGAACTCATATACCACACTGGCAAATGAGGACAACCAAATAGAGGTACCCAGGAAGTGGAAGGAAAGGATGTGGAGGTTAGGCAAGGAGGTGACCTCAGTGGGGAAAGCAGTGGACCCCAGAGGAGAGGAAGCAGAACCTGGTGGGGACTCATCGTAAGAGGGATCCAGCTAGGAACACAGGAGGGGAGGACAGGGAGATGAGGTGCCTACCAGGTGCCACGGCATGGAGGGATGGAAGGAAGATACTGGGGATCACTGGGAAGGCAAGACGGAGGGTGAGCTGGATGTCATTATCCACCTAGGTACTAATGACTTGGCAAATGGGGAGCAAAGGAAGTTCAGGAAGAGTTTAGGAAACTGGGAGGGTCTCAAGCAAGTAGCTACTTCTGTCACTTTCTCAGAAGTACTACCTGTGAGAGGCAGGGAGAGCATAGAGTGCATGCACCAGGAACTTTAACTCATGGTTGAAGAACTGGTGCTGTGAGGAAGGGTTTGGACTCATTGGTGACTGGGGACCCACCTGGAGGGATGGAGGTTTGTTCAAGCCTGACTGCCTGCATCCATCCTGGAGGGAATCCAAGCACTCAATGATAAGTTTAAATGCTACATTGACAAGCATTTAAACTAGCAAAGGGGTGGCAGGCCAGCAAGGATGGTACCTACTTGCTCACCCCCACAGCTAGTAGTGGAACCAGTGAACCAGAGGAGTGGCTATCTCTGCAAAGCAGTGTGCAAAGATGGAGATTAGTGTCCAAAAGGTGCATAAGAAAAGGGCAAAATTCAGCAGAAGGGCAGACAGCAAGGAGAACCAGGGATAAATGACAACCAAGGAAGGGGCTGAGTAGAACAGTGAAGCAGTCTAGGGAGGTCAAATCATGGAAAGCCAAGTGTGCAAATGCCAGGAGCCTTAGCAACAAGATGGAAGATCTGGAGGCTGTCATGGTACAGTCAGACCTGGACATGGTGGCCATACTGAAACCTGGTGTAATGATAACCATGACTGGGAGATGGCCATACCTGGCTACAACATATTCAGAAGAGACAGAGCAGGCAGGAAGGGAGGAGGTGGCACTGTATGTGAAAAATGACCTAAAGGGCCACACAGATCCAGGAGGAACAAAATGGGAGAGATACTGTGGGTTGCTGGAAAGGAAAATTGGGCCAGCCATCCACACAGGTGTGGTCTATAGACCACCAGCCCAGGAGGAAGAAACAGATAGAGAGTTGATGCTAGCCATCCAAAGGATGGCAGACAAGGTGAGGTAGTACTGGTTGGAGACTTCAATATACCAGACGTGGACTGGAGCATCCCAGCAGCAGCATCAACTAGAGCAGATTTATCCTGGACTCCTTCAGGGTGCCTTCCTCAACAACTGGTCATGGAACCAACTCGGCAGAAGGCAATACTGGACCTTGTGCTCACAAACAGGGACAGTGTGATGGGGTAACAGTGGGGAGCACCTGGGTAACAGTGACCACCAGTCATTGTGGTTTGAAATCACAGAAAGAGCAGAACCAAACCACACAAAACACGTATCCTGGATTTTAGGGGGCAGACTTTGGGAAAATGGGAGATACTTGAAAGAGGCATTAGGGAATGGGACAGGAATCAGGGTTGAAGAACAGTGGGCAGTATTAAAATGGGGATTATAAGAACAACAGAATTATGCATTAAGCAGGTTAGCAAGAGGAAAAGGAAGAGGAGACCTTATGGTTTTCAAAGAGGTAAAAAAAAGTGAAAGCCAAAAAGATTGCATTCAGGCAATACAAACGACACAGGCCAAAGGGGATAGGGAGAAGTACCAGGAGAAACAAGGGAGGCAGGGAAGTCAGTAAGGGAAGCAAAGCTCTGACAGAAGAACACATTGCAAAAATCAGTGGGTAAAGGGACAAAACCTTTTACAGGTACATAAGTGAAAAAGAAAGACAAAGGGAGGGACAGTGAGACTGAAGGGGAGGATGGGAGCCGCGTGGAGGATGACAACAGTAAAGCTGACATATTGAACAGGTATTTCTGCTCAGTCTTTACTAAGGAAGAGGGGTAATGGGTCTGAAGGGAGTACAAGGGGTGAGAATGGTGCAGAAATGGACACAAGTCCCTTTACCGAGAAACTGTCCTGAAAGGAACTGGCAGTAATAAGAGCTGATAAGCAATGGGGAATGAATCACGGTGCACCCAGGTCCTTAAAGAACTAAGAGAGGTGGTGGCTGAACCTCTGGCTATCCTGTTCAGCCAATCACTGGAAACAGGGAGGTACCCAAAGACTGGAGGACAGCAGATGTAGTCCCTATACAAAAGTGGGAACAAAGAGGAAGCAGGGAACTACAGACCAGTCAGCCTCACCTTGGTAGTGGAAAGATCCATGAAGCACTACTGAAGGAGGATTGGTGGAACATCTGGTTGTCAATGGACTACAGGACCCAAGCAGCATGGTTTCACCAGGGGAGGTCATGTCAGACCAACCTCATTGAATTTTTTGACTGGGTGACTAGGGAGGTGGATCAGGGAGGGCAGTGGACATGGCCTATCTGGACTTCAGCAAGGCCTTTGACACTGTGCCACATAGAAGACTATTACACAAACTGGGAATATGGGTGTGGGCAGGACAGTAGTGTGGTGGGTAGGTAACTGGCTCGTGGCAGGACACAGAGGGTGGTGGTAAATGGCTGTCACTCCACAGAGGGAAGAGTGACCAGTGGGTACTACAGGGATCAGTGCTGGGACCGGTCCTATTCAACATCTTCATCAGTGACATTACAGGATCTAGAAGGCAGAATTTCACTGTTCGCTGATGACACAAGCTCTGTAACAGAGTAGACACACACCAGAGGGTGTAGACAGAATGAGAAGGGACCTGCAGAAACTTGAAGAATGGTCAAGGGTTTGGCAGTTGAAATTCAATGCAAAGAAGTGCAAGATAATGCGCTATGGGGCACAAAAACCCTGGCACAATATATCAGTTGGGGGTGAGAATATAGCATGCACCAAACAGGAAAGGATCTTGGGTTGTCATCTCTGATGACCTCAAGGTAGGAAAACAGTGACAAGGCATCAGGTAAAGCAAATAGGATGCTGGGATGTATAGGCAGGGGCATCACCAGCAGGAAAAGGGAGGTCAGAATTCGCTATACAAGACACTAGTGAGGCCCCACCTGGAGTACAGTGTACAGTTCTGAGACCATACCTACGTAAGGACATAGACAGGGTAGAGAAGGTTCCGAGGAGGGCAACAAAGATGGTGCATGGGCTGCATCACAAGTCCTATGAAGACAGGTTGAAGGAACTGAACATGTACTCCTGGAGGAGAGGAGGGAGAGAGGGATATGATAGAGACATACAAGTATCTCACAGGGAGGAACAGGGTGCAGGAAACACTATTTTAAGCGAAAAGATGTTTCAGGACTAGAGGGCATGGGATGAAGTTGGAGGAGGACGATTCAGAGGAAACATGAGAAAAATTTCTTCACAGAACGGGTGGTGGACAAGTGAAACACCCTGCCAGAGGAAGTGGTGGGGGCTGAAACAATCACGGATTTAAGAATGCATGGGATAGACATAAAGGAATTCTAGAGGTCAGGGTAAGGGAAATAGACTTCAGGAAAACAAACTGAACTTACAAGCTCAAATGGGCAGACTAGGTGGGCCATAGGCCTTATCTGCCGACACTGTCTATGTATCTATGTATCTATAATGGTCCCTTGCTTTGATCGCCAGCCTCTGCACAACAGAACTCCTTGAGTCCAGTGTCCCACCCATGTCCTCTGATCACAGCACTGGTATAAAAAAATAACTCCTTGTGTCTAGTGGCATCACCATCAACTCTGTCCCTGTACCAACGTATTCTTTCCCTGGCATCCAGTGGCCCCTCCCACAGCGGAAAGACCAACCCACCTTGTCAATCTCTCTACCTGGAAGCACCAGTGCCGAGGAGCAGGTACAGCGACTGGCACATCCTCCTTTCAGCACCTTGGCCTCCCGGCACTAATGATGACAAGGAGCATGTCCCCTGTACTGTACAGGGAGCACACATAAGAAAGCAGGCATGCTCCCGTTACAGTACAGGAATGCACGCTTCCTGTCACTGCATACGGTGGCCAGCCGAGGTGGCGAGAAGAGGGCTGTGCTGTATGAGATCCTGTGACACCAGTGCTTCAGGTAAGGGAGGCTGGCAGGGTGGGGTTGTTGGCACCTTTGGTGCAGGGGCACTAGATGCCAGGGAAAGAGTATGTTGGTACGGGCATGGGGATCAGTGGTGGGTGGGGTGCCACTAGATGCTAGGTAGTTATTTTTTATGCACAAGGGTTGGTAATCGAGGTGGGGGGGTACCGGACACAATGGAGTTCTTGTAATATACCAGGGCTGGCAATCAGAGGGTGGGGAAGACCACTGGATTCCAGGAAGTTCTTCTATTATACCTGGGCTGGTGATCAGAGGGCGGGGGACTACTAGGCACTAGAGAGTTATTTCTGTATACCGAGGGCCAGCGATTGGAGGTGGGGACCACTGGACACCAGGGAGTTCTTCTATTATAGCAGGTTGGTGATCAAAGGGTGGGGGACCACTGGACATCAGGGGTTCCTCTATTTTACTGGGGTTGGCATGGTGAGGGCAGGTGGACCACTGAACACCAAGGAAAGTGTTAGTATGATACAGGACAGCGACTGGAGGGTGGGGGGACCACTGGACACCAGCAAAAGTGCTAATATGATACAGACGGCGATCGGAGGCTGGGAGGACCACTGGACTTACTTTACTTTAATAGGGCCAGGGTTCAAAGGGTGAGGGGTGCCACTATAGCTACAAGGAGCAGGTGTGCTCCCCAGTCAACATGGTAGTTGGCTGTAGTTGCTCTGCTGGTTGCTAGGGTTGCCCAGAGTAAGCAGATCTTCTTCGCAGTATTTGTGCTGAGCAAAGTGGTCTGTGTTAACCCTTGCACAGCACAAATGCACTAAATACTGCGCTGCATCTGTATTCAGGTCCCCAACCCTCTTTGCCCATCATGCATATTTTTTTGTGTGTGTGTGTGCACTAATCCTTTATAGAAACATAGACTTTGATGGCAGATAAGAACCGCTTGGCCCACCTAGGATGCCCATTTCCTACCTACAGGACAAGCCACAGATCCTAGCTCACCAACAGCCTATTTCTTCCTACCCCCATAAGAATTGCCTTATGTCTGTCCCATGCATTCTTGAATTCTCCACAGTTTTAAACCCCACAACCTCCTCAGGAAGGCTGTTCCAATGCGTCTAACACCTTCTCTGTGAAAAAATACTTCCTCACATTGCCCCTGAGCAGTCCACCATCCATCTTCAAATTGTGTCCCTTGTTCTTGCACATCTCTTTTCTGAAAATGCTACCCTCTTGGACTTTGTTGATTCCACTGAGGTACTCCAAAGTTTCTATCATGTCCCCTCTCCCTCCTTTCCTCAAGGGTATACATATTAAGCTCCTTTAGCCTCTCCTCAAATGGCTTCTCTTGCAGACCCTGCACCATTTTAGTTGCCTCCTCTGGACTGCCTCCCTCCCTCCTGTCTATGTCCTTGCAGAGATGGGGTCTCCAGAACTGGCAAGTACCCCAGATGTGGTCTCACCAACTGTCTGTACAGAGGGATAACTACTTCCTGTTTTAGTGCATGCCAGAGCCCCTTTGAACATTGCGTACGGGTGCAAACCCCAGGCAAACAGGACACAAATCGCTTACCCACTGGGCAAAGTTTTGAATATCTGGCCCCTGGACTCCCATCAGGAGAACAATCCTACAACACGTATAAGCAAAATACTATGAACTCAGTAATGTGATATGGTACTTGTGTGGCAGCTTCAAAAGGAAGCACCAGAGAATCCTATAGTGTACATTCTTTTTGGATCTGGTGACAAGGTCACTGGTCAGACAGGAACAAACTCCCAACTGGTTCAGTTCTTTCAATCCTTGTGTAAGGCAGTTCATGGCAGCCTACTCCCAGTAGAGAGTGGGTATCTGATCTGCAACAAATGTCCCTCCCTGTCCTGTCTTTTCAAGATTGTGATCAATTAGAAGAGGCCTTCTGCCTGCCCAAACGGTAAGGACTTGAACACCAGTCCTTCTGCTTTGCTCAGTATACCTTTCTGTCCTCCCTCTGCATTTCCTTATATCTCTTGAATTTTACTTTGATATTTTTCCCATTTCTTTTACCACCCTTGCCACTTCACTTGAAGAACCATAACAGTCTCTTTTTCTTCTGCTTTTGCTCACTTCCTTCACACACAGGTTGGCTGCTTTAATCATCCCCTTCCATATTTTTCCCCACTGTGCCTCTACCCTCCCTGGCAATCCCCCGGCAGACTTCCATCTCTTTAAAGTCTGCCCTCCTAAAGTCCAGGACCCTCATCGTCATGTGCTTTACCTCTGCTCCGTCCTTATGTTGAACCACACTGTACAGTGATCACTGGTATCTAGGGGACTGCCCACTCAATGTCTGCACTACTGTGCCAGTTTATAAGCAGCACTTCCAGCACTGCCCTGTCCCTAGTGGGTTCTTTGGCTAGCTGCCTGAGAAAAGTCCCTTGTAATGAGTCAAGGATGGTCCTGCTCTTGCTGAAGCTGCAGTTGGAAGACTCCACCCACATCTGGCAGACTGAAGTTTCCAACTAGCAGCATCTCCCTTACTTGCAGTTCTGATGATGGCTTCCCTAAGTGCCTCATCCATCTCCCTCGCCCCTGTGCGGAGGTCTGTATATTACACCAGCACAGATAGTGGTCCACAGCCTGTTTCAGGATGACCGCAGCACTTTCTGTCCCTGTGTTTCCTCTTCTGCCCTTGTACTCTGTACCTCCGTGGCTTTGATTCCCTCTTTCACATATAATACAACCCCTCCTAGCTGCCTTATCTCTCCTGAATAGAGAATATGGCTATGTCCAAGTTGTTATGCTACTACACCATGACTCCATTATAGGCATGGCTACTAAATGCCCAACTTAGTTCCGCTGTAATAGCTTCCAGGTCTGGAATTGTGTTTCCAATATACTGTACATACAGTGTAAGACAATACCGATTTTTGCTTCACGATAAATTTCAATTTCTGCTGCAACATTTTAATACTTGAACAACAAAAATATACATTAGACATGTATCTGCATTGTCATGGATGTACTATTCGGTATCAGTCCAGATTTAAATTAACTACGTGTGCGTTAAATAATCCGTCACCACCTACCAATTCATTTCTATGGCAAAGTTCAAAATTCCTCCTGACTTCCATAGTAACAGGAACTGCTCAGCTACGCATACCATCTCCTCCCCACTGTAGTATTTTCATATCCCAAAGGTTGTCAGTAGCAAACCTGGTGAAGTCTCTGCCCCAGTCTCAAACAGTGAGACTCACTCTTTGAAAAGCACGTCTCTTTTCAAATTAAAAGGATTACTACTGCATTACAACAGACCTCTTTCTTTTCATAATTTCATTCTCAAAATATTTAAAATACTCTTCAGTGAGACACTTAAAACCACAGGCTGTTGCGATCTGCACCATCCCTCCCCATCATCTTCTCACTTATTTTGACGTACTATGTCCTTAACAAGTATCCACGAATTCAAAATAAGACGTCGAACTAAGAAAATACAAACCATTTGATAAAGAGGTCCTTGGTGTTTCGGTCCTGTAGAAAGTGAAACGTTTTGCTCGGAAGAGCGGTAAATGTAAAAGTTGGTTTAATGTTCAGTTCTCCCGCGGCCATGTTTGTTTTCTTGTTTCAAGGAAACGGCACAACAGAGAGCTCCGTCAAGATCATTCCCCTCCGCATCTAAGCAGAGGCGAAAAGTTCCGAGTATATGTGCACATTGAACGGCATAACGTGGTTCTCTGTTAGTCACTGGCAGAATGCGCTGGGAAAACTGGAGTAAGGTCACTATGCAAGTAACTGACCAGTTTGTTTAAAACTGTAACCACGCTGCTACAGAACTGAACAGAACTACGAGAAGGGCATCAGCTCCTGTGAGGTACGCAAGGAGCGCTGCTATTTCATGGATGGCAAGAGCGCTGCCTCCTGGTCTGCTTGGCGTCTCGCATCTTATTTACACTGGTTCAGAGGTGCAGTTCTGGGGTCCTAGAGCCAGCGCTGGCTTGCTGTCCCAGCCCCTGTGCGGACCTCCTTGCTGGGACCCTATGTAAGAAGTCGCAAGCCGCCAAGGGACATTGTAATCCCTACCATGGCCTCCTATTTCTTCACGTTTGGTTAGTTTTGTGTCATTTTGCACTTCAGTTGAATTAGAATGTAACCCATAGGTGGCGCTAGCCTTTGGTTGTTAGTGGTCAAGCTAACCTGGGCACAGCCCTCCAGGACACTGTAACCCCGCCTCCCCTCCCTCCCTCTCCCTCTCCCTCTCCCTTCTAGTGGCCTGAACAGTATACAATAATCACTCTCACAATGACCTTTATTCACCCTGCAATTACCCACCTCATACCTCTCAACTGTACCACATTATGAGAAACGTTCCTCATTTACTTCACAAAAGCTCCCTGTTCCACATTGTGAGGACTTTTTCCACATTCAGTATTAACATTTAAAGTAATAATCTATAGTAAATGATGCAAAAAAATGTATTATTCAATTAATAACAGACTTCCTGAACATAAATGCAAACCTTTTAACAGTGTTCTGAGCCTCCTAGGTAAAGATTTGATTAAGTGTTCCACATTTTGCTCATTTGTTTCACTTTTTGAGAGGCAATGTTCCACATCTGGGGGGACAAAAGGTTGAGAAGGTATGCCCACACTGTTTGCACTTACCACCAGGGCTGGTTCCTCTAGCTCGACCCTGGAGACCCCTGTAAAACAAGGTTATGCACAGCAAATAGCAACAGTATTTTTGGCACAAAACTGGAACTCCAGTCAAGTTAAATGCAAAAGAGTTAGATCTGATTTATTCAGGGACTTTAACAAAGGCGTAATCAGGTTTATTTGCTTAAAGGCTATATCAATCAGGCAGTTAGCCATGCACTTCAGAGTCCCTACACAGTCACACACTCTGGGTACCCAGAGTAGGAAAAGCAGGTGGGCTAATCAGGAATGTTGCCAGGGTAGGCCTGCATCATGATTGGTTGTGGCCCTGTGATGGAAGAAAGCAACATGCACAACCCACACTATTTGTAATCCGGAGCCGAGGGCTCACTTCAAGAACAGAAAAGACAACTAAGCAATCAGATGACAACACTTTAGATTTAGCCCTTGTTGCAGGGAGCTACCCTGATGTTTCCTCACGATACCCAATACAGGACACAGGCAGGATGAAATCGAGACAGAAGGTTGTTGAACTGGAGTGCCAGGAGAAGCAGGCCCTCACGAATCACCAAGGCTTCATTCCTGTTCAGAGCTTGAGCAGGGGCTGATCCCAAGGCAGGTCTCTCATGATGGCTTTCTCTGTGCAGCGGATAGTCTGGCTGGGCCAGTGTGGCAAGGCCCAGGCCCAATGGAGATGAATACGGGTTCAGTTTGTGGGAGCTGGATGCAGCCTCCAGCAAGCAGAACACAGTTCAGCACATAGTATGGAACCAAATCACAACCCACTAACAGCACACAGCACATTTACATATAAGAAATTCTACTGTACCAGGCAAATTGCTATCCAGTCACAATTACAGAGTCTCTGCACAAACCGGGAGTTCAGAGGTGGCTGGAAATCCTGACAGGCCGATCGCATTCAGTAAATCTTAAGCTTTTCGTCAGGTTAAAGCCTGGTCACAGTCCAGTGGCTTAAATCGTTCTCACAACTCGGATTCAGTCCGAATCCACTCTGTTTTCCCTCTCAGGGACAGCAGGCAGGCAAAACTCAGCCAGCGTGAATCCATGAGGATTACCACTCGACTATCTCGAGTTATTACTCCTTCACCTCCCAACTCAGATCTGAACTGAAACTGCAAGCCATCTGGGACTTTCCCAGGATCCAAAAGGCTCAGTTGGCTGATTCCTCTGTCAGTCACAACAAGGGCCCCCCTCCAGGTTCATTTAGGTGCCAAAAACCAAAACTACGATTCCTACAAATTTTGCTCCCACAAAGCCCCTGGGACAGGCTCCATTTTAGAGTCCCCACAGGTACTGATTGGCCCATATCAGCAGTCCAGGACCAAGATGGTGAGATAAACAGAAATGTCCATCTGCAAAGAAGGCAGGTTAGACAAACTGCAATATTATTACTATTGTAATAAATGATCAGCAAACAAGTACATCTTCTAACAGAGCTCCCTGCGCTTATTAGCGATGGCAGAACGGAGTGATTATTTGGCAGCGAGGGACTCAAGACAGAAACACTTCAGCCCTCTCCCAGATTAATTATGACTGCAATCCGGGCAGCTCTTAAAGAGACACAGTACACAGAGGCTATACAGGCACTCTCTGGCAATACATTTAAACTTCTAAAACAGAGGACATCAGCCTGGCAGTGAGCATTTAGGCAAGCCTGAGGAAGACTTTTGGAACCCCATTTGTAGGGGAGTTACAAGAACAAGAACATAGAGGACATGGGGAAAAAGGCCAGCTGAAGCTTTTATGGGGGCCCTCTGATCTTGGGGACCTGTGCAGATACACAGTTTGCACCATGCTAAGGCTGCAAAATGATCTGGGGAGCCCACCAGGAAGGGTGATCATCTGTGGAGTGAACTAGCTCCAGGGAGTGAACTAGCTTCCACTGCCTTCTCAGTTTGTGCTGCCAATGGAATAATTTACCAGAGTCATTTCATGAAGTAAAAAGCCATACAGTTTTCAAGCAGCAGTTAAAAATGTATTTTTTAAACAGTTGGAGTGTAACTATTTTATGTAGTTTTGATATGTTTGTTGTGATCAAGCTTATCCTGCATATTGCATGTATGTATCTTAAGTGCTCTTATTAACATCTTTTGTTTATAAATATGGCCCTGGGTCATTCATGAAAGAACCTAGGCTCATCTGACTTATCCGGTAAACAACAGTTAAATAAATGAATAAATAGGGAGGGTGCTCATCTTGAAGGGAGTCCAGTTGCAAGGGAGGTGGGGGCTATGGAGAGGTTCAGGGAGGGTTTTCAGCTTGGGGGTGGAAAGATAGTACAGTTACAGGGAGAGTTGGGATGCTCCAGTTGCAGGGAGATTTATCAGAGGCTTATCTTGGGGGCTTAAAGAGTGGTCCAGCTGCAGAGAGGGTGGTGTGATTCAGCTGCAGGGAATGGGTCTGGCCTGTAGGTGGAAGGGGTGGTCCAGATGGATCCAGGGAGGGTGGTCATCTTGGTGTAGAGGCTGGTGTGGGGATGGGGTGATCCAGAACCTGGGAGGGTGCTCAGCGGTGGGGGGCTAGTCTATGGGCAGTAAGGGGATGTCCAGCAGCAGGGAGGGATATCTGTTGGGTGAGGCTGGTCCAGGGCTTGGAAGGGTAATTCAGCTGCAGGGAGGGCAGTTGGTGGGGTGAAGGGCTAGTGTGGGGATGTAAGAGAGTCTGCTGCAGGGCAGATGATCACTCAGAGGGTCTGGTACACAGTATGAAAGGGTGATCCAACTTTAGAGTGGGTGGTTGGTGGGGGAGGTGGCTAATCTGGAGAATGGAAGGAGGTCCAGCTATAAGGTGGATGGTCAGCCAGGGAGGCTGGTAGAGGGCATTGGGTGGGTCCAGCTGTAGGTAGACTAGTGGGGGCAGCAGCTGCAGAGACAGCGGTCTGCTGGGGGAGGCTGGTCTGGGGAAGAGATCCAACTACATGGAGATTGCTGGGCATAGGGTTGGAGGCTGGTCCAGATGCAGGAAGGGTGGCAAACTGGGGAAGAGACTGGTTTGGGGGCTATAGGGTGGTCTTCTCCCAAGCAGCTACATGTAACACTCCTTTGTGATCAGGGTGGGCTTACAGGTATTCTGTCCCAGTCTGTTCACCTGATACTACTTTTATTGATGCCAGCAGCTGAATTGGATGCAGACATGATTTTGAAGTAGTCTTCAAAGAGATTTGTGGATGGAGCTGGTAGTCTCCTTGTGAGAGCTAGCCCAATCATATCTGTGAATCCCATTTCCACCTCATCCTCCTCTCTTTCACAAGAGAGCGTTGAGAGTACTCACCATCTGTTTGACGAGTGTGGAGTAAGATTTATAATCCTCTGTGGGCTTAGGAGGGGAACCAAACTCTTTATCAGGGTGAACCTTCAGGTTTTAGAGCTCACCTTCCTCCCATTCATAGTACATATTCTCTCTCTTCCACTGGCACATGGTCTAGGACCTGAACCTTGGGAGGGTGCAGCCATACTGGAGGAAGTTTCCCACAGCCTGGAAGGCTGGAAACTGTCATGCCTCAGTTATGTCTTCTATTGAGGGCATTTGTCTCAGATCCACTACCTGCTCCTTTTCCTTTGCAGGGAGTGACATGGACTTGTTTTTCTCTTTGTTTTTTTCTTAGCAGGCACTGGTTCCAGTGCCTGCTGTGAAGCTCCAGGGTTTAAATAATTGATTAGCAGTTTTTCTTGGGACAATACTAACTGTACAGAAAGTATTTAAATAGGTTTTCTAGAAGTGTTATCTTTGTTGAACACAGTGAGGCAAGTGCTATGCATTTTCACAATGTTTTAGAACTTTTATCAGCAAAACGCTAATCAATTTTAGAGTTAAATAAATCCCTGGGCTCTTTTACTTATATGTTTGCCATCACTGGAATCAAGGTTCCCCTTTCAGGCACCCTGGTATCTTTACCATCCTTACCATGCTTACCATGCTTATCTGATAGCTGATCATCTTTTTATCTGTCCGCTTTAGCAGGAACTGGTGCTTATGAGGAGAACTCTCTGATCGTGCTTTCTACCATCATTAGAAACTCCCTCTGAACCTTTATTGTGCTTTGGTGACACAGAGACAGACTATGAAGCCATACATTCTACTCTTTTTAAAGCCCCTTTCTTCTGGGTTGTAGGCAAAACATTTTACAGAGCTCAGAATTGATAAAATCGTGATCTGAACCTGGATACTTTACAGAAGCTCAGGGTAGTCTGCCTTTGCAAGGAGCTCAAAACAGTTTACAAATTTTTTAAAATCTGTTGGTCCTGTTCACTTTTAAAGCAATAGGACATGATGGAGACGCAGGATTGAAGGGTTTACATGCGCCTGGGGCACTGTCGACTCACTGATAAATCCTGCACAGCCCATGCCCTGGAGTGACTTATTGCTTATAAAACATGGGTTTGTAATGAAATTTAAAAAATTCCAGTCATAATTTTTGAAACTCGTAGAGTTAATTGTATTCTTACAAAATTTGTTAAAAATACCCATCAGCTAGTAATTGGACAGTGTATAAAAAAATCTGTGAATAAAAATAAGAGCCTAATTAGAAAATCTGAAAAACAGCTAGAGGAAAAACTTGCCACTTTGGTTAAAGACAACAAAAAAATGTTTTAATTATACTGGATCCATGAAAAAAGTAGTCCAACCATTGGACCCCTACAGACAACTAAAGGATTAATAATAGATGAGGTGGAAATGGCCACAGAACTAAACAAATATTTCATTAGCGTTTTTGGTTCTAAACTTCCTGTGCCTACAGTTTTCGTAGAAACATTGAATACAGTGAAACAAATTAACATAAAAGAAGTATTAGATGTCATCAGCTCAATCAAATCTAATAGTTCAGCAGGCCCTGATGGAATTCCTCTGAAATTTATTAAAGAAATAGCACATCAGCTAGCTGGGCCTTTGACTACATTGTTTAATGCTTCTCTTAACGTGGGTACTACCATTCCAATATGGAATCAGACTATAGTAATCCCACTACATAAAAATGGTAGCACAAATATGGCAACAAGTTACAGACCTACAAGTTTAACAGCAGTATTCTGTATATTAATGGAAAGACTACTAAAAGAAAGAATAACGACACATCTGGCAAAATTAGGATATATTGATATAACACAGCATGGTTTTGTTCAAGGCAAATCATGTCTAACTAAACCTTATAAATTTCTTTGAGCCAGTAAGTGAAGCGCTTGATAATGGGTTATCTGTTAATGTGATCTTACTGGATTTTTAAAGCCTTCAACTCGGTATCGTGCAAAACATTACTAGAACAGATGATACATTTAAATATCCATCCTTTAGTTATACGCTGGGTTGAATTGTGGCTTTCAAATCAAACACAGAGAGTCTCATTAAAGGGCTACCTATCTCCTTGGGGCTTGGTTACAAATGGTGTTCCCTAGGGCTCAGTTCTAGGACCAACTCTTTTAGTATATTAACCCTTGTTAGGCTACCAACAGAAATAGAACATATAGGAATTTTGGACTGATATATCAGTTTGTGGTCCTGCAAGGTTAATATCCTCTATGCTTCCCTTAATAAAAACTGTTGGATGGGAAAGTATGTGGATGACTGTAAACTTGGAGGTATTATAACAGATTATACTTCAGCATTAGAAATAAAAAAACTTACTCATCTTGAGAAATGGTCAAAAGACAATAAACTATTGTTTAATGAGCTCAAATGTAAGGTGATGCATCTGGGAAAAAAACATCCCCTGTTATAGTTATAAACTGAATAACATAATTTTACAAACAACAGAAAATGAAAAGATCTTGGAGTCACCATTTCCAAAAATCTTACTTTGACATACACACAAAAATATTGTAAAAAGGGTAATTAAATGTTGTGTTGCATACTGAAAAGATATTAAAAGTAGAAATGAAATGTCCTGGTCCCCCTTTACTCCAGTCTTGTAAGACCACATCTGGAATATTGTTCATCTGTATGTGCCCCTGAACTGATCAGTGGGAATAAAATAATAGAAAACGTCTCAACGAAGGCAACTGAAACAATCTTGTCAGTAAGTAGTCTGGATTGTAGTAAAAGATTAAAAAATTAGGCCTTTATTCAGTGCAGTATAGGAGAATGAGGAGAGATCTGTGCTTAACATACAAAGCAATAAAAGATGAGTCAATGCTGGAAACCATTGGTTTAATTAAAAATCATTCTGACATAAATACCAGAACGCATGATATGAAATTAAAAAGAAGCCATAATAAAACAGACAAGAGGAACCATTGGTACACCCAGAGGATTATTGCTACATGGAATGCCTTACCAAAAAGTGTAGTGGAGAACAACACAATCAATATTTTAAAATAAAAGATTGGACATACATATGGGAGACAAAAAATTTGATTTCCACCACTAATAATGGCCCTGAGTTTATAAAAGGCAACTCTGCCTACTGAATTAGTAAATTACCTATGATCCTATGAAAATAGTTCCTCTGCCTATGGGTCTGGCCTGTCATACTGTCACAGAACAGTGAGGAGGCAGTATAGCGCAGTGGTTTAAGGCTCTGAGCTGCAAATCTGGAGACCTGGGTTTGAATCCCACAGTCCCCACTTGCATGCTGTGTGACCTTGAGCAAGTCACTTAACTTCCCTGTGCTCCCAGGTTGCACCTGTAAACAAGCTTCCAGCTTAGTGTGTTACTCCTGGTAAAACAACTAAAAAAAAAAAATACAGAGCACTCATTTTAAAATTATTGTGTAAAGAGAACAAAACTATTACAGTATAAATTAAATGTGTATACTGTGCAATTATAAATAAATATTTTTACACTTTTCCAGTTTCATTTACAGTTTCACTTACTATTGTGTGGGATCATTTAGAGTGGCATTCAGGGTGGGGATACCCTGGAGCACACTGTTTCAGTTTCTTCGTCTGTCCTTTGGAGGATATTTTTTTATTTAAATAAAAAGGTAAGCAACCTAATACACAGCAGCATTTTAGGGGCTTCATGGGAGACATGAACGTGGAAGCTTTCAGAGTGGGAGTTCTGGGCAGGGATACACAGCATTATGAGGAGAAATGGCAATTTCAGCCACTTTTGATTACATTTCGAGGCTAGAGAGGACCCATGAGCTGTGGATATTAAATACACTTAGTCACTTTTCACTGTATCTCAGACTGTTTGGCCAGCACTCCAGCCCACAAGAGTTGAGTGTGTAGCCTGCAGCAAGACCACTGTGCAGTAGGAGAACACTGGCATTTTTCTGATTATTGCTCCTGTAGATGGGAGTATGTTGCTGGCGGGAAGCAAGTAATCAGGTGGGGGGCTGGGGAGAGAGCAAGTGAATGAGTGGGCAGGAGATCAGTTGCAGTCTTGGCAGTAGGGAGAGAGCAGCATAGCAGTCGCAATTGCAGACAGAATTTTTGTTTTCAAAATGGTGTATTTACTGGCCATATAAGTGAGAGCCATCTCAATGAAGTGTGAGCAGGAGGAGCTGGGTGGGTGAATGAGTGAGCAGGGTAGCGGGTGATCAAGCAGCCCTACATCTACTTACTTGTCAGAAAGAAAATTTAAACTATGGACACAGTCTGTGTGGATAAACATGAAAAACAAGAGCTCTGGATTGGATGGAGTAACCACCAGGTACTTCATGAAAGTCATGAAATAAGACTGTGTGAAAAAGGGACAGGAAGATACATGGATTTGGGGTGGGGGGATGACTGCTGTTCATAAATGAAAATCCCATAGTAGCAAGTAATATGGAAAGCACTGAGCTCTGCCTGGCTAGGAACTTGTGCTTTTCCATGCATTAAGCTGATTCTGGGTCATGGCTGGACTGTGCCATTGGCCAATCAGATTGCTGAAATTCTAGCCCATTTTGTATTTAGGTCTGTCAGTAATGCCAGTAACTGAAAAACCATTTAAAAACAGTTATTCAGTTTTCAGTTCACAAAAACGGTTAACTAAAATAATTTTCCTCTCAGGCAAGTGAAAAACTACTAAAGTGTTAAAGCGTTTTGTAATTTAGACCCGAAATGTGGTTTGGTTTCTTTCAGGCAGGAACCACGACGTAAATGAGTAAAACCAACAAATAGGTTCCTTCAGCCAAGAACTGTAGTGTCCGGTTCCTGAAACCGATCAGGAACCACTGAAAACCACAAATCTGAAAAATAAATTAACACCCAAATGCAGAGTACTGAAAATTAACTGAACTTTATAGAATGATAAATAAATAAATAACAACTGCATCATTAATCAGAAGACTGGAGCTGACTTTGGGGTGATTGCTGTCTTCAGCGAAGAAACAAATCTAAAGTTGGAACCGTGGGTGAAGCACGACCGCACTGTAGAGTTTGAACTTTTATTTTAAGTTGCAAAATTAGAATGAAGTTCTGTGTATGGGCACCATACTTGGGGAGGAGGAGATGACTTATCTAGTTGAGGCACCAGATGGGCTTGGCAAGTTTGATTTTGAAATCTGAGCTTCTGGAAAGCACCGGGGTGGGTTTTTCAGACTTTCAAGAATACTGCCAGACGTCCTAGTTCTCAAGATCTGCAGTAATGCATTATAGACCTAATGGAAAAAGAAAAATAATTTGGTCTTCCTTATCTTCATTGTCACATTGTTTCTTGTTGTTCCAATTTGTCTTGCACTGTTGTTTGCCATTTCACAGTGTCCTGCTGTGATTACTGAAATGTCTTAACTGTTGCCTTTTTTCCAGTGATGTCCTCTTAAATAGATTTGAGTTCACATGATGCTTAATGTACAAGGTCATTAGTCTCAGAGGCCCAGAAAGAAACATACAAGTTAATTACATGTTGCTGTTGGTTGGCTGAATAAATAACTCATTTTATGTTTGTCGTGTAACTAACGCAAGTCGAACATTTTGCTGTGTACAGGGTTTTGAAAGGTGTGTCATGGTGGTCCAATGCAGGAGACTGTACAAGGTACTTGACCAATAATCAGCAAGCCTGATCATGACACTGTTCAGGCATGAGAGTGCGTGGACTTTAAAACAATGCTCCGACAGACACATTAATAAATCAGCTCTTTCAGCAAATGCAGCTGATCTCATCATGCTCTTAGCCTGCCTGCTCCTTCCTCCTCAACATTACAGCAATGGAAACTGAAACAGCTTGTTAAATATTGGTTACATATTAAACTGGAGAGTAGTTTACCCCTTCAAATGCAACAACTTGCTCATTTAAATACTTAGCATTTAAACATTTTCTTGCCACTGGCTTCAGTTGGGCAAGTATTCTCTTTCAATAAAGATTCATACCTCATAAATGTCACCCTTTCCCAGCAAGGAATCTCCTAAAAAGATTTACACTGTTTTTTAAAACTCTTAAGGCACTATCTGATAAATACTGTCTCAGACATGGTTTACTATAGCAGAAGACATCTGTAAATAACTGTTATCTTTTGTTACTAATGTTACTATGCTTTTGGAAAAAAATACTTATATTGGGCTTTAGATGGCAAACACATTATGAAACATTTAGCCCTGAAAACAGTCACCTTTTCTGGTTTCAAATCTAGGTGCATAGCACAACCAGCAGTATCTAGAATGCATGTTAATATAGCAGAAAGACAGCTACTACTTTAATCTCTAAGACAAGTAAGGAATGGTGTCATTTGTTACTCTTTTGCTATGCTTTTTGGAAAAAATATTTGAACTACAGCAAACACACACACACACACACACACACACAAATACTGTACACACCATCCTCATGGCCACAACTTTGAAATAAATACTGCAATCTAATATGTTATAAAACAATAAAGAAACTGTTTATGTCAGTCTTGGTTATGTGAAACACAGCGAAGTTCAGTTTACAGTAAATTTCCTTTAAATATTTTTATTCCTATATTTTGTATCCTGGATAGCACAAGGAGATGCTACATCTCATTCTCATAGGGATCTTCATTTTACACAGTTTGCACTTTATTTACTCAGGATGTCCCAGATTAGATGTAATCTCTTGTTTTCAGTGGGGTCATGATTTTACCATTTTTATAATGTATTTATTCAGGGTAGCCTGAATAAATGCATTATATTATGGATTAGTAACCTAACCCTAGAAGCACTGGCAGTGGCCGCCAAAAGCTCCATCACAGCATCATAGACTATGGTCTTATCATATAAGGGTCTGCAACTACCTCTGCTCTCAAACGTATCGCAACCTCCCTGAATAAAGCCTGTCGCCTCATCACTGGCTCACATCGCTGTACCCACATATGTGATCTTTATTCCCAATCTGGATAGCTTCAACTGGACAACGCATAAAATACCAAACCTGCATCACGGGCAAGAAAATTATAATGGGTCTGGCCCCACCTGGTGTCTGTGCCCTCCTTAAGCCATAGGAACGTCACTACAAGGTGATCCAATTCCCATCTACTACATATCCCGATGTCGCTACGACCAAGGACAAAGATCATTCACCTATCGAGCATCCAACTGGCTCAACTCTCTTGGCAGCGACATAGCGACCGCTCCAACACTCGGCCTCTTCAAGTCCAAGCTGCCTCTCACTGCTTGTATCCTGCGATTGCCCATCTTAACATTTCCACCGTTTCAGCTGCAAATGCCCCAGCACCCAGCACTTACAATCAGTCTTTGCATCCCTAGCACTTTACCTGTCATATTCCCCTGACAAGACCCCTGGCTGCACTGTCTCCCACCCTTGCCCACCTCCCTCCCCCATCTCCACTCCTACCCCGCCCCAACCAACTCCCGTCTCCCCTTACCCCTGCACCTCCTTCCCCTCAATCTCCTACCCTCACTTCCCCACCACCCCCTTCCCTTGTCTTGCTCATAGCTCAAGTCTTTGTACTGGTTATTACATGTCTGTAAGTCAATGACTATATGTTTGTAACTAAAATGATGATTGTTGCACACGCTGATGTGGAACCTTTGTAAAGAGCCTCGGCTCAAAGGTATTGTAATCCTAGATTGAAATAAATAAATAAAGCCTAGTCCAGATGTAAAATATTGTTTTCAGCGTGTTCTGATTTTAGCAATGCAGCATAATATTGTGTAGATGTAGAGCAACGCTGAAAATAAGATGTCACATCTTCTGTGAACTATCTAGACTAAATATATAGCAATCAGCAGGCATATTCTAAGAAAACACATTGTAAAAATGTGTAAAAGGAAGACCATATTGAAACTGCCCTTAGCAGATCTGCATTGTGCAGATTCTTTAGAAATAATGGGTAAAAGCATGACCAACTGTAAGTGATATTTTACGGGATATGCCAGTTGAGATTCGATATATCATATATAGAATCTCAGCTGGCATATCCAGTATAACTATTTAAAATGGTTTAAATGTTTTACCCAAATGAAATAAATATTTTAAATATCGACTTGGCTAGTCTTTCCTCATAGGTCTTCTCCAATATGCCCTGCGCAATTGTAGTTGCCTCCACTGCACCGCCTCCACCTTGTCTATGTTTTTCTCAGATGGGGCCTCCAGAACTGGATGCAGTATTCCAGGTGTGATCTCATGAGTGTCTTATACAGGGCAAGATGACCTTCCTCCTTATACTTCTGATACCCCTCCCTGTGCATCCAAGCATCTCGCTAACCTTTCCAGCTACCTTATCACACTAGCTAGTTTCTCTTAGGTCCTGTGAGATGATAAGTCCCAAGTCCCTTTCCTGCTTTGTGACTGTCAATACCTCCCACATAGTTTGTACTTTGCCCTGGGTTCTTGTGCCATATCTGCATGATCCTGCACTTCTTTGCATTGAATCCCAGCTGTCATTCTTCAGACCATTTCTCCAGTTTTTTTATTGTGTTTATGCTCTCATTTTTCCCTGTTTCTCCCGACTCCTGTGCCGTGGCCATGTGTGCCCGTGGAGGCATGCGCATGCTGTGGTTCTGCAGTGCCCTCCTCTGCTTACCACCTGCCTGCCTGTGCACCCTCAGGCCTCCACCTGGGGCAGTTGGATTGTGGGGGCAACAGGATCCTCCCTGGGAGAGGAGAGCTGCCTTGTGGCTTCTCAATCCTGATCCCTCCATCCCCCATAGTAGCCTTCTCGACGACCCAGGCCTCGCCTCCCAACCCGGTTGCCAATGTAGCATGAGATGTGGTATTCAGCAGCTCAACCGCCAGTGCCATTGGGCTGGCTCTCCAGTTTTAAGGGCTTTCATCATTCTTTCAACACCCCTGGCATGCCCACCCTATTGCATACCATTGCAGGGTTTTAAATAATTGATTAGCACTTTTTTCTTGGGACAATACTAACTGTACAGAAAGCATTTATATAGGTTTTCTAGAAGTGTTATGTTTGTTAAACACAGTGAGGCAGTGCTATGCATTTTCACAATGTTTTAGAACTTTTATGAGCAAACGCTAATCAATTTTAGAGTTAAATAAACCCTGCATTATATCCTCTCATGAAGAGAAATGCTTTCCTCCAGTCCCTCTGCAATGTCCACAATCAAAGACATTGAAGAGGACCAGCCCCAGTACCAACCCCTGCAGCAACCTGCTTGCCACCTCTCCTCTCCAGAGTACTCCCTGTTTACCACAACCCTCTGATTCCTGCCATTCAGCCAGTTCTTCACCCACAGAACTATTTTAGGATCCACCCTTAGGCTGTGCAGTTTGTTAATCAGTCTTCTATGAGGCACAGTGTCAAAGGCCTCTTCTGAAGTCCAGATAGGGCACATCCACCGCACCTCCCTGGTTCTACCTTAGTTAGCCAGTCATGCAGTAGATTAGTACAATGAGTTAGTGCAAAACACAGTGCTTATCCAAAATACAGTAAAAGTTAGGCTTAGATGTATAAGTAAATAAATTCAGTTCAATTCAATTTTTATTTAACCAGGATAAACACCATTGAGCTAGCTCATTTACGATGTAGTCCTGTGAGGACAAGTGTTACAATCTCAGTACATTGACAAAGTGATATGCATAACCATATATTTTTGGAGCCACAACAAATGTACATTCCACAAGAGGAAGAACAATATAATACATCATGTTTACAGAGGATACGTGGGTTACAGTTTCACAAAAGGGGTAATTGCAGGAAGACTGACATAAAACACTGTATATGAGACAGGACAGAATAACTGTGGAACACAAGTGTTCTTGAGGTAGAGGTAGTAGAAGGATTTTAGAGTGAGTATGGTAATAGGTGGAAGTGGGTGAGAGGAAAAAAAGAGGGCAGCCACGCTGGCTAGGGAAAGGAGGGGTGGAGAGGGGCAGAGGGTATGGGGTGGGGGAGGGAGGGGGATGAAGGGCAAAACTAGTCAAGGGAGCGGGAGGAAGGAGGAGGGAGGTAAGAGGGTCAGAGCGTGGAACGGGTAGAGAGTGCAGAGTGATAAGGGAGTGTGGTGGTGGTGGTGGGTATTATTCACGGATGGGATGACATGGAGGGGAACAAGTGGGGAGGGAGTTCAAGGATGCAAGAAAAGTGGAAAGTCACAACAAAAGTGGCAAGGTATGGGATTAGATGCCAGAGAAAGGGTGTTAGAGCAGAGGAAAGTAAGGTAGGTTTGAGATGTTTACAGGTACAGCTATGGTTTACATTAGGAGTGGCAGTTACGTTTCTTTCAGGTGCCAGTTTAGTAGGGATTTACAGATGGATATCCTAATATTTGCATAAGCCTTAGAGATTTTTGAAGGTTATTCCACAAAGTTGGGAGGGCATAGCTTATGGAGAAGGCGCCAGAACATGTTCTTATATTAGGGACATCGAACAGGATATAGGAGTAGCATCTCAGGAAGTAGGCTCCAGAGGCACGTGAGAAAGTCAGCGATGTGTGTGTGTGTGTGTGGGGATTTGTGATAGCTCTATAGACCCAAAGGGAGGCATTTCTCCACCTTCTGTTGCTAAGAGATGGCCATCTGAGTTAGCATACAGCAAGCAGTGGGGGTATTAAATGGGGCATTAGTATTTAATCACAACGCTCTATGATACAGAGTGTCAAGTTTAGTTAAGGCAGTTCTTGGGCCATGGCTATACAGGATATTGGCATAGTCCAGCAGGGGAGAAGGTGGTTTGAACTAGTTTCATGTCTGCCTCATAGTTCAGTAAGCATTCGATGCAATAGAAAAGTTCCAACCTCTGTCTTAATTTTTGGCCACTTCATCAATATGTGTTAAGAAGGAGAGCTTATTGTTGAGCCAAAAGCCCAGACATTTAAATTTGTCAACTATCTCAAGTGGCTTCCAGGAGGGTCTGTATCTGTAGTTTACTGCTTCGTGCATTGGAGATTATTGCTTTTGTGTTTGGAGGGGGAGATAAACATGGCTTTTGTCTTTTGGCATTGAGCAAAATTTTCAGCTGTAGGAGATTAAGTTGTAGGATATCAAATTCATGTTGAAGCTCCTCACAGGCAAGATCAAGGGTAGGCCTAGTAGTGTAAAGTACTGTGTCATCTGCGTATAGATGCACTTTTGCTGAACTGACTTTGAGGTCAGTATTGTTTATGTATTTTGCAAAAGAAGGGGCCCCAAGATCGATCCCTGTAGTGTCCCCATGGCACGATTTTAAGTGATGAGAGGTTGCCTTGCGCTTTGACCTGCTGTTTCCTTCCTATAAGGTAGCAGATGAACCAACTGAAGACTGTATTGTTTAGGACCGAGGTCTCGCAGCATAGACAATAGGAGGTCATGGTTGACTGTGTTGAACACTTTGCTTAAGTCCAAAAAAGCATGCAGACATGTTTCTTTCAATCGAGAGAATTTGCCAGTCATTGGTGACCTTTGTGAGGCAGAAATCATACTGTGCTAAAACTGGATTGAACAGGATTTAACAGGTTAGTTGATTCCAGGAACTCTCCCAGTTGGGAATTGACTAGCTTTTCCAATAATTTTGACAGGATAGGTAGCAGGGAAATAGGCCAGTAGTTGGGATCGAAAGGGTCACCGGATTTGAAGAGAGAATTACATGTGCTATTTTCCAGATAGCAGGAAGATCACCTTTGGGAAACGGATAGGTTGAAGAGGTGCGTGATGGGAGGTCAGGTAAAAGTATCCTATTTTCAGAAAGATGGGTTCTAGTTGTCAGCGCCTGTGCTTTTCTTTATGTCAAGTTGGTAAGGAGGTCCTCAACCTGTTTGAAGGATATAGGGCTGAAACTAAAGCAGGTTGGGAGAGGGTTATTTGTGTGGTAAAGGCAGGAGGGTCACTACTACTTCACTGTTTAACAAGCTTGCTTGCAGATGAAGAGTCGAAGGCTAAGCCAGCAGTGGCAAAGTGGTTGTTGACTTGTTCTAAAATATTGTGTTTGTCTGTGTAGGGGCTGCTTCTGGAAATTATTTTGGATGGCAGGGCTGACGAAGGTGACCTTCTATTTCTCTGAGAATCTGCTAGAACTTAGCGGAATTGTTTTTGGCTAAGTCAAGAGATGATTGGAAGTATCTTGCTTTTACGCTCGTATGAGTTTAGTGCAGGAATTTCTGGTGGTTCTAAAAGCCACACAATCCGAATTTAATTTTGTTTTAGGCTAACTTCCATAGCGCATCCCTGTTATGTAGTGCTGTTCTCAGTGCTGAAGTGAACCATGGGCAGAACATTTTCCTTGTTCTAATTTGAACAAATGGAGCATGCTTATTAACCACCTTCAGTACAAGGTTCTGGAAGATACTGTAAGCCTCAGAGACTGATGGCACCAAGTAGAAGTCTTGCCATCTAATCTGGCTTAGGTCTGCCAGAAAGGTCGATTGGTTAAACTTTTGAGGTTTATTTTCAGCCTGTAGCTGGAGGTGGAGAACAATTCTGGCATGAGTCTTACACAGGCTACGGCCCTATGGTCACTGATATTGTTGTGAGTGAGAGATGTTGTGGGGCTTATTGACAAGTATTAAGTCAAGGAGGGTACTCACGAGCAGAGTTTTTGACATTAGGCCAAGTGATGTCAGGGGTAATCTGAGAGAGACCATCGTGTTGCAGAGCTCTCTCAGTGGTTTGGAACAGGAGGAGTTCCAATCAACGTTGAAATCACCCATGATAGCACATTATTAGTTGGAGGTCTCTAGCAATTTGCGGAGGCTATCTACTATTCGAGGCCCCTGATGGAGATCTGTAACAGCCCGTTATGTATATGGCCTCCTTTGATGATGGAACACCTTAATGAGAGGCTTTCAAATTTATCTGGTATAGAGGAGGAATCAGTGATGGATACTGTAAATGTATCCAGGATGTATATTGCTACCCCCGGATAGTCTGTCGGCTTTGTATACATTATATGAAGGGATGTTGATGTCATGATCAGAGGTAGAGCCTCTAAGCCAGGACTGGATATTACCAGCACATCAGGTCCAGTGTGGAGGACCCAGGCTTGGATCATATCTTATTTCTTTAATAAGCTGCAGGCGTTAATATGTAGGAAACTAAGGCCTTTTAGCTGGGGTAAGTCAGATGGAGCTTCAGTAGATGTAGGGGGACCAGGATTTAGCTTTATGTTCCCAGAGTAAAATAACAATAGAAGAATAAGTTTTGAGCCCATTTATTAAGGTCTTAGGATCAAAGTTCGCTGCCATTTGGGGCTCGTGTCTGTGAGTAAGAGGATAGGGAGCAGTGTAGTGATTAAAAATGGAAAGTACGTAGATCAATGTTTTTGACAGAGATGGTTGATGGCGCTTGTGAGTGGTGAGTCATAACAGGGTGCTGAGGAAATGATATAGGTCCCAGGAGTCAGTGCCCATAGGGTAATGCAATGGGCTCAGTGATGTTGTACCTGTTGTAAGGGTAAGGTGTTCCTTGAGCCTACTGGTGCCCTTTATTAAGATACTGACAGCTAGGCAGAAGAAGGCAAGAAAACAGGATGTGGCAAGCTATGTAGAGCAGCATGGTTTTGCAGGCAAAAGATGAACGTGACCTTATTGAGAATAGCAGCTAGGCAATTAGATGTTAACAACTAGGGGATAGAGAAGGAAGTACAGTGTAGGTAGCGGTTCAAATAGGACAAGGTTGGTGGCAATGAAATATAATGATAAAGGAGGCTGGTGGCAGTGCAGTAAAGTGATAAGGAAGGAGTTATGCTCCCTCTTGTGGCCAGATAATATAATGTAAAATGAAAAACAGGCAAAAAAAAGGGTAATGCAGCCTTTACAAATACATACAAAGAAAAGCAGGGAGCCATTGGCATCTGGTGAAGAAAAGGCACCAGATTTAAAAAAGAAGCAGGGTTCACTGAGCAGCACTTGTACCTGTTCCATGGGAGGGCGGCAGCAGTGGCTGTAGGAGGAAGCTGCACTTGGAGCTGGGCGCCCGCTCAGGGCTGGAAAGCCTATTCTGTGGGAGTGTGGGCAGCAGCAGCTGTAGGAAGAAGCCACGCTTGGAGCTGGGTGCCTTTTCAGGGCTGGAAATGCCATATAAGGCTCCACCAAGCCACAGCGATGGAAATGTCACCGCAATCTTTCACATCGTTACAATCCTGCTGACATCGCTGGCGTGTCCCAACAACGACCCACCACACACCAACACCGACTGTCACACTTAACTGTATCAATGTGGGGTGCTGCGCCCCACCCGCACCCCCATTTGGGAGGCTGTGCCCTGCATCACCCTATTTTAATATCTAACTCCACGTCACACAGACAGTGGAGTTAGGTGCTACCCATCAACGAGACATCTCCTTGATACAAAGTCTGTCGCGGCAGGGTTTCGATGTTGAGAGTCGATGTCGAACTTTGATGTTCAAATGGTATACCCCATATAAGGCAGTGTGTGTGTTTGTGTGTGTGTGTGTGCCAATGCTCTATGTGTGCAGACAGTGCACTGCTATGTTATTCTGTAATATACTGTATTTGTATATAACTGTATTTGTATTAGTCAGTGTGTGTATCACAACAATTAGAAAGTGCAGTTAGGTGGCTCTTTGATTAGCGCAAAAAGTGCTAGTCTACATTTCCCCACTATCTAGATCAGTTTTAGCCTTCTGCATGTCATTGCTTATTTAACTGAAGTGTATAGTGGTAACTCCCCACTCTCTGATGTCCTCAGAGCCTAAAAAGAAGAAGACGGTCCCTTGGTATCTTTTCTTTCAATCTATAAACAAGTATGTAGATGGTGCACTGCTACGTTATGCTCACAGGAATATATATGCTTATACGTGTATATGTATTAGTCAACATGTTTGTATCACAGGAATTAGAAAGTGAAGTTAAGTGGCTCAGTGGTTAGTGCAAAATTGCTAGTCTACATTCCCCACTGTCTAGATCAGTTTCAGCCTTGTACATTTCATATCTGGTTTAAATGAGAGTCTGTTGTCCTTATCCCTGAGTTGGTTCTGTTGTCAATTCCACCCCAGCCCTTAGACTCAGTTCTCGAGCTATGCTCTATACTTATATTTAAAGGCCAAAAGTCTATCACTGGTATGTGGCATCGGAGCTCCCTCAATGCTTGCCCTTTGGTACTCAATGAATGAAATGTATTATTTAGAGTGTTTGATTACTCGTTGTAATGGAAGGAACAACAGTTCAAAATAAGATGGAGACCATGTTTTTTATGTGGGGAATGGGATGACTCCTTTGTTCCATGATGGATCAAGGATGGTTTTGTGATGTCAGATTGAAGATCTTATAAAACAAAATAGAATTTATGAGTGCCCACAACCTTTAATGCTCGAACACTGTTTATCTAGCTAAGCCGTTGAATCTATGTAAATATTTTTTTTGTTTCTTTTAGGTTTCCCTTTGGATACTCTATTATATGGACTTATCTTTGTTGTTATTTAAGGATTTAATTATGCTTTGGATATGTAATAATTAGCTTTCTGTGTTATTTTAAATGCTTTTCATGTACACTACGGCCAGATATTCAAAACTTTGCCCAGGGCTAAATTAGCACTGCCCGGCAGGCAAACTTAGCCCGGAGCACAGAGCAAGCTATATTGAAATGGAAATAGCCTGGTGCTAATCCTGCTGAATATTGCAGTCTAAGGAAGCTGGGCAAACTGGTCTGGGAGTGCAGGGCAAAATAGCCCGGGAATAAGACAGCACTGAATAAATCAACCAGGAAGTGCAACCCACAACAACAACACAGTGCACAGCAACGTGAGGGCAGGTACAGACAAACTACATGGACAATGTGTGTGCCAGCAAATGCATGGACTCAGTACAGCTGCAGGAAGCAGCAGATGTGAAAAGAACAGTGATCAAAACTGTATATTATTCCCGTACGTTAGCGCGCTAACACGTTAAGCCAGCGGCATTGGCGGAGCTAAACAATTAGCCGGTGCAAACCGTTTGCCCGGAGCTAAAATGTGCCATATTCAAAAGTGCTATGCAAATGAGTCTACTTAGGTAGTCTCTGGGCAAACAACCGGATTAGTATCTCATTATACCCTGATTTGCATGCAGTTTGCCCAGCGTTACTGCAGGGTCCCACAGAGCCACCTGTAGGTCAGTCTGGAAGTACAGGGGCTGACCAGGTCCAATCGCAGCTCCACCTGTAGGTCAGTCTGGCAGTGCACGATGATAGCTGCAGGCTACATGTAAACAGTACAGCATAGCATAGCATATGTACCCGGGTACAAGACAGCATAGGCACAGGTGGTGGTGGTGCTGCATGCAACTGTCACACTGTAGGGCATGCTACAGTGCACAGCAGACACTACAGTAGCAGGGGGCCAGTAGCGTGAGGGACACAGCACTGCCTATGGTGTGTAGGGCAGTGATGATGATTGCACTGTACACAGTGACAGGCCCAACCTGCAGGTGTTTACTGACAGTGGACATTACTGTTACACTGTTGTGTGACCCACAGATGCTGTACCTGTGGCATGGGATGCTCACAGTGACATGTACATTTCTGGCTTTGTGTGCTAAGGCAGTTGTACAGCTGTGCGGTATGTGGCGGGGGGCATATATTATCCAAAAGGCACACTAGTGTTGGGGTATTCCCAATACTGGCCCATGTGCACTGCATGATGTGTCCCAGCCTTGTGGCCACACCTGGTCTGTGGCACAGTCTCGCCACCCATACACGCCCCTCAACATCTCCATGCCCACAGTGCTGCATGTGTGTGCTGGCATCTGTTCGTGTCCACAGATGTGTGGTCCGCAGGTGTGTGCTGTATGGCCACACTGCCATGCTGTCCACTGGCGGCAGGGTCACCACTTACTGCCTGGCATGGCTGGGACTGGTGGCAGATGATGGCATCATTGTGATGCCATCGGTTGCCTGTATGCTTCCTCTATGTTTGGCTTTATCTATGTGTCATATTTATTTGTTAGGGTCGCGCCAAAACCCGCGTAAACCCGGCGCAAACACCACGCCAAAGCCAAAGTGTCACGCAAGCTGATTGCCCAGGGTTAAGACAAGCTTTTCCTGGGGACGGTACTGCCGCTAAGTGTCGCGTTAAGTCGCCAAGAAACCACTTTAGCACGGGCGCTAGTCGCTGAATAACATAGCATTGCACCTGTATTCATGTCAGTTTGCCCTTGCATACATTATAGTTTTGCCGGTGCTAATGCAGTTTGCCCGTGCTATTTGGCCTTTGAATATAGCAGTCCTGCGCTAAACCTCGCAAACGGTTTTGCCGGTGCAAAGTTTTAAATATCTGGCCCTACATGTTTTTAATTTTTGCTATTTCGATATGTGCATAGTAGCGTGTATCTCTTGGTGGATTGTAAACCAGAGAACTCAAAATAAAGAGTATAAAAAAAATTAGTCTGTTGCTGCCCCACCGTAACTATCCCTACCTCATGCCCAGTCCATATTAGTCTTCTGGCATGGGGATCTGCCCTAGACCTAGTACATCAATACCAGTGATGAACATTTGGCATTGACAAATGCTTGTTTTTCCTTGTCAGGCTTACTGGCCTAACTGCCTTACAAATAACAACCCTTGTGTTCTCAATATTTCTCCTGCTTAAAAGCAGTTAAATTAATGCTGGTTTGCTATGGGAAATGAAAAGTTTTTGGACAGTCTTGCCTTGTGTCAAACAAGCTTATCTGAGTGCACTGCAGGCATTTTTTCCAATAAAAAGTAAACCGTCAGCAATTTATATTAAACTTGGAAAGTATTGTTTTATTGTGTTCTTAAGAGCAAATGTTTTAATAAGCTAGTGCACATTTGGGCGGCCAAGACAAGAACCACTTTTATGACGAACCCAAAAAATGACTCACCACTATAACGACAATTGTTTGTGCCTATTCTATGTTGAAAACACTCAGCAGTGTTGTATACAAAGACTTGATATGTGGCTGAAGGTTTCTCATGGTGGCTAAAACATAGGGGGTCTCTAGCCACAGCGGGAACAGAACTGTGCTGTGCAATGCCATCACTGCATTGCCATGTCCACAACTGTCTCTGTATGGTTCCATGTGTGCTTCCAGCTCCACAGATCTGTGCCCAGTGTTGACCACTGCTGCACCTCGCTCCTTGCTCCTGGGCTGGAGGCTGGGGCCACTGTAGCATTGTTTTTCCATTCATTTACCCACCGCTTTAAAGCCCCAAGTATTGATACATGCTGTGTGGGGCAGGCAATATCCACGGGCAGCAGAAAAATGCATATTTGTTAAAATCTTTGAATTCAAATGAAGGGCTAGACTTTAAAGCTATGGCCTGGCCAGTTCCCTGATCATTTCATGAATGCTCCCAGTTTCTACTCATTTTAAAGCTAAGAGGTCATGTGATGTGCCCAAGGTCATATCCTGAGCCAGTGACTGTGGTGGGATTTGAACGTGGAATCGCCAGCTTCATGTATGTAATATCTATACCCGTCCTGAAGTTTTTATACTCTCTGTGACTCTGTCTCCACTCTTGATTTAATTTTTTCTTATACTAATCCTTTTTTCTTTATTTCTACAAGTCTGACAGGAGACTAACCCCATCTGACAGGACACAGACTCCTGCAGATCAGATAAGTATTGTATGTTTATCCTACCCTATTGGTTCCATTTTTTCTAAAGACCTCTGGATCCTTTGTGACCCCATGGATGTTTTTCTTTTACAGGTATGACTGGACATCGCTTTGAGACTCCATCCCAGGCTCCGAGGACTCGGGTAGAGATCTCTTATCTATGCTAGTCTTGCTAGGTAGGTAGCTTTAATGAAAGATGCAGCAATAACTGTGCCTTGCTTGTCTCCTGCACCTTTGCATTGCCTATCCCCATGCCCCCGCCACATTGCATATCTCCTACCTTTGCATTTCCGTCCCTGTTGCCTCATTTGCATTGCTGCCTCCTTTGCACTGACTGTCCTCATTGCCCACTTTGGCAGTTAGCTGCAGATAACATGGTCTGCTGTGAGGGAGGCTTGTCTGAGAGCTTTAGGGAGTGATCCAGCTGCAGGGATGGTGCTCAGCTTGCAGTGGAGGTGGGACTAGGGGTGTGCAGATGCAAGGAGAGCAGGACCTGGAAAGGTGGTGGTGGGGGAGTAACATGAGCAAGACAGCAGTGGGTAACTGCAGGACCGCCCTCTCCTAACTCAACGGTAGTCCCTGAAATTACACTGTCTCCATATCACCAGGTACCTGATCCGTCCAGTACTTACTGCAGCTCCTGGTTTCCCCTAGCCCTGGCAGTGGGCTCTGTGGAGAAGTTGTGAGATAACAGGTAGACCTAACACTGAGCTTCACTTTCAACACACAATCTCTGTAATGTTTATTCAGAATCCAGGAGATAATCTTCAGCAATGGTATATTCTTTCTTCAGTACATCACTTTGCAGCAACAGACTATGTATGTCCTTTCTAAGCACTTACTGACTCATAGATGTACTGCTCGAAACATGTCAATGAAAACCCTTCATCCCTATGGTTGCCTTGTTTGCTTGGGTGGTGGGAGTTCAAAAGAAAAACCCAAAACAAGCTACAGACAAAGAACCTCACTGAAACAGGGTTACCCCAAAGGCACTGACAATAAGCCAAGTTTCAAAGAAATAGAACATCTCACATACATCCATAATGCAAAGCATCATGGGATACATGCAAATCACCATGACATTTCAGATTGACTCAGTTTACAGCAGGAATGCATGGTACCAATTTCGGCATTTAACAACGCAACCAACTTAATTTCTATAATACAGTCACCTAGTACTTTTACCTTCATCAAAAACACCTAGTGCCATATTTTCAACATTTACAGGTTTCATAAACATAAGGTATATACATCAAGGTATTTTATGACATACTTACTAAATCCAACAATGATAAACACAGCCTGTTTTACATAAGCTTGAAATCACCACAGTAACCTCCTGTAGGAGGACCTGAGGGGAAAAGGAAAATTAAAGAGGACACTATAGCATAGTCAAGAAGGGGAGGGTGGCCCATAGGTGGCCAACCTTATGGACTAGAAATTGTAAAGGATAGATTAGGCCAAGAAACAGAAGAACTGTTACAACAGATTTAAGAAAGGTCGGTCCTCAAGAGTGGCAGGATCTCCCTGTCACAGTCTCCAGAGTCTCCCCAGCCCTGGCATCAGAGTCCAGGGCCACCCACATTTCTAACAGCAGGATGTTGGGCACCCTCAGCCCTGGCAGCATTTTATTTCCTTTCCGTAACCTTGTGTTTCATGTTCAGAGGCCTTGCATCTGCCCAGGCCTCTGGGTCCTAACCCCACCCCTGCCCTGTAGCTCCAGAGCCCTTCATCCCTCACCTCACCCTTCTGAGCCCTTCTCATTGGGGCATGTTTCCTAGCCCATCCCACCACAGCCATTGCAGCTGGCATCTGATTCCCATTAGCCTTGGCATTACAGTGTGCCACGTGCACTGCCTGTCACTGTGCTGTGCATGTATGGCTGTCACTGCACTGTGGCACGTGCAGGGTTGTCGCTGCACTGTGACATATGAACTGTCAACACTGTGCCACATGAACTGTCAACACCACATTGCACTGGGTCACTTGCACTGCACTAAACTGTGCCACATGCACTGCCATCACTGCACTGTGCCGCTTGCACTGCAGTCACTGCAACATGTCACATGCAGTGCCTTTACTGCACTGTGTGACGTGCACTGCTGCACACAGCACTGTGTTGCATGCACTGCAGACACAGCTGTGTGCCACAGGTGCTGTCTGTCACTATGTTGTGCATGGACAGCTCTCGCTGCAGTGTCATGTACACTGCTGTCGCTGCACTATGCCACATGAACTGTCAACACTGCACTGTGCCATTTGCACTGCCAACACCAAACTGTGTCACATGTATTGCTGTCACTACACTGTGCCATGTGTACTCACATCACTCTACTGTGTCATCTGCACTGCCATCACTGCACTGTGCCACGTGTGCTGCCATCACTAGACTGTGCCATGTGCATTGCTGTTACTACACTGTGTCTCTTGCGTGCCGCATGCACTGCTGACACCTTATTTGCTGTTTGTACTAGTTACAATAGTTTTATCTGGTTGATCTAACTGTCCCTCTAGTCCAACATTTTGAAACAAGTGCCTCTAGAGGTGCATCCCAGAACCTCCCTCTGCTGGTGTCAGAGCTGAAAATCTGCTGTAGGAGAGTGTATTATAACTTTTAGTAGTGCAAGCCATTAATAGCTTCACAAGTTACTGATCGGTTTGCCATGCCCAGGGTAAGTGTGGACTGCACAGTCTAAACTTACCCTGGGCATGTCCAGATGTAGTTGGCGGGGGTGGGGATTCAGGCAGGATGTGAGAAAGGTTTACTTTACAGAGAGGGTGGTTGAGCCATGGAACAATCTACCTGCAGAAGTGGTGGGCACAGAAACCATTAAGGGGTTCAAGCACAGCTGGAACAAACAGAGTAAAGGGCTTAATAGTTACTTCATTGGGCAGCAGTAAGACAGGGATGGTGGGGAGGCAGGGTGAAAACCTTGTCTAGAGAATACATCATGGAGTAGGCTAGGTAAAACGGGAAGACTAGATGGACCGATAGTCCTCTTCTGCCCACATTATCTATGTTTCTATGATCTTGGCTAATATGAACCAGAAACACTGGTCCTATAACTTCATCATCAAAACTTTGGATTTAAGGTGCACAATACAGCATCCAGCATATAAAAGGAAAATAGTATTTTTATTTTTCACCAACCTTTGCAGCTGTAAAGTCAGTACAATACATAATGTACAGCGCTGCACCCTCCAAGCCAGTTAAGTACGATATCAGTTTTCTCAATGTCCCATAACACTTTAGCACATCAACAAAATTCATGTGAACTGTTCCACAAAAATGATGTTGCAAACCCCAGATTGCTTGTAAAATTAATCCATGCAAGTATTAAAACACTTTGATATAACTGCTTATGCCATGCTTTTACGTCACAGAACAGCACTTCCTTTTTTTTTAATTTCTTTTTATTGGTGCAGTGTTTCACATATACATGCCAGGCAACATTTGATGGCGTTACCATTCTAGTCTCTCTTCAAGTTGTGTGGTGGCACCCACAAAACTAGAATGTATGTTAATACTGCCACTGAGACCACAAGAGTGGTCTCACGCATATTCATTATGTATGAGAACTGCAAACCGAAGCTGAGCGGTTGGATAGCCTAAGGAAGGTGAATGTAATGTAAGGTTCAGCTCCTGGGAACGGTGGTCATCTAGGGAGCAGGGATGGTATCACATTACATTTTAATTTGCACAAGTAAAGGCACACATTTGCTTAGTGTTCCGAGCTTGTATCTCCAAGTCTGACTATGGCCCGTCCACACTACCGCTCAGGCCCAGTAGCGGATGCAAACTGTTACGGCCAGGGAGCGGTACAGTGAGTCCACACTGTGGCGGTGTCCGTTCACGGGACCGGTACCGCTGGTCCACACTGCGGAGTCGAGGCGACCATTACGGCGGCACCCGATCCCACAATGCAGTTCACGCTGCACTAAGGGACTGTTATCTCACATCCACACTACGACAGTAACGTTACAAGGCATAACCGGTTTCATAACTGTTGTTGAAACCATCTCACATGGTTTTAATAACGGTTATAAGCATCTATAACATTACAGGTATAAGCATAAACTGTTGCAGTAACGGTTTGGACCCTCTGTAATGTTACAGAGGCGTAGTTTGGACAGGACCTTTGTCTCTCACATTTTGAGGAAAGTGTCTCTCATTTTCTCATTTTACAGCTGTGGTAGAGCCTACAGCCCTCTTGAGATCAGATTGTCTCTCTAAAAGCGGCTGATTGTGGTACTCCTTTTGGACATTTGGAAGTATTCTTCCACAGCTGCAAAACAGTGCACTCCCCTCTGATTTTGCTATTTGCTGCTGTATGTTATAAGCATCTGAAGGAGTGGGGATGCTACTGTATTGTACCACCGAACTTCTCAGGATATTAACAACAAATACATTTTGAAACTGCTGTTTCAAACAACATGAATTCTTACTGTATTCTGACAAGTTACAGTTAGCTCCAGCTCTTGAACTGCCCTGGAGAGTGAAGGGTTAAAATTCTAGCTAGGCATAGAATGTTGAGCTCGAGCTCAGTTGAAAACTCTGTCTGTGTCCTTTTGAAACCCAACCGTCAGATTCTTTACTCCACCTCACTGAACAGTCACTCGGAGATTTCTCCTTCTGCCAGTTCTCATCGCGTTGAAGTTTGGGTTTAGTCCGATTTTCGTCCCGTTTCTCGGTTCGAGACTCTGTCTGTGATACTGTAAGTACTTAGATTAGTAGCTGTTGTGTGGAAATTGTAACATTTTTTACATCGGATCGGCTGAACCGATCTTGTAGTAAGATCTTAAAAATAAAAAGTTAGTGTGTGGTTACCGGTCCGTGTGGTTTAAACAAAACATAATTTTAGTGTTTTTCCATCACCCGTGACACGGTGAGAAACCGATAGGAGTCTTGCTTGGCGGTTGCCATATAAAGGGTAAGTTGGTTAGGTTGGGCATGTCTGAGAAACCCAAGAAAAAACTGGGCCCACTGGGTTTCAACACTGCAGTGTGTGTGGGGTCTTTGCTAAGGCGATCCCACACCACCTGTGTTACTGTCTGGAGTTTGACCACCTCGATTCAGACTGCCAAATTTGTAGAATTTCCCTAAGTCTACCCTGGAGAAAGGTTAGGTAGACTTAGGGATAAGGAGGCGAGAAATCCACTGACCGGAAGGCCAGCCCGGTTTGGTTCCGACCGAACCAGAAGGAGTGCCCTCTGACCAGGCGATACTTCTTCAGGCAAGAGAAGAGCCAATCCTGAGGATCGGTTCCTACAAAAAAACAAAGGATAAATCGGCCAGTTCTGATCCAGAGCTGCTTGTTCCGACCACCGAAGAAAGCAAAAGCGATTCGGATTGTGGAATCGCTTCAGTCTGGTTCCGACCAATCCGGCACCTTCTGGCAGGGGTTCGGTTCGGTCGGTTCCCCTGGTTCACAAACCGGAGTTTGATGAGGAGGAGGATTTTGAAGAGGATGATTACAGCGGTGAAAGTCTGGATGTGCCTGTGGAACGGACATCTCCCCAGACAGACCTTCTGGTGTTTCCCCTCCCAGGCTTTCTGAGTCCCTCTCCACTTTCTGTTACACAGAAAAGTGTCTCAAACCCCAGCTTCCTATTGAGGAGGCTGTAGAGGATCAAGAGGAGCCTGACTACATAGAGATGATGGACATCCCAGAGTCTAAAGAGACTGTCTATTCCTTCATAAGTCATTTGGGAAACAGATGTAACCCCCTGCAAATGGGGGTTCCCAGGGTCTTCAGGGAGCTTGCCTGAATGCTCCAAGTCAGTTCAGCGTCTGAGCTGTTTAAGCGTGGTTCCAAGTGAGTGCTATTTGAGCCTCCACTACTGTCTCTTTAAGAGCTGTCTGCTTGCAGACTTAATTAGTTGTATGGGGGACAGTGTATTTAATGCTCAAATCCGCTTGAGCTGCTGTCAGTGCTCTGTCTCTGCATTAAGCTACATGTGCAGAGGAGCCTTGTTGAAAGATGTAACTGTTTGTCAGAAATCATTTAGAGTGACTGAGAAAATGTAGTTTGTCTAACCTGTCTTCATTTCAGCACGAACTGTTTCAGTGTAGCTTTTTATTTTGGTCCTGAATATCTGACTTGGACCAATCAGGATGATAGGGAGACCCTAAAATGGAGCCTGTGGACGAATGAACTTGGACTCTCAATTTTGAGCCAACCACAAGGGGATTGTATGGGCAGTGACTCTGGGAAATGTAGTTTTAACCTTAGCGCCTTTTTCCACCAACAGAGAGTCTTATTGTGAGTGACAGCCGAACCAGCCAACAGAATGGTGTGAAGCTAAAGGAAATGCCCTGCTCTGTGACTGGAAAGATTAGATCAGTTGTGATTGTGAAGAGAGGAGCTCTGTGCTTCTGCGGTGTATAGTTTCGCACGGAAGCGGCGTGTGAGGCCCTGAGTTTCGGTCTGCAGCCTTTGTGAGTGCCAGCTTGGACTGAATCCGAGTTGTGAGGAGAAACCCAGTCAACAAAACTAAATAAATAAAAATAAAATAAATAAAGAAGCACTAGAAGTGTGGAAACCAGGCTCACCCTGTAGAAGACTGGAGAAATTGCTGAATCGCTTTCGGTCTGTCAGGAACTGAAGCTGCTGTGTGCTCAGGTATTTTGCAGTAATTGCGATCGGGATCGAGGAGCAGCCTGCCTGGTATAATACTTTCCTTTTATATATGAATGTGCATAGTGCTTGTGGGGAATCACTATTTCCAATCCCCGTGCTTTGTGTTGAAGCGGGAAGCAAACCCCAGCTTGTCTCGGACTAAATCCGTTGCTGTCAACTGCAGTGGGGTCCAGTCACAAGGACCTTGTCTCCATGCCCTGTTGTTCTGGCAATCCAGAAGAACATCCACCATCCGTCCTCACCTTGGGTATTGTGAGTACAAATCAGGGTATTTCCTGCAGCCTGTTTTCAATCACAAGTGTGTCATCTAATTCTTGTTGTTTCACTGCTTCATGGACTGAGCCATCCGGCTCCAGATTACAATTGGTATTGTGCATATATTTTCTTCTACAGGGCCCTATCCATCTGCACCTGCCGGCCAACCCGACAACGGACCTGGCTAGCCCCCAACCTGGGTACCCAGAGTGTGACTTTTCAGCCCTGTATGTGTGCACAGTACTGTGATTTAATGCCACCAATTAACCTGATTTCCTCCTCCCGTGTTACTGCCCCTAAATAAATCAGATTTGTTGTTGTTATACTATATACTGTCTGTGGTGTTGGTAGTTATAGAAACAGTATTGTGTTTTGCTGTGTATGTTGTTTAACCTTATTTTACAGGGGTCCTCAGAGGCGTGCTGCAGAATCAGTCTCGAAGGTAAGTGGTATCTATATGGAGTGAACAGTGTGTATATGTGGGTATTGGGGCTGTAACTCCGTGTACTGTGTGAGCCACTAGAGAGAATAAAGGGGTCTCAGTGTCTCAGAGGGCTGTGACCAAGCTAGTCTAACCACTACAAGCCCTGACCTCTGGGTGGAGGCACCCGCCATAGGACCTAGGCCCCTCAACCTGTCCGTAGTCAAACAGGCAGGGGTAGTAGCCCTTGGGATAGCGCCACCTAGGGGTTACATCTTGGAGGCACCACTGGGATTAGCGTCCTCTAGTGGCCACATTTACAATTACTGTTAAAAATAAATGGATACCCCAACAGAAGCAGCTGTACATCAGTTGGTGGGGTGGTGTACTGGGCAGGAGATCGACCCCAAAATGCTATACTTATCTTGGATATCCCACTGGGTACCAGTACGGACACTGTAGAGGAGTACTTTCCAAGGTGGAAGGTTTACAAAACCCTGTGGTGGCGGTCGACATGCTAATCTGCTCACCCACACTTTCATGGCCCTAGTAGAGTATAAGGACCCCATAGATAGCTCCAAAGTGCCACAAACTATTACCCCAGAGGGAGCCCTCACTGCCTGGAGTGATAACTCAGGACAGTAAAGACCCGGGGAGAATGACCCCCCACTATCTGAAACTTTTGAGGAGAATTTGCTAAATTGTTGCTGGAGGAAGGAAAACTGTGGAGAATCTAAAGAAACTATTATTGCCACCTGGGAGCCTTCCTCCTAACACCCTCTTCCCCTCCCGCATCCGTTATTGCCCCTCCTTCTGTGCCAGTGCTAGCCCTATGTTTGTACCTGCCATTAGTCATGACTCTTACCGCAAGTTCAAGGTATTCTCTGGCATTCGCCCACTCCAAATGGGGAGGTCGATCTGGAAACCTGGATAGACTCTGCTACCCTTGTGGTGCAAGACTGGCAATGCTCTGAGGCAGAAAAAGGGCTCCCTGGTGGAGAGCCTCCAGGGACCTTCCCAACGCATTTCGGCCCCTGAGGGTCTCTGACCCTGACGCCAAAGCCCAAGAGTACATAATTGCCCTTTAAAATGTGTTTGAGGCACCACTAGTGTTGAGGCCTTGAAATGGAAGCTTAAAGATGTTAGACAACAGCCGGGAATTGTTATCTGCCTATATGGATCAATTAGAGGAATCTTGCAAACCATTTTTCGAAAGGGGTTGGACCTGTAGTGAAGTGGACCAGGTAAGACTGGATCATATACTCTGCTCTGCCCAGCACTGTAGCTGGATGTTGCTCAAATTGCAGCTGCATCAAAGAAAATCTGGTCCCTTGCCTTTCCATGTGTTGATGGAGGAGGTACAGGGAAGTTGAGGAGGAGGAAGGTTTTCAGAGCCCTGTGCAGTCGTAGCTGCTACATCCCCTGCCCCAGGTCAGATGCTGATGGTCTGGAATTATTGAAATCACATGACAGAACCCGAGACCCAAATGTCAGCCAAGGGGCCCCAGCCAGAGAGGATGGCTACCGATGTTTTGCCATGGGATGAACTGCTGAGGAGATTAGGAAAGCAACAGACAGTCTCACCATGAAGGCCACTCCTATGAGTACGGGTCCTGACACTTGCCCGACTGTTTCTGCTATGGGGGTGGGTGCCCACAGGCACCTCCTGCTGACAACAGCTCAAAACTTGATGTCTTGGCTATGGAGGTGAGGAACTGAAGAATATCTCCAAATGTCAACCCACCGCCCGGCTGAGGTGGCACCAAGGTTTTCTATTGATGGTACCAATGCCGCATCCCCCAATGTGATGCCTCGTCCCCAAACTTCAGCAGACATATTTTCCATATTTGTGGGAAGGATGGGCACATGAAGAGGAATGCTGGTCTCTAAAGACTTAGAGAGAGTTGTGAGCCGGCTACAAGGAGAGCTTTGGAGCACAAAACAGGGGTTAAGAGATGCACAAAATGACCGCAGTGAAGGTCCCAGAAATGCTAACTCACATCCTTTGTGGCTAGATCATCTGCCCAGGCCCTTGCTCCGCCTCTCCAGACTGGCCCAGAATAGTGGGTCCTCCATGGAGACCACTGTGAAGGTGAATGGAGTGTCTACAAAACTGTATTGGACAGTGGCTCCCAAGTGACAATTATGTTTCAGGACTGGTATCAGGCGCACCTGTCTGATGTACCTCAGCCATTGGAAGGACTGCATGTCTGGGGTTAAGTGAAAAGACCTATCCCTATTCGGGTATATCCGAATTTGGTTGTCTTTTCCCACCTCCATGGCTGGAGTGGCCGAGCAAGTAGAGACCCTGGCATTAGTGTGTCCCCGACTGGACTGTATGATGGGATTCCTCTACTAATTGGACGAATGGCATATGTTTGGACGGTTGGCGCAGTTGTGTTATGAGAAACAGGGGTCAAGGACTGGTAGAGCTTTGAGAATCCCGGCCTTGATCAAGAAGACCTATGAGGCACAGAGAGATGCTGAAAAGTGGACCCAGAGGAACCGGTTGAATTGTCTGGAAGAAGGATCCGAGTCTCTGATTCTGGCGCCAAATGCCCAGTGTACCTTACAGGGAAGTCCGTATCAGAAAGGATATCAAGAATAAAATCCTCATGCTGGATGCACTAGGCGATGGGAAATTGCGGAAGGACTGCTGGTCAAGCCAAGTATTTTGCCTGCCAGAGCCCATGCTTATGCCAGAAGGGTAGCAGTTCAAGTTCATAGTGTCTGAAGAGAGATTTGAGTAAATAGAGGTTGCACTCTGGCTAATGTACATTGTGCAGATACTGCAGTGCTGCCCAGTAACAAGTGCTTGGGGAGAATGACAGAGTGATGCCCGACTTGTTTGATTTTGGGGACTCCCGTTGCCAGCCGAATGGAAAATGAGAATTAGAAAACTTGCCCAAAGAGACCAGGTGTTTTCTTTAAAGGAATGGGACGTAGGATGTGTGCAAGGAGCTGAGCACCACATCCAGCTGCATGATGAAAGGCCATTTCATGAGAGGTCTCGACGCCTGGCCCCTGCTTACATAGATGATGTGAGACGGCATCTGCAAGAGATGCTTGCTGTTGGTGTAATACAAGAATCCAGAAGCCCATATGTTTCACCTATTCTGGTAGTGAGAAAAAGAATGGGACAGTAAGAATGTGCTTGGATTATCGCACCTTGAACGGCGGACTATCCTGATCAGTATACAATGCTTCGCATTCAGGATGCTTTAGACTGCCTGAATGGTAGCAAGTGGTTCTCCGTGCTGGATCTTCGCAGTGGGTACTACCAGATCCCGATGGCCCCGAAGACCGTGAGAAGACAGCCTTTATCTGCCCACTTGGTTTCTATGAATTCATGAGGATGCCTCAAGGGATTTCAGGTGCTCCAGCCACTTTTCAATGACTGATGGGCGTGCGGTGGGGACATGAACTTATTAGAGTGCCTGATGTACCTAGATGATGATTTTGTGTTTGGCAGCTCACTGGAGGAACATGAGAGCAGATTATTCAAGGTGTTGGACCGACTGGAAGACTTTGGCCTAAAACTGTCCATCGATAAAAGTCAATTCTTCCAAACATCTGTAAAGTATGTGGGACACATAGTCTCCACCGAGGAACAGAGACCAACACAAGTAAAGTTGAGGCCTTGACCACCTGGCCACAGCCCCACAATCTAAAAGACCTGCAAAGATTCCTGGGATTCTGTGGCTACTATCGCCGTTCATCAAGGACTATTCAAGAGTGATCCGTCCTTTACTTAATCTTACTCAAGGTTAACCTCCTACCCACAAAAATACAAAAGGTCAGTTTCTTCTGAGCCTGAGAGAGTGTATTTCCGTCCCAATGAAGTATTTGGAGCCAGTTGGACACCTGAGTGTGAAGCTGCTTTTCATGAGATTATATATCAACTTACCCGCTCATCTCCTTGCCTATGCAGATCCAGCGAAGCCTATGTCTTGCACACTGATGCTAGCCTGCAAGGCTTGGGGCTGTATTGTACTAGGAGCACGAGAATGGCCTGAGACCAGTGGCCTTTGCCAGTAGAAGCCTGACCCCATCCGAAAAGAATGTGAATCCTGTACATAAGTTAGAGTTCCTAGCTTTGAAGTGGGCTATTGTTGACCAGTTCCATGAGTACTTGTATGAGGCTAAGATACTAGTAAAACTGACAATAATCCTTTGACCTATGTGCAGACTTCAGCTAAGTTGGATGCCACTGGCCATAGGTGGCTTTCTGCATTATCTACATACGACTATGCTGTTGAATACAGAGCAGGCCTGAACCACATGGATGCTGATGCCCCTCCCGAGGCCTATTCCCAGAATGACTGGGTCAGACTGTCAGAACCTGATATTGAGCACTCTGCCAGAAGTTTGACAGGAGAAACAAATGTCCATGGACGCAGTGGACTGTACGTGGATTGTTTGGGACCCTCTGAGAATTGCATACCTGCTGCTTATTGCCACTTTTCTGCAATAGACATTGGTGCACTGCCTCAGCTGGACAATGACAGTATTCAGCGGGCTCAATCCCAAGGTCCCATAATCAAATCAGCTTTAGAAGCCCTCACGCGAGGAAAGATGTGTCCAAATTACGCTCCACAGATTTGAGAACTGCATTGTTACACAAGGAAGGTCCTAAACTGAAACTGATCAATAGACTGTTATACAGAGAAACAGTAGACAGAGGGGGCAAATAGACAAACAACAACTAGTGCTGCCCACTGCCTTCGAGACTCAGTACTGAGGTCCTTACACAATCACATGGGGCACCTTGGTATAGACAGAACACTTGACTTGGTGAGATCCACATTCTATTGGCCTAAGATGGGGCTGATGTTGAGCAACACATTCGAATTTGTAGTTGCTGTTTACAGAGGAAAGCCCTGCCCCAGAGGGCTGCCCCCTGTTAACATCACCACCAGTGCCCCATGGAGCTGGTCTGTATTGACTTCCTGAGTTTGGAGCCAGATCAAAGAAATATCAGTAATGTGCTGGTAGTCACTGACCATTTACGAGATATGCCCAAGCTTTCCACCAAGGACCAGAAGGCATCCACTGTGGCCAAAGTACTTATAGAAAACTTTTGTTCACTATGGGGCACCACAAAGAATCCATTCTGATCAAGGGAGGGACTTTGAGAGTTGTCTGATCAAAGAGATGCTTTCTCTGTGGGGAGTGCGAAAGTCCAGAACCACCCTTACCACCCCCAGGGGGACCCACAGCCTGAACGTTTCAACCGCACTTTGCTAGATATGCTAGGCACCCTCCACCCAAAGGACAAGCCTAGATGGAGCCAACAAATTAGCACCCTGGTACCTGCCTACAACTGCACCAAAAGTGATGCCACTGGGTTCTCCCCTATCACCTGATGTTTGGAAGAGAAGCTTGACTGCCGGTAGATGTATGTTTTGGAGTTTCTCCTGATGGGGTTCGAGCTGACAACTATTTACAGTATGTGCAAAAGTTAAAGGCCCAGCTAAATCATGCATACCAACTAGCTCAAACCATGGCTGCCAAAAAGAAATCTGGCCAACAAAAAGGTATGATAAAAGGTGAAGCACAGGAACTCCAGGAGGGAGCTCAGGTATTGCTAAGGAATCTGGAACTGCATGGCAAACATAAGATTGCTGACAGATGGCACCATCTCCTCACATTGTAGTGGGCAAAGTAGATGATTTACTGTGTACAAAATAAGGCCTGAGAATAATTCAAAAGATGTTAAAACAATGCATAGAAATCATTTACTACCCATTGGACAAATCTTAATTAAGTCTGAGCCCCAGAAACTGCCCCTCTGGACCAGTGACTAGAGCTGCTGCTAAGCAAAATTAAGAAAGTCTGCACCTACAGAAGCTGAGTTAAAGTGTTCCCTTCCATGAGTTCCAGTTGAACATGACTGTCAGTCCATGTCAGAGGAAAGTGAGTGTGGCTTTGAATACTACCCTTCTTACGAACTGAGTCAATTGTTTGGGGCAATCCTCTAGTCAATCCTGGAGATGAAGCTGGGCCTTCTGGACTGTCTAAGCCCCAGCTTTGTCCCTGGAGCCAATGCTCCCAGAAGTGAAGTGCAAAGCATCAAGTCAGATGATATGGAATCATTGTGTATGGTTGACTTGTTTGAGCTTTCAGAGGAAGAAAATGATGGACTGGGACAAACTGATGATATACCAGAACAAGAAAAGTGTGTTGAGTGCCCTGATAATTCACTGCCAGTGTCAGAAAACTCCCCATGTGAGCCAAGTGTTGTGGACTCTGAGATTGCAAATCATGGAGCTGAAAGTGCCCCAAGTTCTAGCCTCTCTACCTCAATGGAGACTCCCTGACAAGTGAGGACAATGCTGAAAATGAGGCTCAGGGTGCAGAGACTGTAACAGTTCCCCTAGAAAGACTGGTTGAGCTGTAAAGCCTGTGGTGCACCTCAGTTATGATTCCCCTGGGAGGCCTGTGGACTTGTCTCTCAATGTTGTCCATAAAGGAGTGTAGTGTCCCCAAGCTCATTGCCCAAACTGAACATCAGTGCTAACTCCAAGTTACTTGTGTTGCCCTCTAGGTATGGTGCCCCTGCCCCATCCAGCCCCAAGGTAGCTGATAGGAAGGGCCCCTCTCTTCAGGTTTCATGTACAGGAGGTAATAACCTGAGTTATGGTACAATGTGTGTATAATACTGTGAAAAAGTGATGTACTGAAAAGTTTCAGAAATATGTTTCTGGTAAGGTGATATGTTGACTGATGATTACATGTATAAGCCTCAATGTGATACTGATGTAAATGTATATGGTTGTATTGAAACTTATGGAGGTACTTACTTGATGCGGACGACAAGTTTTCCACGCCAGGAAGGGTGTAACCCCCTGCAAATGGGAGTTCTCAGGGTCTTCCGGAGCTTGCCTGAATGCTCCAAGTCTGGGTGGTGTTCGGGGTCTGAGCTGTTTAAATGTGGTTCCAAGTGAGTGCTATTTGAGCCTCCACGTACTGTCTCTTTAAGACTGTCTGCTTGCAGGCTTAATTAGTTTGTATGGGTGGACTGTGTATTTAATGCTCGAATCCCGCCAAGTTGCTGTCAATTAGCTCCATCTCTGCCATCGCTACATGTGCAGAGGGAGCCTTGTTGAAAGATGTAACTGTTTGTCAGAAATCGTTTAGAGTGACTGAGAAAATGTAGTTTATCTAACCTGTCTTCATTTCAGCACGAACTGTTTCAGTGTAGCTTTTTTCATTTTGGTCCTGAATAGCTGACTTGGACCAATCAGGATGATAGGAGACCCTAAAATGGAGCCTGTGGACGAATCGTAACTTGGACTCTCAATTTTGAGCCAGCCACAAGGGGATTGTATGGGCAGTGACTCTGGGAAATGTAGTTTTAACCATGGCGCTTTTTCCACCAACAGAGGGAGTCTTATTGTGAGTGACAGCCGAACCAGCCAACAGAATGGTGTGGAGCTAAAGGAAATGCCCTACTCTGTGACTGGAAAGATTAGATCAGTTGTGACTGTGAAGAGAGAAGGAGTTCTGTGCTTCTGCTGTGTATAGTTTCACCTGGGAAGCGCGTGTGAGGCCCTGAGTTTCAGTCTGCAGCCTTTGTGAGTGCCAGCTTGGACTGAATCTGAGTTGTGAGGAGAAAGAAGCACTAGAAGTGTAAAATCAGGCTCACCCTGTAAAGACTGGAGAAACTGCTGAATCGCCTTCGGTCTGTCAGGAACTGAAGCTGCTGTGTGTGCTCGGGTATTTTGCAGTAACTGTAATCGGGATCGAGGAGCAGCCTGCCTTGTATAGTACTTTCCTTTACATATGAATGTGTGTAGTGCTTGTGGGGAATCGCTATTTCCAATCCCCATGCTGTGTGCTGTGTGTTGAGCGGGAAGCAAACCCCAGCTTGTCTCGGACTAAATCCGTTTGCTATCAACTGCAGTGGGTTCAGTCACAAGGACCTTGTCTCTATGCCCTGTTGTTCTGGCAATCCAAAAGAACATCTACCATCCGGTCCTCAGCTTGGGTATTGTGAGTACAAATTAGGGTATTTCCTGCAGCCTGTTTTCAATCACAAGTGTGTCATCTAATTCTTGTTGTTTCATTGCTTCATGGACTGAGCCATCCAGCTCTGGATTACAATTGGGTATTGTGCATATATTTTCTTCTACAGGGCCCTATCCATCTGCACCTGCCGGCCAACCCCGGCAACGGACCTGGCTAGCCCCCAACCTGGGTACCCAGAGTGTGACTTTTCAGCCCCTGTATGTGTGCACAGTACTGTGATTTAATGCCACCAATTAACCTGATTTCCCTCCCATGTTACTGCCCTCTAAATAAATCAGATTTGTTGTTGTTATACTATATACTGTCTGTGGTGTTGGTACTTATGGAAACAGTATTGTGTTTTGCTGTGTATGTTGTTTAACCTTATTTTACAGGGGGTCCTCAGAGACATGCTGCAGAATCAGTCTTGAGGGTAAGTGGTATCTATATGAGTGAACAGTGTGTATCGTGGAGTATTGGGGCTGTAACTCCGTGTACTGTGTGAGCCACTAGAGGGAATAAAAGGGGTCTCAGTGTCCAGAGGGCTGTGACCAAGCTAGTCTAACCACTACAAACCCTGACCTCTGGGTGGAGGCACCGCCATAGGACCTAAGCCCCTCAACCTGTCCGTAGTCAAACAGGCAGGGGTAGTAGCCCTTAGGATAGCGCCACCTGGGGTTACACAGACACAAAAATTCTTAGGTCTCCCAACTCTGTACCTCCTGTTGACAAGAGAATGGACAAGAGGTACACCTTGTCTGGCTCGGATACTGAATTTCTTTACCAACAATGCAGCCATGTTGTGGTAGTGCAGGCTGCTGCCTGTGACAAGGCAAACATCCCTTGTTAACACCCCCAGACAAAGATTCCAGGAAGATAGATGCCATGGCAAAGAAACAGTACTTGGCATCATCTTTGGGACTCAGGCAGGCCAATTATATGGCCTATACAGCCAGGTACCAGGAGTCCAGGTGGGACACTGTACTGGCACTGCTACAGGCCTCCCTCCAGCTAGCCAGGAGCTGGAGGGTGGCTGCTGATGGGACTGAGGCATCAAAGGTGCAATTTCATGCTGCTGTGGACTCCAATGATGTGTCATCAAGAGTCATGGCTACATCTGTGGCTCTTCGGAGAATGGCTTGGCTCAGATGTACTAGCCTTCGCAGGACACCCAGGCTAAGGCCATGGATTTCCCTGTAGTGGGTAATTCTCTGTTTGGGAGCAGACAGAGAATTACATGAAGAAAATGGATGAGTACAGGACCACTTATAGGAGTGCACAGGCCAAGGAGAGGCAGGCAACTCCTCAGAGGCAGCAAGCTAGGGGGCAGGGGCAGGCCTTTCACAGGCCTTTCTACCAGGCGCAGGCCCCTCTTCCTTTCTCAGAGGGGGTTCTTCAGAGGAGAGGCAGAAGGGAATGAGCAGGGCTGTCCACCCCTCAGCCTAAGGCTCCTGCCAAGACACCCTGATGTGTCAGCCCGGGTCGACTCCCCATTCCAGAAGGAGGCAGGCTGGCTTACTTTGTCTAGGACTGGATGTCTGTTACCTCAGACAAGTGGGTCCTGGAGGTTGTAAGCCAGGGGCTGGTTCTCAGTTTCAAAAGTTTTCCAAACTGAGACCCAGATCCTTTCCACCTGCAAATACTTCAGAAACCCTTGCTCTAGAGGCAGAGGTGTTGTCTCTACTGGCTTTAAAGACCATAGAGAGTTCCTACTCCATACAGGGGCAAAGGTCTGTACTCCAGGTACTTCTTACACCAAAAAAGACAGGGGAGTGGCAACTATCCTAGATCTAAGATACCTAAACAAGCACCTAATAAAGCCAAAATTCAAAATGGTGACTCTGGGAACAATTTTTCCCTCTCTGAGGCCAGGAGACTGGCTAGCCTCCCTGGACCTCAAGGATGCCTATTTTCACATTCCCATCAGGTGCTCCCACAGAAAGTACCTCAGGTTCGAATTGCCCTCAGGCCATTATCAGTTCAGAGCAATGCTCTTCGATCTAACTACAGCTCCAAGGGTGTTTACAAAGTGCCTAGCAGTAGTAGTGGCCTTTTAAGAAGAAAGAGGATTTCTATTTTTCCATACCTGGATGACTGGCTTCTTGTGAGCCAGTCTCCAGACAGAATCAAGTCAGATCTGCAAGTCACCCAGCAAGTTCTCACTTCCTGGGGTTCCTTCTCAATCTTCCCAAGTCAGTCCTCGAACCAGTACAGCTCCTCACTTTTATAGGAGCAGAACTGGACACCTTCAAAGCAAGAGCCTTCCTTCCTTTGGAAAGGGCAAAAGCCATCTCTCAGCTGGCCTCTTCCTTTCTCCCTCTGGTTTCTCGACTGGCAAGACATTTTCTGCAGCTTTTGGGCCACATGGCAGCTTCCACAGCAGTGGTCAAGGAGCCAGGTTTCAGATGAGGGACACTCAGTTCCATCTGAGAACTTTTGGTCCCAAAGGAAAGATCCTCTTACCAAGCTAGTTCCTGTTACTTAGACCTTAATTCAGGCCCTTCAGTGGTGGCAGGACCTGAGCAATCTGAGACAAGGTGTTCCATTTGTCTCTCAGACTCACTCTGTGGTTCTCACCACAGATGCTTCCTTTGGGGTGGGGAGCCCATCTGGGGCTCTCATGGCCCAGGGACTGTGGTCCCTCAGGAATCCCTTCTTCACATCAACCTCCTGGAGCTCAGGGCAGTACTTCTTGCCCTACATGCTCTCTCAGTCAGTTCAGAACAAGGTGGTTCAGGTCAGGATGGACAACACTACCACCATGTGGTATATCAACAAGCAGGAGGCACTCGGTCCATAGCCTTGTGCACAGAGGCCATGAAAGTATGGTCCCTAGCATATTCCTCGCGGACCTCTCTAATAGCGGTCCATCTCCCAGGAAAGGACAATGTGATAGCAGATGCATTGAGCAGGATTTCCCAGGGCCATCACAAATGGTCTCTGGACCCTTTGGTGTTGAAGGTGATTTTCTCAAGGTGGGGCACTCCAGAGATAGATCTCTTTGCAGCCCCAGACAATCACCAACTTCCTCTGTTCTGTTGCAGACCCCAGTCTTGGTTTCATTCCATCTGGATGCTCTGATTTTGAACTGGGAAGGAAGTTTCTTTATGCCTTCCTTCCTTTTCCTCTATTGTTCAAGGTTCTAGTCGAGGTAAGGTCACAACCATGCAAAGTGATTCTGATTGCTCCAGACTGGACCAGGCAGCCTTGGTACCTCTGTTGCTGTCCTTAGCAGTCCATCTTCCCTGTTTCTTCCCAGGAATTACAATGTGCTAACCTCCTCTCAGGGAGGATTTGTTACCCCAATCTCCAGTCACCAATCTCAAGGCATGGCTCTTGAAGAGTTAGAGTATGCAGATTTACATCTGTCCCAAGAGGTTCTGGATATCCTCAAGGCTTCTGAAAGTCTGCCACCAGAAAAACCTACAACTCCAAATGGAAAAGGTTCAGTATTTGGTGTTCCAAGAAGCACATTTCTCCAGACACTGCTGAGTTGTCCACAGTTCTGGATTACATGGTTTACCTTAATGGCCTAGGCCTCAAATCAGCTACTCTCAAAGTGCATTTATCAGCTATCTCTGCTTTCCTGTCAGTGGGGAAGTCTTCTCTCTGTCATCTCACCCTGTATTCTGTACATTTTCAAAGGATTGCTTCATACCAATCCCCTTTTAGGAACCCTGCTCCTGCCTGGGATTTGAATATATGAATTGCTCAGCTGATGCAACCCCACCCTTCGAGCCTATGTCCTCAGCAGAGCTCAAGTTCTTGACTTGGAAAACTGTGTTTTTGTTGCTGTTACTTCTGCCAGACGTATCAGTGAATTGCAAGCCCTGTCAGTGGAGCCTGACTTCATTTCTTTCCATAGAGATAAGGTGGTCCTTAGAACCAATAGAAGGTTCCTACCTAAAGTGGTTTCTGATTTCCACCCAAACCAATCCATGTCTCTTCCTGTGTTCTTCACTGATCACACCTCCTCAGGGAATGGAGGCTGCACAGTTTAGATGTTAAAAGGGCCCTTAGTTACTACATAGAGCATATAAATGGTCACAGGTTTGACTCCTCCAGTTGTTCCTCACTTATGGGGAAGTAGGTAAGGAAAACCTGCCACCAAGAGAACCATTGCCAGGTGGATTGTGTCCTGTATTCAATTTTGCTATGAAAAGCTGGGAAAACTGCACCCTCAGGCCTGAGGGATCATTCCACTAGAGGTACAGCTGCATCTCTGGCTGCAGCTAGATATCCCCTGTTAGAAATCTGCCAAGCAGCCACCTGGAAAACAGTTCATACCTTCACCAAGCATTACTCTCTGGATATTCAGGCTAGGAGTGATGCTCAGTTTAACACAGCAGTACTTCAGAGCCCATTCCCAAAGTAGGTTCTGTCCCTCCTCCTGGAGGTACTGCTTGGTAGTCTGTAATTGTCAGAATACAGCAAGACTTCATGTTGTTTGAAGAAAAATTACTCACCTTAGTAATTGTGTTTCTTCTAATGGAGTCTTGCTGTATTCATGTTCTCCTGCCTCCCCTCTCAGAACCTGTTTTGGAAAGTGGGTGGGCAGGTGCAGGTGAGTGTTGCACCCTAGGGTGTCTTTAGCCCATTCCTGTTGTGTTGGGTGCTTTGTGTTGTTTAATTAAGAATTCTTAGTTCTTATTGCCTGATTTTTTGTTCTTTGGGTTTCCTGACTTGAGTCTTTAGGGAATCCAAAGTCTCTCTTGCCAGTTCGCTACTAAGAGTTTACAATTTCCACATTATATAGTCAGTGAGTTTTAGCTCATAAGAATCTGACGGTTGGGTTTCAAAGGACACAGACAGAGTTTTCAACCAAGCTCAAGCCCAACGTTCTATGCCTAGCATAGAATTTTAACCCTTCGCCTCCGGGCAGTTCAAGAGCTGGAGCTAACTGCAACTTGTCAGAATACAGCAAGACTCCATTAGAAGAAACACAATTACTAAGGTGAGTAATTTTTCTTCTAGCCCTCAACTGAACCTTTGCAGGGCTACAGACTTTCAGCAACCTAGGGTTAACCCATTATCTGTTGCACTGGAATTTATTATTGAAGCTTTGAAACAGTCAGGCAGACTACAGTGTCAGATTACAGACAGTCCAGCTGTAGCTATCTTCTTCTGTTTTTTTTTTTTTTTTTAATATTTTTCTATTCAACCTTTGTGCATTTGTTATCCAGTGCTAGTGAAAGGTGGGGACTTACAACACCTCTGTTTATCCACAGAATCACTCTGATTCCCTCAAATGCCACATAATATGTAGAAATGTAAGGTAACTTACTCCAAGCTTTCTTCAAAACAGAAGCTCTGCTGGGCTCACTCCTGTAGTAGCATTGACCCAAATGCCAATAGAAACTGCAGCATTCTTTTTCCAGTCATTCCACTCCATATGTGCACTCTGGTTAGATTTAAGTAAGTAGGTAGAAATTTATTTTAAACACTTTTCCAAAGATCAAAGTGCTTTACAAATAACAATAAACAAAACAAATACAGTAGTAACAGTACAAAATCATAGGCCATAAGCTTTACAAATAAAAAGTTTTCAACTCTGTTTTAAAATTCTCGACAGTCAGGCAGCCAGTATTCGATGAGGTAGAGAATTCACAGGCAGGAGCTGCATATGAAAACGCATGAGCTCCAGATGTTTTCAAATGAACCCTGGGAATCTCTAGCAATCCTCGTCGGTGGATCGGAGTGAGTGAGAGGGCAGTAGGAGTAAGGAGATCTTTCAGATACTGCGGTCCCTGTTCGGTAAGGGCTTTATAGGTCAGTATGCCGACCTTGAAGGTGATTTGCCATTGTACCAGTAGCAGCGCAACCCGCTGCAGAACAGGCGAATATGACTATGCCTAGATGTTCCAGTCAAAAGTCACTAGCTGCAGGCGACTAATATCAACTCCCGTAGCCCCAGGTAAAAGGAATTGCAGTAGTCAAGGTGAGTGGTCACAAAGGTGTGGACCAGATTGGGAAGGTCAGTCGAGGAACCAGGTGTTTCACCCGAGCGATATTCCTCAGATGGAAAAAGAGGACTTAACAATGGCTGACACCTGTGATTTCAGAGTCAAACCGCTGTCAACAATAAAGCTCAGGTTATGCACCTGGCCTGAGGTCAAGAGCTGGGCACCACCAAGCCAAAGGCTGATGGTACTTCAGGCCTATGACCCGCCTCAAAGGCGACCTGGGTCCGCAACCAGTACCTCGGTCTTATTCGGGTTTAACCTTAGCCAGCTGGCGCTCATCCAGTCATTAATTTCAGCTAGACAGCTGTTAAGCAGAGGGATTGCATCATCCTGACGGGGAGTAAGGACAAATACAGCTGGGTATCATCTGCATAGCAGTGAAAACCCAGACTGTAACACCTAATGATATCTCCTAATGGCAGCATATAGACTGTGAACAACATGGGCGCCAAGATGGAGCCCTGCAGTACCCCACAGGACAGAGATGGTATCAGAGGAATAAATCCCACAGTAATCCTCTGAGTCCACCCCTGTGAGGAAAGATTGAAACCAATGTAGAACTGTACCAGACAGTCCACAAAGAAAGCGCAGGCACTCCCAACAGCACACCTTGGTCCACAGTATCAAATGCTGCAGAGAGCTCAAGAAGGACTAGGAAGCAGTGTTTAATTTTGGCTACTACTTCTACTCTGGCTTGTGGACAATAGGGTGTTCCCATCAATGAGCATTGCCTTTGAGCTGTAAGGAGTCATGAAATTCTTAGATGTAAGCTGGCATCCGTTGTCACCACACTCAGTTTAGGAAACATAGAAACATGGAAATTGTTGGCAGATAGGGCCTTTGACCCACCTAGTCTGCCCCATTACCCCTAACAGCTGCACTCTGTCATGATCTGTTGGAATCAGGTTGTACCCTCCCCGACTACCAGCAATCCTCTATGCCTATCTCAAGCATTTTAAAACCTGTAATCTCTTTCAAAATAAAACTCAAAAGGGAATGTGTTTGTATTGGAGATAGAGATATTGTAAATGTATAGTTTGCCAGTGATGTTGGTAAAATCTGGGAATGTCACACTTCCCAAAGCTTTGCAAAGTTTCCCAAACTCGTAAAGTTTGCTACCAATTTCTGAATATTAAAAAATAACACATTCACTTTGATAAATCACCTTTGGGACAAGTGAACAAGTGTTGCTAGCCTTGCTTGTAGAGCAGAAAGCAGCTAACTAAAAGAAGCTACATTTTCTTATTAATTTAACACTTATATCTCAGCAGGAGTCAGTGTCTGAGATTAAGTAGACAGATACTTTATTAGAAGTAGAAGGGGTCTTATTTAGGGTTTAAAAAAAGGAAGAAAAGAAAGAAAGTCAGTGTGTGTTCTGTGTTGGGAAGAGTACTGTATCAGCTGACTTTGCTAAACCAGTAGCTGGAGAGAGAGCTTAATTGGGGTGTGACTTAGACACTATAAAAGCAGGTGACTCAAATTACAACTTCCTGTTGCTAGCCTTTTTTCTTACTAATTGCCCTCCATCCCACCCTAAGCCAGTTCTACTTTTATAGCCACTGGATTTGACTGTCAATAGGAACTTCCTGTTTGGCAGTAGGAAGGAAGGATCATAGAGAAACATTGGTTTTGTCAACCCTAAAGGAAATAAGTAGCTCACTCTCCCCTAGCTGCTGGTGGTCTGACATTGAGCAAGGAAGAAGGAGGCTACTGAAGAAGATAGGAGTTGCTGTCCCAGAACAGGAAGGATGAGAGTTGTAAGGAGAGGAGAGAGTAAGCATACAGAGAAACAGGAGAGGGACACACAATAAGACATGATAGGAGTGGTGCAGTGCAATGGCTGTGGGGCAGCAGTGTTCCTGGAGACATTCTGGAGGCTGCGATGCTGCCCTATTTGCAGGCACCTCTCTGGTCTGAGAGAGGAGGTTGCCTGCCCCGAGGCTGACCTGGCTAGGATTCAGGAAACCTCCTCCCCACTCCAGGGACCACCAGGGCCAATGCCACTACCTCAGAGGTTGCCAAGAAAGAGGAGAGGCTGGACCAGGGTGGGCTCAGGAGGAGAGGGTGGTGGAACAGAGTTGCATCCTCCAGCTGTACTCTCCACAGTTCATTCGCTCTTCTGGTGGATAGTGGTTCCTCTATGGAGGCACCTGCAGTGGAGGCCAAGGAGGATGCTGGGAACCTTCACAAAGGAGACCCACAGGAGGGTGGCATGGGACCCCACAGGGAAGGAAACAACTCCTGGTGGGGACTCAATCATTAGCGGGGAGGAAGGAGAGGGAGGTAAGGTGCCTTCCTGGCGCCACGGCTTGGAGGGACAGGAAGCGAATCCTCAGGATCGGGAGGAGCTGCACGAGGGAGGGAGCTGGATGTCATTGTCCACCTAGGGACAAATGACCTGGCTAGGAATGGGATCAGAGCAGTGCAAGAGGAGTTTGTAGAGTTGGGAGGGCCTTAGACAAGTAGCCATACAGTAACCTTCTCGGAGGTGCTGCCTGTTCTGGCAAGGGTGATGCTAGGGCACTCTTCACCAGGGAATTCAATGAGTGGTTGAAAAACTGGTGTGGAGCTCAGGGTTTTGGCTTCATTGGGGACTGGGAGCCATCTGGAGGATGCAGACCTACACTGGTGCGATGGTCTGCATCTGTCCAGAGGGGAACCAGGATCCTAGATGAGAGGTTTAAATGCTTCATTGGCAAGCATTTAAACTAGCCACAGGGGAGGCACTGAAAGGAGCAGGAAATCCCAGCCTCCCCAACAAAACATGGTAATTAGTGAGGTAAACACCAAGGTAGAGAAGTTATTAGGGAGCAGGACAGAGGTAAATGTAAAAAAGGCAAAGGCAGTAAGGACAGGAATGGGACTAAAAGGGTAAGGCTTTCAAAAGTGGAGGGTGATGTGTACCAATGCCCGTAGTCTGTGTAACAAGCTCCTGAACTAGTGGCCTTGATGGAAAGGGTTGCCTGGATATTGTGGCAGTCAGAGAAACATGGTACAAGAGAACCATGACTGGGATGTCAACATACCAGGATACACAATCTACAGGAGGGACAGGGAGGGTAAAAGAGGAGGAGGAGTAGCTCTCTATGTAAAGGAAGGGATCAAAGCAACAGAACTAAAGAGTAAACAGGAGCAGATGAGGCACTCTGGGTCACCCTGGAGACAGGAAATGGCACCACAATCTGCATGGGGTTGTATACAGACCCCCATCTCAGGAGAGGCAAAGGACAAGAAATGATAGAGGGCTTCCTTAGAATGGCAGAAAAAGGGAGATATTGTTGATGGGGACCTGAATATGCCAGATGTTAACTGGAGCTCTCTTTGCTGCAGGCACATCAAGAGCAGGGTCATTCTTGATGCCCTACAGGGGCATGCCTCAGACAGCTAGTATTGGAACCCACTCGGGAGGAGCAATCTTAGACCTGGTACTCTCAAATGGGGATGGAGAAAGAATCTCAGATTTAGAAGTGGGTAGCCATCTGGGAACAAGCGACCACCAAACAGTGTGGTTCATGATAAACACAGCCATACAGTCAAGCCAACAAAAGCAAGAGTATTGGACTTTAGGAGGGCTGACTTTGGGAAATGAGGGAGTGCCTCAGAAAAGCACTAGCAAACAGGCAAGAAGGAGGGTGGAGGAACAATGGGAGTAATCAAAACAGCCATCACAGAGGACAATGTTTGTGTAAAGCAAATCAACAAAACACAACAAAGGAAAAAACGCTATGGTTCTCAAAAGAGGTGGCAGAGAAGGTTAAGGAGAAAAGGATAGCATTCAGGAAATATAAGGAAATACAGAAGGATCAGGACAGAGAACTTTATCAGTTAAAGCAGAAAGAGACTGGGAAGGCAGTCAGACTAGCAAAGGCCCAAACCGAGGAAAGGATAGCCAATTCTGTTAAGAAGGGGATAAGACCTTTATAGGTACATTAGGGAGCGAAGAGACCAAAGGAGCGATACTGAGGCTTAATAAAGGGAGGAATGTGGGTAGAGGGTGACAGTGAAAAGCAGGGATACTGAACGAATATTTCTGCTCAGTATTCACAAAGGAAGAGGAAGGGAGGTACCTAAACCAAACAAGAGAAACACTCTGAAGACGGGGTTGATACCAGTCCATTTACAGAAGAAAGGGTTCTGAAAGAACTAATAAAATTAAAGGTGGACAAAGCAATGGGGCCTGATGGCCTAAAAGAACTAAGGGTAGAACTAGTGACACCGCTGACTACTCTCTTCAACAAATCATGGGAGGATGGGGTGGTACCCGAGGACTGGAGGAGGGCAGATGTGATTCCTCTTCACAAAAGTGGGAGTAGGACAGAGGCAGGAAACTACAGACCAGTTAGTTTGACCTCAGTGGTAGGGAAAATGATGGAATCACTCTGAAGGAAAGAATTGTTTAGTACCTAGAGGCCAGTGGGGCACAGGACCGAAGGCAGCATGGATTCACGATGGGAAGGTTGTGTCAGACGAATCTAATAGATTTCTTTGACTGGGTGACCAACGTAGTAGACCAGGAGGGGCTGTGGACATGGCCTACCTAGATTTTAGCAAGGCATTTGATACAGTCCCACACAAAGATTAATACACAGTTAGCCAGCCTTGGGTGGGTCCCAAGGTGGTAACCTGGATAAAAATTGACTAGATAATGGGACGAAAGGGTAGTAGTAAATGGAGTACACAGTGAAGAAAGGAGGGTTACTAGCGGGTACCATGAGGTTCAGTACTGGGACCGGTCCTTTTAATGTCTTTATAAGTGACATTGCAGAGAGAACTGAAGGAAAAGTATGTCTCTTTGCAGACGACACAAAGATCTGCAACAGGGTTGATACACAAGATGGAGTGGAAAGGATGAGAAGGGACTTGGCAGTTAGGAGGAATGGTCAAATGTATGGCAGCTCAGATTCAATGCAAAGAAGTGCAAGGTAATGCACATGGAAACAAAACCCAGGGAAGAGTACACAATGGAGGGTGAGATACTGACAACAGTAAAATGGAAAGGGACCTCGGGTAATTATATCAGATGACCTAAAGGTGGGCACGCAATGTGAGAAGGCAGTAAGGAAGGCTGGGGGATACTGGGATGCATAGGAAGAGGCATCAGTAGTAGAAAACAGGAAGTTGTTATCCTCTGTACAGGCAGTTGGTGAGACCCCATCTGAGTACTGTGTGCAGTTCTGAAGACCCCATCTCCAAAGACATAGAGTGGAGGCTGTCCAGAGGAGGGCAACCAAAATGGTGCAGAGTCTGCATCAGAAGACATACAAAGAAAGACTAAAGGAGCTTAATATGTATACCCTTGAGGAAAGAAGGAGAGAGGGACATGATAGAAACGTTCAAGTACCTCAAGGGAATCAACAAAGTCCAAGAGGGTAGCATCTTTCAGAAAAAGAGATGTGCAAGAACAAGGGGCACAATTTGAAGATAGAAGGGGACGGCTCAGAGGTAATGTGAGGAAGTATTTTTCACTGAGAGGGTTGTGGATGCATGGAACAGCCTCCCTAAGGAGGTCGTGGAGTCAAGAACAGTGGGGAATTCAAGAATGCATGGGACAGACATAAGGCAGTCCTAGTGGGGGTAGGAGGAAGTAAGCTGTTGGTTAACTAGGATCTGCAGCTTATCTGTTAGGTAGGAAAATGGGCAGACTAGGTGGGCCAAACGGTCCTTATCTGCCAGTCAGATTCTATGTTTCTATGACACTGGCATTCTTCATGAGGAGGGGTCCCAAAAGGCCATGTTGAACATTTGGTGCAATACCTCAAAAATGGCCAAGTTACATCCGGCATTGCATAATTTCTACGCACATTTGTAACTTTGGTCATTTGATAGCTTTTCACAGCCCTATCGGCTCTGGCTAGAGTTTGTTAATATTAGTGTCTCACATTTTAGTTGTATTACTTTTAGAGGTATGGGATCCATGGTGGTCTGGGGATGGAGCCAGCTGCTTGGTGGGTTATCCAGGAGGGGCTGACTGTGGTGCAGATAGAGTGGGTTCAGCTACTGGCAAGGGTGGTCAGCTGGGATTGGGGTTGGTCCAGCTTCAGGAAGGGGTCAGTTTGGGAGTGAAGAGGCTGTTCACCTGGGTTTTTTTCTGCTGACTCTACTGTAGCCTCGGAATAAACCTTTGTTGCAGTCAATTTTTCTAGCAACTTGTGCTTTTTGTGTTTTTTTTTTTATTTTCAAATTGTGCATCTGATGTGCCATACCTTGAGTGCAAATGCTCCTGTGTGTTTGCTGTCCTGGACCCTTGAACACTTACAACTGTCAGAGTGGTATCAGAGGTTGTATTATTATATCATTGATTAAGATGGCTCAATAATATGTTAACATTAAAAAAAAAAGAAAGAAAAACTTACTCTGAACATGTTCTTTTTCTAGGCTGCTGCCCGTGACTAAGACACTCTTTATAGACTAAGAGTCTCTCATTCAGAGAGGAAAGGCGACTCTGATTGGTCATGAGCACTCCCTAGGTCTGTAAGAAAAGGCTAGGATGGCAATATCATCTTGAGGCACAGAAAGTGCACTGCTGTCTTTATACGAACATACAAAATGGCCAGCAGAAACATGCCTCCCGGTTATCGAGTCTGCTCAAGTGTGTAGCTAGCACCTCATTTCACAGCTGCCCTCCCACCCCTCCATTCCCAGTATCCCTACCCTGTCCCAACCCCTCTTGAAACTGCCCACCATCTTACAGGACACAATGTCATCCGTAAGGTGTTCTATTTGTCCACCACTCTTTCAGTGAAAAAATATCTCCTCATCTCCCTCCTGAATCTTCCCTTCCAATCTCAGTCCATGCCCTCTCATGTCCCTCCCCTTCTCATCTGGAAAATCCTTCTGTGTTGGTTTTGTTTATCCCTTCAGATAATTAAAGGTCTTGATCATATCCCCCATCCCTCCTTTCCTCCAGTGAATACATATTCAGCTCTCCAGACTGTCCTCATAGGGCTTGCTCTCTAATCCCTGGATCATCTTTGTGGCTCTTCACTGCACTCCCTCCAACAATCTGATGTCCTTCAGGAATGGGCACCAGTATGCACGCAGTACTCCAGGTGAGGCCTGACCAATGACCCTATACAGAGGCAGGATAACCCTCCTCCTTCTGGAGGAGATCCCTCTTGCAATACACCCCAGCATTTTGTTAGCGCTGCAGCTTTCCTGCACTGAGCAGAGTTGTTCATGCTCCCATAATTTATTTATTTATTGAAATGTTTCACCAGGAGGGCACACTGAACTACAAGTAGCTCATCTCACGGTGCAACCTGGGGTTGTGGGATACATAGGATAAAACACTGAGTGACACAGAAACACAATATACACAATAGAGTAGCATACAATTGAGAGGCCAGTATAGCATGATTATACAACCACATTCAAGCAAAAAAAAAAAATGAGGGAGGAGCAAACAGGCAGTGCATAAAATAGAGTGCAGTCAGACAGGACTAGGCGGGCTGGTGGCAGCAGCAGCACAATAGTACAATGAGCAACAGTCCCCCCCACATTCACCTGACTAATGCATGCTACAGTTCAAAAGAAGTGCAAGTTAATATTAAAGTTAGAAGTCAAGTGCAATTTGGTTTGGGGCTTGCTGGTTTAAGCAGAAAAGTGCAGGAGGAGGAGGAGGAGAGAGGTGGGAAGGGAGAGGAAAGGAGGAGGAAGCATGCCAAGAAAGGACCCTTCAGGATGCAGTGAATGCTGCCAGGGGCAGAAACAAGGTGAAGTTTGGGGATACCATGCCAAGAGCATACTGCTTCAGGATGTAGTGAACTCTGCCAGAGGCAGAAGCAAGGCAAAGTCAGAGGAGTGTGTGCAGGAGAAGTCCCTCCAGGATGCTGTGAATGCTGCCAGGGGCAGAAACAAGGCAAAGAGGGAGGTAATTAGCGAGGTAAACACCAAGATAGAGAAGTCATTAGGGGAGCAGGACAGGGGTAAATGCAAAAAGACAAAGGCAGTAAGGACAGCGATGGAGCCTCAAAGGGGTAAGGCCATCAAAAAGGGAGGGTGATGAGTGCCAATGCCGGTAGTCTGTGTAACAAGCTCCTGATCTAGTGGTCTTGATGGAAGAGAAATGCCTGGATATTGTGGCAGTCACAGAAACATGATACACAGAGAAGCATGACTGTGATGTCAACATACCAGGATACACAATCTACAGGAGGGACAGGAGGAGTAGATCTCCATATAAGGAAGGGATCAAAGCAACAGAACTAAGAGTAAACAGGGAGTAGATGAGGCACTGTGGGTTACCCTAGAGACAGGAAATGGCACCACAATCCCATTAGGGGTTGACAGACCCCCTCTCAGGAGAGGGAATGGACAAGGAATGATAGAAGGCATCCTTAAAATGCCAGAAAAAGGGGAGATATTGTTGAAGAGGGACCTGAATATGCCAGATGTTAACTGGAGCACCTTTGCTGCAGGCACATCAAGAGCAGGGTCATTCTGATGCCCTACAAGAGGCATGCCTCAGACAGCTAGTATTGGAACTCACTTAGAGGAGCAGTCTTAGACCTGGTACTCAAACGGGATGGAGAAAGGATCTCGATTTAAAAGTAGGTAGCCATCTGGGAACAAGCGACCACCAAACAGTGAGGTTCACGATAAACACAGCCATAGAGTCAAGCAACACAAAAGCAAGAGTATTGGACTTTAGGAGGGCTGACTTTGGGAAAATGAGAGCGTGGTCTCAGAAAAGCACTAGCAAATGGGCAAGAAGGAGGGGTGGAGAAACAATGGGGAATAATCAAAACAGCGGTCACAGAGGCAACAAGCCTTGTGTGAAGCAAATCAACAAAACGAAGGACAAAACACTATGGTTCTCAAAGAGGTGGTACGAAGTTTAAAGAGAAAAGGATAGCATTCAGGAAATATAAAAACACAGAAGGAGCAGGACAGAGAACTTTATCAGTTAAAGCAGAAGGAGGCAGGGAAGGCAGTCAAAATAGCAAAGGCCCAAACCAAGGAAAAGATAGCCAACTCTGTTAAGGGATAAAACCTTTTATAGGTACATTAGGGAACGAAGAAAGACCAAGGGAGGGATACTGAAGCTTAATAAAGGGGAGGGAATGTGGGCAGAGGGTAACAGTGAAAAGCAGGGATTCTGAATGAATATTTCTGTTCAGTATTCACAAAGGAAGAGGAGGGAGGTACCTAAACCAAATAAGAGAAACGCCTGGATAGGGGTGTCGATACCAATCCATTCACAGAAGAAAGGGTTCTGAAAGAACTCTTAAAACTGAAAGGTGAACAGAACTTCCAGTGGAGACATGGCGGAGTAAGCACGCAGGGAACGAGCTCCTATCTTACCACCATTAAATAAACACTTCTCTCTCGCCATAACGACCAATCTTTCATTAAAAATACCAGTTTGGTAAAATATTACACCGAGAGACACCAGAAAATATCCTATCCCTCAGGGCATGGTATGGCAAGAGAGAAACCACTACCAGCTCTTACAAGATCTACTGGAGGCGGAGGATAGCGGCCTTCTAGACACAGAGGCTCCTTCTCGCTCTGCCCCTCAATCAGGCAGCAAATGGGGAAAAGAGGAAAAAAAAGCCAATGCAGGGCACTTACAGTCAGAGGTAATTCTTTCTGCCATCTCGGAGATCCGAACAGAGGTGACGGATGCCCAGAAGGAGATCTGCACCGATCTGGGGATTTGCAATCGTGGGTAGCAGAGGCGGATGCCCAGATCTCAGAGAGAACTCGAATAAAATTGCTATTTTAGAGCGAATGGTCTAGTTTTGGCCGAGTAGCAACTTCATATTTCCATGCAGCAAGAGGACATGGAGAATTGGGGACGATTAAAACATAAGGGTGTACGGATTCCAGAGAAAGAGGAGGAGAACGACCCTGTAGCATATGCAGACTACCTACTACGCTTGGCCCTGGATTTGGGCCCGGACTACCAGATAGACATTGAGAGGGCCCACAGGCGCTGGGTCCCCACCCTTCAAAACCTGAGGCCAGACCAAGATAGTTTGTTATGTGATTTACCAGCTTCTACCAAAAGATCAGCTACTTATAAAGCTTGGCATAAACGAAAAGTGATGTTGGGGATCGCCAATTATATTTGACAACAATTATGCTCCTGCTACTCAACGCTTAAGAAGAGAGATTCCTCCTTATTTCCTCTTACGAGCCAAGAACTTAAGATTTCGGACACCTGACCCAGCAAAGTTAATTGTCCAATTTCCTAATGGCCCCATTACCTACAGTACAACATCAGAGGCTAGCGGACTTGCTCCAGCAAGGATAATATCCAACAATGACTCTAAACAAGCTGCGAGGGTTTGGCAACATTTCCAAGGCCTGCTTCCCAGGAAAAGCCTTGAGTAGAAATTGTGACCAGCAACTGCAGAAACTATTGGACAGAGTGCATTTTCTTAGAACTGACATTGCAGACTGACTGAGTTTACAAACCCATCATGAAGGTACTGGCCGGGCTGTGAGGTGTGGGGGATTGGCCACACTTATGAGATTGGGAGTTGAGGGCGAGCTTATTGCTTCACTAGTGGCCTCATTACCACAGTATTATTATAATAATGGCCTCTACTAAATATTTGGCACTTGGTGGAGCCCATGGGCGCTTTGCTCTCTCCCTTGCTCTGTGGGGCACGACCTGACTCGATCTCGCCTCCCTTGTCCGGGACCGCAGGCATGCAAATCTTTCTCCCTTCTCTCCTAAGCTAGCTGAACATTATTTGGAGAGGGTACTATTTGGCTAATACACAGCAGTGAGTGGCAACTAGACTGTTGAAATTAAAAGTACTGGACTTATTTTTTCAGTCAGTACTTTGAAAGTATATGAAGGGACATGAGTTGTGATTGGGAGTTGTGCTATGTCGCCCCTTGCACTGGACACAAACGAATATCCTTCCTGTTTGCAACTGAAGGGGGATGGTGAGAGGAACCTGACTTCGGAGCTGGGTTATAGTTGTTTACCACCTCATAACTCCGGACTGCCACGGTTCAACATCTGTTACACGTGGTGGTACCCCAGGTTTATCAGACCTACCTCTGCTAGGGGTGGAGACTCACCCTACCAATGTCTAGGGACTCCATTCTTGATCATGGGGTGGTTCTCAAACAGAACATATAGCCTCACACCACAGACCCCGCCTGTTTGCATTTTGGATGTCCAGCTCTATAAGGTGGGCTACCAACTAGACATCCTGGAGGCACCTTATGTTAATTCCCAGAAAACAGAGGAGGTCATCCCTTCATATTATACAAGTCAGAATTAATGATGTGAACAAAGAGAGGGTTATTTGAAATGAGGTACCTTATGTGCCCTCGAGTATAATAGGTCCTCTGGCTAGAACAACGGAAGATCTTTATTTTTACTCTTGCTTCAAAAAAATTTAGGTCTATCTTTATATTCAAACCCCAAGGGAACTAAAATGTTTAGGGTGGCAGAGGGCTCCCCCTCTATCTATATGGGTTACCCTATGTCTTGAATACCATATAGTGTTCATGTTCCCACAGGAGCAGCTCCTTGAGCAAGACTGTTCCTAGAGAGGGTGTTCCTCTCAAGTGGGCTTGGATCCACCTTTGATGGGTCGTGCCCCACTTTCCTAATAAGACGGATTCCTCTACTCTGGGACCCGGTCAGAGATGAATATATCTCCCAGTTTTGGAAGAACGATTCAGTAGTTTTCTCATACTGGAGACTAGTTATTAACCTCAGTTTACAGTTATGGTTAGGATTATTAAGTTTTGTTTAACTGTTTAATTTTAAAATGGATGGTGACACAGTTCTTGGTAAGAGTCATATTACCCTCCTTGGGCTGATGCGCTGGTGACTGAAGGGCTATAGAGTATATGTATGTCACCCAGTCTGGTATGTTGGAATTGGTCCAATTGGACCACGAGATATGGGTGGGACGCCTGGAACATAACTTTATGTTTGTTTATGCCTTTAGGTGCCCGCATTTCTCCAGGCACACAATTTTAGCATTTTTCCTTAGGACCATAGTTAATATACCTGTAAAATTTCTCTCAGAATGTGAATGGCTTGTATTCCGCTGTTAAATGATATAAAATTATGCAACACTTAGGAAAACAGAAAGCAGATTTATATTTTTGCAGGAATCCCACCTCTCATCTGCAGAACATTTAAAGTTGCACTGGGAGGTCACTATCGAGTTCTGGCATCCTCTCACCAAGGGACATAAGAGGGAACAGCGATTTTAATTCCAGCATCTACCTCACTAGGAATTCAGGATACCTATTTGGATCCACAGGGTAGATGTGATCCTTACAGGAACACTATACTCCCAGACAGTAACCCTAGTTAACACCTATCTTCCCTCAGACCTCGCTTCTTATCATAATGGACCTTTACAAATGTGATGGAGAGGCTCGAGGAATCTTGATAATGGGCGGGATTTTAACATCCCTTTCCACCCCACCCTCGATTCCTCTAATACCAAACTGAATAGGCTTTTAAAGCAGCCAAATATTTAAAAGGGAATTTATCTTTTGGTCATAGAACATACTTGGAGGAAAATTTCTCCATCCACTCCAGGATATACTTTTTTTTCTGGGAGGTATAACACATACTCATGCCTAGACTATTTTTTGTTACAGGGAGCATCTTACTTTGTGCAAGGCATTTTAATCAAACCAAGGGTACTATCTGACCATAATCCACTAATTCTTAAGATTATTGGCTAAACAAAAGAAACTCAGGTTCTGAGGTTTAATACTTCCTCCTGCGGATCAGAAATTCCTAGATCATGTCAGGAATGCATTCCACAGGCAATTCAGGATAATTCCACTCCTGAAGTTTCCTGCCCAATTCAATGGGACGCTTAAAGCGGTACTACGGGAGAGATATTGAGTACTCATCCCGTAACAAAAAGAGGTGAAGCTAGACTTAATTATTTAACAGATCTCCTAGCCTCTTACCAAATGTTGTATAGAGAGGTGATTCGTCCTTCAACGCCGGATTAGATTTTTAAAGCAAGATATACAAAAATAATAGACTATAGAACCTCCAGAACTTGAACTATCTAAGAGACTACAACTGTGAAGGGGAGCAAGAGGAGCCCGTTCTGGCTCGGAAATTAAAGGCCAATAAACGGGTCTCTACCTTTTTAAAATAAAATCTACCACTTCTGGCACAACCACGTACAAGGAAGACCAAATCAGGCAGGCCTTTGTACAATTTTACGAGGCCCTATACATAGCCCCCACCCCTCAGGATCAGGATGAGGCAATATCTACATTTTTAGATAAGCTTCATTTACCCAAATTAACTGAGCTTCAAAAGGAACTATTGAATGTCCTATTAGTCCTGAAGAGATACTCTACAGGTAAAACATTTAAAACCTTGAAATGTCCAGGCCCAGGTGGTTTTGTCCAGAGTGGTACAGAACCTTTATTCCTCAGCTACTCCCAGTTTTTTATTGGCAAGCCATGCGGTGGCGGAGGGAGAATCACCCCACCATCCTGGAGCTACGCTGTTCTTTCCCTTACTTAAACCTGAGAAAGACCCTACTCTGCCATCTTCTTATTGCCCAATCTCAATCTTCAACGTGGACTACAAATTTTTATGGCCATATGGGCCAAACGGATAGAACTTATACTCCTCCAGATAATTCATCGTGATGAATCAGGATTTATAAAACAGAGAAGTACTTGATAATTTATGTCACCTCCTATTACTCTTAGAACATATCCGCAAGAAAAATTCCTTCCACCATCATTAGTGTAGACATCGACAAAGCGCTTAATAGGGTGAGTTGGGAGTACTTATGGGCTTCCTGTCCAGATTCTCCTTCCCAGACTCTTTCCTCACCTGTTTGAAAATCTTTATGCCCACTCAAAGGCTTATACTGAGTTAATGGGTCTCTATCTCAACCAATACATATACAAAGGGTACGAGACAGGATGCCCTTTATCCCCATTACTTTTGCTTATATATTGAGCCCCTGGCAGAGACAATTAGGAGGAACACTGGATAGAGGGATCCTGTGGGTCAGAGAGAACACAAGGTGGCTTTGTTTGTTGATGACATTCTGGTGACGGCCTTCTCCTGGATACCTCTCTCCTGCATTATGGGAGGATCTGGAGCATTTTAAAGTTATATCGGGCTTTCAGTTAAATGTAGCCTAAACAGATCTACTCCATTATTCTTTACTCCATCCCCAGCTCTCAAAAATAAATACCCTATAAAATGGTATAAAACCAAATTTACATACCTAGGAATCTTTAGCCCAAGAGACTTGGATAACTTGGAGCTGCTAAACTTGAACCCTTATCCATTCAGATCCAAACTGATTTATCTTGTTGGTCCAAGTTACCATTGAATTTTTTCCAAAGAATTGAGACAATTCACATGATAGTTCTCCCAAAACTATTGTATTTAATTCAAAATATCCCTACCTTCCTTCCAAATTTTATTTTAAGTCTTGGGACAAACTCATATTGAACTTTATCTGAATGGGCAGAGACCGAGACTCAGGATGTCTCACTTGGTTTTACCATGCTGCAGTGACAGCGGCTATGGAGACATCCCGACAGTGACAGATGCATTGCCTAGTGTCGGCAATGTAGTGTCGGGATGCCTTCTGTTTCCATCGGGAGACTACACTTCGAACCCCCACCACACCCCGGTTTCTAGGATTCCAACTCCGAGTCAGAGTTGGACCGGGGCAACACTATGCAGGCAATCCCCTGGCTATGAGAGACCATCACAATGACAGGCAGATTTTGGCCGAATCCTGTCACTGTGGTGGTCTTCACCGTAGGGGTTTCTGGCGCGCGACGTATACTGTCTCACTTACAACTCCCGCCTCCCTGGGGAGCTAATCTTCCAAACTTGAAATTCTATGCCTTAGCAGCTTTTTTTAAAATATTGTCCTTGTGGTTATCTCCAATATAGGCACCTTGGAAAGATCTGGAATTCTGCTATAAACGCACTCCATAATGATATCACCAAGGTAACCCTGTCTTCGGCAGCCAAGGTGCTTCCCCATGGGATTTTACTCCTTTACCACTCAAATTTTAAAATTATGGTATAAATTAAAATTACACAAGGGCTTCAGAGAACTTTTTCTTTTACACACACATTTTGGAAGATGACCGTTTCTCCTGCAACCCTTGACCATACCTTTTAAAATGGAGGAGGATTGACTCCAATTTTTCAAGCAATTCCTTTCCGTCATGCATCATTCCATTTCAAATTTTAAAACTAATTATGGCTAGCTGACAATGACCGCTTTAGATATACTTGGGTCAGAAACTGTCTACTATGACAATGGGATGTAATTTCCAAACTTCCGGACCCTATACCAATGGCCTGGAAATACCCTGAGGATAATATCAATGGTCACTTAGGCCCTACCAGGTGGGATACCTGTATAATATTCTTAGGAGGGGATGGTGATTCATCAGTTTTGATTCTGAATAACTGTGCAGAGACCTATATATAGATATTTCTGAACAGGAGTGGGTCTGAAAAGTCCCCCAGGCAAGCAGAATCGCCATTATTCTACCAAATGGCGTGAATTTGCTTGGAAATGCCGCAGTCTTTTTTCGCTGTCTGGTTATTTTTACTAAATACCTCCTTCCTCTTTAGAGAAATGTTAAGGAGATGCTCGTATGACTTCACCGATCTTAGCCATGTTTTTGGTCATGCCCCAATTAATGCCATATTGGTGCACCCTACAGCAAGAAATCTCAGATTGCCTAGGAGAGGTGACCTAACTTTCTGTTGAGCTGTTTTTGTTGTCTGTATTCCCCCATACCCCATCTTGGTATCGAACCCTTCTACCCATTTATATCTTGGCAGCCAAAAAGGCAATAACAAGACGTTGGAGGTCTTCTTCATCCCCACTCGCAAAGACTGGAGAGGGTTGGTATCCAATATCTATTATAGCCTTACGGCTACAGTTCACAGCAGACAATCCATGTTTGAGTTGTTATGGAGACCATGGGTGATGCATCTTTCTGGGCATGATCCGAGTTTGTCCCTTGAGCCTCTCCTAGCCATAATCTCAGTGGATCCCAGGGAGACTAGGTCTGGCGAGGGTCGGGCTGCAGCCTTCACGACTAGCAGAATAATCCATGGTCTCGGGAAACTTAATTCCCAACAAATTTATGGGGTTAAATGCCTATAACATTAAACTTCAGTCGTTCTGTAAAAGAGTTGCCTGTAAAGGAAAAACAAAAATGATCTGTCAGTTATAAGGAATCCAGACAAGGTGTATTTGTAAATGATCTATGAATCTTTTCTATATGAAAATGACTGTACTATTTATCTGTCACCCTATCAAATAAAAAAAAAAAAAAAATGAAGGTGGACAAAGCAATGGAGTCTGATGGGATCTGACTCCCAGAATTCTAAAAGAACTATGGGTAGAACTAGTGACACCACTGACTACTCTCTTTAACAAATCATGGGGGAAAAGGTGGTACCTGAGGACTGGAGGAGGGTGGATGTGATTCCACTTCACAAAAGTGGGAGCAGGGCAGAGGCAGGAAACTACAGACCAGTTAGTTTGACCTCAGTGGTAGAGAAAAATGATGGAATCACTCTGAAGGAAATAATTGTTTAGTACCTAGAGGCCAGCAGGGCACAGGGTCAAGGCAGCATGGATTCACAGCGGAAGGCTGTGTCAGATGAATCTAATAGATTTCTTTGACTGGGTGACCAAAGTAGCAGACCAGGGAGGGGCTATGGACATGGCCTACCTAGATTTTAACATGGCATTTGACACAGTCCCACACAAAGATTAATATGCAGTTAGACAGTCTTGGAGTGGGTCCCAAGGTAGTAGCCTAGATAAAAATTGGCTGGACAACAGGACGCAGAGGGTAATAGTAAATGGAGTCCACAGTGAAGAAAGGAGGGTTACTAGCTGGGTACCACAGGGTTCAGTACTGGGACTGGTCCTCCTTAATGTCTTTATAAGTGACATTTCAGAGAGACTGAAAGAAAAGAATGTCTCTTTGCAAACAACACAAAGACCTGCAACAAGGTTGATACACAAGGTGGGGTGGAAAGGATGAGAAGGACTTGGCAAGGTTGGAGGAATGTTCAAATGTGTGGCAGCTCAGATTCAACGCAAAGAAGTGCAAAAGTAATGCACCTGGGAAACAAAAACCAGGGAAGAGTACAATGGGGGTGAGATACTAACAACAGCAAAATGGAACGGGACCTGGGGGTAGTTATATCAGATGATCTAAAGGTGGGCAAGCAATATGAGAAGGCAGTAAGGAGGGCTGGGGGATACTGGGTTGCATAGGGAGAGGCATCAACAGTAGGAAACAGGAAGTTGTTATCCTCTGTACAGACAGTTGGTGAGACCCCATCTGGAGTACTGTGTGCAGTTCTGGAGACCCCATCTCTGCAAAGACATAGACAGAATGGAGGCTGTCCAGAGGAGGGAACCAAAATGGTGCAGGGTCTACACCAGAAGACATATGAAGAGAGACTAAGGAGCTTAATATGTATACCCTCAAGGAAAGGGGGGATGATAGAAACTTTCAAGTACCTCAAGGGAATCAACAAAGTCCAAGAGGGTAGCATCTTTCAGAAAAGAGATGTGCAAGAACAAGGGGCACAATTTGAAGATAGAGGGGAGGCTCAGAGGTAATATGAGGAAGTATTTTTTCAATGGAGAGGGTTGTGGATGCATGGAACAGCCTTCCTGAGGAGGTCGTGAGTCTAAGAACAGTGGGGAATTCAAGAATGCATGGACAGACATAAGGCAATTCTATTGGGGGAGGAAGTAGGCTGTTGGTTAACTAGGATTTGATGCTTATCTATAAGGTAGGGAAATGGGCAGACTAATGGGCCAAACGGTCCTTATCTGCCGGTCAAATTCTGTGCTTCTATGTAATTGTTGGAGAGAAGGATTAGATAGGTGGGGGGTGGGAGGCTGGTAGGGAGTTGATACTGAGGACTGAGATGGAGGAGGAGGGAGGGATAGAGTGATTGCGAGGGAGGCATTTCCCAGGATGGACCCCTGTGGATGCTTAGAGCCCTGCCAGCAGGCGGAGGAGACTAAGAAAGAGGAGGCGGAGAGAAGATTGGTAGGAGGTATGGGGGGAAGGAGGAGAGGAGGGAGAGAAGGTTAAAAGTAGAAAGGGAGAAGGCAAGGGATAAAATTATAGGAGTGTGAGGTTTGGGATGAGATTATACAGAGCAGAGCTATGGAAGGGAGTATTTCAAGGAGGATTGTAGCAGGGCAGCTGGGGGAGAGATAGTTGTGTAGGGCAGATCCAAAGGAATAGGGAGGGGAGGAGGGCGATTTGAGGGGGGGAGGAGTTCCAGATTTTGGGGAATCGGTGGGAGAAACCAGACTGACCGATGATTGTGGAGCAGCGTGACCACCAATGTAAGAGTGTCCATAGATCTGAGGGAGGGGAGTAGTAGAGAGGGAAGGAGAGGTAGGAGGAGTTCACCAAGCCAAAATTTGGAGGTAAGTTTGGCACAATGGGAGAGGCATCTGCTTGCGAGCGGGCAAAGGACAGGGCGTGATAGAGATCACAGTGATGAGTCCGGGAGGAGCACAAGAGCGAGGGACAGAAAGAGTTAAAGAGAGTGTCCAGTCTGGACAGGGAGGACTTGGGAGTAGCACCACAGACTACGTTGCAGTAGTCGAAAATGGGAGTATCATCTTCTGGACAAGTTCACACCTGGCCATAGGAGGTATGCAACTATGGTTCCTGAATAAGGCTCCAAGTTTGGGGCACAGTTTTTTCAGGATGGCGCCAATATGTCCAGAGAAGTTGAGGTGTTGGTCCAGCCAAACTCCTAGGTATCTAAATGAGGTGAAATCTCTAATGTTGTCCTATCCAGGTGTGTGGAAAGTAATGGGAGCCTTGAGAGTCTCTACCTAGTGCCAGAGGTCATGGAGACTGTCTTCTTGGTGGTGGGGAGGAGCTGATGGGAGGTAAAGCAGACCTGGAACTGTTGTAAGTCCTGCTGAAGGGTGGCTTTAACATCAGCTGGGCATTTTCTGGAGGAATACAAGACTATATCATTGGCGACATGTGGATAGAGGAGGAGGGGAGCAGACTGAAGGACGGTCATTAAGGAAGATCAAGAAGAGACTAGGACTAAGCACAGAGCCTGTGGGACTCCAGTATTGATAGGGAGGGAGGTGGAATCCTGGACTTTGACAGATTGGGATCTGCCTGTGAGGTGGGACCCTAAACCAGGCTGTGGCAGGTGGAGACAGACCAGCTGCCAAGAGGAGTCAAGAAGAAGGTCATGTGAGACAGTGATGAAAGCCTTGGCAAGGTCGACAAAGATTGCTGAGGTGATTAGGCCATTGTCCATCCCGGTAAGGATGAAGTCAGTGAGCCTGAGTAGGAAGGTAGTGGTGGAGTAAATTTTCTGAAATCCAGACTGGAATGGGTAAAGAAGGAGGAGTCTGTTAAAAAGGAGGTAAGTTGGAGAGAACTAAGTATTCTTGGAGCTTAGCGAGGGTGGGGAGGAGAGATAGGCGTAGAAGTTTCCAGAAGTGAGGTCGCCACTTAGGAGAGGGAGAACCAGGCATGTTTCCAGGGCAGAGGGACAGATGAGGATGAGAAAGAGAGGTTTAGGATTAATGAGAGAGGATAGGCTATAGATGACGCTGAGAGGTAAAGGATTACCCTTCTCCTCCGTGGAGCTTCCAACTGTACTTATTCTAGTGATAATCCCTGCCCTGGTTCCTTGTTCTAAGTGCAGAACCTTGCATGGCGTTGAACCCCAAATCTGTGTTTCTGCCTACCCTGCAGCTTAGCCACCTCCTGCAGCCCCCTTCCACCCCTCCACATCATCAACCATCGCTCCTATCTTGGTGTCGCTCAGAACAGACTGATCCTGCTCCAGATCCCATGTGAGATATCTGCAATAAAATCCCAAACAGCACCGGTCCCAGTACCGATCCCTGTGGTACCCCACTAGTCACTGTTCTCGGTGACAGAGGTCCCCACCACCACCACCCTTGCTGCCTTCCCTTTAGCCAGTTTGTGATCCATTTCACCATTTTTGGTCCCACCCCCATATATTCCAGTCCCCCCAACCTCCCATGCAGCGCTGAATCAAATGCCTTGCTGAACGCTGGCCCGGTGGCGCTGAGGATTGAGGCGCTGGACACCACACCTAGCGCCATGCTGGCGACCCGGGTTTGATGCAAGCCCGGTCATCAGGGGTTGGCAGGAGAGATAGGATCGAGCGCCCAGTGGACTGCTCTCCTATCCTGGGAGGGATCCAGGTTTCACCGCTCTGTAACAGGCCTTGGTGAAGACCGGGGCACTATCAGAGCAGTGACAGTATGGGACAGCGCGGCGGACATCGGCACGCTATGCCCTGATGTCATTGCATGTCCGCGCCTGAAGGGGAAGTTAATGGAGAAAAATATTGAGGCGATCTCGGCGGCTCATGGCCTCGGACCCGAGAGAGGCGCCTATCCAGGGCACAGCACGATGTGGCCCGGCCCTGGTTCTGTGGGTTCGAGCGTGCCTGTGTGCATGACCGGGTCGGAGGGTGCAGGTGATGGTGGCCGGAGATTGAGGGGGCCAGCTCCACCATAGGCGGAAAAGTGTTAAGATAAAAATGCCTTGCTGAAGTCTAAATACAGGACATCCACTGCATGGCCCTTGTCCAGTTCCCACATTACCCAGTCATAGTACTCTCAAGGTTTGTCTGGCAGGATCTGCCTGCTACAAACCGTTGCTGTTGACCATCCTGGAGACTGTTTTCTCCAAGAAGCTCACTAGCCTTTCTTTTAGGATGGTCTCCATGAGCTTTCTCACGATTGATGTGAGGCTCACTGGCCTATAGTTTCCTGGTTCATCCAGTTTTGTGGATGGGCACCACATGGGACATTCTCCAGTCCTGTAGCACACATCCCATGTCCAGGGAGGTATTGAACAGGTCGGCCAGTGGCCCTGCCAGGACGTCTGCCAACTCCCTTAGTATCCTAGGGTGAATGCCATCAGGTCCAGTTGCTTTGTCCACCCTTAATGCCCTCATCCCATCTAGTACCCTGCTCTCTGTAATCCCTACATCTGTCTCCTACCTCCTCACCTGGGATACTATATCTCCCTTCTCCTGCGTGAATACAGAGCAGAACTATTCATTCCATGCCTCTGCCTGCTCTGCCCTTTCTCCACCCACTACTGTCCTTCTTAATATCTTTAGGATGGCGAGAAGTACTGCCTCTGGGAGGTTGCCACTGGTCTGCATGCGGTTTTGACAACTTAGTGTGTAATGCTGTCTTGCCCAAAAGTGATGCAGCCCATATTTCTGCTGTCCTGCACCCTTCAAACTGCAGATCAGGGCCAGGAGCACTCACAGCACTGCAGCATCAGTTTTGTGCAGCTGAAAGTTGCAAATATATTCCATTCACCCAGCCATCTCCTGAACAGTAGATCAGGGCTGAGGAGCACACAGCTGGTCTATTCTTCGGTATGAGTATCCAGTTTCAGGGTGGGCGGGGAGTTGTAGGAGGGAATCCAATGGGGGCTGGTCCCATTCCTCCCAGCTGTCCCTCATTTCACCCTTCAGAATTGCTCTATCCTCATGGAAAAGATGCTGCCACACAGAGAAAGTGTTGTGAACTCAGACTTTAAAGCATAAATATAGAATGCTCTGTGACATTAAAGCAAAATTTAAATTGCACAAGTTTCTATAGTATTCAGAGCTTGCATCTCCAAGTCCGATGATGTCTCCCACGTTTTGATGGACAATGTCACTCATTTTCCCAAATTCTGAGTGTTAGTGTCTCACATTTTAGTTTAACGAGGTTTAGAGGTATGGGGTCCTGAGTGGGAAGGGTGGTTGCAGGAGGGGTCCAGCTGCTTGGAGTGTTATCCAGGAAGGATGGATGGGTATGGTCCAGGAGAAGAGTGTATTAAGCACCTGGGAATAGTGGTCATCTAGAGAATGGGGGTGGTTCCACCCAGGAAGGTGCTCAGTTTGGGGGCTGGAGGCTGGTCCCTGGGCATGAAGGGTCACCCAGCTGCAGAGAGGCAGGACGATGGTTGTGGATGGGGAGGCTGGTCCATGACACTGAATAGTTGTCAGTTGGTACTTAGTAGTTGTCTCGAGAGGGTGACTGGTACAGGTGCAGGAATGGTTGTCTGTGACAGGGAGTGTGGTTGGCTGTGGAGGGAGTCTGGTCAGGGTGATAGTCCAGCTGTAAATAGGATGGTTGGCTGGGAGGTCCTGGTGGATGGTTCAGCTGCAGAAAGGGTGGTTTGCTGGGTGGAGGCTGGTGTGTGACATGGAAGGGTCATCCAGCAGTGGTAAAGTGGTCAGCTGGGGTGAGGGATGGAGGCTGGTCCAGTGGGAGTGTAGGGTCCAGCTGCAGGAAGGGGTGTCAACCGGTGGATACTAGGCCAGATTCAGGAGAGTCCAGTGGCATGGAGGGTGATTGGCTATGAAGGGACTGGTGCAAGAGTTAGAAGGTGGTACAATTATAGTTGGGTTTGCTGGCTGGTGTGGAGGTTGTTTCTTCTATTGTGGGCCTGGGAGCTGCAACCCTGAAGTATCGCTAGTACTCCAAGGTCAGCACCAGCCCTGCCAGCTGGCTCCCAAACCACACCCAACTCCTGGTCTCAGGATTCTCAGCGCCATGGCCATGTCCTCAGTCCCCCATGGCCCACAGCCATGGAGGTATTCTCCCAAGCCCATACCCATCCATGTCTCCCTTGCCCAACCTCACCTCACCTTAGGATCCTGAGTCCCCACCCTCACGCAAGCAGTGGCGGCATTCTGCTTTACCCCACCAACACCACCAGCCCCAGTGGCAGGCTATTGGGCCCCACCACCAGCCTTGACTCTTAGCCATGAACTTAGGCTCCTGTGCCCCCTCCCCTTCCTGGTGGCAGCTCCTGAGCACCATCCCACCAGCCCTGGGGCCTGCTGCCTGGGATGGGGGTCCAAAATACAGAGGCCATGGCTTGGAAGATGAGGCAAAGGCCAATGCAGTGGGAGGTGATAGGAGCATATGGTCAAGGCTGGGGCTGCCATTGCTGGGAGGAGTGGTCCTGTGTTTTTGGGTTTTTTATGTTATACTTATTGCTTATTGGGAGCCTGCTGCCTGGGATGAGGGAGGTGTAGGGTGCTGACACAAGACAAGGGCAAGGGAATAGCTCACTCATGAACAGGAGTGATAAGGAAAATTGATTATTTATATTTTCAAGTCCATTTTAGCAGACAGTCTATTTTTTGTAAATATAATGTTTATTTAAAAGGTATAGCATGGTTCATCAATCTGAATGAATACATGATACAGAATTAATACATAGGCTGGCTACAAACCAGGCAAAGGCCTACTGAAACAGCAATATTTTAAAACAGTCTCCCCTATGGTACAGAGCAGAGAGAGAGAGAGAGACAGTGTATATAATACTGATTGGACAGTAACCATTTAAGCTGTCATTTAGCCAACAATATTCACATATTCAATATTAATTTCCAAGACCTAAGCATGACTCAGGTTTAAGGTATAGGGGAGGTACCCAAGAGGCTGGGGGCGCAGGCCCAAAGAAGTAGAGAATGACCTATTATACAATGAGGGCACCCCATCAAACCAGAAGGTGCTAATCAGGAGACAAGGGTAGGGTCTCTGTTAGCAGACCGCCTACACTGTCTTCCTTGCTTCACTACATTAATTTTGCTTAAAGAGTCTTTTTATAGCACTAGTGGCTAGAAGAACATATTAGCATGTTGCCTCTTTAAACAAGTCATGTCTACAAACAGAAAGTTTATCTTTTGGCAGATAAATTATGTTAGAACGTCTAATGGTTGGCATAAATGTCCTGATAATGGTAAAAGGAAAGAAAATGCCATGTGTGTTTTGTCTAGTTTTTTGTTATATGAAAATTTTATTTAAGTGGTTTTCTCACCATTTTTGCAGAGGCATGACATACCATTTTTGGTAGGTGATATTGTTGATACCCCATTTCTGCAATTTTAAAACTTTTATTTTCAGCTTTATTTATGTGAAGGGATCATAGTCAGGCTCTGGGCTTTATTGATCTCCAACTCACCATCATAAGCTATTAAATAGAAATGAAAATCAAGTCCCATTTATTTCAATGGGAAACACCCCCACACTCTTCCCTGCTGCATGTCTGTGCCTGCGTGCAGGGCATAGAAATCAATCGGGAAGTGGAGGAATCGACTGTCCACCTTGTCGGGGTCAAACGACGATCCCTTCCACATAAATAAAGACTGAAAAAAAAGTTTTGAAATTGTAAATTGGCTATCGTAGACCTAAGGTACCGTATCCAGTAAGTGGAACCTTAGGCTGAGAAAATCACTTTAAGTATTTTTATAAACAAACAGAACAGAAATAGCACAGCTGTCAAGAGTTTATACATACAGTAATATTCAGACACATTTCAGATTAATACATATACATACGAACATACAAAGAAGCCAGCAGAAGAAGGCCATTTGATCGATCCAGTCTGCTCGATTGACAGGGTCCACAGCTTGAGCTACTGCCTCTGCCCCCCATTCCTCCCATCCTCCCTACCCATGATTGTTACCTTCCCCATACCTATCCCAGCCTCTCTTGAAGCTGCCCACTGTCTTCAACGAGACTACCTCTTCTGGCAGTGCATTCCAAATGTCCACCACCTCTCTGTGAAGAAGTGGTTCCATTCCAGATCTGCGCCCTTGACACGGGCACGAGCTGCAGTGGCCTTGGCTCCACTGCCGCCACCTCCGCTAGCTCACCAACAAGTCACCCTGCCCAGATCCCGCTGAGATCTGCCCTTGACATGGGCACGCTGCTGTGGCCTCAGCTCCGATGGCTGACCTCGCCAGCCCACTGACAAGCCACCCTGCCCGGATCCTGCTGAGATCTGCGCCTGACACGGGCACAAAGCTGCCATGGCCTGGGCTCCAACAGCCACCTCCTCGCTAGCCCACCGACAGGCCACCCTGCCCGGATCCTGCTGAAATCTGCACCCTTGACATGGGCACGAAGCTGCTGTGGCCTTGTCTCCAACGGCCACTCCTCACCAGCCCACCAACAAGCCACCCTGCCTGGATCCTGCTGAGATCTGCGCCTTGACACGGGCAACGGCTGCTGGCCTCAGCCTGATGGCCGCCTCCTCGCCAGCCCCACCGACAAGCCACCCTGCCCGGATCCTGCTGAGGTACATGTGCTGGGACCTCTGGCTCTGCTACAGCCCCTGATTGGTCCGAACTGAAACAACTGAAAGGCATTGGACACCGCCATTCCCTGAGTCCTGACCATTGACTGGCCACTTTTGACTCTCAAATCCTTTGGCTGCTTAGGCGGCTTCGAAATTTTCCAAATAGAAGCTAGAACTGTATTTTAAGCTAGAACTGTATTTTAGCGCACTGTTTCTGCCTTAAAACTGCTACTGTTACCTATGTGTGTGAATGAAGGATTAGGCAGCTTCTAAAACTAGGATTTGAGTGCCGCATAAGTGTTACAAGCCATTTAGGGCTGAATTATTTGCCCTTTCTGTGATTTGTTTTACCAGAGGTGTGTTTCCCCCTTCCTCCTTCTCTCTCTCTGCTTTTACCGCTTTACTCTCTGCCCATTCTACCACTCTGCTCCTGCTCTCACCCTGAATCTTCCCTCTCTAGAACTGATCTGCCTCCCTGTTTGGTCTCACTGAATCTGTCTACACTCCTGCCCTGAACTCTGCTGTCTCAGAGGACAGTTGATCAGCAGTTTCCTCCCCATCACCACTCTCTCTTCTGCTAATTTCTTCGGTGCCAGACACCAGCTCCCTAAACTCCTCTCCCATTAATTTGCAGGACTTCTCCTCAATTTTCTCATCCCACTCCTCAGCTTTTGTCTATCTCTCCGCCCACCCATTGAACCAGGTGGACACTTGTAGCTAGTCACCCAACCTTATCTCCCTCCTCATTCTAGATATGCGCCTTGACATGGGCGCCGAAGCTGCCGTGGCTTTGGCTCCAACTGCTGCGCCCTCACTAGCTCACCGACAAGCCACCCCTGCCCTGATCCTGCTGAGGTACGTGTGTGGGACTCCTCTGGCTCTGCTACAGCCCCCTGATTGGTCTGTAACTGAATCAACTGAAAGAGCGATTGGACTTTCCCTGAGTCCCGACCATTGGCTGGCCAGTTTGACTCTCAAATCCTTTGGCTGCTTAGCGTGGCTTTCAAAAATTTCCAAATAGAAGCTAAAACTGTATTTTAAGCTAGAACTGTATTTTCTCCTGCTCTCCGCCTCCCCCCCAACCCCAGCCGCTATTAAATAGACCCTAGTCCTCCTCCTCTCCTGACCCCATTCTGATTGGTTGCCTATCCCACTAATTTCTCTTGAAAGGGTGGTGCATCTGCCAACATAGACTCTGCTGCTGTTGTCTATTCTATGCTGTCTGTCTCTACTGACTACCACCTTGCAGCCTGTCCCTGCTTTTTCTTTCTTTTAATTCTTTTTAATTAACTAGTCACTGTTGACACAGCCATTCCCTGAATCCCGACCACGGGCTGGCCAGTTGCTATCCTAGTAATGTCTCTTGAAAGGGTGGTGCATCTGCCAACATTGACTCTGCTGCTGTTGTTATTCTATGCTGTTGTCTATTCTATGCTGTCTTTCTCTACTGACTACTGACTACCACCTTGCAGCCTGTCCCTGCTTTTTCTCTTTTAATTATTTTAATTAACTAGTCACTATGCACAAACTTACCCCGCAACACTGCCCTTCCTTTGTATCTTTCTCTTCTTGCTCAGTCACCCTTGTAATACCTCCTGTAGCTGGACTCTACTCCCCGACCAGTACCTGGGCAATACCTCCATTACACTACTGGCTGGACATCTGGGTTTTTTTTACATCGTAAATGGGCCATGGTCCCCTTATTTAACTTTCCCCAACGTGACAGCTGGACCTCTAATTACCAACCCACTTATCATCTCTTCTCAGGACCCATTGCTTCCCACCACCAGGGAAGAAAGGAAAATGAGAAGGCAACATAGCCCCAAAAGGGCTGCTAAACTGGTGTCTAGACTGATAAGAGAATACCTCCTTAGGCTCGCCCTCCTGCTACTTTTTACTATCAGGTGACATCCACCCTAACCCAGGACCAGCACAACACACTTCAAATGTTTCTCAGCTGAAACAGGAAACTCTAATCTGGCTACTCTCAACATCTGCAGCCTCCGTGCAAAATCGACTCTTTAAAGTTTGGGTGCACAAAACAACCCTGACATACTCTCTATCGTGGAAACATGGTTATCACCCAAAATACCAGACTCAGCAGTTGCCCTACCTGGTCACAAAATCTTCAGATTGGACAGGCTGACCAAACGAGATGGTGACTGTGCCATCTACCTAAAAGACTCACTAAAGGGTCTAGCCATGCCTGTGACTGACCTTGGTTGCCCCACCCAGGTATCAGCGATCAAAGTTCTACTGGGAACTCACCAAAACGCTCACACTATACTGTCAGTTTATATACCACCCAAAGACCCTAACACTGGCCTATATAAAATCCTGAACTACCTAAAACCCAAAATCATATCACGAGCAATTATATTTGGTGACTTCAATATAAACTGGATGTCAGCTTCCACAGACCCCATGAAGGATGCACTATCGGCTCTGCATCTTTCTCCACTTGTCAGTTCTCCCACAAGAATTAACTATAAAACTGGGACAAGCACCACCCTTGACTGGGTAATCTCAAATCACCCTGGCTGTATCTCCAATGTAACTGTGCACCCTGACTCTCCAAGTAACCACTCCCTGTCACCTGTAGCTGGACAAACAAATTCCAATCCCACCACCTCTGACCATATTCAACAGAGTACTTAGATGTGGCCAGCTGGAGCACCTAAGACAACACCTTTGGTGTCAGGACTGGTCTCTACTGGACTCCCTTGTAGACATTAATGAAGCTCTTCAACACTTTATCAGTACTTTCAATGCTGTCTGTGATGTACATGCACCCTCAAGAAAATGAAACTGCACAGCACTGTACATCCCTGGATTACCCTGATCTTCTTGCTACCATCAAAATGAGGGACCACCTCTGGTGCTGTGCTAAATCATCTGGCAAACCTCAAGACTGCAAGCCTATAAAACCTGCAGAAATTCCTGCACTCGGGCCATCCGAAGCAAAAGTAATCACCATAGAGGAGCAGCTTACCAACAGCTGGGGTGATAGCAGGAAATTCTTGTCAACTATTATAGATATAACTGAAAAGACCCAAAAAGGCACCAACTATGATAAACTTACGGCTCTGACATCCTGGATCCACTTGAAATTGCAAATACTTTTAATGATGCCTTTACTGATCTAAGCAGTGTCCTACCACAAGATTTCTTTGATGATACCTTCTTAAAGTCTGTGCACCAGCAGGAGAACAAGACAAATGATCACCCTCTATTCTACTTCAAACAGCTTCTTTTGCCCAAGTCAGAAACTACTGTAAAAATGCTGGGTAAGTCACGCATAGTGGTGACTCCCTAGACCTCAAACTAATGCACTTACAGCAGAGGAAGTACTCCCACCTATCACAAAGATTCTTAACCTCTCTCTGTCACTCTCTCAGTTCCCATATGTTTGAAAACAGCCATTGTTACACCAGTTCATAAAGCTGGGGACCGTGCACTACATAGCAACTATAGGCCTATATCAATCTCCTCCTGCCTTAAAAATACTCAAGTGTATTGTTGCCAACCAACTAGTCAGACTACCTCAGCAAATACTCCCTAAAGTGTGAACAACATGGCTTTAGGAAAGGACACTGCACTATCACTGATCTTCTAGAACTCACCAGCTCTGATCACCAATCTATTGACCAAGGCAGCCTTGTGGGGCAGTCTTTATAGACATAACTAAGGCCTTCAACATGGTTAACCACCAGCTTCTCCTTAACAACTCTCTAACTGGCCTCTCCCGATTCACTGTCCTGGTTTGCAAGCTATCTTGGTGACAGATCGCAATGCGTGAAGATTTCTAACGCTATCTCTGACCAGAAACCAGTTTGGTCTGGTGTACCCCAGGGCTCAATTCTGGGTCCCTCCTCATCAGCATCTTCATTAACAATCTACCATCTGCCTGCCACCGCACTGCTCTATGCAGATGACACTGTCCTTTTGCAAGCCACCCTGACCCGCAATGTGCTTGAAAGCAACCTACAGAATGTTTTCCTGGACACTGAGCACTGGTTCTCCAAACAGAAACTTGTGCTAAACTACAAGAAGACAAAAGTCCTATTGTTTTCCTCTGCCTGCAGTAGATATAAAGGTCATGCTTTCACTATCAGAAATAACCAAGGTGACCCCTTGAACAAATACAGCACTTCAAGTACCTTGGGGTCAACCTCGATGGTCACCTCACCTATATACCCACATCGAAATGTTGCCAGAGCCGTCAGTGCTAGAACTGGTCTTCTATCGACTCAGAAAGTGTCTCACACCTGAAGCTCTCAACCTGGCAATTCACAGTTCAGTTCTCTCTATTCTCAACTATGGTTTTGTCATTTTACGGATCTGCTACTGATACTGCTCTCAAAAGGCTCACTGTTGCACTAACACAAGGCTTGTAGACTCCAAACTGGGGCATCACACCTCACCCACAACTGTGATCTCTATGAACAGACTGGGTGGCTCAATCTATATGGGAGAATTAAATACCACACCTGCCTTCTCACAAAAAAAAATGCTCCTTGGGTCCATGCTGATGGGACTGTGTTGTCTACTTCACAAATCTCAAGACTCAACACACGTCCCTCATCCACTGAACTCCTTACTAGTCCCAAGGTGCCAGACCACGAATGCCAACGCTTTTGTAGCAGAGCCGCCTGGTTCAATGGTCTCCATAACAGTTAGCTAATTAATTAATCTTGGAGAGTTCAAGCATAAACTTCAACTCACCTCCAACTGAAACCTCCTGTGATTGCTTCACCTAACTTCCAGTCCCTCTTCAGTACCTCCTCCATTCCATCCTCCTCCCCTTTTTTTCTCTCTCCTGACCTCCCCTCACTGCTGCTACCTCTATCACCTCTGTCCTACCACACTCCTCCTGCCTTTTCACTCTCCCTCTTCCCTCTCTCTCCCCTTGCTGAGTCTCTTTCCTCCCCTATTGTTATTGCACTTTGACAAGGCTGCCTGGCTGCCCTTCCTCCTGGTTCTTCCTCTACTTCTCTATCCTCTGCCTCTGATCAAGTTTTGCTTGATGTGTATATAATCAGAAGCTAATTGTTCTATACTATAATGTAAACACTACATGCTCTGAAACATTCTGTATAACTTGTCTGTTTTCCAGTATCTGTATGTAACCCTCCTACTGACATGGAACCTTTGTAAATGAGCTGCCTGGTGCTCAAAGGTATTTGTAATCCTAGAATGAATAAATAAAAATAAATAAAAGTACTTCCTGACCCCCTGCAGCTTAAGACTGTGCCCCTTGTGTTATGGTTGTCATTCAGCTTAAATAGACCCTCCTTATCCACCTTATTTATGCCTTTCAATTACTTGAAGGGTCCCAATCATGTCCCTCTCTCTCTCTCTTTTTCTCCAGGGAGTACATGTTCAGTGCCCTCAACCTGTCCTCATATGCCTTATGCTACTGACCCACTATCATCTTTGTAGCCTCCTCTGGACCTTCTCCAGCAGGTTAATGTCGTTTTTGAGTGTAGGCACCACTACGGAACTCCATTCTCTAGATGTGGCCTTACCATTGACCAGTACACGGTAGTATAACCTCCTCTCTCCTACTACTGATTCCCCTAGCTGTGCATGCCAGCATCTTGTTTGCCCTTGCTGCTGCTACATTTCTTGCACTGCATGGATCACTAGTGATCATCACTCCAGGTCCTTCTCCTCCTCTGATGCAGATACCTGAATCCACCCAGGTAGTACTCCGTCCTGGTATTCTTGGCTCCAATGTGCATTACTACAATATAGTCAGAGACTAAAATAGACTACATCACTACTAACTTAACATAGCTACTCATCAGAGAACATAGGAGTGCAGAGAGGCTCAGAGTTTATAAACTGCAGTAGTACCTAACATAATTGAGTTTTGATGTTATTACATACTAATATACTCTGCTTTAGCCAAACCCTTATGTAGACTAGGCCCAAAGGGCCTTGGTTATAAAAGTGAGATATAAATACCCCTGGGCAGCATAGCTGAGCAGGGTATCGAAAAATACTTATTGGTCCTGACATACAGCAAGAAACATTCATTCTTGGAGTCATGTATCCAGCTGTTAAACTAGGAAGGAGGATTGCAAGGCTGGGGTGGTGGCACAGTACAAATGTATAAAATGGACCCCTTCTTTGACGACTTATACCTACAAACCGCCTCCTACCTCACAACCTGACACCTCCTTCCTTCCATTTGCTAAAACTCATCTGTTAGGCCTTTTCCCATTTTACTTTAAGGCCCTTAAACCTTCTGACACAGTCAGACTAATCCATAAAACAACCCCAAAATAAATGTAGGTGCTGGAGATCGACTACAGAATTTGTAAATCAGTCATTCATGCCTTAGCTGTTCGCCTTCACAAATTTTTTCAACCACTCTCAATGCTCTGGCCTCTTCCCTGACACATGGAAAACAGCTACCATCAAACCTCTCTATAAGTTCAGGTCCAAGAGTGAGGTTGGAAACTACAGACCTATTTCCTCCTCACTCTCTCTCAAAAATCGTGAGTTGTTCACCCCAACTCACCGAATATCTGAATCCCACCAATTACTTTCCAGTGCTCAACATGGGTTCAGGATCGACACAAGCACTAATACCACCCTTGTTAGGTTTACTAGCGACATCATCAAGGCCAATGATAAGGGTCAGTATACCGGATCTGTCTTCATCGATCTAACCAAAGCGTTTGACCTTGTGGACCATACCCTCCTTCTCGAAACCCTCAGAAGTCTACTCCTCTCATCTAATATTGTCAACTGGGTCGGTAGCTATCTGTCCGACAGATCCTACCAAACCTCCTTTGAGGGCCAATTCTCCCAAATGCCCAATTAAATATGGGTCCCCAGGGTTCTATCCTGGAACCACTTCTTTTCTCTTTTATCAATTGCCTTCCCTGTATCTGTCAAACTACTCAGCTAGTCCTCTTCGCTGACAATGCTGCACTCTACTCCAGCAGTGAAAACCTTGACACGGTGTTCTGCAATCTTCAGCTGGATTTCAATAAGCGCCACTCCTGGTTTTCTGGTAAGGGACGGTCCTCAATTCAAAAAGACTAAGTTCATGATCTTCTCTGGTGCTAAAAAACCCAGATCTCCGGCCTATCTCTACTGGACAACTCTGGTTATCCAATCAAGCAGGTTTTGAGTTCAATACTCGGCATTTTACTCGACCTCATCTCTCCTTTAATGTCCATATTAACAACCTTACTAAGAAAAATCCACACAAGACTAGGCTTCTCTTCAGAATTAGAAAATTCCTCATCCCTGCCTCCAGACTTAGACTAGCCAACTTTCTTCTGCTGCCTCACCTGGAATATAGCTCTATTATTTTTCACCTCACCCTCCTCACACTCATTCTCTAAAATTAGAAATACCTACAACAGTATAGCTAGGTTTGTCTCTGGACTTCCTTCAGAACTCACCACTGCACCTGTACTCCCACCTGAGCTGGCCAACTCTTGAAGGAGGTTTAACCTTAAACTTCTCTCCTTTCTTCACAAAATTTACTTCAAAGTGCTTCCTCCCAGCGTCATCTCCTCTTCCTCTCTCAGTCCCTAGCTGGCCCACCAGAGCTCTTCAAGCATGGTTTTTACCACCCCTTTTTTCCCGAACCAAGCAGGCCCAGAACTCAATCTTTACAATGGCACTAAGCTTTATAATCTGCCACCCCTATTCTAGGCTTCTAGCACCGTCAGCACGTTCAGCTCATCACTTAAGGCTCATATCCTCCAGTTCTTCTGGTTGTGAATGCTCTTGACCTCCTCCCTGTTCAATCTAAATTTTTCAGGCCCCCACCTCTCCCCCACTCTCTCACTCCCTTCCCCTTTCTCCCCTCTACCCATTACTTCTCTCCTTGACCCCTCATCTCCCCTTGCTTCCCCTATATGGTAGCTAGCTTTGTCTGCACTCGACCTGCTCTCCTTGCATGGCCCACCTCAATGGGCTTCCCACCTTCCTCTCTACTCTTCTCTCCCATATCTCCCATCCTTTTCCTCTCACTCCTCTCTCTCCATCTTTACCCCTCCTGAGCACTCTTACCTGGGTACCATTTCTTTCCATCCCCTGTTTCGTGGCTTAGTGGCCCAAATACCCCTGGTCTCTGGTCAACCAATGTATGTTTTATAGTTAGCAACCTTATCTGTTAGTAGTTTTCCTATACTGTCTTTATTTTTGTTTTTAACTATTTGGAAATTTACTGTCTTTATTTGTTATCTGCCACAATGTTGCTGTTTACTTGGGCTTGTCTTTAGTCAGCCAACCTTGTAATTAATTATGGTTACCTGTTCTTAGGCCTTTATTGTTTTGTATTCCTGTTTTGTAATTTGTCAATTTTTTGTCCATCCTGCACTGGACGCTTGTGAAAACTGGCATTTTCTAACCCCAGGAATCACTCATTATGATTAAACTGATGCAGTCAGCCTCCTGTGTTGAACTGCCTGGAGAGATGGAATTATATGCAAATGATGGAGCTCTCAATTGGCTCATGCCACTTTCAAACTGCTGCCCTAGCAACTGCTGCACACTGAGTGCTTCAGATTCTTTATCTGCCTGCCTAGTAAGGACGCCCTGAGAGCTCTCATTGAACTGTCTTCAGACTAATGTTTGTCTGTTAATAAGTACTCATTTTAGTTTAATTTTAAATTGCTGCCTTGGAACTTTGTTTAGTGTAGTTTATTTAGTATTGTAGTAGTTTTTATACTTATTCGCGGTTCCCTCATGGTTACTTGGAACCGAGGTTCCGTGTCTATTTGTGAGGTTTACCTCATATTTCTTTATAATATATATATTTAGCAGTCAGTTCCTTGAACCACTTTAATTTTGTTTAAATTTAGTGTATTTCTGGGTTCCTTTCTTTTCGGGAACCGAGTAGCGCCAGTTCCAGGAACCATTCAGACAACATGAAGTCTGCTATATTATGACATATGCAGTATAACCTCAGGTTAGAACTGCTCCGGAGGTGAAAGAGTTAACTTCCATGCCCGAATCTTGAGCGAGCTCGGTTGAACACTCTGTCTGTTGAAGCTCAAACTTAAACTGTCAGATTCTTTACTCTGCCTCACTGAACAGTCGCCCGAGATTCCTCCTGCTGCTCGGTTTGTTTGTCTGTTTTAAAGTGTAATTCTCAGTTTATTTTAGCGTAAATTTTACCGTAATCGTCGGTTCAAGCTCTGTCTGTGGTATTGTAAGTAATAGATAGGCTTATTTATTATTTCTTCGTGTAGAACTTGTAAACGCTCTTTTTCGGTTCGGTTGGAACCGATCAGAGGGGTTTAAAATTACTTTCTAGCCCTTTAGAGTGCGGTTCCCAGTTCTTCTCGGTTCTAAAAAACGGATTTTATTATGGTTTTCCACGACCGTGACACCGTTGGGAACCGATAAAGAGTCTTGCTGGTGGACTGCCGTTAACGGCAAGTTTTGTTAGGCTGGCACTATGTCTGAGAAACCCAAAGAAAAAACCGACCCACTGGGTTTCAGCACTGTGGCTCTGTGGGGAAGCCTTTGCCAAGGCTGACCCACACACCATATGTGTATATTGTCTGGGGTTTGACCACCTCAATGCAGACTGCCAGATTTGTAGCAATTTTCCTGCTGCCACCGTGGAAAAAATAGTTGGTAGGCTCCGGGAAAGGAGGCCAAAAAGTCCGCTGACCGGATGGCCAGCCCGGTTTGGTTCCAACCGAACCTGAGGGAGTGCCCTCTGACCAGGGCAATGCTTCCTGGCAACGAAGAGCCAGCTCTGAGGAGCCGTTCCAACTAAAGGGCTAGAAGGTCAGCTAGTTTGGAGCCAAAGTTCTTTCTCCAACCACTGAGGAAATAGCCAAAGCTATTCGATTTGTCCAGTCTCTTTCCCCAGTTCCGTCTGAACTGGCACCATTGGGCAAGCGCCGTTCAGTCGGTTCCTCGGTTCAAGATTATGATTTTGAAGATTTTTATGAACCAGGGAAGGGAGGAGGGTGGAGGGAGAGTGTGATTTTGACAGTCTGGATGTGCCCATTGAACGGACATCTCTCCAGACAGACCCTCAGGAGTATCCTCCCAGGCTATCTGAGTCCCCTTCTCATTTTTTGTTTTACAAGAAAGTTGCTGACACTTTGCAACTCCCTGTGGAGGAAGCTGTTGATGATCAAGAAGAGCCTGATTTTGTGGAAATGATGGATATTCCAGAGTCTGGAGACTGTCTATTCCTTGCATAAATCTTTTAGGAAACAGACAGTAAAAATTTGAAAACTCCTCATTCTATCCTCCCTATGGATAAAAGGATGGACAAGAGGTATACTTTATCAGGCTCTGATACGGAGTTCCTATCCCAGCAGTGCAGCCATGGGGTAGTGCAGGCTGCAGCCTGTGACAAGGCTAATATTCCTCTAGTTTCTCACCTCCTGAAAAGGATTCCAGGAGGATGGAGGCCATGGCAAAGAAGCAGTACATGGCAGCATCTTTGGGACTCAGACAGGCAAATTATATGGCTTACACAGCTAGGTACCAGAAATCCAGGTGGGATACTGTCCTGGCCCTAGCAAAACAGGCCCCTGAACAGCTTGCCAGGGAGCTGGAGCAGGTGGCTGCGGATGGTATTGAGGCATCCAAGGTGCAATTTCATGCTGCTGTAGACTCTAATGATGTTTCATCTAGAGTTATGGCTACATCTGTGTCTCTTAGCAGAATGGCCTGGCTCAGATGTACTGCCCTCTCACAGGATACCCAGTCTAAGGCTATGGATTTTCCTGTTGTGGGAAATTCTCTGTTTGGGGAGCAGACAGAGAATTATATGAAGAAAATGGATGAGTATAGGACCACCTATAGGAGTGCACAGGCCAAAGAAAGGCAAGTCACTCCTCAGAGGCAGCATGTCAGGGGTAGGGGCAGGCCTTTTCATAGGCCGTTTTACCAAGCCCAGGCCTCCCTCTCTGCTGGCGTGCCCAGAGGGGTTCTTAGAGGAAGGGCAGAAGGGCTCTAGTAAGCCTGCTTCTACCCCTCAACCCAAAGCCCCTGCAAAACAGGCTCCTGATGGGGTAGCCAGGGCGATTCTCCACTACCGTAGGGCAGGCTGGCTTACTTTGTCCAGGACTGGAAGTCTTTAACATCAGACAAGTAGGTCCTGGAAGTAGTAAGCCAGGGACTGGTTCTCAGCTCTAAAAATTTCCGAAGATGAGAGCCAGATCTTTCCACCTGCAAACTCATCAGAGGCACTTGCCCTGGAAGCGAAGTTTCTTCCTCCTGGCTCTCAGAGCCATGGAAAGGGTTCTACCCATACACCAGGGCAAAGGTTGTACTCCAGGTACTTCCTTAACCCTAAAAGAAAGGAGAATGGCGGCCCATTCTGGATCTCAGGTATCTAAACAAGCACCTTTTAAAACCAAAGTTCAAAATGGTGACCCTGGGAATTATTTTACCTTCTCTAAGGCCAGAGGACTGGCTAGCCTCCCTGGACCTCAAGGATGCCTACTTCCATGTTCTCATCAGAAGCTCCCATCGATAGTACCTCAGATTCGAACTGCCCTCAGGCCATTACCAATTCAGAGCAATGCCCTTGACCTCTCCTCGGCTCCAAGGGTGTTCACAAAATGCCTGGCAGTAGCAGTTGCTCATTTAAGAAGGCAAAGATTGCCATCTTTCCTTATCTGGATGACTGGTTCATTGTAGGCCAGTCTCCAGAACAGGTCAAACTGCATTTACAAGTAACCCAGCAGCTGCTTACATCTCTAGGTTTCCTTCTCAATCTTCCAAAGTCAGTTCTGGAGCCTGTCCAGCTTCTCACCTTTATAGGCGCAGAACTGAACACAAAAGAAGCAAGAGCCTTCCTTCCTCTGGAGAGAGCAAGGACCCTGGTGTCTCTGGCCTCCTCTTTCACCCTGCAGGTCTCTCGACCAGCAAGGCATTTTCACAGCTCCTGGGGCACATGGCTGCTCTACAGCAGTAGTGCAGGGAGCAAGATTTCAGATGAGGGACATTCAGTTCCATTTGAGAGCCTTTTGGTCTCAAAGGATGGATTCCCAACCAAATTGATTCCAGTGACTCAACCCTGATCCAGGCCCTTCAGTGGTGGCAGGATCAGAACAATCTGAGACAGGGGTTCCTTCATTCTGCAGTCTCATTCCTTGACCCTTACTACAGATGCATCCCTCTTGGGGTGGGGAGCTCACATGGGCAACCTTTCCACCCAAGGGCTGTGGTCCCTCAGGAATCTCTGCTCCACATCAATTTTCTGGAGCTCAGAGCAGTTTTCCTAGCACTCTAGGTTTTTCCACATCTGTCCAGAACAAGGTAGTTCCGGTCAGAACAGACAATACCACTACAATGTGGTACATCAACAAGCAAGGGGCACTCAGTCTACGGCCTTGTGCACAGAAGCAATGAAGTTGTGGTCTCTGGCTTATTCTCTGAACATCTCCTTACGGCAGTTCACCTCCCAGGCAAGGACAATGTCCTAGCGGATGCGCTCAGCAGGATTTCCCAGGGCCATCACGAATGGGCACGGATCCCCAGTATTGGAGGTAATATTTGCCAGATGGGGCACTCCAAATAGATCTCTTTGCAGCCCCAGACAATCACCAACTCCCCTTTTGCTGCAGGCCCCAGTGTTGGGCTCAGTCCCTCTGGATGCCTTCCTTCTCAGTTGGGAAGGGAAGTTTCTCTATGCTTTTCCCCTTCCCCTTCTTTTCAAAGTGCTAGTCAGAATCAGATCTCAATCCTGCAAGATGATCCTGATTGCTCCAGATTGGGCCAGGCAGCCCTGGTACCCACTCCTCATGTCCTTAGCAGTCCACCCCTCCTCTATGCCTTCCCAGGAATCACAACCTGTTAACCTGTGCCCAGGGGAGGTTTGGTATCCGAATCTCAAATCTCTCAATCTCAAGGCTTGGCTCTTGAAGAGTTAGAGTTTGTGACCTACACCTTTCTCAAGGTGTATTGGATATCTTGAAGGCCTCTAGGAAGCCTTCCACCAGGGCTACCTATAATTCAAAATGGAAGAGATTTTCCATATAGTGTGCTGGTAAACATATTTCCCAGAATCTGCTGGTGTGCCACGATCCTGGATTATTTGGTGCATTTGAATTCCTTGGGTCTGAGACCAGCTACCCTAAAAGTGCCTTGGCAGCTGTGTCTGTCTTCTTGTCAGCAGGTAAGCCCTCTTCTTTTCAGCTCACCCTGTGTTTTCCAAGTTTTTAAAGGGCTGCTTCACGCCAATCCCTCGTTCAGGGATCCTGCCCCTGCCTGGGATCTTAATATTTGCATCGCTCAGCTTATGCAACCCCTTTTGAGCTATTGTCTTCAGCAGAGCTGAAGTATTTGACTTGAAAACTGTGTTTCTGGTAGCCATTGCCTCTGCCAGGTGCATAAGTGAGCTACAAGCCTTGTCAGTGGAGCCTGATTTTATCTCCTTTCATAGAGATAAGGTAGTCCTCAGGACTAACAGGAAGTTTTGCCTAAGGTGGTTTCAGACTTTCACCTTAATCAATCCATGTCTCTTCCTGTGTACTTCACTGACCATTCCTCCTCTGGTGAGGAGATTGCACAGTTTAGATGTCAAAAGAGTCCTTAGTTACTATATAGAACGTACTAAGGGTCACAGGTTCGAATCCCTCCAATTGTTCCTCACTTATGGTGAGGTTGGTAAAGGAGAAACCTGCCACTAAAAGATCCATTGCCAGGTGGATTGTCTCTTGTATCCAATTCTGTTACGAAACACTGGGTAAGGTTCCTCCCTCAGGCCTGAGGGCTCACTCCACCAGAGGTACAGTGCGCTCTGGCTGCTGCCAGGGACATTCCTATCCTAGAGATATGTCAAGCAGCTACCTGGAAAACAGTTCACACTTTACTAAGCATTACTCCTTGGATATCCAAGCTAGAGTGATGCTCGATTTGCACAGCTGTGCTTCAGAGCCTATTTCCCACGTGAGTTCTGTACCTCCTCCAACATAAAGACTTTATGTTGTTTGAAGAAAAAATTACTCACCTAGTAATGTTGTTTCTTCTAATGGAGTCTTGCTATATTATGACCTCTCCCCAGCCTGCCCTCTCAGAACCTCTGTTTTTGGATGTGGGTGGGCAGTGCAATGTTGGCACTTCTTTGATGTCCACTTTAATTCACCCTTCTAGGGTACTTAGGTGTTATGCTAAAATTTTTCCTTCTTGAATTCCCGACTTGAGTCTTTGTTTTGGGATCAAGAACAAAAGGTGTTTTTGTACTTAGTAGCCAGTGGCTAGTGTGGGTTTCACGGCTCCACACAGAACCTTAGTGAGTTTTGCTCGTAAAGATCTGACCGTTTAAGTTTGAGCTTCAACAGACAGAGTGTTCACCCGGCTCGGCTCAAGATTTATGTGTCAGTGGCTCAGTAGGTAGCACACTCGCCTCTGGGGCCGGAGATCAGAGGGCTGTGGGTTCAGTTCCCACATCTGGCACTTGGGTTAATATCCCAGTACTGACACTGTAGTGCAGCATGAGAGGGGTGCTGCACTACTGAGGTGCCGCTTTCGGATGAGACGTTAAACCAAGGTCCCATCTGCCTGGATTGGTGGTAGTTCAGGTGGATGTTAAATATCCCATGGCACTTATCGAAAAGAGTAGGAGAATTTCCCGGTGTCCTGGCCAAATTTCCTCATTCACTAACAATATCACCAACAGCTTAATCTGGTTCAAGGTCAGTTGAAATTCATCTGTATCCTCTCCGGGTCGTGCCTGAAAATAGGCAGGATTTGTCTAGTGCACTTACCCGATTAACAAAAACTAAATAAAATAAAATAAAATAAAATAAAAGATTCTATGCCCTGCATGAAGTTAACTCTTTCACCTCTGGAGCAGTTCTAACCTGGGGTTATACTGCATATGTCATAATATAGCAAGACTCCATTAGAAGAAACAACATTACTAGGTGAGTAATTTTTCTTAGTGGTAGTTATTTAAAAAGAAATCTCCAGTTTGAGGTATTTTGAATAACAGTTTTGAAAGGGACAAAGATTTTAGAAGAGATGGCTTCTGCTTCTGCTTCTAGTGTGGATAATTCTACTTCTTCTCGTCCCATAAAAGGATGGAAGTAAAGCCAAGGATCCTGACAGAAGTGCAGAAAAATCTGAACAAGGTAAAACAAAACGGCTGTGGAAACAGACTCTGAACCTGTTCCATTAAAGAAAAATGTAAAGAAAAACATGTTGCTGCACCTCTGCTGAGAAGGCTAAGGAGCTCCCAACAGACAAGCATAGTATGCCCTCGGCTGAGGACATTGCTAAAGCCTTACAGGTTTTACAAGCCCTACAGGGCCCAATCCTGGTTCCTACACTGGCTGCCCTAGTTCTTCCTCCAGCTCCTTCAAGGCAGGAATTGCTGGAAGTGTATGGTGAGGAGGATGAGGATGACTTCAAGGGGAACCTATAGATCCAGAAGTCTCCCAGAACAAGAGTTTGGTCTCCTCCTACAGGGTCCTGAGGAATATTCTTCCCACTATGCCTTTGTTAAGAGCATTGTGGAAACCCTTAATCTACCTCTTCAGGAAACGGAAGAGAATGTGGAGGAGACAGAGTTTTTGGATATGATGGGGCTAACCCTCTACTAAACATCTGTTTTGCCCATGCATTAATCTCAAAAAGGCTGCATTACAGATTTTTAAACTCCAACTTCTATCCCTGGTGTGGATAAGAAAGCTGACAAGAAATACCAGCTGGATAGAACTACAGCTGATTTCCTGTTTACTCATCCTGACCCTGAAGGGGTAGTCCAGGCTGCTGCCTAGATAAGGCCCGATCCCTTGGCTACCCATCCACCAGACAAAGACTCAAGGAAGATGGATGCCATGGAAAGAAAGGGTACATGGCTGCCTCTTTATTGGTGAGGCAGGCCAATTACATGGCATATGCAGTACAGTACCGAAGGCTCTCTGGAACACTGTTCTAGCTCTGGCTGATAAAGTGCCAGGTGAAGTGGCTGTAGATCTGCAGGATGCAGCAAGGCTGCACTTGATTCTACCAAGTATCAATTTCATATGGCAGTGGATGCCAATGATACTGCTTCAGATTATTGGCTTGGTCTGTCTCGCTTTGGAGGTTTGCGTGGCTTAGAGCTACTAACCTGACCTTAGACACCTGAGCCAAAACAATAGATTTTCCTTGAGAACAACTCCTTGTTTGGAGATAAGACTGAAGCATATATGAAGAAGGTGGAGGAATATAAATCCACCTACCGAAGCAATTCAAAGGATAGGCCTTCCACTCTTATAGATTCCAGAGTAGGGAGGCAGGGTAGGGGTTTTCACCCCAAACCATTCTTTCAAGCACAGACCTCTCAGCCTCAACAGCAGACCAAAGGTTACTTCAGAGGAAGGGTAGGAGAGCCATGAGAAGAGCTGTTCCTGCATCACAAGTTCAGGCACAGCCCACACAGAACCCTGACGGGCTAGTGCAGGTTGCATCCCCATTGTAGAACCACCACTGGGTGGCAGACTGGCTCATTACCTTCACGCTTGGCATTCCATCACCACAGATAAGTGGGTATTGGAGGTAGTGAGCCAGGGCCTGGCACTCAGCTTCAAATCATAAAGCTAAGAACAAGAACCTTGCTCCAGTAATATCTGCAGACAGGATTCTGTTGGAAGCAGAGGTAAAGCATCTGCTGGCAATCAAAGCAGTGGAGGCAGTGCCTCTATTATACAGAGGCAAAGGTTTTATTCCAGGTACTTCCTCATAAGGAAAAAAAACGAGGATTGGTGACCTATTTTGGATCTAAGACTTCTGAACAAACACATTTTAAAACCAAGGTTCAAAATGGTCACTCTGGCAATAATCATTCCTTCATTACAAAGGAGACTGGCTGGCCTCCCTAGATCTAAGGGATGCTTATTTTCATTCCCATCAGACCATGTCACAGAAAATTTTGAGATTCAGGCTGGCCTCAGGCCATTACCAGTTTGCAGCACTCCCTTTGAACTAACCCTCGCACCAAGGGCTTTTACACTGTGCCTAGCAGTGGTGGTAGAGTTTTGAGAAAAAAGGTGCAACAGTCTTCCCATACCTGGACGACTGGTTAGTAGTAGGACAGTCTCTGCAGCAGCAGTGCAGTCACTGGCACTAACAAAATCTACACTGAGTCTCTGGGTTTTCTTATAAATGAAGAGAAATCTCAGTAGGTGCCACTTCAGGTGCTGGAGTTTATTGGAGCAGAATTAAACACCAGACAGGGCATAGCCTTCCTGCCACAAGACAGGGTGAAAAGCATTCTGCAGATTGCAAGTTCCTTTGTGTCAGGGAGACCCAAACCAGCCAGAGAATTTCTCAAGCTACTGGGCCACATGGCATCTGCCACTGCAGTGGTAATGGGTTCCAGATTTCAAATGAGAGGTATTCAGTTCCACGTAAGACAGTACTGGTCTCAAAGGACAGATGTTCTGTCCAAACTGGTTCAGTCACAAACAGTTTAGTCCAGGCATTGCAGTGGTGGCTGGACGAACACAACCTGAGAGTGGGCGTACTTTTATAAGGAACAGCCTCAGTAATTCTCACAACAGATGCCTGTCTTTGGGTTAGGGTCTACATGTTAGAGCACACAGTGAGTGGCACATGGTCCCCAAGAGTCTCTGTTGCACATAAATCTTTTGGAGCTCAGTGCTGCCTATCTGGCTCTAAAGGCATTTGCTCCTTACCATCAAAGCAAGGTGGTGCAAGTCAGAACAGACAACACCATAACCATGTATTACATCAACAAACAAGGGGTACCAGGTCAACCCTACTGTGCACAGAAGCAGTGAGACTGTGGTCCCTGGTATACTCCATGGGAGTATCCTTGTCAGCCATAGACCTTCCAGGGAAGGACAATGTACTGGCAGACTCTCTCAGCAAGATAAGTCAGGACCACCCCTCTAAGGGTACAATTTCCTGTATGCAATGGCCCTGGATTGGACAGGAAATTTTTGTATGCATTCCTCCCTTTCCTATGATATTCAGGACCCTGTTGAAATTGAGGTCCCAACCAGCAACATTGATACTGGTGGCACCGGATTGGGCGAGACAGCACTGGTATTCTCTTCTGCTGACTCTATCAGTAGTTCCCCAATCCTCTGCCCAGGAGGCACCACCTGCTAACCTCCTCTCAGGGTAGGATCCTGTACCCCAATCTTAAATCACTGAGGCTCAAGGCATGGCTCTTGAGGACGTAGAATTTGCTAACCTTAAGCTATCAGAGCAGGTGCTGACAGTGCTTAGGGGTTCCAGGAAACCTTCTACTAAGAAAACATATTCTTCTAAGTGGAAGAGGTTTTCCATATGGTGTGCAGGTAAGGGTGTGGACCCTCCAGGGCTGACTTAGCTATTCTCCTGATCACGTTACACTTACATTCCTTTAGGCCTGAAGCCTTCAACCCTCAAGGTCCACTTGGCTTCAGTCTCTGCTTATCTGTCAGCTGGTAAAGAGAGATCCATGGCCTCTCATCCAGTATTCAGAAAATATTTTAAAGGCCCTAACCTTCTGCACCTCCCCTGAGGGAACCGGCCCGCCTGGAATTTAAATATATTCATTGCTAAGTTCATGGATGCACCATTCAACCTATGGCAAACCGTAGATTTGAAGTATATCACTTGGAAAACTGTATTTCTGGTTGCTATTACTTCTGCCAAAAGGATCAGTGAATTACAAGCCCTGTGCACAGATGTGGACTGCATCTCCTTCAACAGGGATAAAGTGGTCCTCAGGACCAATAGAAAATTCCTTCCCAAAGTGGTATCTGACTTTCACTTAAATGAGTCTATCACTCTACCTGTCTTTTTACAGAGAACTCCAGTTCTCCAGAAAGGAGGCTTCATCCCTTGATCTTAAAAGGGCACTTAGCTACTACATTGACAGAACCAAGTATTACAGATCAAGTCAAACACAGCTCTTTCTCACCTATGGTGAAGTTGGTAAAACAGAGCTGCCTAAAACATACAATTGCTCACTGGATAGTGGCATGTATACAGTTTTGTTATAGTAAGGATGGGTAAACAGGCACCTCTGGGCCTGAGAGCACACTCCACCAGGCACAGCTGCTTCAGTGGCAGCTTCAAGAGAAATTCCACTAGTGGAAATCTGCAAAGCAACTACATGGAAAATAGTGCACACCTTCACAAAGCATTACAACCTGGATTTGCAATCCAGGTGATGCTAGGTTTGTACAGCAGTACTACAGAGCCTGTTTCAAAATAGGTTATCTGCCCAACCTCAAAGGGTACTGTTTGGTAGTCTGCATCAGTTTAATCTTCTGAGAGCAAGTCACAAGATACGGCTGTAGGCTGTAAGCAGCAACAGAATAGCTGCAGGATTGTTTTACCCTTTGATTTTATTTCAATTTAAAGTTATTTATTTTGAATCTTGTGTTTTGTTTTGTTCTGTCCTGGTAACTGTATTGACTCTTATTGCAAACAACGGGAAAGCAGAGAGATCGCTCTGAATTATCCCTAGATGTGATTATAGTGAAGCGCTAGTATGCGAGACTGGAGATTTGATAATAAAGCAGAGAGATATTTCTTGCCTTACTGGCCGAGCTGTGAGGCGTGGAATAGGATCGGTGGCTGGATTGTGTGTATCCTTGGATGGGATGCTGGTGGTGAAACTGACGATTTGGAAATATAAGAGAACTCCTTGCTTTATTGGTCGGGTTGTGGAGCATTTAACAGAGCTGAGCAGAGGCTGGATTGTCGTATCCTGGTGCAGTGGAGGAGAGAGTTGGAGTCGGTCAGCTCTCTTGTGGGACAACAAGTTTTGTTGATTTCTTCCGAAGAATCTTTCTCGGCCTAGCTCGACTAGTGGTGTGCTGTAGGCTTGCTGCCATGGGGCAGTCGGCTGTAGTGCTTCCGTTCACATGGCGGTAGCTGTGGGGCAGAGCGGGTCTGGGAAAGGTTTTGTGGCTGGGTTGAGGTTGGGAAGTGCTGCTAAAATAACTTTAGCCCGACTCCGGCGGAGTGAAGATTGCGAGACTCGTAGGGACGCTAAATTTAGAAACCTGATACCTGAATCTGTGTGGAAAGTGACAGTAGCAAGTCCATATGTATTATTTGGATTAAGAAATAAAATCTGACTAGAGATTCATTTTAGAATTTATCGCTGGGATACATGACTGTTCTTGGTTCTTTGTGGAAGGAGGGACCGAATTACACTCATGGCTCCTTGAGATGTGAGCTTTATGTATTGGTTTCCTGGTTCTTGGATGTATGTATGGTTTTGGTTTCCTGTTTCTTGGATAAAGGAATGATAAAGTTGCTTAAGAAGAAATACTGGACTGACCAGGACTGTTAAGTGATTTTGTTGAGTGAATTTTTATCTTCTAGAATTTATTTATTTTAATTTTATGTTAGTTTAAATACGTATTAATGTTGAAAATCATATTATTCTCCCTCTGTGTGAGATACAGTGGGTGGGATTTATAAACCTTCCTCATTTTCCCCACTTTGTGAGAGAGAAAGTGGTGGAGTTACCATCGGAGAGTGGTTTGGTTTTTGTTTTGTTAATAGTTGTCTATTAAGGGGTATATTAGGAATAACTAAAAGTGTTGATTTAGTGGGTTTAAAAAAAACTCAGTAGTATTGATAGGATTTGAATGTGATGGGTTGGTAAAACACAGTCAGGCAGTACTCCCCTCAAGACTGAAGGATCTCAGACGTTTGAATGTCCCGCACTTCCTTCAGAAGTTTATAGGACATGCTGAATATTCGCATTGTGAGACGTAGGAGTGGAGGAATAGGAGATCCTGGAACTCTTGTGGGGATGGGAAAAGAGGGCGGATAGGAACAGTTAGAACCAGGAGGCGCCTGGGGCAAAATGGATGCAGGAGCGAGGTCCATCATGTCTTGCATCCATACCCAAGGGCACTGACTTGATCAGGCAGGGAGTGGAGTCATCCTTGGAGTTTCGTCCCTTTTTGGCGGTGTTAGCAATGCAAGGTCTATCAGAAACAAGACTGCTTTGGTGGCAGATCTTGTTGCATCTGTGGACTTAGCTTGCATCACTGAGACCTGGCTTGATGAAAATGCGGGCCCATTTTGGAGTCGTGGTTCGGACGGGTTCTCGGTGATTCACCGCCTGAGAGTACCATAGGGGCGGAGGAGTTGCAGTCTGTTTTAGACAGGAACTGGACCTCAGGGAGGTGCAAGTTGGATGTACCAACTCCTTTGAATGTATTGTGGGTGCAGGTGCAGGCTTCAGGATACTTCTCATTTATCATCCTCCAGGTGATGGGAGGGAATTCCTGAGGAGGTGGCAGATTTCATCATGAGAGGGGTTTTGGAATCCCCGATGGTTAATTCTGGGGATTTCAATGCCTGGGTGATGATGAACTCGCGCTTTTGGACAAAACCTCCTCCAATTGATTGATTCATTGGGCCTGACACGGCTTATTACTGCTGCAACCCACCAGGGGGACATTCATTGGACTTGATATTCCACCTGGGGATGGAAGTCTCTGATGTAGAGGTGGAGCCCATCAGTTGGTCTGACCATCACGCCCTGAGGTTCAGTTACATGACCCCGAAGAGGCCTGCCCTAAGGAGATAGTACAGTTCCGTCTTTGTGAGAGGAGTTACCTCAGAGGCCTAATGGCCAGACTTGACTTCTCGGGATCTCCAATGGATAGCACGGACCAGGGTCCTTAGTGCTAGCCTATAATAGGAGCAGTTGTGAGGGCCCTGGATGTCATTGCTCCATTCGTGTTCGTCCCTGTACTCTTCACCTGGGGCCCCATGGTTTACCATGGAGATCCGTGGTTAAAGAGACAGGGCCAAAGATTGGAGAGACACTGGCGGAAAACTCACCTGAAAGTTGACAGGCTTAGACTGTTAGATCATTATAAAATCTATCAGCTAGCAATTTCCCATAAGAAGGCAGAGTTCCTGTCCAGGGAAATTGCTACAGCAAAGAATAGACTGGTCCAGCTCTTCCAGACTGTGGACAGACTGTGCAATCCAGTCTGTCTTCATGCCGGTCGAGCGTTATCACAGTTACAGTGTGAGGAATTTGCGACGTTCTTTGCTGATAAGGTGTCTGCTATCAGGGATGAGATTAGCCAGTGCCTCCCCATTGGGTCTTGCAGTGATCCAATCGAGGACACAAATACCCAACTAACTTGGTTCACTTTCTGTCAACCGGCAGTCATGGATATAGTGAGGATCATCCAGACTTTGCGTCCAACCTGCTGGAGTTTGGATCCGGGCCCTACTCACCTACTTGTGGGGTGTGTAGAGGTTATTGGCCCGATCCTTACTGGGACAAGTGGCATCATTGAAGAGAGGATCTTCCTGATCCCTTGAAGGAGGCAATAGTACGCCTCCCTGAAAAGCCCTCCCTTGATCCCGACTGCCCAGGAAACTACAGACTCGATTTCAAATCTTCCTTTTGGGGAAGATTATCAAGAAGGTGGTCGCCTTGCAGCTGGAAGACCATTTAAACATCCACAATATCTATGATCCTCTCCAGTCTGGCTTCAGGAAACAGCATAGTACTGAGACAGCTCTTGTTCGGGTACTGAATGATCTCCTGATGGCAAGATATCGGAGAACTCGTTCTATCTTGGTTCTCCTTGATCTCTCAGCAGCGTTGACACCGTGGATCATGGGGTGCTGCTCGAATGCCTGTGGTTTCTCTGTGGACTAAGGGGTGGTCCACAGTTGGTTCAAATCTTTTCTGCAGGGTAGGACTCAGAGAGTAGTGTTGGGGATTTATTCCTCGACCTCTCACTGCCTACACTGTGGGTGCCACAGGGTTCGATGTTGTTCCCCATGTTATTTATGTGTACATGCTTCCATTAGGGGACATTATAAGACAATACGGATTGAGTTTTCATTGTTATGCCGATGACTCTCAACTCTGATGTCTTTTGTGCCCAAGCAGGAGTTTGGGTCAAGTACATTGTTTAACAACTGCCTCCTGAAGATACAGAACTGGATGAGTACCAATTGGCTGAAGTTGAACCTGGGAAAACAGAGGTATTGGTGGTTGAACCGGGGGTGAGGATATCAAGTCCATGGGTGGAAAACCCTCAGGTTTATTTCTGGGAGGAACCCGCTTATGGCATCTGGTCAGGTACGTAACCTTGGTGTTATATTTGACAAGGGCCTGACCCTGAGGCGCAGGTGTCAGCCGTAGTCAAATCATCCTTTTTCATCTAGGAATATAGCACGGTGAAACACTTGATTCCATCAGAGGATCTTCCTACCCTGGTCACGCCTTTGTTGCCAGTCGTCTTAATTACTGCAATGCCCTTTATCTAGGGCTGCTGGGAGTGGATATTAGCAGCTTACAGTTGGTGCAAATCGGCAGCTAGGTTGTTGACTGGAAGCCGAGGTTCAACCACATAACACCTGTACTTGAGAGTTGCACTGGCTGCCTGTACAGTGGCGGATCACTTTCAAGGTCATGTTGATGGCCTATAAAGCCCTATATCGGTTTGGGACCCCTACCTGAAGGAACTCTTGACTTCTTACTGTCCCTCCTGCTCCCTCCGATCCTCTGGTGAGGGATTGCAGAGATTCCCAGGGTAACCTTAAAACATCTGGTGGAAGAACATTTGCCTTTATGGCTCCTACCCTGTGGAATTCTCTACCTTGCCAGATACGAAATAGCCTGACTGTGGAGGGCTTTAAAAAGCTCTAAAGGCCTTCCTTTTAATCAAGCATTTTTAGTAACACAAATTATGTTAAATTTTGTTTTGAATATAATGTTATTTATTATTGTGGTTTTAATATTGTATGTAGATTTTGTAAAGGCGCTGAGCTTGGGAAGAGGCGCCTTATAAAATAAACATTTACTTACTTACTATATTTAATCATAATGAGTGATTCCTGGGGTTAGAAGGAAAATTACTCACCATAGTAATCTTGTTTCTTCAAAGGATCACTCATTATGATTAAAGACCTCCCTACCTCCCTACTAGAACCTATAGAAGTTGCTCTGCATCCCTGCATTAAGGTTTTTTCCCATATAGGTTAAGGTAGAGACTCACTTTGTTTAACCAGTTGGTGTCCAGGAGGTCTCTAGTTTCTTAGGTTTGTTTATTAAGGATGTTTGACCTGAAAGGACAAAAATATTATTTTTAATGTTTTTAGTTTTAGCTAGTGGGTCTTATGCACATTTAGGCTCTGTAAGAATCTGAAGCACTCAGAGTACAGCAGTTGCTAGGGCAGCAGTTTGAAACTGGCATGAGCCAATTGAGAGTTCCATCATTTGCATATAATTCCATCTCCCGGGCAGTTCAACACAGGAGGCTGACTGTATCAGTTTAATCATAATGAGTGATCCCTTTGAAGAAAAAAGATTACTATGGTGAGTAATTTTTTCTTGCTGACATGCTGTCCAGTATACAAATAAATTCAAATTCAAATAAATTCAAAGCTTACTGCCTACTTCACATAATCCTCTGTTGTGACATCACAGTCTGTTGCCATGGAAGTAACTGTGATGTCACAAGGAGTGCATGTGACCTCAGGTAGGGAGAAAGCAACAGGAATGGATGAACTCTTCAGGAGCAAAGATCCTGTTTATTTATTTAGTTTTTGTTTACGGGTAGGTGCACTAGCCATAGCAATGACTATTGTACAGAACAGACATCAAGAAACATTACAGTACAAGTATATTAGTTGACAATTAAATACAAGACACTCCAGGTAAAATACACAATTGCAAATGGTAAATACATTACAGTATACAAAATGTGCAGAAAACAATAGCAGTAAACAGAAAAGGGGCAACATTGTTGATTGGGAAGGATAAATACAATGAAGATAGTAACGTTATAGAAGACGAGCAGTTCATGCAGATTACATCAGTAACAAATAATGGGGAGGAGGAGGAGGAGGAATACAGAACTAATGTGAAATACAAGCTGAACTGTGTCTAAATATTATGTTTTGGTAAAATTCTCCTGAAGGTGTCAGATGCTCTTTATGCATGGTGAGCCATTACAGTACAGGGGCCCACTGTTTCTGAGAGACGGGTGACCTAATTATTGTTCTCATTTGATCCTGTCACATTCTAGTATAGGTTGTTGGGCATCCCATGCTGTAATGTAGATCTAGCCCACTAGGCCTTTGCAGATGTGGGTGTTATATGCCAATGAGAGCCAGTCCCATGTATTGTGTGTTTTAGCGTCTTATCCACACTCTGAACTGCTGCTCTGATATGGAGATATTTCAGAAGTCAGCTTGTGGCAGTGAAAATTTAATCTGAGGTTGCTGCAATGACAGTAACACCTCAAATAGGGAAGGATATGTCCACCAAGACCCTTCTACCTTTCTGCTCCCAGTTATTCCATCTTATGTGCTTGCCCTCTACTAGGACGAGGGGTTGCACCAAAGTAGGTGAAGGGCCTGGATGGTGCTTTTGAGGATTTGGGGGACTAATGTGAGGGGCCATGCACCGGTCCCATACCTGCAGGGTAGCCTGTAAAATAGGGTGTGTCAAAGGCTACTTTAGGGTTTTTCTGCCCAGTTAGCAGGCTCAGGTAGGGGTCCTGCCCACCACCAATTTGAATGAGAAGTACTGTGGGTCATCCTTGCCTAAAGAGAGCCATTTGGAAGCTTGGGCCATGTGTTAAGATAGGGAGTAGCCCTCCATCCAAGCAAGCCTGAACTCCCCTCTGCTCCAGTGAGCCTTTATTTTCACCTTGCTCAATCGGGAGGGGACTTACCTCCCAGATGAAGTGACTTGAGGATATGGTCTATTCTGGTGTACAACTTGCCCAGAAGCAGCACAGGAGATTGCCGAATAGGTAGGAGAACTTGTCAGCACAAACATACAGACTGCTTAAATTTTCCTTATAAGGTGCTTGGACCAAGGTTTGGTCTCATGCTCCAGTTCTGTGACTAGAGGAAAAAGGTTAGTAGGGATCATTGTGGCCCATTTCCTAGTGACCTTGACCCCAAGATACTTGAATGTTTGTCCCACACAGGAGATTGGTAGCTCCTGGCATCACGAGAGCTGTCACACTCCAACCTCGGGCCACCTCTCCACACTCTCCTCTAGTGACAGAATACCACACGGGCTTTGGTTAGCTGCAATAAACATCGTAGTCTACAAAAAAAGTTTACCTTACTCCAAGATTAGCTTGCCCAGCACTCCCCAGACATACTGAAAAGAGCTGTGCCCAATCATCTTACCTGGTTAAAATAAACAAACAAACAAATACTAGACCTGCCTGAGGCGTGGCTCTCCAACGACATACCGGACTAGGGCGTGACCCTTCCTGGCTACTCCTCTACCACGTTGACAGGTTATGTAAAGAGGCGGTGGCTGCACCCCTACATTAGAAACACCTCCAATCCCTACCAATCTCCCTCCCTCCCTAACACGCTGTCTAATATATCACAGCCAAGATATTCTTTGGCAAACCCAAACCCTATGTCATGGCTGTCTATATTCCCCACGTAACTAAAGACTTCCATTCTCCTCAATCATGACCTGTATCTCTCAACTTCCTCTAACAGTGAACTGATCGCTATGGGTGACTTTAATGTCAACTGTTTGTCCCATCATCCTCCCCTACAAAGATTCGTTGCTACACTTAACCTCACCCAAATTATTCAATCTCACAAGGCCTAACAACAAATCAGGTTCCTCCACACTGCTAGACCTAATTCTCACTAACTGCCCAAACAATATCTCTAAAGTCTTGGTACTTCCCGATACCCTTAGTAACCACTGTCCTGTAACCTGCACGTGGTCAAACAAAACTCAGCAGCTCCACCCATAGTCTCCTCTCTAGGCGCCTAAGAAGGGGTAAGCTCCAAACTTCAAATCCTACCTAGCTAACTCTGATTGGTCCCCAGTGTACAACACCCAATCCGTTGATACTGCGCCTCCAACTTTATTAATATCTTCAGCGCCACCTGCGATATCTTTGTCCCTTCTCAAAGCAAATCTCTAAAAACCAAAAACCGCTGGATGTCCAACAGTTATCGACCAATGCTACACTGTGACAGACTCTGGCACAAGGCTTTAAAATCCAACTCCCGATAGACAGGCAATGCTACCCAAAGGCTAGAAACAAATGCACTTGGTGCATTTCAAGCAAGGTGGCCCATGTCAACAGGCATTTTCCTCCACCTGGGGTTCGGAAGAAAATTCGAGGATAACATAAAAAACTTGATGGAAAACTTCTTCTCCCTCCTGCCCAGCTCTTGGTAGCGGTAACAACTAGGGACCCGCAGTCCATTTGCTGACACCTAAACACCACCTTCTCAGACCTCAGCAGTGTACTTCCCCGAACTTCTTCACCCCCAGATCACTCCACCGGTCGCAGCTCACTTCCCAACACCCCCTGTTTTGCCTCTGCATCATTTCTCTCTGGGAAGCTTGGAGATACCTCACCAATGCCCTCGCCAAGTCCTATGTTAGTGGCGATTCCATTGACTTGAAGCTCCTCTGCCTAGCTCTCAAGGAGGTCCTACAACCCCTCACCAAACTCTTAAACATGTCCCTCTGCCTTGGACAATTCCTACACTCTGAAACATTCCGTCATCATCCCCATCTTCAAAAGTGGTGACTGCCTGTCCCCAAATAATTATCGCCCTATCTCCCTTCTCCCTCTCCAAGGACCTTGAAAAACTGTGGTGGATCAACTGATGGACTGTCTATCTAAACATTACTTATTATGCCCCGAACAGCACAGCTTCTGCCCTAGGCACAGCACCACCACTGCCCTCTTAGAATACACTTTCTATATCCACGTGGCCCTCGTGTGAGGTCAGTTTGTGGGGTTGGTTTACATCAACCTCACAAAGGCGTCGACACTGTAAACTATGCTATCCTTCGGGCCACCCTACCCTTCCTGGGGCTGTCTGGTGAATCATTCAGCTGGTTCCAGAGCTACCTCTCTGACAGAACACAGCAGGTGAAAATCAGCTCTTCCCTGTCCAACAGCCTCCTGTCCACTCTGGAGTGCCTCAAGGCTCCATGCTGGGGCCCCTCATATTTAGCCTTTTCCATAACTCCTCCCCAACTCCTGCTCTGGAAAAATTTTGCTCTATGCAGAACAACGCGTTATTTTCTGGAGTCACCAGAGTCCCAAATCTCTCCAATGCTCCTTCCAGGCCTTCTTCTCTGATGCAGAGATCTGGTTCAGCTCCCACTGCCTAGTCCTAAATTATGAGAAAACTAAGACCATGATCTTCGCCCACCGCCAGAGCCCACATCATAACTCCCCTATGACCATCCTCAAGTCTCTAGGAGCCCTGTTTGAACAGGCTGAGTCTTTTAAATATTTAGGTATTACCCTTGACACTACCTTCTCCTTCCATGCCCACGTCCAACAACTGTCCTCCGCTATAAACTCCAGGTTCGGGTTGCTTTATCACCACAAACACTTTCTCCCCAATGGCTGTCCGTCTAGCCGTGACCTCGTCTGTCCTGTCCCTGCTACACTATGGCATTGTTATCTATGGTACTGCTGACCCCACTCACTTGTGACGCATCAAAGTCTAGCATTAAACAAAGCATGCAGACTGGTCACTGGCTGCTATAGATGGACTCACTCCTGTGACCTATACAAGTCTGCCAAATGGCTACCATTTGATGACTGGCTTAGGTACCACACATGCCTTCTAGCCAAAAAAATTCACCTTGGACAAGCTCCTCCAGCCTTCTCAGCCTCATCTGACCTGCCCTGAGTAGCAGAGTCTCCCATAGTACCACTGGGACCTCCCTCCTAGTCCCCCATTGTCATATATCCCTTGGCCAAAGAGCCTTTTCTACCGAGCTCCCTCTGGCTAAACAGCCTCCCTCCTTCTATCTCCCTGTAGCCCAAAATCAACCACTTTAAAGAGGAAGTAAACATTGCAAGGCCACTCAAATTGTGAAAATGCTTGAAAGACCTTTCAAACAAAGTATTGGAGTTACCTGTAGGGGATAGGAGTCTTGAGATATGAATATCTGAATAATCTGTAAATAAAACAAAGCAACAGCCATTTCCGTAATCTTAAAACAGAAAGTGATGTCACTGAGGGGCAAGCTGTGGTTGTTAATTACAGCTTGCCCTCAGTGACATCACTTTTGTCTCAATATTACATGAAATGGCTGCTGCCTGGTTTTGATTTACACATGATTTAGATATTCATGTCTCAGGACTCTGACACCTACAAAACTTCAGTACCCCGCTTGAAATATTCTTCATGGGTTTTCACAATGTGAGCCCCCGCAATGTTTAGTTCTCCTTAAGACAATTCTAAAAGCTCTTTTATTAGACTTCTCTGCCTATGACTGTCCCTAATCCTCCCTTCACTGCTCCCCCAAGGGCTTTTGCTCAATAACCTCTCCTCATAAATGGTTGTGATTCTATATAACGGGTATAACTGTGCAACATGTTTGATGCTCTTGATATGTTGTGTAACTCTTGTTATTTCTGCTTTATATGCATAATGTAGGGTCCTCCTAACCTGAAGATAATTTGTCTTTACATTTCATCTGTACTCCACTCCTTGTTCCCCTACCTGTACTCTGTATTGTTTACATTGTCTATAAGTTTCATCATTGTTCTCTGACATGGAGCCTTTGTAAGGAGTCTATGACTCAAAGGGTTGTAATTCGAATGTTCTTAAATAAATAAAATAAGCGGTCCATGCCAGAGAGTGGTATCAAAGCAGCCACTAAAGGAATGTCGGAAATGAGACAGCCATTGTTTACTAGTGAAATGGTTCTGAAAGGGCTGGCTGCCCTTAAGATAGAGAAGGCCCTAGCACCAGATGGGTTGCATCCCATCCACTCAGGGAATTAGCAGCGGCTGGCTAAACCACTGGTATATCTGTTCAACAGCTCACTTAAGTCTGGAGAAGTTCCAAGGGATTGGAAGGTGGCAGACATTGTACTGCTTCATAAGTGGGTAGGGATAAGGAGCAACCAGGGAACTACAGGCCTTTCAGTCTAACCTCTATAGTAGGGAAGCTGATGGAGTCACTGATCAAAGAGGACCTCATAGACTATCTGGAGCAACAGGCTCCAGAATAGTAAACAGCATGGTTTTCTGGCAGGAAGATCTTGTCAGACTAACCTGATAGTTTTCTTTGACTGGGTGACAAAGGAATTAGACAAGGGCCACACTGATCTGCTCTACTTTGACTTCAGCAAGGCTTTTGACTCGGCACGTCTCAAACAATTGCTCAAGAAGATGGAAGACCTGGTGCAGCTAAACCCATAGTGAACTGGGTGGGTAACTGGCTAGAGGGGAGGCAGCAGAGGGTAGTGGTCAATAGGGGTTAAAACAGAGGAAAGGGAGGTTATGAATGGGGTTCCACAGGGATCGGTCCTGAGTCTGGTCCTCTTCAACATGTTCATTAGTGACACTGGAGAAGGAATCGGGCAGGTTGTGTCTCTTTGCAGATGACACAGAACTATGTGGAGGTTGGATAATGATGAGGAATTAGGAAATGCAGAGACCCATAAAAACTAGAGGGGTGGTCAAAGGTCTGGCAGTTAAAATCCAGTGCTAGAAAGAGCAAGGTAATGCACTTAGGAAAAAGAACCCCAAGACAGAGTACTGGATGGGAGGAAGAAACAACACTACAGCTGTGAATAGGATCTGGGAGTTATCATTAGCAACTCACTTAAGCAATCAAGTCAGTGCAACATGGCCTATAGCAAGGCTAACAGGATGCTGGGATGTATCGGAGGGGTACTAATAGCAGAAGAAAATCTGTAATACTTCCCTTCTACAGATCCTGGTGAGGCCTCACCTAGAGTACTGCGCCAGTTCTGGAGCCCTCACCTCAGAAAGGATAAGGATAGGCTGGAGACAGTGCAGCGCAGAGTAATGAAAATGATTCAGGGTCTGCAGGGCAGATTCTATAAGGGCGCCTCAAGGCACTAAATACGTACTCACTGGAGACCAGAAGGAGAGGGAGATATGATAGAGACCTTCAAGTTCCTTAAAGGAATTAACAAAGTGAACTGCAGGAACTATTTAGCCTGAATACTAATTTGCGATCATGTGGACACAAATGGAAATTAACAGGAGGTAGGTTCAGGAAAGCTGTGAGGAAGTATAACTTACGGAAAGGTGGTGGAACCTTGGAACAGTCTGTCGGCTGAAGTGGTGGGTGCGAAACAGTCAGGGATTCAAAGCAAGGCTGGGACATAATGATAGGAATAGTGGTTACTGGGGGCGACAGTACCAGGAGGAGAATAGAGAGAGGATGGGGAGGTTAGTACCCTGGAGGAACAGTAGGTTCCAGGGATTGTAGGGAACTTGGGCAGACTGGATGGACCTCTGGTCTTTTCTACAGTCATTGTCATGTTTCTGTGTTAAGGAGGTATGGTAGTTTTGAGGAGGTTGACAAACAGGTCTGAGGCTACTGGAATGTCTGAGAGGATCTGTGGGATGTGGAGGAGAGATAGGTGGGGTGGGACACTGTGAGTAGCATATCATTTGCATAAGTATGGACCAACTAGCTCCCTCGCCACTGTTATTCCCTGAATATCGGCGTTGACCAGTAGTCTCCTGCTAAGGGTTCCAGGACCAGTATTAATCATACACACCATGGCATTCTATCAGGGCAATGGCACTATAGCTCTGCATCCCCAATCCAGGCACAGTTTTTTTTTTTTCTTTAGTTGTCCCATAATGTTTTTGCACATCCACACTATCACTGTGATGTGCAGGCTGAACTATCACTTTGTAAAACCAAAGATCTGTTGTGCTAACAATGCAGTTACACATTTTCTAAGCATATTTCTTGTGGCACTTACGCCATGCTGCACAGAACAGAGCAACTGGTCTTTTGCAACCCACAAGATGGCACATTGTTTCACGTACCATACTTGTGCTCTGCAACACTAAGTGGGCATTGCTATTCAAGCCTCTTTAGTCTATTTCTGTGCAAGCTGTGCTCTGGAAATACAGTACTATTTTTAGAAGCACTTTTATGCTGCCATTTTTGAGGAACTGGTCATAGCTTAAGCTCATGTTGAGAATTTGTTGCGACTTCATGGCATCTTTGAAATAGCATGATGCATATTGAAATGGGCACGAGATCCACTAACTGTATCCAGTAGTTGTGACTCCTTGGGCCCCCTTTTTTACCAAGTAAGATACAAAACACAATTTTGGGTATGGGTGAAAACCAGACCCCGACCAGATCGATAAAATCCGGACTGGTCAGCCCAGCCGCACTAGTCGGACTGGTACCAGTATTGCTGGTCTGGAAACTGGCCCAACCAGCTGGTCTAGCTTTTATCAGTCCAGTGCAGTCCTGGCAGTCCGGGTTTGACCACTGCCCAGGATGGTTGAAAACCAGGCTGCTGGGACTGCACCAGTATTGATGGCATGGTAGAAAACATTATTCACCATAGTAATGTTGTTTCTTCTAATGGAATCTTGCTGTATTCTGACTATATGCAGTTAGCCCCAGCACTTGACGGCTCTGGAGAGTAAAGGTTAACTCTATGCAAAGGCATAGAACGTTGAGCTCGAGCTTGGTTTCAAACCTCTGTCTGTGGTACTCTGAAGTGCAACCGTCAGATTCTTACGAGCACTAAACTAACTAACTCAACGAAGAAATTGTTTCAAAATGTTGTGCCAAATGGCAAAACAAGGTTTTATGGTCAAAAGACTCAAGTCAGAAAACCCAAAAAGAACCCAACAGGCAGTGATTTACCAAAAATGCTTAATAAACAAACTTAAAAGAAACCTCCTAAGAGATGGAGGTATGTCCAGTACACCTCTGGGGTGCAGCACTGTGCCTGCCCCACCACATCCCAAAACTACTAGGTTCCAGGAGGAGGCAGGAGAGAGATCAGAATACAGCAAGACTCCATTAGAAGAAACAACATTACTATGGTGAGTAATTTTTCTTCAAACAACATGAAGTCTTGTTGTAGTCTGACTATATGCAGACTACCAAGCAGTACCCCTTGGAGGAGGGAGTTAACAGAACCTATTTTGGGAATAAGCTCTGCAGCACAGCCATGCTAAACCTAGCATCACTGTGACTGGATGTCCAAAGAGTAATGCTTGGTAAAAGTGTGAACAGATTTCAGGTAGCTGCTTTTCATGTGTCCACTAAAGGTATATCTCTAGCTGCTGCGATCAAGCAGCTGTACCTCTGGTAGAATGAGCCTTCAGTCCTGAGGGAGGTTCCTTCCCAAGTTTAGAATAGCAGAATTGAATACAAGAGACAATCCACCTGGCAATAGACCTCTTGGTAGCAGGTTTGCCCTTTCCCACTTCACCATAAGTGAGAAACAACTGAGAGCAGTCCTTCCTATGGGCCTTAGTATGCTCAATATAGTAACTAAGAGCCCTTTACATCAAGACTGTGTAACCTCCTCCCCAGAGGAGGAATGATCAGTGAAAACACAGGCAATGTCATAGACTGGTTCAGATGAAAGTCTGACACCACCTTGGGAAGAAACTTTCTATTGGTGCTGAGGACCACCTTATCCTATGAAAGGAAATTCAATTAGGTTCCACTGATAAGGCCTGTAATTCACTGATTCTCCTGGCAGAGGTAATGGCCAACAGGAACACAGTTTTCCAAGTCAAGTATTTAAGCTCAGCAGAAGATAAATAAAGGTTCAAAAGGGGCTGCATAAGCTGAGCAATACAGATGTTCAGATCCCAAGAAGGGATAGGCTCCCAAAGGAGGATTGACATGAAGCAAACCTTTGAAGAATTTCTTGAAAACTGGATGGGAAGCTAGGGAGGAGCCATTACAAGCGGAAGGAAGGCAGACACAGCTGCCAAATGTACCTTGAGAGTAGTAGGCGGAGGCATAAACTGTTAAGATGCACTAAATAGTCCAACACAGTGGCAATATCAGCCAGTTCTGGCTTAGTGTGCCTCCTGGAACACCAAAAACCAAACCTTTTCCATTTGGAGTTGTAAGTCTTCCTAGTAACAGATTTTCCTGCTAACTTTTAAAATATCTAGGACTGATTGGGAGAGATGCAAACTTGCATATTCTAGCTCTTCAAGAGCCAAGCCTTGAGCCTGGAGAGTCTGAAGGTTGGGATACAGAATCCTCCTGAGAGGAGGTGAGAAAATTGTGTTGTCTGGGAAGACACAAGGGCAGTGTTACTGACAGTGACAACAGTAGAGTTCACCAAGACTGCCTGGCCCATTCTGGAGCCACCAGGATCACCTTGCAAGGTTGAGACCTGATTTTTATCAAGACCCTGAATATCAGAGGAAAAGGAGGAAATGAATACAGAAATCTGCTGACCCAATTCAGTAGAAGAGCATCCTGAGGACAGGACCCAGAAGGGATGGTCTGCAACAATAAAGAGAAGTTGATGATTGTCCGGGGCTGCAAAGAGATCTATCTCTGGGTGCCCCATCTCTTGAAAATGACTTGAAGAACTAAGGATTCAGGGTCCATTCGTGGTGACCCTGAAATCTTGCTGAGAGCATCTGCAAGAATGTTGTCCTTCCCTGAGGATGCACAGCCATCAGGGAAGCCTGAAGGAATAAGCTAGAGACCATACTTTCATGGCTTCTGTGCACAAGACCGAGGACCTAGTGCCCTCCTGCTTGTTGATGTACCACATGGTTGTGGTATTGTCTGTCCTGATCTGCACCACTTTCCCTGAACCACAGTTGAGAATGTCTGAAGTGCTAGAAAGACAGCTGTCAATTCGAGAAGATTTATGTAGAAGTGACTCCTGGTATGACCAGGTTCCTGAGCTGTAAGATGATCTCGGTGGGCTCTCAGCCCAGCAGGGAGGCATCTCTGGTGAGAGTCACAGAAGGACTTGACTGATAAAGGAACCCCTTGTCAAAGATTGTCTTCCTCCAGCCACCACTGGAGGGCCTGGACTAAGGTTTGAGAGACTGGAACCAGTTTGGAGAGAGTGTCCTTTTTCTGAGACCAGTAGGATCTGAGATGAAACTGAATATCTCTCATCTGAAATCTTGCTTCCTGAACTACTGCTGTGGAAGCTGCCATGTGGCCCAGCAGTTGTAGAAAGTGTCTGGCTGGACGAGACACTAGAGGACGAAAAGAGTAGGCCAGAGTGACCAATGACTGAACCCTTGAGAGAGGAGAAACACCCTTGCCTGAATAGTATCTATTTCCACCCTATGAAGGTGAGAAGTTGGGCTGGCTCCAGAACAGACTTCTCTAGATTTAGAATGAAACCCAGGATTCTAGAAGTTTTGGGTGACTTCTAAGACTGACTTGACTTGGTCTGAGGACTGGCCCACTAAGAGCCAGTCGTCCAGGTATGGAAACAGAAGGATGCCCTGCCTCCTGAGAATGCCACCACTACTGCAAGACACTTGGTGAACACCCTTGGAGCAGATGTTAGGCCGAAGGGCATGGCCTGAATTGATAATCGCCTGAGGCAACTCGAACCTGAGGTACTTTCTGTCTGAATGTCTGATAGATATATGGAAGTAGGCATCCTTGAGGTCCAGGGAGGCTAGCCAGTCTCCTGGTCTCAGAGAGTGAAGAATTACTCCCAGAGTCACCATTTTGAACTTTGGTTTTGTCAAATGTTTGTTTAGGTACCTTAAATCTAAGATGATTCGCCCTCCCTTTCTTTTGGGGTTAGGAAGTATCTGGAATACAGTCCTTTTCCCTGTGACAAAGAGGTACCTTCTCTATTGCTTGCAAAAGCAGAAGAGAGAGATGTCTGCCTCTAACCTTTGTCTCCAAGGGAGAGGGAGGACTGAAAGACCTTGCTCTCATTCTGGGAACCTTTTGAAACTGAGCAAGTCCCAGGCTCACTACTTCCAGGACCCACTTGTCTGAAGTAATAGACTCCCAGGCCTGGGAGTAGTGAGCCAGCCTGCCCCTACTGGGATTGGGAAGCGACCTGACTGACACCTCAGGGTATCTGCTTGGCAGGGGCTTAGACTGAGTAGCTGATGGGTTCCTAGTCACCCCATGTCTACCTCTTCTCCTAAAGAACCCCTCTGCTGGAAAAAAGGAGGAGGCATGAGCTTGGTAAAAAGCCTGTAAAAGGCCTGCCCTGCCTTTAAACTGCTGCCTCTGAGGAGTAGTCTGCTTTTCTTTGGCTGTAGCACTCCTATAGGTGGTCCTGTATTCGTCTATTTTTTCATATAATTCTCTGTTTGATCCCCAAAGAGAGAATACCAGTTACAGGAAAATCCATGGCCTTAGCCTGAGTATCCTGTGAGAGGTTGGTACACTCTGCTGCAAATCTCCTCATGGAGATGGATGTACCATGACCCTGGAATGAACATCATTAGAATCATCATCAGCATGGAATTGCACTTTAGATGCCTCTATACCATTTGCAGCCACCTGCTCCAGCTCTTGGCTAGCTGGTCGGGGGGCATTCTTAGTAGCTCCAGAACTATATCCCACATAGGTTTCTGGTACCTAGTTGTATATGTTATGTAGTTAGATTGTCTGAGTCCCAAAGAGGATGCCAAGTACTATTTTGTTGCCATGGCATCCACTTTCCTGGAATCCTTGTCTGGGGAGTGAGATGCCAGGGAATATTAGCCATGTCACAGGCTGCAGCTTGTACTACCCCAACATGGCTGCTATGATTAGTAAGGAATTCCATCCCAGGACCTGACAAAGTATACCTCCTGTCCATTCTCTTTTCCACAGGGGTACGGATGTAGAAAATTGAAACTGTTTTGTGTCTGCTTCCCCAAGAGTTTGTGTAAGGAAAGACACCCTTTTTGACTCTGGTACATCCATCATTTCTAAATAGTCAGGTTCTTCCTGATCCTGTTCAGCCTCTTCCAGAGGAAGCTGAAGAGTCTCAGCCACTTTCTTGTAAAACAAGAAATGGGAAGGGACTCCGATAGCCTGGGAGAAGAAACCTGGAGCGGGCTCTCTGAGTGATGTCAGGTTCTACCGGCCCATCTAGGCCCTCATCCTTTTCATCATAATCTTCCTCCTCCTCCCAATCGCCCTCATAGTAAACTTCAGGATCTGTGTCTAAAGCAGACATTTCTGACCAAACCGGTCTGCTTTGAACTAAAGCAGTTCGGTTAAAACCCGGCAAAGCGATTGAACTATGGAAATTGCTTTGCTATCTCCTCAGCTGTCGGACCATGGGAAGCGGATCCGAACTGGCTAATTTTCTTTCTTTACTCGGAACCGATTCTGCAAAATCAGTTCTCCGTTTGCTTGAAGAAGGTATTGCTCAGGTCACTGGGCACCTCTTCATGTTCGGTCGAACTGAACTGGCTGGCCATCTGGGTGTGCAGACCTCTCGCCTCCCTCTCCTTATAGCCTACTCGAACATTTTTCCAGAGTGGCTTTGGGAAAGTTTTTGCATATTTGGCAGTCTTCTTTGAGGTGGTCAAACCTCAGACAGTACAAACTTATCAGTTCCAACCGTGTCTCAGGTCGGTTAAAAAATCCTAAAAGTCAGATTTGTTTAGGAACCCGATAAGTACTGGAAAAAAACACAAAATCAACAAATTATACAGAAACAGAATAGGTTTCGGTTCCACCCAGACCGACCAGTAAGAAACCGAAATAAAACAATTTCTTGAGTTAAAACAACACTACCTACAACTAACACTTACTGGTACGAGACAGAGGAAAGAATACTGAAATTCTTGAAGAAACGGCTTGAAAAACCAACCGATTCAGTATTGTAACCAAACCGAGCGCAGGAGGGATTCTCCGGAGCGACTTCACAGTTAGGGCGGAGTAAAGAATCTGATGGTTACACTCTTCAGAGTACTAATAGACAGAGGTTTGAAAACCAAGCTTGAGCTCAACGTTCTATGCCTTTGCATAGAGTTAACCCTTTACTCTACAGAACAGTTCAAGTGCTGGGGCTAACTGCATATAGTCAGAATACAGCAAGAATTCATGTTGTTTGAATGAAGGTTTCACAGTATACTGCGGTATCAGAAATGAAAGTACTGATACTGTGGGCAGTGGTTTTCAGACCTTTCAATCAAATTTTGTATTTTAATAGGGATGACTGCCCTTTGAGATGACTCTCCCTGACACAAAAGTTTGAGAGACTTCTCTTTTTGTACAAAAATGACCATTTCTTTCATATTACAATACCCACGCTATTACATGCAACAGTTATCATACTGTCACAGTTTTATACCGTGACATCCCTATGGATCAGATAGGTGGGTGAAACCTGGATCCTTGGAAGCAGATGGTATCAGACTGCTGACAGCTGGGCTAGTCTGTATAGCCACAGTGGTTAAACATAGTGCAAATGACACCTGGTCTGCTCAGACCGGCTAGTCCAGATTTTACTAATCTTAGCAGGTCTGGTTCCGCAGTCCAGTGTTTATCAAGTCCTACAATTTGAAACAGTTAATAGTAAGAAAAACATGCAAGATAAAAACACATCTGCCTGAGAATCTGTTTTGTCCAGATTAAAGATTTCTATATGCTGACAACTCCAAACTAGATGCAGAGGTGGACAGTGAGGAGGGAAGGAGGACACCCAGGAAGATCTAGAAAGACTAGAACAGTGGTCAGTCACATGGCAGCTGAGTTTAACATTAGAAAGGGCAGTGTACTTAACTTGGGATCTAGGAATCCAGGTACAGCTACAAATTGGGGAGGAGGGTAGAGTTAACAGTCTTGGAGGAAGTAAAGATCTGGGAGTAGTGATCACTGGTAAAATGAATCACTCAGGACAATGCAGGAAAGCAGCAGCTAAGTGTAACCCCTAGATGGCGCTATCCCAGGGGCTACTACCCTGCCTGATTTGCCACTAACAGGTTGAGGGCCTGGATCCGATGGCGGTGCCTCCACCCAGAGGTCAGGGTTTGCAATAGTTAAACTAACTTGGTCACAGCCCTCTGGGACACTGCAACCCCCTTTCTTCCCACCAGTGGCCCACACAGTATATCAGAATTACCTTCACAGTATACACTTACCCCCAGGTCTGGTTCAGGCACTGGGACCCCCTGTAAAATAAGAAGATACAGTGCAACAATCACAGTACAATACTTGAACATAGACAAATATCTCAGGCAGTATAACTTTGCTGAAACAAGCAGCTCTGATTTATTTAGGGGATATAACAAGGACAGGGAAATCAGGTTAATTAGCTTATCACTTTACTCATCTACCTATGGCTCTGTGCACAGGCCTATCCCTACCAGTTACTGTCCCTGGGTACCCAAGCCCTAGTGGCTAGTCCAAACCGTGTGCAGCTGGTAGGGGCCCTTTCACACAGAGAAAAGAAAATTAGTTAAACAGTCAGCAGTACAGTAATTCCATTTGGATTTAATGTGGCAATTCAACAGGGAGCAACCCTGAATTAGTACTACGACCTCCAAACAAGATAGGGTCCTTCAACGTCAGCAGGGCTACTCTGAGCTCCACGAGACTCCTCACACATTTATATGACAAACTGCAACAGGCAAAAGTCCTTTAATGGCAGCAGGATTCACTTGGGCTACAAGCCTCCTCACACATTTATATGGTAAACAGTAACAGACAAAAGTCCTTTAATGGCAGCAGGATTCACTTGAGCTACACAAGCCTCCTCACACATTTATATGGTAAAAGAAAGTACTATACCAGGCAGGCTGCTTTCTATCCCAATCGCAATTACTGCACAATACCCGGAGAACACACAGCAGATTCAGTTCCTGACAGACCGAGTGCAATTCAGCAATTTCTCCAGTCTTCTACAGGGTGAGCCTGATTTCTACTCTTCAGATATCCTTTGATTCTCTTCACAGGACGGATTCAGTCCTAACAAGCAGTTACACAAGCTGCAGACCAGAACTAGGGCCTCACACGTTTCCCGACTCAAAACTGCACACTGAAAAAGCACAGGGCTCCTTCCTCTTCACTGCCAGAGCTCAACTGAAACTCCAGCAGACAAAACCGGCACTTCCTTTGAGTTCCTCCCAGTTCTTGGCTGGATTGGCTGTCACTACAATAGACTGCCCCTGTTGGTTCAAAAGGCGTCCAAGTCCAAAACTACATCTCCCAGAGTCACTGCCCATACAATCCTCTTGTGGCTGGCTCAGATTACGAGTCCAAGTTCTGATTTGCCAAGGCACCATTTTAGAGCTACCTTAACCCACACTGATTGGTCCAGTTCAGCAGTTCAAAACTAGAATGGGAACTAGGCAAACACAGTTCTGACTGCAAAGAAAGCAGGTAGACAAACTGTATTTTCATTATTACTCTAAATGATTTCTGGCAAACAGTTACATCTTTCAGATAGGTTCCTTTGCACTCCTAGTGACTGCAAAATGGAGTGAATTGGCAGTAGCTCGAGTGGTACTCAAGCAGAGAAGCACACAGTCCCCCCATACAAACTAAGCTGTTAAAGAGACAGTACCATAGGCTCTAAAACACTCACTGATAAATGGCTTAAACGCCAAACACCATTCAGGTTTGGAGCATTCAAGCAAGCTCCTGGAAGTCTTTTGGGAACCCCATTTGCAGGGGTTACATAAGACAAACAGAATGCTCAGGTGCATTGCTGGGGATCACTTGAGAGGGAGGAGGTAATTCTGCCACAGTACAAATCCTTGGTGAGGCCGCACTTGGAGTACTGTGTGCAGTTCTGGCACCCTACTTAAAGAAGGACATTATGCTCCTGGAGAGGGTCCAGAGGAGGGTGTCTAAGATGATCCTCGGAATGGGGATAAGCCCTATGCGGAGAGACTTAGGAGTTAAACATACTCCTTGGAAAACAGAAGGACAGAGGGGACATGAACAAGACCTTAAATACTTGAAAGGTATTAATAGAGTAAACACAGAGGGGGTGTTCAGACTGAAGGGGGAAGGGACCACAAGGGTCATAGCCTGAAACTGGTTGGTGGGAAGTACAGAAGAGATCTGAGAAAGCATTACGTCAATGGAAAGGGTGGTGATGGTTTGGAATGCTACCTGAGGAGTTGGTATCAAGGGAATCAGTGGTAGGTTTTAAGAAGAGATGGAATAGACACTGTGGAGTGCTAGCATCATTGGGGTGACCTCTTTGAAGCTAGACTGTGCTGTCCCTGTACTGTTTATCTTTTAAGCTACTGAAACCACTGCCCCCAGTCTTACTAGAAAATACAGTTTAAACAGCATGCAAGGCTCCAGTCCTGAGATATGCTGCCAGCCCTTGGTGGATATTCCAAGGGCTCGGTTTGCAGATGGAAGGAGATCCTTCTCCTTCATAGCTCCTACTCTGTGGAACTCTCTACCTCAGGAGTTTCTTACCTGCCCCACCTTTACACAGTTCAAGGAGAGGCTGAAAGTCTTCTGCAACTGCAATCGCTGACCTATTGCTCACTGTTGGTGCACCCTTATATGATTTATTACCTGCTTTATTTGTTTACCTCTTTGTCATTATTGTGTTATCTATTCAAACTGCACTTCCTGACCTCTCGGTGCTGGTGTATATCATATGTATTATACATGCTTTCAATTCTGTTTTCTTCGTAAGTATTGTAAAACTTAACTTGCTTTTATGCATGTAATTAATACCACTGTACCTGTTTGTATAGTAATTACATCCTTTCTGTAAATGATGAATTACCTCACTGCTGTATATAACTAATTCGGGTCACCCCTGAAAAGGGATTTTTCTGTCTCAGTGGCCTACCCGTTACCAAAATTCAAATAAATAAATGGAATATTATAGTGGGAAAAGCCCAGATTTGGACTTTTAGTGTTTTAAATAAAGAATAAACCTTCTAAACCTCTTCTCTCTGCTTCTATCCCGGATGCCTGGAGGCACGTGACTGTTATACCCTTCCCAAAGGAGGTGACTCCTCCTCTCCTGGCAACTTCTACCCTATCTCCCTCCTTCCAACCTTTTCTAAACTCCTAGAGCACATAGTGTGCTGTCTCAGCCTCACCCTTCCTCAACTCCTCCTCCTTTTCTCACCCGTCCAGTCTGGCTTCCACAAACACCACTCCACCACCTCCTCCCTGCTCCGCTCACTGAGTCCATCTGCACAGGCATGGACCAGGGCCTCCTCATCTCTGCCATCTTTGTTGATTTAGCCAAAGCTTTTGACACTGTTTCTCACCCTCTCTCCTAGTCAAGCTGAAGTCAGCAGGTCTCAGACACTGCAACAAGCTGGTTCAGCTCATACCTATTAGGTAGCTCTCAGTCAGTTCAGCCTCTTCACCCTCTCTTCCTAGTCAAGCTGAAGTCAACAGGTCTCTCAGACTCTGCAACAAGCTGGTTCAGCTCATACCTATTAGGTAGATCTCAGTCAGCTTGAATTGGAGAACCTTCCCCTCCATTCCATTTGCACCGTGTCCCCCAAGGCTCTGTCCTTGGCCCACTGCTGTTCTCCATATTCTCAATGACTTCCTTCTGTCTACTCATCTGTGTCCATCCACATGTACTCAGACAATATGATCCTGTTTGCTTCTGTGTCCTCCCAGCTGAGTTAACAGCCAGGATCCAATGTGATTTCAATGCTGTCCAGCAATGGTTCAGATCAAATCAACTATCTCTAAATTAAAAGAAAACCTTCTCCATGTCCTTGGTACCAGACAAACTCCCATTCCTCCCTCCTTCCACACTTCTCCTCCTTCAACACCCCTAGATGAGGGTCACAATTGATGATGTGTCCCTCATTTTAAGTACTATGGGTCTGGCTTGACCGACACCATGACTTTTACAGCACATAGACGCTATACATAAAAACTCAACCCCAAGCTCGGCTAACTTCATAGAAACAAAAGCTGCATTCTGCTTCCTGCCCACTGAGATATCATCACTAAAATGATCCTCCCATTATTGATTATGGCGACATTTTCTACGGTGTTGCCCCAAAGTCCACCCTTGCCAGACTGGACCCCCTTTCACCCATTCTGCCACTTTGCCCTGGACTGCATGACTCACACTCACACTGTTCCTTATACTCTGCACTCTCCCTCCCTCCTCCCTGGCAGATCACCACCTAATCCACTGTACTTCGTTTGTCTCTAAATTCTGGCTGGCTCTCCCCTCCCCCACCTCAGCTCTCCTGCCCCTCTTCCACCTCCCCATACACCCTCCATAACTCAGGCTTTCATTCCCTCATGCTTTCCTCTCATAAATCCTTTGCTGCTCAGGTTGCCTTTTCTTTCCACTTTCCTAAACTCTGAATTCGCCTCCCCAACCATTCACTCTGCATCTTTCAAACACTCTCTCTCTCCTTTACTCCATGTTCACACCACTGCTCTCCTGCGAATGCCCTTTGTTAAAGCCTTTCTTTCCCTATCCACTTCCCCTTCTCTTCCATTATTTCTTTCACTCCTTCCTCCCCCCCTACCCTTCCCCTCCTCCTCCATCTCCTACCTCTCCCATCCTTTCTACAATGCACTCCTACCTTTCCCCTCCTCCTCCATCTCCTACCTCTCCCATCCTTTCTACAATGCACTCCTACCTTTCTCCTTCACTATACTTCCTCCCCCTCCTACCTTCCTCCTCCTCCATCTCCCTACCTCCCATCCTTTCTACAATGCACTCCTACCTTTCTCCTTCACTATACTCTCCCTCCCACCCTACCCTTCCCTCCTCCTCCATCTCCTACCTCTCCCATCCTTTCTACAATGCACGCCTACCTTTCTCCTTCACTATACTTCCCTCCCACTCCTACCCTCCCCTCCTCCTCCATCTCCTACCTCTCCCATCCTTTCTACAATGCACTCCTACCTTTCTCCTTCACTATACTTCCTCCCACTCCTACCCTTCCCTCCTCCTCCATCTCTACCTCTCCCATCCTTTCTACAATGCACTCCTACCTTTCTCCTTCACTATACTTCCCTCCCCACTCCTACCCTTCCTCCTCCTCCATCTCCTACTCTCCCATCCTTTCTACAATGCACTCCTACCTTTCTCCTTCACTATACTCCCCTCCCCACTCCTACCCTTCCCTCCTCCTCCATCTCCTACCTCTCCCATCCTTTCTACAATGCACTCCTACCTTTCTCCTTCACTATACTTCCCTCCCCACTCCTACCCTTCCCCTCCTCCTCCATCTCCTACCTCTCCCATCCTTTCTACAATGCACCCTACCTTTCTCCTTCACTATACTTCCATCACTCATCTCTCCCCTTCCTCCCTTATCCATTCCACACTAGTTATATACTTCCCTTCCTCCTCACCTTCAGTATTCCTCCCTTCTAAACCCTATTCCCTTCTACCACGCCAACTTAGGTTCTTTTCCTGTTCCTCTGTACATCCTACTGGTCATACCTCCTGCCCTGGACTTATGTTACTTGATTACTTGTTGTGATATGTATTTTCCTATGTGTGCCTAGTTCACTCACACTCCTTATGTACATAGCTTGCACTGTCTAATTTTATATCTCTAGATGACATTTTATTTTATTGTATAATCAATTATTCTATTCTGTACCCATATCTCTATTTCCCTCCCCCAGGACACATTTGAAAGGAGCAACATTTAGCTCAGTATGTCTTTTCCTGGTGAAATTGTTGAAAATAAATAAATGCCTAATGTACTGTCGGTGTGTGTAATGCTACACAATCCCTAAGAGCTAAATTTGAGGGTTTTATTAAGGCATCATACACCAAGGGTGTGTGTGAAATTCTCATCACACAATACATTTCCATACTTTTTGTTATAATTACTGACTTTACTAAAAGGTCGAGTTTTCCTGCAGTCACGCATGTGCGGTGCTGTCCTGGCGCTTGAGTATCAAGTTCTTCATGTTTCCCAGCCCCACTTTCTGTCCTGGGGCTTGGAAAGAGCTTCTTGGGCCTGATGGTGTTCCTCAGGGTCCAGCCCCAGCTCAGCTACCTGCCCTGAGGTCCGAGATCCGATAACATGATGGGTGGCATTTTCAGTGCACTGGTGGTTTTGGCAGTTTTATACTGAGTGCACTCCACTACTGTACTTCAATTAACAACTTTCAGTTGTTTTATACTTGCCATTATTCCCAGCTGGCTGTGTAATGGCACTTAATAATTATACATTTTCTCCTTACTTTGCTGCTTTGTAATCTACTTTGCCCAGTTGGCTTCCCTGCTGTGACATTATCCCCAGCAGCAGCAGCTAGGCAGCCTCCCAAAATCCTGCAGGAGATTCAATATAGGGAATTACATTATATAGAGAATAAAGTATGGGGTAGTGTGTAACGTGAAGTTTACACACACCGAGGGGTTAGATGCTCATAAACCCCGACAGCAAACTAAGTTGCACAGTAGCAAAATAAGGAAAACATTCTTGAAAGTGCAAATGGGGCGGATACATGGAATTTCTGCTTTAATAAACTGCAACTGGGGAAAAAGGCAAGGTTATTCATGTGGGTGATAAGCAACCCACCGAGCAGAACAACTTTTACACTGTAATTAACCTACAGTGTAAACTGAGAACAGTGCAACTGGACGTAAGTTGAATGTATCAGATTGCTCCTTAAAACAAGTGCTCAAATCTTCTGTAGGGGCCAGTCTAGTATAGATTCCCTACACAGACTCCTGCCCCACATTCCTGACAGAACACAGCATCAAAAACTACTGAAAAGGCTGCAACAGTTTGGCATTTTTTACAGACAACCCCCACCCGTACTCTGGTGTCCAGCATAGGTGGGGACTGGTCCACCTCTGTTCTGCTGCATGCATAAGGGTCACTGCTATCCGGTTACTCTGCCTGGCACTCCACTCTTTGCTTTACAGCTACTGATAGAAACATAGAAAATTACCACAGATAACGGTCTAGTAGCCCATCCGCCTGCCCAAGCCTATCTAATTTATCTAACCACAGCCACAGTTTTCCACTTTACTCATTATTCCCTGCCTGTCCCATCTCTTTGAACCCTTCTGCTGTTTGTCTCAATGACCTCATCTTGAATCTTTGCCCAGTCCATCACCACTTTTCTGTAAAAGTACTTCCTGACCCTGACCCCCCAGCCAGTTTCAGGAAGTTATTTGGTCACCATGAACGCCTCACTACTCCTCACCTTGTTTATTCAGTGGAGGTACCTGAACATTTCAGTCATGTCACTCTCTCCTGTCCTCCACTGTGTACATGTTTAGATCCTCAAAGCACTTCTCGCTGGACCTACCCTGCTGCCCCTGTATCATTTTGGTAGCTCATCTCTGCACTGAGTCCAACCTGTCCCAGTCTTTCCTCAATTGTGGGTTCCAAACTGCACACAATACTCCAAGTGAAGGTGAACCAGGGATCTATACAGAGGCTGTATTATCTCTCTCCTTCTGCCTTGTTGTGTATGGGGGCTTCCATGCACTATTTTATACAGTGTATGGTGCACAAAAAACACAACAAGGCTTTCTTCACTTTAACTTGTTTACTAACAGCAACTGCAAGAACATCACATGATTCTCAAAAATCACTGATGGCATTTACTAACCCCCATCCATAGAACAACCAGCGCCTGTGCAGGAGAACATCCAGTGGTTCATTTCTCCCAATCCTGTTTCTGTTGTACATGGGCAATCGTTTATTTAAATATGTGTTGTCTTTTTACTGTTTTGAAGAGCAAACTCTGTAAGAGTGAACCATGAGCGACTGACCTGTGGCACAACAGCTGATTTGGTCACTTTGCTTTTTTTAGCCACTCAACGGTATCATGTACCCACTGCAGCAGAATGACTTTTCGTTCTGCTTCAGTAGGTACATCACTGCTGCAGCAGAACTGAGTTTTTGACTGAACTGATTTCTGTACACAGTTGCTATACCCCATATACTATACTCCAAGTGAGGGCAAACCAGGGATCTATACAGATGCTGTATTATGTCTCTCCTTCTGATAGTGATCCCTCTTTCTGTGCACTCCAGTATCAGATTTGACTTGCCCACAGCCCTACTACATTGTGCTGATGCCATCATGTTTTCCATTATCAACACCCCGCAGTCTCTTTCCTGTGATGTTTATGTTTTATTTATTTATTGTGAATTTGAAAGTACCTTTGAGTCAAAGACTCGTTTACAAAGGCTCCACATCACATTTAGTAGAACAATACAACAGTAATCACAATTCCAAAGCAGGTCTCAAACGACTTGTTACAGAGAATACAGTAAATGGCTAACAGATCCAAAGGTGTATTTGGACAGGTCTAAAGCAGTTTAGTATAAAGGCTCCAGGTAAAGAGCTGAACAGGCCACTGAGGAAGAGGCAAAAGGGAGAAGGAAGAGGGGGAGAGCCGCCAGAGGCCATTGTCGGGGGTGGGCAGGGAGATCAATGACTGTCGCAGGAGGTGGAGGACTGGAGATGGTCTCTGAGAGAGGTTTTGAAGGACCAATTCTGGTTTCATTAGCAAGTGCACTGGGCAGACAGTTCAACAAAGAAGGGTCCCTGTGGCTGAAGGATCTTTGGAATTGGGAGGTTCGACACCTGGGAACCAAGAGGAGCAACTTGCCAGAGCTACAGGTGTTTCTATGAGTCAGGGCCGGTTGGAAAATAGGGGTGAGGCCAGGGGGAGAGATCCAGGGCAATCATTTTGGCCATAAGGCATGTGTGGAACCATATTCCACTGTGAAGGCTCAGCCAGTTAGTGGTAGTGTACAGAGATCATGTATGTGTGAGACGATCACAGCCAAGGATGAGACGGCAGGCTTTGTTCAGGAGAGTCTGAGTCTGCCTAGGGCAGATGTGTTTCCAGCTCCATAAATAAGAATACCATAGTCAAGGAGGAGAGGACCGAGGAGACAGCGAGCCAAAGGACTTCGGGACTAAGACAGTATTTAAAGAGATAGAGGATTCCGAGCCGGACATTAAGGGCGTGGACAGGTGATGGATTTGCTTGGGAAGTTAAGGGCTGGGTCTAGGGTTATGCCCAGATATTTGAAGGTAACCACTTGCTCTGAGGGGTCAGATTGGTGGTAAGGATTTGAGGGCAGAGTGCCTTCTGGGAGTTCAGAGGATGTGAGAAGTACATGACTTTAGTCTTCTTGTAGTTTAGTGTAAGATGCTGTGTGGAGAACCATTTTCAGCATCAGGGAAGGAGGACTGGAGGGAGTTGTGTAGTAAGGTAGGGCCTGGATTGGAGGAAAAGGACAGCATCATCCACATACAGTAGTAGATTGCCAGAGCAGGATGAGTGGAGGGAGTTAAGGAAGAGACTAAAGAGTACAGGACTGAGGATGGACCCCTGGGCACATCAGAGCAGACTGGTAGTCTGTTAGAGAGGGCGGTACCAAGTTTGACCTGTTGGTACCGATCTGACAGGTAGTCCATGAACCTACCAAGGGCGCCCTGGGAGAAGCCGGGTTGGAGAGTGTGTTAAGTAAAGAGAGTGGTTGACAGTGTCAAACGCCTTCGAGAGGTCAACAAATACTGCACCTGAGATGTGGCCTCTGTCTAAGGTGGAGTGGACATGTGTGGTGAACTTCAAGAGGGCTGTCGAGTACTGTGCTCTGTGCAAAAGTCATGTTGCTGTTTGTAGAGTAGGTCATGTTTAAGGTGTTCAGTGAGCTGGTCAGAGACAATACGCTCAAGCACTTTTGATGGGAGGGAGGATAGAGATGGGCGATAGTTGTTAGTGGCAGTATGGTCCCTGCTTTTAAATATGAGGGTAATGGAGGCAGATTTCCACCGAAGGGGAATTTCCCTTGGCAGAGCGAGCGTTGAGAATGTGGGTGAGAAGGTGGAGTACCTCATGAAGTGTGAGGCGGAGTCATCTCAGGTCCAATGAGTCACTACTGTAATGGGAGTGGCTTAGGGCTTTTTCTAGATAAGGCTTGGTTGACGTGGGGGAGGCATCAAAGGTGGAAAGAAGGGGCTGCTGGAGGGGTCATAGGGTAGCGGGAGGGTCGAAGAAGTTGGGAGGGAGGAAATGTCTGAGATTTGTGAAGGCACGATTAAAGGCTGAGGCAATATGGGTGGGGTCCAAGAACAGGCACCCGTCGACCTCTATCTGATTTGGTGGGAGGGAAATTATGGTTCTTGCCACAGATGTCCTTAATATTATTCCAGAACTTGCGCCTGAGCCCCAGGCAGAGGTAAGGGAAGATTTGTCATACTCTGCTTTTGCTTGGCATGGAGCCCAAGTGCAATTGTTTGGGCCTCTCTGTACCTTTGTCTATCAGATGTCAGGCAGGTCTCATTGGATAGGTGCCATAGCGAGTCTCGGGTTCGCATCAGTCAGTAGGCAGCTAGTGATCCAAGGTGCAGGGTTGTCTTTGACCATCCTTTTAGTAAGTGGGGCAAGGAGTCACAGATAGCATTGAAGGTAAGAATAAAAGGTCAAGGGCTCGGTCAGGGTTGAGGGTATTCATTATGAAGGACCAGTCCAATGAAAGGAGGTGGGATTTTAGGAGAGCAAGTTTACCAGGTCCAAGTTTGCGTTGTAGTATTATTTTAGGGGGTTCTTTGGGGCTTTGCACAACCAGGAGCAGAGTATGGGGGAGGTCGCTTGGGCGTTAGGGAGTCACGGTGGTGCTTGTGATCTTGTGGGGATGGTTGGTGAAGATCAGGTCCAGTAAGGAGGAGGAACCAGTGTGTTGGTTCAGGTGTGGGGGCGTAGACTACTTAAGCAAGGTCTTGGGCAGTTGCAGCGTCAATGAGTGGGGTGGCAGTCCAAGCCAGCCAAATTATATTGAAATCCCTAGTGCTATTATTTCATTATTTGATGGGAGGGTGGCAAGGTAGGACAAGACAGAGTGAAAGGCAACGCTCTGATTTCTGGGGAATGTATACCGCAGGGATGAGAAGGGGTTTGGGAGCGTCCCAAAGTAAGTTTGAGTGTAAGGGCTTGGGGTCCAGGATCCAGCATAGGGGTGGGAGTATTTGACCATACAAGGTGTCCTTACCCCTCTTTTACCCTGCCAGTCAGCCCTGTAGAGGTTGTACCCAGAGAGAGTTATCGCCGAGTCTGGAATATGGGGGAAGCCAGGTTTCACCCACAGCAATGATGTCAGGATGATGTTGAAGGACCAATCCCTGGTAGGTGTCCCACTTTTTAATAGGCTGCAGACATTGATGGTGGCAATGAGTAGGATGTTCCTCTACTACTACCTCATTTATTCTGTACTCTGCTTGTTGGGCTTCTTGGATCCTGTGTGCATTACCTTGCTGTTTATCACAAGAAATTTTAGCTGTTACATCCTCAACCACCTTGTCTCCCTTATCCTCTCCTCTGTGTCCATTCTTCCAGAGACCTTAGTGTCGTCTACAAAAGGCATATCTTTCCCTGACCCTTATATCACAAATAAATATGTTAAAGAGAACATCTGCTCACTACACCACTTGCCATTGTCTGGTTGCTTCTGCCATTCTCCATACTCTAATCACTCCACTGCTTTCTGTCGTATGGTTGGTTGTTCTGCCACTCATCATCTAGTTGCTCCATCGTATGGTTGTTCTGCCGCCATCATCTGGTTGCTCCTCTGGTGGACCCTCTCCCAAACTGTATGGACACCAAGGATCCTATCTGTATACAGGGTAGCCTCTAACTAGCTTACTTTCTGTTGGGCCTAAAGAGACACTGTCAACCTTTCGGTATTATCTTTTTCTCGTTAAAAGAAATAATTTTATGATTGTGTGCCTTCAGTAGAATTTGTTGTTATTGCTGGTTGTTTTATTGGCGCTATATGTCAAGACCATGCAGTCAAAAACAGTGCAGTCAGTATAAAACCACGCTAGATCGAAACCGGTGACGTATGTTACGACTGTGCGGTTTTGACCCGCATATTTACTGTCACGGTTTTCACTGGACACCGCTTTTATCTGCTTCATTTTTTATTAAAAGAGAAACATATGCTATTGGTTTAATCATGCCAAAACTTGTTTCTTAAATCCCGAACTCCTCTTACTGTGTACTTTCTGAACTTTAAAACTATACACAGTCTAGCCCTTTATGACTCCATTGTCTCCTCCCATGTCATCATGAGTCACTTGACTATGTTATGGGGTTTCTAGTTTCAGGAAGGATGCAGTAGTAGCCCAAGAACTGTAATCAAACAGGTTTCCATAGATACATAGACAGTGACAACAAAAGAATGCTCTTCACCCATCCAGTATGCCCACCCTCCCAAACTATTATGTCTTGCCCAACATAGAAACATAGATTTTGTGGGCAGAACAGGATCTTTAGGCCCATGCAGTCTGCCTCTTGTCCCTGTCTGTTCTGTCATCACTGACCCCAGCTGGTCACTCCCTCCCCATTCCTCTATCTATTATGCCTCTATGCCTATCCCATGCATGCTTGAAGCTCCCCACAGTCTTTGCCCCCACTACCTCCTCTGGCAGACCGCTCCAGTCATCCACTACCCTTTCTGTGAAGAAGTATTTCCGCACATCTCTTAATCCCCCTTAGCTTCACGGCATGTCCCCTTGTTCTAATGCCTTCCTTTCTAAAACAGACCTCCAATTACACCTTGTTCACACCTGTGAGGTACTTGTAAGTCTCAATCATGTTCCCACTGTTCTCCTCCTCTTCAGGGAGTACACATTGAGCTCCTGCAGCCTCTCCTAATATGGCATCTCATGCAACTCCCTCACTATTTTGGTTCCTCTCCTCTGTATTGTTTCCACCCTTTCAATGTCCTTGCAGAGGCTAGGCCTCCAGAACTGGATGCAGTACTCCAGGTGGGGCCTCACTAGTGAGTGATACAGTGGCAGCATCACCGCCGTCCTGCTAGACATCCCTCTTCCAATGCACCCCAACATCCTGCTAGCCTTTCCCACTGCTTTGTCACATTGCCCAGCTACCTTGAGGTCATCAGATATGATGACCCCTCGTCTCTTTCTTGCTTGGTGACTGTAAGCTCCCACCCTCCATCATATACACAGCTCCTGGGTTCCATGCCATAAGTGCATAACCTTGCACTTTCATGTATTGAAAACCCAGCTTCCACCTGCTAGACCATTCCTTTAGTTTCTTCAGATCCCTTTGCATTCTCTCCACCCCTTACATGAGTGTCAACCCTCTTGCAGAGTTTTGCATCATTAGCAAAGAAATACACCTTGCCCTCAAGCTCCTCTGCAGTGTCACTTATGAAGACATTGATGAGCACCGATCCCAGCACAGAACCCTGTAGAATCCTACTTGTCACTCTCATATCACCTGAGTGGCTGTTTACCACCACCCTTTGCCTCCTATCCCTAAACCAGTTTGATACCAAGCTTGTCACTTCCTCCCCACTCCCAGGCTGCTTAGTTTCTTAAATAGCCTTCTGTGTGGCACAGTGTTGAAAGCCATATAGAAGTCCAGAAAGGCCATGCTCACTGATCTCCCTTGATCCACCTCCCTGATAACCAAATCAAAGAAATCTATGAAATTACTTTGACATGACTGCCACTGAGAAGCCATGTTGCTGGTGGTCATGCAGTCCTTTTGCCTCCAGATGCTCCATGAACCTCTCCTTCAGTAATGTCTCCATTTACTTCCCATCACTGATGTGAGACTGACTGGCCTGTAGTTGCTAGCATCCTTCCTACTTTTTGTGTAGAGGGACCACATCAGCCATCATCCAGTCCTCTGGAACTTTCCTCATCTCCAGTGGGGTCTTAAAAAGCATGCCCAGAGGGTGGTCACCATCATGCTCAGTTCCTTTAGGGACCTTTGGATGAATCTAATCTGGCCCTATTACCTTATTCTTCTTTAAGACTTCAACCTTCCCAGCCCTCTCCATCAAGAATGGACTTGTGTCTACTCCCTCCCTGTTGCTTACTGCAGCATGCTGGTCCACCCCCACCCTCTACTTTGAAGACTGAGCCTATGCAGTGTCCCCCACCCTCCTGATTCTCACTATCCTTCCCTTGCCTTCCTTTTTCCCCAGATACATGAGGAAGGTCTTGTCCCTTTGACCTCCTTAGTTATCTTCTCCTCTGTTAGTGCTTCAGCTGCCCTCACCCTCCTTCCTGTCTCTCTTTGTTTTGCCAGATATAACTCCCTGTCTTCATCCTTCTGGGTCTCCTTGTATTTTCTAAATGCTGTTTTCTTCTCCTTTACTGCCTTTTGCCACTCCTTAGAGAACCATAATGGTCTCTTCCTCTTCTTTCCCTTCCCATTTCCTTCAAACAACATGCTGTTGCCTGGGCTATACCCATCTTAATTTTTCTTCAATGAGTCTCCACTCTTCTGCCTTCCTCCTTTGAGGCATTCTCTGAGGCAGTTCCCATTTCTTTAAAATCTGCCCTCCTGAAGTCCAGGACCCTTGTCTTAGTGTTGTTTTTTCTTGTCCTATCTATATGCCAAACCCACCATACAGGGATCACTTGTACCCAGGGACTACCCACAGTGATGTCAGCAATGCTGTCTCTGTTTGTAGGTACCAGGTCCAGCACTGCCCCATCCCTAGTGAGTTCCAAAACCAGCTACCTGAGAAATGCCCTTGTATGGTGTCGAGGATGATCCTGCTCTTGATGAAGCTGCGGCGAAAATGCCCCAATCTACCTCCAGCAGATCAAAGTTCCTATTATCAAACTTCCACCTTGCTTGCCATTTGCTAATGACTTCCCCCAGGACGCTGTCTAAATTCTCCCATGTTGGAGGCCTGTACAGCACCCCATATGAATGATGGCCCCCAACCCCATTTCTAGGCTGACTCATAGTACGTCCATCCCTTCATTGTCCCCAACTGCCCCTGTATCTCAGTGGCCCTTATACCTCCTTCACATATAAAACAACCCCTTGTGGTAGGGCTGTTTTCTACCTTGGCAGAAGATGACATGAGGGGTGCTTTACTATCATCATTTATTCCAACTTATAGTCTGTTACAACAACGCTCTATTCTGTCCTTTACTATACTGTCCTATCTCTTTTATGCTCAGTTGGCCACCTACTGAAGTACCCCCAACTCGAACCTGAGGTACTTTCTGTGGGAATGTCTGATAGGTATGTGGAAGTAGGCATCCTTGAGGTCCAGGAAGGCTAGCCGGTCTCATGGTCTCAGAGAATGAAGAATTACTCCCAGAGTCACCATTTTGAGCTTTGGTTTTGTCAAATGTTGGTTCAGGTACCTTAAATCTAAGATGGGTCGCCACTCCCTGTCTTTTTTGGGGTTAGGAAGTATCTGGATTACAGTCCTTTTCCCCTGTGACAAAGAGGTACCTTCTCTATTGCTTGCAAAAGCAGAAGAGAGGAAACTTCTGCCTCTAAGGCCTTTGTCTCCAAGGGAGAGGAGGACTGAAGGACCTTGCTCTCATTCTTGGGAACCTTTCGAAACTTAGAGCAAGTCCCTGGCTCACTACTTCCAGGCCCCATTTGCCTGAAGTAACAGACTCCCAGGCCTGGGAGTAGTGAGTCAGCCTGCCCCACTGGGATTGGAGAAGCGAACTTGACTGGCACCTCAGGGTATCTGCTTGGCAGGGGCTTATACTGAGTAGCTGATGGGGTCCTAGTCACCCCATGTCTACCTCTTCTCCTAAAGAAACCCCTCTGCTGGAAAGAAGAGGAGGAAGCCTGACCTTGGTAAAAGGCATGTGAAAAGGCCTGCCCTGCCCCTAAATTGCTGCCTCTGAGGAGTAGTCTGCTTTTCTTTGGCTGCAGCACTCTAGGGAGTCCTGTATTCATCCATTTTTTCATATAATTTTCTGTTTGATCCCCAAAGAGAGAATTACCAGTTACAGGAAAATCCATGGCCTTAGCCTGTGTATCCTGTGAGAGGTTGGTACACCTAGCAAGACAAATCTCCTCATGGAGATAAATGTAGCCATGACCCTGGAATGAACATCATTAGAATCAACAGCAGCATGGAATTGCACTTTAGATGCATCTATACCATTTGCAGCCATCTGCTCTAGCTTCTTGGCTAGCTGGGGAGCATTCTTAGCTAGCTCCAGAAGCATATCCCACATAGATTTCTGGTACCTAGCTGTATATGCCATGTAGCTAGATTGTCTGAGTCCCAAAGAGGATGCCGTACTATTTTTGCCATGGCATCCACTTTCCTGGAATCCTTGTCTGGGGGTGAGATGCCAAGGAATATTAGCCATGTCACAGGCTGTAGCTTGTACTACCCCAACATGGCTGCTATGATTGGTAAGGAATTCCATCCCAGGACCTGACAAAGTATACCTCCTGTCCATTCTCTTTTCCACAGGGGTATGGATGTAGGAAAGTGCAAAATTTTTGTGTCTGCTTCCCCAAGGATTTGTGTAAGGAAAGACACCTTTTGACTCTGGTACATCCATCATTTCTAAATAGTCAGGTTCTTCCTGATCTTGTTCAGCCTCTTCCAGAGGAAGCTGAAGAGTCTCAGCCACTTTCTTGTAAAACAAGAAATGGGAAGGGACTCAGAAAGCCTGGGAGGAGAAAACTGAGAGGGCCTCTCTGGGGCGATGTCAGGCTCTTCCGGACCATCTGGGCCTCATCCTTTTCATCATAATCTTCCTCCTCCTCCTCCCAATCGTCCTCATAGTAAGCTTCAGGATCTATGTCTGAAGCAGACATTTCCGACCGAACCGGTCTGCTTTGAACTGAAACCGGTTCGGCTGAACCGGCAAAGCGATTGAACTATGGACATCGCTTTTGCTATCTCCTCAGCGGTCGGACCATGGGAAGCCGGATCCGAACTGGCTGATTTTCTTTTCTTTACTTGGAATCAATTCTGCAGAATCGGCTCTCTGTTTTCCCGAACAGGTATTGCCCAGGTCACTAGGCACCTCTTCGAGGCCCCGGTCGCAGCAAACTGGGCTGGCCATCGGGTCAGCAGACTTCTCGGCCTCCCTCTCCTTAGCCTACTCAAACGTTTTTCCAGAGTGGCTTTGGGAAGGTTTTGCATATTTGGCAGTCTTCTTTAAGGTGATCAAACCCCAGACAGTGCATACATACGAGGTGAGGTCGGCCTTGGCAAAGGCCTCCTTACACCTCGGTACAGTGCTGAAACCCAGTGGGTCTGGTTTTCTTTTTGGGTTTCTCAGACATGCCTTCAAGTTAAAGTCACCCAAAACAGCCGGTTACGCCAGGCGACTACAAAGTTATCGGTTCCAATCGTGTCACGGGTCAGTTAAAAAATCCTAAAAGTTGGATTTGTTTAGGATCCGATAAGTACTGGAAAAACACACAATCAACAAATTATACAGAAACAGAATAGGTTTCGGTTCCATACCGACCGACGGTAAGAAATTGAAAATAAAACAATTTCTTGAGGAAAAACACCACTACCTACAACTACCACTTACTGGTACTGAGACAGAGGAAAGAATACCGAAATTCTTGAAGAAACGGCTTGAAAAACCGACAAATTCGTACTGTAACCGAACGAAGCATGAGAGGGATCTCGGGCGACTTTACAGTTAAGGCGCAGTAAAGAATCTGATAGTTACACTTGAAGTACAACAGACAGAGGTTTGAAAACCGAGCTCGAGCTCAACGTTCTATGCTTTGCATAGAGTTAACCTTTACTCTCCCAAACAGTTCAAGTGCTGGGGCTAACTGCATATAGTCAGAATACACGAGACTTCATGTTGTTTGAATGAAGGTTTCACAGTATACTGCGGTATCAGAAATGAAGGTATTGATACTGTGGGCAGTGGTTTTCAGACCTTTCGACCAATTTTGTATTTTATAGGGATGACTGCCCTTTTGGGATGACTCTCCCTGACACAAAAGTTTAAGGGACTTCTCTTTTGTACAAAATGACCATTTCTTTCATACTACAATATTACAACACCCACAATATTACATGCAACAGTTATCATACTGTCACAGTTTTATGCCGTGACATCCTTATGGACCAGATAGGTGGGTGAAACCTGGATCCTTGGAAGCAGATGGTACCAGATTGCTGAAAGTTGGACTGGTCTGTACAGCCACAGTGGCTAAACATAGTACAAATTACACCTGGTCTGCTCAGACCGGCTAGTCCAGATTTTACTAATCTTAGCAGGTCTGGTTCTGGCAGTCCAGTGTTTATCAATTCCTACAATTTGAAACAGTTAATAGTAAGAAAAACATGCAAGAAAAACACATCTGCCTGAGAATCTGTCTTGTCCTGATTAAAGATTCTCTATATGCTGACAACTCGAAACCAGGTGCAGAGGTGGACAGCGAGGCAGGAAGGAGGACACCCAGGAAGATCTTGAAAGACTAGAACAGTGGTCAGTCACATGGCAGCTGGAGTTTAACATTAGAAAGTGCAGTGTGCTTAACTTGGGATCTAGGAATCCAGGTACAGCTACAAATTGGGGGAGGGGTACAGTTAATAGTCTTGGAGGAAGAAAAGATCTGGGAGTAGTGAGCACTGGTAAAATGAATCACTCAGGACAATGCAGGAAAGCAGCAGCTAAGACAAACAGAATGCTAGGGTGCATTGCTAGGGGATCACTTGAGAAGGAGGAGGTAATTCTGCCACTGTACAAATCCTTGGTGACGCCACACTTGGAGTACTGTGTGCATTTCTGGCACCCTTACTTAAAGAAGGACATTATGCTCCTGGAGAGGGTCCAGAGGAGGGTGTCTAAGATGATCCTTAGAATGGGGATAACCCCTATGTGAGAGACTTAGGGAGTTAAACATAGTCCTTGGAAAACAGAAGGGACAGAGGGACATGATCAAGACCTTTACATACTTGAAAGGTATTAATAGAGTAAACACAGAGGGGTGTTCAGACTAAGGGGAAGGGACCACAAGGGTCATAGCCTGAAACTGGTTGGTGGGAAGTACAGAAGAGACCTGAGAAAGCATTACCTCACGGAAAGGACACCTCCTTTGGGAAGGAGATCCTGGTTTGGAATCATGCTACCTGAGGAGTTGGTATCAAGGGAATCAGTGGTAGGTTTTAAGAAGAGATGGAATAGATACATGGGCAGGGTACAGGTAGGGTGGGTAGAGACCAGGGAACTCTGAATGGAAATCAGGGAGAGATGGAAGGGAGGAGGGGAGCAGCAATTATCAAACTGTGAGCTGTATCTCGAGCAGACGCCGATAGACCTCAAGGCCTAATCTGTTGGCATTTTCTTATGTTCATATAACAGAATTGGGTGTTTATAGTGGTGCCCACTCCAGAGACCACCACTGTGGAGTGCTAGCATCATTGCGGTGGCCCTCTTTTGAAGCTAGAATATTCTGTCCTCTGTACTGTTTATCTTTTAGCTACTGAAAACCACTGCCCTTCCCAGTCTTACCAGAAAAATACAGTTTAAACAGCATGCAAGGCTCCTGAGATCTGCTGCCTGCCCTTTGCTGGATATTCCAAGGGCTCGGTTTGTAGTCAGAGAGGAGATCCTTCTCCTTCATAGCTCCTGCTCTGTAGAACTGTCTACCTCAGGAGATTCTTACCTGCCCCAAATTTACACAGTTCATGAAGAGGCTGAAAGTCTTCTTTTGGGTATTAGCGACCTGCAACTGCAATCGTTGACCTATTGCTCACTTGGTGCACCCTTATATGATTTATTACCTGCTGCTTTATTTGTTTACCTCTTTGTCATTATTGTGTTATCTATTCAAACTGCACTTCCTGACCTCTCGGTGCTGGTGTGTATCATATGTATTATACATGCTGCTTCAATTTTTGCTTTTCTGTAAGTATTGTAAAACTTAACTTGCTTTATGCATGTAATTAATACCACTGTACCTTGTTTGTATAGTAATTACATCCTTTCTGTAAATGATGAATTACCTCACTGCTGTATATAACTAATTCGGGTCACCCTGAAAAAGGGACTTTTCTGTCTCAGTGGGCCTGCCCGTTACCAAATTCAAATAAATAAATGGGAATGGCCATATAGTGGAAAAGCCCAGATTTGGACTTTTAGTGTTTTAAATAAAGAATAAACCTTCTAAACCTCTTCTCTCTCTCGCTTCTATCCCGGATGCCTGGAGGCACGCGACTGTTATACCCTTCCCAAAGGAGGTGACTCTCCTCTCCTGGCAACTTCTACCCTATCTCCTCCTTTCAACCTTTCTAAACCCCTAGAGCACTTAGTGCTGTCTCAGCTCTCACCCTTCTTCGACTCCTCCTCCTTTTCTCACCCGTCCAGTCTGGCTTCCACAAACACCACTCCACCACCTCCTCCTGCTCCGGCTCACTGAGTCCATCTACACAGGTATGGACCAGGGCGTCCTCATCTCTGCCATCTTTGTTGATTTAGCCAAGCTTTCAACACTGTTTCTCACCCTCTCTTCCTAGTCAAGCTGAAGTCAACAGGTCTCTCAGACTCTGCAACAAGCTGGTTCAGCTCATACCTATTAGGTAGATCTCAGTCAGCTTGAATTGGAGAACCCCTTCACTCCATTCCATTTGCACGGTGTCCCCAAGGCTCTGTCCTTGGCCCACTGCTGTTCTCCATATTCCTCAATGACTTCCTTTGTCTACTCATCTGTGTCCATCCACATGTCTCAGACAATATGATCCTGTTTGCTTCTGTGTCCTCCCCAGCTGAGTTAACAGCCAGGATCCAATGTGATTTCAATGCTGTCCAGCAATGGCTCAGATCAAATCAACTATATCTAAATTAAAAGAAAACTTTCTTCATGTCCTTTGGTACCAGACAAACTCCCATTCCTCCCTCCTTCCACACTTCCTCCTTCAACACCTAGATGAGGTCACAATTGATGATGTGTCCTCCTTTAAGTACCTTGGGTCTGGCTTGACCGACACCATGACTTTTTCAAGCACGAGATGCTATACATAAAAACTCAATCCCAAGCTCGCGAACTTTATAGAAACAAAGCTGCATTCTGCTTCCTGCCCACTGAGATATCATCACTAAAATGATCCTCCCATTATTGATTATGGCAACATTTTCTCGGTGCTGCCCAAAGTCCACCCTTGCCAGACTGGACCCCCCTATTTCACCCATTCTGCCGCTTTGCCCTGGACTGCGTGACTCACATCACACTGTTCCTATACTCTGCACTCTCCCTCCTCCCTGGCAAATCACCACCTAATCCACTGTACTCGTTTATCTCTAAATTCTGGCTGGCTTCTCTCCCTCCCCCACCTCAGCTCTCTCCTGCCCCCCCTTCCACCCTCCCCATACACCCTCCATAACTCAGGCTTTCATTCCCTCATGCTTTCCTCTCATAAATCCCTTGCTGCTCAGGTTGCCTTTTCTTTCCACTTTCCTAAACTCTGGAATTCGCTCCCCTAACCATTCACTCTGCATCTTTCAAACACTCTCTCTCTCTCCTCTTTACTCCATGTTCACACCACTGCCTCTGCGAATGCCCTTCAGTAAAGCCTTTCTTTCCCTATCCACTTTTCCCCTCTCTCCATTATTCTTTCACCCTTCCCTCCCCACTCCTACCCTTCCCTCCTCCTCCATCTCCTACCTCTCCCATCCTTTCTACAATGCACTCCTACCCTTCCCTTCCTCCTCCATCTCCTACCTCTCCCATCCTTTCTACAATGCACTCCTACCTTCCTCCTCCTCCATCTCCTACCTCTCCCATCCTTTCTACAATGCACTTCTACCTTTCTCCTTCACTATACTTCCCTCCCCACCCTACCCTTCCCCTCCTCCTCCATCTCACCTCTCCCATCCTTTCTACAATGCACTCCTACCTTTCTCCTTCGCTATACTTCCCATCACTCATCTCTCCCTTCCTCCCTTATCCATTCCACACTAGTTATATACTTCCTTCCTCCTCACCTTCAGTATTCCTCCCTTCTACACCCTATTCCCCTCTACCATCGCCAACTTAGGTTCTTTTCCTGTTCCTCTGTACATCCTACTGGTCATACCTCCTGCCCTGGACTTATGTTACTTGATTACTTGTTGTGATATGTATTTTCCTATGTGTGCCTAGTTCACTCACACCCTTATGTACATAGCTTGCACTGTCTAATTTTATATCTCTAGATGACATTTTGTTTTATTGTATAATCAATTATTCTATTCTGTACCCATATCGCTATCCCCCCGACGAATTTGAAAGGAGCTACTTTAGCTCAGTATGTCTTTTCCTGGTGAAATTGTTGAAAATAAATAAATGCCTAATGTACTGTGCGGTGTGTGTAATGCTACACAATCCCTAAGAGCTAAATTTGAGGGTTTTATTAAGGCATCATACACCAGGTGTGTGTAAATTCTCATCACACAATACATTTCCATACTTTTTGTTATAATTACTGACTTTCACGAAAAGGCCGAGTTTTCCTGCAGTCACGCATGTGCGGTGCTGTCCTGGCTGAGTATCAAGTTCTTCATGTTTCCAGCCCCACTTTTTTATTCTTTATTTTATTTAAACAGCAGTTTGAAAACCTTTGAGCCATAGGCTCATTTACAAAGGTACCTTGTCACAGTAAGACAAACCAAAATACACAGTATAGCAGTACAACACATAGGTATAACAGGAAATTAAGACATAGATACAAACAAGCTGGTACAGGTAGGCTGGATGCAAACAATACCAGAGTTATGTTGTCCTTAGCAGCTTAGTAATAAGCTTTGTCATAAGTATTGAGTACGGCTTTGACTAGCGGCAGTTACAGCATCGGGTGTTAATAAGGTGGTTACGAAGAAGTTTTGAAGCACGATAGTTGGAGCTCGGAGATGGAGGGGCAGTGTGTTGAACCAGGAGGGGCCCTAAAGCTGAAGGCTCTTTGGCGTGAGAGGTCCTAGCTCTAGGGATAACAAGAGAGGTTTTCCCAGAGGTCCAAGTATGAACTAGTGGGACAGAGCGGCGTATGGTGGTGGTCAATCCTGGTGGGGAAAGCCCAGGGAGGGTCTTTTGTAAGGGTACAGGTAAGATATTTGAGGCTCGTCGAGATCAAGTACCAGCGCTTTAGCATACAGTAGACAGGTGTGTGTCATCCTAGGTGCTCCAGTAATTAACCTGCAGGCCTTATTCAGAGAGAAGCGAATTTTATGGGAGTGCGGTCTGATCAGCAGCACCATACACCGCAGTCCATAGTCCACTAGGGACAGGATAGAGGAGGTGACATGAAGTCAAGAGACCCGGGAGGCAGTGTTTACCGGCTGTAAGATGCCCAATCGGATATTAGTGGCAGTGGCTAGGGCAGCGATGTGTCCATGGAAGGAGAGGGAGGGTCAAAATGGATCCCTAGGTATTTATAGGAGCAAACTTGTTCGAGTGAGAATGAGGACCCAGAGTGAATGAGGAGTTTGAGGTTGCAGGACTTGTTTTGGGGATGAGAGAAGAACATAGTTTTGTTTTTTTAAGATTTATCACCAATCTATGTTCCTTGAACCAGCCCTCGGCTTCAGTGAAGGACTTGCAGCGAGTCCTGGAGGGCAATAGGTTACGACTTGAGGCAAAGATGACTGCATCATCAGCATACACTAGAATGTTCCCTGTGCAAGAGTGTGGAAGGGTGTTAAGGTAAAGGAGAATAGTAAGGGGCCCAGAATGGAGCCCTGGGAACCCCAGAAAGATGGAACAGATGTCTGAGCAGGTCCCATTAATTTTTACATGCTGTGAGCGATCATACAGATAAATGGTGCACCAGGAGATAGGCCCAGCAGCAAACCAGAGAGACTAAGGGCATCAAGAAGGAGGTGGTGGGGACAGTGTCGAAAGCTTTCGAGAGGTCAATGAAGACAGCACCAGCCAGAGAACCAGTGTCTAAGGAGGAGTGGAGAAAGTTGGAGAACTCTAGGAGGGCTGTGTTGGTACTGTGGCCTGCTCAGAAGCCATGCTGCTCAGGACAAAGGACATTGTAGGTGAAGAGGTAGTCAGAGATTTGAGAGGCCACCACTTTTCCAAGGCCTTGGAGAGAGGAGAGAATGGAGATCGGTCGATAGTTTCAGCCACAGTCCTATCACCACCTTTAAAGATAGGGGTGACAGTGGCGACTTTCCAGGCAGTTGGAACCTTCCCCAGGCAAAGAGGTGGTCGATGAGGCATGTGATCGGGGAGGACTGTGACTAAGACCAGCCGTAGGATACACGGATCCAGGGTGTCACTGCCGTACTATTACTCTTGAGAGCAGTGACAAGGTGCGGCCTAAGTTCTTGGGCAGAAACACGGCGGAGGAGAAAATAAGGGCGAAAGATTTATGGCAGGTGCTGGGGAGGAGGGTCAAAAAATTTGTAGGGAGGATAGGCTAAGGTCAGTGAATGAGGTGTTGAGGTGGTTGGCTATGAGGGCTGGGTCTGAGGAGATCACACCATTAATGTTGATCTGGGTGGGTGGGGGAGTGTGCACTCCCATTTAACTGTTTAATGTTATCCCAGAAGGTTCTGGGATTCCCCATGAGGCAGTGAGTGAGGACCGATGGTGCTCAGACTTGGCCTTTCTGATGGCCAGTGCACTTGTTTTGGGCGGCAGCATATAACCGCCTGTCATTGGGCCAGCCAGTCTCAATGGCATGGTGCCATAGGTTGTCCCTATGTTTGAGCTGGTGGATCAAAGCTGGGGTAACCCAGGGGCATTCTTCCTTTTAGAACAGGCGGTCAACACTGGGGCAAAGATATCACAGGCATTATTAAAAGTTTGGGTAAAGAAGGAGAGAGCTGTGTCGATGTCAGGAGTTGCCAGTATAGGAGACCAGTCAATTTGGGACAGAAGTTCCTTAAGTTTTATCAGTCCACCAGGTATTAGATGCCGCCTGCATGTGGACTGTGCTATGGGTTTGGGGACTGAGGTTGACCAGTGGAATAGAATGGGGAGTGATCGCTGAGAGAGTCTGGGAGGACTTGTACATTGGGGATCCGATTAGGCGGTTGTGAGTACCACATCAAGCACGGTACTGGAGCCTCTCTGGGGTTAGTCCTGGTAGGGTGGGTAACTAGTTGCGTTAGGTCTATTGCAGAAAAGGAGTCTCGGTAGAGGAGAAGGAGGGCTGAGCCAGTTGACATTTAAGTCACCCACCAGAATTTGATCAGCGGTAGGAGGTAGAGAGGTAAGGTATTCTGTAAGAGAGCAATGGCCTGCATTTGGTCCCTGGGGGCACATATGCAGTAGTCAGATAAAGGGTCCCTTTAAAGGGTCAGGGGTTAGTTTCAGCGTAAGCGCCTGGGCCCTGAGTCAAGGATGGAGCGGGCAGGGCTACACGGGAGAGATTCCTTGACATAAATAGCGCAGCCGCCGCCTGCCTCCCAACACGGTCGGACCGGAAAAGGGTGAAACCAGGAAGGAGACTAGGAGTCAGGGAGGATTTCGACAGCCAAGTCTCAACCAGGGTGATAACATCAGGGTTAATTGATGTGACCAGGCATTGTAGTGAGTCAAACTTTTAGAGGCTACAGATATTCATGGAGACCATGCATAGGCCTGTGGTGCGAGTTGGGGAGCTCCTGGGAACCGGGCCAGGGTTTGGCTGAATGTTCCTGACAGGAGTAGTAGCATGACTAACACCCTGGCTGGGAGATGGTGAGAGGTTTTCCTACGATTGACATGGGGGAGAGGGAGGCTAGAGGAGCAGGGGTGGGCAGGAGGTACAGGAGGGAAAGCAAGAATAAGAAGACACCCAGATGTGCCTGAGTTGAAGAGAAATGGGGAGGGCAGGGAGGATGGGGACACACAGAGGTCCCAAGGGCAGGAGAGGAGGTTCAGGAGCAAGGGAGGGAGGGTGCCAGGCACAGTGTGGACTAGCAGATGGGTAAGTGGGTAAGTGCACTGCTAGTGGGATAGGCACAGGAAGAGCGTGATGCAGGGCCAATACATTGTGGTGAGCAAGATCCCAGGAAGTAGTGCTGTACAGGTAGGAGTAGGAAGTAGTGAGGAGCATAGGTCCTCTAGTGGCCAGCAGGTATAACCTGCAAATGGGAAAGTGGGAGATAGGTTCTGGGCAACAGGACGGATGACACCGGATGTGATGTCACGGGGTGGATCATTAAATTGACAGCGCCCCTGGGTGGGAGGGTGGCTGGGACGGGAGAAGGTACTGCTGAAGCTGGGTCGGGCTAGCACCCCTCCAGTAGTGCCCAGACTAAGAGAAGAGGCCTCTTTACCTCGAAAGTTATCAGGCTGGAGATTTGGCTTCCTCAGCTACTCAGGTGAGCTGCTTGTGTTGCTTCAGTTGCTTGATTGTCCCGAGTGCCTAGCTTGGGGAGCTGCCATGTTGTGGAGAAAACAAAGCCTCTCATTACTATGCAGCGGGAGACTTTCTGTCCTGGGGCTTGGAAAGAGCTTCTGGGCCTGATGGTGTTCCTCAGTGTCCAGCCCCAGCTCAGCTACCTGCCCTGAGGTCCGGGATCCGATAACATGATGGGTGGCATTTTCAGTGCACTGGTGGTTTTGGCAGTTTTATACTGAGTGCACTCCCACTACTGTACTTTGATTAACAGCTCTCAGTTGTTTTATGCTTGCCATTATTCCCAGCTGGTTGTGTAACGGCACTTAATAATTATACATTTTTCTCCTTACTTTGCTGCTTTGTAATCTACTTTGTCCAGTTGGCTTCCTGCTGTGACATTATGCCCAGCAGAAGGTCGGGCAGCCTCCCAAATCCCTGTGGTGGAAGTCATGATCAGAGATCAGCTGCAGGAGATTCAATACAGGGAATTACCTACATAGAAAATAAAGTATGGGTGTAGTGTGTAATGTGAAGTGTACACACACCCGAGGGGTTAGATGCTCATAAACCCTGAGGGCAAACTAATTGCACAGTAGCAAAATAAGGAAAACAGTCTTAAAAGTGCAAATGGGGGTGGATACATGGAATTTCTGCTTTAATAAACTGCAACTGGGGCAAAAAGGCAAGGTTATTCATGTGGGTGATAAGCAACCCAGAGAGAACAACTTTACACTGTAATTAACCCACAGTGTAAACTGAGAACAGTGCAACTGGACATAAGTTGAATGTATCAGATTGCTCCTCAAAACAAGTGCTCAAATCTTCTGTAGGGTCAGTCTAAGTATAGATTCCATACAACAGACTCCTACCCTACATTCCTGACAGAACACAGCATCAAAAACTACAGAAAAGGCTGCAACAGTCTGGCATTATTTACAGACAACCCCCAACCCATACCTGGTGTCCAGCATAGGTGGGGACTGGTCCACCTCTGCTCTGCTGCATGCATAAGGGTCACTGCTATCCGGTTACTCTGCCTGGCACTCCACTCTTTGCTTTACAGCTACTGATAGAAACATAGAAAATGACCACAGATAATGGTCTAGTGGCCCATCCGCCTGCCCAAGCCTATCTAATTTACCTAACCAGAGCCCCAGTTTTCCACTTTACTCATTCCCTGCCTGTCCCATCCTCTTTTGAACCCTTCTGCTGTTTGTCTCAATGACCTCATCCTGAATCTTGGCCCAGTCCATCACCACTCTTTCTGTAAAAAGTACTTCCTGACATCCTTCTTGACCCCGAACCCCCCAGCCAGTTTCAGGAAGTTATTTCTGGTCACCGTGAACATCTCACTACTCCTCACCTTGTTTATTCAGTGGAGGTACCTGAGCATTTCAGTCATGTCACCCTCTCTCCTGTCCTCCACTGTGTACATGTTTAGATCCTCAAAGCGCTTCGCTGGACCTACCCTGCTTCCCTGTATCATTTTGGTAGCTCATCTCTGCACTGAGTCCAACCTGTCCCAGTCTTTCCTCAATTGTGGGCTCCAAACTGCACACAATACTCCAAGTGAAGGTGAACCAGGGATCTATACAGAGGCTGTATTATCTCCTTTCTGCCTTGTTGTGTATGGGGGCTTCCATGCACTATTTTATACAGTGTATGGTGCAAAAAAACACAACAAGGCTTTCTTCACTTAACTGCAGTGGCTGTGGAGCAGCTTTTCCGGGAGATGTTCTGCAGGGTGCGGTGTTGTCCATCTGCAGGCACCTCTCTGGGCTGAGGGAGGAGGTTGCTCATCTCCAGGCTGAGTTGGCCAGGATTTGTGGGACCTCCTCTTCCATCCAGGGACCACCAGTGCCACTGCCGTTGCCTCAGGGGTTGCCAAGAAAGAGGCGGTTGGACCACAGTGGGCTCAGGAGGGTGAGGTGGTGGAACAGAGGCACATCCTCCAGTTGTACCTCTCCACAATTCCTATGCCATTCTGGCAAAGTGTGTTTCTCATGGAGGCACCTACAGTGGAGACCAAGGAGGATGCTGGGAACCTCCACAAAGGAGACCCACAGGAGGGTGGCAGGGGACCCTGCAGGAAGGAAACAACTCCTGGTGGGGGCGCCATTGTTGGAAGGTAGAACTGGGCAAAGAAGGGAGAGGAGGTAAGGTGCCTGCCTGGCGCCATGGCTTGGAGGGACAGGAGCGAATCCTCAGGATTGCGAGCAGCTGCACAGGGAGGGAGCTGGATGTCATTGTCCACCTAGGGACAAATGACCTGGCTAAGAAAGGGATTAGAGAGTGCAGGAAGAGTTTGTGGAATTGGGGAGGGGCCTTAGTCAAGTAGCACGACGGTAACCTTCTCGGAGGTGCTACCCATCTATGGCATAGGAGAGGCTAGGGTGTTCCGTAATCATGGGATTCAATCAGTGGTTGAAAACTGGTGTGGAGCTCAGGGATTTGGCTTCATTGGGGACTGGGGGTCCCTGGAGTGATGCAAGCCTATACTGGCATGATGGGCTGCATCTGTCCGGAGGGAACCAGGATCCTAGGTGATAGGTTTAATGCTTCATTGGCAAGCTTTTAAACTAGCCAAGGGGAGGCACTGGAAAGGAGCAGGAAAATCCAAGCCCCCACCCCAAACAATCACGGTAGTAAGTGTGGCAAACACCAACATGGAGGTGTCGATAGGGAGAAGGGCAGGGGTAAATGGAGAAAGTGACAAAAGCAAGAAGGACAGGGATGGGGCAAAAGGGGTAAGGCCATCAGGAAATGGAGGGTAATGAGTACCAATGCCCGTAGTCTGGGCAACAAGCTCCCTGAGCTGGTGGCCTTAATGGAAGAGGATGCCTGGATATCGTGCAGTCACAAAAACATGGTACACAGAGAACCATGACTGGGATGTTAACATACCAGGGTCATAACTTACAGGAGAGACAGGCAGGGAGAAGAGGGAGAGAGTAGCTCACTATGTAAAGGAAGGGATAAAAGCAACTGAACAAAAGAGTAAACAGGGAGGAGAGGAGGCACTGTGGGTCACCTTGGAGACTGGAAAGGCACCACAATCCGCACAGGGTTGGGTACAGACCCCATGTCAGGGGAAGGAATGGACAAGGATATGATGGAAGGCATTCTTAGAATGGCAGAGAAAGGAGATACTGTTGATGGGAGACCTGAATATGCCAGATGTTAACTGGAGCACATTTGCTGCAGCCACATCCAAGAGCAGGGCATTCTTGACACCCACAGGTGGCAGGCATTAGACAGCTAGTTTCGAACCCACTCGTGAGGGAGCAATCTTAGACCTCATACTCTCAAACGGGGGCAGTGAGAGGATCTCAGATCTAGAAGTAGGTTGCCATCTGGGGACAAGTGACCATCAAACAGTGTGGTTCACGTTAAACTCAGCTACAGAGTCAAGCCATACAAAAGTGAGGTACTGGACTTTAGGAGGGCTGACTTTGGAAGATGGGAGAGTGCCTCAGAAAAGCACTAACAAACAGGCTAGAAGGAGGTGGAGCAACAATGGGGAATTATCAAAACTGCCATCACAGAGGCAACAAGCCTTTGTGTGAAGCAAATAAACAAATCAAAATGAAAGAAAAGCCACTATGGTTCTCAAGAGAGGTGGCTGTGAAAGTCAGGAAGAAAAGATAGCATTCTGGAAGTATAAGGAAACACAGAAGGAGCAGGACAGAGCTGTACCAGTTAAGGCAGAAAGAAGGGAGGGAAGTCAGAATAGCAAAGGCCCAAACTGAGGAAAAGATAGCCAACTCAGTTAAGAAGGGGATAAAACCTTTATAGGTACATCAGCTGAGTGAAAGACAAAGGAGGGATAGTGAGGCTGAATAGAATGAACGGTGGTGGGCAGAGGGACAGTGAAAAGCAGGAATACTGAACTAATATTTCTGCTCAGTATTCACAAAGAGAGGAGGGGAAGTGCCTAATCCAATTAACAGAAGCACTCTTGATAGGGGGTCGATCCCAGTCCTTTCACAGAAGAAAGGGTTCTGCAAGAACTCCTAAAACTGAAGGTGGACAAAGCAATGGGTCCTGATGGAATTCACCCCAGAATTCTAAAAGAATTAAGGAAGGAACTAGTGAAACTACTGGCTACTCTTTAATAAATCATGGGAGGATGGTGTGGTACCCGAGGACTGGAGGAAGGCGGATGTGATTCCCCTTCACAAAAGTGGGACCAAGACAGAGGCAGGAAACTACAGACCTGTCAGCTGACCTCTGTGGTAGGAAAGTGATGGAGTCACTTCTGACGGAAAGAATAGTTGAGTACCTAGAGGTCAGTGGAGCACAGGATCCAAGGCAGCATGGGTTCACAGTGGGAAGGTCATGTCAGACGAATCTAATAGATTTCTTTGACTGGGTGACCAAAGTAGTAGACCAGGGAGGGCTGTGGACATGGCCTACCTAGACTTTAGCAAGGCATTTGACACAGTCTCACACAAAGATTGATAGTCAAATTAACCAGCCTGGGAGTGGGTCCCAGGGTGGTAGCCTGTAAAACATTGGCTGGACAACAGGACACAGAAGGTAATTGTAAATGGAGTCCACTTGAAGAAAGGGCGGTTACTAGTGGGCACCGAGGTTCAGTATTGGGTCCAGTCCTTTTAATGTCTTCATCAGTGACATTGCAGAGGGACTGAAGGAAAAGTATGCCTTTTGCAGATGACACAAAGATCTGCAACAGGGTTGATACACAAGGAGGCGTGGAAAGGATGAAAAGGGACTTGGCAAGGTTGGAGGAATGGTCAGACGTATGGCAGCTAGGATTCAATGCAAAAAGTGCAAATAATGCACCTGGGAAACAAGAACCCAGGGGAAGAATACACAATGGGTGGGGAGGTAGTAACAACAACAAAACAGGAAAGGGACCTGGGGTAATCATATCAGATGACCTTAAGGTTAGCAAGCAATGTGAGAAGGCAGTAGGGAGGGCCGGGTATACTGGGTGTATAGGAGAGGCATCAGCAGCAGAAAACAGGAAGTTGTTATCCTCTGTACAGACAGTTGGTGAGACCCCATCTGGAATACTGTGTCCAGTTCTGGAGACCCCATCTCCACAAGGACATAGACAGGATAGAGGCAGTCCAGAGGAGGGCAACTAAAATGGTACAGGGTCTGCAAGAGAAGTCGAGGAGAGACTAAAGGAGCTTAATATGTATACCCTTGAGGAAAGAAGGGAGAGGGGACATGATAGAAACTTTCAAGTACCTCAAGGGAATCAACAAAGTCCAAGAGAGTAGCATCTTTCAGAAAAAGAGACTTGCAAGAACAAGAAGACACAATTTAAAGATAGAAGGAGGCGGTTCAGGGGCAATGGGAGGAAGTATTATTTCACAGAGAGGGTAGTGGATGCATGGAACAGCCTTCCTGAGGAAGTTGTGGGTCTAAAACTGTGGGAGAATTCAAGAATGCATGGGACAGACATAAGGCAATTCTTGTGGGGGCAGGAAGATATAGGCTGTTGGTTAACTAGGATCTGCGGCCCATCCTGTAGGTAGGAAATGGGCAGACTAGATGGCCTAGCGGTCCTTATCTGCCGTCAAAGTCTATGTTTCTATGTTTCTATGTAACTTGTTTACTAACAGCAACTGCAAGAACATTACATGATTCTCAAAAATCACTAATGGCATTTACTAACCCCCATCCATAGAACAACCAGCGCCTGTGCAGGAGAACATCCAGCAGTTCATTTCTCCCAATCCTGTTACTGTTGTACATGGGGCAAGTACGTTTTTTAAATCTGTGGTGTCTTTATTGTTTTGAAGAGCTTAACTCTGTAAGAGTGAACCACGAGCGACTGACCTTAGGCACAATAGTTAATTTGGTCACTTTGCTTTGTTTTAGCCACTCAACGGTATCATGTACCCACTGCAGCAGAATGACTTTTCGTTCTGCTTCAGTAGGTACATCACTGCTGCAGCAGAACTGAGTTTTTGACTGAACTGATTTCTGTACACAGTTGCTATACCCATATACTATACTCCAAGTGAGGGCAAACCAGGGATCTATACAGATGCTGTATTATGTCTCTCCTTCTGATAGTGATCCTCTTTCTGTGCACTCCAGTATCAGAATTGACTTGCCCACAGCCCTACTACATTGTGCTGATGCCATCATGTTTTCCATTATCAACACCCCGAGTCTCTTTCCTGTGATGTTTATTTTATTTTTATTTATTTATTGTGAATTGGAAAGTACCTTTGAGTCAAAGACTCGCTTACAAAGGCTCCACATCACATTTAGTAGAACAATACAACAGTAATCACAATTCCAAAGCAGGTCTCAAACGACTTGTTACAGAGAATACAGTAAATGGCTAACAGTCAGATCCAAATGTGTATTTGAACAGGTCTAAAGTAGTTTAGTATAAAGGCTCCAGGTAAAGAGCCGAGCAGGCAGCCGTGGAAAAGGCAAGGAGAAGGAAGAGGGGGAGCCGCCAAAGCCATTGTCAGGAGGAGCAGGGAGATCAACGACTGTCGAGGGGTGGAGGACTGGAGATGGTCTCTGAGAGAGGTTTTGAAGGGCCAATTCTGGTTTCATTAGCAAGTGCACTGGGCAGACAGTTCAACAAGGAAGGGTCCCTGTGGCTGAAGGATCTTTGAATTGGGAGGTTCGACACCTGGGAACCAAGAGGAGCAACTTGCCAGAGCTACAGGTGTTTCTATGAGTCAGGGCCGGTTGGAAAATAGGGGTGAGGCCAGCGGGGAGAGATCCAGGGCAATCCTTTTGGCCATAAGGCATGTGTGGAACCATATTCCACTGTCAAGGCTCAGCCAGTTAGTGGTAGTGTATAGAGAGCATGTATGTGTGAGACGATCGCAGCCAAGGATGAGACGGCAGGCTTTGTTCAGGAGAGTCTGAGTCTGCCTAGGGCAGATGTGTTTCCAGCTCCATAAATAAGAATACCATAGTCAAGGAGGGATAGGACTGAGGAGGAGACAGCGACCGAAGGACTTGGGACTAAGACAGTGTTTGAAGAGATAGAGGATTCCAAGCCGGACAATAAGGGCGGTGGACAGGTGATGGATTTGCTGGTGGAAGTTAAGGGCTGGGTCTAGGGTTATGCCCAAATATTTGAAGGTAACCACTTGCTCTAGGGGGGTCAGATTGGTGGTAAGGATTTGAGGGCAGAGCGCCTCCGGGAGTCCAGAGGATGGAGAAGTACATGACTTTAGTCTTCTTGTAGTTTAGTGTAAGATGCTGTGTGGAGAACCATTTTCGGCATCAGAGAAGGAGGACTGGAGGGAGTTGTGTAGTAAGGTAGGGCCTGGATTGGAGGAAAAAGGACAGCATCATCCGCATACAGTGATAGATTGCCAGAGCAAGACGAGAGAGGGAGTTAAGGAAGAGACTAAAGAGTACAGGACTGAGGATGGACCCTTGGGCACACCAGAGTGGACTGGTAGTCTGCTAGAGAGGGCGGTACTACTTTTGACCTGTTGGTACCGATCTGACAGGTAGTCCATGAACCTACCAAGGGCGCCCTGGGAGAAGCCGGGTTGGAGAGTGTGTTAAGTAAAGAGAGTGGTTGACAGTGTCAAACGCCTTCGAGAGGTCAACAAATACTGCACCTGAGATGTGGCCTTTATCTAAGGCGGAGTGGACGTGTGGTGAACTTCAAGAGGGCTGTCGAGTACTGTGCTCTGTGCAAAAGCCATGTTGCTGTTTATAGAGTAGGTCATGTTTAAGGTGTTCGTGAGCAGGTCAGAGACAACACGCCAAGCGCTTTTGATGGGAGGAGGATAGAGATGGGGCGATAGTTGTTAGTGGCAGTATGGTCCCTGCTTTTAAATATGGGGTAATGGAGGCAGATTTCCACCAGGAGGGAATTTCCTTGGCAGAGTGAGTGGTTGAGAATGTGGGTGAGAGGTGGAGTACCTCATAAAGTGTGAGCTGGAGTCATCTCAGGTCCAATGAGTCACTACTGTAATGGGAGTGGCTTAGGGCTTTTCTAGATAAAGTTTGGCTGACCTGGGGTGACACATCAAAGGTGGAAAGGAGGAGCTGCTGGAGGGGTCGAGGGTAGCGGGTAGGGAGGGTCAAGAAGTTGGGAGGGAGGACATGGCTGAGATTTGTGAAGGCGCGATTAAAGGCTGAGGCAATATGGGTGGGGTCTGAGGACAGGCACCCTATCGAATTCTATCTGATTTGGCGGGTGGATTATGGTTCTTGCCACAGATGTCCTTAATATTATTCCAGAACTTGCGCCTGAGCCCCAGGCAGAGGTAAGGAGGATTTGTAATACTCTGCTTTGCTTGGCGTAGAGCCCAAGTGCCATTGTTCGGCCTCTCTGTACCTTTGTCTATCAGATGTCAGGCAGATCTCGTTGGATAGGTGCCATAGCGAGTCTCGGGTTTGCATCAGAGTCAGTAGGCAGCTAGTGATCCAGGTGCAGGGTTGCCTTTGACCATCCTTTTAGCAAGTGGGGCAATGGAGTCACAGATAGCATTAAAGGTAAGAATAAAAAGGTCAAGGGCCCGGTCGGGTCGAGGGTATTCATTTTGAAGGACCAGTCCAATGAAAGGAGGTGGGATTTTAGAAGAGCAGGTTTACCAGGTCCTAGTTTGCGTTGTAGTATTATTTTAGGGGGTTCTTTGGGGCTTTGCATGACCAGGAGCAGAGTATGGGGAGTGGTCGCTTAGGCGTTAGGGAGTACGGTGGTGCTTGTGATCTTGTGAGGACGGTTGGTGAAGATCAGTCCAGTAGGGAGGAGGACCCAATGCATTGGTTCAGGTGTGTGGGGCGTGGACTACTTGAGCAAGGTCTTGGGCAGTTGCAGCATCAATGAGCGGGCGGCAGTCCAAGCCAGCCAATTGATATTGAAATCCTCTAGTGCTATTATTTCATTATTTGATGGGAGGATGGCTAGGTAGGACAAGACAGAGTGAAAGGCAATGCTCTGATTTCTGGGGATTGTATACTGCTGTGATGAGAAGGGGGTTTGGGAGCGTCCTAGAGTAAGTTTGAGTGTAAGGGCTTGGGGTCCAGGATCCAGCGGAGGGGTGAGAGTATTTGACCATACAAGGTGTTCTTACCCCTCTTTACCCCTGCCGGTCAGCCCTGTAGAGGTTGTACCCAGAGAGAGTTATCACGAGTCTGGAATATGGGGAAGAGCCAGGTTTCACCCACAGCAATGACGCCAGGATGATGTTGAAGGACCCATCCCTGTAGGTGTCCCACTATTTTAATAGGCTGCAGACATTGATGGTGGCAATGAGTAGGATGTGCTCTCTACTACTACCTCATTTATTCTGTACTCTGCTTGTTGGGCTTCTTGGATCCTGTGTACATTACCTTGCTGTTTATCACATGATATTTTAGCTGTTACATCCTCAACCACCTTGTCTCCCTTATCCTCTCCTCTGTGTCCATTCTTCCAGAGATCTTAGTGCCATCTACAAAAGGCATATCTTTCCCTGACCCTTATATCACAAATAAATATGTTAAAGAGAACACCTGCTCACTACACCACTTGCCGTTGTCTGGTTGCTCTGCCATTCTCCATACTCTAATCACTCCACTGCTTTCTGTCGTATGGTTGGTTGTTCTGCCACTCATCATCTAGTTGCTCCATCGTATGGTTGTTCTGCCGCTCATCATCTGGTTGCTTCCTCTGGTGGACCCTCTCCCAAACTGTATGGACACCAAGGATCCTGTCTGTATACAGGGTAGCCTCTAACTAGCTTACTTGCTGTAGGGCCTAAAGAGACATTATCAACCCTTTCGTGTTATCTTTTTTCGTTAAAAGAAATAAGTTTATGATTGTGTGCCTTCAGTAGAATTTGATGTTATTACTGGTTGTTTTATTGGCGCTATGTCAAGACCATGCAGTCAAAAGAGTGCAATCGGTACAAAACCATGCTAGATTATATATACTAACTGCGAAACCATGTGGCTGTTACGACTGTGCAGTTTTCGACCTAACATATTTACTCGTCACAGTTTTCACTGACACCGCTTTTAACTGCTTCATTTTTTTATTAAAAGAGAAACATATGCTACTAGTTTAATCATGCCAAAACTTGTTTTCTTTAAACCTCAATTCCTCTTACTGTGTACTTTCTGAACTTTAAAACTATACACACAGTCTAGCCCTTTATGACACCATTGTCTCCTCTCATGTCATCATGAGTCACTAGACTATGTTGTGGGTTTCTAGTTTCAGGAAGGATGCAGTAGTAGCTCAAGATCTGTAATCAAACAGGTTTCCATAGATACATAGACAATGACAACAAAAGAATGCTCTTCACCCATCCAGTATGCCCACCCTCCCAAACTATTATGTCTTGCCCTAACATAGAAACATAGATTTTGTGGGCAGAACAGGACCTTAGGCCCATTCAGTCTGCCCTTGTCCCTGTCTGTTCTGTCATCACTGACCCCAGCTGGTCACTCCCTCCCCTGGTGCCCCTATGCCTATCCCATGCATGCTTGAAGCTCCCACAGTCTTTGCCCCCCACTACCTCCTCTGGCAGGCTGTTCCAGTCATCCACTACCCTTTCTGTGAAGAAGTATTTCCGCACATCTCTTAAACTCCCACCCTTAGCTTCACGGCATGTCCCTTGTTCTAATGCCTTCCTTTCTGTAAACAGACCCTCCACTTACACCTTGTTCACACCTGTGAGGTGCTTGTAAGTCTCAATCATGTTCCCACTCATTCTCCTCCTCTTCCAGGGAGTACACATTGAGCTCCTGCTGCCTCTCCTAATATGGCATCTCATGCAACCCCTCACTATTTTGGTTCCCTCCTCTGTATCACTTCCACTCTTTCAATGTCCTTGCAGAGGCTAGGCCTCCAGAACAGGATGCAGTACTCAGGTGGGCCTCACTAGTGAGTGATACAGTGGCAGCATCACCGCCATCCTCCTGCTAGACATCCCTCTTCCAATGCACCATAACATCCTGCTAGCCTTTCCCACTGCTTTGTCACATTGCTCGCTACCTTGAGGTCATCAGATATGATGACACCTCGGTCTCTTTCTTGCTTAATGACTGTAAGCTCCACTTCCTTGATCATATACACAGCTCCTGGTTCCACAGCCGTAAGTGCATAACCTTGCACCTTTCTGGCATTGAAAACCCAGCTTCCACCCGCTAGACCATTCCTCTAGTTTCTTCAGATCCTTTGCATTCTCTCCACCCTTTACTGAGTGTCAACCCTCTTGTAGAGTTTTGCATCGTTAGCAAAGAAATACACCTTACTCTCAGCTGCTCTGCAGTGTCACTTATGAAGACATTAAAGAGCACCAATCCCAGCACAGAACCCTGTGGCATCCCACTTGTCACTCTCATATCACCTGAGTGGCTACTGTTTACCACCACCTTTGCCTTCTATCCCTAAACCAGTTTGATACCAAGTTTGTCACTTCCTCCCCCACTCCCAGGCTGCTTAGTTTCTTAAATAGCCTTCTGTGTGGCACAGTGTTGAAAGCCATATAGCAGTCCAGAAAGGCCATGCTCACTGATCTCCCTTGATCCACCTCCTGATAACCAAATCAAAGAAATCTATGAAATTACTTTGACATGACTGCCACTGAGAAGGCATGCTGCTGGTGGTCATGCAGTCCTTTTGCCTCCAGGTGCTCCATGAACCTCTCCTTCAGTAATGTCTCCATTTACTTCCCCATCACTGATGTGAGACTGACTGGCCTGTAGTTGCTGGCATCCTCCCTACTTTTGTGTAGAGGACCACATCAGCTGTCATCCAGTCCTCTGGAACTTTCTCATCTGCATTGATGTGTTAAAAGTCATGCCCAGAGGGTTGGTCACCATCATGCTCAGTTCCTTTAGGGACCTTTGGATGAATCTAATCGGCCCTGTTACCTTATTCTTCTTCTTAAGGCTTCCAATCCCTTCCCAGCCCTCTCCATCAAGAATGGACTTGTGTCCAGTCCCCCTCCCTGTTGCTTACTGCAGCATGCTGGTCCACCCTCCCAACCCTCTACTGTGAAGACTGAGCAGAAGTACTTTTTAATTTTCCACTTTCTCTTGCTCTTCCTCTATGCAGTGCCCCCGCCCTCCTGATTCTCACTATCCTTCCCTTGTCTTCCTTTTTCCCCAGATACATGAGGAAGGTCTTGTCCCCTTTTGACCTCCTTAGCTATTCTCTCCTCTGTTAGTGCTTCAGCTGCCCTCACCCTCCTTCCTGTCTCTCTTTCTTTTGCCAGATATAACTCCCTGTCTTCATCCTTCTGGGTCTCGTTGTATTTTCTAAATGCTGTTTTCTTCTCCTTTACTACCTTTGCCACCTCCTTAGAGAACCATAGCGGCCTCTTCCTCTTCTTTTCTCTTCCCACTTCCTTCAAACAATATGCTGTTGCCTGGGCTATACCCATCTTAATTTTTCTCCATTGAGTCTCCACTCCCTTCTGCCTTCCCTCCTTGAGGCATTCTCTGAGGCAGTTTCCATTTCTTTAAAATCTGCCTCCTGAAGTCCAGGACCCTTGTTTTCATATTTTTTTTTTGTCCCATCTGTATGCCAAACCACACCATACAGGGATCACTTGTACCAGGGACTACCCACAGTGATGTCAGCAATGCTGTCTCTGTTTGTAAGTACCAGGTCCAGCACTGCCCCTCCCTAGTGGGTTCCAAACCAGCTACCTGAGAAATGCCCTTGTATGGTGTTGAGGATGGCTCTGTCTTGATGAAGCTGTGGCAGAAAACCCCAATCTACCTCCAGCAGATCAAAGTTCCTATTATCAAAACTTCCACCTTGCTTGCCATTTTGCTAATGACTTCTCCCAGGACACTGTCTAAATCCTCCCCATGTTGGAGGCCTGTACAGCACCCTATATGAATAATAGCCCCAACCCCATTTCTAGGCTGATTCATGGTACGTCCAACCCTTCATTGTCCCCAACTGCCCCTGTATCTCAGTGGCCCTTATACCCCCTTCACATATAAACAACCCTTGTGGTACGGCTGTGTTCTACCTTGGCAGGAGATGACATGAGGGGTTCTTTACTATCATCATTTATTCCAACTTACAGTCTGTTGCAACAGTGCCTCTATTCTATCCTTTACTATACTGTCCTATCTCTTTTATGCTCAGTTGGCCACCTACTAAGTACCCTACCCCACCATCTTTATTTTCTATGTTTCCTTCAGTCCCTCATAAGTTGCCTTTGTAAGAATCTGTTAAAACAGATTTAAAAGACTGGATAGTCTGATAGCTGAAAAGCTTTAATAGCACTCTGGAAATTGATGAGTTGAAATAAATAAAAGAAAAATACCATACACTGAGACATTGATGCTAATAATTCAATAGCAAGAGTTTTTTGTATGTGTGTTGAAAGCAGATGCATGCAATGACAGGAATCCATTTTGCTTTAAACAAAGCAGAGTTGTTTTGTGACAGCAGCGTTAAAAGGGAACATGAAAAGTTGTTTTCTTTAAGGCTCCTATGTACCCTTTACTCTCTACTGCTACTGCCTTGGATAGAGAATAAATTGTTTTTATGTTTGCTTGCATGCATGTACAAGAAACATAGTGCCACCACCACAGTTTTCGTGAGGTGTGCCTCCCCCACTTCTAATGCCCTGCTGCCTTTTTGCATGGCAGCTGCACCACGCCAATGAACATCGGAGCTGTCTATGACAGCTGTTCAGATGCAGTGGCATACAGTTGAAAGCAAAACACTACAATCAGAGGTGGTAACGAGGCAATTTGCATACTGCCATCGGCAGGTAATTTACATACTGCCGTCAGCAGTATGCAAAGTGCCTACACTCTGCCACTGCATCCGTGATAGCTGTAATAGACAGCTCTGTTTTTTCTCTCAAGTAGCACGCTGGGAGGCCACCCCAGCGTGCTCATGTGCTCTCCCCACCACCGCACATGGTATGGCCAACGGGGTACCCAGTCCCTGTCGCCTTCACTGCCCCCCATCAACTTCCATTGCCACACTGGGAGCCCACCCCAGTGTGGCAAAAGTCCGTATGGATGACTGGGGTGCCCAATCCCCCACCGCTCCACTGTACTGTTTGTAACCCCCGAAACCAGAGTTCCAAGTGCCACTGGGAGCCCACCCCAGCGTGGCAGAAGTCGTTATGGCCGAGGGTGCTAATCTGCCATCGGCTCCACTTGCTCCCCCAAAAACTTCCAGCTGCCACGCTGGGAGCCCACCCCAGTATGGCAAAGTCCCATGTAGTCTAAACAAACAGAAACACCCGTAAAAAAAAAAAAAACAGTCCCTCGTTGACTGTCTTGCCCCTCCCCAACCTGCACCCACCCTCTGCACACCCACCTCCCCACACACACACACCCAACCCTATACTTGCTCCGGAGGCTGGCTGAACGATCTTTGGTGGACCAGGAACACGCCTGCACTCTTCAAAGCCGACCGCAAACTGAAGAAATGCCGGTAAGCTGTATAATGCAATAAATGTTTTTTTTTCGACTTTGGTGCATATCTCGGCCATTTGTGGGAATTTTTTCACCAAATTTTCAACATGGGGTTCTTGGGGACCCACCTCATAAATTAAGTCACTGTAATTTTGTTATTCAGTCTCGAAAGGTGATTTCGTAGTCACTGCATGGAACCACCTTCAGGACCGAGTAATGAAACGACTTTGTCACAGTTCATGAGGTAGGCCTCATTAACCCTATGTTGAACATTTGGTGAAAAATTCTAAAATGACTGTTTTACAAGGGTGCCTTGTGCGGTTTCTCACTTGCGCCGTGACTTTGAGAATTTTTAATATTTTCAGTCCAGATTTTCAACATTGCCATTTTACCACACCTCCTTATGGACAGTATAGCTGTCATTTTTCATATCACGCCCAAAATGAGTTTTCGCACATTTAGCTTACATATTGCGCGGTCAATGTGGAAATCAATGTTCGGACACATTAAGAAAATCACAGTGACACTGGTCATGAGCAGAGATGGTAAATGGCTATGTTGAAAATTTGGTAACAAAGTCCATGAAATGACTCTATCACTGCGTGCATTGCGCAATTTCACGCACCCTCGTAAGCTCACGAATTTGTAATATTTTCAGTCAGATTTTCAACATTGCCATTTTACCACACCTCCTTATGAACAGTATAGCTGTCATTTTCATATCACGCCCAAAATGAGTTTTGACATTTAGCACACATTAGTGCGGTCAACGGTGAAATCAATGTTCGACACATTAAGAAAATCACAGTGACACTGGTCATGAGCAGAGATGGTAAAATGGCTATGTTGAAAATTTGAAAAAAAGTCCATGAATGACTCTGTCACGAGCTGCATTGCGCATTTCCACGCACCGTAAGTTCACGAATTTGTAATATTTTCAGTCCAGATTTTCAATATTGACATTTTCCACACCTCCATCTGAACAGTACAGCTGTCATTTTTCACACCTTGGCCGAAATGTGTTTTTGCGCTGGCACAGAATAAGCGTGGTCACTGTGGGAATTTAGTGTTCGGGATAGATTACGAAAATCACAGTGACACTGTTCATGAGCAGAGGTGCAAAATGCCTATGTTGAAAATCTGCTGTAAAAATCCCCAAACTACTTACATTACGGTGTACGCTATGCAGTTCCTGTGCACGCTTGTGACTTCACCGGGTTTTGTATATTTTCACTCCAGATTTTTAACAATGCCATTTTACTCCTCTTCATGAATAGTACACCTGTCACTTTTCATCCTGTTTAAATGTGTTTTTGCACCTGTGGCTCAAATGGCTTAGTTGCTCTGCAAAATCACCTTCACGTAACAAACTGATAGTGTCACTGTTCATGCAGTGGGGTCACAAAAACCATGTGGAAAACTTGGAGTAAAAATACCAAGAAACTCCCAGGGCATTAAGGTTTTCGACCATAACGCCCTACCTTGTAGGGACTGACGGGTGTCAGGGGCGTGACTTGGGATTGTTGACAGTAATGCTCATGCCATTTCACCCCCACCCTGCAGTCAGTGGCAGGCATCGAAGTGCACCTTGGACCCTTTGCCCCAGAGTTCACCCCATTCTCCTATACTATGCCCATTTCAAGCGTATTTCCTTATGGAATGAGGTGAATGTAAAGCGAAAACACCCTACAGCACACCTTGACACTTGTCAGTGTCTGAAGGGTAGGGTGAGGTGAAATGTCATGACCGTCATGGTGATGACCCAAAGGTACACCCCAATGCCTGTCCATCTCTGCAGAGTGAGGGTGGAGTTGGTGTCAGTTGAATACTTCAATGCCATTCCAATATTGCATCTGTCTAACTCCTGCACTTTCACTGCTAATGCCAGCAAGCAAACATTCAGCATTGACAAATGCTTGTTTTCATTTTTGGTAATGAATAGGAGCTTGTCAGCACTGACATAAAACAACAGACAGCAGCAACTTTGAGCAGCTCTAGGCGAGCGTAGAAAGCCGCTCCACACAGAGCATGCTGATTTCTGAAAACTTCATTTGTAACAAGCAGTATTTGGACTAAAGCCCAGGGCTAACCAAGATGTATTGCACCATTTATTTTAGATTTAAATTCCCTGGAAGCCCGCCGACAAGTACCTGACTGTTCTGAAGCAGAGCTGCAGATAAAATAGATCACTGTGTGTTTTTTTTGCTGACAGCTATGCTCATGGATTTGAATTGCAGTTTTTTTCTTTAACATCCACATTCCCCTATGATTCTTCATGGAGTTAAAGATTAAAACAAAATGAATGTCATCTTGCTAGAATCAAATAAAGACTCACTGTGTTGCTGTCATGCCGAGGGAAGCCAGAGAAGAGAACCGGGGTCAGGGCACTGGCAGAGCACTCCGTTCTCTCTCACTCTCTTTCTCCCTCTCGTGCGTTCTGTGTCACACCACCTAAAGCTTTTTCAGGAACAGAAAGAAAGATCCCCTATGATGTATCTAATAAAACAAATGCCTATAAAATGAAAACTGAATTACTTGTTCTTACATGGGAAAGCAAGTAAGATAGCAATAAAACATACATTTTGTTCTTTTTTTTCTCATTAAGTGTGCTGGAAATAACCTTAGAGGGCTATATAAAATGCATACATTATTTTCATTGTATTTATTTTATACATTTTTATGTGTTTTGAGGATACTTTAAATTAACATGTAAACAGAATTCATAGACTCCTTTAGGAGCCGTGCCCTCACAGTCAAATAATTTATACTGAGGTCCAGATGTCAGTCACAGAGAAAGGGAGGGGCTACAGTTCATTAAGCCCTATTACCTATGCATAGTGATTTTAACCATGAAAGCTTAAAGAAAATTCTATGGTATTAATTGGGAAATATCCTGACCTAATGTACATATAAACATTTCTTATTCTACTGTTTTATGTACCCTGTTAAAGGAAAACTGTGCAATGGACCTGATCTCGCTTAGCATACTTTCCTGATGTCCCGATCAGCTGAACCCCATAGCTGTACTTTTTTATCACTAACCTGGTTATGTTGCTGTTGGCATGTTTGTATGGACCGCACTGCGCTTGTTCCTGTGTCTAATCCATCATCTCACGTGCTGTGCCACACCAGAAGACAGTGAGGAGCGATTCATGCCAGTTCTTCCCTTTCACACTGTTTTGCTGTTGCTACGATGTCTGTTGTTGTGATCCTCCTGTAATGCAGCCCCTCGATCTCCCTGTCATCCTGCAGTTCAGTTCCTTTCTAGTGCACCACCATGCTGATTCCTTCAGTGAGTGACAGCTTGTCTTTCCTGAGCTGTACTGGAAAGTGTGACACTGTTTAGCTTTGTCTAGTGTCCCTTTCAAGTTGCACAGAAACACAAATGCTGTAATTTTTCTTTTGAGTGACAGTGGGTTCTGTGTTTTGTCCGTGCAGTCTTGTGCAGTCTTGGATGAGTTTGTTGCTGTACTTTCTTGCTGAAACCTTTTATTTTTGACAGTTAATCTGGTTGCTGCAGTTACGTTATTTTTACTGTGCGAGCTGCTGACGTTACTCCAACAGTGTGTTTTATCCCTCTGGGTGACAAGGATCGGGCAAGAGGATTGTGAAATTACGGTTCTCCACATTTGTCATTGTGTTCAAAGGAGCATGTTGTGTGGGGTGGAGGTGGGGTGTTGTGTTTGGTACCAATCATTTGTTTACTTTACCGACATCAACTTTCACTTGTTGGCATCCCACTGATCAGGTGACATTTTGCTTGTCCCGCCAACTGCATTGCCTGTGTGACACTTCATGTGCAACTGCCTGCACTCCTGTTCGTCCATTCTGTGATTACCCTATTTCAAAATCTTTATTTACATATGTGTTTTCTATCCATCACCACTACTTTTTTTCACCATGCCGACCTGTATGGCTACTGGGGTGCCACACATCTGGAAAAACAAAGTGCGGCCACCTAGAGCTTCCATCGAGTACCAGTTGATGCTGTAATGCAAAGACAATGGTTACTGGCACTGAATAGGGTAGATATTGATATTGACCACTTTGAGGCCAGGAAGTATAACGTCATTTATTCTGATCATTTCACAGAAGCTGACAACTTCTGGAAAGGTACTTATTTTGCACTTCTGAGATTTATTGTACTGCTACCCTTGGTCTGATATTATGAGTTTGATATGTAGCACTTGCTTTTAGGAGGACACGTCTCATGTCACCGCACTCTATGTAATGAACCCACCTCCTGCGCCTCCCCATGCAGGAGGACACATCTCTAGACCCAGCTCCTGTGACAGGATAAAAATACATCTGTCCCCATCACCAGTGGATAGTAGTGCACCCCTTCCACTGGAGCATATGTCCTTGGCCTCTTCTCCAAGTTTTGTCATCCCTTGTCCCTCTGACCTCACCTCATATTTAAGGATACATTCCAGTCCTCACCCTGTGCCATGATCCCAAGTCCTATTCCCCACCATACACTACACTTGAGGACAGTACAGAAGCCATCTTCCCCATGCTCTGAACCTATCACCCATGCCCTGGCAGTTACACATCACTTGCTTTCTCTGCATGGTGGTATCCGAGTCCTTCTTTCCCATGTTGTGCCAGAAACCTATGCCCCCCACACACACATATATATGCCAGAGTACACATTTGTAGCTTCACTGCCATCTGCCGGTTACCCACCACCTGTGCCATCCAACCTTGAGGACACATCAAAGACACCCCTCCTTGTGCAAGGAACCTATTTCCCACCCATGCCATAGACGTCTCTAGCTACACCTCCATGTGCCAGGAATCCACCTCGTTTCCTCCCCATGCTGTAGGACACATGTCAAAATACTCCTTCCCATGCCAGTATGCAAATTTCTGCTCCTCACCCACCACTGGTGGAACACAGTAAAGCAGACGCACCTCCTGTTCTATCAACCCACCTCCTTCCCTCCCCATGCCTGGGTACACATCTCCAGCCCCCATGCTAGGAACATATGTCCCCCACCCATTCCATTGGAAGTGTCTCTGGTTCCCTGTTCATGTGCCAAAGCCCACCTCCTGTGACTACACCATGCCATAGTACACATCTCCATACCCCTCCCCATACCAGTATCAACATTTCTCTGCCCCCAGCTGGAAGGACAGTATTGAAGACAACCTTCCCTGTTGTGTCAACCCATCTCCTTCCCTCCCTTGGCATAGTACACATCTCCAGACCCCCATGCCAGAATCACAATTTCTTTTTCCCCCACCCCCGCTGGAGGACAGTATTGAAGAAACCATTCCCTGTTGTGTCAACCTGTCTCCTGCCTCCCCATGTCATGGTACACATCTCCAGACCCCCATCCAGGATCACACCCTCTCTCCCACCCACTGGAGGACAGTATTGAAGAAACCCTTCCCTGTTGTGTCAGCCCATCTCCTTCCCTCTCCATGCCATAGTACACATCTCCAGACTTCCCACCCCATGCTGGCAACCTATGCCACCCCAGACCCCATGCAGGAGGAGATGTTTCTTGGCTACACTCTACATGTCCTGAAAGCCAAAGTCCCATGACCTTCCATGCCATACTACACATCTCCAGACCCCACATGCTGTGAACCTATGCCCCTACCCCTATGCCATGTAGTCGATGTGTATGGCTACACCGACACGTTCCAAAAGCACAATCCTGTGACTTGTGTTCTGCACCCCACGAGTGATAGGAAAGCATCATTTACCTGGTCATACCACAATGAGGGAGGACAGTACTGATGCCCCCGCCATGTGTTTGTGAACCTACTTAGTTCCACCACTCCATGTTGTCAGATAGGTGTGCAGCACACCAGCCATGTGCTGCCAAGCAACCTCCTGTTCCAGAAACCTTTTCGTGGATGATACTTTCTATGTCTGTCACATACTAGTATGAAGGGAAATACCATCATCAACCATGTATGGTGTCTTCTGGCATAGTCCACCTGATGTACAGTTATGAGTGGTGTCTGTGTCATACTAAGGGTGATATGCTAAGTTTTGCTACAGATGTGTAACAGTAAACCAAGTCTATCACCGCTCTTAATGACAGTTTATATCACCATTCTCTGTAACAGAAGTATTACTTTTCAGACCCTTCAACACTAACATATGTATTTAGAAGTTCTTTGAAATGTGAAACATAATATTAACTGGTATGTTACTCATCTTTTCTAATCATCTGTCACAATGCATGCTGTTTGTTTGCACATCCACAGCATGGTGGTGTATCGTGCTGTGCCATACTTTCAGCTTTGTGTTTCAATTTCCACTTGCCAGCCACACTGACCTGATATCGGTGAAACACAATGAAGGTGATGGCTATCCCTTATGTCAATTTGCAGTGTTGCATGCCGTCCTGGTGTCACAGAGGGTTGGGCACTGGGCGACATTCCTTGTGCCACCCCAGTGACCTGGGTTCTGGAATGAACCAGGGTTGTCGGTGGTCATCAGGGAGGGAATAGATCAAGCATCCGTGGACTGCTCTCTCTTCCGGGAGTGTTGAGGGAGCAGCCGTTCCTGAGTTGCCTCTGGCAGTGGAGAGGTTCACCAGCTGTTTGTCACCTATGCTGAAGCCGCACCTGCAGCCAAGCAGACGACAAGCAGGTGCAATGACCTCTGCCACCTAACAGGATGAGGTTTTGTACAGTCTGGCAATCATTTATTCAGTTCTGTAGCATACTCATACTTGTCGTGTGACACTGTGATACGTGGAAGTGAGTTCACTATTTGATGTTATTGTTGTATGACATAATAGTGCCTCTGTCCACTCTTGCCACCTGTGTCATGTGATGCAGGACTGTGTAATTTAACTTCATGTGGTCTTATGTTACTGGATGTAGAGGTAGTCAAGATTTCTGCACTGCTCCTCAATTACTGGTCCATGGCTCTATCGTTACCATACCACGATGATGTGTACTGTAACAACAGTTATAGTTAATGTTACTATTTTGGAACAATTTTAGGTAACAACCAGGAGCTAAAAACTGAGGCCTGATGCCATTCCATCAGTCTTCAAGAGAAAGGAGGGCAGGACTCATGCCGAAACAGTGATAAATGGCTAAAGGTAACTGTTAATAATTTTGTGTCGTGAAGGTTTCATAACTGTACTGACTATACTGTGTGTGATCAGAAGGCTGAAGATTGCATGCTGTGTTATCAGTGGCACATGAAGTTCATGCATCAATGCTAACACGCTTAGCTCATAAGTGCTCACGTGGAGTTCCAGGGACCAATTCCACGCTCCAAGACACCAGACCAACAGGCAACAGAGAGGCAGTACAGGCAATGGTTTAAGGCTCTGAGCTGCAAATCTGAAGACTTGGGTTTGAATCTTACAGCCCCACTTACATACGGTGTGACCCTGAGCAAGTCATTTAACTTCCCGTGCTGCCAGCTTTCTCCTGTACACAAGCTTTCAGGTCTACCATAATTTACAATTCAGTGTCTATACCTGCCTTCAGTTAAGCCAGCTAAGCCATTCATGACACTGACTGACCAGACCCAGATGCGTCTATGTTGTTCCCTTGCTACAACATATAATCCCTTTTAGTATTGAATACCCCAGCACTAATACCCTCCCTCTCCAACCCTTGACCCCTTTACCTCCCGTTCTCCTTTCCTCCTACTGTACTGATCACCCTCCACTACCCCAAGCCCTATGTCTATCCCCTGCAAACCTCCCTCACACACTCCTCACCCTACTTCACTTCCACCATTGACTCTCCCTACCACTCTGCTAACTCCATCATATTCAAATGACCTAAAGGTGGGCCAGCAATGTGAGAAGGCAGTAAGGATGGCTGGGGGATAGTGGGATGCATAGGGAGAGGCATCACCAGTAGAAAACAGGAAGTTGTTGGCTGTCTGTACAGACAGTTGGTAAGACCACATATGGCATACTGTGTACAGTTCTGGAGACCCGTCTCCACAGAGACATAGACAGAGTGGAGGCAGTCCAGGAGGGCAACCAAAATGGTGTATGGTCTACACCAGAAGACATATGAAGAAAGACTAAAGGAACTTAAGATGTATAACCTCGAGGAAAGGAGGAAGAGGGGTACATGATAGAAACGTTCAAATACCTCAAGGGAATCAACAAAGTCCAAGAGGATATCATCTTTCAGAAAAGAGATGTGCAAGAACAAGGAGGCACAATTTGAAGATAGAGGGGATGGCTCTGAGGTAATGTGAGGAAGTATTTTCACAGAGACTGTTGTAGGTGCATGGAATGGCCTTCATGAGGAGGTCATACAGTCAAAAACAGTGGAGGAATTCAATAATGCCTGGGACAGACATAAGGCAATTCTAGTGAGGGTAGGAGGAAGTAGACTGTTGGTTAACTAGGATCTGCAACTATCCATTAGATAGGGAAATGAGCAGAGTAGGTGGGATAAGCAGTCCTTATCTGCCATCAAATTCTATGTTTCTTTGTTTACTTCACCCATTATCAATTATACCAGTTTTCACCTGCAACCCTGTTACAAAACAATCCTAACTTCATGTTGTACAGATGCATAACCTTTCTGATATATGCCACACCTCAAAGCTAATTTCATTACTTGTATACCACACCATGACCGTATTTCTAGAGGACAGGTCTCAATCCAGAATTCTCCCTCCTTAACATTACACTGTACCTTTTCTGACACCATGCCCACCCATTCACTTCACCAAAACCCGTCCCCACCTGTGTAATATTTCTGTACATACATTCTACCATGGTTTACCATGCTTGTTGTGACTATTTCCTCTGTTTCCCGTGCTCAGTGACCACATGCTTCCACTCCATTCCCTGAAGTCCACCTCTTCCTGCTTAAGATGTGATCCCTACTACTCTGACCTAACAACACTCCACCATTTGGACTGCATATGGTCCCAGCAGCTGGTGCAGTATGTTATTTAGCGACTGGAATGTTGACAGGCTTGGTCAGGAGACCATCCAGGAACGCAGCCAGGATTACCTGGAACCTGGAGGACAATGTTGTGTCCAAATTACAACCCGTCACATGTCAATAGTGATGTTTCAAAGCAGCATTCAGTTTCTCCCACTGGTGTTGCTTCATTAACCACACATTATTGAACTCTGCTTGCCAAGCTGTGTGGGTCAGCACAAGATTGTCACAGCACACTGTGGTGCACACCTTACTGAAGTTCATGTCGGAACCATTATTAATCACACATGCATTAACACAGCTTGTAACAATGTAACTGTGTCATGGTGCATTAATGACATCCTCACATCTACTCTTATTTGCAGACTAATTCCACATGTGCACAGAGTGAGGAAGGAGCAGTGGAAGAACATCACATATGCACATATGCAGTGGCATTCAGTGACTTCAACTTTTCATCCTCGACTTCAAACACAATACATGTTCAGTGAGCATGACCACATCAACGTCAGGCCTGACAACAGCACGTTGTCACATCTGTTGCTGTACAGTGTGCTGTTTATACTCAAGATATTGCTTGTCAATGGCCTGAATCCGCCCAAATGTGTTCAAGAACCATCGGTATGGCAGGACTTACTTTGAGACACAGGGAAGCAGGGATCATCAGAGGAACTGTGTCAAAGTGAACAGAAGAAATGTGCGCAGCAGTGTGAACAGATAATCACCCGACAAGCCCATGCTGACATCCACACCAGTGAAGGTCGACTCACACATGGACAAGTCATACAGTTGTCAGTTGTCCTTTTATCCACCGAGACAAGTGAGGTCACTGAGAAGGATGTCTCCATGTTCACCATAGATTCAGACCAAATCAGCGATTCTAACCCCAGTAATGCTCAGATATATTCATAACTTTATGCAGTAGCCTTCTAAGGTAGTACTGCCGGGAGATGGAACACATGCAAATGATGGAATCCTTTGCATGAGCCACTTTCAAATGTTGCATTCTACTAACTGCCTTTGCTCTAAACCCTCAGATTTTTTCTCCGCCTGTCAAGACTAGACGCTCGGAGATCCTCTCCTCATCATCCTGTTCTGACGTGAGAAAACTTATAAAATTTATATAAGTATTCTTTACATTTCATTTGCTGCCTTCTTACTTTTATAGTTTTAAGTAAACCTGTAGTTTTAGTGTTTAAATTGTAAGTTTATCGGTTTTCTTCCGTTCGTTTAACCAGGGAAACCAAGTGTATTTACATTTATCGGAGTTTTCTGACTAAAACTCCATTAGTTATGTTTAATTTTATTAATTTAGCTTGTTTTAGAACCGCTAATACTGGGTTTTGAACCGATAGCCTTGGTTCATTTTACTGGCTCTGATCGGTTCCTCATCGGTTGGGAACCGACCGCAAATGTTAAATAAAGTTTAAATAAATAAATTTCTTTCAGCGGTTACAACTTTTATCAGTTTTATTAGAAAATGTCAGAAAAACCAAGAAAGAAAACTGGTGATCCCGGTTTTGAATCATGTGTTGAGAGTGGTGATATTTGTTAAGGCAAACAGTCTTTGTTTGCTCTCTGGGCATGTTTATTTCAAGCAGAGTGAAATCTGCATTACTCGTCCTCAGAAAACTATTTAAACATGCCTGGATAAGACTTAAAAAAAAAAAAGTAATCACCACCTAAGGGTCCCTCTAGCTCTGACCAGCAGACACCCTAAATTACTGTGGCTGAAACCACAACAATTATTGTAACTGCTACCCCTGGGGCGAGTTATACAAGCAGTTTTTGAGAGGCTTGCTGAACTGGCTGACTACCTGGTTCCCTCTAAGAATAAAATAAAAAACTACACACTGAACCCCTGCTAGATAGCTATGGGGACCTTCTGTGCCTGCTAGACTTTTGAACCGCTGACTCCCTGGTTCTCTTAAATAAATCAAACACAGAACCTCCTGCTGGACAGCATTTGGGACTTCTGTGTCTGCTATAAAGCCTAACAACTCCTGCAAAATTGTAAAGCTTTCTAGGAGAAAGTGTGGAAAAATACCTGAATGGCTTAAAAAAAAAAAAACAACTTTTAGGCTTGCAAGGGCTGTCTGTTTCTCAACAGCAGACGACTGCAAAGCAATCTTTCTCCTCTGATCAGTCTTCCTATTATTAAGAGGAAGAATGTATGTTTATGATTAAATAGAAGAAAGGGAACCTATTAAACTGAGGTTTTCCCTGAACAGGAGTTGGACTATTCCCACAGAGCATTTGAGGATTATTCCTCACTTTTCATATATTGTGAGAAATGATTGGGCTGACACCCAATAAAAGCTTTTTCTTCCTGTGAATACATTCTTCAGGAAAGATACTTTAAGGATTTCTACAAATTCAAAGCTCTTCTTCCCTCTTGAAAAGAGGCTGGATAAGAAATATCAGCTGGACAGGGAGGGAGCTGAATTTTTAGTCTCCCACCCTGTTCACCAAGGCAAGTGACAGCCTGTAACAAAACAAAGATACCTTGGCATTCCTCCTAACAAGGATTTTAGGAAATTGACAGCACGGCTTTAAAGCCTTTAATGCTCAATATCAAAGTCACTGTGGCAGTTCATCCTGTGGCAGTCAAGGCTCAGACTTCCCTATCAGATGATCTAGCTGAAACAGTTAAGTTGGGTTTGGGAGCAGCCAAATAACTGTCATATGACTGCTGCTTTTTCAGGCACTACTGCCAGATAAATGGCAGATTAAATAGCTCAGTGGGGTTTGCCTGGCTGAGTCACAAACCTCATTCAGGATACCTAAACCAAGGATATATTTTTCCAGTTGAGGTCATCCTCTCTTGAAGAAAGATAAAGGCTTACATGACAAAGGTGGATGTATAAAAACCGCCTATAGTTACAGTTCTGCCAAAGAAAGCTTCCCTTCAGTAAAACATATGGAAGGGAGGCAGAGACAGATCATTTCACTTCACATTAAGCCTTTCTTCTATCAGGCTAGAGTTCTGCCTCAGTATCAGCAGTACCCACACAAGGGGTACTTCAGACTCCACAGTGGGTTAGGGATTGGCTCAGAGTTCAAATCCCTGCCAAAAAAAAAGAAAGAGTCAAAACATGTTACTGTCACAAAGTGGAGCCTGTCCTAGTACAGCAAAAGGTACCACAAAGAGAATGGTGTGTGTGCTGGCCTGTCTTCGACTTCACGGTACTAAACAGGCTTTTTAACAAGGCCAAAGTTCAAAATGATAACTTTGTCACTGATTCTGCCAACACTCCAGACAAGGGAAAGGTTGGCATCACTGGTCTTAAAGGGGCTTATTTCCTCACCTTCATATAGGAAATTCACAGAAAGTGCCTCAGGTGTATACTCCCATCAGGTCACTCTCCAAGAGTCTGCACAAAGTGTTTGGCAGGGTTTCTGACACACCTTCAAAGACAAGGTGTCACAGTTTTTCCCATACCTAGATGACTGGCTAGAGGTTGTAAAATCAACCCAGCAAGTGGCCTAGGGGCTCCTGGAGTCACTAGGGTCCCTGATAATTTAAAGAAGTTCTGTCCTTCAGCCTGCTTAGGCACTACGGTTCATAGAAGCAGAGTTAGATACCTTGCAAGGCAGGGCCTGCCTGCCTCTCAGCAGGGCAAGGTGTATCCCACTGATAGTGGGCTCATTTAGCCTGAACAAACAAAAAGCCAAAAGACAGTTTCTTCAGCTACTGGCCCCATGACACCTGCCACAGACATAGTCCTGGAATCCAGGTTATGGATGAGGGACATCCAGTTTCACCTCTGGGTTCACTAGGGAAAGGTCCTTCCTTAAAACTAATTCTGATAACAACAAATATTGTTACAGTTCACCCAAGGGTGGAAAGAAGAAACCAACCTGAGGAAATGGGTCCCCTTTTTCAGCAAGAGTCCCCATCAGTGGTTCAGTCAACAGATGCATCTCTGCTAGTGTGTGACTCCCATCTGGGGTTCACACCATCCCAGCACAGAGTTACTTCTGCACACAAACCTGCTGGAGCCAAGATTAGTGTCACTGGTACTAAGGGTTTCAAAGAAGGTGGTACTGGGTCAGAAGAGACAGTACCACCGTAATGTATTACACAAACATGCAGGGATGGATAAAGTCAAGCCCTGCATGCAGAAGACTTATGATAATAAGGAGTCAGTATAGGATGCTCCATAGGGGCTATTCATCTGCCAGGCAAGGACAATACCTGGGCAGATACCCTGCCTCAAATCAGCTACTCCAATCATAGATGGGATTTGCACAGTCAGGTGGTGCAAGAAACTTCAGGACGTGGAGCACCCCAGAGGTACACTTGTTTGTGTCCCACCAGAACCACCACCTGCCATTGTACTATAGCAGACCACCAGGTACGGAACAATCCCTCTGGATGCTCTGGCTCTGGATTAGTCAGAGAAGCATCTACATGCTTTTCCTCTTTTCCTCTGGTGTACAGAGTATTTCTTAAACTCGGTGCCGGTCAGCATCAGTGCTCTTGATAGCACCAGACTGGGCCAGGCAGCCATGGTACTCTCTGCTACTCCATGTCTGGTTTGAACCAATGCACCTTCCTTGGAGGTACACTCTGCTAACCTCCAACCAAGGGAGGCTCCTGTACCTAAAACTTGGGCTCAAGGCATGGCTCTTGGGGGCCTACAATATGTGGAATTGCATTTTCTGAAAATGTCTTGACATTTTAAGTGGTTACAGGAGTCCCTCTATTAAGGAAATCTATGCTTCAAATGGAAAGGGTTTTTCTATTGCTATTCAACTAGAAACTGGTACCAGCACATGCTGGCGTCCCAGCTGTGTCTGATTATTTTCTTATTTACATTCATTGACTTGCAGTCCAGCACCCTTAAGGTCCACCTAGCTGTAGCATCAGCCTGCATATCAGCTGGATAAGATGTTTCAAGTCACTCCAGATCCTATCTCCAAAAGGGCTCTTTAAGGGCTTCACACATAACAGTACAGGTTGGTGTCCCATCTTAGCTGGACTATCTTACCTATTGCATTTACTGGACTTGCAGTTCAGTACCTTAGAAGCAGAATGTTCCTCTATTTCTCTGTGCCCAGACCCTGTTTTCAAAGGTTATTTAAAGGCCTGTCCTATTTGCACACACCCTCACAAGGAACCGGTGCCAGCATGGTACCTAAATGTGTGTATGATTATGCTCATGGGTTCCCTCTTGAGCCTATTCTTGCAGTTTATTGGAGATATGCCACATGAAAATGGTTCTTTCCTTATGGTATTTCTGTCAGAGAAATCAGTGAGCCCCAGTCTCACTGCATTGAACATGGCTACATTTCATTCTGCAGAGACAAAGTGGTCCTGAAAATAAACAGAAAGTTTCTTCCTAAAATGGATTTTAATTTCCATTTGAACCAAACCATTACCTTACTTGTCTTTTCACTGATCACTTTGGTTCAAGCGAAAGGAGTCTTCATTGTTTGGATGTCAACGAGTTTTTAGCTACTACTTGACAACCACTACAGTCCATAGGCAGGATAGGAAACACCTGCCCTGACCTATGAAATGTGGGAAAGGCTAATCCAGCATCAAAAGGTTAATTTCTCGATGGATAGTCCTGTGTATCCAGTTTTGCTACACAAGGCTGGTAAGGAGCCCCATCAGGTTTGAGGGCTCATTTCACAAGAGGGACAGCTGCTACATTAGCAGCTGCCAGGGATGTTCCATTACTGGACATTCGTAAGCAGCTACCTGGAAAACAGTACACATCTTTACAAAGCATTACAATCTGATATTTTGTCTAGTGGCGATGTTAGGTTTGGCACAGCAGTCCTGCAAAGTCTGTCTCCAAATTAGAGTTCTGTACCCACCTCCAGGGGTACTGCTTAGAAGTCTCGCATAAAGTTATGAATATACTGAGCATTACTGGGGTTAGAAGAAAAATTACTTACCATAGTAATTATGTTTCTTCCCAGTGATGCTCAGATATTCATAACTTCCTCCCTACCTCCCTTCCAGAACTTCAGCCTCTGCACTCCTGTATACTGTGCTCTAGGGGTATAAATGCCATGTGTGGCACATATGTTGTGATTACGTCTCACTATTGTTATTCCCGCCAGGTGATTCTGCCATTCAGGGTATTCTTTCACATGCTATGCCCTCCTGTTGAGGCCCTTTTTCTGGATGTTAGAGTTTCTACTATAATTATTATTATTTTTACTATTGTTATCATGCTCAATATTGTCATCATTGTCACACTTGGTCCTCGTGGGCCTGTCTTTCCAGGCTTCTAGGCAATCTGAGGGTTTAGAGCAAAGGCAGTTAGTAGAATGCAGCATTTGAAAAGTGGCTCATGCAAAGGATTCCATCATTTCATGTGTTCCATCTCTCGGGCAGTTCTACTTTAGAAGGCTACTGCATAAAGTTATGAATATCTGAGCATCACTGGGAAGAAACATAATTACTATGGTAAGTAATTTTTCTTACGGCTCCACAGATGAAGACAGCACCTTCACTGTCAGTAGCACCATTGCCACAGAGCAAACGTTTGTTGTGTTCAAGACACAGTTGTTCTTGTTGTTTGAAATGCTGTTATGTCAGCTTTGTAAGTTTCCACTACTGTTGACAAAGACCAGCATCAGAGGCACCATGTTTGTTGCGAATTCTGTTGTGCACGGTCACATAGATTCACTTGGCCTCAGAACCTGTCAGTGGAAAAATGGGCCTTGAAATCTGTCACTAAGTGCTGCTGTCCTATTTACAGGCAACACTTACAATCACATAGCCGGATATATGCGATGTGTACACGCGCCATTTGTATCAGAGACATACTTCCATGACCTTCAAAGGAGGTATCTGTTCCCCATCATACAGTTACATTGGATTAAGCAACTGTGAAACATCGCTTGCTGCCCAAGGAATGCATCACACCATTGAGGATGGGCGCCAGACTCCCTGGTCACAGCGCCAAGTACTGTACTTACACCGCCATGGAAATGAGAACAAACTGTATCCTACATTCGAACTGATACAGGTCACGGAGGTATCCAATTCCAACTGCATGGAGAAGGATGGGTTTGTGAGAGCAGTTGGAAAGGTAATCAGTGATGCAGTAGAGATTGCCACTATAGCCACAGACAGACACCCACAGATTTCAACATTGATGAACTGTGATGACATGTTTGCGGCAATGCTCACTAATTTCATGTGTGGCACATTGCCAAATCTATTATCAAAAAGCTTGTTGCAAACGTAGGCAAAGGCACTGTCAAGACCTGATACCATGAACTCGCTCCATCATCAGTCATTTTTGGTGGTCTGCATCAACGTGTCATGGCAATGCTGCAGTTATTAGAGAAAAGTGGTATCTGTGTTAGAACACACAGTAAACTGCCACTCATGGGCTGTTGGATTGGTGTTCCAATCCTGTGAACATCAAGAAATTGACAATGTAGACGAAAGGGAAACATGCTGTTTGGAGAAGGGCAGTGCAGCACATGATGCCCTAAAGGCAGTTGTTATGGACACCAAACTTCTAAAAGATCTTGCTAAGGTGACAGAATTTTGTCACACTGGTAAATTGAGGTATTCCACTCCTTATTAAATAAATACTGTCCAAGCAGCAGCATTTTCCATACCAGGAATGGATGCGAGAACAAAACTTGCTGTTCTTGACTATTCCGAGAACTGCGATTGTCCAAGAGCCATATGCAGTACTGGGCTAAACAAAGGTAAGGAGATGCATCGTTTTGCCTTCTCAAAGCAGACAAAACAGTGGATCACAAGCCTGTGTATGCCAAGAAAACATGCTGATTTCTGGATGAAATGACGATAATGTGGTTAGACTACAAACAGGAGAGCTCAGTGATGTTCCAGACATTGAAAGACCACAGATACCATCCAACATTGTGTCGATACTAATGCCAGGCAAAAGTGAATTACTTCAGAAGCATTACTCACATTTTGAAAGAAGTGAATGTATGGGATCACCACTGTGTTCCCTCCACCACAAAATCTCAATTGACTTTAGAGGACATGATCAAAACAGAGTGTCATACACATTTATTAAGAAAAATCAGCAATGCTGTAGCTCTGCTCTTGGAAGTCAGAAACAAGTCTAGTAATGTTGCCAAAACAGACACCATTCATGTTCTGTACAAGAGAAGTTACGCAACCTGTTGCATACTGCAAACTGCAACAATAATAATGACAGTACTACCACAATATTACTGTTACACTATTGACACACAACCTTGTTGTGCCAGACCATCACGCTCAAAACCCAACTGGTCAGCAGCCATCAAATGGTCAATGTTACTCCACCATGGCGAGATGCAGACTACGCTGTGTTGAGTTGTGAGTACTGCAGATGTTATGCACTGAATGAATTACATGTCAATAATTTTGTGCATACCATCTACAGTGTAACAAGCTGATACACAGCACAGACTGTGTATGGTCTGTGTTGTGTGAGGTGGACACTCACAGTCATAGCTTTTGACTGATGTTTGGGGATTGTTGATGGTCTGCCAGCACATGTTTGCATACTGAGTGCACAGTACAGTGCCAGTGATGGTGTGGCTGTACTTTGTATTATCATAACAGTTCTTGTAGTCCATACACACTGCCATTTCTGTGATCAGGTATTGTTGGCATGTTTGGCTATTTATGTATGACACTGGTTATGACTGTAGTGGTGTTTGACCAGTATCCATGCGTGTAAATTTGTTCATGTGTCTGTGACTGTTACTGGAGTTCTGGGTGGATATTCAGACTGTGCCAGGCAGAGGCGAAGCCTGGGCACAGTAACTGTGATGCGCCAGGGTATGGTCCAGGCAATATTTAACGGTGCTGCACTATGGCTCAGCACCATTGAATATGGCAGGGGGATGCCTGCACTGTGCATGGTGCAGTGGCACTGTGCCAGAGCAAAGGGCAGGTGAGGAGCAGGGGACTGTGCCAGCGCACCGCGTGTTGCCAGGCGCAGCAAGTGCAATATTCATCTGTGCACATGCAAATGAGGCCATTATGTATGTAGAGGGCACAAATGGGACCATTTGCATGTCATTATGGCCCCATTTGTGCGCGGGTGCTCCGATCCCCAGCGACTTGCGCCTGGTGCCCTGCCAGGCTGCAGCCATCAGGGACCGACGCCCTCTGCCCCTCGGTGGGCAACGCTCCCCATCGCAGGCGTAATAAATAACATCCCTGGTGGTCCAGTGGATCTGCCCCTGCCCCATCGCGGCGTAATGAGAATGTATCCTGGTGGTTCACTGGACCTGCTCTCCTGCCTGATCGTGGGCATACATGTACGTTAACCCTGGGGTCAGCGGTACCCCCTCCCCACCTGCTCATTGGAGACCCATCACACCTAACCCCCAGGAACAGAGGCGGTGGCAGCTCCTCACCTGCAACTGCCTGCGCCGCCGCCAACTGACAGCGCATAGTATGGTTGTACGCCTGTTGGCCCACCGCATGGGCCAATGGGCGGTAGACTGTATTATCTACACAGTCCCTTACTGTGAATGAATCATTCACAGTTCGGGATCAGGTAGTACAGTATGGTCTGCATGCCCATTGGCCCATGCGGTGGGACCAATGGGCATACAGCCATGCCTGTATGCTGTCAGTTGGTGGCGGCCAGGGCGGCCTGCGGGTGAGCTGCCACCGCTGATTACCGGGAGGGTGCGGGTCTCAGTGGGTGGGTGGGGAGGGGGTACCGCTGGACCACCAGGGTTAACGCTCAACACCCGCGAGCATCGCAGATGCCCGCGATAGGGCTGGGGAGCAGGTCCACTGGACCACCAGGGTTATTTCATTCTTACGCCCATGATTGAGAGCTGGGGTAGGGTCCACTGACCACCAGGATAGAAATGTATTATGCCCATGATCGGGCGATGGGGTAGGGTCCACTGGACCACCAGGGATAGAAATGTATTATGCCTGTGATCGGGCGATGAGGTAGGGTCCACTGGACCACCAGGGCTACTATATTCTTCTGCCCGAGATCGGGTGGGGGGCATGATGCCCGCCTCTGGGAGGTCGGTGGCCACCCACAGCAGGCTGCCGTGTTGCACCCAGCAATATGACGGCCGCCTGTGGGTGTCCCCGACATGCTTCTGTTCTTTACGGCACATCTTTGCGCCGCTTCGATGGCGCAAGGCGGTTTGTGCCTGCATATGCGCTGCACATTACGGGTTGAATATCGGATGTCAGTGATATGCAAGGGCACGCCTCTACATTTGCCTGACACATTGCAGGTGCACCCCGTGTACAGGGATTGGACTGCACAACTTACCCTTTGAATATCGTGGTCGGGCACATCAGTGGGTTATGCGATGGCTGGACACTGTTGTGTCATGCGCAACCCCTTTGAATATCCCACCCCTGGTGTCCGCATGCATGCACAAATACTTTTTTCCTTTCTTGTTCTGACCACTTCCATCTCCCACAGTGGATACCTCTTCCAGTACCCCAAAGCACCCGTCAGGCTAAGCTGCTGAGGGAATCATGGCACATTCCTATACTGCCACTATCCAACATTTCTAGGGACCCATTTACACACCTGTGGTGTGGATGCAGCCCTTAAGTCACAGTCCTCAGGTGAGCATGCAGCTCAACTCCTGTCCCCAGTCTCGCCGTGGTCGCTTTATTGTTGCGTTGACCGTCGCATAGATCCACCATTTTTTTCCTTGTTGTAGTACCCTTTTCCACGCCAGTGGTTGAGGACTACCACGGACATGGATGCCCATGAAGACGCTGCCGACTCCGTCCTCGGCCGACGCCCAGTCCTCCCTGTTGCATGCCTCCTGAATGCACAAACACCACCCGTGGTCAACAAACTGGTAGTGTGTATTCATAATAATAATAATAATAAATTTATTTAGTATAGCGCCTTCAAACAACATGAAGTATTGCTGTATTCTGAACAATTGCAGTTAGCCCCAGCCTTTAAACTGCCCCTGGAGAACAAAAGGTTAACTTTTCTATGCATGGCATAGAAGTTCATCTCGAGCTCAGTTGAAGCCTCTGCCTGTTGTTATTCGAACTGCAACAGTCAGATTCTTTACTACCACTGAACAGTCGCCCGGAGATTTCTCCTGCTGCTCGGTTCAAAGTAGGTTGAAGTGTCGGTTTTCAGTTAGTTTTCTCACCGAAATTATTGTTTCCGATAGTTGGTTCAAGTCTCTGTCTGTGGTACCGTGAGTACTAGATAGGTTTTGTTCTGTTTCTCTGTGGAACTTGTAAAAGTGTGGATCGGTTCAGCTGAACCGATCATTTCAAGTAAAATTGTACTTTACTTTGGTGTGTGATTACCACTCCGTATCAGTTCTAAAAAATGGGTTTTATCGTTTTTCCAAGACCCGTGACACGGTCAGGAACCGATAGGGGAGTCTTGCCTAGCGGTTGCCGAAAAAGGGTAAGTTTGATTAGGTTGGCCATGTCTGAGAAACCCAAGAAAAAATGGGCCCACTGGGTTTCAACACTGCAGTGTGTGTGGGGATGTCTTTGCTAAGGCCAATCCTCACACCACCTGTGTTTATTGTCTGGGGTTTGACCACCTTGATTCAGACTGCCAAATTTGTAAAATTCTCCCAAATCTACCCTGGAAAAGAGATTAGGTAGACTGAGGGAAAGGGAGGCCGAGAAGTCCGCTGACCCGGATGGCCAGCCCGGTTTGGTTTCGACCGAACCAGAAGGAATGCCCTCTGACCAGGGCGATACTTTTCAGGCAAAAGGAGAGCCAGTTCTGAGGAATCAGTTCGACAAAAGAATACAAAAGACAAATCGACCGGTTCGATCCAGAATCTCATACTCCGACGACCGATGAAATAGCCAAAGCGATTCAGACAGGGAACCGTCAGCTTGGTTCCGACTGATCCGTCACCTTTGGCAGGGGTTCGGTTCGGTCGGTTCCCGGTTCCGATTATACCCTGGAAGAATTTTATGAACCGGAGTTTGAGGAGGAAGGAGAGTTGAAGATGATTATGGTGATGGTGAAAGTCAGGTGTTTCTCCTCCTAGGCTTTCTGAGTCCCTTCACACTTCATGTTTTACAGAAAGGTGGCTGATACCCTCCAGCTTCCTGTGGAGGAGGCAGTGGAGGATCAGGAAGATCCTGACTATGTAGATAAGATGGACATCCCAGAGTCCAGGAGACTGTCTATTCCCTCCACAAATCCTTTTGGGAAACAGACACAAAAATTCTTAAGTCTCCCAATTCCATACCTCCTGTGGATAGAAGTATGGACAAGATGTATACTCTTTCAGGCTCAGATACGGAGTTCTTTATCAGCAATGCAGCCATGTTGGGTTGTATAGGCTGCTGCCTGTGATAAGGCAAGCATTCCCTTGGCATCACCCCCAGACAAGGACTCCAGGAAGATTGATGCCATGACAAAGAAGCAGTACATGGCATCATCCTTGGGACTCAGGCAGGCTAATTATATGGTCTATGCAGCCAGGTACCAGAAGTCCAGATGGGACACTGTACTGGCACTGGCTAACAGGCTTCCCCAGCTTGCCATGGAGCTGGAGGAGGTGGCTGCAGATGGGATTGAGGTATCAAAAGTTCAGTTTCATGCTGCTGTAGACGCCAATGATGTATCATCAAGAGTCATGGCTACATCTGTGGCTCTTTGGAGAATGGCTTGGCTCTAGATGTACTAGCCTCTCACAGGATACCCAGGCTAAGGCCATGGATTTTCCTATGTGGGTAATTCTCTGTTTGGGGAGCAGACAGAGAATTACATGAAGAAAATGGATGAATACAGGACCACTTACAGGAGTGCTCAGGCCAAGGAAAGGCAGGCAACTCCTCAAAGGCAGCAGTCCAGGGCAGGGCAGGCCTTTCAAAGGCCTTTTACCAAGCACAGGCCTCTTCTTCCTTTTCACAGGGGGTTCTTCAGAGGGAGGCAGAAGGGGGATGAGCAGGCCTGCATCCACCCTCAGCCTAAAGCCCTGCCAAGCAGACACCCTTATGGGTCTGTCCGGTCGATTCTCCTATCCCAGTAGGGCAGGCTGGCTTACTTTGTCCAGGACTGGATGTCTCTTACATCAGACAAGTGGGTCCTGGAAGTAGTAAGCCAGGGACTGGTTCTCAGCTTCAAAAATTTCCCAAGATGAGAACCAGATCTTTTCCACCTGCAAATCTCTCAGAAACCCTTGCCCTAGAGGCAGAGGTTTCTTCTCTCCTAACTCCAAGAGCTATAGAGAGAGTACCTACCCTACATTGGGGCAAAGGATTGTACTCAGGTACTTCCTAACTCCCAAAAAGAAAGGAGAGTGGCGACCCATCCAGGACCTAAAATACCTGAACAAACATCTTTTAAAGCCAAAGTTCAAGATGATAACTCTGGGAATTATCCTTCTCTCTCAAGGCCAGGGTACTGGCTAGCCTCCCTGGACCTCAAAGATGCCTACTTTCACATTCCCATCAGGTGCTCCCACAGAAAGTACCTCAGGTTCAGTTGCCCTCAGGCCACTATCAATTCAGAGCAATGCCCTTGGCTAACATCAGCCCCAAGGGTCTTCACAAAGTGCCTGGCAGTAGTTGTTGCCTTCCTAAGAAGACAAAAGATTTCCATTTTTCCATATTTGGATGACTGGCTCATAGTGAGCCAGTCCTCAGACCAAGTCAAGTCACACCTGCAAGTGACCCAGCAAGTGCTCACTTCTTTAGGATTTCTTCTCAACCTACCAAAGTCAGTTCTCGAACCAGTGCAGCTCCTCACCTTCATAGGGGCAGAGCTGGATACGGTAAAGCAAGAGCCTCCCTTCCCTGGAAAGGGCAAGGGCCCTCATGGAACTGGCCTCTTCATTCAGCCTTCAGGTGTCTCGACCAGCAATGCATTTTGTTCAGCTACTGGGCCACATGGCAGCTTCTACAGCAGTGGTTCAAGGCACAAGATTCCAAATGAGGGACATTCAGTTGCACTTCAGAGCTTTTTGTCCCAAAGAAAGGATTCCTTACCAAACTTATTCCAATGACTCAAACTCTGATCCAAGCCCTGCAATGGTGGCAGGATCAGGACAATTGAGGCAAGGGTTCCATTGCCACTCAGTCTCATTCAGTGGTCCTCACCACAGATGCTTCCTGCTGGGCTGGGGAGCTCATTTGGGGAACTTACCACCCAGGGACTGTGGTCGCCTCTGAATCTCTTCTACACATCAATCTTTTGGAACTCAGAACAGTGTTTCTGGCACTGCAAGCTTTTTCCAAATCAGTACAGAACAAGGTGGTTCAGGTCAGAACAGACAACACCACCACCATGTGGTACATCAACAAGCAAGGAGGCACTCGGTATACGGCCTTGTGCACAGAAGCAATGAAGTTGTGGTCCCTGGCCTATTCCTGCAAACCTCTCTGATAGCAGTTCACCTTCCAGGGAAGGACAATGATCTAGCAGATGCACTGAGCAGAATATCCCATGGCCTTCATGAATGGGCCCTAGATCCTCTGGTGTTGAAGTTGATTTTCTCAAGATGGGGCACTCAGAGATAGATCTTTTGCAGCCCCAGACAATCACCAACTTCCTCTTTTGTTGCAGACCCCCAGTCTTGGGCTTAGTCTCCTGGATGCTCTGATTCTGAACTGGGAAGGAAATTTCTGTATGCTTTTCCCCCTTCCTCTCTTGTTCAAAGTGTTAGTCAAGATAAGGTGACAACCATGCTAAGTGATTCTGATTGCTCCAGACTGGACCAAGCAGCCATGGTATCCCTTTTGTTGCTGTCCCTAGCAGTCCATCTTCCCCTGTCTCTTCCCAGGAATTACAACCTGTTAACATCCTCTCAGGGAGGATTTGTACCCCAGTCTTCAGTCTCTCAATCTCAAGGCTTGGCTCTTGAAGAGTTAGAGTTTGCAGATCTGCATCTTTCCCAAGGGTTCTGGCTATTCTTAAGGCTCTCGAAAGCCCTCCACAGAAAGACTTACAACCCCAAATGGAAAAGATTCAGCATTTGGTGTTCTAAGAAGAATATTTCTCCAGACTCTGCTGAATTGCCTACAGTTCTGGATTATATGGTCCATCTCAATAGCCTAGGTCTCAGACCAGCTACCTCAAGGTACACTTGGCAGCTGTTTCTGCTTTCCTGTTAGTGGGCAAGTCTTCCTCACTGTCATCCCATCCTGTATTCTGTAAGTTTTTCAAGGGATTGCTCCACACCAGTCCCCCTTTAGGGATCCTGCTCCTGCTTGGGATCTTAATGTTTGCATTGCTCAGCTTATACAACCCTTTTGAACCTTTGTCCTCAGCAGAGCTTAAGTACTTGACTTGAAAACTGTGTTTTTGTAGCCATTACTTCTGCTAGACGTATCAGTGAATTGCAAGCCCTGTCAGTGGAACCTGATTTCATCTCTTTTCACAGAGAAAAAGTGGTCCTTAGAACTAACAGAAAGTTCTTGCCTAAAATGGTTTCAGATTTCCACCTGAATCAGTCTATATCTCTCCCTGTGTTCTTCACTAATCATTCTTCCTCGGGAGAGGAGGCTACACAGTTTGGATGTTAAAAGAGCCCTTAGCTACTACATAGAGCGTACCTAAGGGTCACAGGTTTGACTCCTTGTTGTTCGCCAACTCAGTTAAGAAGGGATAAAACCTTTTATAGGTACATAAGCGAGCGTAGAAAGACAAAGGAGGGATAGTGAGGCTGAATAGAATGACGGTGGGTGGGCAGAGGGGACAGTGAAAAGCAGGAATACTGAATGAATATTTCTGCTCAGTATTCACAAGAGGAGGGGGAAATGCCTAATCCAATTAACAGAAGCACTCTAATAGGGGGTCGATCCCAGTCCTTTCACAGAAGAAAGGGTTCTGCAAGAACTCCTAAAACTGAAGGTGGACAAAGCAATGGGTCCTGATGGAATTCACCCCAGAATTCCAAAAGAATTAAGGAGGAACTAGTGAAACCACTGGCTACTCTTTTAATAAATCATGGGAGGATGGTGTGGTACCCGAGGACTGGAGGAAGGCGGATGTGATTCCCTTCACAAAAGTGGGACCAAGACAGAGGCAGGAAACTACAGACCTGTCAGTCTGACCTCTGTAGGGAAAGTGATGAGTCACTTCTGAAGGAAAGAATAGTTGAGTACCTAGAGGCCAGTGGAGCACAGGACCCAAGGCAGCATGGGTTCACAGCGGAAGGTCATGTCAGACGAATCTAATAGATTTCTTTGACTGGGTGACCAAAGTAGTAGACCAGGGAGGGCTGTGGACATGGCCTACCTAGACTTTTGCAAGGCATTTGACACAGTCCCACACAAAAGATTAATAGTCAAATTAACCAGCCTGGGAGTGGGTCCCAGGGTGGTAGCCTGGTAAAACATTGGCTGCACAACAGGACACAGAAGGTAATTGTAAATGGAGTCCACTCTGAAGAAAGAGGGGTTACTAGTGGGGTACCACAGGTTCAGTATTGGGTCCAGTCCTTTTAATGTCTTCATCAGTGACATTGCAGAGGGACTGAAGGAAAAGTATGCCTTTTGCAGATGACACAAAGATCTGCAACAGGGTTGATACACAAGGAGGCGTGGAAAGGATGAAAAGGGACTTGGCAAGGTTGGAGGAATGGTCAGAAATATGGCAGCTAGGATTCAATGCAAAGAAGTGCAAAATAATGCACCTGGGAAACAAGAACCCAGGGAAGAATAACACAATGGGTGGGAGGTAGTAACAACAACAAAAAGGAAAGGACCTGGGGGTAATCATATCAGATGACCTTAAGGTTAGCAATCAATGTGAGAAGGCAGTAGGGAGGGCTGGGGTATACTGGGATGTATAGGGAGACGATCAGCAGCAGAAAACAGGAAGTTGTTATCCCTCTGTACAGACAGTTGGTGAGACCCCATCTGGAGTACTGTGTCCAGTTCTGGAGACCTCATCTCCACAAGAACATAGACAGGATAGAGGTAGTCCAGAGGAGGGCAACTAAAATGGTGCAGGGTCTGCAAGAGAAGCCGTATGAGAAGAGACTAAAGGAGCTTAATATGTATACCCTTGAGGAAAGAAGGGAGAGGGGACATGATAGAAACTTTTAAGTACCTCAGTGGAATCAACAAAGTCCAAGAGGGTAGCATCTTTCAGAAAAGAGACTTGCAAGAACAAGGGACACAATTTAAAGATAGAAGGAGGGCGGTTCCAGGGGCAATGTGAGAAGAATTATTTCACAGAGAGGGTAGTGGATGCATGGAACAGCCTTCCTGAGGAGGTTGTGGGGTCTAAAACTGTGGGTGATTTCAAGAATGCATGGACAGACATAAGGCAATTCTTGTGTAGGAAGAAATAGGCTGTTGGTTAACTAGGATCTCGCGCCTATCCTGTAGGTGAGAAATGGCAGACTAGATGGCCTATGGTCCTATCTTCCGTCAAAGTCTCATGTTTCTATGTAGCTTTTTATGAAGTCATTAAGGTAACCTGCCACCAAGAGATCTGTTGCCAGATGGATTGTTTCAGATATACCCTTGCTATGAAAAACTGGGCAAACTCACTCAGCCTCGAGGTCATTCCACAAGACAGCTGGCCTGCTGCCGCCGACATTCCTCTTTAGCCTGTAAGCAGCCACTCCAACATTCCATACTCACATTACCTCTGAGATCCAGGCCAGAGCGATTGCTTCACAGCAGTATCAGAGTCATTCTCAGTTAGTTCTGTGTCCCTGGAGTACTGCTGGTAGTCTGCACAGTCAGAACACAGCTTGCTCATGCTGCTTGAAATAGGTCATCACCTTAGCAATTATGTTTTCCAGTGGAGTCTGCTGTGGTCTCTGTCCTCCCCTTCCTTCGTGTTCCCAGAATTTTCAGTTTTGGTGTGGGTAGAGCTGCACCCCAGATGCCCTTTTACACCCTTCAGCCTTTGTAGTGAATGTTGGTTTGCTTGATTGGTTTGTTTTGTTTCTTGATTTTGAGTCTTCCTTTGAGGACCCAAACATTATTTCTGCCAGCTGGCTAGTTACAAATTTTACATTTTCACACAGAACACCTAATGAGTTTTGTTTTACTAGCCAACAGGCAATATATAATGTTTTTGTTTCTCAAAGAAGATTCAAGTCAGGAACCCCAAAACAAAAACACATCCAAAAACAATATTCCACCCAAAGAAAAAGAGGGTGTAAAAGGGACACCCCTAGGGTGCCAACACTGCTCCTGCCCACCCACATCCCAAAAACTAGGTTCTGAGAGGGAGGCGGAGGTAGAGAATACAGCAAGACTCCACTGGAAGAAACATAATTACTAAGGTGAGTAATTTTTCTTCAAACAACATGAAGTCTTGCTGTATTCTGACTATTGCAGACTACTGCAAGTACCTCCATGGAGGAGGGACAGAACCTACTTTGGAAACAGGCTCTGAAGTACTGCTTGTGTTAAACTGAGCATCACTCCTAGCCTGGATATCCAGAGAGTAATGCTTTGTGAAAGTATGGACTGTTTTCCAGGTGGCTGCTTGACAAATTTCTAAGAGAGGATATCCTGGCAGCAGCCAGGAAGCAGCTGTACCTCTTTAGGGAATGAGCCTCAGGCCTGAGGGTGGAGTTCTACCCAGCTTTTACAGCAGAATTGTATACAAGAAACAATCCACCTGGCAATAGATATCTTAGTGGCATGTTTGCCCTTACCAACTTCCATAAGTGAGGAACAACTGGAGGGATTCAAACCTGTGACCCTTGGTACGCTCTATGTAGTGGCTAAGGCTCTTTAACATCCAAACTGTGTAGCCTCCTCTCTCCGAGGAAGAATGATCAGTGAAGAAAACAAGGAGAGATATAGGCTGGTCGAGGTGGAAATCTGAAACCACTTTAGGCAAGAACTTTCTGTTCTGTTCTAAGGACCACTTTAACTCTGTGAAAAGAGATGAAATCAGATTCCACTAACAGGGCTTGCAATTCACTGATATGTCTGGCAGAAGTAATGGCTACCAAAAACACAGTTTTCCAAGTCAAGTACTTAAGCTCTGCTGAGGACAAAGGCTCAAAAGGGGTTGCATAAGCTGAGCAATGCAAACATTAAGATCCCAAGCAGGAGCAGGATCCCTAAAGGGGGATTTGTGAAGCAATCCTTGAAAAACTTACAGAATACAGAATGGATGACAGAGAGGAAGACTTGTCTACAGACAGGAAAGCAGAAACAGCTGCCAAATGTACCTTAAGGGTAGCTGGTCTGAGACCTAGGCCATTAAGATGGACCATATAATCCAGAACCGTAGGCAATTCAGCAGAGTCTGGAGAAATATTCTTCTTAGAACACCAAATGCTGAATATTTTCCATTTGGAGTTGTAAGTCTTTCTGGTGGAAGGCTTTTGAGAAACCTTAAGGATATCCAGAACCCCTTGGAAAGATGCAGATCTGCAAACTCTAACTCCTTCAAGAGCCAAGCCTTGAGATTGAGAGACTGAAAATTCAGGTACAAAGTCCTCCCTGAGAGGATATTAACAGGTTGTAATTCCTGGGAAGAGACAGGAGAAGATGGACTGTTAGGGACAGCAACAAGGGATACCATGGCTGTCTGACCCAGTCTGGAGCAATCAGAATCACTTTGCATGGTTGTGACCTTATCTTGACTAACACTCTGAACAGGAGAGGGAAGGGGGGGAAGCTATACAGAAATTTCCTTCCAGTTCAGAATCAGAGCATCCAGGGGACTCCAGCCCAAGACTGGGGGTCTGCAACAAAAGAGAGGAAGTTGGTGATTGTCTGGGGCTGCAAAAGATATATCTCTGGAGTGCCCCATCTTGAGAAAATCACTTCCAACACCAGGGATCTAGGGCCCATTCATGATGGCCCTGGATATTCTGCTCAGTGCATCTGCTAGGACACTGTTTTTCCCTGGGAGGTGAACTGCTATCAGAATAGCCAGGGACCACAACTTCATTACTCTGTGCACCAGGCTGTAGACCGAGTGCCTCCTTGCTTGTTGATGTACCACATGGTGGTGGTGTTGTCTGTTCTGACCTGAACCACCTTGTTCTGTACAGATTTGGAAAAGCTTGCAGTGCCAGAAACACTGTTCTGAGTTCCAAAAGATTGATGTGAAGCAGAGATTCCTGAGGTGACCACAGTCCCTGGGTAGTAAGATCCCCAAATGAGCTCCCAGCCCAGCAGGAAAGCATCTGTGGTGAGGATCACTGAATGAGACTGAGTGACAATGGAACCCTTGCCTCAAATTGTCCTGATCCTGCCACCATTGCAAGGCTTGGATCAGGGTTTGAGTCACTGGAATTAGTTTGGTAAGGGAATCCTTTCTTTGGGACCAAAAGCTCTTAAGTGGAACTGAATGTCCCTCATTTGGAATCTTGCCCCTGGACCACTGCTGTGAAGCTGCCATGTGGCCCAGTAGCTGAAGGAAATGCCTTGCTGGTCGAGACACCTGAAGGCTGAATGAAGAGGCCAGTTCCAAGAGGGTCCTTGCCCTTTCCAGGGAAGAAAGGCTCTGGCTTTTATCATGATGCAGTTCTGCACCTATGAAGGTGAGGAGCTGCACTGGTTCGAGAACTGACTTTGGTAGGTTGAGAAGGAATCATAAAGAATTGAGCACTTGCTGGGTCACTTGCAGGTGTGACTTGACTTGGTCTGGAGACTGACCCACTATGAGCCAGTCATCCAAGTATGGGAAAATGGAAATCTTTGTCTTTTAAGAAGGCAACTACTACTGCCAGGCACTTTGTGAAGACCCTTGGGGCTGATGTTAGCCAAAGGGCATTGCTCTGAATTGATAGTGGCCTGAGGGCAACTTGAACCTGAGGTACTTCTGTGGGAGCACCTGATGGGAATGTGAAAGTAGGCATCTTTGAGGTCCAGGAAGGCTAGCCAGTCCCTGGCCTTAGAGAGGAAGGATAATTCCCAGAGTTACCATTTTGAACTTTGGCTTTAAAAGATGTTTGTTCAGATATCTTAGGTCCAGGATGGGTCGCCACTCTCCTGTCTTTTGGGGTGAGGAAGTACCTGGAGTACAATCCTTTGCCCCAGTGTAGGGTGGGAACTCTCTCTATAGCTCTGAGAGCTAGGAGAGAAGAAACCTCTGCCTCTAGGACAAGGGTCTCTGAGAGATTTGCAGGTGGAAAAGATCTGGCTCTCAGCTTGGGAAATTTTTTAAAGCCGAGAACCAGACCCTGGCTTACTACTTCCAGGACCCACTTGTCTGATGTAAGAGACATCCAGTCCTGGACAAGGTAAGCCAGCCTGCCCCTACTGGGATAGGAGAGTCGACCGGGCAGACCCATCAGGGTGTCTGCTTGACAGGGGCTTTAGGCTGAGGGGTGGATGCAGGCCTGCTCATCCCCTTCTGCCTCTCCTCTAAAGAACCCCTCTGCGAAAAAGAAGAAGAAGAGGCCTAATCTTGGTAAAAGGCCTTTGGAAGGCCTGCCCTGCCCCTGGACTGCTGCCTTTGAGGAGTTGCTTGCCTTTCTTTGGCCTGAGCACTCCTGTAAGTGGTCCTGTATTCGTCCATTTTCTTCATGTAATTCTGTGTCTGCTCCCAAACAGAGAATTACCCACTACAGGAAAATCCATGGCTTAGCCTGGGTATCCCAGAGCGGCTAGTACATCTGAGCCAAGCCATTCTCCAAAGAGCCACAGATGTAGCCATGACTCTTGATGATACATCATTGGAGTCTACAGCAGCAGGAAACTGTACTTTTGATGTCTCAATCCCATCTGCAGCCACCTCCTCCAGCTCCTTGGCAAGCTGGGTAGGAGCCTGTTTAGCCAGTGCCAGTACAGTGTCCCACCTGGACTTCTGGTACCTGGCTGCATAGGCCTTATAGTTAGCCTGCCTGAGTCCTAAAGATGCTGCCATGTACTGCTTCTTTGCCATGGCATCAATCTTCCTGGAGTCCTTGTCTGGGGGTGTGATGCCAAGGAATGTTTGCCTTATCACAGGCAGCAGCCTGTAAAACCTCAACATGGCTGCATTGCTGAAAAAGGAACTCCGTGTCTGAGCCTGAAAAGTGTACCTCTTGTCCACTGTTCTGTCCATAGGAGGTATAGAATTGGGAGACTTAAGAATTTTTGTGTCTGTTTCCCAAAGATTTGTGGAGGGAAATAGACAGTCTCCTGGACCCTGGGATGTCCATCATCTCAACATAATCAGGCTCTTCCTGATCCTCCTCCACAGGAAGCTGGAGAGTATCAGCCACCTTTCTGTAGAACATGTAGTGTGAAGGGGACTCAGAAAGCCTAGGAGGAGAAACACCTGAAGGTCTGTCTGGGAGATGTCCGGATCAATAGACACATCCAGACTTTCACCATCACCATAATCATCCTCATACTCTCCTCCTCCTCAAACTCTGATTCATCAAATTCTTCCAAGTTATAATCCAGAACTGGGGAACCGACAGAACCGAGCCCCTGCCAGATGGTGCCGGTTCGGTCGGAACTGATCAAGCGATTCCATAATCCTAATCGCTTGGCTATCTCATCAGTGATCGGAGAGATTTTGGATCCAAACCAGTCGATTTGTCTTTCTTTTTCTTTTGTCGAACTGATTCCTCAGAATCGGCTCTCCTTTGCCCAAAGAAGTATCGCCCTGGTCAGAGGGCACTCCTTCTGGTTGGTCAGAACCGAACTGGGCTGGCCATCTGGGTCAGCGGACTTCTCAGCCTCCCTTTCCCTCAGTCTACCTAATCTCTTTCCAGGGCAGATTTGGGAAAATTCTTGCAAATGTGGCAGTCTGAATCGAGGTGGTCAAACCCCAGACAATAAACACAGGTGGTGTGGGGATCAGCCTTAGCAAAGACCTCCCCACACACACTGCAATGTTGAAACCCAGTGGGCCCGCTTTTTTTCTTGGGTTTCTCAGACATGGCCAACCTAACCAAACTTACCTTTTTCGGCAACCGCCAGGCAAGACTTCCCCTATCGTTCCTGACCGTGTCATCGTCTTGAAAAACGTATTAAAACCTGCTTTTTTTTTAGAACCGATATGGACCAGTAACCATACACTAAAGTAAAGTAAAAATTTTATTAAAATGATCGGTTCAGCCGAACCGATCCACAGTTTATGAGTTCCACACAGAAAACAGAACAAAAACCTATCTAGTACCTATGGTACCACAGACAGAGACTTGAACCGACTATGCAGAAACAACAATTCAGAAGAAACTGACCGAATGCCAACATTTCAACCGACTTTTGAACCAAGCAGCAGGAGAAATTCCGAGCGACTGTTCAGTGAGGCGGAGTAAAGAATGTGATGGTTACAGTTCAATAACAACAGGGCAGAGGCTTCGACCGAGCTCGTGATGAACATTCTACGAAGGCACAGAAAAGTTAACCCTTTGTTCTCCGGGAAGTTGAAAGGCAGGGACCTAACTGCAATAGGTCAGAATACAGCAAGACTTCATGTTGTTTGAATCAGGAGCTCTTTCAAGTAGTCAGGACTCAAACGTGTAGGGCTTTGTAGGTTAATAATCCTACTTTAAAAGTGATCCGCCACTGAACTGGAAGCCAGTGCAGATCTACGCAGCACAGGGTTATGTGAGATCTTGATGCCCCAGTCAATAGGACGCAGCCGCTGTCTTGCACTAGCTGCAAGCAGCGGATATCAACCCCAGGAAGCCCTAGGTACAGGGAGTTACAGTAGTCATGGCGTGAGGTCACAAAGGCGTGGACCAAAACTGGCAGATCCTGGCAATGTTCCTAAGATGGTAAAAGGCTAACTTGATGACAGCAGACACCTGATGATGAAGGGTCAAACCATCGTCAGGTATCACTCCCAGGTCACGCACCTGCTCAGAGGTAGGGATCAGCTTGCCCCCAGGAATAAACCAGAGGGCAAATCCATCCCCAACCCTCTATCCTGCAACCTGGGTCCACCACCAAAACCTCAGTCTTTCCCTTGTTCAACTTTAACCCACTGGAACTCATCCAGTCTTGGATTTCAACGAGGCAGTTATTAAGTACCGAGAGGCAGCGGTCTGGTTGGGTGCAAAGAAAGGTAGAGCTGGGTGTCATCAGTATAGCAATGAAACCTCAGCCCACACCGTCTTACAATGTCTCCGGGGCAGCATATACACTGTGAACAACATGGGGACAGCACCGAGCCCTGAGGTACCAAGGCAAAGAGAAGGACCCGAACTAAATATTCTGAGACAACTCTCTGAGTTCGACCGGTGAGGAAAGATGAAAACCATCTGAGGGCTGTACCCATCAGCCCACAGATGCACCTCAGGCACTCAAGCAGAACCCCATGGTCAACAGTGTTGAAAGCTGAAGAGAGATCAAGGAGTACTAAGACAGAACGGTTACTCCGATCTCTCCGCCATGAAGAGATCATTGAGCACCCGAATCAGAGTCGTCTCTACTGTGCCTCTACAAAACCCGACTGAGAGGTTAATATAAATTATGGATGGTTAGATGGTCCTTCAGTTGAATTGCCATCACTTTCTCAATAACCTTTCCCACAAAAGAAGGTTCGAGATGGGTCTGTAGTTGCCAGAGACTCCGGGTCCAAAGTAGCTTTCTTCACCACTTTTCTGTGTCACCACCGCCTCCTTCAGGAGCCAGGAAACTCACCCGATTCTCACGTAGACCAAGAAAGGCGGATCTCCTGCCTGATGTCGCCACCTTATTCGCGAAGAATCGAGCGATCTCATCACACTCAATTTGTGAAAAGGTTTGACGGAGCTGCAGACAGGTCGGGTTGCACAACCTGTCCACAGTTTGGAAGAGCTGAGCCAGTCGATTCTGGCAACAGCGCATTTCCTGGACAGGAATTCTGCCTTCTTATGGGAAATCGCTGATTGACAGAGCTGGTAATGTTCTAACAAAATAAGATGGTCGGGTATCCAAGGTGGATTTATGCCAACAACGTTCTAACCTGCGTCCGTCTTCCGCATCTCCCTCAGTGACCCATAAAACCATGGGGTCCAAGGCGGCGGAAGGGACGAACCAGATTGAGCAATCCGATCCAGAGCTAAAGTAATAGCCTTATTATAGGCCACCACTAAATGCTCTGGATGGGTACTGGTCTCACTGAGCATTGAGAGGTCAATCACTGCCGCCAGGTCTTCAGGGACCACATCCCGCAAAGGGCAGTAACTGACCATCTCCACAGGGCAGACCTAGTCAGAGGGCAGAAAATTGAAACTCACGGTGTAATGATCAGACCAACCGACATGTTCCACCCCCATGTCAGAGGCCTTGATCCCCAGGAAGAAGACCAAATCAAGAGAGTGGCCACCATTATGGGTAGCTGAGGAAACAACCTGTGTGAAGCCCAGTGATGTCATCAGCTGAAGGAAGTATTGACCAAAAAGCTGAGGATTCGTCGTTGATCCAGGCATTAAGTCACCCAGAACCATCAATCTGGGCAACTCCAATGCCATGTCGGTGACGAAGTCAGCTACTCCTGCAGGAACAGCTTTTCATCCCCTGGTGGATGGTAAATGAGAGCTATCCTGAACCCCACACCAGTTACCACAGTACACTCAAATGATTCCGTCTCCTCAACTGGTACACCAGTGAGGCCCAATTCGATCTTAAAACAGACGATACCCCCGCCCTGCGATCCAACCTCGGCGATGTATCATCAGCACCTAGGAGGAATAGCTGTTTCCAAATTGGGGCAGATTACCATCCAACCAGGTTCAGTGACGCAAGCCAGATCCGCTGTTCCCACAAAACCGCAATCAATGCAGTTTTGTTCTTAATGGATCTGGCATTGCATAACAACGCCTGGGTTGGACCATGCTCGAGGTCCCGGCTACTTGCCCACCTAAGAAGGAGGTGCCCTTGGGTATGGAAACTAGACATGGATTACCATGTTCCTGGTTCCATTTGCTCCAGGCGTCTTCTGGACTTAACCATGCCTATGGGAGAAACCCGTTCATTCGAACTCCAATGTCCACACCCCCAGCCCCTCCGCCCTGTGAGCGATTCGCAGCACCGTGCAAACAGAAGCAGAAAGGAGGGGAAGAGAAAGAGTGGAGGCATGGAGAGAGGAGGACGAATAGCTCAGGACAGGGGCTCAAGCAGGCACATTCTAGAAATACCCACCAAATTGTGGTAAAACACCACAGACAATCCTAATTTTCCAGTAGAACAAAGAATGCAGTTGAAGTCAGTTAAAAAATATTAAACACAACACCCCAATAAATCCTTAAACAGTAAACAAACTTAAAATAAATCAACCTATTAAAAACAAATAACAACAAACAAAAACAAAATAATAAACCAAAATAAGTAAAATCTAAAATAAAACTGCAAACAAAGAAAAATCCCGCCCCAGGCTACACAATACTTTCACTATGATAGCCGGGTGAGACAAGTTGTACTCTCACTACCACATTTAAATAAATAAAATAAAATAATACAGCAAATAAAATTAATACAAATATTATAATAGTCATTTAAGAAACAAGTCAGGAGTTCCCAGTCCCAGGCACTCTCACTGCCAGATCTTCCAGAGGTACAGGATTCTCCAGATGCAGAATATAAGAATAGGGAACAAAACTGAGCAGGATTTAGTATATAACCAAAGGCCAATTCCCAAAAACACTCTCACTAATTCAGGGTAAGATTGTCAACCAGGCAGTCTGTCCACAAAAGACACTGAAAACTTGAAACTGGATGGATTCCCCTAGCTAAAACCCAACAGGTTAACCCCAGCTCACCACCCAGCCACAGCAGATTGCTACAGGACCCTGAAAGAGCCCACTATATGGTCACCACAGGGTCCCTAGGGAAGGATCCTCACCCACTGATTCCCCAGTGAGGAGACCCCCGCACCACTATAGTCAGAGGGCCAGGGACCATCCAGTAGGCAATAGAAGCGGGGAAAAAATCTTAAAATCCCAGTCCAAGTAAAGCCAACAAAATAAACGAGCTCCAGACTCAAAGCCTCAGTTCAAGAATATTCTGTCTTCATCCAGAGGTAAACCCTCACGAAAATGTATCCAAAACAAGAGAAAGCCAGGCAGGATCCAGTTAAACTTCAGCCTCAGTACTCATGGACCAATCGGGTGTAGGAGAAGGTCCAACCAGATTATAGGTGTTGAAAACCAGTCTCCATGCAGCTCACAAACTGCAGTAGTCAGACAATAGACCCTCGGGCTCCAATAAATACTCAGATACCAGCGAGCCATAGAGAGCTTTCAAAAGCGGTCATTAAGAACTCCCAATACACAGCTCACAATGGCCAGCACGCAAAGTCAATGTGGCAAACTGTCAGCCAAACCGTTATTAAAACCGCAGTTTGAAATGAACACACAGCGGCAGCTCATATTTAACGAGACAGGAGAAGGGATAATACCCTTTCTTACATCTCCTGAACCCCAAAGTCTAACGCACAAAGTTAATATGGCCAAACCATTCGCCCAGCTGATTGTTAAACCAGCAGCTTGTTTGTAGAAATACCGGCAGCACAGGACAAAGAATAATCCCTTTCTTGTGCCTCCAAAATCCCTGAAGTCCAGAGTCTGAGTAGAGAGACTGACCGACTGGAAACCAGACACAGTCCATGAAATAATAATAGAAACAAAAGCAATAAAACAGAAGAGTAAAAATAAACGCTAGACGTAAACGTTAAACAAAGCTAAAAACTATATAAAATAAGAAGACTTCAACTGCAATGCAGACACAAACGATCGACGCCAGTCTGGTGTATTATGCACAGGAGTGCAATGCACCACCCAGTACAAGAATAATGTCACATCATGCAATCAATCCTTCTAACAACCGCCTGTCCCTCCAACAACCTATGCCAACTACCGGACCAGGGTGTCCTTACATTGAAAGTAGTAGCTGTACCACTGTGCTGATGGGCATGTTTCCTGATATTTCTTTATGTGAATGTTACTGTCAAGTAAGGGTGGTGTAGATGGCTGTTCATGATTGCTCCTTCAATGTTGGATCATTGATGATAGAAAAGTATTTCTACTTTGGCTTCTGCAACACTTTTGTCACTGCTGGACTGGTGGCACTGAGGGGTGAGGTGATGGATGACACGCAGGTGACCCATGTTCAAGAGCGTACTGTGGCCACCATTGGGGGTTGGCAGTGCAGGAAAGGATGGAGCATTCAGAGGACAGCTCTATTTTCCTGTGAGGGTGGACGTAGGCCTCACCGCCTGGAGACCCCCTATTGGTAACTGGTTGCAAATTCAGCAGTCCTGTCCTGGCAACTGTGAAACGGCAGCAGCAGTGCTCCTGTGGGCATGAGCATTCTTGGGCGCATGCTGTAGCACATGCAGGGCTAATGGGGGGTAGCACAGAAAATACACCATTGTCATCAGTATGTGAGAGGGTGTAGTGGCCCAGCTCCATGTGCAATGCCATGCTTGCCAGCCCTGTGGTTCTACTCTTGGTCATCCACCACCAGACACTGCAGATAGAGTGCTGAGTGGAGTGGCAGCCTTTGTTCCCATGGATGCTTAGGTCAGGGTGTGCTTGTGGTCCTGACAAGGATGATACACAGACCAGGAGACTGGAGGCTTGAGGAGGATGGGAGAAACTTGTGCTGAATCTCCACTGCTGGAGAGAGTTCAGCGGGAAAGGGTGTCAGGAAGACAGTTTAAAAGAAATGTTTTGGTGCCACTAGACTTGGTGTGACTTGTAAGAACCCCATAAAATAAGTAGCATGTATCTTACATAATCAGTTAGTTGCACAGTTTGTAATACCACTTTTCTTATTAGTCCAAACCATTGTATCTGTGTTTTTCTGAGTAAGTCAATGTTAAGTAACAATGACAAGATGCAGAAGAAAAGAGTGGAAGAAACATAATTGAAATAAGCACAGCCCAAAATTGTTATGTACGGTGCTGTATTTTATTTCTTTGTTAGTACTTGAAAACCAATTGATTTTTCATCGCAATGTTAGCGACTGTTTCATTTACAAGGACAGCTGTCAATTACACTTATAACAATATAGTGTCACAATTGTATAATCTCTGAAAATTTCACAAGTGGAATGTTAACTTTCTACTTAAAGACATCAGTAATACAATGTCAGTTATCTTTACAGCATATGTTACTTTAATGTTTTTGTTATGTCACAAACTTAGTAACGTTTTTCAATTACACTTTCAGTAATTCACAAAGTTGACAGTTATTGTACATGAAACCTGTCTGCAAATTATCAATAATGAGAACAGCAAGAGGAAGGAGCTGCTGTTAGACCTTTACTGGTGCCATATTGCTCTCCATCCATCCCTTCTACCCTTAGCTGATTCTACTTTTACTGTCACGGTATTTGAATGACAACATGAATTTCCTGTTTGGGAGCAGGAAGGAGTGATCACAGAGGCACAAAAGACTCAGTATCCTACAATGACATTAGTAGGTCTCCATCCCCATAGGTCATGGAGGTCTGACCGACAAAGTAAGTAGTAGAGTACCGAGGATTATAGGAAATTATTGTTCATGAACAGGACAAGCAGGAGCTGGAAGCGTGGAGGCAGTAGTAGAGCAGGGAGAGGAAAAAAGGTATGTTGCAAAAAGTCAAAATTCAAAAATAAAGACAGACACAGAGGAAAGATTAAATATATGAAACAACAGTGAAAGGGCACCCAAATAAGACATCATGGTGGCAGTGCACTGCAGTGGCTGTGGAGCAGTAGTGTTCCGTGACATGTTCTGGAGGACACGGTGTTGTCCCATGTGCCAGCTACCTTCTGGGCTGATGGAGGAGGCTGATGATCTGTTGGATGAGTTGGACAGGATTCAGGGTACCTTCCCACCCATGGACCACCACTACCACTGTCACTGCCTCAGAGGTTGTCAAGAAACAGGAGTGGTTGCAACAGTGGCTCAAGTGGGGTGAGGGTGGTGGAACAGAGGAGAATCCCTCCAGTTGTACCTTCCACATTGCATATGCCATTCTGACACAGTCTGGTTCTCAGTGGAGGCACCCACAATGGAGAACAATGAGGATGCTGCCAACCTCCACAAAGGAGACCCACAGGAGGGTGGCATGGGACACTACTGGTGAAAGAAAACCCTGTTGGTGGACTCCACTGTTAGGATGGTAAACTGGATGAGGGGAGTGAGGTAAGGTGCCTGCCTTGCTCCATAGCTTGTAGGGTCCGGGAAAGAATACTTACGATCGCAGGAGCAGCTACACAGTGGATGGAGCTTGACGTCATTATCCGCCTATGGACAAATGACTGGGCTAGGAAATGGATCAGAGCAGTGAAGGATGAGTTAATGGCCTTGGGATGTACCTTACACAAGTATGACGAGGATAACCTTCTGGGAGGTGCTTCCTGTCTATGGATGGGGTGAGGCTGGGGTGCTCCACACCATAGGATTCAATCATTGGTTGTAAAAGTGGAGCTGAGTGTTTTGGCTTCATTAGGGACTGGCGGTACACCTGGAGGGATACAGGCACCAACTGGCGTGATGGTCTGCAACTGTCCAGGAGGGAACCAGGATCCTAGGTGATAGGTTGAACTGCTTCAAAGCCTTAATGAGGTGGTAGTGGTGTCAAAAACAGTGTGGAATTCCACACAGCATGGGACAGATATAAGGCAATAGTACTGAGGGTAGGAGGAAGTAGCGCTGGTTAACTGGCATCTGCAGCTTATCCATTATTTAGGGACATGGGCAGACTGCATGGGCAAAGCAGTTCTTCTGTGCTATAAATTGTATGTCTCTTTATTAGTAATAAAAGTGTAACATAACACACAATTTCACAGTTTGAAACTGAAGATCTTACTAATGAGAAAAACTTTAACGGGTGAAAAATACGTCCAACAGAATGTGTCTGTTCTCAGATCATGGCAAGGTAAAGCTATGAAAGCTCATTCAAAATGACTGGGTCCATACATCTTCCTTGCTCTCATCGCCTCTCAGAACCCTTTGTAGTTCCCACTTGGCTCTGGCCACTTTGCACGGATACAATTCACAATGCAAGACGGGATCACTCTTAACCTTTCGCCTTTGCATCATGCACCCAGTGGGTGTACCTGTAGAGACGATGGACCTGTTGTAAAAGAAAATAATGTAATGCCACCTTACATGAAGAAACATGATCAGTGAAATACATAGGGTCTGACAAAATGTGTTGAATCAGTTACATATCACCAGGGTCAGTTCAGTGGTCGGACACTATACATGGCTACAGGCGCTGTACAAGATCTGCATTATCTGGTTTTATTTGGTGAACAGCATACTGTTGGTAGATTGATGTGAGATTTGAACTCAGGTCAACAATTACAGAATGTTGTGCTACCTTCTGTGGTTCAGTGGATGTGGCTTATGAGTTGTTACCCTACAGTGCAGTGTAACTGTAAAATTAAAACTTCACAGATGGAACCTGAAGGATCCAGTTGTGATGACACATATCTGTGAATGTATGTGAGGGTAGATAAAGGCAACACATATTGAGCAGGATTCACAAAGGGATGTGACCAGCGCATCAGAGATGCCAGGGCATCCCAATATGCACGAAAAGCGATTCTGGTAGTGGACCAATGCTGTGGCACAACCTCAATGCGTCAGTGCATCACAGATGTGCCGCATGCGCCAGTAATGATACAGTGAATTTGGAGGGCTGTGAAGGGGCATGCCCATGCATAACGAGTGCAACACCATTCATAGCCCTAATCATGGCGCATCTCCAGGGGCAAGTTCAGGATAGGCCACAGAACGATAAGTATAGGTTTTGTAGACTTAGGTGTGTGTCCACCACAGGCAGGCTGCCATACTGCAGGCAGCAGCATGGCACCCTGACCACCCTGGCAGTCCAGTGTTCCTCCCAGCCTGTCCCCTTGTCGTATGCCACCTTCTGCGGCACTACAGTATTGAAACAGCCCACCCCACCACAATCTCCCGTTATATGCCACTCTCCACAGTGGTACAGTTGCACAAGCAGAATCCCCACCCCCGCCCTAATCTCCCGTTACATGCCGCAGTCTGTGGCAGTAGAAATGTCAGAAAGACCCTCCCCCACCTCCACCAGTTCAGTCAGCGGGCAGCCATGGTGGTATGTGGATGGTGGAGCTGCCACTGACAGTGGGACCATGCTGGGATGGGGGAGAAGGGGACTGGGGGTGCCTCAGTGGTGTGGGGGGTCTGCTGGACTTCCGGGGTCATGGGGCTTACCGTTGGTGGTGCGATCAGGTCGGGGTGGGGAAGTGTCTTTTCTGACATTCTGACTGCTGCAGACAGCGCATATAACAGGGATTGTGGCTGTGGGTGGGGTCTGCTTTTTGGCACTGTACCACCATGGAAATTAGAATATAATGAGAGACTGGGCCTGTGGATGTGGTTCTGCTTGTGCAACTGTGCCACCATGGACAGCGGCATTTACCCAGGGATGCAGTATGGCCAGGGACGGTGGGTGGTTTCTACCTTTCAACATGGGGCTATGCATGTGACCACAGCCTTGAGGGGACCATGCACATTATGCTGGGTGCATCCCTGCATCACAATGCAAATGGGGCCATAATGGCATGCTAATGGCGCATTGCACCATGCATTCCTAATGTCCTCCTTTGCATGCCCCTGGCTGTGAATATCAATTTTGTAGCAGCACATCCTGGATGCGCTGCCCAAAGGATCACAGCCTAACATGGTGGATGCACAGCGGCATTAGATGTGCCGCACATCCTGGGCAGGGCACACTGTGCTATTCAGAGTGGATGCACCAGGGGCATCTCCTGAGCCTCCTCTGTGAATTGTGCATTTGCAGCCAGCGATGTCCCCCTGTGGTGGGGCAGCCAAGATGCACTGAGCACATCTTCTTTGTGAATTCTGCCCATTCAGTTCATGAACACATTATTGTCAATAGGATGTGTTGCTGTGATGGTAAGGGGACATCCTTTAGGTAAACGTGTTGCCGCAAACCGAACTTTCCACTTTAACATCTACACGTGCTGAACAACAATTTAAAATTCTGATGTTGTGACCTAACTGTTACTGCTCATTTCACCTGATGGGATCTATGCCTTAAGCAAGACTTCAACACCAGCAAGTCAGGTTGATTCCTTGAAGGACACATTACGTGTTTTATTATTACCAGACACATGAGTGCAGTGGATGTTGGTATTGCAAGGTGAATTCTGATCACAGCGTGGAGGGTGGGAGGTTGTATGTAGGAACTGAGGGAGTTTAACACACCATGGTTGGAGGTTATAGGTACAAGTTTCATTGCTACATGGGCCACCATGTTACTGGTGAGTCAGTAACAATGCTTTATTTGTAACACCACATGGTGGAATAGGAAGATGATCAAAATGAAGCTGTAGTACATACATTATGCAGTGAAGACTTTGAGGTCAACAAAATACAAAACCAAATACAACTTGTACTACCATTAAACACCCTTAGCTATGCCTGACATCTTGTTTCCTGTCATGCATATTACTACACTTGCTTGGACTGCTTTAGGTCAGTGTTGATCATGACACTAAAGTCCTTCTTGTAGTATACTGCACATAAAAATGTGTTGCTGGACCAGGGAGGTTTAGGAGGCAGTGATGGAAAACAAGGCTACCTATGGTAGCTTGAAGCACTCCTGGAGCAAAAGAGATCGGGGAGTATGAACTGATGTCCAGGAGGATCACCAGGATGGTGAGATTGTCCAAGGCAAGGATGGAGCAGACCTTGTCAAGGGAAATCAGGAGGTGGAACAACTGGTTCTTTACATATATAGTGTACAAAAGGAAAGTCAGGTTGAAGATTAGCAAGGTTAGGACAGGGAGGGAGGGATGGGGACAGGATGTGGGGAGCAGGCACAGGTAGTAACAGGGAGGATGGTGGGGCAGTGCAATTCGAGGTGACAGATGGTGAGCTGCCATCGGTGGCATGCCACCACACGTGGAGACCAGCCAGGTCCAGGAGGGGTGGTGGACAAGCACCATCAGGTTGTGGTAAGGCAGAACAGGAGGCAAGGGGGAACGTGGAGGTTGAAATCAAAGTACAGACAGTGATGGAATCCCTCATGTCCCTTAGAAAATAGAAAGCTCCAGGGCAGGATGAAATTAATGCCAGGGTGCTGACTGAATTGTGGATGTCCTGCAGACACACTGCCGGATCTTTTCAACATATATCTGAAGATGGGATGGGTACCCAAGGGATGGAGGCCAATATCGTGCGTATCAACAAGGGTGGATCAAGAGAGGAGGGGCATAACCACAGGACATTCGCCTGATGGTGGGAGAGGTGATGGCGAGTATTATCAAGGAAAGGGGGGATTTGAACAAATGAGGTACCTTGATGATGGACAGCATGGCCTCATCCTGGGAAGATCATGTCAGACAAACCTTGTGGAGATGTATGATTGGATTAAGAGTGCTCTGTGTGGAAGGTTCTCTCCTGAAGCTACTATTCCTGCCTTGGAATACTTCCCTTTGTGTCCTTTTACATTTCCATGTTTTATTTTATATGTTATATGTATGTCTCACATGGACTGGCCACCCATGTGTCTTTTATTTATTTTTTTGTGAAGTCTGTTTGTCCTGTGAACCACCCCATTCCTGACAGCTGGTTGTTTAAAATGATGGAAACTTGCAAGTATATGAATGGATTAATATCCAAAATATGTTAAAAGAAAAGCTTGAGAAATAATAGCCTAGGTTTTGGTTTGCCTCCTGTGTTAATGCCTGAAGGAAAAGCTGTTTTGAAAACTCAGAGGGTTATAGAGGAACAATGTTTGCTTTGAAGAGCTTTAAGCTCCGTTTTAAACTTGCACTCTGCAAGAAATTTGTTTCTTTTACTGTTTTGTTATTAAATAACTAAACTGGAGACACTAATAATCACATGTTCTACAAAAGAGAGCCAATATAAAGCTCTAAAGGTGTTGTTATTTCAAGTAGCAAAAGAGAATGGTACCTTTAAGAAAAATGAGCGTTGCTTGCCTCTCTTCTTTCCTCACTGCAGCTAGTGCTCTATAGAGCCAGCCGGCCATTACAACACTACTTTTATACACAGCCTAACTGAAGGAGGGACTAGCAGAGTGCTTCTTCAAGCTATTTTCTTTCCTAAAAGATAAAAAACAAGCTCTGCTGTTTTCCCTGTATGATTATTAAGAAATGTAAGGCAATGCAACAAAGATTGTAGGAAAATTAATTGTTTAAACAAAGTTAGAAAGAAGATTATGTAACCTCCTCTGATTGACAATTGAGCAATCCTGAGCCTCATCAGGCTAAATATGTAATGACTCTACCTGATGAAATTCAGATGTGTTCGGGTGTTGAAGGACAACACTCACATGGGACTAGAGCTTGCTGATCAAAAGAAGAAGTTTTCCTTTGTTCATTTGGGACTAAATTTATGCTGAAGTTAAGCCTTATTTCATTTACTGTCTATTCCTATTATTATTATTTTATTCTGATGAATCCAGTCCACTTAATTTTGGTTCTGTAAGTAAATAAAAAGAAAGATTTTTTTTAACTGACATTTTGGCATATGTCCATCTGTACCCACCTAAGACTCACATATGATGTCAGCAGTAGGATATGGTGGTGCAAGTGCTTCCCACTGGAAGGATCTGGAGAAGACCCTGATGGACAGCCAATGTCACAGGGCCAAGCGGATGGTGCGTGGCCTCCTGTAGCAGTCACGATGCAGTCTGTAGCAGCAGCATACCAAATACCACTGTTGCCTGGACTATTGGTAAGACCCAAAGAGAGGAACATTTTGCCAACTCAACCCAGAATGGGTTACCCGAAAGAGGAAGAGTTAGGGGCTCAGGCAAGTGGAGGAGGAATCGTGAAGAAGAACCTCCCCAGGTAACACATGATCTTCTCAGATGGCTATGTATATGACAAGTGGAATTGAGAGACAGAGGGAAAGAGACAGAAAGGAGAATGAAGCTCGATGGACAGATACTTTGAGAGCTATTCAAGCTATGAGTCTTCCACACCTCCTATGTCCCCAGGTAATGTACAGAAAGACATTAAATTAGTGAAGTTATCAGACTCTGATGACATAGAGGCATATATAATGACTTTTGAAAGAGTGGCACAAGCTTGCTTATGGCCTCGAGATCAGTGGGTTATATGGCTGGCCCTTATTTGACTGGGAAAGCCCAGCTAGTCTATAGCCGTGTGGACATTAACTATGCCAATGACTATGATAGAGTAAAATCTGCTATCCTAAAATGATATGACATAAACACTGAAACTTATAAACAAAGATTTTGATTCTGTAAATTTCAGTCTATGGATACCCCCAAGATGTCTATACCAGACTTAAAGACTTATGTATGAAATGGCTTCAGCCTGCAATTCGAACTGTGGACCAGACATTGGAAGCAGTTATTTTAGAACAATTTATACAGATTTTGCCCCTGATGTACAGCTATGGGTAAAGGAACATCGTCCTGAGACCTCTGATGTAGCCATCCAATTAGCAGAGGATTATTTAGCTGCCAGACCCCTGTAGACAGAAAGGGATGATGCCTGCTACAAAGAATCCAACCATGGTAAAACCTACTACTACTATTGCAGGTGGAAGTAATACCAATGTTGGGGCTAGACAAAGTTTACAAACGGAAAGGGGTACAACCCAGAGATCATATGCCATGATTGTAAGGTAAGGCATATAGCCTGATTTTGCCCTAAAAGAAAAGGTGAAGTAGCACATTTGGCATTGGCAAATTGGGGCAATACATGGTTCCGTGACTGTAGAAGGTAAAAATGTCCAAGGATTGTTGAACTCAGGAGCAGATAGACTCTGGTACAAGGGGTGTTCTAAGATGCCCACACAGAGTAGGAGGACCAACAACCAAGGTGACCTGTATCCATGGAGACATACATCAATATCCATTACAGAATGTTCTGATGACTGTACAAGGTCAAACTCAACATGTATCAGTAGGGTAGTCCCCATTTACCCATTCCCATCATACTGGGGCATGATTTTCTAACTTTGAAACTTTAATGTCCTCAAATGTATGTGCTATGGTGACCACGTCTCAAGTAGATAAAGGAACTTTAGATCAGGTCTTCCCTTTTTCAGATGACCTTTCGAAACCCCTGGAAAAGATAGAAAACTAAGAAACAGAAAAGAACTGAGAAAGCATTATGGACTAAAAAGAACTACATTAATGGAAATGATCGCCTACAGTACTAGATATTGTATCTAAAAATAGTTTAAAATGTACAGAAAGAGGATGTAACTTTACAACCTTTTTCCCACAGATAGAACAACTGAGTGTACTATTTCAGGACATAGATATGAACTTGAAAATGAGCTATTGTATAGGTGTTGTATAAACCCTAGAACTGGAGAGGAACTGAAACATCTGATGGTACCACAAGCCTACAGGCAACAGTTATTGGAGGTGGCACAGGATATACCTTTAGCAGGGTACTTGGGAGAAATAAAACATTGCATCGCTCTACTGTATAGGTTTTTTTGGCCTGGCATACACGAGCAGGTGGCAACTTACTGCAGCAGTTGTAGTGAATGCCAGAAAGTGGCCAAAATCAGTAGATGAGACAAGGTGCCCTTATGCCCCTACCTTTGATAACTACTCCTTTGATAAGATAGCGATGGACATCATTGGGCCACTACCACAAAGTAAAAGGGTAACCAATACATCTTAGTGGTTAGTGATTATACCACTAAGTACCCAGAAGCTATTCCTCTAAGGAATGTCACAGCTCCAAGAATAGCTGAAGAGCTAAGTAAACTTTTTAGCCAGGTGGGCATACCACAAGAGATTTTGACTGACCAGGGAAGTAATTTTGTTCTGTAATGTTGAAGTGTCTCTACCAGACCCTGGGAATAAATGCTATACGCATGACCCTGTATCATCCACAAACAGACGGTCTGGTCGAATGTTTGAACCAAACATTCAAAAAATGTTAAGGAAATATGTGTGCAGGAAGAAGGAAGGAATAGGATGTATACCCCCCGACTTACTGTTTGCCTACTGAGAAGTACTACAATCTTCCACAGGATTTTCCCTTTGAACTGCTGTATGGCCGAAATCCCAGGGGCCATTAAATATAATTAAAGAACAATGGGTAGAAGGGGAACAACTGAAGGGGATGGCACCTTCTGAATACATGTGTCAGCTGAGATGCCGCTGATAGAATATATTAAAAAGCACACACATAATCAAAACAACAGAAGATACAAAACAACAGTATGATAAGGAACTGGTTTGAAAGAATTTAAAGAAGGGATAAAGTACTTTACTACTACCCTCCTCTGACCATAAGTTCTTATGAAGTGGCAGGGACCATACTCTGTTGTAAAACGAATGGGACCTGTCACTTATGAGATTGCTATGCATGATAACGTCTCAAAAGAAAGTTTATCATATAAATTTACTTAAACCATGGTTTGAGAGATCCCCTACTGTGTAGCATATATTCATCCTGAAGAGCAAGATAGTGCTTTAACTATGGCATATCAAAGGCTGGAGAAGCCAGTGGAATTAAAGGAGATTACCTGAGTTACACCAGAAAGCTGAATTACAAACTCTACTGCATGCATATGAAGCAACTTTTCTGGTGTCCCAGGGAAAGCTAAAGATGTTGCCCATTATATTAAAGTAAATTCAGCAATTCCCATTAGACAAAAGCATATCGATTACCAGAAAAGATGAGGCCTGAGGTAATAAAAGAGTTAAAGAAAATGCAAGACTTCGTATTATTGAGCCTCTAAAAGTGAATGGAATTTTCCATTAGTAGTGGTAGAGAAAAGGAAGGAGGAGTCAGATTGTGTTTAGATTTTCGATGTTTAAATGATATTTCACAATTTGACAGCTACCCCATGCCCAGAATTGTTGATATTTTAGATCATCTGGGTAAGGCTAAATATATCAGTACACTTGATCTATCAAAGGGCTATTGGCAAATTCCCTTGGATAAGGAAGCACAGGAGAAAACTGCCTTTAGTACCTCCCTAGGGTTGTTTCAATTCTGAGTAATGCCTTTTGGCCTACATGGTGCCCGCCACCTTCCAAGAGTAATGGACAAAATATTAGCTTCCCACAATTCCTACAGTGCAGCATATCTAGATGATGTAATAGTGTTTAGTACATCTTGGAATGAACACATACAACATCTAGCACAAGTATTATCTGCTATCTCCACAGCAGGCCTTACTATTAATCCTGCCAAATGTTCTTTGGCTATGCAAAATACCCAATACCTGGGTTTCAAGTTGGGCAAGGGCAAATAAAACCCGAAAAAAATAAGGTTGAGGCAGTTGCTAATAGTCCCTCGCCCCTGTACAAAGAAGGATGTACAGTCTTTTGGGGTTATCTGGCTATTATCGCCGCTTTATACCCTCATTTTCTACATTAGCCAACCGCTTACTGAGCTGACTCAAAACGCAAACCAGAGAAAATACAGCGATTCTCAACTGTGAAGAAGCATTCCAAGCTATAAAGCAAAGTTATGTTCTTCACCAGTCCTAAAGATGCCAGATTTTACCCAGCCATTTATCTTACAAACCGACATGTCTAATAGTGGAATAGGGGCAGTACTAACTCAGATAGTGAGGATGAAGAACACCTATTATCTACTTAAGTCAAAAACTACATGAGAGAGAAACTAAATATTCCACTATACAGAAAGAATGCCTAGCAATTTGATGGGCAGTGGAAGCATTACGATTCTATTTATGGGGAACAAAGTTTGAAATCTGGACCGATCCATAACCCTCTATGCTGGCTCAGGTTTTGAAAGATAAACCCCAAATTATCGCTGGTACCTTACCTTACAGCCATATCAATTTACAATTAAGCACCAAAAAGGTACAGCCCATGGAATGTAGACTACCTCTCTCGATATACAGTGTAATGGAAAGTTATTAATAAAACACTGGACATCAGACCTCGGGTAAAGAAAAAAAAAAAAGAGGGGCTTTTGTTTAGTATAATAAAAGCCTTTGGTAATGTTTGTAAACTTAAAAAAGTAAAGATAAAACCTAAAATAGGTTTTATTTTAGGTAGGGAGGAATGTGGAAGGTTCCTCCGAAGCTACTTTTCCTGCCTTGGAATACTTCCATTTTGTGTCCTTTACATTTTCATGTTTTATTTTATATTTTATATGTATGTGTCACATGGACTGGCCACCCATGCATCTTTTTTTTTTTTTTTGTGAAGTCTATTTGTCCTGTGACCCCCCCATTCCTGGCAGCTAGTTGTTTAAAACTATGGAAACTTGCAAGTGTATGAATGAATTAATATCCAAAATATGTTAAAAGAAAAGCTTGAGAAATAATAGCCTAGGTTTTGGTTTGCCTCCTGTGTTAATGCCTGATGGAAATGCTGTTTTGAAAACTCCAGAGGGTTACAGAGGAACAATGTTTGCTTTGAAGAGCTTTAAGCTCCATTTTAAACTTGCACTCTGCACAAGAAATTTGTTTCTTTTACTGTTTTGTTATTAAAGAACTAAACTGGAGGCACTAATAAGCAATGTTCTACAAAAAGAGAGCCAATATAAAGCTCTAAAGGTGTTGTTAGTTCAAGTAGCAAAAGAGAATGGTACCTTTAACAAAAATGGGTGTTACTGCCTCTCTTCTTTCCTCACTGCAGCTAGTGCTCTACAGAGCCAGCCGGCCATTACAACACTATTTTATACACAGCCTAACTGAAGGAGGGTCTAGCAGAGTGCTTCAAGCTATTTTCTTTCCCAAAAGATAAAAACAAGTATGATTATTACGAAATGTAAGGCAATGCAACAAAGATTGTAGGAAAATTAATTGTTTAAACAAATTTAGAAAGAAGATTATGTAACTTCCTCTAATTGACAGACAATTGAGCCAATCCTGAGCCTCATCAGGCTATATATGTTATGACTCTACCTAATGAAATTCAGATGTGTCCGGGTGTTGAAGGACAACACTCACATGGGACTAGATATTGCTGGTCAAAAGAAGAAGTTTTCCTTTGTTCTTCTGGGACTAAGTTTATGCTGAAGTTAAGCCTTATTTCATTTACTATTCCTAATGTTGTTATTATTAGTATTTTTTTATTTTGACGAATCCAGCCCGCTTAAGTTTGGTTCTGTAAGTAAATAAAAAGAAAGATATTTTTGAACTGACATTTTGGGGTATGTGTCCTTCTGTACACACCTAAGACTCTCACACCCTGGAGCACGGGGAAAGAGGGAATAGAAACCGAGGTGGTGGTGGTGGGTGGGTATGACAGCAGAATCTGCACACAGTAAGGTCAGACTACCGAAAGCAGACATGAAACACCATAAGGCCTTATCTGTTGCCATTCATGTATGTATATGTATGTAAATTGAGGCCCAATATGTTGATATTTAACAAAAAAAATTCATGGCTCATACTTCATGTTATAATCACAGTAACACACTGCAGGTCATGCATTTCATTTTGATTAATGAAGACCCATGGCAATGTAGAGTACAAATGGACTTCAACTTCATCCACCACAATGTACTTGAGGTATTGATTAAGCAAAAATAACTGCATAACAAGTAGTGTGTTTGTGTGCAGTATGGGATGTGAACAAGAAGTACTTCAAGAAAGAACAATACATAGACAATTTAGAGTGTATCAGTACCTATGTGGAGCTGAGTTAGGAGGATGGGGATGACAGTAGCATGCACAAATTGTGGTGAGAGCTAGTCTCACACAAACGGATCAGGCACCCAGCATGAAACTCTGGGTGTTCTGTGATGCAATTCCTTCCTCTAGTTTCTCTGCCAGTATGTTGGAAACCTCTTGGCAACACAGGCATTCCCTGAATGTGGTCATGGTGGTGCAGTTTCCAGAGGCACACCACACGTAGCATCCACTAATCTATCCAGCACTACAGAGGCACTTGCTTCTCCTGCTGCACCACTGGATGATGAACCATCATCTGTGCCCTGAACATCATTTTCTGCCCATGATGGTCTTCTGGGCTCAAACATATATGGCTAGATGTCACTGCCAATGCTCATGTTTAGAATATCCTGAAGAATGTGTGATGTCTCAGTATTGCTGTCACTGTGGATATCACTATCACTGTCTACATCAGACACTTGTTCCAGCATCCGACGTCATATTGTCCTCCCTCGGCAGATGACATTTCTTGACCTACAAAAATGATACTGAAATTAAGCATGTGCTTGACTGTCCTACTAGGTAAATGTACAGGTGAGACACATACTAAATAAATAAATATGCAGACATATATATATTTATCGACATGTCTGTACATGTAACCAATAGCCTACTTCTTCATACCCACCCCCACAAAATTGCCTTTTGTCTGTCCCATGCATTATTAAATTCCAACACTGTGTTTGACCCCACAAACTCCTGAGGAAGGAGGTTAGATGCATCCACCAACATGTCTGTGAAACGTATTTCCTTGCATTACCTCTGACACGTATCCTTGTACTTTCATATCTGTGATGACATATGTGGTTCATGATAAACAGAGCAGTGTAGGTGTTTCTCGAGTTGGGGAGGGTCCTTAGACAAGTACGCAATGACCATCTCAGAGGTGCTGCCTTGGGTATGGATGAGGCTGGGGTGCTCTACACCATGAGATTCAATCAGTGGTTGAAAAAGTGGTGCAGAGCTTAGGGTTGTGGTTTCCACGGGCTATGGCCCACCTGGAGGGATGCAGGCATCAACTGGTGTAATGGTCTGCATCTGTCCAGGAGGGGAACAAGGATCCCAGTGGATACATTTAAATACTTCATTGGTAAGCATTTAAATTAGCCAAGTGGGAGGCACTCAAAGGAGAGAGGAATCCTAGACCCACCCAAAAAAAAAATCAGAGTACTTAGTAGAGGTGAACACTAACATAGATAATTCGATAGGGAGAAGGGCAGTGGTAAATGCAGAAAAAGAGACAGGCAGTAAGGACAGGGATGGGACAAAAAGGCAGTATAGCGCAGTGGTCTAAGGCTCTGAGCTACAAATCTGGTGACATCCAGCAGACCAGACCTGGGTTTGAACCCACAGCCTACACTGTGATACTGTGTGACCCTGAGCAAGTCACTTAACCTTCTTGTGCTCCTGTAAAAGCTTTCAGCTTAGTGTGCTATACCTGGTTAAACAACTAAATAAAAAAAGGGTAAGGCTATCACAAAATGGAAGCTCAGAGTACCAATGTCCATACTGTGGGTGACAAACTCACAGAACTATTTGCCTTGATGGAAGAGGGATGCCTGGATATTGTGGCACTCACAGAAACATGGTACACAGAGAACCATGACTGGGATGTCAACATACCAGGATACACATCGTACAGGAGGGACAAGAAGGGTATAACAGGAGGAGGAGTTGCTGTTTATATAAGGGAAGGGATAAAAGAAATGGAACTAAAGGACAAACAGGGAGGAGAGGAGGCACTGTGGGTCACCCTGGATACTGGAAATGGCACCACAATCCGCACAGGGACTGTATACAGACACCCATCTCAGGGTAGGAAATGAACAAGGAAATGAAGAAGGCATAGTTAGGATGGCAGAGAAAGGGTAGATATTGCTGATGGGGACCTGATTATAACAGATGTTAAATGAAGCACTTTGCTGTAGCAACATCTAAAAGCAGGGCCATCCTCAATATCCTACACGGAGGCATGCTTCAGACAGCCACTGTTGGAACCCACTTGGGACGGATCAATTTTAGAACTGGTACTCTTAAATGAGGACACAGAGGATCTGAGCTCATGCAATGGGTAGCCATATGGGAACAAGTGACCACCAAACAGTGTGGTTCACAATAAACACAGCTGTACAGTAAAGCCATACAAAAGTGATGGTACTGGAAGGAATGGAAGGAAAAGTAAGCCTGGTTGCACATTACACAAATATCTGCAACAGGGTTGATACAACAGCGGGGTGGAAATGAATAAGAAGGGACTTGGCAAGGTTGGAGGAATGGTGAAAACTGTGACAGGTTACATTCCATGCAAATAAGTGCTAAGTAATGCACTGGGAAAACAACACTGTGGAAGACTACACAGTGAGTGGTGGGAGACATTAACAAACACATAAATGGAAAGGGACCTGGGGTAGTCATAACAGATGACCTACAGGTAAGCAAGCAATGTGAGAAGTCAGTGAGGAGGGATGGGGAAATACTGAGATGTATAGAGAGGCATCGTCAGTGGAAAACAGGAAGTTGGAAAACCTATATACCTACAATTGCTGAAAGACCATGTGGAGTACTGCCTTCAGTTCTGGACATTACATCTACACAAGGACATACACTGTATGGAGGCAGTTCAGAGGAGGCAACTAAAATGGTGCAGTGTGTGAAACAGGAGACACAGAAAGAGAGACTAAAGAAGACCCTAGAGGAAAGGATGGAGGGACAGGATATCGTTGTTGAAGTGCCTCAAGGAATAAACAAAGTCCAAGAGGGCTGCGTATTTCACAACAAGAGATCTGTAAGAGCAAGGGGCAGAATTTGAAAATAGAGATGGGACGGCTAAGGGGCAATATGAGGAAGTATGTTTTCACAGACAGGATGGTGGGTGCATGGAATGGCATTCCTCAGGTGGTCGTAGGGAAGGAAACAGTGGGTAATTCAAGAATGCAGGACAGACATAAGTCAATTATGGTGGGGGTACAAGAACTAGGCTGTTGGTTAACTAGGAGCTCAAGCGTAACCAATCGGTAGGGAAAGGGGCAGACTAGATGGCAAATCTGTCATTATCTGCCGTCAATGTGTATGTTTCCATGTCTTGGTGTTATGAAAGGTTCCTGTGTTGTGCTACTATTGATCGTGAAGATCACATTGATTTTTCTGCAGACTGACTGCTGTAATTCAAGGGCATTTTATTATCCTCGCGGAATACCATGCTGCATGTGTAGGACACAACTGTGCAATGTGAAAGTACTACAAGGAATGCAAAATAACAATCAACGACTGTGAGCAACAGTTGGTAGAGGCAAAGCAGGACAAACAAAGTACAGGCATGGGTGGGTGCAAGCATCACTGCAGGGTTCACACATATAATAGTGTTGTCCTCAGTTCAAAAATTAACTAACTGCTGCATTGAGTGTGTTAGTGCCTGTAATGTGTGAGTATGACATAACAAGTGTTGTACATGTGAACAGAAAGGGCATTGAATGATGAGAGCTTACAGTAAACACCATGTGGTTGATGCTGGACGCTCCACATGTGAATAAATTTTTTTTTATTATGCCAAACATCCTCAGTCACAATACAACATGTGCTCAGTAATACTACAGATGTGTATTTTCACATAAGTGCCACGTCACCACATAAAAACAATTAAAATAAAGTAGTTTAACAACATTTCTTTATAAACAGCAGGATTTTGAATATGTGGTGAAGGAATTGGGGGGACCAAAATATAAATTGTATGTCATTTCAGGGTCAAAAGAGACTGCATTACTATCGGATAGTCAGGTGAACAGCGTGATACTGAGCAATATGTTCCCCACCCCCAGCAGCAATCGCAGAGACAAAGTATTCCACCAACACTATGCTTTTCAGTGGCACAGTAACGCATGAAGTCAAGAGAAAACCACAGTGAGCTGCACTTCCTCATTTACCTAATTTTAAAGATATCCTGCACTGAGTTCGTCATAAAACAATCCAAGGAACCAACATGCACACCTAATTCTGTCAACTGGAGCGAGCAATCACGGAACAGATTTACAGCCACATGCGCTATCCACCTCTGTGTTAGCATGTGAATAGAGGCAAATGTGGAGTGAGCTCGCTCATGAACACATCATTTGCATAATGATTGTGGCTCTGGATGCAACAATCCATGACATGGCGCTGTAGTACGGGACATGAAACTTCAGGATTTTACAACAATGGCTGGGAAATAAATCACTCTGGGAACAAAACCTTGAACTACATCAGATTAGCAAATATATATTTAAAATCACTGATTTACACAGTGTTCCTTTAATCTAGGAATTTGATGTATTAGTATAGTGGGTGGATCATATGACTGCTGGGAGGTATAAAACCCTTGAATAGGGATGTCATCAGATTAACTTGGATGTGATCTCAGGATATCTAGAGCCAGGGTAAGAGGAGGATATACAGGTGTGTATGGTCCTGTGAACACGAGGAAAAGGACCCAGAGCTTGTAGTGATCCAGATTGTGAAATACTACTGAAAGTAGTGATTTATTTTGTTTGGAAAGAGCAAACAACTGTGGCACTCACTCATATCAAAGAAGTCACACCAGCTTGCAGATGATACAGTGCTTAATTCTTTTCTTGTTAAAACATCAGCTGCCACAAAAACCGACCTCTCGTAACCCAGGAAAAAAAAGTTTCATGCAGGTGCACTTCACTTTCTTAACAGGATATTGCACTTAACACCATAACGTCTTTAAATAGTGAAACAATAGAAACCAAATGCAAATAATGAAAAAGTTATAACAATTCAGACATATAATAAAGTGCAGAATATATGTATATTATAACATTGCATTAGCCAGTTTGATGCTAAAAGCGATCACAGTAACAGAACTGGATGACACCTTTGTACTCAAAAATTCAGAGACCAGTACTACAAATAAGGAGTTAGCTCAACCTTATCATTAAAGCCAGGGTAATTAATGGCTTCTAGTTTAAAAATCCCCAAATTTCCTTCAAAAACACGAAGTCTTGCTGTATTTTGACTAACTGCAGTTAGCCCCAGCACTTCAACTGCCCCAGAGATGAGAGGTTAAACTCTATGCAAAGGCATAGAGCGTTCATCCTGAGCTCGGTTTTCAAACCTCTGTCCCATGTACTCTGAAGTGTAACCGTCAGATTCTTGACTCCACCTAACTGAGAAGTCGTTCCAGAGATCCTCTCCTACACTTCCGGGTTCAGTTGCAGTAAATCGATCGGTTCTTTTCAACTGTTTCTTATTTTTGCTGGTATTTGCATCTCTGTCCGGTACAGTAAGTGTGTAGGTAGAGTGCTATAGAAATGGTTTTGTTTTGGTTCCCGACCAGTCGGTCGGTCAGGAACCAAAGTATTTCAGTTAAAAAAAAAAAAAGGAGTTTGTGTGCGGTTCTGGTATCTACGGTTCCGAAAAAAAAAAAAAATTTCCATTTTTTCAACTGACCTGTGACACGGTCAGAACCAATAGGTTCGACAGTCGCCTGGCTTGAACGCTGGTAAGGGTGACTGGTTATTTGGAGGCATGTCTGAGAAACCCCAAAAACCAGGCCCACAGGGTTTCAGCACTGCACTAGTGTGGGAGGCCTTTGCCAAGGCCGATCCCCACCTCATCCAGATTTATTGTCTGGGGTTTGACCACCTCAAGGAAGACTGCCAAATTTGTAAAACTTCCTTAAATCCACTGCTGAAAAGCTTAAGTAGGCTGAAGGAAAGGGAGGCCGAGAAGTCCGCTGACCGGATGGCCAGCCCGGTTCGGTTTCCGGCTTAACCTGAGAGGTGCCTGCTGACCTGGCGATACCCCCTCGAGGCAAGAGGAGAGCCGATCCTGTGGAATCGGTTCCTACAAGAAAAAAACATAAGTCAACCAGTTCGGATCCGGTCTCCATGTTCCAACCTTGACGAAGAAATTGCCAAAGATTGCTATAGTGCAGTCGTGTGGCAGATTCCGACCGAACCGGCACCATCTCGAGACATTTGGTTCAGTCGGACTTACAATTTCCGATTATGACCCTGAAGCTTTTATGAAGGCGAATGGGAAGCGACGAAGACAATGAGGATGAAGAGTATGAAGACCTGGATGAGCCTATCGAACGGACATCTCCTCAGACAGGCCTTCCAATGTGTCTCATCCCAGGCTTTCTGAGTCCCCTCCCACTACCTGTTTTACAGGAAGGTGGTTGACACTTTTCAGCTCCATATGGAAGAAGCCGAACAGGATCAGGAGGAGCCTCACTACATTGAGATGATGGGCGTCTCAGAGTCAAAGGGTGTCTACCCTCTGCACAAGTCCCTGGGAAACAGACCCAAAAATCTTACAACTCCCAACATTCTTACCTCCTGTGGATAAGAAGATGGACAGGAGGTATGCTTTTGTCAGGCCCTGGATGGAATTCCTTACTATTCACTGCAGCCATGTTGGGGTAATGCAAGCTGCAGCCTGTGACAAGGCTAATATTCCTCTGACATCTCACCCCCAGACAAGGATTACAGGAAAGTGGATGCCATGGCTAAGAAGTAGTACCTGTCATCCTCTTTGGGACTGGACAATCCAACTACATAGATATACGGCCAGATACCAGAAGTCTCAGTGGGATACGATTCTGGCACTGGCTAAGAATGCCCCTACCCAGCTAGCCAGTGAGCTGGAGCAGGTGGTTACAGATGGCAATGAAGCTTCTAAGGTACAGTTCCATGCTGCTGTAGACTTGAATGATGTTCATTCTCGAGTTATGGCTACATCTGTTTCCATGAGGAGATTTGCCCAGCTCAGGTGTACCAACTTGTCTCAGAATACCCAGACCAAGGCCATGGATTTTCCTGTCACTGGTAACTCTCTATTTGGGGAACAAACAGGCTTACATGAAGAAGATGGACGAGTACAGGACCACATATAGGAGTGCTGCAGCCAAAGAAGCAGACCACTCCTCAAGGCAGCAATCTAGGTCTGGCAGTGGCAGGCCCTTTCAAAAGCCTTTTACCAGGCCCAGGCTTCCTCCTCTTTCCAGCAGAGGGGTTCTTTGGGGTAAGAGGCAGAAGGGGATGACAAGGGCTGCATCCTCTCAGTCTAAGCCCCTGCCAAGCAGACAGCCTGATGGGTCAGCCAGGGTCGCTCCCCAATCCCTATAGAGGCAGGCTGGCTCACTTCTTCCAGGCCTGAAAGTCTATCACTTCAGACAGGTGGGTTCTGGAAGTGGTGAGCCAGGGTCTTGTTCTCAGCTTCACCAGGTTCCCAAGGCTGAGAGCAAAGGCTTATCCCCTTCCTCTCAGAGGAAACACAGGCCTTGGAGACATAGGTCTCATCTCTGCTGCTCCTGCAAGCAGTGGAAAAGATCCCTCTCATTCACAGGGGAAAGGATTGTACTCCAGGTACTTCCTTACCCTAAAAAGACAGGCGTGGCAACCCATCCTAGATCTATGATACCTAAACAAACACATCTTAAAGCCTAAGTTCAAGATGGTGACTCTGAGACTAATTCTTCCCTCTCTGAGACCAGAAGACTGGCTAGCCTCCCTGGATCTCAAGGATGCCTATTTTCACATACCTATCAGGCTGTCCCACAGAAAGTACCTCAGATTTGAACTGCCCTCAGGCCATTATCAGTTCAAGGCAATGCCTTTCAGGTTAACATCTGCTCCAAGGGTATTCACCAAGTGTCTGGCAGTAGTGGTAGCCTTCATCAGAAAACAAGGCATCTTACTGTTCCTGTACCTGAGCAGATTGGCTCATAGTAGGCCAGTCTCCAGACCAAGTCTGGTCAGCTCTAAGAGCCACTTGAAACCTTTTGGACTCCCTAGGATTCATCCTGAATCTGGAAAAGTCCATCCTGGAGCCTACCAGCTTCTCACATTTATAGGAGTGGAGCTGGGCACTGTTCAGGCCAAGGCCTTTCTCCCTTCCCAAAGGGTCCAGTCTCTCATCAATCCAGCTTCCTCTTTTCATCCACTTGTCTCAGCCAGCCAGACATTTTGCAGCCGTAGGCCATGTGGCAGCATGCACTGCAGTGGTGCAGGGAGCAAGGTTACAGATGAGATATTCAATTCACCTGAGAGCCTTTGGTCTCAGAGAAAAGATTCCCTCTCAAGTTGGTTCCAGTGTCTCTAACTCTGGTTCAAGCCCTTCAGTGGTGGCTGGAAGAGGGCAATTTGAGGCGAGGGTTCCTTTCCTCACCAGGTGCCCACAGTGATTCTCACCACAGCTTCCCTACTGGGGTGGGGAGCCCATCTGGATCAGCACACGGCTCAGGGGACTTGGTCTCCTCAAGTCCCTTCTGCACATAAACCTGCTTGAACTCAGGGCTGTCTTTCTGGCAGTCCAGACATTTCGAACATGATCCAGGGAAAGTGGTGCAGATCAGGACAGACAACACCACAACCATGTGGTACATCAACAAGCAGGAGGGCACTCGGTCTTTGGCCTTATGCACGAGGCCATGAAAATATAGGCTCTAATTTACTCCTGCAAGCTTCCCTGGTTGCTGTGCTTCTCCCAGGAAAGACAATGTACTTGCAGATGCTCTCAGCAAGATTTCTCAAGGTCACCACGAATGGTCCCTGAATCCTCTAATTCTTCAAATCATTTTCAAGAGATGGGGCACTCCAGAGATAGGTCTCTTTGCAGCCCCAGACAACCATCAACTACCCTGTTCTGCTGCAGACCTCCTCCTCCTGGGGTCGGTTCCTCTGGATGCTCTCCTGTTGGATTGGACCAACAAGTTTCTCTATGCTTTTCCTCTGATATTCAGATCAGATCCCAACCTTACACAGTGATTCTGGTAGCTCCGGACTGGGCCAGACAACCTTAGTATCCTCTACTGTTGTCACTGTCAGTGACAATACCTCTGTGCCTTCCCAGGCAGTTCAATCTCCTCACCTTGTCCCAGGGGAGGATCCTGTACCAACCTTCACTCTCTCAGGCTCAAGGCTTGGTTCTTGAAGAGCTAGAGTATGCAGGCCTGAATATTTCCCAGTCAGCTCTGGATATCCTCAAGGCTAGCAGAAAGCCTTCCACTAGAAAAACTTACAGTTCCAAATGGAAGAGGTTTGGTTTCGGTGTACTCAGAGGCACATCCTGCGGACTCAGCTGATAGTGCCATTGCCCTGGATTATTTGGTGCATCTTAATAGCTTGGGCCTTCGTCCTGCCACTGTCAAGGTGCATTTGGCAGCTATTTCTGCTTTCATTTCGGCGGGAAGTCTCTTCCTAGCCTCCCATCCAGTCTTCAAAGATTTTTCAAAGGGCTGATTCATATCAACCCTCCTTTCAGAATCCCATTCCCATGTGGGATCTGAATATTGTATTGCACAGCTGATGCAGCCCCCTTTGAGCCTCTTTGTTCAGCTGAACTTAAGTACCTGGCTTGGAAAACTGTATTCCTGGTGGCTATCACCTCTGCCAGGAGAATCAGTGAATTACAGGCCTTATCAGTGGAACCTGATTTCATCTCATTTCACAGGGACAAGGTGGTCCTTTGCACAAATAGGAAGTTCCTTCCTAAGGTGGTATCAGATTTTCACCTGAACCAATCCATGACATTGCCTGTATTCTTTACTGACCACTACTCCTCTGGAGAGAGGAGTTGCACAGTCTTGATGTTAAAAGGGTTCTGAGTTATTATATAGAATCCACAAAACCCACAGAAATGACTGTTCTCAGCTGTTCCTTACTTTTTGGAGAAGTGGGTAAAGGAAAACCTGCCACTAAAGAGAACTATTGCTAGATGGATTGTTTCTTGCATACAGTTCTGCTATTCAAAATTGGGAAGGAGCCTCCATCAGGCCTGAGGCTCACTCCACCAGAGTACGGCTGCTTGGTGGCAGCTGCCGGGATATACCTTTAGTGGAAATCTGTAAAAGCAGCCACCTGGAAGACTGTTCACACATTTACCAAGCATTATTCCTCGACATTCAGTCAAGAAGTGATGCTAGGTTTGGCACAGCAGTGCTGCAGATCTTGTTCCCAAAACAGGTTCTGTAGGTTCCCTGAATCCTGGGGGTACTGCTTGGTAGTCTGCAATTAGTCAGAAATACAGCAAGACTTCATGTTGTTTGAAGAAAAAATTACTCACCCTTAGTAATGTTGTTTCTTCTAATGGAACCTTGCTGTATTCTGACCTCCTCACTCCCTGCCTCCCTCTTGGAACCTAGTTGTTTTGGGATGTGGGTGGGCAGGTGTAGTGCTACACTCCAGGGGTGTACTGGTTGTTTTCTTTATCCTTTTGATTATAATTTATCTACCTACTTGAATTCTTTTGGGGGCCTCAACTTGAATCTTCATACCCTAATTCTTTACATATATGGCCTTTTGGTGAAGATTCTAAAACAATTTCTGGATTGTTAGAAAGTTAGTTTAGGGCTTGTAGGAATCTGATGGCTACACTTCAGAGTACATTGGACAGAGGTTTGAAAACCAAGCTCGAGATGAACATTCTATGCCTTTGCATAGAGTTTAACCCTCTCATCTCAGGGCAGTTGAAGTGCTGGGGCTAACTGCAATTAGTCAGAATACAGCAAGACTCCATTAGAAGAAACAACATTACTAAGGTGAGTAATTTTTTCCTTCATGGCAATATATGATTGGTGTCGCCTCCTCTAGGTCCAACCTTAGCTTTTCTATCCTGTAAACAACCATGTGTGGTTATCAGGATTACTCATGCTGTTTGAGGGCCCTAATGTGTTCTCCACACTCTCTTTAATTGTGCCACATTTGGTGCCTCATTTGCAGGATGCTAGATATATAACACAGCATGAATCACAATTAATAAAATCATTTATTTTAAAAAGCTTGCCATCTATGGGGTTGTGAAAACTATTAGTAACATTAACATTTACACAATATTTACATATCTGGCATTTAAAACACTCATTTGGCAATAGAGTAATGAATCTGAGTGTATGATGGTATTGGGAGCGTGGGGGTGGCTGATAACTATGAGTGAGCCTATTGCCAAGGTTAGTGGAGCACTTATAGACCATACATGGTGGTATGCTAACAAAGGAGCCAATTTGTCCTCAGTTTGTAGTATAAACCAATGCTGGCATAAAATATTCTCCATCTGTTTTGACTACACACTAAAAGTGGTGATGACATTTAGCCTATCTGAGTTCTGTCTGGAGGACATATTACCAGTAAGCAAAATTTCTCTAGCTAGATTGTAGCATGATTCCTCGCTCAGTAACATCAGACTGACTGTAGCTCTGTGACAAAATCTGTTCTGCAAATCATCAGCCCGCTGTTCGAACTCTACTACTGCACTACAGTTCCTGCAGGCTTGAATGATCTGACTTTTGGGGACTGACCTAACAGTATGTCTCATGTGACAAGAACTAGCCAGTAAAACTGTATTCAGTTGGTTTTGATACAGTGTAGTTTCAACACCATTATATGAATCTTTCATAATGCAGATGTCTAAAATTAAATTTTTACTGTCTCGATACAAACTGTAAAGCGCAAATGAGGTTAGTAGATTCCAAATAATCAACAAACAAACCCAATTCATCTCTTGTATCCTGCCAAATCAAAACACAATCATCAGTGTATCACAATAGCATTCTGATTGTTACCTTTTCATCGTAACACCAAAATTCAGGTTCTGTAGTTAGTGCCTGAAGTTCACTGATTCTTCTAGCAGAAGTTATAGCCACCAGAAATATGATTTTCCAGATGAAAGACTTTAGTTCTACTGTAGTTATAGGCCTCGAAGGGGGAAACATTAACCCTGGAGGTTACCAAATAAAGATCCCATGCTGGAACTGGTGTCCTGATTTGTGAGTCTGTGTGGTTTAACCCCTTGAAAATCTTTTAAACTTGGTGTGTGACAGTAAGGGTTTTTTATTTGTCTTGGACTAATACATAGCAATTGCCGAGATATGCACTTTAAAGATGCTGGTTTTAAACCAAGTGATTTTAAAAGGCATTAGATAGTTCAACATTCATGGAATCTCTGCACGGTGCATTTTCTGGCTTGTTAGTACACCAAAATGGAGAATCATTTCTACTTTATTTATTTGTTTGAAAATTGGTAACCATGAAAGGCACACTGATCCAAGGCTCATTTCCAGGTGTGATCTGGGGAAAGAGAACAGGAGGTACAATAAAATAAAACACAATATCCATGCTTAGTACACTCAATACAAATAAGGTGCAATCAAGTACACTATAACATAGTACAAGTGCAAACAAAAGCAGCGAGGCACAGTGAGCAAGTAACGTACCAATAGAGAACGCCACATGGGAATGGTGGCAATGCAGAGTAGGAGGCAGGAGCCTGATACAAGCTGAGGTGGAACCCAGGAGGAGTCCCAACATCACGGAAAGGAGGGGCTTCAAACAGGGAGGTCAGGGTGAGGATGACAAAAGCAGGTGGGTGTAAGGAGGAGTTTATCTGGTGCCTGGGGAACCAGGGAGGAGAGATGGAGTAGGAGTAGAACAGGTTCCAGATAGAGGAGGTGATAGGAGAAGGTTGACTGCCCATCGAGGCATGAGGGTGAGGAATGGAGAAGGTGCGAGGATCCCTGGAGCAAAGGTATTATAAGGCAGAGGAATGGAGAGGTGAGGACAGGTAAGAACAAGGGACCCAAACCAGTATTTGAAATGTAGGAAGCACAGCAGGATTCTGCTGTGCATGTTTTCTTGGTAGATGGTTTTCTGGCTTCTTCAAAACTTCAAGTACCTGTGTTGACAGGTTTAGTTCTGAAAAGTGAATGGATGCCAGGTTTGGAAGCATCACCTGACTGGGTTAAAAGATTTGTGCACAAGGACAGAGGATAATTTTCCCGGACATTTGTAGGAGGAGAGTACCAAGGTGTAGCTGTCTTGTTCTGTCTGGTGCTATTAGGATCATGGTTGCTCTGTCTGCCTAACCTTTAGGAGTACTCTCAGTAATAAAGGAAGAAAGGGATGGCATACAGAAGCAGCGGTTCCTCAGTGGAGCTCAGAGCATTCTGTAGTTATGTACCCTGAGATGGGGCTCTGCAGCAAACGTAACACTCCAGAAACTATTAGTTCATCATGAGCAGCCTTATAGAGGCTGTACATGAGGATATAATGGTTGACTCCCCAAAACTTGTAAACATACAAACAACAGAAAAGGTTTTCCGGCACTCAAATACCATTGGTAACCCTGTGCTGAGACACTTAAATTGGTACATAAGTACCTGATAATACCACCCAAAAAGAAAATCAATAACCAGAGTAGCAGCAGCTATTTAGGAAGTCAATGTTTCATTTCTCTCCACATAAAAAATGTTAATTCACTAAAGACAAGGGCGATTCCAGACGAATGGAGGAAGGCTGATGTAATCCCACTGCACAAGTGACAGCAGGAGGAGGCTAAGCAGTTACAGACAAGTCAATAATGGAGTCCCTGCTGAAGGGAGACTGATGGAGTATCTGGAGACATAAGGCTACAAGAAAAAATTACCTTAGTAATTAAATTTCTTCTAATGGAGTCTTGCTGTATTCTGACAATTGCAGTGATTCCCAACCTTTGAACTGCCCCAGAGAACAAAGTTAACTTTCTATGCAGCATAGACTACTGAGCTCAAGCTCAGTTGAAGTCTCTGTCTGGAGTGTTTTGAACTTAAACTGTCCAATTCTTACGAGCCCAACTAACTAAAGATTCTATGTGAAATTGTAAAAATTCCTACTAGCCAACTGGCTGAAAAAGTTTTGGATTCCCATGGAAGACTCAAGTCAGAAACCCAAAACCAAAACCAATCTACTACAAATAACAATAATAAATCAGCACCCAAACAAAAGGAGGAGGGTGCAAGCAGAAAACACACCTGGGTGCAACACTGCATCTGACCACCCACTTCCAAAAACAGGTTCTGAGAGGCAGGAGGAGGTCAGAATACAACAAGACTCCATCAGAAGAAACATAATTACTAAAGTGAGTCATTTTTTCTTCAAACAACATGAAGTCTTGCTGTATTCTGACAATGCAGACCAAGCAGTACCTCCATGGAGGAGGGACAGAACCTACTTTGAGAATAGGCTCTGAAGTACTGCTGTGCCAAACTGAGCATCACTCCTAGCCTGGATATCCAGAGGGTAATGCTTGGTAAAGGTATGTACTGTTTTCCAGGTGGCTGCTTGACAAATTTCAAGAGAGGGATCCTGGCAGCAGCCAGGAAGCAGCTGTACCTCTCGTGGAATGAGCCCCTCAGGCCTGAGGGGTGGAGTTTTTCCCAGTTTTCATAGCAGCATTGTATACAAGACACAATCCACCTAGCAACATATCTTTTGGTGGCAGGTTTACCTTTCCCACTTCTCCATAAGTGAGGAACAACTGGAGGAGTCAAACCTGTGACCCTTGGTATGCTCTATGTAGTAACTATGGGCTCTTTTAACATCTAAACTGTGTAGCCTCCTCTCCTGAGGAAGAACATCAGTGAAGAAAACAGGAAGAGACATAGACTGGTTTAAATGGAGTCTGAAACCACTTTGGGCAAGAACCTTCTATTGGTTCTAAGGACCACTTTATCCCTGTGAAATGAGATAAACTCAGGTTCCACTGACAGGGCTTGCAATTCACTGACACGCCTGACAGAGGTAATACCAGAACACAGTTTCCAAGTCAAGTACTTAAGCTCTGCTGAAGACATGGAAGCTTAAGGGGGTTGCATAAGTTGAGCAATGCAAACATTCAAATCCCAGGCAGGGCAGGGTCTCTAAAAGGAGGATTGGTGTGAAGCAATCCTTTAAAAAATTACAGAACACAGGATGGGAAGATAGTGAGGAAGACTTCCACAGACAAAAATGCAGAAACAGCTGACAAATGTACCTTTGAGAGTAGCTGATCTGAGGCCTAGCCATTAAGGTGGACCATATAATCCAGAACCATAGGCAATCCAGCAGAGTCTGAAGAAAAGCTTCTTAGAACACCAAATGCTGAATCTCTTCCATTTGCAGTTATAAGTCTTTCTGGTGGAGGGCTTTCGAGAAGCCTTGAGGATATCCGGAACCTCTTGGGAAAGATGCAGATCTGCAAACTCTAACTCTTCAAAACCATGCCTTCAGATTGAGAGACTGAAGATTGGGGTACCAAATCCTTCCCTGAGAGGTTGTTAACAGGCTGTAATTCCTGGGAAGAGACAGGGAAGATGGACTGCTAGGGACAGCAACAGGGGTACCAGGGCTGTCTGGCCCAATCTGGAGCAATCAGAATCACCTTGCAAGGTTGAGACCTTATTTTGACCAAAACTTTGAACAGGAGTGGGGGAGGCGTGAAACTTCCCTTCCCAATTCAGAATCAGGGCGTCCAGAGGGAATGAGCCCATGACTGGAGGTCTGCAACAAAAGAGAGGGAGTTGGTGATTGTCTGGGGCTGCAAAGAGATCTATCTCTGGAGTGCCCCACCTTGAAAAAATCACTTTCAACACCTGAGGGTCCAGGGACCACTGTGATGGCCCTGAGAGATCCTGCTTAGTGCATCTACTAGCACATTGTCCTTGTCTGGAAGGTGAACTGCTACAAGAGAGGTTTGCAGGGAATAAGCCAGGGACCACAACTTCATGGCTTCTGTGCACAAGGCCGTGGACCGAGTGCCTCCCTGCTTGTTGATGTATCACATGGCGGTGGTGTTGTCCGCTCTGCTTGAACCACCTTGTTCTGTACTGACTGAGAGAAGCTTTTAGGCCAGAAAAACTGCCCTGAGCTCTAGGAGATTGATGTGGAGAAGGTTCTTGGGGACACAGCCCCTGGGCAGTGAGGGACCCCAGATTGGCCCCCAGCCCAGAAGAGAAGTATCCGTGGTAAGGACCACTGAACAAGGCATAGAAACAAAAGTAACACCTTGTCTTAAATTGTCCTGATCCTGCCACCATTGGAGGGCTTGGATCAAGGTCAGAAGTCACTGGGATCAGTTTGGTAAGGGAATCCTTCCTCTGAGAACAAAAGCTCTCAGGTGGAACTGAATATCCCTCATCTGGAATCTTCCCCTTGGACCACTGCTGTTGAAGCTGCCATGTGGCCCAAGAGCTGGAGAAATGCCCTGCTGGTCGAGACACCTGAAGGCTGAAGGAAGAAGCCAGTTCTATAAGAACTCTTGCCCTTTCCAGGGAAGAAGGCTCTTCTTTGACAGTATCAGCTCTGCCCCTATAAAGGTAAAGCTGGACTGGTTGAGAACTGACTTGGGAAGGTTGAGAAGAAATCCTAGAAAGTGAGCACTTGCTGGATCACTTGCAGGTGACACTTGACTTGGTCTGGAGACTGACCCACTTGTGTCGTCTAGATATGGAAAAATGGAAATCTTTGCTTTCTTAGAAAGGCAACTACTACTGCCAGGCACTTTGAGAAAACCTTGGAGCTGAGGTTAGACCAAAGGGCATTGCTCTGAACTGATAGTGGCCTGAGGGCAACTCCTGACCTGAGGTACTTTCTGTGAGCACCTGATGGGAATGTGAAAGTAGGCATCTTTGAAGCCCAGGGAGGCTAGCCAGTCCCCTGGCCTTAGAGGAAGGACTATTCCCAGAGTTACCATCTTGAACTTTGGTTTTAAGAGATGTTTGTTTAGATATCTTAGGTCTAGGATGGGTCACCACTCCGTCTTTTTGGGGTCAGGAAGTACCTGGAGTACAGTCCTTTGCCCCAGTGTGGGATGAGTACTCTCTCTATGGCTCTTAAAGCTAGGAGAGAAGAAACCTCTGCCTCTAGGGCAAGGGTTTCTGAGAGAGTTGCAGGTGGAAAAGATCTGGTTCTCATCTTTGAAATTATTTGAAGCTGAGAACCAGTCCTTGACCTACTACTTCCAGGACCCACTTGTCTGATGTAATAGACATCCAGTCCTGGACAAAGTAAGCCAGCCTGCCCCCTACTGGAATAGGAGAGTCGACCGGGCAGGCCCATCAGGTGTCTGCTTGGCAGGGGCTTTAGGCTGAGGATGTGGATGCAGCCCTGCTCATCCCCTTCTGCCTCTCCCTCTGAGAAAAGGAAGAAGAGGCCTGTGCTTGGTAAAAGCGGCCTTTGAAAAGGCCTGCCCCTGTCACTAGACTGCTGCCTTTGAGGAGTTACCTGCTTCTCCTTGGCCTGAGCACTCCTGTATGGTCCTATACTCGTCCATTTTCTTCATGTAATTCTCTGCCTGCTCCCCAAACAGAGAATTACCCACCACAGGGAAATCCATGGCCTAGTCTGGATATCCTGTGAGGCTAGTACATCTGAGCCAAGCCATGCTCCGAAGAGCCACAGATGTAGCCATGACTCTTGATGACACATCATTGGAGTCCACAGCAGCATGAAACTGAACCTTAGATGCCTTAATCCCATCTGCAGCCACCGCCTCCAGCTCCTTGGCTAGCTGGGGAGGCCTGTTTAGCCAATGCCAGTACAGTGTCCCACCTGGACTTTACCTGGTTGTATAGGCCATGTAATTTGCCTGTCTGAGTCCCAAAGAAGATGCCATTTACTGCTTCTTTGCCATGGCATCAATCTTCCTGGAGTCCTTATCTGGTGGGTGTGAAGCCAAGGGTATATTTGCCTTGTCAAAGGCAGCAGCCTACACTACCCCAACATGGCTGTATTGCTGATATAAGAACTCCGTGTCTGAGCCTGAAAGTGTATACCTCTTGTCCATTCTTCTATCCACAGGAGGTATAGTGTTAGGAGACTTTAGGATTGTTTGTGTCTGTTTCTCAAAGGATTTGTGAAGGGAATAGACAGTCTCCTGGACTCTGGGATGTCCATCATCTCTACATAATCAGGCTCCTCTTGATCTTCCACAGCCTCCTCCATAGGAAGCTGGAGGTTTCAGCCACCTTTCTGTAGAACATAAAGTGAAGGGGACTCAGAAAGCCTAGGAAGGAAACACCTGAAGGTCTGTCTGGGGAGATGTCCAGTTCCACAGGCACATCGGACCTCACTTCCATCATCATCCTCAAATTCCCTTCCTCTTCAAATTCCAGTTCATAAAAATCTTCGAGGGTATAATCTTGAACTGGGGAACCAACCGAACCGAACCCCTGCCAGAAGGAACGGATCGGTAGGAACGGATGGGAAGCGATTCCACAATCTGAATCGCTCTGGCTATCTCTTCGGCCAGTCGGAACATGAACCTCTGGATCCGAACAGGTCAATTTGTCTTTGTGTTTCTTTTTGTTGGAACCCGATCCTCAGAATGGCTCTCCTTTTGCCTAAAGAAGTATCGCCCTGGTCACAGGGCACTCCTTTAGTTCAGTCGAAACTGAACCGGGCTGGCCATCCGGGTCAGCGGACTTCTCAGCCTCCTCTTCCCTCAGTCTACCTAATCTCTTCTCAAGGGTAGATTTGGGAAAGTTTTACATATTTGGCAGTCTGAATCGAGTTGTTCAAACCCCAGACAATAAACACAGGTGGTGCGAGGATCGGCCTTAGCAAAGACCTCCCCACACTCACTGCAGTGTTGAAACCCAGTGGGCCTGTTTTTTTCTTGGGTTTCTCAGACATGGCCAACCTAACCAACTCTACTCCTTTTATGGCAACCGCCAGGCAAGACTCTTATCGGTTCCTAACCATGTCACACGGGTATTGGGAAAAACACACAAACACGTTTTTAGAACTGATAAGAATCGTAACCACACTCTAAGTAAAATACACAAACACAATATTTCACTATCAAATGGCCGGTTCAGCTGAACCAAGCCGGACTTTTACAAGTTTCACAGAAAAAGAAAATTCCTATCTAGTACTCACGGCACCACAGACAGAGACTGAACCGACTATGCAGATACTTTTCGGTTTAAAAAACGATAAAACTGAAACTTTAACCGACTTTGAACCGAGCTGAAGGAGAAATCTCCGGGTGACCGTTCAGTGAGGCAGAGTAAAGAATCTGACAGTTTAAGTTCAAAACACTCCTGACAGAGACTTCAACCGAGCTCGAGCTCAGCATTCTATGCCCTGCATAGAAAGTTAACTCTTTGTTCTCTGGGGCAGTTCAAAGGTTGGGAATCACTGCAATTGTCAGAATACAGCAAGACTTCATGTTGTTTGAACCACCTTCACACAGCTTCACAGGAGGTCTTGTCAAACAAATCTCATAGATTTCTTTGGGTAATCAGGGAAGTGGATCATGGGAGGCAGTGGTTGTGGCCTATCTGGACTTCAGTAAGGCCTTTGACACTGTACCACAGGAGGCTGACAAACTTAGCAGCCACATAATTGGGGAGAAAGTGATACACTGGGTATCTGACTGGTAAAGCAAAGGGTGATGGTAAAAGCAGTCACTTGGAGGATGGGACGGTGGGAGAGTGACCAGTGGAGTACCACAGAAATAAGTACTCAGCCCTGTCCTCCTTGGTGTCTTTATAAGTGATACTGCTAAGGAACTGGAGGGAAGGTGTGTTTCTTTGCAGATTACACAACATCTACAACAGGGTGGACATCCAGGAGGGTGGAGAGAATGCAAAGGGATCTGGAAAAATGAGAGGAGTTGGTTTAAGGAGAGGTAGCTGGGTTTCAATGCCAAAAGTGTAAAGTCATGCACCTGGGGCACGGTAACCTGGGGACTGTGTATAAAATGGGGAGTAGTTACAGTTACAAAGCAAAGAGGGACCTCGGGGTGATCAAATCTGATGCTCTCAAGGTGGCACAGCAGTAGACAAGATGAGATGGATGCTGGGATGCATGAGAGCTGGGACCTCTAATGTAGGAGAAGGAGATGGTGTTGCCTCTGTATCGCTCACTGGTGAGACTCCACCTGGAGTACTGTGTTCATTTCTGGAGGCTACATCTCCACAAGGACATCAACAGGGTGGTGGTGGTGGTCCAGGAGGAGCTACTAAAATGGTGCAGGATTTGCAAGAGAAGCCGATGAGGACAACTGCAAGAGCTGGGCATGTGCACCCTGGAAGAGAGAATAATAATAACTTTATTTTTAAGGTGTCTTTCTAAAACCAAGGTGCCAAACATGACTGACATATCATACACTACAAATTCTTTAAAATATATAAAACAAACGTAAAATCACAATAATCAAACTGACTTCAATCAGCAAATGCTTGTGTCCATAAATAAGTTTTTAAGGCCTGTTTAAATCCCTCCATGGTCCTACACTCACATAACTGATGGGGTAGAGAATTCCAGAGGGTGGGAGCAGTGAACATAAAAGCTCAGCCAGCAGATCTCAAACGCACTCTCAGCATCTCTAACAACCCCTGTCAGCTGAGCGGAGCGACGACAGGCTGTAAGGAACCAGGAGCTCTTTCCGATAATCCAGTCCCTGTCCATGCAGGGCCTTTAAAAGTCAATAGAATGACTTTAAAGGTAATCTTCCACCATATCGGGCAGCCAGTGCAGTTCACGCAGCACCGGAGAAATATGACTAAACCGAGATGTACCAGTCAAAAGTCGGGCCGCAGCTGCTCTGCACCAGCTGAGGTGTGATTTTCACCCCAGATAGCCCTAGGTATAGGGGATTGCAATAGTCCAAACATGTGGAAACAAAGGCATGGATCAGCATCGGAAGATCACCGGGAGAACTAGGTGCTTAATCCTGGAGATATTTCTCAGATGGTAAAACTAGGATTTGATATTGGCAGACACTTGGGTATGCAGGGTAAGCCCATCATCAAAGATTACCCCCAGGTTCTGCACCTGTTCACAGGTCAGAAGAGAACCCCAAGGCAAAGAGCCAGAGGGAAATGATTGAGACCTATAAGTACCTCACAGGGGCAAACAAAGTGCAGGAGGAGCCTCTTTAAAAGGAGAAAGGAACACCAGTAAATGAGGGCACGCTATGAAACTTGAGGGGAGTTTAAGGTGATGTGAGGAAATATGTCTGCACACAAAGGTGGTAGACACCTGGAACAACCTGTCAGAAGTGAGGTAGGGTGAATATAGTGGGAAGCTTCAAGCATCCGTGGGATAGGCACATGGGTATTATGAAAAGATGTAAGGGAGGAGGGTGGGATAATTGTGACCAAGCAGGGTCCAGGGTGTAGTGTTAGGCAGAGAAAACAGGACAGACTAGATGGGCTTACTGGTCCTTTTCTGCCAGCACTTCTATGTTTCTCTGTTTCTGGTAATTTGTTGTGTCAAGACTAGGATTTTCCCAAGTGTAGAAATTTTCCTGAATCACTGTCCAGGGTGCTGTAGAAAAGGCTATCTTTGCCATTTCACATGCCACAGTTTAGGACTGTAGTGTGGATACTGAGAACTAGTCCGGCCACTATAGCTTTTCTCCACTTTCTTATCAAATTCTGTTGCAGATGGAAACAATTGTAATATCTTTGTACTCATTGGATGGGGACTCTTTTTATTGACTTCGTCCCCAAAATGCTTAAACTATTCCGATTCCTAACTGTAGAATTAGTTTCTACAGCAGGGATATTATCCTTTGCTGCCATACCCCTAAGGAATGCAGAATATGAGGAAAGTCTTCCAGAGATCAGGGGTTAACCCCATCTCCTCATCATCTGTGACTTCAGGAATAATAGAGTCATCCTCCTTTTCAAAATGTTGTTCCTCCTCTGTGAATCCTTGATGCTTGTTCTTTCATTTGATTTGATTTGTATACGGTAGAGTACACTGGGATACAATCCCTTTTACAGGTACAACCATGGTCAGTCAAAAATCGTACAAAACTTCATAAGACAGAATTATACATAATACAAAACATACTTAAATAGGAATATAAATTCCACGTCTACACATTAATATTGATTTAAAAACTCTAATACATTTCAAACTATTGTGCAAAATCCATGTCACAGAAACTGTAATTGCATAGCTGATACATCCAACCAAAAAGATATCAATCTAGATAACATCTGCACTAGACAAGTTCATAAAGTGTGTTTTCAAGGCTATAGTAAATGATCCATAACTACCCATACCATATCATTCCATATTTTAGGTGCACAGTATACAAGCGATCCACTGTCCTCTTAATGTATACATGAATGGAATTCTTAACATAGTTGGATCCCTTGATAATCTACTATGTAATTTAGAGCTGGAAATCACAAGCTGATTTTTTATTTTAAAGTGTACCCTGTTTGTTGTGTTTTATAAACAAATTTAGACAATACAAGCTTGGGACAATATTCAACTAATAACCATTCAAGATTCTCCAATATAGTACAATGATGTACATTATTGGGTATTAGTAATGCAAATCTTCCTATTTTATGCAACAATACCGATTTCTGCCTTAATGTAGTATAAGGAGCATTATCCACCACTACTGAGGCATAGTTCAAAATAGGCAACAGACATTGATTAGCTATTGCCAGATGTGCCTCATCTGTCAAAAAACTGTGCAACCTGTATAATAAAGCAATTTTAGAATGTATTTTAGATGTAACAGCATGTATATGTGACTCAATGTTGAATTTAAACTACCCCAAGTACTTAAAGCTGTTTACATTTACGTACAAAACCCCATCTAACGACTCAACTTCTAAACTAGAACCAACAGCTTTTAACTTAATAGGAGTACCAAATACCATGTTTTTGCTTATTTAATAATAATGTATTATTTATCAACCAGTTTTGCATTGCTTTAAGTTCCTTAGTCAGAGTCACACTGAGCTCTGACAATGTTCTCCATGACAAAAGACAACAGCGTCATCTGCATACATAACAACATGTGCATCCTTAATAGGTGAAGTAACTGAATCAAAAGATAGAAAATAAGATTGGCCCCAGTATGGAGCCTTGTGGGACTCCACACTTGACCAAAGCCTTATCAGATAAGCTACTTCCAATCTTTACCATCTGAAACCTGTTTGAGAGATAGCTTGATACCTAAGACAATACTGAGTCCCCACCCCTGTATATCTAAGTCTCTCAACTAGAAGGGAATGATCCACCAAATCGAATGCCTTGGTCAAGTCCCACGAGCGTGGCTCCAGTCAGGCATCCCCTTCCATGCCCTCATGGACTCGCTCGTGAACTCACTGACACTCTCAACACCTCTCCTTTCCTGAAACCATGCTGACATTGTGATAGTAGACCATGTGTTTCCACAGTCAGACAGTTGCCCCAAAACAATCTTTTCCTGTAATTTAGATAAAGCGACAGAATAGAGACTGGTCTGTAATTTATAAATTCACTAGTTAAACCTGCCTTATGGATTTGAATTACATAAGAATATTTCCACAGGTCAGGTACTTCTCCCAAACAGAAAGACAAATTAAAAATCAGGCTGACAGGGTATGCTAACTCTGCTGAAGCTTAATGTAGCAATTTATGAGACAGACCATTGAAGCCACAGGATTTATCTTTCTTAAGTTGTTTCAGAAGTTTAAACACCTCTGAATGCATGACTGCCTTTAAATAAAATTCTGGATTATCCATACAACTCACTATGATATTATCAACTAAACATGGTTTGTAAGAATGGCCAAATTTGTCTGAATTCTTCCATGGAGGGCATCTGAGCATCACTAGCACTTTGGATGATGGGCTCATCTGACTTCTTTTAGGCTCCAAGTGTTTTCTTTTTTAGTCTTAAGGCTGGTGTGAGAGGATTTCTCCTCTACCTGACTTTTCTTGAAGTCCTTTTATCTGAACATTCCTCAGCTGATTTATGCTTTAGACTGGTGTTTAGGGAAGCTTTTTAGGTGACATTTTTAAAGAAATAGTTTCAAGCTCTGTAATGCTGGAGCACTCTTTGAAGCTAGACAGAGAGGCTGGAGCTGATTGCCTTTAGCTTGTCTCTTTTATGTGTCTTAGGACAAAACTCTTTGCACATATCACAGCTTGCCCAGTCATGATCTATGTTTAAACACTTGTAGCACTCTGTATGCCTGTCTGCCTTAGGCAAACAGTGGCTACACTTTAGCACTTTTAAAACCTGTGTGCCCAGTAAATGTTTTAGACTTTTGTTTGGAACCTGACTCAGACATGAGATCAGAGAAAGGCACCACTGTAAAAGTTCTGACCTCAGTTGTTGAAAGCAGGTAATTTTATATTGACCACAGTCTTTGTGAAATATCTAATTTTAATACATTTGACTGCAGTTGCTGTAAGTCGAAAATGGTTTATCATCCACATGAGTTGTGGACCAACCAATTATGAACACTCGATCACAAGCACTGTGAGCCAAAATAACAATGTAAAGTGCTCTAAAAGTGAGCAACAGCACTTTAAAATATTTTTATTTAAAACAGGACAGTTAAAATGAATCATGAGGCTGTAAAAATAAGTGCAGACTCCACTAGTCACTATGAAAAAGCATCTAGGACACAGTTCCCAGTACCATGGTGAACCATGTAAAACATTAAAAAACAGCAACTTGTGCTAAAACAGACTGGAAGAGAAAATATGAATTGCTAAATAAACTTGATACTTTTTAAAATAATAACTCATGATTTAGCTGTTGAATAAGCAGAGGCACCATCTCAGTGACCACTCTTCAATGAAACTACAGATCTGCGATTGGAATGCTGAGAGGCTTGAGACCAACACAGTGAGAGAGCATCTCTGAAAAGAGTCTATGTTCTGAGGTACCATATTCCCAACAGAGATGATGCACGAGTTTTACTGGTTGTTCTAATTCTTGTAGTAGAAATCAGTTTTATTAAAGTACATACTGAAGTGCATAGTTGCCCTCTGGGCTCAGGAAATGAATTGTTGTGCTTCTTCAGAGCAATGAAGTAAACTAATAAACTCTGAGGTTCTACTCAATATGTTTTGTGGTTATACTGCAAAAATAACAATATACAGTTAGTCTTATGGGGATGTAAAAAAACAGTTTCTGTAGCACTCCATGTTGTCAATGGGTAATCAAAACAACTGGGTATAGTGCACCTAACGGAGAATGGCACAGGCCAAGCTTTAGAATGTTGGGCATTTGAGGATTCCATGCAGCAGCAACTCCTCAGTTTAGCTGTGCCAGTTGAAGAGGGACAGAGTTACTTTTATCTTCCCTCAAAATTTCAAGTTTCAAGATTTCAAGACTTTGCTGAAAGGTTTTTGTTTGTCTCAGAGGTGTTGCAGTCTCCTTCTTACATGGAAGGAGCCAATTGCTTTCCTCCTACAGATCTTCCAGGGATTAGGTGTGTATCTGGGGGTGGAGCTGACAAACTGTCAGTAACTTCCAACAGGAGGAAGGGTTAAAAGGTCAGGTTAGTTGATATCTTGGAGGTGGAAGACTAGGGTTTGCTGGCCAAGGCACCTAGCTTCACCTGAGCTCTTTTCTTCTAGGTTGCTTGAAAGGACAGAGCAAAGAACCTTACCAGAGCAAGGGAAAAGATTAAGGCTTCTTTTGGCTAAGCAGATTTACTGTGTGTTGTTATTTTTATTTTATATTCACAGGATTGTTACTGTTTGTTACTAACATTTTATTGCTTTATTTTTCTCTGATTAAAATTTGTTGTTGCTGGGTATACATTCTGCTGGATTATTACAGGGTGTGCCTACAGGTGTGTGTTTACAGATTACTGCTGTACTCTTCAGATTCAAATTGTCTTTTGCAAGGTATATCTTCTGTTACTGCTTTATTTTTCTCTGTAGCAAAGTGTTTCTTACGGGTATATCTTCTGTGAAATTATACAAGTGGTATTTCACAGTGTTATCAATCATTAGGATAAGCTTTCAGGGCTACTGCATTTGTTGCTGGCTGGTTGTTTCTGCTCTTACCTCCTTGTTTCTTTCATCCGTGGTCCTTCTTTTCGGCAGGGAAAGACCCAGCCACCCACCCCATCCCCAACCACCCCACACTACACTCCTTTTATAGGGTAGCACAGTCATGACATTTCCTACAGCAAAGCAGGAAGGGGCAGATAGGGAGGGTATCCACACAGTGGCCTCATTTACAGGGCACTAGTAATTTAACTTGTTATAACAAGTTATACAAAACAAACAAAACACAAAATCAAACTTTTGCTTTCATTTTCTTCCTTCTAACTACTCTGACCAGGTTATAAACCCAGCAACTTATCTGGAATGGATATCATAAACTGCAGGTACTGCAGAACACTTTTCAGAAGGGCAGTTTTATAGGATTTAAGACACTGTCCTACATGCTGGGCCATTGGAGATCTAAGGGCTCAGCTCCAGGCAGCATGGGCAGAGATTATGTGCCTCAAATTGCATATTCAAGAGGAAATATATTATAAGAACCGCCCACCATTTCGCAACTTCCAACAGAACAACCTCGACGCAGAGGGTAGTTGGTCTGGGAGGTTGGAAGGTGGTTAGGAGGGCAAATCGGTGCCCCATCACTCGGTGCTCTCAACATCATATGGAACCTGATGTCTGCAAACACACACTGTTAGTGGGACTGGACACACACTAGACTGTATGTGTTTGTGAGACTTGGAACTTTATTGGTGGGGTTGAAATTGGGTTCATAAATAACTGCAGTCAGTACAGAGAGAGATGTATTCAGGGGATGGGACTGAGAAAGGGTGTATGCCATTATGAACAGAGAGGGACAAACAGGGTGGCCACATTCCACCATGGCAGGCATCTTGGAAGGGTTGTAGGTTGCACAGGCTGTGGGATGGTAATAATTCTTAATTGGGCCTGGAGAGAGGAGGTTGCCCACTCTGTAGACAGCTATCTTGTATCAGGAGTGAAGTATATTGGTTAAGGAGTAAGCTGAGGGAGTTAGGGAGGGTGTCCAAGGATAGGGGTGTGGATATGGGCGGCAGAAGGGTGGGGCTGAGGGAGGCTGGGGCAATGCTCAGAAATTACAGGACGTTATGTTACAGCAAGCAGGAGGGGGTTATTAGGGACAGAGGACCCTTAGATAGGGATGTTGATGCTAAGGGGAAAACATATGGGGTAAACATTCGGATATAAAAGAGTGGAGGGGAAGAGTCAGGAGGGGCTGTTGTGGGAAGCCTAGAAGAGCAGACAGTGAGAAGGAAGGGGCTGTTGTGGGGAAGCCTAGAAGAGCAGACAGTGAGAAGGGAGGGGCTGTTGTGGGGAAGCCTAAAAGAGCAGACTGTGGGAAGGGAGCTCCTAAGGAGAACAGGGCAAGAGGGAGGAAGAGGGGCAGTTTAGAGGGCAGTTGGGGAAACTCAGGTTACTTGATGGAGGCTGGCATGAGTGTTACAATAAATTTGAGCTACTAAGCAACCTAGAGGGAGAAAGAAAAATTACTCACCTTAGTAATTATGTTTCTTCTAATGGAGTCTTGTATTCTGACTATTGCAGTTAGCCCCAGCCTTTAAACTGCCCTGGAGAACAAGGGTTAACTTTCTATGCAGAGCATAGAATGCTGAGCTTGAACTCAGTTGAGGTCTCTGTCTGGAGCCCTTTGAAATCTAACACGTCAGATTCTTACGAGCAAAACTCACTAACTATTCTATCGAAATTGTAAATTTTACTAGCCAACTGGCAACAAAAAGCTTTGGATCCCCAAAGGAAGACTCAAGTCAGGAACCCCAAAACAAAAATCCCATCCAATTAAGAATAAGGATAAAACAAACACCCAAACCAAAAACCCCACACGTCTCTTAGTGGATTGTGTGGAAAAATTAGCCTAGTCCTGGCTTCGATAGTCTGGAAGTCTTTAGAGAGGGATCTTTCCTGATCCCTTAAAGAGGCTATAGTTAAGCCTCTTTTAAAGAAATCCTCCTTAGACCCAGACTGTCTAGCAAATTACAGACCAGTCTCTAACTTATGTGGGTAAAGTTATTGAGAAGGTGGTCGCAGTATAGTTGGATGATCATCTGACCAACAACAATATTTATGATTCTTCCAGTCAGGATTTAGGAAAGGCATAGTACCAAGACAGCACTTGTTCGGGTACTAAATGACCTCTAATAGCGAGAGATCGTAGGACCTGTTCTATCTTGGTACTCCTTGATCTCTCTGCAGCATTTGACACTGTTGACCATGGTGTGCTGCTGGAGCATCTGCGGTCCATCTGCAGATTATCTGGTGTGGTCCTCAGGTGGTTTCAATCTTACCTCGAGGTAGGACTCAGAGGGTGGTGTCGAATTTTTCCTCGACATCAGTCTCCTATCCTGTGGGTACCGCGAGGTTCTATTTTAGCACCTATGTTGTTTGCGGTATATGCTGCCGTTGGGAGACGATTATTAGATGATACGGTTTGGGTTTTCATTGCTATGCAGATGACACCCAGCTGTATATGTCTTTGTGCCCGATCAGGATGCTGCCTTATCGGTATTTAATAACTGCCTTGCGAAATCCAGGACTGGATGAGTGGAGTTGGCTGAGGTTAAACCGGAGAAAACTGAGGTGTTAGTCGTGGATCGAGGTCGCTGTGAGGCGGGTTTGCGGATGGATCGCCCTCAGGCTTATGGCTTGGGCGTTCAGCTGATCAACCTCAAATCAGGTCGCGGAATCTTGGCGTAATAATTGGCGACACTTGACGCTTAAATCTCAGGTGTCAGCGGTGGTCAAAACCTCCTTTCCATCTGAGGAATATCACCAGGGTGAAGCACCTGGTTCCTCCAGAGGATCTTCAAGCGTTGATCCACGCCTTCTTTACCTTCCGCCTTGACTATTGCAACTCCCTGTGTACCTAGGGCTATCGAGGTTGAACTTCTCCGTCTGCAGCTTGTGCAGAATCCGGTGACCAGGTTATTGACTGGATCTTCTAGATCCAGTCATATAATACCTGTGCTCCAGCGGACTGCACTAGCTGCCAGAATGTTCGAATCACCTTCAAGGTCGGTTTGCTGACCTATAAAGCCCTACACGATCACAGGGACCTACTTACCTGAAAGAGCTCCTTTGCCCTACTGTCCCTCCCGCCCCTCCGATCCACTGATGAGGATTGCTGGAAATTCCCAGGGTTCGTTTGAAAACTTCAGGGCTAGATCATTCAGTTTATATGTCCCCGACCCTGTGGAATTCTCTACCTCGTCAGGTGCTGAAATTGCCGACTGTCCTAAGTTTTAAAGGAACCTTGAAGATTTATCTTTTAATATAGCTTTTAATGATTTATAATAAATTAGATTTTGTTTATTTATTGTTTTATGAAATTGTACAGGCGCTTTGGTTGAAGAAAAGCGCCTTTTAAAAAATAAAGTATTGATTGATTGATTGAAAAGAAGAGGGTGTAAAGGAGCACCCTGAGATGCAACACTCACTCCACCCACTTCTCAAAAACAGGTTCTGAGGAGGAGGCAGGGAGGAGGTCAGAATACAGCAAGTCTCCATTAGAAGAAACATAATTACTAAGGTGAGTAATTTTTTCTTCAAACAACATGAAGTCTTGCTGTATTCTGACTATTGCAGACTACCAAGCAGTACCTCCATGGAGGAGGGACAGAACCTACTTTGGGAATAGGCTCTGAAGTACTTCTGTGCCAAACCAAGCATCAGTCCTAGCCTGGATATCCAGAGTAATGCTTGGTAAAGGTATACTATTTTCCAGGTGGCTGCTTGACAAATGTCTAAGAGAGAAATATCCTGGCAGCAGCCAGGAAGCACTACCTCTGGTGGAGTGAGCCCTTAGGCCTGAGGTGGAATTTTCCAAGCTTCTCATAGCAGAATTGTATACAAGATACAATCCACCTGGCAATAGTTCTCTTGAGGCAGGTTTGCCCTTCACCACTTCTCCATAAGTGAGGAACAGCTGGAGAATCAAACCTGTGACCCTTGGTATGCTCTATATAGTGGGTGGGATATTCAAAGGGTTGCGCATGCATCAAATCAATTGTGCCATTCTGCGATATTCAGCAGGAGGCAGTTGCGCCACCTGAAAACAGGCTGAGCAACAGCGTTAATGTAAATGAAGGCATGCGCAACCGTAAGGGGGTGGACCATGCATAAAGAGCGCAATGCGATATTTAAAGACCCGCGCACGCGCATAGCAGATGAGCCGGAAGGTGCACCACGCGGAAATGAGCCAAAAATAAAAAGGCTCAAGGAAGAGGCGCAAGAACGCTGCAGGGAAGCCACATGAGGCAGGGAGAAAGAGGGAGACAGTGGCAAAGAGTGCAGGCCTGGGGTGCACAGGAGAGAAGAGGACAAGGGAGGGTGTGCAGGGCCACAGACTGCAGAGGCCAGTAGGTGTACCGGTGCAGTGGAGGTAGCAGTCAGGACAGCGGGGTAACAGATCAACAACAGCGGGGGGACACAAGCCAGGGAGATGGACAGTGCCAGCTTCCACATGGAAGCTGCAATGAGGGGTGAGAAGGCATGCTGCAGGGGGCGTGGCCATGGAAGGGCCCGTCCGTGATATGCCCCAACAGGCAGATACCGTGCCGCATCAGCTTTGAGCTGTATTCAGACGTAGAGATTGTGGGCGGTACCGCCTGAACAGGGCAATACTGAGGCGGCTCTGTGAGCTGTGCAGTGATGTGATGCAGGCACCCTCACGACGGAGTCACGCCTGTCAGTGGAGACAAAGGTAACAGCCTGCATGTGCCTGCTCGCCATGGGTACCTTCCAGAGGCCGACAAGGGACACCACAGGCATAACACAGTCGGCCACATCACACATCCTCACCCAATTCCTCCCGCACTGCTGCCACATGCTGCGGAGTACATCCATTTCCCCAGCACCATGGCAGAGCGTACAGCAAACATGCAGGAGTTCCACAGGGTAGCACATTATGCCTGGCGTGCTAGGGCCATAGACTGCACCCATGTGGCTGTCGCGCGCCACCTGGCCCGATGGGGCATACAGGAACAGGAAGGGCTTTTCCAGTGTCAACTGCCAGATGGTGTGATGCCAGTGGGTGCATAATCAATGTCTGTGCCACACACCCTGGTGGAGCACATGATGCCTTCATATGGTATCAGTCCACACTGTGCCATCAATTCGAGTGGGACATCCCACAGGCCATCTAGTGGGTGAAGTACGCATGTAGGAATTGCAAACTTGGGGCAAGGGTGGGAATGCCACAGGTGCCATGGTAGTGGCACACAGGGATATGGGCAATATGGACCTGAACATGATACTTATCTCCACACAGGTGACAGCGGATACCCACTCTGTCCCTGGCTGCTCACACTGTAGCCCATGACCCCACATGCAACGCTTATAATGAGGCACATGCCACGCCAGCACATCATCAGCGGTGTTTGGGATGCTAAGCACGCTTCCGATGCCTAGACACCTCCGGCGGTGCCCTACAGTACAGCCCCTCAAGGCCTGTGGGATATTCCTGGCCTGTTGTATCCTGCACAACATGGCCAAGACTGTGGGATAGCCATACAGGTCGAGGAGAGGACAGCGATAGGGATGCCAGTGGCGCGGTGATGATGGCGATGAGCAGCCCCCCGACAGCGGGACCCCGACTGATCCGGCAGGCCCAGCTGCACCAGGACACCATCACGGAGGAGAATTTTGCATGACACAGGTAAGTCAAGGGCCCATGTGCAACCAACACTGTCCAGAGCACAACCACAGGCACACAGGGTAACACACAGGGGTGCATGATGGCAAGGGAGTGGAAGGTCAGGCACAGAACACACCATCAGGGAGGGTGAACAGTCATATGGACACACACACACACCGGCACAAAGCGTACATGGGCAGGTGCACAGCAGAGCAGGAACAGACATGTCAAACACACAGATCCACAGACCACCCCACCACCTGTACTGTTCAAATGCGTGTGTCAGATGCTGGGCACCCTTGCACTTGGTGTACAGTACAATGCAGGCATCATCATGCCTACGCACCTGTGGACAGCAGTCGGGTGGGTGTGCAGGTGGTTCATGTGCGGCGTGTTGGGCAGGGGCACCACCAGTGCACTGCCACCATGACACACATTGCACACAGGGCAGCACCAGACAGGACCCGCACTGTGAGACAGGTCAGTCATGTTGCACTGTGTCACGGCCACCTCGGATGTGTGGGCGGCCCGCCGTGACCCAGCAGCACTGGCAGGCTGAGCATGGGCTACATGGGGTGGCACCGATGGACCACCAGGGGTCCACTCGCGATCACGACCTTGTCCGCTTGGGGTCTGCAGCATGCCAAACATACCTGCACCAGGGGTGCTCGGGATAGCCACAGCAGAACCAAGCGTCACAGGCTGGGTGTCGCGTACACAGGAGCAGGGAGTGGAGGCGTACTGTGTGGGTTGCATGGTACAGGGCACCTGACTGTGTGCCCTATGCAGCCAGCGACAGCGACCAATTCCTGGGTCTGCCTGTCAATGGTGGCAGTCACATCCATCTGCATTTGGACCATCTCTGCAGGATCAAAGCATTGTCCCTGCTGTGCCGCTCCACAGCCATGCACAGTGCCTTCACGGATGTTGCAAGCCGCCCCTGCTGCTGCACTGATTCCGCAGCAGGCGGGTGTGCTTCGTCAAATGGGTCCTGTGCCACATCGGCATCCTGTCCCCAGGGTATGGAAGGTCCTGATGCTCAACACCCCGTGGGGTGGGCGCTGTTCACCAGGACCATGTATGGGCATATCAACGAGTGGTGTGCATGTGCCACCGCTGGACCCTGTACCCCAGACCTGGTGGGTGACTGCTGCTGCTGCCCCTCAACTGCTGTGCCCCAGGGACCACTCATTCCACTGCTGTGGCGCACAGTGCCAGAGACCTGCACAGCCACGGTGCTGCCCACCGTTGCTGACAGGCACAGCCTGGGACTGTGCTGACATGCTGGCATACACTTGGAACCAGCTAGGTCCAGGGCACGTGCTGGCCTGCTGTGTGTCCATCATGGGACACAAGACGTGTCACTGCCCATTGCAGTCCTTGCATCACCAATGGTGCAGGCAGTGCAACAGTCACAGTCTGGCGTGCTGGCATGCTTGCATGCCAGACTGCTAGACACAGGCTGTGCACCCCACCTGACTCACTGACAACAGAGGTGGCAGCCAGGCGTGCATGCTGGTGCAGTGCATGCCGGCTGGCGACAGAGGTGGATGGACCCTCCTCCAACTCTGGCAGGTCTTCCTCACTGCATGGTCCACCACCACTGTCCCCTACAGATGAGCAGGATCTGTAACAGAAAGTGAGGACATGTTAGTGCATGTGATCAACCTTCCCCCAACACCACCACCATGTCACCATGCAGTGATGGGCTTCCACCTGTCTGGAATCCACCTCCTGATGCGCCTCTTAGCACTCCGCTGCATTGATGCAGCCAGTCGGTCCTCAGCGCGGGTCAGCTCCGCCACCACTGGCTGGCCCCGCCTGTGCCAGCAGCGTGCCGCCCTGAGGGCTGCCACCTTCTCCTTCACCCTTCTGCGGTCTGTCCCCATCTTCTTTGCATTCCTGCGGAGCGCTGGTGGCTTCCATGCAGGTTCACTGCCCAAGCTACCCCCTCCCATGCAGCCGCCGGCGGACTGAGGGTGCCCATGCGTCCACTCAGTAGTGGCTCCTCTTCCAGGTAGGCCTGGAAGAGGGCCTCTATCTCTGCCTTGAGTGAGTTGGGCCTCCTCCTTAGCCCCACCATCCTCCACCCTCACCTTGGCTCTGCTCGGTCATGTCGGTCTGGATGGGTGGGAAGTGGACACCTGTCACTGTGCAGTCTACAGCGTTATCCCATGACCATTGGCCAGAACATCACACAGCATACAGCTCACCTCTCACCTGCAGTAGCCGAATCTGGCCAAGCGCAGCCCAATGCTAAACATTTATAGCGCAATGCATACCAAATTAGAGTGGCTCAACTTTAATGACATGCAAATCGTGCCACTGCGCCGCTGAGATGGCTGATCAGATGATTTGCTTGTGTCGGCTGAATATCGCACGTTGTACTGCGACAGTTGAGCCGGCTGAGCCAATGGCGCATTTCTGTGACTCTGTAGTACACATTGCGCATGCCCAGGTAGCAACGCGGCGTCTGCCATGCTGATGACGTGCTGTGCATGATCAGCAATTCAGGACACGGCCACCATTGTGCCAGTGGCGCTGGCGCTGGGCACCAAATGGCACTGTGGCACAACTGCGCGGTGATCCACTGTGGCACTGTGCGCAGGTGACCGTTCGCGCGGGGCGTGTCAGGCGTCCGATGGCGCTGTCGTGTGCCGCCACTGACCCTGACCTTGTGCCCGACCTTTGCCCCTGGTGCTGTACATCTGGCATGTGTACAGCTCCTATCGCACTGTTCGGTGACGTGACGATGGGGACGAAATGGCTATGCGAACAATGGCGATAAGGACTGATGGAGCTCTATTGCACAACTTGTTTCCGTGCAGGTTTGCGCGCTCGGGCGCCATGTGCCACTGTACAAATTGAAATGGCGCATGAGAGAGCTCCACTGTAGCCAGACACTTGGAGTTGCAAACCTGGTGGCTGTGGTGGGCCTCTCCATGGCACACTGTTTGAAGTGCCTGCAGGTGGCACGCACCCATGTGTGGCAACAGGTGGCTGCTGCCCTGGAGCAGGCCACTGGGCGTGGGAGGACTCCTGAGCAGTGCAGGCACACGCTACAGTGACCTGCGGAGGAGGAGCATGCTCTGCTGGGCGCCTCAGGTCTCGTGCCAGGAGGGCATTGTGCCTAGAGCCAGGTGGGTGTGCTGTGTATGACTGGTACTGTCACATGGGTGACACTGTGTAATGTGACCTGCGCATGGGGGTGGGTTTGGCTATGGTTTGCTGTGAATGTGTTTGCAGGTGTGTGCTGTTTGGGTCTGGTTGTGTGTGGCAGGCACACTCAATGGGGCAAGGGCTGTCTGCTTTGGGATCTCACTGATGTGTTTCTCTTCATTTGTCTCCACAGGCATGGAGGAGCGGAGGCAGGCCAGGCTGGAGGCCTGGGATGGCGGTGCCAGGGTGGCTGGTGGAGGAGTTGTGCGCAGCAGCAGCAGCCACAGCCACAGCAGCACCTGCAGCAGCAGGTGAGGTGGAGTGTCATTACATCATGGATGCTGTGCATGCTGAGGGGCACAGCCACCTTCCATGGACGACACTACCATGCACACAACATGTGACAGTCATCACTGTTCAGTGGCACCTGCATGTGTGCGTGTGCATCACTAGTGGTCCATGCATGCACTGGGCACATGGCTGGCACTGCCATCCCACCACAGAGCCACGTCACTGGGCAGCCTTGGTTGTGCTGTGATGGACATGGGCGGTGTGTGTGTGTGCAGTGGTACACATGGCTGTTGCTGCCTGGTTGGGCATGTCTTGTACACGGTCACTGTGGGTGGGTGCAGTCCATCACAGGGCCGGGCACTTGGCTGTATGCCATGCATGATGGGTGGGATTCAGGGATGTGGACAGTCACGCCATTGACTCTGATCCTTGTCCTAGGTATCCGGATCCTGGGGCGTATTGAGCAGGGACTGCGGAGGCTCACTCAGGTGGCCATCGACACCCACACCATTCTAAGATTTGCAGTGGCATGGGATGCGGCACGAGGCGGAGGCCACAGGCACAGCACCAGGCAGGAGGAGGGCAGGCTGCCAGGCGCTAGCTGGAGGACAGCACCACCTTCCCTCTCCCGGTTGTTCACCCTGCCCTTACCCACCCTACCTCATACCATACCCCTACCCCTACTTTCTAAATATGTTGATAGTTGTTTGTTGTTCTTGTTGTTCATCTTCAGCATACATTTATATTTTGATATGAATACTGTGGTTGTCTCTGATTTGCAGCTGGCTATAGGTGCTCAGTTGCAGTGGTGTGCATGGCATCTGGGTTGGTATGGTCATGGGTATGTGTGTGCGTGTGTGGGGTGGTGTCTCTGGTGTGGTGTGGCTTCCAGTCAGTATTGCGTGTGCTGCCACCCACTGCTGGGTGCTCATGGTGGAGTTTGGCTGGTATAGTTCTGTGGTTCACGGGGGTTGCAGTGTGCGGGGGCCTGGGATTCCTGCAGTGCTGGTCACTGCGCATGGATGGTGTCTTGGGGTCACAGTGCTGGGAGTGCTGTGCACACAGGGGGCTGCTGGACACTGGGGTGGTCCGCCCTCTGTGTGCAGTCTCAGCTTGCCAGTGGTGTGCTGCAGTACACGGCTGGGATGTGCTTTCTTTGCTTGTCCCCATGGTCCGGTGGCTGTTCCATCCCTCCCCAGTTATGCTGTGCTTGGGGTGTGGGGTACATTGTTAGTTCTGCAGTGTGTCCCTGTGCCCATCTGTGGCATGGGTGGTGGCCCTGCCTAACTCCTGGTTGTACAGTTCCATTCCGCTGTGCTGCTGGGGGTCTCTTTGCTTGCACTGTGGCACCTCTGGACTGCTCAGCTGGGCCACCTTTGTTGCGCTTTGGTGCATCATCTCTGCTCAGCTTCCCCTTCCTGGTTGCGCTATGGTGCAGGTTGTGCGATATTCAGGCGTTGGCTGCTTGCGCAATTGTCTTGCTCCATGTTTGAGTATAGCGTGTGTTGCGCAGTGTGTACAATTGACTTAGCGCTTACTCCTGCTTATGCACTTTTTGAGGCAGTTTGAATATCCGGCCCAGTAGCTAAGGGTCCTTTTAACATCTAAACTGTGTAGCCTCCTCTCTCCTGAAGAGGAATGATCAGTGAAGAAAACAGGAAGAGACATAGACTGGTTCAGGTGAAAATCTGAAACCACTTTGGGCAAGAACCTTCTATTGGTTCTAGGACCACTTTATCCTATGAAAGGAGATAAAATCAGGTTCGCTGACAGGGCTTGTAGTTCACTGATACGTCTGCAGAGGTAATGGCTACTAAAAACACAGTTTTACAAGTCAAGTACTTAAGCTGTACTGAGGACATAGGCTCAAAGGGGGCTGCATCAATTGAGCAATACAAACATTTAAATCCCAGGCAGGGCAGGGTCTCTGAATGGAAGATTGGTATGAAGCAATCCTTGAAAAAATTTACAGAACACAGGATGAGATGATACTGAGGAAGACTTCCCCACTGACAGAAAAGCAGAGACAGCTGACAAGTGAACTTTGAGAGTAGCTGGTCTGAGGCCTGAGCCATTAAGATGGATCGTATAATGCAGAACTGTAGGCAATTCAGCAGTGTCTGGGAAATATGCTGCTCAGAACACCAAATGCTGAATCTTTTCCATTTGGAGTTATAGAGTATTTCTAGTGGTGGGCATTGAGAGGCTTTGAGGATGTCCAGAACCCCTAGAGACAGATGCAAGTCTGCATACTCTAACTCTTCAAGAGCCATGCCTTGAGATTGAGAGACTGAAGATTGGGGTACCATATCCTCCCCTGAGAGGAGGTTACCAGGTTGTAATTCCTGGGAAGAGACAGGGAAGATGGACTGCTAGGGACAGTAACAGGGGGTACCAAGGCTGTCTGGCCCAATCTGGAGCAATCAGAATCACTTTGCAAGGTTGTGACTTTATCTTGGCTAAAACTTTGAACAGTAGAGAAAGGAGAAAAGCATACAGAAATGTTCTTCCCAGTTCAGAATCAGAGCATCAGAGGGACTGTGCCCAAGACTGAGGTCTGCAACAAAACAGAGGAAGCTGGTGATTGTCTTGGGCTGCAAAGAGATCTATCTCTAGGTACCCACCTTGAAAAATCACCTTCAAGACCAGAGGTCCAGGGACCATTACGTGATGGCCTTGTGAAATCACATGCTCAGTGCATCTGCTAGCACATTGTCCTTCCCGGAAGGTGGACTGCTATCAGGAGGTTTGCAGGAATAAGCCAGGGACCACAACTTCATGCTTCAGTGCACAAGACCATAGACCGCGTGCCTCCCTGCTTGTTGATGTACCACATGGTGATGGTGTTGTCTGTTCTGACTTGAACCACCTTGTTCTGCACTGACTGAAAAAGCTTGCAGGGCCAGAAAAACTGCCCTAAGTTCCAGGAGATTGATATGGAGAAGAGATTCCTTAGGGACCACAGTCCCTGGGCAGTGAGGGCCCCGGATGGCTCCCAGCCCAGGAGGAAGCATCCGTGGTAAAGACCACTGAATGAGTCTGAGTGGCAAATGAGACCCCTTGCCTTAAATTGTCCTGATCCTGCCACCACTGAAGGCTTGGATCAGAGTCCAGGTCACTGGGATCAGTTTGGTAAGGAATCCTTCTTTTGGGACCAAAAGGCCCTCAGATGGAACTGACTGTCCCTCATCTGGAATCTTGCCCTTGGACCACTGCTGTAGAGGCTGCCATGTGGCCCAAGAACTGGAGGAAATGCATTGCTGGTGAGGACACCTGAAGGCTGAAGGAGGAAGCCAGTTCTATAAGAACTCTTGCCCTTTCAGGGAAGAAGGCTCTTGCTTTGACAGTATCCAGCTCTGCCCTATAAAGGTAAGGAACTGCACTGGTTCAAGAACTGACTTGGGAAGGTTAAGAAGAAATCCTAGAAGTAAGCACTTGCTGGGTCATTTGCAGGTCTGACTTGACTTGGTCTGGGGACTGGCCCTATAGAACCAGTCATCCAGATATGGAAAAATGGAACTCTTTGCCTCCTTAAATACAACTACTACTGCCAGGCACTTTGAGAAGACCCTTGGGACTGAAGTTGAGCCACAAGGCATTGCTCTGAACTGATAGTGGCCTGAAGGCAACTCAGAACCTGAGGTACTTTCTGTGGGAGCACCTGATGGGAATGTGAAAATAGGCATCTTTGAGGTCCAGGGAGGCTAGCTAGTCCCTGGCCTTAGAGAGGAAGGATTATTCCCAATTGCCATCTTGAACTTTGGTTTTAAAGATGTTTGTTTAGGTATCTTAGGTCTAGGATGGGTCACCACTCCCTGACTTTTTGGGAGTGAGGAAGTACCTGGAGTCAGACCTTTGCCCCAGTGTAGAGTAGAGTACTCTCTCTATGGCTCTTAAAGCCAGCAGAGATGAAACCTCTGCATCTAGGGCAAGGGTTTCTGAAAGACCAGCAGGTGGAAAAGATCTGGCTCTCATCTTCGGAAATGTTTTGAAGCTGAGAACCAGTCCCAAACCCTACTACTTCCAGGACCCACTTGTCTGATGTAACAGACATCCAGTCCTGGACGAAGTAAGAATCAGCCTGCCCCTACTGGAATAGGAGAGTCAGACGGGCAGGCCCATCAGGTTGTCTGCTTGGCAGGGCCTTAGGCTGAGGAGTGGATGCAGCCCGCTCATCCCCTTCTGCCTCTCCTCTGAAGAACCCCTCTGTGAAAGGAAGAAGAGGCCTGTGGCTGGTAGAAGGGCCTATGAAAAGGCCTGCCCTGCCCCTAGACTGCTGCCTTTGAGGAGATGCCTGCCTCTCTTTGGCCTGAGCAGTCCTGTAAGTGGTCCTGTACTCATCCGTTTTCTTCATGTAATTGTCTGCTCCCCAAACAGAGAATTACCCACTACAGGAAAATCCATGGCCTTAGCCTAGGTATCCTGTGAAAGGCTAGTACATCTGAGCAAGCCATTCTCAAAGAGCCACAGATGTAGCCATGACTCTTGATGACACATCACTGGAGTCCACAGTAGCATGAAACTGAACTTTTGATGCCTCAGTCCCATCTGCAGCCACCGCCTCCAGCTTCTTGGCTAGCTGGGGAGGCCTGTTTAGCCAGTGCCAGTACAGTGTCCCATCTGGACTCCTGGTACCTGGCTGTATGAAGCATATAATTCGCCTGCCTGAGTCCCAAGGAAGATGCCATGTACTGTTTTTTACCATGGCATCAATCTTCCTGGAGTCTTTATGTGGGGGTGTGAAGACAAGGGAATGTTTGCCTTACCACAGGCAGCAGCCTGCACTACCCCAACATGGCTGCATTGCTGGTATAAAACTCCGTATCTGAGCCCGATAGTGTGTACCTCTTGTCCATCCTTCTGTCAACATGGGGTATAGAACTGGGAGACTTCAGGATTTTTGTGTCTGTTTCCCAAAAGTTTGTGAAGGGAATAGACAGTCTCCTGGACTCCGGATGTCCATCATTTCCACATAATCAGGCTCCTCCTGATCCTCCATTGCCTCCTCCATAGGAAGCTGGAGGGTTTCACACTTCTGTAAAACAAAAATGGGAAGGGGACTCAGAAAGCCCAGGAGGATACACCAGAAGTTCTGTCTGGGAAGATGTCCGGTTCCACAGGCACTCCAGACTTTCATCATCATCATCATCATCATCATCATCATCATCATCATCTTCAAACTCTCCTCCTCCAGAAACTCCGGTTCATAAAAATCTTCAGCGGTATAATCTTGATCCGGGGAACCGACCGAATCGAACCCCTGCGAAAGGTGCGGATCGGTCGGAACCAGCCGAAGCGATTCCACAATTTGAATCGCTTGGCCTCTAACCTCTGGATCCGAACCGGTCGATCTTTCTTTGCATTTTTTTTGTAGGAACCAACCCCTCAGGATCGGCTCTCCTCTTGCCTGAAGAAGTATTGCCCTGGTCAGAGGCACTCCTTCTGGTTCGGTCTGGCCATCCGGGTCAGTGGACTTCGGCCTCCTTTTCCCTCAGTCTACCTAGTTTCTTTTCAAGGGTAGATTTAGGAAAATGTTCACAAATTTGGCAGTCTGAATCGAGGTGTTTCAAACCCCAGACAGTAAACACAGGTGGTGTGGGGTCGGCCTTAGCAAAGACCTCTCCCACACTCACTGCAGTATTGAAACCCAGTGGGCCCAGTTTTTTTCTTGGGTTTCTCAGACATGGCCAACCTAACCAAACTTACCTTTTATGGCAACTGCCAGGAGACTCCTTATCAGTTCCTAACCGTGTCATGGGTGTTGGAAAAAATGTTCAAAACACGTTTTTTAGAACCAATAAGAACCGGTAACCACATTCTAAAGCAAAACACAAGGATTCAATACAAATGATCGGTTCAACCGAACCGATCTAACAATGACAATTTCCACACAGAAACAGAACAAAACGATCTAGTACTCACGGTACCACAGACAGAGACTGAACCAACTATGTGGAAATAAATTCGGTAAAACCGACAACTTAACCGAGATTCTTAACCGACTTTGAACCAAGCTGAAGGAGAAATCTCGAGCGACTGTTCAGTGAGGTGGAGTAAAGAATCTGATGGTTGATTTCAAAGGGCTCCAGACAGAGACCTCAACCGAGCTCGAGCTCAGCATTCTATCCTCTGCATAGAAAGTTAACCCTTTGTTCTCTGGGGCAGTTTAAAGGCTGGGGCTAACTGCAATAGTCAGATTACAGCAAGACTTCATGTTGTTTGAAAGGGTTGATGGAAATGAGGAAACTGATACAGAGGCCGGGGGGAGTCGGATACCCATAGGGCATCACAGACCGGCAATGGAAAGGATAGAAATAGTCCCAGAAGGAGAGGAAACATAAATGTTAATCAGATGGGGAGATGCAACATATTGCAGACATAGGGAGGAGAGCATGACTGGAGAGAAACTGGGAGACAAGGAGAGGGAGGGGCCCCCTTTAGCAGGGTCTGTACCAGAGATGGGCCCTAGGTAAAGGGACCCACGGAGGCCTCTGGAGGTAGGGGTACTATTACAAGGGGAGGATGGTGGGTGGTGGAAGGGAAACCATCAGAGCCAGGATAAATGGTTCAGATAAGAGAGGGTTAAAGGGACACTTATTCAGGGGTTCTGAGTTAAGTGGGCAAAATAACAAGGAGGCAGAAAGGGGAGGGTGACAAGGGGTCTCTAATAAGGCAGGAAGACTCCCATGGAACTGAGATCATGAATAAGGGAGGGATGGGGGTTGAGGCGCAGAGTGGAGTAACCATAAGGATGATGGCGGTGTTAGGTTCTGTTATTGGGAGACTCGATGATTAGGGGTATCCAGTGGGAGGGCGGGGTGGATGCCATAGCCAGGTAAAAGTAGTGAGTATTCTGTGCTGACAGTGCACAGAGCAAAGTTCATGGTGTATGAACTGGTTAGGGATTGTGAAGGGAAACCGATTTCTGGTGCATTTGGGAACCAATGATCTAGAGGAAATAGCGTTTTGGAAATCCAAGCAAGGTCCAAGAACTTGCCAGAGTCTGTCGGGATAATGGATGCAACATTTCCTTTTGGAGATATTGCCAGTACCAAAGGCCTCAGTGGAGAAAAATAGAAGATCACAGAGGTTAATGACTAGCTCAGGAAGTGGGGTGAAGAGAGTGGGATGGGGTGTTAGGGAACTGGAAAGGAGCTTGGGAGGATAAGAGACTGTATGCCAAGGACAGGCTTCATCTTGCCCCATTAGGAAGGAAGTCCTTAAACAGGGGTGGCTGACTACATTCAAGAAAGGTGGGGTTTAAACTTGTGAGGGGAGGATAAGGGAGGGCTGACAGAAGCCCTCTCCAGATGAGGGAGTAGCCTCAAACCCAAGGGGAGGGGGAAACAGACTGGGGAGGAGGTTTCAGGAGGAGCAGAGGGAGGATGGAAGTATAAGGAACCTGGGAGGGTTCGACAAAGGGATCAGGGATAAGGGTGGATGATGGTGTTAGTAAATGCCAAGAGCTTGGGAAACAAGTTGCCAGAGTTCCAGGCCATGCTGTTCGAGGGGATGGATGTGGCGGCAATCACGGAAACATGGGCCAACAAAACCATGACTGGGACCTAAGCACGTGGGGTACATTATGCTTAGGAAGGATAGAAAGGAGGGCAGAAGGGTGGAGTGGCTATGTTCATTAGAGATGACATAGAAATTGCTAGGGTAGAAGAGGCAGAGGGAAATGTGGAGGCCTTATGGGTCACCTTACGAACCCCAGCAGGAGGTAAGGTCAAGCTGGGTGTAGTATAGGCCCCCGGGATGGGTGATGTTCTGGAGGATGGTTTGCTGGACAACATCATTGCCCAGTATGGACCAAAAGAGGTAGGAGTGGTGTGATGGGGAACCTTAATTTTGCCAGGTACAAACTGGGGAACCATGTCCTCTAAGGTGGCCAAGGTGCAGTGGCTGCTGGGCGGCTTCAGGATGTGTTCTTAACACAGCATGTGATGGAGCCCACAAGGGAGGAACATGTCCTGGACGTGTGTTCTGGCAGATGGGGATCTGGTAAGGGACCTGGTTGTAGAGGATCCCTGACTGGGGAGCAACCACAATACTGTCTGGTTTCAAATAAGCATGGGGGAGGAGATCTAGGACACTGGCAATGGACTTCAGGGGCAGACTTTGTGGGCATGGGAAATATTCTCAAGGATCACTTGAAGGGATTACATCAATGACAAATGTGGAAAAGAGATGAGAGGTCATAAAGCAGGGGACTTTATGAGGCAGTCAGGACCTGGCTAAGGTGAAAAGTAAAGAGCAAGGTCACATAAACCATGTTGGTGGTCCAGTGAGGTTTAGGTAGCGGTCAGAGAAGGAAGGCATCCTACAAAAATATAAAACAACAAGAGGGATAGGGAAAGGAAATGTACCATCTTGCATCTAGAAAAGTCACCCGGATGTTGAGGGGAAAAGTACAGTAAAGAGCAGTGGCTGGCACAGGGGATACATGGAGGGAAAAGAGGTTCTTCTGGTACATTTGGGGAGCGGAGAAAAGCTAAGGAGCCATCTCAGTAGATTGAGATCAGAAGGAGGGTGGGTGGAAGAGGCAAGGGACCAGGCAGAGGTATTAAGCAAGTACTTTGCCTCTGTGTTCACTAGGGAGGGGATGGACTATCTACAAAGCAAGGCACAATGGGATAGAAGCAGTAGTCAGTGGTATCAGGAAGCAACAGAAATGGAGCAAGAGGAGGGAGAGGTACCCCAGGGTGTCACATCAGGATAAGGATAAAAGGCCAGTAAGGTGGAGGGACGGATGATGCTATCTCCAACGAAAGGGTGTGGTTAGCCCTCAAGGCCCTAAAGAAGATAAATCTCCTGGGACGGATGGCATTCATCAAGTACTATGGAATTGGTGGACATACTGGCTAGCCCTGGTGGAGCTCTTCAACAGGTCGCTTGAGACAGGGAGGGTACCTAGGGATTGTGAGAGGCACATGTGGTGGAAATCCATAAAGGGGGTCAAGGAAGTACCAGGTAACTACAGACCCATCAGTTTGACCTCGTGGTGGAAAATTAATGGAGAGTATACTAAAGGAACGATTGGGGTGTACTTGGAGGAGGTGGGTGGTCTGGATAGTCGGCAACATGGGTTTGTGCCAGGTAGATCATGTCAAACCAATCTTGTGGAGTTCTGAATGGGTAACATCAGAACTGGACAGGGAAAGTCTGTGGATGTATTGTTCTTGGACTTCAGCAAGGCGTTTGACTCTGTCCCCACAATGGTCTGGTAGAGAAACTGCGGAGTTAGGGTGGGCCCTTTGATGGTCAGATGGATTGAAAACTGGCTAGCTGGATGCACCCAGAGAGTAGTGGTCGGTGGGGAGCCCTTGAACCCTATAGAGATTGGTAGTGGGGACCGAGGGTTCGGTCCTGGGTCCGATCCTGTTTAATGCATACATATCGACATTCAGGGAGGGTATAGGGTGTGAAATGAGTCTCTTTGCTGATGACTCCAAGATGGGAGCAGTAATTGAGGAGGAAGAGGGGAGGTTGGCCCAGCAGGGACCTGGACACCCTGGAAAGCTGGGCTCACACATGGACATTTTATTTCAACATCACCAAGTGCAAGGTGTTACATCTTGGGCAGGAAACCCTAAACACAGGTACACCCTGGGAGGAGGCACTGGAGGCCTCAACAGGGAAAAAGACCTAGGGGTCATGGTGGATGCATGTATGAATAACTCTGAGCAGTGCAGGAGGCGACTAGCAAGGCAAACAGGATGTTGGGATGCATCATGAGGGATCACCTCAGGTGCAGGGAAGTAATTCTGCCAGCTGGACAATGGACTGGTTAGACCACACCTTGAGTACTGTGTACAGTACTGAGACCACACTTGAAAAGGGACATACAGCCCTGGAGAGGATACAGAGGAGGACAACTATGATGATACAAGGACTAGGAATTTGGCGTATGAGGACAGACTTGAGGAGCTCTGCCTGTTTTCATTGGAGGAGAAGAGAGACAGGGGACATGATTGAGGTCTTCAAGTACCTCAAGGAAATAAATAGGGTAAACATGGAGGGATCTTTATAGACTAAAGCAGGAGGTATCACCAGAGGACAAGTTGGAAGGTGGAAGGGTGAGGGGAAAAGAGGAGGAGGTTTTTCACTGAGAGGGTGGTGGACCCTTGGAATGTGCTGCCTGGTGAGCTGGTTCAGAGATTCACAGTGGAGGGCTTCATGAGAGGTGGGACAGACACAGAAAGCGGATGTATCAGATGATGGCCTGGCCCAGGGGGTGGGATGGATGATGAGGGTTTCTGGAACACAAGGAGGGAGGGCCTCGGCACCCAACTAGGGATCTGAGGTTCGAGCAGACTCGATGAGCGTAAGGCAATTAGTATGCTAGTATATATCACCTCCACAAACCATATAAAAACTACAAACAGGTATCTGCCTCCATCTCGAAATCAAACAAAGGGGCAGAGGACACTGCAGAGCAGGACACTGCTGCACAGGAGCTAGCACAACAAAACTCGTCCAAAACAGTAACCAAAGCAAAAAAGCAAAAGGAAATCCAAAAGCTTCTGATCATAGGAGACTCCATGATTCGGGAGTTGATACCTATCTCCAGCCAGGGTAATGGTCAGATGTCTCCCAGGTACATCAGCGTGGAAAGACACTGACCACATTGCTAAAATTGTTCAGGAAGCAGGAGAAAACATTGACATCCTGGTACACATAGGGACTAACGATCTCATCAGCGGTGAGAGACCTAGGAACACCTGACCAGGCTGGGTGACAAACTATCATTCATTTCATCGGCATCTCTTCTCTGAGATCCTGCCAGTCTGGGAGAGGGGGGCAGATGGACGGAAGGTCAGAGAAGGGGAGACAGGGGAGCTAAACATGGGCTCAAGGGCTGGTGCTAGGAAAAAGGACACAAATTTGTAGGAACTGGCAACAGTTTTGGGAGCGAAAGTTCTTTAAATTTGATGGACTGCATCTGACTAAGGAGGAGTCAGTGCATTGGGGCAGAAGTCTGACATCTTTGCAGAATATTTAAACTAGCAAATGGGAGAGGTGCAGCACCCCATATGTCGAATGGGAAGAACACCCCTCCCCTCAGCTAGTGGTCAAACAGGAGTTCAGCATGTTTGGAGTTCATTTGTATCACCAAGTAAGAAAAAGGTCCGGCTCCCCATATGCGTGACAGAAACCCCAGACCTCGCCCAGCAGCCAACACACTGAAATCTGGCCAATGGAAAATCATGTGTAACCCCTTACACATGGGGGTTCCTGAAAGCCTCCCAGAGCATGTCTAAATGCTCCCTGCCTAACTGGTGTTCAGCGTAATGCCGCCTAAATGTAGGTGTTGTGAGTGCTTCCAAAGCCTCCAGTACTGTCTCTTTAAGAGCTGCCTGCTCGCAGGCTCCAGCGGAGTTGGTATGGGGAACTGTTTCCTTGTTCAAATCCCCGCTTGAGCAGTGAAATCGCTTCCCTTTGGCAGTCGCTATATGAGCAGAGGAGCCCTTTGACGATGTAACTGCAGGCATAATTAGCTAGCATGTTGGTGGAATTACAGTTTGTCTAACCTGCTTCTTCCGCAGCTGAGGCTGTGTGCACTTAGCCCTCCATTTTGGACCTGGACTATTGCACTGGGCCAGTAGTAATCGGGGAATGTTAAATGGAGATTTTTCTGACCAACCAGGATTAGGACTCATGTGGAGCCAGCTGACCAATGAGACACAGCCAGTGGTTCTGGGAAGTGAAGCCTGAAGAATGACGCCTTGTTTGCACCAATAGGGGCAGCAATAAGTGACTGGTATCTGCAGCCCACCTATGGGATCGGGTGGCGCCAGAGTGGAGAGTCTTGCCCTAACTGCCGAGGGGCAGAGACGTTGTGGCTGGGGAGTGGTGAAGGAGCCTGAGGCTCCCGCGCCATTGAGTTTTCTTGCACGACCGCAGCGTGGTGTGGAAGGCTGATTTGGGCAGCTCAGTCGCCGCAAGCATCGGACTAAATCCACTGGGCAGCGGTCAGAGGAGGCTGTGAGGAGCACAGCTACCTACCAGGCTCACCCTGTAGAGGACTGGAGAATCTGCTGAATCGCACTCAGTCTGTCAGGAAAAGTGAAGCTGTGTTGACTCCCGGTTAGCTGTGAGTTCGGTCGGGCCCCTAGGAGCAGCTGCCTGGTATGGTACCCTCTGTTGCTTTCTATATAAATGTGTGGAGATGTGTTTGAAGTTCAGGCTCAACCCTGCGGTGGTGAGAGAGTGTTTCTGCTGGAGTCGTGAGTACAAAATCAGGGTAGCTCCTGTTAAATGTCTCTAGCAAGGGCAAGATCTTCAGGTTACTTTGCTGATTACACTAACTGAGCCTGCTGGCTCCATCTAATCTTCGTAGGAATTAAATGCTCATTTGTGTCAGGGCCCCAACCAGCTGCATCGAAGAACTAGCCTTTAGGGCTTGGGTACCCATAGACAGTAACTTATAGGTTAGGCCTGTGCACAGAGCCCTAGGTAGATACTTATATATTGTAGCGGTAAGCCAATCACCCTGATTCCCCTGGTCCTTGTTATCTCCCTTAAATAAATCAGATTTCTTGTTTTGCAAAAGTACACTGGCTAGTTTGTGTATTAATGGTGAAATACTGCACAGTAAATGTTGTAACTGTACCTTACTTTCAGGGGTCCCCAGAGTGAGCTGAGTGGTTCGAGCCGGGGGTAAGTGTATATGGTAAGGACACTGTAACTGACTTGTGTGGGCTACTAGTGGAAGAAAGCGGGTTGCAGCAACCCAGAGGGCTGTGACCGAGTCAACCTCGACTGTTCTAACCCGACCTCTGGGTGGAGGCACCCGCAAAACAGATCTAGGCCCCTCACCCTGTCACAGTTGGGGCAGGCAGGGTAGTAGCCCTTAGGATAGTGCCACCCTGAGGCTGCACATGCACACAAATACTCACAGTCTGGGAAACAAGATCCCAGACCTGCAGGAACAATGACAGAGGCTAAACTGGACATAGTAGCCATTAGTGAGACAAGGTTCACCAGTAACCACACTTGGGAGTCTTCAGTACCTGGCTATGTACTGTTCAGAAGAGACCGAGGTGCAAAAGGGAGTGGGGTGGAGTTGCCTTTTATGTCAATGAAAATATCAAAGCTACAGAAATTCAGAATACACATAAGGAGCCAGAAGAACTGTGGATCACCTTGGAAACAGGAAATGGGACAGCCAATACAAACTGGGGTTGTGTACAGGCCTCCAGACCAGGGCAGGACATAGACACATTACTGTTTGAAGATATACAAAACATGACAGCTAAAGGGAGGTTCTGATAATGGGAGACTTCAACATGCGGATACAGATTGATCAATACCAGCAGGAACATCTCCCAAAACTAGACACATGGTGGATTGCCTGCAGGGGCAGGGCCTCAAACAACTGGCACAACAACCCACAAGAGACAGGGCTATCCTAGATCTAGTACTGACTAATAGGGAAAGGATCACAGATCTCCAGGTAGAAGGTCACCTGGGGCCAGTGACCATCACATGGTATGGTTCATTTGGCCACTAGAACAAAATCATCCCATTCAAGGCAAAATATAGGACTTCAGAGGAGCTGACTTTGATAAGATGGCCAACAGAGTTAAGCTAGCCCTGGCAAAAAGAAATACAGGTGAGGGGTACAGGCAAAGTGGGCAAGCATTAAGGATACAATACTTGAAGCAACATCCCATTGTGTTAGAGAGAAAAAAAGTGCAAAAGAAGAAGGAAACCACTTTGTTTCTCAAAACAGCAGCAGAAAAGTCAGTGCCAAAAGGCTGGCCTTCAGGAAATATAAGGAGAACGCAGCAGGATGACGATAGGGAGGCATACCAAACTTCCTAAGGGAAGCAGGGAAGGCAGTAAGGCAGGCAAAAGCCCAAACCGAGGAAACACTAGCACAAACAGTAAAAGAAGGTGACAAGACTTTGTATAGATACATTAGTGAAAGGAGAAAGTGCAGAGGGGTATTACAAGATCAAAGGGGATAAGGGGCATGTGAGGAGGAGGATCCTGTAAAGCATCTATCCTAAATAGATACTTCTGCTCAGTATTTACTGAAGAGAACGTGGGGCAGGGCCCACAGCTCAACACATGGACACAGGGAGGGAGTGTGCACTGGTCCCTTCACAAAAGAAAGGATCCTACAAGGCTCGGTAAGCTCAGGGTGGACAAGGCAATGGGACCTGATGGCATACATCCCAGGGTACTAAAAAGAGCTAAGGGTGGAACTAGCAGAGCCATTATCAGAACTGTTTAGTGAGTCTCTGAGTACAGGAGAGGTCCCAGAAGACTGGAGAAGGGCTCATGTGATCCCACCCACAAGAGTGGTAGCAGGGAGGAGGCAGGGAACTACAGACCAGTCAGTCTTACCTCAGTAGTGGGCAAGATTATGAGGCACTCCTTAAGGAAAGGATAGTGCAACACCTGGAATCCACAGGAGCACAGGATCCAAGACAGCATGGGTTTACAAAGGAAGGTCCTGTCAAATTAATCTCAGATTTCTTTGATCGGGTAACCAGAGTGGTGGACCAAGCGGGAGCAGTTGATGTCACCTACCTTGACTTCAAGCAAAGCTTTCAATAGTGTTCCACATAGAAGATTGATTAATAAGCTGGGTAGGCTTGGGGTGGGTCAGAAGTTGGTCAACTGGGTGGCAAACAGGTTGACAGGCAGAAAACAGAGAGTGGTGGTAAATGATATACAGTCAGTAGAGATGTAAGTCACAAGTGGGTACCTCAGTGATCAGTCCTGGGGCCAGTCCTCTTCAATATCTTCATCAGTGACATTGCAGATGGACTGGAGGTAATTTTGTCTGTTTGCACATGACACCAAAATCTACAACAGAGTAGATGATCCAGATGGGGTGGGCAGAATGAAGAGATCTGGATAAACTAGCAAAATGGTCAGAAGAGTGGCAACTGGGGTTTAACGCAAAGAAGTGCAAGATCATGCACATAGGGAAGAGAACCCTGAAGCCACCCTAAAGTTGGGAGGAGTTGCTGGCAGTCACAAGGGAAGAAAGAGACTTGGGTGTCATCATCACCGATGACCTGAAATCATCCAAGCAGACCACTAAAGCAGTAGGTAAGGCTAGGGGGATGTTGGGGTGTATTAGTAGAGGTATCACAAGTCGAGAAAGGGAGGTAATAATCCCTCTTTACAAGACACTGGTTAGGCCCCATCTGAGTACTGTGAGCAGTACTGAGGCCACACCTTCACAAGGACATTAACCAAATTGAGGCAGTCCAAAGAAGAGCAACCAAAATGATACAGGGACTGCATTAAAAACATATGAGGACAGATTACAGAGCTCAATATGTATACCCAAGAGCAAAGGTGGGAGAGAGGTGATATAATTGAAACAGTCAAACACCTTAAGGGCATTAACAAGGTGAAAGAGTCTAACATGTTTCAATATAAGAAAAATAGCAGGACAAGAGGACACAGCATGAGATTAGAGGAGGCCGCTTAAGGGGTAATGTGAGGAAGTTTTTTTCACAGAAAGGGTGGTGGATGCATGGAACGGCCTACCTCAGGAAGTGGTGGATATGAGTACAGTGCAGGGCTTCAAACAGGCATGGGACAGGCGTGGGGAATGTAACCCTAGCGGGAGCTATCCGAGGCTACTACCTGCCTGTTCAGCTAATAACAGGTTGAGGGGCCTGGATCCATTGGCGGGTGCTTCCACCCAGAGGTCGGGGTTAAGACAGTCTGATATGACTTGGTCACAGCCCTCTGGTTCACTGCAACTCCCATTTCTTTCCACTAGTGGCCCACACAAATCAATCACAGTACCCTTGCAATATACACTTACCCCCAGGATTGGTTCGATCAGCTTGACTCTGGGGACCCCTGTAAAGTAAGATGCAGTTATACAATAACCACTGTACAGTAATTCAACATAGACACACAGTTTAAGCAGTGTAACCTTGCTAAACAACCAAATCTGATTTATTTAGGGGATAGTAACAAGGACAGGGAAATCAGATTAATTGATTCAGTCACATTAACAATCACAGTACTGTGCACATATTTCAGAGTCCCAAATGTCCCAAATGTCACTCTTACTGGGTACCCAGGCAATAAGAGGCTAGCCTATTTGGTGCAGCTGGTTGGGGCCCTGAGGATGGAAAATGTATGCACAATACCCACTTTGTAATCCAGAGCCGGTAGGCTCAGTTCGTGAAGAAAGAAAGGAAAAGTAATCAGATGGAACACTTGCAATCAGATGATGGCAGGAGCTACCCTGATTTGTACTACAAATTCAATGCTGAAACTGAATGGAATGCAGATGGTCCTGGACTGCCAGGAGAAACAGAATAGCTGGCCCAGCCCTTGTGGCAGGGCTCACTTACACTCAATGCAGGCAGATGCAGTCCAATTGATGCTGGCTGCGACTTCCAGCTCGCTGCACAATTTATATGTACACAAAACACTACCAGGCAAGCAGCTGGCTACGAGGCATTCTTCTCTGACTCAAAGCAGAGATTCAGTTCAACCCTGCTAGGGAATCACACTCCCAGCACAGCACAGGTTCACAACATGGGAATTACTTAGAGCTCAGTCCCCACACAAGCACTCACACATTTATATGTAAAGGTAACTTCCTGTACCAGACCACAGAGTCCTGACAGGCCGATCGCAATTCTGCATACTTCGGTCTTCTTCAGGTTAAGTCTGGTCCCAAAATGACTTCTGTTTCTTCTCACTCTGAAAGCTCGGGTCGCTCTCCAATAATTACTCACTAATGGATGCAGGCCAACTTTATGGTCTCCATGCGCTTAGCATTGAATCTACTGCGCACAATGGCTGCACGAACACTCGGGCGGTTTCCCCTCAGCTTCCAACTTCAAACACAGTTCTCTTCTGCCCCAAACCTCAGGGCACTTCAGCATCAAGGTTCCTCTTCGAATCGCTGTCTGAAAATCAAGGCTCCTCTTCAGAATCTCTGTCTGAACACTTGGTTGCCCATGATCTAGGCCACAACAACTGCTTTCCTTTTCACATAAATTCAGATACTTGATCTGAGAAAACACAATCCTTTTCTCTCCCTTCAGGAGAGCTGGAAAGAACAGGCCTCTTTCAGACCTCCTGCACGGTTCCACGCACTGCCCGTTGGGGCAGCCCCACGGCTGCTCACTCTTCCATCGCCATGCTCAGACTGGCTCCCAGCAGACAGTCCAGGCATTTCCCAAATCCAAAAGGTTGCAGTTGGCTGATTCTCCTTGTCAGTCACAACAGGCTCCCTCTATTGGCAAAAAAGGCGCCACGGTCCAAATTATATTTCCCAGAGGCTCTCTCATACAAGCCCTTGTGGCTGGCTCCATTTGAGAGTCCAAGTGCTGATTTGCCAGCAGGCTCCATTTTAAGGAGCTCCTCCCATTAATTGGACCTATTCAGCAGTTCAGATCCCTAAATGGAGGAGCTAAACACACAGAGTCCCAGCTGCAAGAAAGGCAGGTTAGACAAACTGTACTGTCATTATCACTCTAACAAATTACCAGCAGAATAATTACATCTTTTGAAAGTGCTCCCCTGCAGTATAAGCGACTGCAGAGCGGAGTGATCTGCTAAATGGCCCAGGTGAGACTCGAGCAATGAAACACACAGTCCCCCAGTTCAAATTAATTCCACTGCAGTTTGGCAGCTCTTAAAGCGACAGTACATGGAAAGCATGCACTCACTAAATTATTTTTAAATCGGCTGAAAATACAGGACACCAGCCGGTAGGAGGCATTTAGGCTCACCCAAGGAAGGCTTTTAGTGACCCACATTTGTAGGGGTTACAGGAACAATACAGATGAGTATGAATAGATAGGCCATTGACAGAGCACAGGCCGATGGCACATTCATAAGGTAGAAAAAGAAATGGGCAGACTGAATAGGATTGGCGGTCCCTATCTGCCGTCAAGTTCTCTGTTTCTATGTTTTGGGGCTGCAATTCTGCACAGCAGATTGTGGCTGCCTGTTTCAGGGAGCACCCTAAATTACAATCGTGCCTGTTAAGTTGCAGCTTTCAAATTGAATAACCTGCCTTTTTCTCATTCTTTGTGTGTATTGGGAGCCACTTCTGCCATAAAAAGAGAGAAAATGGTGCCACAGGTAGGTACAACTTTATTTGTTGGGAGCTTTCGGCTCTGGCGTGGTTCCCTTTTCCCACCTTCCCGAGCCTCAGGTTTTGTGCTTATCACAGTTTTACAGCTAATGTGTGATTGGGTACTTTTTAGTGGTGTTTGGTGGAATTCCACCACAGACCTCCATTTTCCATTTGTCGGCTGCCATTAGGGCTGGGCACGTGCTCCTTCTTCAGGCAGGCTTCTGCTATTGTCTAAAATCTGGCATCATGGTGCACACTCTTGCATGAAGCTAAAACAGTTTGCATAGTGCAATCCCTATTAAATACATTGTGCTATTGTGTTAGCACACTCACAAGTGTGCACATCTGTGCTACTGTGCTAATGCCTGCACACACCCGTTAGAAAGCATGCACACCCTTTCTAGCCTTTTGGCACGCTAATACTGTTTCACAGCTCCTTTGGTGAATTTTTAACCTAGCAAGCTATAAGGCTAATAAGTATTGTTTTATATAGTTTAACCTAGATTTCTCTGTGTAACTTCAGTTATTGGCACCATAGCTTATTAATGGTGAAACAATAGAAGACCCCAAAGGGTGAGGCCCTCCCCATGGGTTCCTATTGCTGTCATTGTGTTGCTCAGCATAATATTTCTATCACAGTTCCCCAGGTGGTCCTCCAAGCTGGGGAGAGGGCACCTGGTCCGTCTATTGGCAGTGGGAAAGCAGAATTGTGAAAATCATTTTATTGCTTCTTGGTGAGCTTTTGAGCCTCGATGTTCTTCAGGACATCCCAGCAGATACACTCAGCCCAAAACCGGGCCCCTGAGGTATGTCCAGGTGCATCACAGTGAGAAGACTGCGTAATCAGATGTGCAGGCAGACCCGACCCTGACTTCTTAGAAGGCCAGGATGAGGATTTCAAGGATCTTGGGAAGCTTCTGAACTAAAAAATTGCTCTCTGGTGAGGAGGATGTCCCTCTGAGTAGGAAGAGGAAGGAGTGGACGTAACCCAAGTCAAGGATTCTGATTTTCCCCTGTTTGACAGTAAGTCCTTGTCCTTTTTGATAGCTGAGGCTTGTAGATTCTTACAGCTTAGGAGGGCAGTCCGTGGAGGACAGTGGATGTCAATCCAATTCTGTCTGCATCCTCCTCTGCTCTAGAATGTTTCTCAGATTTTCTTCACTGTGACTAAATTATTGATCAAGAATGGACAGATGTGGATCAGAGAAAAAATCTTTACAAACCAAAAGCAGAATTTACCATTTTTTAGGGAAAGGTCTCACAGGTGGGAAGCCTCTCCTATGGCAGACAAGGCAGTTTATAATTCAATAAAACACACCACCATTCTTATTGAAGACACTCGGCCCTAGCAGATTCTCATGACAAGCGGGTGGATACTGCATGCAGGAGGGCTTTCACCTCTAATGGCACAAACCTTGACATTTTATGTTTCCTTTATTGTTGCCAGAGCCTTAAATATTTGGTAACTTCTCTGGCCAGCTTCATTCCACCTTGATTCAGAAGGTGCAAGCATTCTGCAGTTGGTAGCCATGGCCTCCACCTTTCTTGTTGATTCTACAGAGAAATTTATGCATGTCAACCCATTCAGCCTACTGCATTGCATTGGCCATGAGAGTGTGACTCAGACATTGGTCGCTGATCAAGCTTCAAAAGCGAAACTGTTTAACCTTCCATTTGAGGAGGTTTATTGTTTAGTTTCGGCCTGGATTCTATCTTGAAAGATATTCAGGACAAGAAGGGCTACCTCAGTATCTAAAAAACAACGTGAGACCACAGCACCCCAAAGGGTCAAGGTGATAGCCAGCGCAGGCAGTCCCAAGGGAGGGTTAGTCCCTTTTGGATTTTGGTAACAGAGAAACAGGTGCCTACTCAGGCAACAAGGGTTATGGTACTAGAGGAGCCTTTGCCAGGGCACTGAGGAGGACCAGCACAAAAGCCTGGTGCCTCACAATGAAGGTATGTGGGCCCATCACTCCCCCTTTCCTTGGTGGAAGACTTCAGAAGTTTTTCTCAAGATGGGCCCAGTCAACGGCAGACACCTGGGTTCTGGAAATCCTTCACTGGGCTATGCCATAGAATTCTTAATGGTTCCTTCAGGGGATGCTTTCTACAATCCCTGCTTTCAAAGCAAGTGGCAAAACACCAGGCAGTGTCAGACACTCGACCCACCCTCATCCAAATTGGGGCCATTGTACTGGTTCCCCAGTGAGCAAGGTTAGGGTTCTATTCAATCTGTTTCATAATTCCGAAGAAGTCTAGGGGTTTCAGACCCATTCTGGATCTGAAGCATCTGAACAAGTTTGTCCATACAAAGCGTTCAAGATGGAGTCTCTGAGGTCGATAACCAGGTTGTCCAGCGGGGACTTCTAGCCTCAGTAGATTTGACGGATGCTTTCCTTCACATCACCATCCATCAGTCCCACCAGAAGTACCTGAGGTTTTCGATACTGGGCCAACATTTTCAGTACAAGGCTCTTCCGTTTGGCCTTGCAACAGCCCCTTGAGCTTTCACGAAGGTGTTGATAGTTCTGGTGGTTCAGGTGCGACAGAAAGGGCATCATGGCTACCCTTATCTGGACAACCTGCTCATTCAGGCACCGGCGTTGCCTCTAACAAGGAGGTTGGTACTCAGGACTCTGGAGATCCTGGAATCACATGGCTAGATAGTGAATAGGGAGAAGAGCTCTCTTAAGCCATCTCAGACCTTGGAACATCTGGGGTCAGTCATCAACACGAAACTAGGGAGGGTTTTCTATCACCCTCCTGGAAAGAGACCTTATTGTCAGAGGTCCAGTGGCTCAGGAATCTGTCCGGCCTCTGCCCACAGTCTGCTGTGAATTCTCTGCCTCAAGGCGGCAGCGATAGATTTAGTCCCATGAGCTTGCTTCCATGATCCGACCCTTACAGGCGAGGTTGCTGATGGCCTGGGACCCATCATCAGAGGATTATCAGGCCAGGATTCTGCTCACCTCTCAGCTCCGTCTACTACCGAGCTGGTGGGTGAATGTGCAGAATCTCAACAAGAGGTTTCACTGGAGCGTCCTCCAGAGGTAATTCTCAGAACAGATGCCAGCCTGCACAGGTGAGGCGAGTCCTGGACCAACTTCCCAATTAGGGGACTTGGTCAGTACAGGAACAGCATCTCCACATAAATGTCCTGGAGGTGCGGAGGTTCACTTAGCTCTACTTTGGTTTCAGACCATACTGAAAGAAAAATTACTCACCTTAGTAACTGTGTTTCTTCTAAATGGAGTCCTGCTGTATTCTGACAGGCTGTCCAGAGGAGGGAACCAAAATGGTGCAGGGTCTGCACCAGAAGACATCTGAAGAAAGACTAAAGGAGCTTAATTGTATACTCTTGAGGAAAGGAGGGAGAGAGGGACATGATAGAAACTTTCAAGTACCTCAAGAGAATCAACAAAGTCCAAGAGGGTGGCATCTTTCAGAAAAAGAGATGTGCAAGAACAAGGGGCACAATTTGAAGATAGAGGGACAGCTCAGAGGTAATGTGAGGAAGTATTTTTCACAGAGGGATTGTGGATGCATGGAACAGCCTCCCTGAGGAGGTCGTGGAGTCAAGAACAGTGGGGAATTCAAGAATGCATGGGACAGACATAAGGCAGTCCTAGTGGGGGTAGGAGGAAGTAAGCTGTTGGTTAACTAGGATCTGCAGCTTATCTGTTAGGTAGGAAAATGAGTAGACTAGGTGGGCCAAGCGGTCCTTATCTGCTGTCAAATTCTATGTTTCTATGTTTCTATGCAGTTAGCCCCAGCACTTGAACTGCCCCAGAGATGAAAGAGTTAACCCTATGCAGAAGCATAGAACGTTGAGCTTGAGCTCGTTTCAAACCTCTGTCTGTGGTGGTTCAGAGTGTAACTGTCAGATTCTTATGAGCAACTAACTAACTACACTTCCATGTGGAAATTGTAAACAAATAAACCAACAGGCAAATACTTGGGTTCCAAAAGACTCAAGTCGAGAACCCAAGATAAAAACCAGGTAGTGAACAAGATATATAATATATAAATTTAAAACAGAACAACAACCCCACCCTAAAGAGGAGGGTGTAAAGGTACCCCTGAGTGCAATACTGTACTTGCCAGCCCACATCCCAAAAACGAGGTTCTGAGAGGGGAGGCGGGAGGCAGAATACAGCAAGACTCCATTAGAAGAAACACAATAACTAAGATGAGTAATTTTTCTTCAAACAACATGAAGTCTTGCTGTATTCTGACATATGCAGACTACTAAGCAGTACTCCATGGAGGAGGGTACCAAACCTATTTTAGGAATAGGGTCTGCAGTACTGCTGTACAAAACCTAGCATCACTCCTAGCCTGGATATCCAGAGAGTAATGCTTGGTGAATGTATGGACTGTTTTCCAGGTAGCTGCTTTGCAGATCTCTAGTAAGGTATATCTCTGGCAGCAGCCAGAGAAGCAGCTAGTACCTCTAGTCGAGTGAGCCCTCAGGCCTGAGGAGGTGTTTTACCTAGCTTGGTATAGCAGAATTGTATACAAGCTACAATCCACCTGGCAATAGTTCTTCTAGTAGCAGGCCTACCCTTTCCCACTTCACCATAAGTGAGAAAAATTGAAGACAGTCATTCCTATGTGCCTTAGTATGCTCTATGTAATAGCTAAGTGCCCTTTTAACATTCAAACTGTGTAACCTTCTTTCCCCAGAAGAAGAATGATCAGTGAAAAACACAGGAAGAGACATGGACTGATTTAGATGGAAGTCTAGAGACCACCTTGGTTAAGAACCTCCAATTAGTTCTGAGGACCACCTTATCTCTGTGGAATGAGATAAAGCTAGGTTCAACTGACAGGGCCTGTAATTCACTAATTAGCCTGGCAGAAGTTATAGCTACCAGAAACACAGTTTTCCAGGTCAAGTACTTAAGCTCGGCTGAGGCCAAGGGTTCAAAGGAGGCTGCATAAGCTGAGCAATGCAGATATTGAGATCCCAACACAGAAACATAGAATTTGATGGCAGATAAGGACCGCTTGGCCCATCTAATCTGCCCATTTTCCTACCTAACAGATAAGCTGCAGATCCTAGCTAAACCAACAGCTTACTTCCTTCTACCCCCCACTAGGACTGCCTTATGTCTGTCCCATGCATTCTTGAATTCCCCACTGTTCTTGACTCCACAACCTCCTCAGGGAGGCTGTTCCATGCATCCACAACCCTCTCCATGAAAAAATACTTCACATTACCTCTGACCCATCCCCTCTATCTTCAAATTGTGCCCCTTGTTCTTGCACATCTCTTTTCTGAAAGATGCTACCCTCTTGGACTTTATTGATTCCCTTGAGGTACTTGAAAGTTTCTATCATGTCCCCTCTCCTTCTTTCCTCAAGGGTATACATATTAAGCTCCTTTAGTCTTTCTTAGTATGTCTTCTAGTGCAGACCCTGCACCATTTTAGTTGCTCTCCTCTGGACAGCCTCCACTCTATGTCTTTACGGAGAATGTTGTCTCCAGAGACTGCACACAGTACTCCAGATGGGGTCTCACCAACTGGATGTACAGAGGGATAACAACTTGCTGTTTTCTACTATTGATGCCTCTCCTATGCATCCCAGAATCCCCCAGCCTTCCTCACTGCCTTCTCACATTGCTTGCCCACCTTTAGGTTATCTGATATAATTACCCCAGGTCCCTTTCCATTTTACTGTTGTCAGTATCTCACCCCCATTGTGTACTCTTCCCTGGTTTTTGTTTCCCAGGTGCATTACCTTGCACATCTTTGAACTGAATCTGAGCTGCCATACATTTGACCATTCCTCCAACCTTGCCAAGTCCCTTCTCATCCTTTCCACTCCATCTTGTGTTTCAACCTCTGTTGCAGATCTTTGTGTCATCTGCAAAGAGATATACTTTTCCTTCCAGTTCCTCTGCAATGTCACTTATAAAAGACATTACAAAGGACCAGTCCCAGTACTGAACCCTAGGTACCCGCTAATAACCCTCCTTTCTTCACTGTGGACTCCGTTTACTACTACCCTTTGCGTCCTGTTGTCTAGCCAATTTTTATCAGGCTACCACCTTGGACCCACTCCAATCCTGGCTAACTTGTGTATTAATCTTTTGTGTGGGACTCTATCAAATGCCTTGCTAAAATCTAGGTTGGCCATGTCCACAGCCTCTCCCTGGTCTACTACTTTGGTCACCCAGTCAAAGAAATCTATTAGATTCATCTGACACGACTTTCCCATCATGAATCCATGCTGCCTTGGGTCCTGTGCCCCACTGGCCTCTAGGTACTCAATAATTCTTTCCTTCAGAAGTGATTCCATTATTTTCCCTACCACTGAGGTCAAACTAACAGGTCTGTAGTTTCCTTTTTTACCATAATAATTTTTTTCTTTTCTTTTAAGAGCACAAAATACACAAAATTGTAATAGATAATGACATGTGATAAAATATACAGTTGGTCACACAATTATTGAAAAGTGGAAATACTTATAACATATTAAATACAACTTTAGTAATAAATAGGTGATTTATGACTTGTAAAATGATTGTACCTTGGACCTTATAACTAAAGTCAATTCATCTTATATAACTAAAAAGATAACTAGGAGTTTAAAACATTGTTTCACTAATACCAGAGATCTATAAAAAATGTTATTACGAGATCTATAAACTAAAGTAATATCCCTGTGTAACTGAATCAGTTCTTGAGGAATTCATTTTCTGCAAAAGGGTCCCAAATGATTAGGAATTGGTTTAGCCTGTGGAGAGCAAATAAGAAAGTCTTTCATTGTTGGCAGTGTAACTCATCATATTTAACCATTCAGTTAGGAGGGTACCTTGGGATCTTTCCAGTATTTTAATATTAAATGCTTGGCACATACAGAAGCTACTGACAACCATAACATTTGTTGATAAGAGAGCATAATGGTAGATGGTGATATCCTAGAATAAATATATCCGGGAGAGGGGTATAGTAATGGAAAGACAGGATTCACATATTTTACCACCTTGACCAGAATTCTTTTAATTTCAGACAGTCCCATAACATGTGGGATATACTGGCGTCAGAGGAATTACACTTCCAACAATGTGAGTCAGGAGGAAATGCCACGTTCATGAAGCTTGGCAGGGGACATATAATATCGATGCAAAATTTTGAATTAAATAAGCTTATCCATGATAAGCATGTTCCCAAGCTGATGCCCAGTCATGCTCCTCTATTACAATTCTCAATTCTACTTCCCATTTCTGTCTGGCAGAAGGGTGAGAGATGCAGAAGTAAGAGAATAGATAAGTGATTTGTAAACTAAACTGGCTCCCTCTTAATGTTGCACAACTTTATCAGTTGATCCCATTCCTTGCAGTTGTTTAGGAAAAATCCTCATTTAAAAATTGTCAGATATTAGGTGTCGTAATTGTAAGTAATAATGGAAGTGGAACCACGGAGAAGGTATCTTTCTTTAATTTCCTTGTAAGACATTAAGGTGCCAGAGTCTTTATGAAATATGTCAGCAATTTGTTTGATGCCTGCTTGGGCCCAAACACTGTTGGACAGAAGTACTCCTTTCTTCGTAAGAGATGGATTGGCCCAGAGGGCATCGATTTGATGGGTTTAGCATGGGATTAATAGCTTTGTTCATCTTCTTTAACACCCTAAGCGAGTTACATAAACAGGGTTGCTTTTCAAATTTAATGAGGGTGGGAGATAGATATAGTCAGAGAAATAGTTGGGTCTCAGCAACGCTGACTCTAATGACAACCAGAGAGGAGACTGAGAATTATCTACAGTGTTTGGTTGTAGGTCACCTACGCCTGTTTGAACAAGAAGGCCCACTGGTACTATTCCCAGTGAGGAAGGGCCAGACCCCTAGCTCATATGTAGCACGCAATTTGTTAATACTGAGGTGAGGTGGTTTTACCCCAGAAGAAAGTCTTTATTAACAGATTTAATTTAACAAGTAACGATTTGGGTAGTAAATTTAGAATATTTTGAAACAAATAGAATAACTTAGGGGCAATGATCATTTTGATTGAGTTCGCTTACCCCAGAGGGTTAGATTAAGTCATCCCCAATGAATTAAGTCTTGTTCAATACTGCAAAACAGAGGCAGGTAGTTAAGTTCAACTAAGGCTTGAGACAGGTGGAGATTTGTAGTCCCAAATAAGTTGTGTTACTTTTAACCCAGCCTTTTTCAAAGATTTCATTTAGGTTTTCAGTATAAAGGAGAGGGGTTAGGGCATAATGCTTGGGACTTGTCCCAATTAACTTGTAGACCTGAAATAGAGCCAAACTCAAGTAATAGTTTCTTAAGAATCACATAGGACTGAGTGGGTCTGGATAAGGTTAATAATAAATCATCTACGAATGCAAATGTCTTATGAGAAAATAAATTAATTTTAAGGCCAAAAATACCAGGATGTTCATCTATAGTCCTAATGAGGGGTTCAATTGCTAGAATAAACAAATATGGAGACAGGGGACAACCTTGTCTGGTTTCACAGTATAGTGGAATAGGCTGGGATATATGACCATTTGTCAGTATTTGAGCAGAAGAACCTTCATATAGTAATGAGACCCAGAAGTTAAAGTTAATTCCACAACCAAAGTGTTGTAATGCAAGGAACATGTAGTCCCAGGACAGGGAGTCAGAAGCTTTAAACGAGTCCAGGAGAACACTAGATAGGGATCCTTGATCTTGTTGGCATACCATAGTACGTTTAATAACATATGAACACAATCTACCCCAGATCTACCATGAATGAATTCTACCTGCTCCTTACCAATCAGATCAAAAATAATTTTGGGATACGTGAGGTTAGGATTTTATAGTCTGAATTCATTAGAGATATTAGACGATAACTGTCACAACAGAAGGAGTCATTGTTTTTTTGTGTATGAGAGTAACTAGGGTCAGCGTCAAAGTTGAGATACGGAAAGTAGGTCACTAGATACATGAAACATATTAAATAAATGGATGGATAACTTGGTGCTTAGTAGTTTATAGAATTCTCCCAGGAGCCCATCTAAACCAGGGGCCTTGTTATTAGGTAAGGAGTTAATAGCAAGAGAGACTTCTTCCAGGGACAGCTCCTTACAACGTTGTTCCTCCTTAACTTTAATTAGTTTGGGAGTTTTGATGGAGGAAAGAAACTGTTTATTTTTTCAATATCCACACTTTTTTCACATATATTGGTAAAAATTCTTTAAAAACAAATTGATTCCTTTACTGTTATTAACTATTTTTCCAGATGTATCTAGGATGCCTGGAATAATGGTCCAGTCCTGTAACTTTTTGAGCCTGTATGCCAATAGCTTCCCAGCCTTTTCCCTGACTCCCAATAACTCTGCTTTGTACAAAATAAAGCATATTCTGCATGTGCATAAAGCAGTTAATTAATATCAGATTCAAGCACAGTAATTTCATATATTAGAGTCTGATCAAATTGACCTGAAGAGCTTCTTTAGTTTCTAATTCCTTTAACTTGGCCTGTTTACTGTCTGAAAGTCTAGCTCTCTTTTTCTTGGAAGCCGAGAACTGATAATTTACTCCTCCGAATGAAGGCTTTATAGGTCTCCCATAGACAAGCATGAGCAACATCACCATTATTATTGTTTAAAAATAGTCATCTGTCTCTTTAGTGACCCAATCCACAAACTTTTTGTCCCTTAGTAGGGATACAGTCAGCCTCCATCTATGTGATTTTTGACGGCCCTCACCCAATACAACATTAAAGGAAATCAGGGCATGATCTGAAATAATAATATTGTCTATTTCAGAGTCCAAAATAGAATTAACAATAGCAGTTGAGACAAATAAATGGTCAATTCTACTGTGAGTGTGGTACGGTTGGAGAAGAAGGTATAGTCTTACCCTGTGGGTGAACCAACCTCCAGACATCAGTGAGAGATAGCAATTCTAGAAGATTATGAAGAGATTTGTGAGCTCTAGGTGTAAAGGCAAGCTGGAGGTTCCCATCAAATGTCGGGTCCATAACCTCATTGGAAATCCCACCTAGAATATATAGAATAGTGTATGGACAGCCATACACAACAGGGCTGTGTTCCCCGCGGGGTTTGTGATGACATCTTAGAGACCTCGAGAGGCGTAGCTTTCGAGGTCTCCAGATGTCATCAAACTCAGATGGTAACAGCTGTATGTGTATGGTTTCCATCTGTTATTTATAGTATATGACAGCCCTAGATTGCGATAAAACAAAATAAAATAAAAACACAAAGATGCTGTTTGCTATTAAGGATATGTATTTACTGATCAGAAACAAAACTGAACAGAACAGAAAATGAGTTAGCACATATTAGGCAACACTCGGTACAGTCCACTGATTTTACTAACAAGGCAATTGAGGCTTTTCGTTCAGAGAACACGATGCTGCAACACACGCTACAGTCCACAAATTTCCATAACAAACCAGGATTAAAAACGAGTGCACGTATTTATTTGTCTCAGTACAAGTAAACAAATTTTGAAACTCATGAAATAAGTAGAAAGATACAGGATATTTTTGTGTTTCCAGTACTTCTTGCCGTTATTTCTGAAAAGGAACACAGAAAAAAAAATCCTGTTTACTGTGCAGTCGCAAGTTTGGTACCCCCACACTCAACAAGGGCAGTTTACTATTTAAATGGGCGGTTTTCATCTCTGTGATGTGACTTACCTAGTCAGAGTCGCTCGAATCATAAATAACTGCTACTCTTGCACTTCTCCAGTTTCGGGTCAGGTTGCTTATAGTGATTTATGGTGACGGTTACACCTTGCTGGAATATGCAGTGCTGGCCAAAGATTTGAACAGCCAGTGTTTCGCCTAGGGTGGTATTTTGCCGTTGAACAGGAACTGATGTAATGGGGTTGGCTGGTCCATTGGGAACTGTTTCTGCAGAGGAAGTAATTGTAGAGGAAAGCGTGACGGGCCTGGCTGCTATTCAGAAGATGGAAGAATTTCTGAACTGCTTGTTTTCTGATGGGACGCTGTACTAATTTATGCTTTTATGTAAGTTGCAATGTCCCGAGATTTGCGCCACTTCTGTGGGGACATTATGGTCAACTAGAGTTTGTATTGAGGTTTTAGGGTCGAGTGGTTGGTTATTTTCTTCGTTTCTGGTAAGCCTGCTGCTATCTTCATGTTCGCATCAGATTTCTGATTTTGTTTTCACCGATGGTCATGCTCACGGTACCACAGCGAGACTCCTGGCTTATAATTTATATTAGGGGCAAGGTAGAATGGGATTCTGGGGTATTCTTGAGATTCAGGCCTCTGGGATGCATATTTACAGTATGATGTGATCGGGTCTCGGTCTTTTCGAGGTATTTTCATACATGCGGGTTTCACGGTTCTAATGTTTCTTGGGTTTTCCCAGTCGGGTCTTGGTCTGCCACTCATTGTATTCAAGTACCTGTGCCCATTTGTGTCTGTCAGTGAGGGAGAGACCTCCCCATTTTAGTCTATATTGCTCCATGGTTCTTAAGGCCAAAATATAAGCCTATGTTGAAAAAAATTATGTTCAGTAGCGATGCGAGGGTTAGTGAGACCAAGTGTGCCTGTGCTGTATAGAGGAGGTTTATGTCCGTTTCTGACAGGAGCTTCTGCTGTGTTAGGCTTGTTGCCCTTGCCTTGTTTTTAAATATTTTAACTGCGGTCATGGTTCGAGCATTTCTGTGAAGGACTGTTTGCCGTGGCAGATAGAAGTGCCGTAGTTATTTTTTAATTAAATGCCTGTCTCGCTGCCCAACATCACCTCTAACTGTGCCAGGTTCATAGTCGCTACCGTCTACTCTCTTGACAGAAAACACGAAGATGGCCAATAAGATGTCAAGCTCATTTACTGGGATAGTGTACAGCTCTCTGGCTTCTCTTTTTGTTTCATGAGTAAGTTTTACTATTTTATATCTGCTGCCGTTTTTGAAAGGTCCTGGCATTTTTCTGCTCGTCTATGAACTGCTGCCGTTCTGAACTGTATTGTGAGTTTGCCATTGCTGCTTGTTTGATTACAAGGGTAGGGTTGTTAATGTGCTGGTTTTGAAAAAATGGTTGGGGATGCGATCAGAGTCAGTGACAGCTCGCGTTGTAAAAAGAGCTAAGAAGTTGTTATACTATCGATCTGACATCAGAAGATAGTACAACAGCTTTCTTTGACCTTTACAGTGCCCTACAACAAATTTTGAAGCTTCTAAATTCGTGTACAATCGAGGGCTGTCATATACTATAATAGTATGATCTATATAGTCACTAAGCGTAATAGACAGTGAGTCAAAAACAGATTGTTTGGAATTTGGTGCATAAACATTACAGATCATCACCTGAACCCCATCTAGTGACCCTGACAATATTTGAAATTGACCTTCAGGGTCAGCAATGTATAATTTTTGACAAAATGTGCCCCCTTCTAATTAGGATAGCAGTTCCTCTTTGCTTGCTATTATAGAAGCTAAATTCAACCTGTGCGACCCAAGATCTGGAGAGTTTGGCAGACTCCACATCATTCAGATGAGTTTCCTGTAGCAAAGTAATATCTGCCCTTTTTGTTCAGGTAAGATGGGACCTTTTTCCTTTTAATTGGGGACCCCAACCCATTCACATTCAAGATATAATTTTTATGTGGAAACATAAGTGCTTGCTAATGATTATCTAACTACAAGGTACTTATAGAGCAGATCAATACTCAATTGACAGTTATACTACGCAGAATATATAATTCAAGTGGTCTAATTAATAAACAACTATAACAACTATATCAAGACAGAAATCTTAAATCCGATAAATAGCTTAAAGTGACAATACAATAATAAGCAGATCAATATCACAGTTAATGAGTATGCCATAAGCAGAAAAATAATTCAAATGGTCTAGTTAATAACAACTGTATCAGGACAGAGATGCTAGATCAGATAAATAGTTTAAAATAACAATACAACAGAGCACAAACAGTAGGATGTGGGCTACTGCAAAACCTAGAGTTCACGGACCAAATAGTCCAAAGGTGTGTCAGGTGTGATGCTGACAGGTAATGAACATCTAGGCGAACCAGCAGTATGTAGAATAAAAGAAAAAACAATCATTTAATGGACTAGAGCAGTACCACAGGGGTGTTATGAAAAGCTTCACACAATATAACACGCTACCTGGGTGAATGCAGAAGAACCAGAGCTCAACCAAGGGTGAATAGGAGATAGAAGCGAGGCAAGTAAGCAACATATAGTAAAGGGTAATAAGGAAATAGAGGAAAAAGGTGCTGAGTGAGAAAGAGAAAAAACCCAGTATAAAAGTTTGGTGTAAAATTTAAAGCTATATCCATAGCCATTGGCTAATAAAAGCAGAGATTAACTCTAAGGGGTCTGTATAAGGATTAGTGAGCAATTTAAGCTTTTGCAGGTTATAGTTAAGCTAATCATCTCCACCAAAGCTTCAGCCAGGTTAGGTCAAATAAAACCACTTTGAGCGTAAGAGCTTAAAGTGTAATTAACACTAAATGTGAATCATCATTTCCAGCTCACTCCAGGAGTGATCTATTAAGTAGCAGACTGTAAACCCTTTGATAGATAACATCTGTATCCTTATTAAGCACAGAAGCAGGATATATAAGTGTGGGGGGAGAAATCTGGGTATCCTTCACAAACATTCAATCAGCAGTTAAATAACATTGTCTCTGAAGCACTGTAACACTATACCCCAGGAACTTTACTAATCCTTTTCCACTAGAGTGAACAAGAAGTGTCTTAAGTTCCACGTGAAAGCAGTCAACATTTTACAGGACGACAGTAAATGAACATATCAGACCCAGATCCTTTGTGCAAGACAAAGGTGTGGAAACTCACCAGGAGTGCTGCTGGAATGAGGATTGCCAAGGTTCTGATGAAAAACTGACTGCAGTTGTCACACAGGAAGAGAGGTGTGCATCACACTTGCAGGGGGTAAGTTCTCTCGGAAGGACCGTGGTAGAGTAGGCAGTTGCAGCTAAGAGGTTCCTTGATCACAGGAAGCAGCAGAGGGTTAATATTAGTGAAACCCGCCTCTGGGATGTCATCACACACATTGATTCTTCGGTTCATGGGTATGGTGAGAGGAGACTGTTCTTGAGCTGTCTCTGCTGCTTCCATGTTCCTCGGGTTCTGCACCTTAGATGTAAGTCTAGGGATGTTTGATGAGCGGCCCATCTGCCTGGATTTTCTATTTATCCCTGGTAAGCGGGAGGAGTAATAAGGGCTTTGTAATATCCAGTATGAGTGGGATGTTGAGCTTTGGGTAAATTAATCCTGTCAAAGCACTGGGAGGCCTTTCAGAATTTGGGAATAAGTTATGTCATTGGAAGTGAGAAACAGCGGGTGCATGTAATGATCGAATGGATCCTCGTGCAGATTTTAGCCAGGAGCCGTTGACTGAGGCTGTTCTTGAATCAAATGTCGTAGAGTTTTTGTATTTCTGGATGAAACTCAAGCCTCTGCTACAGAATCATATTTAGAAACTTTACCCCTTCCTGTTGGATAATTAGGGATGCTGGGTACTTAAAATAGTAGAGAACACCATATTTTAGTAGCTGTTGTTTTACCTCATAAAAGACTTCCTTTTGTTAACTATTTCTGAGGAGAAATCCTGAAAGATAGAGATGTGTTCCCCTTTCCACACAATATTTCTTTTCCTTCTTGCTAAATAAAAATTTCTTCTTTCACAGTAAATCTAAGCAGATAAGCAATGATGGGTCTGGGCTCCCATTTTCTTATTAGGACCCAATGATCTATGCACCCTTTCAATTTCAAGTAGCCAGGGCCACTGGTGACCAGAATTTCAGGCAAAAGTTTTGTAAAATTGAATCATTTTCAAACCTTCTAGACCCTCAGGGACTCCCAGAATCTAACATTATTCCTCGCCCTCTGTTTTCTAAGTCATCTACTTTTCTAGTAAATAACTAATTTGTGAATTTTGTTTCTCTGTCAGTTGTTCAAGAAAACTGACAGAGTTAATAATTCATTTATCTTACTGTTGTTGCTGTTAATTCGAGATGAAAGTTCTTCTGTGTTTTTTGTAACAGTAACAGCTGTAGACTTAATATCCGTGATGTCCACTTGTAGCCTTGCAGCATTGTTTTGATATGGCTATGTCGTCTTCTTTGGCTGTTTGAATAGTCATTGTGGGAGAAGAATGAGAAAAGGGTAAGGTGTTCCGCATACCTGGAGATCCGACAGTGATGGCCTGCATTAGTGACAGAGACTTTCAAAGGGCCGAGGAAGAAACCGTTGTTAAAATAAATAAGCCACTTCCACGATAGATATATTTATTTAATTAATAGTAAGCCTTGGTTCAGATAAATGGCTGTGCTGCAATAGTTGCAATAAAATTCAGTATAACGGACTAAATAATTAAATAATTGCTGGTATTGCCCAGAGCGTAACGGATTAGTCTGCCATCTAGCGTTAGCGCTGGCTCGCTCCCTCTGGTCTGTAGTTTCCTGCCTCTGTCTTGCTCCCACTTTTGTGAAGGAATCACATCCACCCTCCTCCAGTCCTCAGGTACCACCCGTCCTCCCATGAATTGTTAAAGAGAGTAGTCAGCAGTGTCACTAGTTCTACCCTTAGTTCATTTAGAATTCTTGGGTGAATCCCATCAGGCCCCATTGCTTTGTCCACCTTCAATTTTATTAGTTCTTTCAGAACCCTTTCTTCTATAAATGGACTGGTATTGACCCCCGTCTTCAGAGTGTTTCTCTTGTTTGGTTTAGGTACCTCCCCTCCTCTTCCTTTGTGAATACTGAGCAGAAATATTCATTCAGTATCCCTGCTTTTCACTGGCACCCTCTGCCCATTTCCTCCCTTTTATTAAGCCTCAGTTTCCCTCCTTTGGTCTTTCTTTGCTCCCTAATGTACCTATAAAGGTCTTGTCCCTTCTTAACAAAGTTGGTGATCCTTTCCTCAGTTTGGGCCTTTGCTATTCTGACTGCCTTCCCTGTCTCTTTCTGCTTTAACTGATAAAGTTCTCTGTCCTGCTCCTTCTGTGTTTCTTATATTTCCTGAATGCTATCCTTTTCTCCTTAACCTTCCTGCCACCTCTTTTGAGAACCATAGCGGTTTTCCTTCGTTGTGTTTTGTTGATTTGCTTTACACAAAGGGTTGTTGCCTCTGTGATGGCTGTTTGATTGCTCCCCATTGTTCCTCCACCCTCCTTCTTGTCTGTTTGCTAGTGCTTTTCTGGGGCACTCTCGTTTTCCCAAAGCCAGCCCTCCTAAAGTCCAATACTCTTTCTTTTGTATGGCTTGATTGTATGGCTGTGTTTATTTGAACCACACTGTTTGGTGGTAGCTTGTTCCCAGATGGCTACCCACTTCTAAATCTGAGATTCTTTCTCTGTCCCATTTGAGAGTACCAGGTCTAAGATTGCTCCCTCTTGAGTGGGTTCCAATACTTGCTGTCTGAGGCATGTCCCTTATAGGGCATCAAGAATGACCCTGCTCTTGGATGTGCCTGCAGCAAAAGTGCTCCAGTTAACATTTGGCATATCCAGGTCCCCATCAACAATATCTCTCCTTTTCTGCCATTCTAAGGATCCCTTCTATCATTTCCTTGTCCATTCCCTCCCCTGAGATGGGGGTCTGTATACAACCCCATATGGATTGTGGTGTCATTTCCTGTCTCAGGGTGACCCAGAGTGCCTCATCTGCTCCCTGTTTACTCTTTAGTTCTGTTGCTTTGATCCCTTCCTTTACACAGAGCTACTCCTCCTCCTCTTTTACCCTCCCTGTCCCTCCTGTAGATTGTGTATCCTGGTATGTTGACATCCCAGTCATGTTCTCTGTGTACCATGTTTCTGTGACTGCCACAATATCCAGGCAACCCTCTTCCATCAAGGCCACTAGCTCAGGGAGCTTGTTACACAGACTACAGACATTGGTACTCATCACCCTCCACTTTTTGATGCCTTACCCATTTTAGCCCCATCCCTGTCCTTATTGCCTTTGCCTTTTTACATTTACCTCTGTCCTGCTCCCCTAATGACTTCTCTACCTTGGTGTTTACCTCACTAATTACCATGTTTTGTGGGGGAGGTTGGGATTTCCTGCTCCTTTTTCAATGCCTCCCCAAGCTAGTTTAAATAGCATGCCAATGAAGCATTTAAACCTCTCACCTAGGATCCTGGCTCCCCTGGACAGATGCAGACCATTTGCGCCCAGTATAAGTCTGCATCCCTTCAGATAGCTCCCCAGTCCCAGTGAAGCCAAACCCTGGGCTCCACACCAGTTTTTCAACCATTTATTGAATTCCTGGTGAGGTACCTAACATCACCTTGCCATAGACAGGCAGCACCTCCGAGAAGGTTACCATATGCACTACTTGTCTAAGGCCCTTCCCAACTCTACAAACTCCTCTTGCACTGCTTTGATCCCATTCCTAGCCAGGTCATTTGTCCCTAGGTGGACAGTGACATCCAGCTCCCTCCTCGTGCAGCTGCTCCACGATCCTGAGGATTCACTTCCTGTCCCTCAAGCCATGGCACCAGGCAGGCACCTTGCCTCCCTCTCCCTTCCTCCCCCACTTCTACCCCCAATGACTGAGTCCCCCACCAGAGTTGTTTCCTTTCCCTGTGGGGTCCCATGCTACCCTCCTGTGGGTCTCCTTTGTGAAGGTTCCAGCATCCTCCTTGGTCTCCCTGCAGGTGCCTCCATGGAGGAACCACTATCCACCAAAGAGTGTATGAATTGTGGAGAGGTACAGCTGGAGGATGCAACTCAGTTCCACCACCCTCTCCCTCCCTGAGCCCACCTGGTCCAGCCTCTCCTCTCCTCTTTCTTGGCAACCTCTGAGGTAGTAGCTTTGGCCTGGTGGTCCCTGGGTGGGAGGATGTTCCTGAATCCTAGCCAGGTCAGCCTGGAGACGGGCAACCTCCTACCTCAGACCAGAGAGGTGCCTGCAAATAGGGCAGCATCTCAGCCTCCAGAATGTCTCCCGGAACATTGTCGCCCCACAGCCATTGCACTGCACCACTCCTATCCTGTCTTATTTTGTCTCCCTCTCCTGTTTCTCTGTATGCTCTCTACTCTCCTTACAACACTCACCCTTCCTGTTCTGGGACAGCAACTTCTATATTCTTCAGTAGCCACCTTCTTCCTTGCTCAGTGTCAGACCACCAGCAGCTGGGGGAGGCACTACTTTTTCCTTTAGGTTTGACAAAACTAACATTTCTCTATGATCCTTTCCTTCCTATTGCCAAACAGGAAGTTCCTGTTGTCAGTCAAATCCAGTGGCTATAAAAGTAGAATGGGCTTAGGGTGGGATGGAGGCAATTAGTAGAAAAAGACTAGCCACAGAAAGTTGTAATTGAGTCACCTGCTTTTATATTGTCTAAGCCACAACCTCAATTAAGCTCTCTCTCTCCTCCTACTGATTTAGCAAAGTAAGTTGATACAGTACCCTTCCCAGCACAGAACACACACTGACTTTCTTTCTTTAACCCTAAATAAGACCCTTCTACTTCTAATAAAGTTATGTCTGCTTAATCTCAATAGACACTGACTCCTGCTGAGATAGAAGTGTTAAATTAGTAAGAAAATGGTAGCTTCTTTTAGTTAGCTGCTTTCTGCTCTAAAGCAAGATTTCTGTCTTCAAAGGCTAGCAACAGGAAGTTGTAATTGGAGTCACCTGCTTTTATATTGTCTAAGTCACCCCCAATTAAGCTCTCTCTCCTCCTACTGATTGTAAAGTAAGTTGATACAGTACCCTTCCCAGCACAGAACACACACTGACTTTCTTTCTTTTTAACCCTAAATAAGACCACTTCTACTTCTAATAAAGTATCTGTCTGCTTAATCTCAACAAACACTGACTCCTGGTGAGATAGAAGTGTTAAATTAGTAAGAAAACTGTAGCTTCTTTTAGTTAGCTGCTTTCTGCTCTACAAGCAAGATTTCTGTCTTCAAAGGCTAGCAACAGGAAGTTGTAATTAGAGTCACCTGCTTTTATACTGTCTAGCACACACCCCAATTAGCTCTCTCTCCTCCTACTGATTTAGCAAAGTAAGTTGATACAGTACCTTTCCCAGCACAGAACACACACTGACTTTCTTTCTTTTTCTTTTTTAACCCTAAATAAGAGCCCTTCTACTTCTAATAAAGTATCTGTCTGCTTAATCTCAACAGACACTGACTCCTGCTGAGACAAGTGTTAAATTAGTACGGAAATGGTAGCTTCTTTTAGTTAGTTGCTTTCTGCTCTACAAGCATGATGTCTGTCTTCAAAAGCTAGCAACAGCCGAGTAGGCTCTCTAAAAGGAGGTTGATATAGAACCAGACCTTTAAAGAACTTCCCAAAGACAGGGTGAGATGTCAGAGAAGTGCCCTTCCCTGCTGACAGGAATGCAGAGACAGCTGCTAGATGAACTTTTAAAAGGCTGGCCTAAGGCCTAAGCTATTAAGGTGAACCAGGTAATCTAAAACTGTGGCAATACCCACGGCATCTGGCAGAATATCCTGTGTGAACACCAAATGCTGAATCTTTTCCATTTGAGTTATAACTTTTCTGGTAAAGGTTTGAGAACCCTTGAGGATGTCTAAAACTCCATGAGAAAGATGCAGGCCTGCATATTCTAACTCCTCAAGAGCCATGCCTTGAGATTGAGAGACTGAGATTGGGGTACCAGATCCTCCTTGAGAGGAGGTTAAAGATTGTGTCTCTTGGGAAGAGACAGGAAGTGAGCCTGCTAAGGACAACAACAGAGGATACCGACTTCCGGTGGCGTCCAGACCAGCAGCAGCACATTGAGAGGAGCTCTTCTCCCAAAATCCCTTTAAAATATATAATTTCATAAGAAAAAGCACCCAATTTTCAGAAATGGCAGCGTTAAAGCCCCCAGAGACAATTGGAACCGTATAAAACCAAGAGCCACCTCCTGAAAACCAGATGCAGGAGGATTTAAAATGCACCACGAGAGCGAGTGCAGCCCATCCCGGATAGCTTGCCAGACACCGATGAGGAACAAGAACAACTAACTAGATCGAGATTTGACAGGCTATTCGCTGAATTAAAAGCAATGCATGCAGAAAACAAATCCGAGTTCAAAAATTTAAACCAACATCTACAAGGGCTTGAGAGAAGAGTGGAGGAAGCCGAGAATCAAATTCGTGATACGGAGGACTCCACAGCCAACATGAATCTGCACTCCAAGCTCTTCTGCAATATACAAATCAATTGCAAATGAAGTGTGTGGATTTGGAGGGTAGATCCAGGAGGGTGAATCTACTGAATACACAGTCTTCCTGAGGATCAGAGACTGGTCGGATGGTTGATTTTATGGCGGACCTGATAAAGGATGTGCTGAATCTAAGGGCAGGATTCCAGCTCGGAATCGAGCGGGCACACAGGGCCCTACAAGTCAAGCCTTCTCCAGACTCAAGACCTAGATCGATTATCCTAAAATTCAATAGTTACAGAGTCAAGGAAGAAATACTGAACACAGCATGGCAACAAAAGAAGTAAAGTATCTCATGCATAGACTGTATTTTGATCACGACTATCCTCCTGAGATCCAGAAACAGAGGCTCCAATATGCTCCCTCCTGAAAATCCTTTGAGCTAAAATGTGAAATTTAATACTCCTTACCCAGCCCAATTGAGAGTTTGGTGGTCGGAAGGTACACAGATATGTGAAATGCCTGAGGAGGCTGGGGCGGCTTTGGTGGATAAAGGCCGAATGGAGGCCCCACAGCAAGTTTCCCAGAACTCGGATTCCCAGCAGGACAGCGGGTGCTCGCGAGTGGTTGGACGATGATGTCTAAAAGAAAGTGGGCGCTGCCTTCTTACGTCAAACTGAGCCCTCTTAATACACTGCAGTGCTAAGGGAACTGCAGACCAGGAAAGAAACCAAGTAGAAGACATGCAGGACTGAGACAAGATATGTAAAATAATAAAGGGAGAGATCAAAAGGTTCCTTTGCGACAGCATTAGTGAGGTGCCATATTATTTTAGCACAGACTGGTAGCGCAATGTTAAAGTTACCAAGTAATTGCACCAAATAGCTGAACTATAAACTGAGAGGGTGAAGGGTAATATGATGATAATTGCTGCAGTCTACAAGAAACTCTTAAAATAAACAATAATTATTGGAGGACTGAGGCTGCAACCGATTACATGTACTGAATCACGCTGTGGGGTGACTATATGAAGAGAGATTTGGACATGGGGTGATCTTTTCAATACGTGAGGGGTGGGCGGGAGGGAGATACTTTTGTTGAGATATTTTTCTCCTTACAGGTGATACAGAGTTCGCTGCTGGCATTCGAGAGGGACCATCGTCACACACTGCATTAGACTCAGCAGAGTTAGGAGCCTAAACAATTTTCAGTAGGCTCTAAGGGAGGCCGCTATTCTTAGACGAGGAGACATTTGCTCCCATCCCCTAATCAGGTCTGCATCCCTCTTCATGGAGGTGCGATCTGGCTACAGAGATCAGCTGGGAATTTTAGTGAATCTCCAGCTTTGGAAGCCATTTGATGTTAAAACTTTGTTATAATTCAGAGTTTACTGTTTTATTCAGTTTGCCAAGGGAAAGATTTCTACTGTCATTCTATACAGGCCCGATTACAATGTACATGGATGTGAGGGGGGATTGAGCAAGCTGGGATTATAGAATTCCATACGGAATCGTGATGAAGGGTCTACTGTGAAAATGATATCTTATAATGTAAATGGCTTAGCTCACCCCATTAAGAGAGCCAGAATAATGTCCTTTTAAAGAGAACTGGAGCAGCCTTTATGCTACTTCAAGAAACCCACATGAGCAAGTTGGAACATGAAAACTTCTGAAGTTTGGGTTCAAGAAAGTAGTGGCATCACAATATCGACAAGGCGTGAAGGGAACCACTATTTTAATTCCTACCACTCCCTTTGATCTTAAAGATACCATGATAGATAAACAGGGTAGATATTCAGCAGTTAAAGGTCACTATAATGGCTCCATGATCACTCTTATCTCCCTGTATGCACCACCAGGAACGGAGTTCAGTTTTTCAGAGACTTATTCCTTAAAATGATGCATTGGGTGGAGGGCTATCTGGTTCTAGGAGGGATTTAAATGTAAGGCTAAATTCTAGCCTAGATTCCTTGGGTGTTCCCAAAAGGAGGAAAGGGAATAACCAAGAAGGTAAACAAGCTGTTAACAGAACTGGGCTTAATTGATGTTTGGCGAGCACATCACAGGAACAGTAGACAATATACTTTTTCCCACTCCACCAAATTTATTCAAGGCTGGATTATTTTTAATGCCAAAAGAAGCAATAGGTATTTGTGATTCGGTAGAAATAGGGACTGGCGTGCTGTCAGACCATGCCCCAGTATACCTACAGTTAACAATAGGCCCCCAAACGTTCAACGTTTGGTGCTTAAATCTATCTCTGCTCCAGAATAAAGAATACCAGGAAAGTATCAACCAGACCGTAAAGCAAGCATTACAAGATAATCGGCGACCTGAGGTCTCCCCGAATTTTATGGATACAATTAATGCCCTCATTCGAGGGAAATTTATAGATATTTCGGCCAAAGCAAAAAAACAAGGGACCAAAGACAAAAGACTTATACCATCAGATAGCTGAACTAGAAAACAACAACAAGTAAAATTAAAGAAAGGGGAAGCAACTCAGAACGCTGAAAGCAAAATTTATAAAAATAATGGACTACCAAGTGGAGCAGAGACTGATTTGCATGAGACAAAGATTTTACAAGGTGGCCGAGAGCCTTAAAGCTCCTGACTAGCCGGCCGCCAGCATCGAAGTAAAGCCACTATTACTAAAATAAGGGATCCCATTAAACATACACTTCAATATTTATTTTATTTTATTTTATTTAGCTTTTGTTGACAGGGTAAGTGCACTAGACAAATCCTGCCTATTTTCAGGCACAACCGGAGAGGGGATACAGATGAATGCCAACTGACCTTGAACCAGATTAAGCTGTTGGTGGTATTTTAGTGAATGAGGGAATATAGAGCAGAAGATATACAGAGTCTTTTAGGATATATTACCAAAATCTGTATGCTAAGGGAATTTCCTGTTGGAGCAGGAAATTAGAGATTATCTAACCCCTTGGGACTCCCGAGTCTCACCAAGGCACAGGGTGAAGTTTTAAGTAGACCCTTTAATGAACAAGAAATTGCCCTAGAGATTCAAAATCTTAAAGCAGGAAAGTGTCCAGGTTCGGACGGGCTACCTGCGAATTTTTAAACAGTTTAAAAAAGTGTTCTCCCCTTGCTCCGTGATACATTTAATCATGTAAGAACAGAGGATGGCATGATCCCCGTTGTGGTCCCAGGTGATAGTGTCAGTTATCCCAAAGCTGGCCAGGGACACCACAGATTGTGCCTCTTATTGCCCTATTTCTATTTTAAACCGGACTATAAAATAATGACAGCCATATTGGCTAAGGGTTCAGGGGTCCTACCAGACCTGATCCATATGGACCAGGCTGGCGTTATACCTGGCAGACAAACTATAGATAACATCAGACGGACTATTAATATAATAGATAGAATACAAACCAAGGCCCTTCCAGCCTGTATTATGAGCCTGGATGCTGAAAAAGCATTTGATCAGGTTTCGTGGGACTTTCTTCAGGGCTCCCTGGCTGGCTTTGGTTTCCCTACACTTTTCTGCCAACTAATATCTAAAATATATAAGAACCCATCAGCTTATGATGGGCCAATGGATATATATCTCAACCATTTCGTCTTTATAGGGGCACCCGACAGGGATGTCCCCTGTCTCCTATATTATTTGCATGCTACAGTGAACCTTTGGCACAAAGTATAAGGTTAAACCCAGACATTCAAGGCAGCATAATGTGTGATGATTCTCCACATAAAGTTGCACTATATGCAGACGATGTTTTATTATACCTCACAGAACCTGAAAAATCCATCCCAGTGTATTCCAACAACTAGAGTCTTTCTCAGGGATATCTGGATATAAATTAAACTGGTCAAAGACAGAGATCTTGACATTGAATACCTGCATACAACAGGAACTCAAAGCTAGGTTTCCTATGAGATGGGATTGTCTTAATATCAAATATCTCAGGGTGAGGTTGGGTAAATCTCCCACATGTTTATATAAAGATAACTATCCCCTTTACTCAAGAATATATGGTCCGATTTACACAGGTGGTTGCTTCTACTGTTTCTCTTTTTATTCAGGTTGCAAACCTTTAAAACAAACATTTTGCCTAGATTACTATACTTGTTTCAAGCACTACCATGCCTGATACCACCATGAGAAATAAGGCAGTGGCAGCAGAAAATTATGGCCTTTTATGGGCATATTCACGACCAGAATTTCTATGCAAACCCTTACTTTACTGAGCAGAGGCGGGGGAAGGGCATGTCCCAATTTATCGATTATTGGCTGGCTGCCCAAATGAAAATGGCCTTACTATAGCCCATCCGACCTATTCAGCCCATTGGCGACAGATAGAACTAACCACATTTACAAAAATTCCATCTCAATGATTTTATTTAACCCATCAGCACAAATAGATGATCAAGCACTTTAAGGATATACACTAACAACAACATTACAAGGGTGGTTAGCAGGAACTAGACGGGATATACCAAAGAATATGTGAAATACAGAAATTGGTGTTTTAATCCAGAATTTAAACCAGCAACCTATTATAGGTGGTATACCCATCAAATGGAAAAGGGTCTATATGCCCTTGGCAAGGGCTAGAGAGACCAGGACATAATGCCATTTGAGCTCCTTAAGGCCAGAAATAATTGGAATAATACAGATTGTATATATTACTACCAAATAAGGGATTTCATATCTACTAAACAAAGACAACTGGCAACCTGGCAAGGCAGAGGCCCTTTCCTCGGTATTTGAAGTCATATGGGGAAGTTCACATGGTAAAGGAGCAATAACCATGCTATACAATAACTTAGTAGTGGATAGAGGTAATAATATTCAAAGGTTCAGCAAAAGTGGGCAGTGGAATTGAAACCACCTTGAATTCCCAAACCTGAGTCAAGATTTTAGAAATGTATGGAAGACAACTTCTTCCCAGTTGGCAAGAATTCACTTGGAAGCTTAGAATTAGGTATTTCACACCCCAATGAAGTTAAATAAGATGGGCCTACTACCTCAAGGAGATGCTGGAGAGGATGTGGTAATAATATGGCTGATCAGTCGCATATTTTTGGTACTGTAGTGAATTACATTTTGGTCACATATTTGTAGTTATCTACATGATTTATTTACACCACAATTGACATAGCCCCAGAGCACTGTAGCCTGGGTCTTTGTCCGGAGGGAGTGGTGGGTGGTGAGGCCGTTACCTATGGGCTATCCTGACAATAGCAGCTATAAAGCAATAACTAAAAATTGGCTACAACAAAGCCCCCAACGCTACAAGAGTGGTTAACAATAGTATCCCAAATCCTGCAGATGGAAAGGATAACCCATTCTATACACCAACAGAAGGAAAAGTTTAATAATAGATGGAATAAATGGGATCTATACCAAAGTAAGGTTCAATAAGATTCATATATAATTGGAATACCTAAATGAAGATCCTATTTCAAAACTTAAAATGAAAATAGAAAAGAAAAGGACGGAACTGGCTGATGTTGCCCATTGTTGCCTCCCCTCCCTCCTCTTCCTCCCCATCCCCCTCTTTGTCATGTCACATAGAAGGGCCCTAGCAAACTATATATATAATTTACAATATGAAATTGCTTGACAGTAATAGTTTTATAGAACTTTCCACTCTCCCAGTGTGTTTTATATTTAATTTGATTTGATTAATAGTTATGAACAATGTAGTACTAAGGAGATTTTTCCTCCTTTATCTCTAGCTGATCAAGGATTAGTTAGAGATTTTGGTAAAACAATTATAAGCTTGAAATATATAAGTAATCTGAGAAATATGATATATTCACTCATATGAGAACAAATCATTTACCTCAGAAGTGAAGTAAATAAGGTATCTCAGATGGCTATACATCTATTGAAATGTAATGTATTGGATACAATTTGTTTATGACAATAAATAAGTATATAAAAAAACAAGAGGATACCAAGGTTGCCTGGCCCTGTTTGGAGCAACTAGAATCACTGTGCAGGATTGTGACCTGATCTTTATTAGAACCCTGAACAAAGGGAAAGGGATGAAAGGCATAAAGGAACTTGCCTTCCAATCCAATATCAGAGCACCCAGGAACAGTCCCCAAGAATGGAGGACTGCAGCATAATTGGGAAGTTGATGATTGTCTGGGGCTGAAGAGATCAATCTCTGGAGTGCCCCACCTGGTGAAGATTACTTTCAGGATGAGAGGTTCCAAGGTCCATTCATGATGGCCCTGGGAGATTCTGCTCAGAGCATCTGCTAGCACATTGTCCTTCCCTGGGAGGAGGACTGCTATTAGGGAAGTTTGTAGGAAGTAGACCAGAGACCATACTTTCATGGCCTCCATGCACAAGGCCATAGACAGAATGCCCCATTGCTTGTTGATGTACCACATGGTGGTGGTGTTGTCTGTCCTGTCCTGAACCACCTTGTTCCTTACTGAGTCCAAGAAAAACTGAAGGACCAAGAATTCTGCTCTGAGTTCCAGAAGATTGATATAAGAGGAGACTCTTTTGGGGACCAGACCCTTGTGCTATGAGGGCTGTCAGGTGGGCTCCCAGCCAAGAAAGAAGCATCTCTGGTGAGAACCACTGAAGGAGTTTGCTTGACAAATGGGACACCTTGCCTGAGATTGTCTTGGTCCAGCCACCACTGGAGAGCTTGGACCAGGGTCTGAGTCACTGGAATCAACTTGGTAAGAGACTCTTTCTTCTGAGACCAAAGGACCTTAGATGGAACTGAATGTCCCTCATCTGGAACCTGGCCCTTGCACCACCGCAGTGGAAGCTGCCATGTGGCCTAAGAGCTGAAGAAAATGTCTTGCTGGATGAGAAACCAGAGGATGAAAAAGGAAGTGAGATCTGTAAGGGCCTGAACTCTTGCAAGTGGGAGGAAGGCCTTTGCTTGAACAGTATCTAACTCTATCCCTTTGAAAGTGAGAAGCTGTACTGGTTCGAGAACTGACTTTGGCAGGTTGAGAAGGAACCCCAGGAACTGAGCAGATCCTGAGTGACTTGTAGAGCTGACTTGACCTGGTCGGAAGACTGTCCTGCAATGAGCCAGTCGTCCAGGTATGGAAATAGAAATGCCTACCGTCTGATGAAGGCCACTACCACTACAAGGCACTTTGTAAACACCCTTGGAGCTCATTTTAGGCTGAAAGGCATAGCTCTGTACTGATAATGGCCTGAAGACAACTCAAACCTGAGGTACTTTTTGTGGGAGCACCTGATGGGAATATGGAAATAGGCATCCTTGAGGTCCAGGGAAGCTAACCAGTCCCCTGGCCTTAGAGCAGGAAGAATTACTCCCAGAGTCACCATTTTGAACTTTGGTTTAAGATGTGTTGCTCAAATACCTTAAGTCTAGGATGGGTAACCACTCCCTGTCTTTTTGGAGTAAGGAAATATCTATAGTACAGACCCTTGCCCTGTGTGAAATAGGAACTCTCTACAACTCTGAGAACCAACAGAGAGGAAACCTCTGCTTCTAAAGCAATGGTTTCAGAGATGTTTGAAGGTGGAAAAGACCTGACCCTCATTTTCAGAAACTTTTTAAACTGAGGGCCGTCTCTGGCTTACTACCTCCAGGACCCACTTGTCTGAGGTAACAGACTTCCAGACCTGGAAGTAGTAAGCCAACCTGCCTCCTACTGGAATTGGGAGTTGCGCGGGCTGACACATCAGGGTGTCTGCTTGGCAGGAACCTTAGACTGGGAAGAGGATGCAGCCCTACTCATCCCCTCCTGCCTCTCCTTCAGAAGAACCTCCTGTGGGAAGGGAGAGGGGCCTGGGCTAGTAGAAAGGCATGTGAAAGGCTGCCCCTGCCCTAGACTGCTGCCTCTGAGGTGACTTGCCTTTCCTTGGCCTGAGCACTCCTGTAAGTAGTCCTGAATTCATCCATTTTTTCATGTAATCCTCAGTCTGCTCCCTAAACAGAGTTTTACCCACTACAGGAAATCCATGGCCTTAGCCATGGTGTCCTCAGAGCTAGTACATCTGAGCCAAGCAAATCTCCTGAGAGACACAGATGTAGCCATGACTCATGATGCCACATCATTTGAGTCCACAGCAGCATGGAATTGTACTTGGACACCTCAATCCCATCAGCAGCCACCTCCTCCAGCTCTTTGGCCAGCTGGGGAAGCCTGCTTGGCCAGTTCCAGAACAGTATCCCACCTGGACTTCTGGTATCTGGCTGCATAGCCATATAATTCTCCTGCCTGAGTCCCAAGGAGGATGCCAAATGTTGTTTTTTGGCCATAGCATCCACCTTCCTGAAGTCTTTATCTGGGGTGGAAGCAAAGGTATGTTAGCCCTGTCACAGGCTGCAGCCTGCACCACCCCAACATGGCTGCAATGATTGTACAAAAACTCCATACCCGAGCCTGATAACATGTACCTCCTGTCCATTTTTGTCTGCTGGAGGTAAAGAGTTTAGGTGTCTGAAAATATTCTTTGTCAGTTTCCCAAAGATTTGTGGAGGAACAGACAACCTTTGACTCTGGGATGTCCATCATCTCAACAAAATCTGCAGCTTCTACCATGGGGAGCTGGAGGTTTCAACCACCTTTTGTAGAACAAATAGTGGGAAGGGACTCAGAAAGCCTGGCAGGGGAGACACTGGAGGGTCTGTCTGGGCAGATGTCGGTTCAATGGGCACATCAGACCTTCAAATCATTATCATCATCGTTCTGTTCTGGAAGTCTTCATTCCCTCCACTACAATTCATAATAGGCATCCAGATCATAATCTGATGGTGGGATCCGACCGAACTGACCGCCTAACCGATGGTGCGGTTCGGATGGAACCGGTCGAAGCAATTGAACAATGTTTATCGCTTTGGCTATCTCATCAGCAGTTGATGTACGTGGTTCTGGAGCCAAACCGGCTTATTTCCTTTCTTTTTGCGGAACCAACCCCTCTGAGTCGGATCTCCTTTTTGCCCGAGAGTATCGCCCAGGTCAGTGGGCACCTCCTCAGGTTTGGCTTTAACCGAACGGGCTGGCCATCTGGGTCAGCGGACTTCTCGGCCTCCCTTTCCTTTAGCCTACTCAATCTTTTATCCATAGTGGTTTGGGAAAATTCTTACAAATTTGGCAGTCTGTTTTGAGGTGGTCAAACCCCAGACAATAAACACAGATGAGGTGAGGATCAGCCTTGGCAAAGCTTCCCCACACTCACTTCAGTGTTGAAACCCAGTAGGCCGGTTTCTTCTTGGGTTTCTCAGACATGGCCAGACTAACAAAATTACCCTTAATAGCTTTTAAGCCAGGTAATACTCTCTGATTGGTAACCAACTGTGTTACGGGTTGTCCGTTTTTTTAAACTGATCGGAAGTGGCACACCACTGCAAACTCACAGAATTTGAATTTAAACAGAAACAGTCGGTTCCCAACTGGATCGACCGCTAAGGAACCGAAGAGTTACAATTTCCACAGTGATAAAGACAAAAATACAGTTCACTACCTATCTACACACTTACTGTACCGTAGACAGAGACTTGAAACCGAAAAATAAGAAATCGGTGAAAACCGACACTTTTAAGAAACTTTACCAAACCAAGCGAAGGAGCAATCTCTGGAGCGACTTCACTGTTAGGCAGAGTAAAGAAGCTGATGGTTACACTCTGCAGCACCACAGACAGAGGTTTGTAATCTGAGCTTGAGCTCAACGTTCTATCTTTTGTATAGAGTTAACTCTTTCATCTCCAGGGCAGTTCAAGTGTTGGGGCTAACTGCATCTGTCAGAATACAGCAAGACTCTATGTTGTTTGAAAACAATGTAGTAAAGGTATGATCAGACAATGCCATCACAGTGGCATACATAAACAACCAAGGAGGCACAACAGAGAGATGCTTCTGGGGCCTCTGAACTCCTGAGCTGGGCAGAGGAAGTTCTTCTGTCTCTGTCAGCAGTACATCTGGCAGGGGAGTTGAATATTCAGATGAATTGGCTGGTTGTGAAAAATGTTCACCCCGAGTGGCAGTTGAACCCGGAAGTGTTTGAACTCCTGAGCAATTGGTTTGGTCAACCGCAGATAGATCTCTTCACATCTAGCCACAATGCTCAGATCCACAAGTTCTTTTAGTTGTTTTCGTGTCCATGAGCAGAGGCAGTGGATGCTCTGACTCAATTATTACATTGCACATAGGATCAAGTGATCGAGGATACAACCATGAAAAAGATATTTGCCATGAATTAATGGACATAGTAAGAACACTGAAGAGAATGGGGGCAGAAGTGATAACTTCCAGGATACTGCCAATACTAGGGACACAGAAGGAAAAGAACGATACGATACATAGAATTAATACTGCTTGAAGAATTGGACCAAAAGAGAAAACATTCGGTTTATTGATTCATGGTTGTATTTTAAGAACAGAGCACACCTTTATAAAAAGGACGGACTACATTTAAATGAAAATGGGACTAACATATTAGCAAGGTTAATAAGAAATCACATGGAGGCTTCTCCTTTAAACTAATTACCCAGGGAACCTGGTATGCACCTTAGACTTACAAGGGACTGAAAAGGGAAAATTAACACAGAACATAGAAGAGGAAGTAAAAAAGTAGTAAAGATCACTTAAAATGTACGTTGTGCAATGCTAGAAGTCTTAAAACAAAATTAACGAGCTTTAGGCTGTTGCTGCACGGGACCACAATAATGATATAATTTTAATAACAGAGACATGGTGGAAAAACACTGAAGAATGGGGCAGTGCTTTACCTGGATTTAATTTATTCAGGTTGGATAGAATGAATAAAACAGGGGAGGATTGCAACTTTTATAAATGAACAGAAAGTAGCAGTGGATATAACATCTTTAATTAAAAAGCATGAATTAGAGACTGAAACATTATGGATTCTCTAAACATTAATACGACAAAACTTATATATTGGGTTTGTGTTATAGACCACCAAATATGAACAAAGAGATGTATTTAAGACTTCTAGAAGAAATAAACTTTGCTGCAGAAATGGGACCATTGATATTGACAGGTGATTTTAACCTGGGTGATATCAATTGGCAGAATAACAAGGCTAGTCATAGAGAAGTATAATGCTGCTACAGACTTGTATCGAGCATAGTTTACATCAGAATGTTATGGAACCTACATGAGAAAAAAAATCTTGGATTTAGTCCTAACATCAGAATGTGTTATCATTACAGATTGTTTGGTGGCATCACCCTGGGAGACAGTGACCATAGTACTGTTACATTTAATATACAATGTGTACTGGACAAACTACAGGGCAAACAGAAATCTTTCTGTATAAGACAGCCAACGAAAGAATGATAAATAATGACATAAGTAAATTGATTAACATAAATTATGTAAGGACAAGAGTGGAGAAGAAGTTTGGTTAATAATTAAGGAAGTACTGTTAAGTACTTGCAATTGACATATAAAGAGAATAAAAAAAATATAACAAAAAGGGGTTAAAACCAAAATGGATGACTAGGACTATCATACAACTGATTAAACAAAAAAGAACATACATGGTTTCTAAAAAATAAAACAGATCTTAACTGAAATAAATATAAAACAAATCAGAAATTGTGTAAGAATGCTATAAACAGGTCATTAAAAACAATGGATCTAAGACTAACACAAACAGCAAATAAAGGAAACAGTAAACAGTTTTATGGATATATAAACTCACTAAAAATGCAACAAGTGGGTTAACTGCTATCATGGATAAAAATGAAATAATTAGCGAACCAGTACAAGTAGCAGAGTTGTTTAACAAATATTTTTGTTCAGTATATACTGATTCAAGTAATCAAGGAGACGTAGTTTTCATGCCCAAATGAGAAAATAATTCCCACTTGTGATAGGAATATCATAGTCAGAAAGATTGAACAACTGAAAAAATTTGGAGCAAAAGGTCTTGATAATATCACACCCCAAATGCTTTTAATTGCAAAAACACTACATGTGTACCTATGGAAATACTATAATAAACTGCTGGAATTGGGTGATGTGCTGTCAGATTGGAAATTGGCAAAATAACTCCAATACATAAAAAGGACCAAAACAACATAAAAATTATAGACCAATTAGTCTAACATCAGTCCCAGGTAAAATATTTGAATGTATTATAAAGGACAAGATAAATGAGCATATTAAATCCACGATTTGTGGACATCACACAACATGGATTTACAGTAGTCTTACAAACTTGACATGTTTTTATGGGATCCGTTAAAATAGCACGACCAAAATCGTTGCTCAATATTAGCTGTCAAAATAGCTGTAGTAATAAATCGCTGTGTCACTATATAGCACTATTGATGACATGCATCTTAAACATTTTGAACCACCAGATGTAATGAATCTCTACTGTGATGATCCTATCTGTCTGATGCCAAAAGAAACCCATCTATATACATGATCTACAGGATGGAACTATCTGGATTTCACCACATGGAAGTGTGTGACAATTGGGGAAATATTGCATGGTAATGTATTTGTTCCCTCCATGCTCGGTCACTTATCATTTCGATTTCCAATACCAAATAATTGTTGGTGTGCTTCAAGGATGTTTTCTCTCACATTCTGTGGATATTTTGTCTTTGTGCCATTGTACAGTGCAGTAGCAGAGCAATATTTCTACTGTCATCTTCTACCTGTCTGTTTATAGCAGACTCTGTTGTGTACTCTGTTGTCAATATACAGTACATGACAGAGGAAGATGTTGTGAGATGCTGCAAAGAATCTCCTCCAACACACGATACTCAAACACGGCAGACTGGAAATCACTTCCCTTCCTCATAGTGTCTCATCTTTTGCCTTGAATTGTGTGTTTGTGCTGATTAATTATCCTGATAAATTCTGACTAAATGTCAATCACACAATTTTACAGACACTGCCAGGGACTGACATGCTGTAGATAATTGAGGTGGGTGGGGTACAGACACTGCCATGCTGTTGGTGTGTCTGGGGTGGGGTATACACTTCCGCAGTTGGTGTGTCTGTGGGTTGGGGTGAAAATACTGCCAGGGACTGCCCTGGGTGGTGTGGTACCGACACTGCTGTGTTGTTGGTGTGTAGACTGTGTACTTCAGTATGACTAGCTGTTCAGTTGTGCATGCTATTGTGAGCGGCTAATTTTGCTGCGCTATAAAGGAGCTTTACGATATTTTGTGCATGCTGCAAGTATGCGTGTGCTATTGACTGACGCCAATTTTGACATTAAACCTGTTTTATGATCCAGTAGGTAAATCTCTGGATGGCATAACAATGGATATTATATTAAAGGAATAATGCACGACAGGGTTGTGTCGTGCTGGGATAACGTCCGCCTGGGGTGACTGGGCGCGAGGCCGCAGGCGAGTGCAGCTAATCGCCCAGAAGTGGCGTTATTCCAGCACCATACACCCTGGAGTGCATTATTCCTATTATACAATGGCTTTGTAAAAAAAAAAAAAAGTACAATAAAATTAAAATATATTTAGATAGTTTTAAGATATTTTTACTGGGTAGGTATACAAGGAGAAAAATAGTCCTGATATTTCGTTGCCTTGTACATGTTTCTGCTGTGTTTTTTTTTTTTTCCACAGTGGGCTGATTTTGTTTTTCCTGACCCCTCCCCACAGACGCACTCACACAGAAGTCTTTGCTTGGAGAGGTGAAGAACAGATATGCTTTTGCTGCTGTCTAGGGAATGGGCGAAGACTGCTGAGGAGCAAGTCATTAGCACCACTGAAGCCGACCTTCCCATTGAGACGACCAGCCCACGCTCTGCCATTTCACTTTGTTTTTTGGGGATCTGCTTGAGGTTCTTCCAGTACAGTTAAGGTTTTTCTGTGCTGGGAGTAGAAAGGTATGCTAAAATGTATTTTTTAATTTGGGGAGAAAGGCGTGTGAATGAGCAGTAAGGAGGCGGCGCATGCTGGCGCTAGTGAAGCCATTGGGCGCTCGCTTCCCTCTTTCTTCGTGCAGGTCTTAGTCAAGGTTTCGATGTTTTGTGTAAGGTTATCCCCTAAGAGAATGGGATACCACAACAGTGCGGTTCATGGTGTATATTTTTTCTATAGTGATGCGCTGGGTGCCTTAGGGCAGGTGTGGGATCAGGAGTAGGCGGCAAGCGGGAGTGCAGGAGCTGCTCGTCAGCCGTGAACAATTTTTTTACATTTATGTGCGGTGCTTACTGTGGTGGGACTAGAGCCATGATGTTATGCCAGGATAACATCACGGCTCCAGTCCCAGTGGCCAATGAGAACAGCAGATTCTTTTCTGCCATTGTATAATAATGGATTTTTCAAGAGCTTCTGACACTGTGCCACACTGTGCTATAAAATGTAAATTAAAGTCATTAAAATTGACTCATATTTAACAAACTGGATAGCAAACTGGTTGAATAACAGGTGGCAGAGAGTGTCTGTAAATGGAGTTTTATCCAAAGCTGGGAGGGTGAATAGTGGTGTTCCGCAGGGCTCAGTTTTGGGCCCTGTGATTTTCAATTGTTCATGGCAGACCTTGGACAAAAAAGAAGCTAATTAAATGCAGAATGATATTAAGTTGGGGAGGGCTGTGAATCTAATTATGACATTGCATCAATTCAGCATGACTTGGACCAAATAACTAGTTGGGCATATGAATTGGGAATGGTATTAACACTGAGAAATGTAGTGTGATACACTTGGGTAAAAAGAACAATAAATCAGTACATGCTGAGTAACACAATATTAAACATCTCTATGGGTGATCAACACTTGGAGTGCATATCGATAGTAAACTGGATTTCAGTAAATAATGTACAGATGTGATTTCAAGGGCAAACAGGACATATGGAGCAATATGTAGGAATATAAGAAGCAGAAAGACTGAGGTATTGATGCCCCTCACAGGTCATATGTGAGACCTCAACTGGACTTCTGTAGTCAGCTCTGGAGTCCTTATAAAGAGGAGACATTATAAGATTGAGAGAGTGCAGCATGGGATGACCAAGCTAATAACAGATATAAAATGTTAACTATATAACCCCCACCCAGGTATGCCGTTTCTATCTGACAGCTCTACCTGGTGGGCTGGGTTTCAGGGAGAATATGTCACTCAGCACATAGGCTAGGTTTGGCTACTCTGCAACAGGGGCACCCAAAGTAACTCCAGACAAAGGAAGTAATAACTGTAATGTCCAATACCAGAAATGGGATTCTAAAGTGTGGCTTTTATTCACATCCAACAGAATAAACAAAGCATAGGCGGACCCCCAGGGGCTACATTCCTGGTAATGCATATTTAAGGAGACAGAACACATCCTCATCACTTTAGCCCTCAGGCTCTGAAACACACTGGGCACACAGCCCGAACTTTACGCTGCTCTGGGTTTTCCTGGCTTGGCTCCCTTGCCAGCCACTTGACATTTTCCATATAGCATGGAAACATTTACTGGTAGCTCCTAAACCACCTATGAGCACTTCTGCTCCATAAGGAATCTTCCTCATCAATCCACGTCGGGTACTTTCCTCAGGCACTGGCCAAGTACCTGAGAGAAAGCAACAGGTGTCCCAGAGCAAATCCGTAGAGCTGAATTTGGTTACTACTGATGGGGGTTCTCCCTCTCCTCCCATAATTCATACCCGGCCATTTCTCTGGACTGTAACACCTCATCCTTTAACATACTTGCTGTGTAGATTCTTTTAAATGTATTTCACATTCAATAGATTATTTTAAATGTATTTCGCATTCAATCTACTGTCTTTACATCCCATTTGTGCTGGACTTGAACATACTTAAAAGTGGCTTTGTCCATTACTCTAGACCCCCACAGAGTTAAAGTCCAATCCCACATCCTCCAAACTGTGCTTGGCTGTCTTTTCCTGACCCGCAGTAACAGTCCCTTTAGTTTCATCTTGATGCAGGTGAAAACACATAGCCCTTTAGCAGAGTGAACTCAATCTTACGTTGCAGGTGCCCCACAGGCATTTCCTCCTTACATGAACTCTCTTCCAGAGCTTCCAGTGCCTCAGCACGAACTTAAAAGGCAGCTTCTTTTCTCTAGCTGGACCAAGGAGGTTGCCCCTGGAAGCAGGCTGATTCCTTCCCCACCCCACAGGGGTAGGGCCCTGAGCCATTGAGTGGTCTCCACCACTTCAATATGCTCTTCTTGTGTTTCTCTTCAGGTGGAAACACACACCTAAAAACAAAAGTAGCTGTTTGACAGAGCTTAGAGCTCTGAGGTCCTTCTTACAGCAGAGCACCTCTTTCAGACTGCACACACTCTACTGAACTCCTAAAGACTCACTTCAATTCCCAACATTCTACTCTAACCTCCAACTGCAACATTCCAATGTGGCTTGCAGCTCGACAGTTCTAAATGATGTCATCCCTCAGTCTCGGCTGAGACTGAGAACAGAGTGAGACAGTGTGAAATCTATTTAACTGAAGTTTCACAAGCTGCCTTCCCTGCCTACCACTAGGTCTTACTGGGATTCTAGTCACCCAGGTAACAGGAGTTACACTCACCCTGGGCCAGGAAAATGGCTGTCGCAGTCATTAATTACCCGACCTAGGCCATCCTACCCTATGTGTTACCTACGGAGAGGGGTGATCAGGCCCCCTCCTACCATGTGCCTGGCACAGGCGACAACACTAAGGCTCAGGAGGCCTTGGATGATGTATCAGCCTCTGCTCTACCGCTGACTATGGGTACTTAGTGGCTCCAGTAGAATTGTCCAGAGCATAGCCCTAATAGATCAGTACTGCAACCCCTACTGCAGGTCAGGACCACAGCCTGTCTATCCCCTAGCTCTCTAGGGAAAATCTGTCTGCCTCTAACTTAGAAATTCCCAAAACAAAACAGAGGACCTCCCCGACCCTGGACACCATGCAACCACACACTAGGGCTAATGCCATAAACTATGCATTACTCACACTCCCCACAACCATACCCGTGGAAGAAAAAAGTTACACACAGTAACAACAACAACAGTACATTAAACACTACACTCTAAAGTACTACTGAAGAACTCCGCTGAGTCCCTCCTCCTCTTCTTGTCTTCTCTTCTGTCTTCTTCAGGAACATCTGCAAGTAAAAGAAAGACAACACACACCCTAATCTGCATACACAGTCCATCTAAACCCCTACCATCTAAACACTGGAGAATCCAAAAGATTTGTTTAGAAAGTAGAAAAACAGTGTAAACATTAGAAAACAGTAGAAAACAATGACATTATTTACAAAACACAATATTTAGGGATGGAGCACCCTAAAGTCCCATCTAGTGAGCACAGTGCCCGAAGGCAAGTCCATTAAAGAGTCTCTCCTTGGCCGAGCCCAGTGAAGCACAGTTCTAGCAGGACAAAGTCCCAAAGGAAGAGTCTTTGAGGACAGTTCAAACATCTGGAGTCTGCTAGTGTAGGGTGTGTACTGCAATGTCATAAGAATAGAAAGTCTGGACTTACCAGTCCCTTGTAGAATGAAAATGGCACCACACCTGGTCCTCTGCAGAAGACTCTCCCTGGCAGCATTCTTCCGATACAGCTGGGCGGACATCTTCCAGAAAGCGACAGGAGAGCTCAATCGTGGGCAATATGGCCTGCATTATCATTCTACTTCTAATCCTGGCAAAAGTGTAACTCATAAAGCACTGATCCATGATAAGTCAGAAGTCATCCCAACCTGGGAACCCACAATCATAGTTCCTGCAGCATCTTCATATTGCTTCCCTACTCTTAGTCTGTTGGGTTTTCATTTTAATTCTCATCCCTCCTCTGGCCCTCCTCCCTTCGCCAATGTCTTTCCATGCACTTCCCCTGCTAGCCTTGAACGCCATGTCAGCATCTCCTATGCCCTGGCTAGACTTACCTCAATGACTGAACACCACACAAGAACCCATATGAAAAGAGCCCACTTCTACCTGATAAATGCCCTCAAGAAAATGTTTCTAATTCTCCTTTCTGTTCAGGCAATGTCGAACTAAATCCAGGTCCCCAACTCAAATCACTTCTCCGTCGGAGTTTGCAGCTGCTCCTGGGATGAAACTGATGATGGTCAATATTCTAAGCCTGCTCAAAAACTTGATCATCTTCAAGTTTGGGCAGCCCACACTGACCCAGATCTGATTATAATTACCGAGTCATGGCTAAAAAGACCAACACTGATACGCAAATTACTATACCGGGCTTCAAGCTTTTAGGGCTGATAGGGATCGGGGTGGTTGTATACGCCAAATCAAAATTTGATGTTAGCAGCATTTCCTGTAAAACTAAGCCCAAGGAATACGAGATTGTCTCGCTTAAACTTCACCTTCCCATCCGTAGAGTGCATCACAATCATTGGTGGCTATAGACCCCGTCACAGACACAGAAATGCTTAACGTGTTGAAATCCATAACTTTGGCTGCTAACATGGAAACAATAATCTTGAGGACTTCAATATGGATTGGCTCACTGCTAACGTCTCATGTCCGTCTTTCGGATGAGGCGTTAAACGAGGTCCCATCTGCCTGTTCGGTGGTAGTTCAGGTGGATGTTAAAGATCCCATGGCATTTCTCGAAAAGAGCAGGGAATTGCCCGGTGCAATGGCCAAATTTCCTCCATTCACGAAAAATACCAACAGCTTAATCTGGTTCAAGGTCAGTTGGCATTCATCTGTATCCCTCTCCCAGGTCGTGCCTGAAAATAGGCAGGATTTGTCTAGTGCACTTACCCGTCAACAAAACAAAATAAATAAATAAATAAATCCCACTCCTAGAAGCCATCTGTGATGAGCTGGGTCTTACACAGATAGTAACTGAACCCACAAGAATCAATGCTTCTAACTCTGCCAACAGCTCACTCTTAGATGTCATCTTAACTCAGATCCCCATAAAATCTCACATTCTGCAGTTTTCCATAATGACATGAGCGACCACAGTATCGTTATATGTACAAGATTCCAATCTAAAACCCAGCAGCACCCTAAATTCAGACTCAAACGCTCGTTCTGTAAATTCAACTCAGTAAACTTCCTAACCAATCTAGCTAAGATCAGGTAGCAAGACATATATCTTGCCAAATCTGCTGATACCACCGTCTCCATCCTAAATGACAACCTCACCACCCTAATTAACAAGCATGCTCCTCTTATTAAAATGAGGGTGCGGAAAATCTCACATCCGTGGTTCACCCAAGAGCTCAAATCTGCACTTACCAATAGAGACAAGCTATGGGCTGGGCCAGGCACACAAAGAACCCGGCAGACTGGCAGGCATTTAGAACTGCCAGAAATGCCTGTGTTAAAAGTGTACGTGCTACTAAAGCAAACTTCTACACCTCCACTCTGGAGCAAGCCAAAGGAACTCCCAAAAATCTGGAAGACACTGAGATCCATTGAAGGCCATCCTGCTGCTTCCTCCTTCCCACCAAGATTCTGGCCAAGGACGGGATGGTTGAAAATAAACTACGAATCCTCAAAGAACTTAACCTTCACTTTGCCACTGCCAGATTTGGCATTCGACTCCTCCCATATGCTAGCCAGGTGAATAGCAACACTAGCCCAGATTCCACACATACTCCACCTCATCCCTTCCAGTTGTGCCTGTTTAGCTACAAAGAAGTCAAAGACATAATTCTAGCCTTGACACCAAGAAAAGTGCAGGGGACAATGGCCTTGAATCATTTTTCTTGTGGTTAGGCTATGCCCAGCTCACAGCCCCATCCTTCACATCTTCATCCTCTCTATTACTACAGCCACTGTTCCATCCTGCTGGAAATCTGCCCATGTTCTTCCTCTCTTCAAATCAGGAGATCCTGTGACTTAAACAACTACCGTCCTATCTCTATCTTGCCCGTTTCTCCAAAGTGCTGGACAAACTTATATACAACCAACTAAAAATCACCTTGAAGCACACTCACTCCTAAACCTGGCCCAATCTGGCTTCAGGTGAAGCACAGTGCCATCTCAGCCTTGGCTAAAGTCTATAATGACTGGATCCATGTTATGGACATCAAGAAGGTTACTGGTGCAGTCTTTCTAGACCTTAGTAAGGCCTTGACACTGTGAGACCATCACCTCCTAATCACCTGTCTTGCCTACATAGGTGCCACTCCACTTACCTTACAGTGGTTTAACAGTTATCTCACGGGAAGGATACAAAAGTCAAAGCTGATGACCTATATCTGCCCCTTCCAATTGCCAGAAGTCCCTCAAGACTCCATCCTAGGACCAATCCTTTTTCCCTGTACATCAACAACCTTGACTCCACATAAGAACTCTAGCATACATTTCTTTTGCAGACAATACGGTTTTGTACGCATCAGGCTCGTCCTTAACTGAAGTCAGGGAAGCAGTCCAAGCTGACTTTATCCAGTTAGAAAGCAACCTTACCAATGCCAAGCTTCTCTTAAATGCCAAAAAACCAAGACAATGATTTTCTTGAGACTTGCCTTGTCTGGTGCCCTACCTACCCCACCTAAAAACTTCACAGTTACCTCTCTAGGTGAACCCTGGAAGTCGTACCTAAATTTAAATATCTAGGTATGTGGATAGACAACAAGCTTTCCTTCAATGACCACATTGAGGATCTATCAAAGAGGCTTAAAGCATGCTTGGGTTTCTTCTTTAGAAATAGGACCTCTTTTCTCTTGTGACCCGTAAAAGACTTGTCCAAGCAACATTCCTTCTCTTGCTTGACTATGGAGACATTATCTTCATCTCCTCCCAACCTTGAGCCTATCTAAACTGGACGTACTCTATCACGTGCTCTTTGCTTCATTACTAACTTTACATGACAGGACCCACCACTGTGATCTTTATGCAGCAGTTAGGTGGACCTCTCTGCCACCAGACGCCTCCTGCATGTTGGCATTTGGACCCTCAAATTACTACTCCACAAACTGCCTGTCTATTTAACGTCTCTCATACACATCTCGCATAGCGCCTACTCCCTAAGAAATCCGACCTAATCCCTACTAGATGTCTTTGTGACGTACCACAGTTGGCCAAAGAGCTGTCTCATACACCCTCCCAAACATTTGGAACCAACTACAAGCCATGCTGAAGCTAACCAGCATCGTATCAATTAACTCTCACAAAACACTAGCTATCTCGAAATTAAAGACATATGTAGGTGCTACTAGGCCCCAACGCCAAGTCAACTTCCTAGGTACCAACTGGCCCTGTACTTATTAAGCTGAAATGTGTTGCATAACTTAGGGCAAGGTTAAAGCTGGAATGTACCACATATATAGCATAAGGACTTCATTGTGTATACCTCTTGTATTATGTATTTTTCTTTGTTGTTCTACATTTTCTCTCTCCTGTCTATGTAATTGCAGACTGTATGTGTATGTGCCTCAGGACCTCCTTGTGAATGAGCTTGCTCAGCAGATCTTTCCTGCAATAAACTTGAACTGAACCTGAACAGAATTGAGAGACATCTGGAAACTGCTGGGATTGATGTCATCTCTGGAGATGGAACCTTGGAACAGGAAAAAAAGGAAAACAGCTGGTCTGAAGTCATCCGATACCCAGGCGATGAATCAGGATACAGCTAGGCTGGCGTCTCTCTGGATCTGAAGTCATCTGGTGGATTCTGGAAAGCCATTACACTGTAGAACTGATGAATGTGGAGCACCTGAGTCCTGGACGTCCAGACTGGCAGAACAACATAGGTATGGCACGGCTGAGTGGCAGCACTGGCTACCACTGCTCTGCTTTCCATTTGGTAGGCAAGGGCACATTTGCAGGAAGGTCTTTGCAATGTGGCCAATAGCACAACGGTCAGGCGCTTGAATTATTACTCGTCTGGGCGCTCATAATTCACACTGTGAAAGGTTTCATGTCCTCTCCATCCACAGTTCGAACAGTGTCCATAAACAGTGTCCTGCCTCTTTTCCACTGGCTGTATTTTTCTTGAAACATTCTGTTCTTGACATGCTTGTTTGCACCAGGATGTACACATTTCATTGCTTCTTCCCAAATCCAGATTTCCTGCTTTTTCAATCTCCTCCCAGACTCTCCAAGAAAAGGTAGGAAAGGACATCCCATAGATTTCATTTGCTTTCCTACGAACCAGTCTTTCCTCTTTACTAGCTTTGGTCAACCTGAGACCTCTGGCCTGGCTTGGGGTGGCCAGTCATTGTTCTGCCAGCTACGCATCCTAAGGACACAAAAATGGATCCTGCTTCTTCTTGCACAGCCAGGGCAGTGGAATCCTACTCTCTTTCCATGAGTTCCTCTGAGGCAAGAGCTAGAGGCTGTGTACCAGTTCCTTTTCAAAAGGCCACATAGGTTCCCCTCTCTTCTTCCTCCACTGAGAATCTGTGCCCAGGGGTGGGCAGTCACCCTCACTCCTGAGACTGTCCACTCTTCGCTGGCGTGGAGGTCGAAACCTTCCATTCAAAGCCTCCCTCATCTTGTCTTCACCTATGAGACTTGGGCTAGGCCCTCTCTCCAAGAGTCTACTGATGCTCTTCCTGAAATATCTCTCTGCAACTCGGACTCAAACATCAGCACATTGTTCTGTCTGTAAATCTGCACCCTCTTGCTTTGTGCCACACTCTGAGGGCCTTCTCCAACAGGCTCTGTCTGGTGCTGTGTGCTGCCAACTGCAGATTCTTGAACTTTTGTCCATGTGGAGCCAAATGAATCTTGGGTGCTTTAAACAAACCATATTTCTCTAGGCACCCAGAACAGTGAGGTACCATGAAGACGTCCCTTCCAGCATTAAAAGCACATCAAACACAGCACTGGATATCCAGGAATTGCCACATGAAGAGGCAGTCATCCTCATAGTAACAGCTCTCAATGTCCCTTAACTTGTTAACTTCACTGCTATCACAGCCCGGCATGATCCGGTAGCGGGTTGGTCCTGAAGCCATGACGGCAAAGAGAAAACAAACAATGCACACTGTTATTTCAAGTTCCACATCACTGAAAACTTCTCTTTCAAATGGCTCTCTACTGCTGTGTTTACATTACTACCCCACCATGTAATGGCGGCGGCAGCACTTATGCATCAACATTCTGTAATTGGGTCAAGCCACTGCGCATCCGACGATACACTCTACTGATAACTTTGCTCAAACTGCACAAACTTGTACTGTTCTTTTTCCTAGCAATTTATATGATTTACCACAGACTTTTCACTTGCTGAAGACATTGCTCTAGCATACAGTCCCTTAAAGCCTCAGTATTTCACAGCACAGGATTGCCTGTCTTTCTTGCTGCATATCTGATACAACTCACAGTCTCTCTAACACTTAACACAGTCCTTCTTTGCAAAGCGATTACACTGCTACACACAGATTCAGCTGGCTTTTGGCAAAATCACTTAGTTTGGGCAATTATTTCTGTTGGTACTCACTGTTATCAGTAGCTGTTTGCGTTGGAAAACGGCCTGCAGCCAGTCTTGGAGGCCTCTGGAAGGAAGCGGGTTGGCAGTCCTACCGATCGAGAAGCGGTTGAGCCTGAATTCAAACAGAAAAGTCAGTTTTAAACTTTTACTGCGCTTTCAGTCACCGCGACATTCCTCCTGGTAAAGCCAGTTCGCACACTTCACTCACTCTCCTCTCTCAGATGCTGCAGTCGCTCTAGAGCTGGCTTGGGGTGGGACTGATTGCAGTCTCAGCAATTACCGACACCATGCAAATGAGCCCTTTTCTCTCATGCTCTTCTCCTCATGGTGATCGTCGGGCAGGCAAATTTAAACTGTAAAACCACACTTTTTTTTTTTCAACTGACTTCATGGCGGAGCCCATTTCAACCATTTTCATGGACATTAAGCACAACAAGTCTCTCAGTTCACACAGAAAGCATTTCCAATATCTAGGGCACAATTTTACTTTTGCTACTCACAGTTTTCCACACTTTTCTTTGTCACAAACACTTTTAAAAGCTGGCAAACGCTGTGGTTTGATGCAGGACAAGGGCATACACTCTCAGGCTTTACTGCTCCTTGGTAAACAGTTGGCATTTAATAGCAGCACATGGATAACAGCACACAGTGCCACATTAGTTAAATGTTGCTTCAGCTTTTGGGCTACCACTGCTAGATAACAAAACACTAGCCATTGTCCGAGCGACCTTCTTACATTCCTCCCTAAATTCCAAACCCAAATCCTCAGCGGTGCTCCATTTTTGTAATCCCACCCAGGTATGCCATTTCCTATCTGACAGTTCTACCTGGTGGGCTGGGTTCGGGAGGAATATGTCACTCAGCACATAGGCTAGGTTTCTCTACTCTGCACCGGGGCACCAAGTAACTCTGGACACAGGAAGCAATAACTGTAATGTCCAATACCAGAAGTGGGATTCTAAAGTGTGGCTTTTATTCACATCCAACAGAATAAACAAAGCATAGACAGACCCCCATGGGGCTACACTCCTGGTAATGTATATTAAAGGAGACCAGAACACATCCTCATCACTTTAGCCCTCAGGCTCTGAAATACACTGGGCACACAGCCCGAACTTTTACGCTGCTCTGGGTTTTCCTGGCTTGGCTCCCTTGCCAGCCACTTGGACACTTTCCATATAGCATGGATACATTTTCTGGTGGCTACCTAAACCACTATGAGCACTTCTGCTCCATAAGGGAATCTTCCTCATCAATTCCACGTCTGGGTACTTTCCTCAGGCACTGGCCAAGTACCTGAGAAAGCAACAGGTGTTCCAGAGCAAATCCGTGAGGTGAATTTGGTTACTACTGATGGGGGGTCTCCACCTCTCGCTCCCATAATTCATACCCGCCATTTCTCTGGACTGTAACACCTCATCTTTTAACATGCTTTGCTGTGTAGATTCTTTTAAATGTATTTCACATTCAATCTGTCTTTACATCCCATTTGTGCTGGACTTGAACATACTTAAAAAGTGGCTTTGTCCATTACTCTAGACCCCCACAGAGTTAAGCAGTCCAATCCCACATCCTCCAAACTGTACTTGGCTGTCTTTTCCTGACCCCACAGTAACAGTCCCTTAGTTTCATCTTGATGCAGGTGGAAAACATAGCCCTTTGAGCAGGCGAACTCACCCTTACGTTGCAGGTGCCCCACAGGTGTTTCCTCCTTAAATGAACTCTCTTCTAGAGCTTCTTAAGTGCCCCAGCACCCAACTCAAACAGGCAGCTTCTTTCTCTAGCTGGACCAAGGGCGTGCTCCCTGAAACAGGCTGATTCCTTCCCCTATCCTCGCAGGGATGGGGCCCTGAGCCATTGGTGTGGTCTCCACCAATACAATATGCTCTTCTTGTGTTCCTCTTCAGGTGGAAACACACACCTAAAAACAAAAGTAGCTCTTTGACAGAGCTTAGAGCTCTGAGGGCCTACTTACAGCAGAGCACCTCTTTCAGACTGCACACACTTTACTGAACTCCTAAGACTCACTTCAAATTCCCAACGTTCTACTTCAACCTCCAACTGCAACATTCCAGTGTGGCTTATGCAGCTGTAACAGTTCTAAATGATGTCATCCCTCAGTCTCAGCTGAGACTGAGAACAGAGTGAGACAGTGTGAAATCCATTTAACTGGAGTTTCCTACCTACCTACCACTAGGTCTTACTAGGATTCTAGTAACCCGGGTAACAGGAGGTTACACTTATAAAGAAAGGATGGAGACTTTGGGATTGTACAGTTTAGAGGAAAGGCGAATACGAGGATTTAATTTTATACTTTGATATTATTAAAACAATTTACTTAAACAAGAACTGGATATGAAGTTAAAAAGCCAGGAATTAAATACAAGAGGTCACTCACTACAAGTACAGGAAAATAGAGTGAAAACTAATAAATGAAAATATGTTTATACCGAAAAAGTGGTGAACGATGGAATGGTTTGCAGAGGACTTGGTACAGAGTGCAAGTAGAGACATATTTAAAAGAGGTCTTGATAATTTCATACAAAATGGCACTAAATTAAAATACTATTAAAGACAAAGAGCAATTATGGGTGAAAGCCTTTTTATGGCTCCTAATGCAATAGTGACAAGTGTGGTCCTTCCACAGAGCGTATGCTTTTCCTCCACTGCCTCTTCTTCAGAAGGTCTTACAAAAATAAGGCAATCAAGAAGAAACTTTCTACTAGCCCGGAGTGGTCAAGAAGACCGTGGTTCTCCAATCTAGTGAACCTAGCTCAGCAAGTACCTTTCCACCTTCCGGTACAAAGAGACCTTCTGTTGCAAGGTCCCATTCTCTACCCAAACCAGGTACAATGCAGCTCACTAGCATGGCTCCTGAAAGGAGAGGCTCTAAGGTTTCTCCACAAAAGTAGTTGACACCTTGATGGTTTCCATGAAAACCTCTATGTCTGCAGCTTACACTCGAGTCTGGACCATATTTTCATCTTGGACCACAGGAAGGAGGTTTAAGCCTTCCAAATCCTCAATTCCACAGATTTTGAACTTCCTTCAGGAATGTGTGGAAAAGGGGCTGGCATTGAGCATGCTGAGAGACCAGGTTTTTGCTCTTGGAGCTTCCTTGGGGTTTCTCTGGAACTAATAGAGAGGTTATTCATTTCTTGCACGTGGCTGGCAGGAGCCAACTGGTGTTTCGATTCCCAGTGCCTCCATGGGATCTTAATTTAGTTTTGAATGCTCTCTACCACTGTCATCCATATCGCTTGATGTGTTGTCCTACAAGGTCTGCTTCTTAGTGGCCATGTGTTCAGCCAGGAGAGTGAGTGAACTCCTGGCCTTGTCTCCAAGGAGCCATACCTTATTATGTGTAAAGACAAAGTGGTACTCAGGATGGTTCCATCTTTCACCCCTAAAGTGCCCACAGCCTTCCAAGTGAACCAGGAAACATGCCTTCCATCATTTGTCTGCAACCTTCTCACCCCAATGAGAAGGAATTGCACAAGCTAGATTTGTGGTGGGCAGTTAGGATCTACCTTAAATGAACAGCTGAGTTTCGATCAGATGGTCTGTTCTTTTGGAGCAGCTAACAGGGTAAAAAGCCTCTAAGCCACCTGAGCTAGAGGATGCAGGCCTGTGTTGCTAAGGCTTATGTTGCAAGAAAAGAAGAAGCCTCTTGCTCTCATCAAAGTTCACTCCAGGGTTTTATTTAACTCTAAAATTGATCAGCGTTTTGATCATAAAAGTGCTAAAACATTGTAAAATGCATAGCACTTGTCTCATTGTGTTTAACATACATAACACTTCTCGAAAACCTCTATAAATACTTTCTGTACAGTTAGTATTGTCCCAGGAAAAAACTGCTAATCAATTATTTAAAACCTTGCACTCCACCAGGGTGATGGCCACTTCCTGGGTGGAGAGAGGCTAAGCCTCAGTTCTAGAGCTATGCAAGGCAGCTATGTGGTCTTCAGTCCCCACTTTCACAAAACATTACAAACTAAATGTTCAGAGTTCTGCTGATGCAGCTTTTGGTTGCAGAGTGTTGTACACAGCAGTTGACAAGTAATTTCTCATGTTTCTGGCATATGGGATAATAATCTCCCCTCCCATTTTTCTCTGGTTGCTGAGTCTTAGAACCCCGTTGTTTTGATTACCCATTGACAGTGTGGAGTGCTACAGAAGAAGAAATTAACTTCATACTTACTGCAATTTGCTTTTCTGTTAGCTCAACATTGTCAATGGGGCCCATCCCGGAGGAGCCTGGTTCCTGCAGGAGAATTGTATCCAGCATGCCTGGAGAGGTCCAGTTTCAAAAAAAGTCCCACTTCGGATCTCTCTATTCTGCTGTGCTGTGCTCTGATATACATTTAAAAGCCTATGTTTTGTCAATTAGTCTGTGACCATGGGTTAACAGGTTTTGTTATTCTTGCTGGTGTTTTCCTGTTGCAGGTAGTTTTCACCGCATTCAGTGTTGTTAAAAAAAAATATTTGTGCCTCGTGTGGTAGCTTCAGTTTCACAGATCTGTGACTGGTACAAAGCCTGTTTGCTGTTTGATTGTCTTCCTGCAAGCAGGACTGAATAATCAAACCTTGGGTCCATGGAGAATAATTCCATCTTGAATGCCTGCTAGGAAGGTAAGACAATGTTTATTTACAGTATTAAGATTTGCTGCATACAGGTAATGGTTATAATATAGGCAAATGTGTACCTACAATGGCGCTGCGAGGTCAGTAGTGACTGGGGAGTTGCTGCTGTTTGGAATCCTCATACACCCAACATTCTAAAGCTTGGGATGTGCCATTCCCTGGTAGGGGTGCACCACACCCAGTTGTTTTACCAATTGACAATGTTGAAGCTAACAGAAAAGGAAATTACAGTAAGTATGAAGTTAATTTCTTCTTCTTGTGTCAATTTAGTTAAAATTGTCCTGATGCTACTATATATGAATGGTTGACTTAAAATATGTTTATGTAGTAGACAAAAATGTTAGTTTTCTATAGGATAAAGTTGTTTTCATAGAGAAAAAATTCTTGTTTAGCTCTAAATCCCTCCATGGCATTAATGCTGATCAGATGTAGGGAAATACTGGACCTTGCCCATTGTGATTGTGATGACCCAATCTCAGTGCCAAGTGTTTGGCCAAATCACTGGAACAGTTCACAAATCAGATTTTTTTTAACTTTATTTATTCATCTACACTTCAGACATCCTTCAGAGTACCCACATGGAATCTGCCCTACTCCCAGCCTGAACCTCCTGCATCTCCCTAGATCCCTCCCGAATGACCTCAGGCAAGCTCGACCTCTGGTACCATCTCCGGGGTTGATTCCGCCCTCCCTTGGTGACTGGCTCCACAAGTGAAGAGCCTTACCTGCTGTGGATGGTCGGCGCTGGAGGGAGATCCAGGCACGCCTGGGCCAGCAATTGGGATGTGGGTGATTCCCCCGGGCCACCGCTCATCTCACCAATGGTATAGAAGGCCTTTCATCATCTTGAGATGTCTTTTTCCCTCGAGTGAGGCTGACATGGCAGCGCTATGCCGCAACTCTGCCCCTCACATCTGCCGTAGCCAAGCTGGGCGCCTCCGATCACCACCAGAGGCTGCTCCAGGAGTGATCACTTCCATAGCCCTCCCGGGAAAGAGAACAGTCCCACAGGCAGCTCGATCTCTTCCCTCCCGGTGGCCATGTCGTTTCCCGAACCCGGGTCACCAGCATGGCATAAGGTGTGTCGCCCAGCACCTCAACCTCAGTGTGACCGGGCCCATGAATCAGATTCACCTAAGCAGTTTTAGAATTATTATAAGAGCATGTCCAAATTTACAGTTCTTCAGAAACATGAATGCAAAGTGATCTATGAAAACAGAGCACACATGAAAAGCCAGCACTGTGATTTTAATAATACACCATGTACATTTATTTCCTAACAGATCAGTGTGTTTATAGAAATTTATATAGTGCTAACACTTCATTCTTGAAAAATAGCATACATATTAATTTTCTGTGGTTAATCATATCAAAATCAAGTTTATTTTACATGAACATATTCTCAATATGCCCCACAAAATGTAAATTAGTTATATACAAACATTTACTACCTTACAAGTTCCATGTATTGTGTTTAACTATATATAAAAAACAAATATTGCACTTTAATCTTAAAAAATAGATCAATTTATCTTTTGACAAGTTACAAGACCAGAAACTATTTACACAAAGCAGCAGCTAAGTTTCAGAATTGTATTACCACAATGGAAAGGAAGGAAGAAGATTACTGAAAGAAAGCTTTTCATTTCTACACACAACTATACTATTGGCTTTTGTTCTGAATGCTACAGTAATGGGTGGTTAAATTCAGAACTGGCAAACCAATGGGAACATGTACATTCAGAGTTCAAAACTATATCATATCAGATTAGCTCCTGGTTTAAATGTAGCCTTCCACTTCAATGAGCAAAATATACCTGTATTAAGATTTGTAAAGCCAATTCATGTATAAAATCTTTTCAGACTGCCTTTTAGGACATCTACATAAGAACACAGTGTAGTCTAATGCTTAAAATACACAATGGTGAACATGGAGACCCAATTTCAAATCTCACCAGAGCCACTTGCTTTTTGTGTGACTCTGACCACTTTAGTAGAAATTACTTTGCTTTAGTCCTCCCAGCTGTTCAGCTGGGCAAAAGCAGGACCCCACTGAAAAAAGATAGCACATCTTGTGGAATTAAAATGTTAACAAACAATTAGGTAATATTTATAATGATAGTCTCTTTCCATGTGGATCAGATCAACTAAAATCTATGCATGCATCAGAATTATTCTCTTGGTCAAGTCTTGAAGTCAAGAGAAAATGTCAGCTGCCACGTTTAAGATGCTGATTTTATAAATAAAAGTCAGAAAAGGCCCCTGTCTTAGTGGCAAATATTACAACAATGATATGACTTTTAATTGGCTTAGATCTATGCTTAGACAAAGTTTTGAGGTAATCATGTTAAAGAGAAATGCCCACATCCCTATGCCCACACCTCAGGGTGGACACTTCAATTAGCAGTTTCCGCAGACTGTTTCTAATTTTCACTTACTTTGATTTTGTTGTATTTTTATTTAATCTGGTTGATCCTGCCATCTCTCTGCTGGCATTTTGACTAGAACGCCTCCAGCAGTGCATCCCACAATCTCCAGCAGCTGGCGGCCGGGCCAGTGAGCAGCTGCGGGAGCGTGTATAATGTAGTCCTATTGAAGCTATTACTAGCTCTGGCATGCAGGTTAGAGGTCTCGGTGATATACTGTGAACAAGTATAAACTGGCAGTTGACTGGACCAAGACCTCTAACTCACAAACTGGAGCTATTAATAACTCTGTCCATGGGACTACACTATACATGCTCCCCACGGCTGCTTCCCAGCTCTGACCTCAGCCATGAAAGATAGTGGGATGTGCCACTAGAGGCGCTTTAGTCAAAATGCCAGCAGGAGAGATGGCAGGATCAAGCAGATAAAATAAAATACAACAAAATCAAAGTAAGTGAAAATTAGAAACACTCTCTGAAACTGCTAATTGGGGTGCTCACTGAAGTGTGGGCCATAGAACGTGGATGTTTCCTTTAACTTATTTATATAGTACCATAGTACCTTATTTACATTAAAACTTTATGGTACACAAACAATACTCTAAATGAAAACTGCTGATTTGCACATATTTTTAAGAGGATTTCTCAAAACATTTTACTTTACAAATGTTAATGCAACATTTTGCTAAAGCAGCAGTACTATAGCAGTTAACCAGAAAGTGTTCATCATGTCCCACATTTTAGCATTCCTTTTAGTTTACAAATTTAGTGCCCCTTGGATGCTTTCACTATTTTCTGGTTATTGTTTCCCATGACTTTTAATACATTTAGAATGGTGTGTGGAGCAATAATAAATGTCTGCCTCGTATCATTTCCTGTTTAGGGCTGATCTGCATAGCAGATCAGTTCCTACTGGGATCTTAGTCAGGAAGTGTGTTGCAGCTCTCCTCTGAAATGCATGGGGGCTGAGGCATGATCTTTGTAGCAGTCAGTGACTGAATGGTGGCCTTGCTATTACTCCTTGTAGCTGTCTGTAATGCTTTGATAACTTTTGAGGAAGAGTTCAGTGGCTGGGCAGGGAGCTGGGGAGGTTGAGGGATGAGGAGGATTTCATTGGTAGGAGGGTGACATCTGAGAGTATTTTGGGGGCACCACAGAGAAGGAACAGTGGGTCAAGGGAGGGGCAAACTAGATAGGAAGCCAGCTGATGAAGGTGGACTCTAGTAGAACCTAGAAAAGAGGAGCAGCAGTAGGCAGGAGAAAGCACATAGTAAGACAACGGGGATAGGGAACATGTTTACTTTGCTAGAAACACATGGAAAAGAGGATGCAGGAGGTGACTGCATTAAGGGACAGCACTCACAGAGGGTGTGAGGGGCATTACTAGTGGAGAGATTGAGCATGGTGAAAGGGAAGAGATAATACTCAGAGAGGTGAGGAGGGAGAGGGAGGTTGGCAGTCAAACAGGAGGAGAGGGAGGGGTCTTAATTGGGAGGGACGGGGAAGACACTGAGGCACATGGTAAAAACACAGTCTTGAGTGGCTCCAAAAATGAGAACCTGGGTGGGGGTGGTGAGGCACAAGGAAAGAGGGGTGTACTAGTGTTGGGGGACTCCATACTCAAGGGGATCAGATGGGGTGGCAAGGGGTAGGCACAGTTGGATATGGATGGAGTCTATACCAGGATTAAAGGCAGACATGGCAGGACAGGCAATTCTAAGTTGCGTAAAGAGGAGTAGAAGAAACCACACATTGTGGGTACATGTGGGACAAATGACCTAGCGGAAACAGTGGAGGTAACAAAGGGAGAGGATTAAGGCAGTGGGAAGGTGTGTGAGGAGACTGGGGTGTCTGTGGCCTTCTCCAAAGTGCTCCCAGTACCCTCGCGAAAGCACAGTGAGAAAGGAGAGGATTAGAGAGTTGAACACATGGTTGGTAGAATGGTGTTGAACTAAAGGGTATGGGGTTGTGGGCAGCTGGGGCAGTACCTGGGATAATAACAATCTGTTTGCAAGGGATAGGCTGCACTTGAGTGGGGAGGGAAGGAGGTATTAAAGCAAAGTGGATTCAAACTAGATGGGGGATGTGAAGTGGATAGCAGGTAGGCAGGGATCCAATAGAGGTGGAGTCACAGCCCTAGCCCCAGGCTAGCAGGGAAGGTCTCAAAGATGCCAAAGGAGGGCGTAGAAGGAGGCGAGATGGAGGCTAATGAAGGGAAGGGTGCATTATGGAGGATGGTCTCACTGAATGCAAGAAGCCTAGGAAACAGATCCGCTGAGCTACAGGCACTCTTAGCAGTGTGGAGGTGGATATTGCAGCTGACAGAAACGTGGGCAACTGAGCACCAGGACTGGGATCTGCAATCCCAGGATACAAATGATACAGGAAGGACTGTAAGGAGGGAGAGGTGGGGTGGCAGTCTATGTGAGGGACGAGATCAAATGCACAAGGGACGAGGGAGAAGAAAGGAGAACAGAGGCAATCTGGCTGCAACTCCTAGACTCAAGGGTAGGTATACAGGCCACCATCCCAGTCCGAGGAGCTTGACAGGGAGCCAGCGGGACAAATCAAAAAGGTATGTAGAAAAGGGAAGGTGGTCATTGTGGGGATTTCAACTTGCCGGGGTTGACTGAGCATTCTGGTCACCTCCAGTGCTAGGAGCAAGTGCTCCTGGATGCGATCCAGGAGGGTCTCCTGACACAGTTGGTTACTGTACCTACTAGGCTAAAGAACACTTTAAATCTGGTATTGTCGAATGGGGAGGCAGTGAGGGAAATAAAGGCAGAGGACCCACTATCCGACAGCGATCACCAAATGGTGTGGTTTAATATCAAGATGTGTGGTGAGCCAGAGAATCAGTTACTCGGTGGTAAACTTCTGGGGTGGACTTTGGGAGGATGCAGGAAGTACTGAAAGAGAAACTGGAAGGCATAAGGAGTGAGATGAACGTGGAGCGAAATGGGATATTATTAAACAGGGGGGTTACAGAGGCAACAGAAGCCTGCACTAAGGCACAGAGTAAGAGAAGCAGAGCAAGAAATCCATGCTGGTTGAACAGTGAGGTTGTGGAGGTGGTGAGGGCAAACGAGTGGCTCACCAGAGGTTTAGGAGGACAGGGAAGGAAGTGGACAGGAAGAATATGCAAGATGGTTCAGGGAGGTGACCAGAAAAGTGAGAGAAAGCCAAGGCCTAGAGGGCCGAGATTAGCACAGGGAATTAATTGGAGGCTTCTTCAGATACATTAGGGAGAAAAGAAAGTGCAAGGAGACAATAGTGAGGATAAAAAGGTGTGGAGTGGATGGAAAAGGAGGAGAAGCAGGCAGAATCACTGAATAAATACTTTTGTTCCGTGTTCACGGAAGAAAAGGGGACTGCTACCAGCATGGGCTGGGAGGGTGGGGACAGGAGGAGAGGAGGTGACAGACGGAAGAACTGAGGCAAGTAGAGTCCTAGAGGGACTGAGGGCACTGAAGGTAGACAAGGCACGAGGGCCAGATGGTATCCACCCCAGAGTGCTGAGGGAGATGGCGGAGGTGTTGGCGGAGCCACTGGCGGATCTGTACAGCACCTCACTGGAGTAGGGATGTGTGCCACTGGACTGGTGGATGGCACATGTAGTGCCATTACAAGGCGGGCCAGGGATGAACCGGAGTAGTTGCCCAGTAAGTCTCACTTCCGTGGTGTGCAAACTCATGGAAATGATACTAAAGGAAAGACTGGTGGCATAAATGGAGGACAGTGGCCTCCAGGATGTGAGGCAGCATGGGTTTGTTTCAGGGAAGTCTTGTCAAACCAACCTGATACAACATTATGACTGGGGTGACAGGTGAACTGGATGAGGGTCATCTGGTGGATGTTCTTTACTTGGACTTCAGCAAGGCCTTGATTCTGTGCCTCATGGGCGGCCTGGGGGAAGCTAACTGGTATAGAAGTTGGGGCAAAATGATGAACTGGATTACAAGCTGGCTGGTGGGAGGCTGCAACTGGTGGTGGTGAGAGGAGCTCTCAACTCCAAGGCAGTGATGAGTGGGGTGCCAAAGGACTCTGTGTTGGGGCCAGATTGTTTGGGCCCTTCATATCAGACATTAGACACTGGGTGGAGAACAAGGTAAGTCTGTTTGCTGGCGACACCAAAATTGGAGCAGTGGTGGATGGAGAGGAGGAGGGAAGCAGCTGCGGGGGACCTAAGCAAGCTAGAGGAGTGGTCAGAGAGGTAGCAGCTGGGGTTCAATGCAAAGAAGTGTAAGGTTATGCACTTTGGGGTGAAGAACCCAAGGAAAGAATACTGGCTGAGGGGGGTTAAGCTGGGGATCACTGAGGAGGAGAAAGTCCTTGGGGTAATGATAACAGGGACCATGAACAACACTGCCCAGTGCAGGAGAGTAGCTGCAAAACCGAACTAAATGCTGGGGTGCATAGCAGGGGTTTTTGTCCAGGAGAAGTGAGGTGATCTTGCCCTCTACAGATCGCTGGTAAGGCCGCACTTATTACTGTGTGCAGTTTTGGAGACCATACCTAAAGCGTGATATCTGGCTGCTGGAGGGTGCAGAGGAGGGCAGCAAAGATGATATGTGGAATGGAGGGAGAGACTGTGACAGCAGGCTGGGAGACCTCAATATGTACACCCTGAAGGATAGAAGGGACAGGGGGACATGAGAGAGACATTCAAGTATCTGAGAGAATCAATAAGGATGGGGCAGATGGGGTCTTTAAGTTAAGGAGGGAGGGTCACCAGGGGGCATGGGCTAAGAATGGAGGGGAAGATTTAGGAAGGAAATGAGGAGACACTATTTCACAGAGAGGGTTGTAGCAAAATGGAACGCCCTACTAAAATGGTGGTATCACGAAATCTGTGAACAGCTTCAAAAGGGCATGGGACAGGGAACAGGGAGAGTGAGGGTGGGGGTGGCAGTGGGATGACAAAAGGGAAGGGTTGGAGCAAGTGCAAACTAGGGGTGTGTCTGCACACTCAAGCAGACTTAGATAGACTGGTGGTCTGTTTTGCTGGCACATCAGTATGTTCTGTTGGCTGCAAGGAGGAGAGTGCATGAGAACTGAGAGCCAGTTGAGCAAGTGGCTAAACTCTCATGAATATGTAGCTGACCTAGGTGATACACTGAAGAAGCCCTCAGGTTATTTAGGTCAGCCCCTCCCCCCACTGTGACAAGAAGAATGACAATAAATGAACTCACAGAGGAAGCACTAATAAATTGTCACAGCCATTTGATGCTTGTAAGAAATAGGCATTATCTCTCCCAGCCTCTCAGTATAATGAAAAACAGCTGGGTTTCCAGTCAGTCTAAGTAGCTTTGCCAATAACTGGGAAAACAAAGGGAGTGGGGGGTCAGTGGCTAGAGAAAGAGAGGGCCAAGGAGAGGCAATCTGCAAAACAACACTTAGCCAACATAAAAACCCCTTTCAGTCATTTCACCATGCTTACTTACAAGGAGATATTATATTCAGCCTATCAAATGTCTTGCATGTTCATACTACTATTACATTGAAAGCTACCAGTGCAAGAAGTTATGAGCTGGCTTCAGCCAGAGACATTTTTTTTATGAGAAAGAAAAATAGCAGTGAAAGGGTACTTATGAGTTCAGGGCCCAACCTAACTCTAGAGAAAAACAAATAAAATCTGTATATATATATATATATATATATATATATATATTCTGTACCAGCCCAGTCTGTCAGGAAATAATAAAAAATATATATCTGCCCCTCTGCTGTGGAGCTGCTGCCTGTAAGTTTGGCGCCTCCATCACTTTGGCCTATAGCACACTACCATGGTGGGGGATATGTTACTGACAGCATGTACATCCGAGGCTATAATCCTAAATGCATGTGATCTTGGCTCCACTGTCTGACTCTCCCTCTCTCGCTGTCTTTCCTTGTTCTGGTACTCAGTCTCAGCTCTGCACTCTCCTAACACACACACACAGTGTTCTTACTGACTAACTGTTTAGAAGGCACATGGAGAGGCCAAGCTTAATCATTAAGGTCCTTCTGAGTACTGCTGTGTGTTCTTGATAGCACTGGATCTGTGCAAGAGAGATGTCTCTTTAAAGAGGCGTAACAGACAAAAAAAAAAGGCAATATGGAGTTAGTCTCATGAGAACAAAGTTTAAAGAGGTTAAAGAGTGTATAAAACAGGGTCTGTACTCCTCCATGCCTGTATCCACTGTTTTCTTTACTGTAACCACCTCATGATATAACTCACAATGCCTCAAATGTTCCTTATGTCCTTGTTCATTCTTATAACTTGTATTGTTATCCGGGTCGCCCCTGAAAAGGGACCTTCGGGCTCAGTGGGCCTACCAGTCACCAAAATTTAATAAATAAAATTATTCACGAGATAAAATAGGTATGAAAATATACTGTACTCCTGAAAATTATGAGAAATAGCTTGTCATTAAGTTTCTGTACCTGGTGTGGATACCGGATTGTAATGTTTCTTTGCTTTTCCATCTAAATGTATAATTCTCAGAATCACCAAAAGTTTTGTACTGCAAGTAAATAATATGGTGCTAGAAAAAAGTACAATTTTGATTTTTGCTTCATGATGGGCATATAATACTTGTATAACTGCAAACTTCATAATTTCACAATGCTGTTTGGATAAGTTAAACTTGGGTCTTTTATCTTTGTGCTTTTTTAAATAGGAGAGTCATGTATGAATATTTAAAAAAATATATATATATATATATATATATACACAGTTTTAAAGTGAGTAAAATGTTTGTGTAAAACTGTATCACATGACTCAACATCTGGGTATATAGACCAGGGCAATATTCGAACTACAAGCATGATTTTCTTTCCTGGTCTGGTGTAGAGAGAACTGCACACAGTGACTATACTTTGTAGCTATTTAGAGTATTAGAAATCTTCAAAAGAAAGTAGGAATAGTTAAAAATGTTATATACTAAGACTTTCTACACTCTTCTTTGAAACATTGTTTGTATGTGTAAGTTGTGGGGTTTCCGTTTGTACAGTATATTTTCTCATGTCGGCATAACAGCGAAGAGTCCTGAGGCATGGCATTCTGAGTAAAGCTGAATGTTTTAAAAACTTGTCCTGGTTTGCTCTAATACAAAGAAAATCAATCCAGTTATTATGTTGCTTGCGATGTGCAAGAAACATAGATGCCATCATCCGGAAGCCGGACGTGTGGCACCCATCTTCCAATTCAGTCAGTGTGTTTGCAGCGCGCCCCAGTTCCCCAATCACTGCTGCAGCTGTCTATGACAGCAGCTGAAAATGCAGCAGTCGTGTTGAAAGGAGAGCTCTGCTTCAGTCAGTGAGCTCCACCTTCCACATACACACACACACACACACATGCATGCATACTGCATGCTCATGCCTCCTTCCCCTCCCCATGCACACACTGTATGGCCAATGGGGTGCCCAATCCCCATCACCTCCACGCCCCTCAAAGCTTCCAGTGCCATGCTGAGAGCCTGCCCCAACGTGGCAAATGTCTCTCGTCTTATTAAAAAAAATAAACCTGCAAATACAGCTTGACTCCCTCGGTGCTTCTCCTGCCCCCCACAACCGCACCCACCACTGTACACCCTGCCTCCCCAAACCCCTCACCCCATACTTACCTCCGGACCTCGGTGCAATGATCTTCGTGACTGGGAACACGTCTGCACTCTTCAAAGCCGACCGCAAACTGAGGAAATGCCGGTAAGCTGTATAATGGAATAGATAGGGTTTTCAGCGTTGATGCATATCTCAGGCATTTTTGGAATTTTGGCACAAATTTTCAACATGGGTTTTAGGACCCCTCCTCATGAATTCTGTCACTGTCATGGCATTAATCAGGCCTGAAAGGTGATTTGGCGGTCACTGCGTGAACACCTTCGGGACGGAATAACAATGAACAGTGCCAGTGTTCATAAGGTGGGCTCAAAAAGCGTATGTTCCAATTTTGGTGAAAAATTCTAAAATGACTGTTTCTGACGTGCGTTGTGGAGTACTTCCGCATGCCTGTAAGTTCGCAAATTTTTTAATATTTGTACTCTGGATTTTCAACATTACCATTTTACCACACCTCCTTATGAGCAGTACAGCTGTCATTTTTCACATCTCGCCCAAAATGTGTTTCTGCACATGTAGTGCACAATGGCGCAGTCGGTATGTGAAATCAATGTAGGGACACATTAAGAAAATCACAGTGACACTGTTCGTGAGCAGAGGTCTTAAAATGGCTATTTTGAAAATTTGGTGAATAAATTCCTAAAATGACTGTTTTACAAGCGTGCATTGCGCAGTTCCTACGCACGCTCAAGTAAGTTGGAAATTTTAATATTTTCCTCCAGATTTTCAACATGTTGCCTTTTACCACACCTCCTTATGAGCAGTACAGCAGTCATTTTTCACGCCACCCAAAATGTGTTTCCATGCATGTATCGCATAATGGCGCAGTCAGTGTGCGAATCAATGTTTGGGACAGATTAAGAAAATCACAGTGATACCGTTCATGAACAGAGGTGTTAAAATGGCTATGTTGAAAATTTGGTGAAAATTACCAAAAATTACTGTTTTACGCGCATTTGTTGCAATTGATCCTACGCGCGCTCGTAAGTTCGCAATTTTCAATATTTTCACTCCAGATTTTCAACATTGCCATTTTACCACACCTCCTTATAAGCAATATAGCTGTCATTTTCACATCTCACTCAAAACATGTTTCTGCCCATGTAGCCATCAATGGCGCATTCGGTGCGTAATCAATGTTTGGGACAGATTACAAAATCACAGTGACACTGTTCATGAGCAGAGGTCTTAAAATGGCTATGTTGAAAATCTGGTGAAAAAATTCCCTTCAGATGTTCTGCAATGTTACTAATGAAGACATTGAACAGGACTGGCCCCAGTACCGATCCCTGCAGCACCCACTGGTCACCCCTCTCCCTAGACTGCACACCATTTACTACCATTCTCTGCCTCCTGTCTGTTAGCCAGTTTCTAACCCAGTTTACCACCCTTTCCCCCATGCCCAGCCTACCCTGCTAGTTTATCAGCCTCCTATATGGGATGGTGTCAAGGCTTTGCTGAAATCAAGGTAGCGTCGTCCACTGCCCCACCCTGATTTACTTCCTTTGTCACTCTTTCAAAGAAATCAACCAGATTTGTCTGACATGATGTCCCCACTGTGAATCCATGTTGTCTATGGTCCTGAGCTCTGATGGCTTCTAGATGCCCCACTATCCTTTCTTTAAGCAATGTCTCCATGATCTTCCCCACTACTGAGGTGATGCTGAGCGGCCTATTGTTCCCTGCCTCCTGCCTGCTGCGGACTTGTGTAGAGGGACCAAATGTGCCCTCCTCCAATTCACTCATGTTGAATGACTCAGTGAACATGGCTGCCAGAGGCTGCTATCTCTCTTCACAGTTCTCTTAATATCCTTGGGCGTAGGCCATCTGGTTCCATCGCTTTGTCCACCTTCAATTTAGTGAGCTCCTGCAGAACTCTTTTGCCTTTGAATGGACTAATGTCCACCTCTTCACCCCATTGGCAACTGCTGTACTGCTGTGGCCCTTGCCCCTCCACTCTTCTGTGAATACTGAGACGGAAAGACACAGTGGATGTCTTGGGAGGAAGGCGTGGAACTATCACTTTCAAATACCTAAACAGCACATACAAGCAGCAACATTTGGCATTGACAAATGCTTGTTTTAGATATAGGCAGATTCTCAAAGCCGTGCTGCAAATCCACAGCTGTGGGAAAAACTCAGTGCAAGTTGGTTGTCACTTGCAGAATCTCAGTTTTCCCACAGATATGCAACCAGGGCATCAAGCTGGTCTAATGAACTTCAGGTAATACAACAGACACCAACTAACTGGGTCCTTTCAAACAGGAACTTCTAAATTTACTCCTACCTGGCTCCAAATGTAGCTGCTTCTCCTAATGAAACCCCATCCCATGCACTGTCACTTGCCATCTGCCCCTACTCAACCCAACCATTGTACCATCTGATCATGGTGCTTTTCCCCCTAAGGTCCCTCTTACACTTGCACATGATGCCAGCACTTTACCCACCACACGGTCTCCTCACGCATGTGCTTCTCCTCCATTCCAATGTGCCATAAAGTGCACAGACTTAACCTCTGACAATGTCCAGATGGGCAGCTACGTTTGTATAGCTCCTAGTGCCTATGTTATGCTTTGTATTATTTGACCTGTTGAATGTTAACTTTTGTTCACTCTGTATTGTCGAAACATAGAATTTGACGGCAGATAAGGACCGCTGGCCCACCCAGTCTGCCCATTTCCTACCTAATGGATAAGCTGCAGATCCTAGTTAACCAGCAGCCTACTTCTTCCTACCCCACCCCTAGAATTGCCTTATGACTGTCCCATGCATGCTTGAATTCCACCACTGTTTTTGACTCCACAACCTCCTCCGGAAGGCGAAATGGTACTTATGTTACTCACTCTGTTTGTTATGTCACTGAATCAATATTGTCCAGCCTTTGTTAATCAGTTTTAATACTGTCTTTGACATGGTGTAAACAAATTGTTATTCTGTTGAGGAACCTTGTAAATGAGCATTTCTGCTCAAAGGTGTATTTCCAAACTTTGAAATAAATAAATTCTCAAAAATGGAGCTAGTTTACAACCAGATCCATAATTTATGACAGCTTATGGTGGCTTTCCCCACAGCTGTGGAAAATGTTGCAGCCAGTGGGACCAGGCGCTCTGCAGCTGCAGCAGATGAGAATACCAATCTCTGCAGTTGTGGAGATTCTGGTCCACAACTGGTGTTGCAGTGTGGGGCTTAGTCCCAAATCATTTTGAGAATTTGGCCCATCATGTTTTTTAAGGCAACTAACAGCTGAAAAAACAACCTCTTATTTAAACAGGCTCTGAATTAGATGATATGTGTAGTTTTTCATCTGATACTTGAGTACTGTTTTAAGATATGATACAAAGATAGTAGCTTTTGTGTGATTTTTATATCAAGTAGCAAATGTTTATTACAACCTTTTGGATGCTGAATTTATTTTGACATTTTTTATACCTCAGGAACATTTGCAATATAACAGAGTACGGGCAGTTGCAGACGCAAATGGAAATAGCCAGAAGATTTTGGCTGTTGAACAAAATCACAGAAGAGTTGACAGATTATGATTCTGGAAACTGTCTTTTGTGTTTTGCAGTCAAAACGCTTCTGCCCTACTGCTTTGAATATCAGCCTACTCTACCGTGTGAGATAGACTATTGGTGCAATTTGCTAGATATATTTTTATTACTGTGTTCATATTCATTTAATTGTATTTGTGATATTTAGAATTGTTTGATGTACACCATTAGAATAGTAATTTTTGAGAAACGATTGGGATTTTAGTGGAATTTCAGTACTTAAATGGGTTCAAAAGAAAAATACCAACCGCTAAGAACCCATCAAAAACAAAGAGGGTGGTTAAAAAGACATAAATGGATAAAATTATGCTAGTAAAAGAAAAACTGAGAATAATGCATATGTAGGGGTTGATATGCAGTTTTTTAAACACCCAAGGTGTGTGATAGTAGAGAAACCTCGAGAGCGAGGATGTGTTTAAAAATTGCCTATCAACCACCTACAAATGTTTTATTTTTATAATAACTGGTGCAAAATAATAACCATGGTACCTTATGGTCATGGGTTCAAGTCGTGTAAAGCGGATCACTTGTAGTAATGAAAAACAAACACCACTTCAGAAAAATACGTTCTTTTAATTTATTTAAACACATTAGAACAAATCCTCCAGCTTCAGTGTCTGTTGCTGCATCATCTTGATGGGTCAGGGTCATTCCTGTCCAAGAGGAAAGTTTATGCAGCCTAGGGAACCAGTAAGGGGTAGTGGGAAAGTGCGCTTTAGTAAAGCATCTTTCGAGCTAGTAAATGCTAATTTTTCCTGTCACTGCTGCAGGCAGCAATGAAATGGTTCTCCATTGTGTAACTTTTCAATGTTCACTTTAATTTAAGATTACTCGTTGAGCTCTGTTTGTTAATTTCTTTTAAAATGTGGTTAATGCTGTAAGTGTGAGTTTACGGTTGGAGAACCGTCCCGCGCTGCCCCTGTCTGTTTGATTGGTCTGGACTGCTGCAGGCTTCTCGGCTTGAGACTGTAAAGGGATTGTGCCAACCCGTGGGTTGATACAAGTTTTTGTATTAACCTCGCGGGTTGATACAACTTTTACAGTACTCAAAACAGGTTGATAATGGGGTCACCAGTTATTATAAAAATAACAAGTTATCAGCTTGGTCCAGGGACACAAATTGATCTTGTGGAGATAATGTAAATTTTAGGAATTTAGGGAGTAACACCCCATCCTTATGCATCATCACCAATAAAAGTCTTTTAACATATCTCTGAATCAGGAAGCTCCCTAATGGAGGTGATAAAGGCTCTGAAGAGCCAAAAGATGGCAAAACATGGATAAAACAGAAAAAGAAAACAATGTACTCATAGCTAAATATGATAATGCTAAGAACGAGTACGGAAACCTATTAGTCCTATACGATTGTGCAATAATATCTAATAAGCAAGTCTCAGAGCCAGATGGAATTCTGTTACAGTTTTGGCCCTCTACTTGAAGTAAAAATATTGATATGCACACAGTTATGACTCCTGAAGCCACTGAAGTAAAAAAGTCAAACTGAAGGTTTCTGGATGACTTTGAGGTATTTTAATGCCATATGAAACAAAATTAGTCTACAGACCCCTCACTTTGTCCACTAGATATCCCCCATCTTTGGAATGATTCAAAGAGGGTGCAGACACAGGATAAAATCATAAAAAATACAGACAAATGGAGAGGTATACATAAAGGATTGTGAGGGAGTAGGGAAGATTTGATTACCTCATGTCTAAAAGATATGAAAAATTAGTTGATTACTGAAAATCAGCTAATGATGAAAATGATTGTATTACTAAGACCTGCCTTGTTAAGTCAAACTAATGAAGACAAGAAGTCCAAGTAGTTCAAAAAGTCTTTCCTATTAGTGGAGAACAAGTAAATTGGAATAAGAAGGAACAGTCAAACTATGAAAAAACAACAACAGAGCAAATTGGAGATAATGAAGTTATGGAAAATGCAGATCTGGTAGAAAAATTCAGTGTCAACAGATCTAACCTGTGCCATATGGGTTCAAGTATTTGTAACCAATATAAGGAGGCCCAATTTTAATGTTTCATAGATCATACCTCTCTCCAGCAGCGGTACATCGGTGTTCTCCCAGCGTCTTGCCACTGTGTGGATGGTGTGGCACTGAGACAGGTACTTACCTGCATTGTTTTGGCAGTGCCCTGACCTACTCCAGTATTGGTCTGAGGTGGCTCAGTGCACATCCCAGATAATGCAAGTTAGGATTTCAGTAGACCCAGCTGGTCCGTGGTGCTGAGGGTTGAGGCGCTGGATGCCACACCGCGACCTGGTTTGGGAAGGAGCCCAGGCTGTCGGGGTCGCAGGGAGAGAGAGGATCAAGCATCCGGAGGACAGCTCACCTCTCTTTGGGAGGGATCCAGGGCATGCCCTGCTCAGCAGCAGGCCCCAGTGGTAGCCAGAGGCACTGCGATGCTTAGGACTGAAGTAGAGGGACAGAGATGTGGCAGACGTCAGAGAACATCATTGCACATCTGAGCTCTATGGGGAGGGAGGAAGTGAAACACAACCACAAGAAAATCCACCTGCATCAGGGATAGACGATGGCTCCCCCAGGGCCGAAAACCAGACTCCTACAGTTGGGCCTCGACCAGGGTGTGCCCCTGACCCCAACCGCAGATTAGATTGTAGACAGAATGCCAGGGCAATGGCAGCTCCACCTCGTGGGGCTCAGAGCCGGGAATTTGTCAGTCAGGGTGGGCCTGGCGAAAGGCTTCAGACAAGGAGGTAGAGTCTCTGGCAAATGGGGTAGCCGGACAGAGTACCCACAGTTCAGGTGCAGAAAAAGAATTGTTGGAGAAAAAAAAAGGATTTCAGTAGACCCTTGGGCATTTCTTTTTGGGTGGAGGAGAGGGCCCAGTAGATTGGGAATTTTACCTTAGGCCCATTAGAATTATGTTGATTATTGTGCAGCATTTATATTCAAAATACATGGGTCTCATGTACGACCCACGTGTAGATGTGAAGGACTCTTTATTAATATGCTTCAATTGGAGCATTTGACGGACTTATGGGATGGCCTGATAAGTTTGAACAATAGTGGGGTCACTATTTGGACTCACTCTCCGCTGGAACAGGTGGTGACTTGGCTGGGTTAGGGAGTGGTTGGTCAGATTGGGGCGATGTTAGAGTGATACTTCTTGGAACACATTCAATGCATCTAATGAACCCACTGTTTTCATTAACGATCATCATTAGTGCAGTTCTTTTTTATCTCTGGTTTGAGCATGGCTGCTCTCACTTGTACGTCATTTCTCATCCTTCTATAATGGGATGTTTTTATGCTTCTGTAGATAGGTTTACATTGAACAGAGGCAATGTTTACATTGAACAGAGGCAAGGAAAACAATTATCACTCAAGTCACCAGGAAGATGCATACAAAAATAAACTGTATGAAGGAACAAAAGTCAGCACTCATATGAAACACAGAAACATAGAAACTGACAGCAGATAAGGACCGCAAGGCCCATCCAGTCTATCCATTGCTTTTTCTACCTTATGAATGTGCCACAGGCCTTTGCTCTGTCAATGGCCTATCTATCTATTCATAATCATCTGTATTGCTCCCTTATGCCTATCCCATGCCTGTTTGAAGCCCTGCACTGTATTCACATCCACCACTTCCTGAGGTAGGCATGCCATGCATCCACCACCCTTTCTGTGAAAAAGAACTTCCTCACATTACCCCTTAATCGGCCTCCTCTAATCTCATGCTGTGTCCTCTTGTCCTGCTATTTTTCTTATACTGAAACATGTTAGACTCTTTCACCTTGTTAATCCCTTAAGGTGTTTGAATGATTCAATTATAGTACACCACCACAAATACCATGAACAGAGAACCACAGTAGCCCTGACCAGTTTGCAGCGACGTGCATCTTGGGCTACCGTGGTTCTCTGTTATGGCATTTGTGGTAGTGGATTAAACACTCACTTTGGCAGTCATACGAGTGCTGGCTTCGTTCCTTCTTACACTGAACAGGACCTAGAGCTGTGATTAAGTGTGTAGGGTTTAAACTGTGGTTTGGATACTTTTTGTTTCTGTCTTTCCACGTGTTGGGTATTCGATGTTAGTTGTTGTACATTTGTTGTTTTAGTGTTATGTTCATTATTTAGTATCAGCAATGTGATGTGCCTCTATTAATTTGGTATGCAACTGTATTTTCAACTTGGGGCGACTGTTCTCTTCAGGTGGAGAAACAAATCTGGTAACTGCCAGAGTGGAAGGTGACTGCAGATTTTTCAAATCTCTGTTCTAAATTCTACTAATTGGAATAGAGTTCTGACTCCAGGGCATCTGTCTCCTAGGAGGTAATGATTAGAGTGTAACCATTAAGTGAGGATTCCTGGGGTTAGAATGTTGTTGACATTACGACACTGGGGAATAAATCAGAACAGTGATAGATGCGAGAGTAAGAGAGAGAGGTTACAGAGGTAAAGCACAGGGAGCATAAGTGACTTAGTCAGTGTCACACAGTGAGTAAGTGGTGGTTGTGGGATTTAAACATGAGTCTCCAGGTTCACAACTCTGCTCTAACCACAAGGCCAAACTGCTGTTCTCATTACCTCTTTTATAAAACCTTCAAATGTTATGGCTTTATAACTATTGATGAAAAAGGATAACATTGTTTTCTTGGGCCCAGGAGTTCCCACAGTTATGCTGTTTTCTTTTACATTTTTAAACTAATAGTCTCAATCTTGGAAAACTTAGCATTCCCAATTTATCTGGAGTTTCTTTATGCATGCAGAATGATGGTGAAGACCCTTCTTACACAATTTCTTTGAAGGTACTATACTAGGCAGAGCTGCAGAACAATCTTCACAAAGCAGAGTTTTTACCTCATATACTGGCATTCACATCTCGGTAATGCCCATTCCTGTGAATGTATATGAGAGGATAATAATGCATGTACATCCTTTATACATGCATTAGTAAGCATTAGTCTACACTGTATGGCCTACAATAATAGCAGTAAAAATGTAATGTCTTTTGTACAGTATATCCTTTATACATGCATATGTAAGCATCAGTGTATGTTGTGTGGCCTAACAGCAGTGACAAATGTAATAATTTGTACTGAATAATACAGAACTTTAGTGTTTTTTCTTTTCTTTTTCCTACAGGAGATTTTGTTTAAAGAATAAAATTTATACTTTTGGTTTCAAATGCGCCACACTGCAGTAAAGGGTTACCAGATAAAATTTGTATTTAGTCTGCTGTATATCTACAACACGTCAATAATATGAATGCATTTAATACCTTTCCTTATGTAACAAAATCAAATTCTGTATCTCATTATGTTGAACATCACTGAAATCTAACAAGCATACTCGGTCTCATACCTTTGAAAACTGAATGTATCTAGCAAGTTCATATGGCTGAGGATTTATGGTACAGTAATCTTAAAATATGCATATTGCTTTACACTCCAAAGTAATGATTTAATATGAGGTATTTTCAGTTTAAAACACAATTTATAATAAAGTGCTTAATCATTAATACAGTACTATATAAATCACACCAATATAGTGGCATCCACCTGGATCAAGCACAGTGGTAAAATGTCATAGATTCCTTCCTGACAAAAGGGGTCAACCACCACTGAACTGCACTGTTTCCTACAGAATTCTGCAGGATCCTGTGCTTTGTCCTGGTAGATGCCACTGTGCATACATAACACACATACAGTACATACAACAGGTGTAAATAAACTGTGCAAGATAACCATGTTATCTTGGCACCCAACCTAGAAGATGCCATCTTGAAAATATATGGGCAATGCAATTAGGCCATCTCAAATACCCAATTTATTTTATGAGTGAGGGTGCAGGACCTTAACTCACAAGTTGTGAAGCCACAAGTGAGCTATGAAAGTCCTGCTCCTCAAACGTGATGATTAATTGTGTATTTTGAATGAGGTCTTGTATATTAGATTTACATAGCATCAGTTTATAAGTTACAACTTTTAACTCTGCTGTTTGAATATTTCACTTTGTCTCTTTGAGTTCAGCATTTGGCTTCAGGACAGTAGAAGCGACTGTGATGTTATTAGCACTGTGGATAGCTGCTCTTTGATTGGTTCAGAAAAAATCTCCAGCTGCAGAATAAACTTTTTATTCACTCTAAAATTTTGCCAACAATGCTACCTAGCAATGAGTTCCACAGCAAAGAGGAGCCATGTGTACTACAGTAGCAGTGCTGACAACATGCCTAAGTGAATAAAAAGCTTATTAGTGGACAAGCTATGGAATTTCCTTTATATACCATGGGCCACAACTCAAATTGATATAGCAGGTGAACCAACATGATTGGTAGCTACAGGTAAAATAACATGGGTTACAGGAGACTAACATGTAATTCATGTAGTAGATGCATAACAATGCTAAACATCACTTAATCCTGCCAATGGTCTAAAAAATACATATTTATATCTTAAAGGGAAGCATCAGTTAAACAACTCTTGCTGCATAGCATTAGTACTTTCTCTGGAAGCGTGTCCGAGGGTCTGCTGAAATGCTGCGATGTCTCTGTGTTGGTACTATGTCATCTCCAGGACTAGATGATAAGCCAGTTGTTGGTTCTAGGAAAAACAAACAGGTAAAAACATGACTCGCCATAATAGTGTTTCTTCCAAAGGATCCCTCACTATGCTTAACAAATACAATCAGCCCCCTTAAGGCTTTAAGAATTTTATGCTAATCATTGAATTTAGAATGAAATTCAAACTTGTTGTGTGTGGTCATGCTCACCCCTACACCTAACGTCAGATTTATTTCTAAAGCTTAGGTGAACAGTGATCACTAAAACAAGCTAAACAGTTACCAGAAATACTAAAATTGTTTCAGAAATAGTTTAAACAAGGCAGAACAATTTTAATTGTTATGAAAATTAGATAACTGAAAACCCTGAGCAACAATTGTAAAGGCACTGTAACAAATAATGCTCAAGTAATATTAAGAACTGGTTCTTGTCTGAACCATTTACCAGATTCTGAAGGGAGGCAGAGATTAGAGACTGAGGGAGTGCACTTTGAGGAAACATAACAAGCATTTGTCAATGCCAATGTTTGCTTGCTGGCATTGGCACTGGTAGGGAAGGAGTTAGAGAGTTGCATAATAGGAATGGTAGTGAGTATTGAACTGAAGCCAGCCCCACCACTGCCCTACAGATACTGACAGGCACTGGGGTGTGCCTTGGGTAGTCAGGCATTAAGGCCACACCATTTCACCACACCCTACCCTGCAGGCACTGATAAGTACACGGTGTGACTTGGGGTATTTGGTTTTATGCTCACCCCATTCCATCAGGAAATACGGTGAGATGGGTCCTGTATAGGAGAATGGGGTGAACTTTGGGTCCGAAGAGTCCAAGGCATACCTCAATGCCTCTCACTGGCTGCAGGGTGTGAAATGGTATGAGCATTACAGGTGAGAATCCCAAGTCACACCCTTGATGCCTGTCAATCTCTTACACGCTGGGGCGTTATGGTCAGAAACCCTAACGTCTCAGGCGTCGTTGGCATTTTCACCCAAATTTTCAACATGGTTTTGGTGACCCCCACTTTATGAACAGTGGCAATACCAGTTTGTTAGCCGAAAGCTGATTTTGCACAGCTACTACGCCATTTGGCCCCACAGGTGTGAAAACACATTTAACAGGATGTGAAAATGACAGCTGTACTGTTCATGGGGAGGTACAAAATGGCAATGTTGAAATTTGCAGTAAAATATTAAAAATTGGTGGTCACGAAAAGTGCAGAAAATGCGCAATGCACACCCGTAATGCAATTAGTTTGGGGATTTTTCACAGCAGATTGTCAACACAGGGATTTTGGAACCTCCGCTCATGAACAGTGTCACTTTGATTTTCTTAATCTGTCCCTAACAGTGATTTCCACAGCAACCACGTATTTCTGCTTGAAATGCGAAAACACATTTCGGCCATGGTGTGAAAACTGGACAGCTGTACTGTTCATAAGGAAGTGTGGAAAGATGTCAGTGGTAAAATCTGGACTGAAAATATTAGAAATCCATGAAGTTACGAGGTGCATGGAAACTCGCGCAATAGCCGCCATAACACAGTCATTTTATGGACTTTTTCAGCAAATTTTCAACATAGCCATTTTAATACCTCTGCTCATGAACAGTGTTACAGTGATTTTCTTAATCTGTCCTGAACATTGATTTCAGCTTTTGACTGCGCCATTGTGCGCTACATGGGCGGAAACACGCTTTGGGGCGAGATGTGAAAATGACAGCTGTACTGCTCATAAGGAGGTGTGGTAAAATGGCAATGTTGAAAATCTGGAGTGAAAATATTGAAAATCGTGAACTTATGGGTGTGGTAGGAACAGCGCAACGCAAGTCGAGAAACAGTCATTTTGGGGAATTTCTTCACCAAATTTTTAACATAGCGATTTTAACACCTCTGCTCATGAACAGTGTCACAGTGATTTTCTTAATCTGTCCCGAACATTGATCTCACATAATCCACCGGGCGCCATTGTGCGTTACATGGTGGAAACATCGCTTTTTGGGCTTAGAAGTGAAAATGACAGCTGTACTGCTCATAAGGAGGTGTGGTAAAATGGCAATGTTGAAAATCTGGAGTGAAAATATTGAAAATTTGCAAACTTACGAGCGGTAGGAACAGCACAACGCATGCTCAGAAACAGTCATTTTTGGGAATTCTTTCACCAAATTTTAATATAGCCATTTTAACACCTGTGCTTATGTAACAGTGTCACTGTGATTTTTCTTAATCTGTCCCGAACATTAATTTTGCACATCAAGCTTCGATTTTGATATTCTCCTGTATGGATACTGGCCTCCTCCAATTAAAAGGTGATAAAATATGTGTGACGTGGAACTAGAGGGCTTAATACCCTCACAAATGGAAGCAGGTATTGCACCATCTTAGGAGGCTGGGGTGGATGTGGCATATCTGCAGGAGACTAAGTTCACAAGAGATGACCATGACAGATTAAAGAGAGACTGGGTGGGTCAGGTCCCACACGCAGCCTCCAACCAGGAAGGGGGTGGATATCTTTTCATAAAGCTTCTCAGTGGAACCTGAGGAGGAAGCTGAGTGACCCTGAGGGGAGATGGATAACTGTACTCTTGGAAACACCATTGGGTACTTTACTACTGGGGAATGTGTATGCCCCAGTAAGGACTCCCCTCCTTCTTCCACACGCTGGCCCAACAGCTGAGCGCACTGGCACTAGCTAACACCCCACGCTTAATGGGGGATTTTAATTTAACATTAGATCCTTTTCTAGACAGATCTCCTCCAACACAGAACCCCACTCTAGGATACTGTTGGCTCTAGCCCAGATGCAGCAGGATCTGGCCTCACAGACATTTGGAAGATCTTCCATCCCTCCCTACAGGACTATACTTTCCACTCCCCAGCCACAGCCTCGCACAGTTGCATATATTTTTGGCTCACTTTCCCACCATCACTAGTAACACCATCAATATAGCCATCCAGCCTTGGTCATTTCGGATCATGCTCCAGTAAAGGTGACCGCCACCTGGGGATCCCCACCACTACCTCCCCCTCCTGGAGATTGGACCTGCTGCCCTTTGAGACCTGGACTTTCCCCTGGCTCCAGTGTGAGGCTAAGGACTTTTTGTTCATAACCCGGTGGCAGACACCTCTGCAGGCAACACATGGGAGGCCTTCAAGGCCACCCTAAGAGGGGCTATTGTGGGGTATGCTCACAACGCGGAAGGTCTGGGGAGCAAAGACTTCACTCCCTGGAGGACCAGCACAAAGAGGCAGAGGAGGCTTTCAAGGTGTTGGGTCGCCCATCCCTCCACACACCACGAGGGACGCCAGGTGTCAGCCTTAAGGATGGGGTGAACGAGCTCCTCTCCAGGAAGGCTGAGATCTCAATCATAAGGCTGCGGCACAAATACTTGGGGGGATAACACAGAAGTTGATGGCAGATAAGGACCACAAGGCCCATCCAGTAAAGTTCTGGCCTACAGGTTGAAGAAGCAACAGGTGGAGCACCATATTGCTACCCTGGTGGATGGGGAGGGGTCACTCACACATCTGCTGAGGGGATTAATCAGACAATGGCTGATTTATATTCTCACTATATAAGTCCTCCAGAAAACCCAACCCAGAGGGTGGGACCCACTTTGACATCCTTAGGACTTCCCCAACTCTCAGTGCACCAGACTCAAGTCCTAGATGCCCCTATTAAAGTCGAAGAGGTGTCCTCCACAATTGCTTCCCTGAAAAGGGCAAAGCCCCAGGTGGGGACAGATTCCCTAGAAATCTGGCAGATGTTGAGCCACACCATTTCTCCTATCCTGCAACAGATGTATGTCGAGGCACTGCAGGCAGGGTCACCCCCAGGGAGGCAATTATCATTATCCTGCCCAAGAAAGGGAAAGACCCCAGAAGGCTGCAAGCTACAGGCCCATATCCCTACTGAACGTGGATAGCAAAGTGTTGGCCAAAATCTTGGCCAATAGGCTCAACCCTCTCCTACCATACCTGATACACCCTCCCAGGCGGGATTTGTTAAAGACTGATACAGTGCAGATCACATTCAATCGCTGGTGAACCTAATCCATCAAGCCAAAGCTACCCCCACTCAGACAGCCAGCAGTAGCCACAGACTTCAAAAAGCCTTTGACTCCCTTGAGTGGGACTATGTCCAACAGGTACTGAGCACAATGGGATTTGGAGGGATTCCAAGCCTGGATCCTGCTATTTACTTTTCCCCACGGTGAAAGTATTCACCATCTCAATGCTGTCCCCCCTTTCCCACTATGTAGAGGTACCCGACAGGGATGCCCACGATCCCCATTACCTTTGTCCTTGCAGTAGAACCACTGGCCACTGCCACCAGACAAGATCCACAGATACAAGAAACTGCCCTGGGAGGGAGGATTACTCCACCCTAATGTATGCCACGACCTTCTTCCTCCCTCAGCTGATGTCCCTACAGCTCTTCCCCGCCTTCTGAGCACCCTTTCACAATTTGCTACCTTCTCTGGGCTTAGGCTTAACCAGTCCAAAACTGAAGTCCTCCCTCAACAACCACTGTACGCAGCCCATGGCAGCTCAGTATGGTCTTCACTGGTCCCTAGATGGCATTAAATACCTGGGTATATGCATCTCCGCTGACTTCACCAGAATCTGGGAGCTGAATCTGAAACCTGTAATATCAGCTATCTATACAGAGCTGGGTAGATGAAGGGCTTGCCACCTCTTTGGCAGGTAAAATCTCCACAAAAATGGCTACGGCCCCAAAAATTATGTACTTCCTATCCCACATCCCCCTGAAGATTCCTGGATCTGGTTCTCCAAACTAGATACTCTGGTGGGAGGCTTTCTGGGAGTGGAAGAAACTCAGGTATAGCAGAAATAAACCGCGGGCCCACTGGACAGAAGGAGGGTGGGGCCTCCTTGGTTTGAAGGCTACACATGGGCCTTTTCAGCTACTCAGATGCTGGAGTGGTTTGCACCCCCAGGTCAGGAGCCCCTCAATGGTTATCCATAGACAGAGAGACATGTAAGCTGGCCCAACTGCCCTGTTGATTTATAACCACCCAGCAAGGGGCATTTGGAACCATGCTACCATAGGACCTTCTGCTGGAATACTGGGGCAGAATTCAAAGAAAGCTGTGCACTAACCTGGTCTCTTTGAGACTCACCCCACTGTGGGGCAACAAGGGATTCTTATTAATAGGGAACTCACAATCTGGACCTCTTGGGCTGCAGCAGGTCTAAATACCCTGCAGGACTTATACTCCCAAAGACTAACGTCCTAAACTCCTTTCCCGGAGTGTGTGAAGTATATGGGACACCCACCAAGGACTTCCGGAGATTCCTCCAGCTTAGGAGTGCAGTCACTAGATATATCCGAAACATCCCAGTGCCAGCCCCCCACCCCATTGGAGACATGACTCTGTATCCAAAAGGCCAGTCTAACTACATTTACGCATCTCTCAGGGTGGCCCTTCCTCTCAATCCCTGGCTTCCAAGGTCAAATGGAAGCAGGCTCTTCACACTAGTATCACTGTCCAGGAATGGAAGTCCTGCCTGAGAATGGCCCATACAGCCTACCCAGATACCAGAAGTCAGCTAACACAAAACTAAATAATACATTCACGCTACAAAACTCCCGTGGTCCTAAGGAAGGCTAAACTGACACAAGATGATCTCTGCTGGAGATGCCAGAAGGCCCCAGGAGACCTGATACATTTTATGGCACTGCACCATGGTCCAACCTCTGTGGACAAGGTGTGTAAAATGGGGTATGAAATCCTACACAAACCAATTCCATGGCCCCAGAACTGTGGATCCTAGGAGTCAACCCATGGCCCCCATCTTCGCCAGGAGACATGAAACTACTAGCCATCCTTAGCATGCAAGTTAAAGACTCCTATTATGCAAATGGAGAATGCAGGAGGTCCCTCAATCACAGGGTGCTTAACTCCCTAGTTCAGATTGCAAATTCTCCAGAATGTCTCATATGGTGGAGGATACTCTCTCACGATACACCTTTTGTTTTGTTTTGTTGAATTTGTTGACCGGTAAGCTCACTGGGCCTAGAAGTCCCTTTGAGGGCTAATCGCGGGGATACAGATGGTAAGCAACTGAAATTGAACCAGATTAAGCTGTTGGTGGTATTTTTAGTGAATGAGTGAAATTTGGCCAGGACACTGGGGAAATTCCCTACTCTTTCTGAGGGGTTGCTGTTGCGCTGCAGGAAGATGGAGGTCCCCATTTCGATGGAGGAGAGAGGTTCTGTCCCTGGAGTTCCTGAGCTCTTGGGAGAATTACCGACAGAAACGATTGGTATTGATCCTTCTGAAAACCAAGATATTGCTGGGAGTTAGGGGAACAGACCTTGAGGTGAAGGAGATTAATATGGAGAATACTGAGGAAGATACCTTGAATGAAGAGCTGGAAAAGAAAAAATGCATTCATTGGAGCTAATTTCCAGGCTGAGAAAGACTATGGTATATGCCAAAAATATTTGGAGGAGGAGAAAAAGGAAGAGATCTCTTGCAAGCCCATTACTTGTGGAGCATAAAAGACTGCCTGCAAGCACACCTGAAGTTTCTCCAAACAAGGTACAACAGACAGAAAACAGATAAATGGTTAGCAGGTTTCAACACAAGATAACGATGAGGTGACAGAGAAAACCTGATCAACAGGAGAAGTACTACCATGTGCTGGCTGGTTGTTGCAGAATGGAATATGGATTCGGATCCGAATATTCCACTACCTGGTGTTGCGGATCACACTGTGACTAATAACCTAGATCTTCTAGCTGAGTCACAGCAAAGCAATTCTTCTAGAGTGCAGCCACAGGAACAAGGTGTAACTTAGGAAAAAGTAATGTGACAGACTCTGAAGGCTTACCTCCTAGTGCATCTCAGGCCATAATTTAGCAGTCAGAGGTGAGTGCACCACTATTACAGAGAAATGAAGCTGTGCAAAGGAAAGGAAAAGTACTAAATCTACCATAGCTTGTGGGGATACTTCTGAAGTGACTCTGGATGGAACTTTTAATGGAGTAATTTTGGCTCCAGCTGAATGAACAAAAACTTATGCTGGATTGTTTGACAACCAGCTATAGAAGCTAAACGACGATTTTTGGTCCATCTACGATATAAAGGCAATGCTCCAGTGGTCCCAGATAGGATTTGGGTGGAAACCCTAATATTAGATAGTTTGGGATTTGTTCAGCAGATGTTTATGCATTTATCCATTCTTCAGGGGACCACAACTATGATCTTAGTTTCTGCACTATGCAATTATTGGACAAATTTTGGAGATTGTACTATGAAGTTAAAGCTCAAGACATATGGAAGGACTTTTTGGTAATACCAATCACTAAACCAACTATTAAAACAATAACAGTACTTTTCGTAATGAGTGGGTAAATGTGGCTAATATTACATACTGGGTTGGAACAAAGATGTACACTGTTTGATAAACCTAAACCTATCATAGACAAAATGGTTTCTGGACTGGAGGCTGGAATTTTAGGGTTCAACTGAATCACAATGATATGGGAATTCAACATTTACCCAGCTCCTTTTTTCTGGGGAGAAATAGAGGATTATTTTTATTCAGAACAACCTAAAGGTTATTATAAATGTGGTTTTCTGTCTCATTTAAACACTGATTGTGATAAGATAAAATGTTATAACTGTGGGTTTTGGGCATAGCAGCCACACATTGTGAGGACTCTCCTGTATGAAACCTATGTGGGGATGCAGAGCACTCCTGTGCTAACTGCCCATGGGCATCACATGACAGGATGAAGCCTCTGATCAGAAGTATTTTTAAACAAAGCTAAACTTTCCTTTATGGATCACCTAGGGATACAGAGGGTGGACACCTTGAAGGGAGACGAGAGGAGAGGAGCAGGGACTATCCCCATGTCTAGACATATAACAGGAAGAAATGGTTCCCCCTTATGCATTACATGAAGTTCATCAGAAGAGAAGAGAGTTTCAGTCCCTACAAATATAGGCTTAGAGACAAAGAAACTCCCTTGTTATCCCTCAAGGCTCACCGATAAGATCCCAAAGTATTTTATTTTTTTTTTTGTTGACCGTTAAGTGCACTAGACAAATCCTGCCTATTTTCAGGCAACGACCTGGGGAGGGGATACAGATGAATGCCAACTGACCTTGAACCAGATTAAGCTGTTGGTGGTATTTTTAGTGAATGAGGAAATTTGGCCAGGACACCGGGAAATTCCTCACTCTTTTCGATAAGTGCCATGGGATCTTTAACATCCACCTGTACTACCACCAATCCAGGCAGATGGGACCTCGGTTTAACATCTCATCCGAAAGATGGCACCTCAGAAGTGCAGCACCTCTCATGCTGCACTACAGTGTCAGTACTGGGATATTAACCCAAGTGCCAGATGTGGAACTAAACCCACAGCCTCTGATCTCCTGGCCTCAGAGATGAGTGTGCTACCTACTGAGCCACTGACACTGCATTTTATCTCAGGGATCGCCTTGTAGTATCTATCTTGATGATTCAGATATGGAGACACCTGGGAAGGGATAGAATCTGCTGACTTTCGCAAAATAATGAGACTTTTTACAATGGTTAGCAAGAAGAGTGGATGTAAGAGTCGTAACCTCCCTTCTTCAGTGCCAACTTCCAATAGGTTTGTTCCTCTCACCTCTTGGGGAGACCAAAAGGAACAAGAACAAAATATAGAGAAGGGAATACAGAACATGGTCAGGCCCCTCAGGAACAGGTTAGGGAGGAAATACTGCAGGAAAACCATTTCATTCCCCCACATACCATAAAAGAGTTACTAGATCTAGTGGGAAACCAGAAAACACCCCCATGAAAGTACGAGCATGCGGATAGCTAGCTTGAATGTTAACAGTTTAAATTAGAAAAAGATACCTAATCGACGCTTGGTATCCTACAAATATTGCACTATGATATAATTTTGTTACAGGATACAAGACTGCATAAAATAATGAGATTATACAAGCCACAAAGGATTGGGATGGGGAGCTTTATTTTGGTCTCCAGGCACAGACCCATGCAGTGGATTAGGTTTTGCTTTTCTTCACTAAAAGTTTTTGTACATAGGTTGGTAGATATTGAACCAGGATGAGCATGTTTGTTAGATGTCGAATTTCATGGTTTCCAACTCCGGCTATAGAATATTTATAACCCTCAAGTTAAAACCCAACGTATTGAGCTATTAAAAAAGATACAACCATATTTGTATACTAAATGTCAGGTGATTCTAGGGGATTTTAATATTAACTTTTAGAGAAACTTGAAATGAGGAAACAATATTGTGATAAGTCCTTTTTAAAACAGATGATTTTTCAAGCAGATCTTAAGGATGTACATGATATTGGGCCATGACATATGAAACCGACCTTTTAAAGGAAAATTATCTAAAATTAATTTTCTTTTGTAAAAAACCTACAAATTGCTACAACCATGATAATACCCATCGAAACTTCAGATCATTGTTTAACTGGCTTTCAATTTGAACCTCCTCAAAGGGTAGCAGGACCAGGTCTGTGGAGACTAAATATTTCTAGATTGACTGAAATGATAGTTTTAACGGAGTTGGAAACTATTATACAAGATAAATTAACTACTTTATTTTTCTATGATGACATAAGGGAGTGGTGGATGGATTTAAAGATTGTTTAATAGGGTTTTTCAAACCACAGGTGCATACCAAGCTAAAACTAAACAGGAGTTGTATATGAACCTGAGAACCGAGATGGGAAGTTTGTTAACTAACCAAGCTGAAGCGAATGTTGATGTATCTATACGCATGAAAGATGTGAGACAAGAAATGGAGAATTTCAATATTCACGACTCTCCTCACTCTATACTGAAACAAAAATTGACACACAGGGGAAAACAGAACAAGTAAACCCTTTTTAGCTAGCCAAAGAGACAGGAATGACGATATTTCTCAGCATTACTAAATGAGAAAGGAGAGATATGTACAGATAATTTGAAAATTATGGGAATCATTCAAAATTATGCTAAAAATATTTTGGTGTACCTTTAGAACCCACAGATGAAATGTCTCACATCTTATGTATGGTTCAACTTCCCAGTTGTCCCAGTTACAGAAAGAAATGTTGATAAAACCATTTACAAAACAAGAATTGGAGAGGGTAATTATGTCTCTTCATACTGGTATTTCTCTGGGTTCAGAAGGTCTGCCAGTGAATTGTATAAGGGTATATGGTCCAAGATTCCTATGGTCCTGTTGAAATTATATAACCATCTGGTGAAGGATTATACTCTCCGACACAAATGTATGAAGGGTTGTTAGTGTTCTTATACAAATCTGGGAATAGGGCTGACAATAATTGGAGACCTTTAACTCTGTCAAATATTGATTTTAAAATTTTGCCAAACTATTAGGGAATAGGTTGTGCAGTTATGGATGAAATGATTAGCCCTATGCAATTTTGTGCAATTCCTGGGAGACATATATCAGATGTTTTATTACTCTTAAGAGAACTTATGGCACAAGGTGATTCAATAGTGGGAAGAGAGACAGACAGAATATCTTATAAGTTTAGACCAGGCAAAAGCATTTGACAAGGTATCACCTGCTTTTTATGGTCTTGTTTAGCAGCTTTTGATATTCCAAAGAATTTATAGGACTGATACAATTATGCTATGCTTTAGCTTATGTAGTACCATTGGAGAATGGTTGGAGAGGTGTACCACAAGCAGTGTATACAGAGTAAGACAGGGCTATCCTTTGAGCCCCTTTTTATATGTATTTGTACTCGATCCTTTACTACAGATTTTACAGAGTTCTCCATTACTTCAGGGAGTGACCCTAAATATAGACATAGATTGTAAAGTGTTAGCATATGTGGATGATATTTGCTTGGTTTTACAACATGAGTTTTTTAAACAAGCTTGTGAATTAATTACGGCAATAGGGACAATAACAGGAGCAGCTTTGAATCTAAATAAGACAAAGATTTTGAGTCTTGCAGGTTTTCCAAATGACACAAAACTTTTTGGGACCACTCAGTAGCACAGGAACCCTGTAAAATTTTAGGCATCTATCTGGGGTCTGGAGATATGGCTTCATATAATTGGGAACAGGTTTTGAGTACTGCTTCTGCAAGAGTTAAATTATGGTTAAGATGGAAAGTTTGTAAGAAAAAGGGTATTTTATAGTAAGAATTTTTGTTACCAATTTTTTGTATATAAGCATGATATTTCCATTACCTAAAAATTAGAGACTAAAGTTATAAGGGTATTTTTGGTTGCTTTTGAGGAAGTCGATTAAATCCTATAAAAGGAATATTTTACACTTAGGAATTAAAGATGGGGGAGGGCATGATAAATCCAATTTTATTTTTTCACAATTTTCTTATATCATAACCTGGTTCCCTTGATTCAAGGTACAAGAAAGTTATGGTCAAAATGGGGATTTATGATATTAGATGGAGTTTTAACGGAATAGAAGGGAGCTGTATTTCTGCATAAAATAAAAGACAATCTAGGTTGGTACAATGGTGGGCTGAAGTTTTTGATAAAATCAAGTTATGGCATATTGATTGTAAGCATGTTTTACAGACCCCTAGGAAAGTTTATACGAGGAAATTCTGACATCTAACTTCTATGAAAATCCTTTTGCTACTTTTTAGTTTCTCAGTAGACCCAGATTTTGGACTATACTGCAAATGTGAGACTCCTCCACATATGTGGGACACAGCGTGGCTTGGGATACATAGCAAGATCAATGTTAAAGATAACCAAAACCACAAGGCATTACAGGAACGATATTGCCCTAGAGTTGAATGTGTAGCCAAACTGGAGACGATGAATCATTTATACTTTCAGTGTCCATATGTGTACAGTTTTAGGATGGATTAAAAACAGGTGAAAATGTTGGTTAGTTATACCTCCTCTGACTGATTCATTGTTCTATGGTATTTTTGGATCACATTTGTCAATTATGTGAGTATGTTACAGGTGGTACATTTATTTTTTTATATTGGTTATGGATAAGCAGGTGTAGGTTAATTCTACAACAACAGGATGTTTTAGTGATTGATTTAGTTTATACAGTGATTAATGAGTTAAAGACTTTCAAAATAAGGGAGCAGGGTACTATTTCCGATATCAAGTGGAGAGCTCATTGGGGAAGTATAATTTTATATAGTTGAACATACGACACAGTAAGGAAGAAGAAGAAGATTACAGAAGGAAGAAATACTTTTAACATGACGGAAATAGTTTGTATACGTTTGGTCTTAGGCCTATAAATTTATTTTAGGCACCGCATGGTCATAATACTTGGTTAGGTTTTATAATTTGGAATTTTTTTCCCTAGTGTGAGTAAACACTGTTTGTAGATATTCGATTTCAAAGTTTATACTAGGTTAGTTCCCCACTCTTTGGTAGGAGGAGGTACACATTTAGCACTGTATTATATTTAGGGTTTAGTCTGACTAGTATAATTAGCTTTTTCATGTTTGATTTTCTCTTTCAGTTTTATGTTGTATGACATGATACTTTACTGTGTCCTGGCTTGCTTTTCTTTTTAAGACGCTATATTATGTAATATTGATTGGTTATATGTTCTTTGATGACGAGAATAAAAATGTCCCTACTTTTATAGTGGGGGTGATTTAAATGGTTTTAATGGTGGGGGTTATGTATAAAGTACTGTTATTTAGGTTACTGAATTTGTCTTATGATTCTGTATGTTGCAGTACTGATTTGTATACATAAATTGTTGATTTTGTTTTGATTTAAAAAAATTCCCCACGCTTTTAGTGGGGTGGGGGAGGGTTGTTTTGATGGTTTTCCTTATGTTTGGGGTTACTGTATGAAATACTTATTTATGTTCTTGTTTTCCTTTTTTTTAGAATCTGTATGATGTAATACTGACTTGTATATGATTTGTTTCTGATTTGTTATGATTTCAATAAAATTCTCCTATTCTTTTAATGGGGTGGGGTGGTGGTTCCAATGCTTTTCTTTCATATTGAGGTTTCTGTATGAAATAATACCTATTTATGTTCTTGTTTCCCTTTTTTGTATGATGTAATACTGACTTGTATATGATTTGTTTTGATTTGTTATGATTTCAATAAAAATTCCCTACTCTCCTGTGGGGAACCCTTGTCATCTTGGTTTCTGACCAAGATGGCGACTGCTGAGGTGGTGGAGGAGCTTATGGATGCTTCTGAGGCAGGTGGACTGGTCTCTTTCCTGCTTCTCCTCATTCAGAGAGGGTGTTTTCTACAGCTTTGCCTACTGAAAAGGACGCTACATCTTTGACTGCTACAGATTTTGTCCCCACGGAAGTTTCTCCTGCTACATCTGTTTTGAATCCTGCTCGGATGAGGGTTCTAAGATTACTACTACTGATTCAGTTGTTCTCCTGAGATCTGCTCCATTGCGCTACAACTGCGAGCTGAAGAGGAGTGTCATGTGCTCCGCCATCAGAAACTGCACAATGCATTACTTTTGGCACAGGAAACTGCCACAGTTACGGGAACCTTGCAATTTACATAGTAGTAAGGACTCACCCATTTTGCAGTACTGGCAGTACTTGAGAACCCAGTTGGTGTTTCTATGGGTTCCCTCGTTCTGGACCTTCGCCTGGTGAGTCAGTCGCCCTCTGTCGGATTTGAGGGAGCACCGGGACTCAATTCTGTGATAGGACTCTCAGGCAAAGACCGCCACTCGCTGCTTCTCCAGTTCGTTCTTCTGCAGACGTCTCGCTATGCTTCTTGTGGCTGGATGGATACACTCCACTTCGGGACAATGGGTCTCTGGTCCTACTCAGATTACCACTTCACCTGTTTCCTCTCGGACTGTGGACAAGCCTGCTGTCCTTCCCATTCTTGCTCCCTCTCTACAGCTTCCTTCTGACCGTTCTATGTCTGGAACTCAGTCTCCTTACATCTCTCATCGGAACTTCAGCTTTCTAGCAATCCTGTTCTTGTTTTGATGCCCTGATCCTCCACAGCCAGCCTCGCCTGTCCTTCCACTTCAAATGCCCTCATGAAACCCCTGATTCACCTCTGAATTTGCCAAGGAACACTACCAGAGACCATATGCTTCACTTTTCCATCAGCCCATATATCCGGCTAATCATCACAACACTGTTAGACTTTTATATAAAGGGGTTTGTCTGAGTTTCAGATAGAAGGTTTGTAGCTAAAACTCTATTGAAGGGCTCCATGAAATTTTTCGCTAATTAAATTTATGCCCTTATTCATGTGTCTGGGAATCCACATTTGACATAAGTTTTAAGCTGAATTCGGGGTTGCAGAGATTTTGGGCTCAATTTAATGCTTTGAAAGACGTTCCTTTATGGGCCCCTTTTGAAGCTAGTCCCTTACTAAGCCTCGAATACAAAACTATCACCATTCTATTTCGAACGAGGGTTAGTGTCTCTGACTTGACTTATCGGTTAAAGCAAAGGTGTTCTGTTTTAGGTTCCCCGGAGGCAATTTTCGACGATGAGCATATTTGGACTGGGGGTGGAAGGTGTGGGTAATGCTTCATGTTCCAGATACTGGTCTTAATCACCTTCCAAATTGTTTTTTTTGGGGCCCCGAGATCGCGGTGTTTTGTTCTATGCAGGTCAACCAAAGGCATGCTACAAGTGTGGCTCCTGTACTCACTTAAGCAACCTGTGTGAGCAGGTCAAATGTAACCTTTGTCAGGAATTGGGACATACTAGTGGCAATTGTCTCAATGAACCTAAGTACAATCTATGTGACTCAGTAGGTCATACATATCAGAGTTGTACCTGGGCTGCTCACAATCAGTCAGACTCTGCTAATGCAGAGGAACAGAGATTGCTGATAGCTGTGGCTCAGAGAACATTCTCCCCCAAGGCCGCCTGAGGTTCCTGTGGTACCCTCCTTTAGAAGTCCCTGCCGCAACAGCTTTGACTGTGCTACCGGACCCCCAAGCCACCCTTACTGGTGTTGTTCAGCCCCCATCTACGGAACAGATTTCAGAGGAATCCTCCTCTATGGGTATGCCCCCATTAGTAAATGGTCCTCTAAGAGATCCCAGAGGGATGAACAAAGTATCTAAAACTTCAGAGCTTCCTTTAAGTAACAAGTATGAGGCTTTGCAACCCTCTGATCTTTCTGATACTGACTCTGAGAGTTCCTCCTGTGGTCTTCCCAGGTGGATCTCCATTCAGACGCAGAAACTCATACTCCTCCTGTTGTTACTCATTGTTAAATCTCAGAGGACAAGGAGAAAACCCTCTTGAGTGTACATCCCTCTTTTTTGCATCTTCTTGAATGTCCTCCTACTCTTGGGTTCACTGAATATGAACAGCATTAAGAGTCATAGAAAGAATTGTTTAACTTTATCTTTTTCCTGTCTAGCTCTCTACAGGTTATCTTTTTGCAAGATACTAGACTGCACACTGTTGCAGAATTGGGGCAAGCTATAAAGCAGTGGTATGCTGGACCTTCCTACTGGTCCATTGGGCCAGATACCTGCTCAGGAGTAGGGATTTTGTTTAAATCCAGTTTACAAATGCACCTTATTAAATTGATTGACTTGATTCCAGGGCATGTTTTGATACCTGACACTAAAATTGCTAGCCTTTATTACAGATTTATCAATGTTTATGCACCACAAACCAAGGCTGATAGGGTTTCTATTTCAAGCCATCCAACCTTATTTACTGTCTTCTCAGGCAATAATTTGGGGATTTTAATTGTGGATAAACATGACAGAGGTGCTTGATCTACTACAAATAAGATTTATTGTGGTATGTCTACTTTGAAGCATGTTGTTTCCATGTCTCACCTGAAAGATGCTTATTTGACTACTCATCGTACTGTTCATCTGACGTTTCAGAATGGTCCCTTGGCTACTGAATAGATTTTGTATTTCTGTTTTTACCTGTTTCTTCTATAAAGGTTATAGAAATAGAATTTTCAAACCACAAATTATTGCACCTTTGTTTGGGGTCCACTGTGACATTTTCTCAGGGTCCTGGTTACTGGAAGTTTAATTCCTCCCATCTATCCCAAGCCATTCTAATACAGAATCTCAAGTATTTTGTGTCACATAAATGTTCTGTTTTTGATCTATTTGACTCTCCTGCCCTCTGGTGGACAGACATCAAAATGGATTTGAGAAAGCTGTTACAATCACACAGTAACAGTTTCATTACACTGTTTATTTCCAGTACCTTCATCAACAAAAGCAATTGCAAAAACTGCAGTCCTTGTCCAGGACTACTACGCATGATTTTAAAGAACAAATTAATTTACTTCAGACAGACATGCAAGCTTTTCATTTGAGCCAGGCAGAAACTTTAAAGACACATCAGAGTTTTTGGGATAAAGGGGAAGGCAGCAGTGCTCTGCCCTTATTTACATTGCTCAAATACTGTTAAACATAAGGTGATGGACTGCCTTACAGACTTGGATGGGTGTGTCTATACAGATAGTCAGAACATCTTCCTATAGTGACTCAACATGTTTCTTCTCTTTTTCACTTCATTCTTGTTCTACTATTGATTTTGATACATTATTGTCACCTTCTCATGTCCCTGTTTGTCCTCCTTTCCTAATGACTGATCTGGCTGCTGATACTTCAGCTGCGGAAGTGGAACAGGCAATATAGTCCTTGCCCAATAATAAAGTTCCAGGATTGGATGGGTTTACTTCAGAGCTGTATAAACTTCTTGGCCCATTGCTGTCCAAGGAATTGGCTGTGGTTTTCACCTTTTGTTGAACACAGCGTCAGTTCCTTTGGACATGGCTCGAGGTCTCTTGGTCTTCTTCTACAAAAAGGTCATAAACTGACTTAGCTAATTGGAGACCAATTAGTCTTTAAATACTGATTTTAAAATGATTGCCAAAATTCTACATACTAGACTGTTGTAGGCAGCTATCCATCTCATTTCCCCACTCAGACCTGTTCTATGCCTGAGAAGAAGATGAGTGATCATCTTCTCCTTCTGAACTTATTGAAAGGGACAATGCTGAGGGCTTGTCGGGGTTCTTGCTATCGCTGGATCAGAAGCAAGCCTTTGCGCTATTGGACATACCTACTATGGACAGTGCTCTCAAAATATGGTATACCGAACGTTTCATTTCTTGGTTGAAATCTATTTATGCCGTAGTTACAGTATCCCTCTTATTAATGGTTGGGTGGACCCTCTGATTCCGTGAAATGTGAGGTCGGCTGGTTGCCCTCTTAGTTCCCTCCTTTATGTATTTAGTATAGACCCACTTCTGCAGGCTTTGAACTCCGCACCTTCACTGACTCACATCTGGGTGGACGCCTATACTGTTACTTATATTGCATTAACTTATGAGGATGAGCTTACTATGTTAGTTGGTGATGCAACCTCTGCTTCTCAGGCTATGACTCTCTATCAATCTTTCGGTTCCTTATCAGGAACTTCCTCAATATGTCAAAATGTGTAGGATGCCAATTTGCAGGCCTCAATTCCCTTACTTCAGTTGCAGGATTACCTTGTCCAAGGCACCTATTGCTATCTTAGGTGTCCAGTTTGGTTACCAAGATTTAGACGTGTTAAATTGGACTTCTAAACTTTCTCAAGCTCAACAGATGGTTACAATGGAACTCATGGCATATGGGTAAGCTGAAATGTGGTTTCCTTGTTAAAACGTTTCTTTTGCCACTTTTATACATATTTGCTGGTTGTCCCCCGATCCCTTTATATGTCTTGACCTGTAGTCCTTGGCTCTCACAATGGAAAGCAGCCTCTTAGGGTACTCCACTACTCTAATGTTTGTCCTTCTTATGTTAGAGATATTTTGTCAAACTTAAGAGTTGGCAATTAACAGCTGCAATGGTGCATGGTCAACACAGGAATTTTTGTATAAGCAAATCCTTTCCACTACATTCAGGGAGCTGATTTCTTTCCTTCCTGTCCTCCCACTTTGACACCAGCTTTACTTGTATTTCTAAATTACCCCAGAATCCCTGGGAAAATGTGGGACTTTCATTGGCTCAGTTGCCACAATCGTATAAATGTTAAGGAACACCAGAAGCATAAACAGCTTTCTGAAAGGCATTGCTCTAGGCCTTTATATATTAATCAACTGGAAACAGCATATCATTTATTTTTTCCTGTTCTTATATATTGAATTTTTGGTCCATTTTGGCAACCATGTGGAATATGTCCCTTTTCGCACTATGTCCTTGAACTCATGGCATACAGTTCTTTTGATTCCTCTTGAAGGCTTGGGATGCCGCCACATTGCAGGTCATCCTTACAGTAGTTAAGTGGTACATCTGGAACTCTCGCTGTTGGTTTACCCTGCAACAAAGCCTGTGTAACCCTAGATGGCGCTATCCCAGGGGCTACTACCCTGCCTGATTTGCCACTAACAGGTTGAGGGGCCTGGATCCAATGGCAGGTGCCTCCACCCAGAGGTCAGGGTTTGCAATAGTTAAACTAACTTGGTCACAGCCCTCTGGGACACTGCAACCCCTTCTTCCCACTAGTGGCCCACACAATATATCAGAATTACCTTCACAGTATACACTTACCCCAGGTCTGGTTCCGCACTGGGACCTCCTGTGAAATGAGATACAGTGCAACAATCACAGTACAGTACTTTAACATAGACAAATACCTCAGGCAGTATAACTTTGCTGAAACAAGCAGCTCTGATTTATTTAGGGGATATAACAAGGACAGGGGAAATCAGGTTAATTAGCTTATCACTCTAATAATCTACCTATGGCTCTGTGCACAGGCCTATCCCTATCAGTTACTGTCCTGGGTACCCAAGCCCTAGTGGCTAGTCCAAACCGTGGCAGCTGGTAGGGCCCTTTCACACAGAGAAAAGGAGAATTAAACAGTCAGCAGTACAGTAATTCCATTTGGATTTAATGGCAATTCAACAGGGAGCGACCTGAATTAGTACTCACGACCTCCAAATAAGATAGGGTCCTTCAATGTCAGCAGGGCTCACTTGAGGTACACAAACCTCTTCACACATCCATATAAAGAAAGCACTATACCAGGCAGGCTGCATCTGTATCCCGATCGCAATTACTGCACAATACCCGGGAGAACACACAGCAGATTCAGTTCCTGACAGACCGAGTGCAATTTTCAGCAATTTCTCCAGTCTTCTACAGGGTGAGCCTGGTTTCTACTCTTCAGAGATCCTTTGATTCTTTTCACAGGACGGATTCAGTCCTAACAAGCTGTTACACAAGCTGCAGACCGGAACTTGGGCCTTACACATGTTTTTTGACTAAAAACTGCACACTGAAAAGCACAGGGCTCCTTCCTTCTTCACTGCCAAAGCTCAACTGAAACTCCAACCGACAAAACCGGGCACTTCCTTTGAGTTCCTCCCAGTTCTTGACTGGATTGGCTGTCACTCACAATAGACTGCTGCTGTTGGTCCAAAAGGTGCTGAAGTCTAAACTACATCTCCAGAGTCACTGCTCATACAATCCTCTTGTGGCTGGCTCAGATTATGAGTCCAAGTTCTGATTCGTCCAAGGGACCATTTTAGAGCTAGCTTACCCCACACTGATTGGTCCAGTTCAGCAGTTCAAAACTAGAATGGGGAACTAGCAGACACAGTTCTGACTGCAAAGAAAGCAGGTTAGACAAACTGTAATTTCATTATTACTCTAAATAATTTCTGGCAAACAGTTACATCTTTCAGATAGGTTCCCTTTGCACCCTAGTGACTGCAAAATGAAGTGAATTGGCAGCAGCTCGAGTGGTACTCAGAGAAGCACACAGTCCCCATACAAACTAATTATGTCTGCAAGCAGACAGCTCTTAAAGAGACAGTACCAGAGGCTCTAAAACACTCACTGATAAATGGCTTAAATGCCAAACACCATTCAGGCTTGGAGCATTCAAGCAAGCTCCTGAAGTCTTTTGGGAACCCCATTTGCAGGGGTTACACCTGTACTGCTTCCTCTGCTAGTTGAAAAAATTACTTGGGAAATTAACTGATCTTTCACCATGACATGAAAAATCGTCCTGCTGCTTGGATTTTTCAGGCATGGTGAATCTGCCGTGGTTACGGACTCTGATGTCCCCATTACTTGATTTTTTCATATGTTATCCAGTTGTTAGATTTAATACCTATCCCAGTCTTTACCCAACTGGGGAGGAGTATTTGTACTGTTGGGCCTTATGTTTGACACTACAGTGCAAACCGCTATTTTCTTATGTTTTCTGACTTTGTAAATTGTTATGCTTTACAGACTTTGTATATTTATGGGTTTGCCATTTTATTATTTTCTTGATGATTTAGTACACTATAATATATGTCAGCATTTCTTTTGTCTGACAATCTTGCAATTTACGATTCCTTACTCTTTGTAGGGGGAATGGAGGAGGGATGTTTTTTTATAGTTTTGACATTCTTTTTTCCTTTTATTATGATTTTGTATGCTGTAATACTTTTCTGAAGTTTTCTTTTTTTCTTTTGACCCTCTACTACCTTTCTTTCTGTTTTTTTTTTAATATGAGCTTGTATGATGTAATACTTTTCTGTATTTTTGTTTGAAAATTCTGAATAAAAATTACCCTACTCTTGTTGCAGAAGGCACTGAAGCGCTGCAGGAGAGTTGGCTGACTTCAGTGTGGGATGAGTGATGGAGGAGAGGAGGTGGAGAAGTGGAGATGGAAGAGGTTATGAATCTGCCTAATAATCTGGGTATGGAAGGGTTGGTTCAGGGGCTGATATTCCTTTGGGGAACCCTCTCATTCTTCTATGGGATTGCCTATATCTGAACAGGATTCTGTAGAGGTAAAGTTACAGAAGGACTTGGCATTGAAAACAGCAATTGCTGGATATGATATCGGTGGTGGAAAAGGGTTTATGGAAAGTAAGTTGAGATTGGATGAGGGAAAAAAAAAGAAAGCGATCGCTGTTAGCTCGATACCAGGCTTTAGCAAATGTTTGCCGTTGGATGCGGCTTTGGAGCTGTCTCTAACCTGTTTGGATCCAGTACTGACTGCAGAACATTGTCGGGTGGCTGATGTCACTTGAGAGGCTGCTTTCACATCCCAATTGGACCCCTGGGTCGGTATTGCAAAGAGCCGGATGGGTCCATTCTGGAGACTGTTGGATCCCCAATCCTGAGATTCCTTTACTGGTACACGGAGTGTTTGACTGGCCATTCCCAGGTAGCTCCTACAGTAAATACAATGCTAGATGCCGAAATAATGGCTGCAGTCCGGGTCGACAGTGAAGTTATACAATTTACAGCATCGTTGGATGCGGAGCAGTGTCCGACACTGTCTATTCCCTCTGGCCTGTTGTTACTGAAGCACCAGAGGGAGGGACCACCATCTTGGCAGGAGCGCAAGACGGCACGCTTCTGAAACTTCTTTGGCCCCACAAGGTATGGTTTCTAATGGAGTACCTATACAGTCTTGTGTAGGGGGAAGGAGGGGGAATGTCCTGATAAACCGCCTCGGACATTTGCAGGACTTTTTCATAAACCTGCAGAGGCTGCAACGAGATGTTTTTGGTATGACTTTGTTATAAGGGTAAGGCCCTATAGTCCCTGACAGAATATGGGTGGGTAAGACTTTGATTAAGATTTGATGGGTTTTCACCTGCCGAAGTTTATGCCTTTATCCACGCCCTGGGGATCAAACATACGATTTAAGTTTTTGTACTATGCAATCTTTGGATAGATTTTGGAAATTATATTACACACTCAAGGATTCGAACACTGGATTGATTTTTGGCTATTCCTGTTACTAAACCGACTATCAATACAGTTGCAATTTTATTTTGAATGAAGGAGTGTGCATAAATGACATTATGGTCTGGCTAGAGAAGAAATGTACTATTATGGAACACCCTAAACCCATTATGGACGAAAATGGGTTTTGAATGATGGTTGGTTGTTTCTGGTCCAGTTAAATCAATGGAAGAAGGCATTAAACATCTCCCCAGCTCCTTCTTCTTGGGTCAAGATTGAGGGTCCTGTTTTATGCAGAGCAGCCTAAGAGTTGCTATAGATGTGGAGCATTGGATCATTTAAATGTAGATTGTGAGCAAATTAGGTGCTTTCATTGTAGTTTAATGGGCATAATGCTCCACAATGCAGTGCTTATCCATTTTATAACTTATGTGGGAAGAAGAACACTCCTTTCAGGATTGTCCTTATGCTCATAATATGGAGGGAAGTCTGATCATGTCTATTTTCTGAATAAGGCAAAGCAACATTTTGGCCAATCAACTGGGTACTTTAAGGAAGGACTTCTTCCGAAACTGAGGTGCTGGTTCGGGTGATAGGGGCAGGCCCCAAATGTGCTAAGACTAGGCCTACTGTGCCAGAAGCTGGGCTGTGCTTCTTTCTGAACCCCATTCATATCGACCCCAGCCACAGCCGCAACCCAGACAGGAGGAAGTTGTGACCCCTTATGTTACCCACAGGGTTGCCCTCTGAGAACAGTGACTTTGTCTTCCTTTCTCCAGAGCCAGAACATCAGTACATCTGTTTCGCCTGTTTCTGAAACTTCTGCAACAGACTTATTAGGCCCTGCAAATTTTCCTTCCTTGCCCTTGGACACTGGAAAAGAGATACCAGTTAAAAAGGATGGTTTTATATCTCCTGTGAAGCAGAAGGAGGGGAGTTCCACTGGTTACTCCTCCTCCCTGATCCAATATGCTTGAAGATTGCCAGTTTAAATGTGAATAGTGTTTTGTCAATGGAGAGTTTATGCTACTTTTGGGATTTTACAACAGTTACTTTATGATGTTTTTTCTACAAGACACTAGATTACAGTCTATTGGGGACATTAATCAGATTTCCACAGATTGGAAATGGGGTCCGTCTTTTGGTCATTAGGGTGGATGCTTGCAGCGGAGTGGGATTTTGTTTTGCTTCAACTGGAGTTTGGATCCACCGCCTGGTAGATACTGAACCAGGACAGGAATTATTGTTAGATGTGGAACGAAATGCAGTGCAGTGTAGATTAGTTAACATTTATGGGCCCCAATCTAAAGCCCTTCAGATAGATCTGTTGATAAAAATACAACCCTGTTTACATACTAGTAGGAATATTTTTTTGCTGGTGATTTTAATATAATTTGTCTAAGGAGGGTCCATTGGATAAGCTTTACTGTGACAAGGCATTTTTATGCACAGTAATAAGTCACGCTGGATTGAAGGCTGTTCATGGGGAGGGAATAAGCTGCCTCAGCCTACCTATTTCAGGGAAGGCTTTCCTCCTGTATTGATATGGTGTTTATTAAGCAATCTTTGCCAGTTTACAGAATGTGTTTATTGCCCATTGAGTCTTCTGATCATGTTTTGTTTGGGGTTCTTATAGAATCTCCGCCTCAAGGATGGTAGGTCCAGGGTATTGGCAGTTAAATTCTTCTTTTAAATGACCCGTAGTGGTACAGGTATTGAATGGAATAATTCAGGATAAACTTTCCACCAGGATTTTGTATGATGATGTGGGCTAATGGTGGGAAGATTTTAAGTTATGTTTGAGGGGCTATTTTTGGGAAGAAGGAGGTATAGACGGGCATCGACCTATTCTAAGTATTTGATTTTGAGGGAATGGTTGGGAGAATTATTAACCACACATCATATGGGATGGGATGATGTTTCTGTAGAGATCCAGAAAGTCAGAAATGATATAATATTTTATCAATATGACCGTTCACTCTCTCTGAATCAGGAACAAGCCTTTGGAACACAAGGGAGGGTAGAACAGGGTAATCCATTTATGGATTGTCATATGAGGAGAGAAAAAGATTAATGAATGGTTTGAATTCACCAATGGTTCAGTGTATGAAAGATAATGTTGGTATCATGTCTATTTTGGAGGAACATGTACAGACTGTTTTTGGGACCTCGGTTCCAGATTTGGGTTTTGTCAGATTTTGACTTGGCCTTGCTTCCACAGTTATCCCCAGAGTTACAGGCTTCTTTGATTCTGCCATTTCTCACCAGTAACTGGATGTAATTATTAAAACATTAAGAGGGAATACTGCACCAGGATCAGATGGGCTTACTGGGGAATTATACAAATTGTTGTGGAAGATAATTCCCCAGGAATTCCTGGCTGTATATAATTTTCTTTTACAAGACCAATTTTACCTTCCTCTATGTATGAGGGACTTATGATTTTCTATTTAAATCTGGAGTTCATGAAGAAATCCAAAATTGGTGACCTATTACTTTATTAAACGTTGATTTTAAGATTTTTGCCAAATTATTAAGTAATAGACTTGCATCAGTCTTGGAGGTCTTATTATCTCTACTCAGTTCTGTTCAGTTCCTGGTCGAAGATGACAGAAGCTCTCCTGTTATTAAGGCAGATTATGGAAAGTAATAAATCACCAACTGGGGAGTTGGTAACGGTATATAATTAGTTTAGACCAGGCAAAGGCTTCTGATGGTGTATCTCACTTTTCTCTGGAATTGCCTTGCAGTGTATGGCATTCCAGAATCTTTTATACAATGGATACTACTGTGTTACGCTTTAGCTTATGTGAAGCCGTATGAAAATAGTTGGATGGGACATAAAATTCGAGTTCAGAAGGGTGTCTGACAAGGTTGTCCATTAAGCCCATTTTTATACGTATTCATGTTAGATCCTTTGCTTGAATAATACAGAATTCTCCGAACATTTATGGGTTAGAAATGGGACAGGTATTAGAACATAAAGTTTTGGCTTATGCTGATGATGTTTGTGTTTGGTACAGGATACAGTTTCAGTTCGTCTGGCTTATGATTTGTTACAAGAGGTAGGTAAGATTACAGGGGCACGTCTTAAATATGGCTAAATCCTGTTGTTTGATGTTTCTGGGTTTCAAGGTTCTGGTATTTCGTGTGTGATATTCCGGTTTCTCAAATCCCTTGTCGTATTTTGGGGATATATTTGGGGAGAAGACATGGTGAGTTTTAACTAAGGAAGGACTTTGTCAATTGGACATGCTAAAGTAAAAATGTAGAACAGGTGGAAGTTAGCTAAGAAAAGACGGATTTATTTATTGAAAACTTTTTAGTGCCAGGGTTTTGTTTATTAGTTAATTTTTTTTTTGCCTCTCGTTAGAGACTTCCTTGTTTAGTTGTTTCTTTACGTGTATATGGGGAAGTAGGTTGAATCCTGTTAAGCGTAATGTTCTTTATAAACCCATAAAGTCTGGAGGTTTGGACATGTTGCATCCCTGTGGGTTTTTTACGATATTTCTTTACAATAATGTAATCCTATTAGTGAAGGGTACAGTCCAGCTCTGGGGAGATGGAGGTTAGAAGCTTTAAATGGGGTTTTGAGAGAATGGTGACTAAGAAATTTTACATAAAAATAAACGGAGTCCTCGTCTGGCAAAGAGGTGGGATGGGGATATAGGTGAGATTAAAAATGGGAGTTCAGCTGGAAGATTCTCTCCATTTGTCCAGGAAAGCACTACATGAGAATATTGTTCAGAGATGTTTTGATGAGCTGGGGTTTTCAGGATTTACACAGCTGGACCAGAAACAGCTGTCTGATTATATTACAGACACTCAATCCCAGTCCGTATGTGGGATACGGTGTGGGTAGATATACATGGACGGATTAACGTTAAAGGTAATCAAAACATAAAGCTTTACCAGAAGGTTATTGCCCAGGGATTCTTGTATTTTGAAAATAGAGACGATGGACCATTTATATTTCACTTGTCCATATGCATTACAATTCTGGGATATTGTAAAAAATAGATGGAAATGGGTGGTCGGTTCCCCGGACCCTAATTTGTTTATTTTGGGATAGTTCAAAATTGCTTTGTACTGTGCACCGAGGTACACTTCATGTTATATATGTTCATTTCTTATATTGGTTACAGATAGGCCGTTGTCGATTGGTGTTGCAACAGCAATATATTTCAGCTTTGGAACTTTTTTGCAATTTGTGCAGTTTTATCTAAATGGAAACAGGCAGAACGACATATTTATGGTCCAGATACTTGGGAAAACTTGTGGAGTAATTTTGATCACATTAAATTTCTAGGATGGAGGAAGTGAAATGTAAATATTTCTTTTCCGAGTTTTCTTCCTTTTTTCTTTTCATTTTAAGTTTGTATGATGTAATACTACTTAGTTTATAATGTTGGTTTTCAGGGCAAATATCAATTTTACATGATTTAATGGGAGGGTGAGGAACATAATTATGGTATGATTTATTTTGGTTAAGTTTATGGTATGAGGTAATACTTATTTCTGATTTTTTTTTTTTTGTTTCTTTATGAATTTGTATGATGTACTACTGAATTGTCTTTAATTTGTTTGCTAATTTTACTAACAATTCCCTACTCTTTTAGTGGGGGAGGGGTTGGTTAGGCTCGAGTCTTTGTATAATGAAAACATTAATTATGTTTTTGATTTTCCTTATGAGTCTGTATGTTGTACTACTGATTTGTGTTTGTTTCTTATGGTTTAAATAAAATTCCCTACTCTTTCGATAAGTGCCATGGATCTTTAACATCCACCTGAACTACCACCAGGGCCCCGATTTTCTGCGGCACATCGGAGCAGAATTCTGTGTGGGAGTTCTCATTGCCGTAGAACTTCTGCGGCACTCAACACCAATTTCTGCGGTAATTCTATGCACATTTTACCCTTAATTTTTTCCTTTTTTTGCCATATCTGACACAATGCACGTCAGAACACAGTCATTTTATGGATGTTGTCACCAAATTTTTAACATAGCCAGTTTAAGATGTCTGCTCATGAACAGTATCACTGTGATTTTATTAATCTGTCCGAACATTGATTTCAAGACATCGATCGCCATTGTGCGCTACATGTGCGAAAACACATATCGGGTGATATGTGAAAAATGACAGTTGTACTGTTCATAAGGAGGTGTGGTAAAATGGCAATACTGAAAATCTGGGTAAATATTAAAAATGCTCGAAGTTCTGACGCAGCAGGAACTTCATAGCATACCTTTCAATAACTGATCATTTTATGAGTGTTTGTCACCAAATTTCAAACATAGCCAGTTTAAGACCTCTGCTCATGAACAATGTCACTGTGATTTTATTAATCTCTCCGAATATTGATTTTGCACACCGACCTACCATTGTGTGCTACATGTGCAAAACAAATTTCGGTGAGATGTGAAAATGACAGTTGTACTGTTCATAAGGAGGTGTGGTAAAATGGTAATACTGAGAATCTGGAGTGAAAATATTAAAATGCCCGTATTTGGTGCTGCAGTGTAGGAACTGCGCAACGCATGCTCGTGAACAATGCTTTTGGGGAATTTTTTCACCAAATTTTCAACATAGGGTTTTAGGAGCCTACCTTATGAACTGTGACACTGTCATTTTGTTAATCATTCCGGAAAGGTGGTTCCACGCAGTGAGTGCGAACCACCTTTCAGGACCGATAACGAAATAACAATGTCACAGTTCATGAGATGGGGCCCCAAAAACCCCAAGTTAAAATTTGTGTAAAATTCCAGAAATGGCTGAGATATGCACTAAAGTTGAAAAAGATCCATTTAGTTCATTATACAGCTTACCGCATTTCTTTAGTGTGCAGTCAGCTTTGACGAGTGCAGATTTGTTCCCGGTCCACAGAAGATCATCGCTGGGCTCCGGAGGAAGTATGGGTTGAGGTGGGTGTGAGGTGGGGGTGTGGGGAGGTGGGTACGCAGAGGGTGGGTGCGGGTTGGGGAGGGGGCAAAATAAGCAATGATGGAAGGTTTTTTTTATATTTGGATTCCACACAGGAGGGATCTTTACCACGCTGGGGTGGGCTCCCAGCGTGCACCAAGCAGCTTGGGGAGGACGATGGTGAAGCTGATGGGGATTGGGCACCCCTCGTCGGCAAAGGAGTTTTGCCATGCTGGGGTGGGCTCCCAGCATGGCACAGAAACATTTGGGTAGTGAAACCGACGGGGATTGGGCACCCCGTCGGCAATGAAGCATTGCCACGCTTGGGTGGGCCTCAGCGGCATAGAAACTTTTTGGGGGCAGGAAACTGATAGATTGGGCACCCTGGCCGGCAATGAAGCTTTTGCCACACTGGGGTGGCCTCCCACGTGGCATACTAACATTTTAGAGGGGCACATTTGTTCTGTGGGTGTCACACTCCGCAGGTGATGGGCAAATTCGCGGATATTTCCACGAGTTTGTCGCACTCAAGGAATCGCTGAAAACTCAGGGCTGTGACTACCACCAAACAAGGCAGATGGGACCTCGGTTTAATGTCTCATCTGAAAGATGGTATCCAGAAGTGCAGCACCCTCTCATGCTGCACTACAGTGTCAGTATTGGATATTAACCCAAGTGCCAGATGTGGGAACTGAACCCACAGCCCTCTGATCGCCCGCTTCAGAGCGGTGTGCTACCTTGTATACTTTGTGGCAGCCCTTTGTTTTGTATCTGAAGCCCAGGGAAGGTATAGGTTGATCGGCTAGCTCAGCGGCTGGCCTGAATATAGAAACCAATCTACATCAAGGTGCCACTTCCTTCCTCCCCGGCTGTCCCCAATATCCCAGGTGTCTTAACATGATAGCAGTATAGTCTTGGCTTGTCTAGATTGTGGCTGGTGTGTGTCCTTTCTTTCTGCCATACGTTCTGTCTTGGATCCAGAGGAATGTATGGTAAGGTGTCAAACGGCTCAGTACTGGGAGATGTCTTAAACACACCAGGTAAGCACCACTTAGCAGAGCCTAGTCAGTCATGACTGAGGTTTGAAGACCCCATACTGGTTGGTTTGGCCTTCTTTTAGATGTCATATCGCATAACTGTTAGATATTAAGCATGGGCTCTGATGGGGACAGAACAAGCACCATCCTTTTAAGATTACAGTAGACTATGGTAAGCAAACACTCACAGCTTTATGTACAACCTGTAACCCTTACAAGATTGTAAATGTACCTTTACATGTATAGTCTGTCTGAAATTTAAATAATAAAAACTTTTAACCAGATAAGGCCTCAGAACTGAACACAGTATTCAAGATGCGGCCTCACTAGTGACCTGTAAAGTGGAATTATGACCTCTGTTTTTCTGCTGGTGATACCTCTGCCTATGCATCATTGCCCTGCCTTGTCACACTGCCTACCTACCTTGAGGTCATGAGAAATGATCACCCCAGGTCTCTTTCCTGCTCAGAGCATGATGTTTCTTCTCCCTCCCTAGTTGATATGAATCTCCTGGGTTTTTGTGCCCTATGTGCATTATATTGCACTTCTTTGCATTGGAAACCCAGCTGCAATAACTTGGGCAATACTCCAGCCTCTTTAGATCGCTCCTCATTCTATCGATTCCTCTGATGTGTCCACCCTGTTGCAGATCTTAGTATTGTCAGCAAACAGGCATATTTTCCCTTCTAGACTTTCTGCAATGTCACTGATAAAGACACTGAAGAGGCCTGGACCCAAATGATCCCTGTGGTACCTCATGTGTCACTTTACCCTCTGCAGAGTGTATGCCATTTACCACCACTCTCTGGGATCTATTATTCAGCCAGTTCTTCACCCACTTCACTACTTTCCTGCCCACCCCATGTTCCCCAGCTTGTTTAACAACCTTCTGAGTGGTACGGTGTCAAAGGCTTTGCTGAAATCCAGGTAGGCCACATCTACCACCCTTGATCCACCTCCCTGGATACCCAGTTGAAGAACTCGATTAGGTTAGTCTGGCACGACCTCCCTCCCATGAAATCATGCTGCCTTGGGTCCTGTTGACAACCAGATGTTCCACTATTTTTTCCTTTAGTAGTGTTTCCATGACTTTCCTACTACCGAGGTCAGGTTGACGGTCTGTAGTTCCCTGCTTCCTCCGTTAAAACATTTGTATAGAGGGACTACATCTGCTCTCCTCCAGTCCTCAGGTACATCCCCGTTTCCAATGACAGGTTGAACAGGGTAGTCAGAGGCCCTGCTAACACCTCTCTTAGCTCCCTCAGTATCCTGGGGTGTACCCCATCCAGTCCCATAGCCTTATCAACTCTATTGCTGCCAGTTCCTTGAGGACCCTTTCCTTGCAAAGGGACCTGTGACCATTTCTGTGCCCTTCCTGCCCCTGCTTATTGCTGGTCCATTTTCTGCCCTTCCTTTGTAAAACTGAACAGAAGTATTTGTTCAGTATTACTGCTTTCTAGTGGTCATCCTTTACCCTGTCCCAATCCACCCCTTTCAGGCTCACAATCCATCCCTGTGCCTTCCTTTTTTCCCTGATGTATTTGTAAAGGTTTGTCCCCCCACCGAGTTTTCTATGGGTTCCTCGATTTGCACCTTTGCTTCTGACTTCTTTCCCTGCTTCCCTTGCATTACCTGGTATCTATCCTCCCTCCTGTGTCTTTTTGTATTGCTTAAATGCTATTGTTTTTGCTTTAACCTTTTCCACTACCTCCTTTGAGAACCACAGTTGTCAGTTCTTTCTTCTTCCCTTGCTAACCTGTTTGACACAGAGTTGTGTTGCCATTGTGATCCCTGCCTTGATTGTTGCCCACTGTTCCTCAACCCCATCTGTTTCCCTACACCGACCAGAGTTTTTGAGGCAGTATAGCGAGTGGGTTAAGGCTCTGAGCTGCAGATCTGAGAACTGGGTTTGAATCTCACAGCCACCTAGGTGCATACTGTGTGATCCTGAGCAAGTCACTTAACTTCCTTGTGCTCCCAGGTCGCATCTGAAACAAGATTCGCTTAGTGTGCTACTCCTGGTTAAACAATGTTCTCTTTCCTTCTCTCTCTCTCTTCAAGGCATTTTCTCATCCTTATGAAATCCGCCCTCTTGAAGTCTAGGATTATTGTCCTTGTATGGCTGGGTTCCAACCCTTCAGTTATTTCAAACAACACTGTTCGATGATCACTGTTTCCCAGGTGTTCCCCTACTATTACCCCTGCCAAACTATCCCCATTTGTGAGCACTAGGTCCAGTACTGCCTCTCCCGTGTGGGTTATATGACCAGCTGCTTAAGGAATGCCCCATGTAGGAAGTGAGGGTGACCAGCGGGTACCTTAGGAATCAGTTATTGGGACCAGTCCTCTTCAATGTCTTTATAAATGACAAGCAGAGGAACTGGAACGGAAGGTCTGCCTCTTTGTGAATGATACCAAGATCTGCAACAGAGTGGATACTCTGCAGGGGTGGGGTGGAAAGGATGGACAGGGATCTGAAAAGACTGGAAGAGTGCCAATGGCACGGCAGCTGGGTTTAAAGCAAAAGAAACCCAGGAGTGGAGTACCAAATGGGCAGAGTGATACTGACAAAGACCAAGCAGGAAAGAGACCTGGGGTAATCATGTCAGAGGACCTAAAGGTGGCCAGCCAGTATGATAAGGAGGTCATAAGGGCTAGTGGGGTGCTGGGATGCATAGGAAGGGGTATCCAGCAGGAAGAGGGAGGTGGTGCTGACCCTATATAGATAGCTGGCAAGACCCCACCTTGACTACTGTGTCCCATTCTGGAGACCACATCTCTGGAAGGATAGATACAGAGGAAGGCGGTCCAGAGGAGGGCTACCAAAATGGTGCATGGTCTGTATCAAAGCCCTATGAGAAAAGGCAAGGAGCTAATATATACACCCTGGCAGAGAGGAGGGAGAGGGGGATATGACAGAAACCTTTACATACCTCACTGGGGTTAATAAGGTACAGGAGGGGCATTTTTCAGAGAAAAGGTGCTCTAGAACAAGGGGCATGCTATGAAGCTGGAGGGGTAAATTCAGGAGGTACTTTTTCATAACAAAGGTTCTGGATACCTGGAGCAGCCTTACAGCAGATGTAGGGGTGAAAACTGTGGTGGGGTTACAAAATGCCTGGGACAGGTACAAAGGAATCATAGGGGTAAGGAAGAGAGGAAGAGACTGCCACAGGTCAAGTAGGGTCTGTAGCAAAAATGAAGGTAAAAAGGGCAGATTGGGTGGGTCCAGCGACCTCTATTTGCCATCACATTCTATGTCTTTATAAGCACAGTAAGGATTCCTTGGAAGAAACAGTATTACTATGGTGTGTAGCTTTTCTTCAAATTCCAGGAATCCTCACTTATGCTTTACAACTGTAGACTCCATAGCAGTAGCTTGAGGGCTCGGTACAGAACCTTCTTAGGGAAAGGGTTCTGCAAGATAGCAGTGCCAAAGCTGGCATCCCATCTGGACTGCATGTTCAGACAGTAGTGCTCTGTGAAATGTGTACTGTTTTCCAGGCGGTTGCTTTACAGATTTCTGTAGGAATACCCATTGATGCTGCCACAGAGGCAGAGGTGCTCCTTGTGGAGTACACCTCAAGGTCTTTAGGTGGCAGTTTGCCAGCTCTGTCATAACAGAACTGAATGCAGGAAACTGTCAAATGAGAAATGGTTCTCTTGGATGCTGGTTTACCTTTCCCACTTCACCACAGCTGACAAATAACTGAGTGTTAGTGGACCTGACACTTTGTGTGGTCCAAGTAGTAGCTAAGTTCCCTCTTAACATCCAGACTGTGGACCTCCTGTTTTCCTGAGCTGGGTTTTGCTGTAAAGAAAGCTAGACGGTATTTCAGATGAAATTCAGACACCACTTTGGGGAGGAATTTTGTGTTAGTCGGTTCAGGGAATGATGCAGGAAGATGGCCACCAGGCTGAGCTGCCATCTGTATGAGCTCTAGCAGAACTTGTTAATACCTCTGTCGCACTTCCTATTTAATATTTACACATTAGTATTTGGCAGTGGAGAATCTAAGGTTTACACTAGGAGCAAGATTGCAGATTCAGTGTAAAAGATATATATTTTAGTTGGCTCAGTGGCTTGAGCAAGCTGAGGCACTGGATGCTACCTCCTTACGCCGCTGACCCGTGCGCAGGGCGAGGCATGGGACACGGAGTCGGCCAGGAGGAGGGCCGAGTGAGGATCGAGCAGCCACTGGCAGCTCTCCTTTCTTGGGTAGGGAGGTTGTCTCTCCAGCCTTTGACCTCCACCACATGGAGGCATGATGATGGTGCAGGCAGGACATGGAGATTGGTGCTAGGCCAGCGGTGGGTGGAGCAGAGTTGGTCTGGGCCAAGGTGTGTGTGTGTGTTGACTTTGTCAGGAGGCTTAGGGAATGGGAAGAAAATGTGGAAAAATTGGGAGCTGCAGCTGGATGAAGCCCCTGCACGGCTCGGTGGTTCTGCTGGGTAGGGGAGGAGGTGCTCAATGATCATGAAGTCCAGTGTTGGATGCGTGACATAAGCCGCCACTGTCCACGGAGGATAAACACTGGATGCAAAAAAAAAATATATATTTTTGAACAATAAAATAGGCTTACCAGTAAGTAGGTATTGGCATCTGGTATTCAGATCGGTGGTTTAGGGCTGAAAAGTAGACAGGGTTGGGGCAGTGAGTTAATATCAGGTGTGCAGTTTCATTATTTTTCAGGCAGATCCCCATAGTGTGCTGTCCTTGGAGAGTCCACATCTATCTATATCTGTGGATTTAGGTCTTTTTTTTATCATCACTGGACTGTTGCATATTTACTGTGAACTTTTGCTGCATCCATGGCATTGAATTGCAGCAGTTGTTTGAAAGAGTATGCAGAGTGGAGACATTTGCTGTGGCTGTGGTACAAGTCTGGAAGCTCAATAAAGAGTGTGTAGGAGCTGCTGCAGACTGTGTCTGCAGGTTGCAGCCAATGTAGGAGAGGTTGGGAGCCATGGTTTGGAGTTGGACAAGAACAACTAGAGTGCTTTGGACTCCCAGGATCCTAGATTGCAGGACGAAGAACTGCATTGCTGGACTTGTCTGATGGTGCTTCAAGGGTCACAGTGCTGGCAAGATCTGGTGTTGGTCGGTGCTCCTGCCAAATGGAAGGCCTAGTAAATTCCATCAAACACCTGCTCCCACTGGACCTGGGGGTAGAATCGAGTGGTGAGAGCATCAGTGGTATTGCAAACTTTCTTCTCCTTTTTGTTCTGCAAATTCCCAAGTAGTGGTGAGAGCACTGCTGGGGAAAGGACCTCTTTCATTATTAGATTGGAATAAGCTCTGGTGGCAGTAGGCCTAATTTATTTTCACAAACTTAGACTGTATTATTGACTTCTCAGAACTCTGCCCTCTAAAAGCACTTTATCTGGATTCTCCTCACCATTTAGTTTTGTTATTTTATTGTTGCTGTCATTATTATCATTATGGTCTTATTGGGGAGGTAGGGAGGGGTAGGTTTGACTGCTTATTAGGTTAGTGGTTGGATGGTTGTTTGTGAATGCTTATTTTCTTGCCTTAGGATGGTATGATTGTGGGTTGTGTGTAAAGGTCATAGATTGAGTGATGGGAAGGGTGGTAGTTTTAAGCCTAGGAATGCATTTTGTAGTAGACATGGAATACTGCATTGTGCTCTGTTGATAAGCTGGTGTAGTTATGTGTGTGGGTGTCGGGCCTCTCAGGCTTAGCTATTCTCCACCTCACACTGCTGGACCTCTGCCCTTTGATGATCACCCCTGCCAGCAGCAGCGTTATAGGTGCTGTAGAGAGGGCATCACAAGGAGGCAGGATGGTAGGTAGAGTATGGGGAGAGTGCTTATGAGGACAGCAGTATTAGGGTGGTGAGGACCAAGAGGTGCCCTGGGATGAAATGAGACCTAGGAAGAGGTCAGATGGGTTTGGTTCCATACCCAGGGCTCCCACGGACCGAGCAGGCAGCTAGCTCTTAGGCAGACAACCTCTACCTGTCCCCTTTGGGCAGTGCTTTGCAATGCCAGATCGGTGAGGAAAAAGACTGCAATTATAGTGGACTTGATTTCCTTGGTTGATCTGGCTTGCAACACAGAGATCTGGCTATGTGATGATGCGGCATAGTTTGGAGGCATCCGTCCTGGCTGGATTCTCTGTGGTACACTACCAAGGAGGGATCGCCCAGGGGTAGGGGGGGGTGTGGCCATCTGTTTTAGATCCTACTTGAACTTTTCAGGTGCACCCATTAGAGTCTACCTTATTGACTGAATGTGTTGCCAGACATGGGGGTCAAGGTGCAGGTTGCAGAATACTTTTGGTGTACCGACCTTCAGGGCACGAGAGGGATTTCTCAGAAGATGATGGCTTTGGTCACTAAGAGAGTATTGGAGTCACCTAGATGACTGGTTATGGATGACTTCAATGCTTTGGATCATTGATGAACTCTCACTGTTTGGACAAGACTTCCTGCAGACAATGGATTCATTGGGCCTTGCAAGTTGCTACTATTGCAACCAGAGACATAGTCATGCAATGGACTTGATATTCTTGCTGGGGCTCAAGGTAAACCTCAGAGATTGATACTGGGCATTTGGTCAGATCGCTGCACTGTTAAGTTTATGTTCGGGGCTCTCAGTAGTCCTCTCCTTGTGGAGATGGTCTGTTACCACCCTTTAAAGGGGTTGACTCAGCAGGACTCCAGGCAGTGATGGACCTCTTGGGTGTGATGGTTGCTTGTTGGGACAGGTTCAGGGACAGGCGTGACAGCTTATGAAAGGGCCGTTGCTTCAGCTCTTGACTCTGTCACACTAGTTGGTATACGACCAGATCTTCTTATTTGGGATCTCCATGGTTTGATGGGGAGCTCAGGTAGAAGAAGACCAGGAGTCAGAGGTTGAAGCGTTGTTGGCAGAGGTCCAGGACTGAGGAGGACAGGCTGACTTTGAAATCTCACTCACGATGAGTATCAAACAGAAATCTCCCTTAAGAAGGCAGACTTCTTGTCCAGGGAGACTGCTAAAGGAGCAGACAGACTGGCTCAGCTCTTCTGGATGGTGGACGGGTTTGCTTCATCCTGCCTGTCTTCAGCCAGTTAGAGCAGTGCCAGCTGCCAGGTGCGAAGAGTTTGCTCTGTTCTTCTCTGACAGAGTGTCCTCTGTCAGGTCTGGATTGACCCAACAGGGCTATCACAGCCCTGCAGTGGAGAGAGGGACATTAATAGAAGCACCTCTTGTTTGGAGTAAGATTAGGCCAAAGTCAATGCTGTGATTTCAAGCTGTGGCCCTTATTGTGAACTGGACCTGGGCCCAACATGTTTCTTAGTGGCTATGTGAAGTACATAGACCAGTGTTCATTAAGACTGTCTGGTGCTCACTCTCAGAGGGGTCTTTCCTAGTGCTTTGAAGGAGGTGCTGGTGAAGCCCCTTCTGATGAAACCTTCCTGGATCTGGACTGCTTAGCGAATTGTAGACCAGCATCTACTCTTCCTTTCTAGGAAAAGTTATTAAGACAATAATAGCTCTGCAGCTCAAGGCACATCTTACTGCATGTGACATCTATGAGACACTCCAGTCAGGATTTAGGTCCAGGCACAGTATGGAGACTGCATTAGTCAGAGTGCAAAATTATCCCACAGGGCTAGAGGTAGAGGGAATGGTCAATTCTCATTCTACTCAATCTCTTCAGCATTAGGCACTGTGGAGCATGGTGTGTTGCTGGATGGCCTTGGGGAGCTCTGGAGACTCACCGGCACCATCATAAGCTGGTTTGAGTCTTTTCTTACAGACAGGACACAGGGTGGTCAAGGGAATTTTTCCTCTCTAAAGTCCCTGTCATGTGGAGGTCCTCAGGGCTTGATTTTCTCACATATGTTATTCATGGTGTGCATGCTCCCCTAGGAGACATCATTAGACATTACAGTGTGGGGTTTCACTGCAATGCAGATGACACTCAGCTGTATTTGTCATTTGCACCCAGGACACAGGATGCGGTTGCAGCACTGAATTTATATTTGGCCAAAATCCAGGGCTGGATTTCTCTAGTTGGCTGACGCTTAACCTGGACAAGACAGAGATGCTAGTGACTGAGCCTGGTTGCCAGTGGGGTGCAGAGGTGGCAGGAGAGGCAACTGGCTTGATGTTTGGTTCCTCTCCTCTTACTGCCTCTGCCAAAGTAAAGAATCTGGGGTCATCCTGGATGAAGGACTGACACTGGAGGCTCAGGTATCATCTGTTGTCTGGAGTGGCTTTTACCACCTCAGGAATATTGTCTGGATTAAAACCCTGATCCTGCCTGCCCTCACTAGTCCATACTTTTGTGACTCCCAGACTCAACTACTGCTATGCTCTGTACCTCGGGATGAAGGGGAGGGCCCTACATCTCACTTGCAGCTAGTGCAGAGCAGTGGCCTGGTTTGCTGACTGGCCTTCTGAGGTCTTGTCATGTGACCCCAGTCCTGCATGATCTGCACTAGCTGCTAGTGAGGTGGTGAATTTCCATTAAAGTCAGTTTACTTGACCCATAGTAAAGCCTATACGGGCTGGAGCCCTACCTATCTGTGTAACCTCTGACTCCTCATTATACCCACTGCTCTCCACTCTCCTCTAAGGTGGGCTTCCTAGTGGTTCCTAGGGCATGGCTGAAACTGCCTGTTGACGGGCCTTTGAGGTAGCTGGCACAGCCCTGTGTAACTCACTTCAAGATTCTTGAGGGACGCCCTTGCTGAAGGCTTTAAGAGGGGCCTGAAATTGCACCTATTCAAGGGTTCAGTTCCCACATCTGGCACTTGGGTTAATATCCCAGTACTGACACTGTAGTGCAGCATGAGAGGGGTGCTGCACTTCTGAGGTGCCGCTTCGATGAGACGTTAAACTGAGGTCCCATCTGCCTGGATTGGTGGTAGTTCAGGTGGATGTTAAAGATCCCATGGCACTTATCGAAAAGAGTAGGGAATTTCCACGGTGTCCTGGCCAAATTTCCTCATTCACTAAAAAATACCACCAACAGCTTAATCTGGTTCAAGGTCAGTTGGCATTCATCTGTATCCCTCCCCGGTCGTGCCTGAAAATAGGCAGGATTTGTCTAGTGCACTTACCCGGTCAACAAAAGCTAAATAAATAAATAAAAAGGAGGACTCTGGACTATAGGCAACGGTACCTGATTCACTGGCTGTTTTCAGAATGTATTTTATTAAAATGTATTACTATCTATATGATTATTTATTTACTTCAATTTGTATTTTAGTTTGGGTTATATTATTATGAGATTTATTTTATTTTGAACTATTTGTGATATGAACTGTCCTGAGCTATCCTTCACCCTGTCCCATGTGGTATTCATCCTGTGCACTGCTTTTTGGGCAACTACCTCCACTGCCATATCATTACACCTGATGACCACCTGCTTGATGAAGAAGCACCTTCTATAGGCAGTATAGCCTAGAGGTTAGAGTAACGAGCTATGAACAAGCTTGGTACATCCAGCAGACCAGACCTGGGTTTGATTCTCACAACCTCCACTTGCATACTGTGTGACTCTGAGCAAGTCACTTAACCACCCAGTGCTCCCAGGTCGCCCCTGAAGACAGGCACTTGTACCCAGTGGGCCTAACCTGGTTACCAAAGGCTAGGTAAATAAAATAAAAAGTGCTCAGCGCCCTGAGCCCCAGGGAACAGGCACTCTTACTTAGTTCTTAAGACTACCTTGCCTTTCTGAAAGATGCGGGTAGTTAGGATCTGTGTAGCAGGCTTGCAGCTCACTCACCCTTTTGACAGATGTCACTGCTACCTGGGAAACTGCTTTCCAGGTGAGATACTTCAGTGCAGTAGATGCCATAGTCTCAAAAGGAGCTCCATTAGCCAAGAAATGTACACATTCAAGTCCCAACGAGGGACAGAGTGCTTTATTGAGGGTACATTGGATTAAGGCCTTTGAAAACTCTTGAAAATGAGTTGTGAGGCCACTGACCTGTCTTTGTCAGCTGATCTGTAAGCTGACACTGCTGCCAAATGAACCTTCAGAGTCAAGGCCTGAGGCCCAAGGACTGGAGATGCACTAGGTAGTTCAGGATTGTAGACAGACTGGCTCATAGTGCATTAAACTGTCTAGAGAACACCAAAAGGAAAATCTTCTCCATTCTGAAACACAAATTTTCCTTGTTGTTGGTTTCCTGGAGACCCTCAGCACTTCCATCATTTTTATTTATTGTAAAGTTTTACCAGGAAGGCACATTGAACAACAAGTTGCTCATCTCTACAGTGCTCCTGGGGAGAGGTATAGGAAGTAAACAGTATAAGAACAAATAGTTACAAATAGTCAAATACGTACAGTTTGAGCTGATTCGCACAGCATACAGAGCGGTACATTGGGGTATAGGATAACATTATAAGCACAACAAATCATACATTCTAATAGAGAGTCTCCAGGTGAAGGCAGAGAAGAAAACATTACTCACCTTAGTAATGTTGTTTCTTCTAATGGAGTCTTGCTGTATTCTGACTATTGCAGTTAGGTCCTGCCTTCAACTGCCCCGAGAACAAAGAGTTAACTTTCCATGGCTAGCATGGAACGCTCAGCGTGAGCTCGTTGAAGCCCCTGTCTGCTGTTGTTTAAACTCCAACCGTCAGATCTTTATGAGCAATACTCACTAGAAGTTCTGTGTGAAACTGTAAAACTCATTAGCCAACTGGCAACTAAATTTATTAAAAAGGGTTTTCTGGTTTCAAAGCAAAGACTCAAGTCAGGAAACCCAAAAACAAAACACAACACACACCCAAAGTAAAGGAGGGTGAAAAGGGGCACCCCTAGGGTGCCAACACTGCTTCTGCCCACCCACATCCCAAAAACCAGGTTCTGAGAGGGAGGGGGAGGTTAGAATACAGCAAGACTCCATTAGAAGAAACAACATTACTAAAGTGAGTAATTTTTTCTTCAAACAACATGAAGTCTTGCTGTATTCTGACTATTGTAGACTACTAGCAGTACCTCCATGGAGGAGGGACAGAACCTACTTTGGGAATAGGCTCTGAAGTACTGCTCTGTTAAACCGAGCATCACCCTAGCCTGGATATCCAGAGAGTAATGCTTGGTAAAAGTATGGACTGTTTTCAGATGGCTGCTTGACAAATTTCTAAGATAGAAATATCCCTGGCAGCAGCCAGGAAAGCAGCTGTACCTCTAGTAGAGTGAGCCCTCAGGCCTGAGGGTGGGGTTCTACCCAGTTTTTCATAGCAGAATTGTATACAAGAGACAATCCACCTGGCAATAGATCTCTTAGTGGCAGGTTTGCCTTTACCGACCTCCCCATATGTGAGGAACAACTGAGGGACTCAAACCTGTGACCCTTGGTGCGCTCTATGTAGTAGCTGAGGGCCCTTTTAATATCCAAGCTGTGCAGCCTCCTCTCCAGAGGAGGAATGGTCAGTGAAGAAAACAGGGAGACATATAGGCTGATTAAGGTGGAATTCTGAAACCACCTTAGGCAAAAACTTCCTGTTAGTTCTTAGGACCACTTTATCTCTATGGAAAGAGATGAAATCAGGCTCCACTGACAGGGCTTGCAATTCACTGATATGCCTGGCAGAGGTAATGGCTACCAAAAACACAGTTTTCCAAGTCAAGAACTTAAGCTCTGCAGAGGACAAAGGCTCAAAGGAGGTTGCATAAGCTGAGCAATGCAAACACTGAGGTCACAAGCACGAGCAGGGTCCCTAAAGAGGGGATTGGTGTGCAGCAATCCCTTGAAGAACTTACAAAACAGAGGATGAGCTGACAGAGGAGAGGGCTTGCCTTACTGACAAGAAGGCAGAAACAGCTGCCAAATGCTCTTAAGTGTAGCAGGCCTAAGTCCTAAGCCATTAAGATGGACCATATAGTCCAAAACTGTAGGCAACCCGGCAGATTCTGGAGAAATATGATTATTAGAGCACCAAATAGTGAACCTTTTCCATTTGGAGCTGTAAGTCTTTCTGGTGGAAGGCTTTCGAGGCCTTAAGGATATCCAGAACCCCTTGAGAAAGGTGTAGATCAGCAAACTCTAACTCTTCAAGAGCCATGCCTTGAGATTGAGAGACTTGAGGTTCGGATACCAAATCCTCCCTGAGAGGATGTCAACAGGTTGTAATTCTTGAGAAGAGACAGGGAAGGTGGACTGCTAAGGACAATAACAGAGGGTACCAGGGCTGTCTGGCCCAGTCTGGAGCAATCAGAATCACTTTGCATGGTTGTGACCTGATCTGACTAACACTTTGAACAGGAGAGGGAAGGGGGAAAGCATACAGAAATTTTCCTTCCCAATCCAGAATCAGAGCATCCAGGGGACTTAGCCCAAGACTGGGGTCTGCAACAAAAGAGAGGAAGTTGGTGATTATCTGGGGCTGCAAAAGATCTATCTGTGGAGTGCCACATCTCGAGAAAATCACTTTCAAAACTAGGGATCTAGAGTCCATTCGTGATGGCCCTGGGATATCCTGCTGAGAGCATCTGCTAGGACACTGTCCTTCCCTGTGAGTGAACTGCTATCAGAGAGGTTTGCAGGGAATAGGCCAGGGACCACAACTTCATTGTTTCTGTAGACCGAGTGCCTCCTTGCTTGCTGATGTACCACATTGTGGTGGTATTGTCTGTTCTGATCTGGACCACCTTGTTCTGTACAGATTTGGAAAGCTTGCAGTGCCAGAAACACTGCTCTGAGTTCCAAGAGACTGATGTGAAGCAGAGATTCTTGAGGTGATCACAGCCCTTGGGTGGTAAGATCCCCAGGTGGGCTCCCTAGCCCAGCAGGGAAGCATCTGTGGTGAGTACCACTGAATGAGACTGAGTGACAAAAGGAACTCCTTGCTCCAAATTGTCCTGATCCTGCCACCATTGCAAAGCCTGGATCAGGGTTCGAGTTACTGAACTAGCTTAGTAAGGGAATCCTTTCTTGAGACCAGAAGGCTCTTAAGTGGAATTGAATGTCCCTCATCTGAAATCTTGCCACCTGGACCACTGCTGTAGAGAGGCTGCCATGTGGCCCAGAAGCTGCAGGAAATGCCTGCTGGTCGAGACACCTGAAGGGTGAATGAAGAGGCCAGTTCCATAAGGGTCCTTACTTGTCCAGGGAAGGAAGGAAGGCTCTTGCCCTTATGTATCCAGCTCCGCCTATGAAGGTGAGGAGCTGTACTGGCCTCGAGAACTGACTTTGGAAGGTTGAGGAGGAATCCTAAGGAAGTGAGCACTTGCTGAGTTATTTGCAGATGTGACTTGATTCTGGTCTGGACACTGACCCACTATGAGCCAGTCGTCCAAGTATAGAAAGATGGAGATCTTTTTCTCCTTAGGAAAGCAACCACTACTGCCAGGAACTTTGTGAACACCCTTTGGGCTGATGTTAGCCAAAGGGCATTGCTTTGAATTGATAGTGGCCTGAGGGCAACTCGAACCTGAGGTACTTTCTGTGGAGCACCTGATGGGAATGTGAAAATAGGCATCTTTGAGGTCCAGGGAGGCTAGCCAGTCCCCTGGCCTTAGAGAGGCAGAATTATTCCAGAGTCACCATTTTGAACTTTGGTTTTAAAAAGGTGCTTGTTCAGGTATCTTAGATCCAGGATGGGCCGCCATTCTCCTGTTTTTGGGGGTTAGGAGTACCTGGAGTACAATCCTTTGCCCTTGTGTAGGTAGGAACCCTTTCTATTGGTCTGAGAGCCAGGAGGAAGAAACTCTGCCTCTAGGGCAAGGGTCTCTGATGGATTTGCAGGTGGAAAGGATCTGGTTCTCATCTTGGGAAATTTTTGAAGCTGAGAACCAGTCCTGGCTTACTACTTCCAGGACCCACTTGTCTGATGTCAGAGACTTCCAGTCCTGGACAAAGTAAGCCAGCCTGCCCCTACAGGTATTGGAGAATCGGCCCGGCAGACCCATCAGGGTGTCTGCTTGGCAGGGGCTTTAGGCTGAGGGGTGGAAGCAGGTTTGCTTATTCCCCATCTGCCTCTCCCTCTGAAGAACCCCTCTGAGCATAAGAAGAAGAGGTGGCCTGGCTTGGTAAAAGGCCTTTGAAAAGGCCTGCCCTTGCCCCAGGACTGCTGCCTTTGAGGAGTGGCTTGCTTTCTGGCCTGAGCACTCCTGTAGGTGGTCCTGTACTGCCCATCTTTTTCATGTAGTTCTCTGTCTGCTTCCCAAACAGAGAATTACCAATGACAGGGAAATCCATGGCCTTAGCCTGGGTATCCTGTGATAGGCTAGTACATCTGAGCCAAGCCATCCTCGAAGGGCCGAGATGTAGCCATGATTCTAGATGAAACATCACTGGAGTCCACAGCAGCATGAAATTGCACCTTGGATGCCTCAATCCCATCTGCAGCCACCTGCTCCAGCTCCTTTGCAAGCTGGTCAGGGGCTTGTTTAGCCAGAGCCAGAACTGTGTCCCATCTGGACTTCTGGTATCTAGCTGTGTAGGCCATATAGTTAGCCTGCCTGAGTCCCAAAGATGCTGCCATGTACTGCTTCTTGCCATTGCATCAATCCTCCTGGAGTCCTTATCTGGGGGTGTGATGCCAGGGAATATTTGCCTTATCACAGGCAGCAGCCTGCACTACCCCAACATGGCTGCATTGCTGAGAAAGGAACTCTGTGTCTGAGCCTGAAAGGGTGTGTACTTCTTTGTCCATTCGTCCTCCACAGGAGGTATGGAGTTAGAGTCTTTAGAATTTTAATTGTCTGTTTCCAAAAGATTTATGGAGGGAACAGACAGTCTCCTGACTCTGGGATGTCCATCATTTCAACAAAATCAGCTCCTCCTGATCCTCTACTGCTTCTTCCATTGGAAGCTGGAGGGTTTCAGCCACTTTTGTAAAACATAAAGTGGAAGGGGACTCAGAAAACCTAGGAGGAGAAACACCTGAAGGTCTGTCTGGGAGATGTCCAGATCAACAGGCACATCCAGACTTTCATAATCACCATCATCATCCTCATACTCTCCCTCCTCCGGTTCATAAAATTCTTCTGAAGTGTAATCTGGAACTGGGGAACCGACCAAACCAAGCCCCTGCCAGATGGTGACGGTTCGTCCGAACCGGTTAGCGATTGCTCTATCCTTATCGCTTGGCTATCTCATCAGCAGTTGGAGTATGAATTTCTGGATCTGAACCGAATGATTTTTCTTCTCTTCCTTTTAACCTGAACCGACTCCTCAGAATCAGCTCTCCTTTGCCCGAAGAAGTTTCGCCTGGTCAGAGGGCACCTTCTGGTTCGGCCGGAACCGAACCGGGCTGGCCATCCGGGTCAGCAGACTTCTCGGCCTCCCTTTCCCTCAGTCTACCTACTCTCTTATCCAGGGTAGCTTTGGGAAAATTCTTAAAAATTTGGCAGTCTGAATCGAGGTGGTCAAACCCAAGACAATAAACACAGGTGGTGTGGGATCAGCTTTAGCAAAGGCTTCCCCACACACACACTGCAGTGTTGAAACCCAGTGGGCCTGTTTTTTCTTGGTCTCAGACATGGCCAATCCTATCCAAAACTTACCCTTTTTTCGCAATCTGCCAGGCAAGACTTCTATTGGTTCCTGACCGTGTTATTGGTCTTGGAAAAACGTAATTAAATCCATTTTAGAACCGATACAGACCGGTTACCACACTCTAAATAAATTCACAAACTTTTAAGATTAAACTGATCAGTTCAGCCAACCGATCCGAATTTACAAGTTCCACACAGAAACTAAATGTAAAACCTATCTAGTACTCACGGTACCACAGACAGAGACTTAAACCGACAGATTTGGTAGCAGAAATTGGTAGAAACCGAGAGAAAAACGACACTTTAACCTACTTTTTGAACCGAGCAAAGGAGAAATCTCCGAGCGACTGTTCAGTGAGGCAGAGTAAAGAATCTGATGGCTGGAGTTTAAACAACAGCAGGCAGGGGCTTCAACCGAGTTTCACACGAACGCTCCATGCTGGCCATGGAAAGTTAACTTTGTTCTCCGGGCAGTTGAAAGGCAGGACCTAACTGCAATAGTCAGAATACAGCAAGACTTCATGTTGTTTGAAACAGCATTTGACATTTAAAATTAGTCTATCATAATTTTGCCTGCATGAGATACTAACAGTAGCAACATTTGAGGATGCGGCATAATATCACATTTAAAAGTAAAAAGTGCCCTCAAAGAGTGCGAGGCAGCTAGAACCCGGTTTGTCCTCGGTGGCTCCAGACAGGCAATTGGGAGCTTAGAAGCAGGAGCAGTTTACAGATAGGAAATTGTGCAGGGCAGCAGTTACAGAGGCAGGTGATGAGATGAATAGCAGATCAGTAGGGAAGGGAATTCCACAGTTTAGGGAACCGTAGGAGAATGCCGCCTGCCCAGTGGCGGTGAGCCATCGGGGACTACCAGAGTTCTATGGTCGTGGATCTGAGAGGGCGGTGGAGAATGGAAAGGGAGGAAGTGAGATATGAAGGGAGCGAGCCAAGCCAGAATTTTGAAATGAACTTTGCACAGTGGTGTAGTCACTTATTTGCAAGAGATGGAATGCCAGGAAATGGTAGAGGTGACAGTGGTGGGTGAGCAGAGGAGTGTCCAGGGCAAATGACAGAAGGAGTTGAAAAGAGTATCCAGCTTGTCTAGAGCAGCAGTGGGGCAGTACCGTAGACGATGTCACAGTAGTCGATAATCGGGAGGATCATTTTATGGACCATTTCACGCCTTGCCGGGAGAGGGAGGCAGGACTGGTTCCTATATAGGGCACCAAGTTTTGGGTGCAATGTTTTCAGGATGGAATCCACGTGGTCTGAGAAGGTGAGGTGTTGATCAAGCCAGACACCTAGGTATCTGAATGAGGAGGTGGTCTCAATAGAATTGCCATCAAGGGTAATGAAGATGGGCAGGGATGGAAGCTTTAAAAGCCTCTGCCTTGTGCCGAAGGTCATGGTGACAGTTTTTATGCTTAGGAAGAGTTTATGAGAGCAAAACCAGTCCTGGACATTATTGAAATCCAGCTGAAGTCTGGAGGCCACATCGGAAGAGGACCGACCAGAGGTGAAGAGGACAGTATCATCTGCATACATATGGATAGAGGATGATGTGCAGACAGATGGGAGGTCGTTTAGAAAGATGGAAAACAGAATGGGGCCCTGTATTGACCCTTGATGGACGCCTGTGTTGCTAGGAAGGGGGATGGAGTCAGTGATTTTGACTGACTCTATCCGTCAGATAAGTAGGCTCTAAACCAGTTTGTGGTAGGGTCGGACAAGCCAGCTGAGGAAAGGGAGAAGAGGAGGAGTGAGTGGAAACAGTGTCGAACGCCTTGGCAAGGTCAATAAAGATGGCAAAAGTAATCTGACCATTGTCTATACCAGAGAGGATTGTGTCAGTAAGTTGAATCAGCGAGGTAGTAGTAGAGTGGTGGTTCTGAAAGCCTGATTGGTATTGGGTGAAGAAATTAAAGTCAGAGAGATAAGAAGACAGTTGTGCAAGAACAAGGTGTTCTTGCAGCTTGGCTAGCATAGGGAGGAGCGAAATAGGATGATAGTTCTCAGGGAGGAGGTATCGCCACCCTTAGAAAGTGATAGGACAGTTGCATGCTTCCAGTAAGTGGGGATTTCACACGCTCAAAATAGAGGTTAAAAGAGTAGTCATCGGGTTACGATAGCTGGAGCGGACAGGTAAAGCAGCTTTGGGTCCAGACCATCAGGTGAGCTACCTTTGCTTGGGCTGAGAGCATAGGGCCTCAACATTTCCTGAGGTGAGATATTGGTGAAAGAGGATTTATTTGGTAGGGCTGGTGGGCTACAGGGGTTGGCAGTTGCAAGCAGCTAGTTACTGGTAGGGTGTCTAATAGAGCAGAGGTGCAGGAGGTGAAGTGCGAGTTGAAAGCAGCAGCAACACTAGGGTGGTCAGAAATTACAACATTGTTTTTCTTGAGTAGGGTGGAGGTGGGAGAGCCAGTGGGGAGAACAGAGTGTACCACTTTCCAAAATTTAGAGAGGTTATTTATATTGGTGTTGAAAGAGAAATCAAAATATTCAGCCTTTGCCAAGTGGGCGGCTTTTGTGCATTTATTTCTCAAGGAGCGATAAAGTCATTGGTAAGATTTGAACCCTTGTTGATCTTCCAGGCTAAGTCGCAAACTTTTGACAAGCTATAAGCTCAGGAGAAATCCAGGGAGGTGGCTCCTTGACTCTGACACGCGGAAGGGGACGTGATGGTTCCAGACTTAGAGGAAGTGGTCACTAAAGTAGCCTGCTGCTTCATCAAGGAGCTAGCCACTGAGATTGAGGTCCAATTTGTATGGGCCAGGTCATGTGTGGGGGTAATATTCAGGGATTTGTAAGACTGGATTTGTAGTATTTTATGAGGGGCCTTGATTTTATGTACTTTACGACTCAAGAAGGTTATGCAGTGGTCACTAAAGGCCCGCTAGTATTCCAGATTTTATGACCCTGTGAGGGTGCAAGGTGAGGCCCAGTCAAGAGATTTATGTACTTTACATACCAAGAAGGTCATGCAGTGGTCACTAAGGGCATCCACTAGTATTCCAGATTTTATGGCCCTGTGAGGGTGCGAGGTGAGGGCCCAGTCAAGAGATTTAGTCCAGAGAACTCTAGCTCTTCAAGAACCATGCAACGCAGAGTTCTCAGATCCAGTAATGTTATTCTACCCTGGAACAGAGTCAGCAGATTGTATCTTGGGAGCAGATTGATAGGAGGCCTGTTGGAGAGAGACAGGAGCATGGTGTACCAGATCTGCCTGGCCCAGTCTGGAGCTGCAAGAATCATTGTTGCTGACTCCCTTCTCAGTTTGATCAGTACTCTCAGCAAAGTGGGAAGGCATACAGAAACATCACTGATCAGTTGAGGATTACAGCATCCTCTGGAACTGTACCCACCGATGGGGTCTGCAGCAAAACAGTGAGCGCTGGTTGTTCTTCAAAGAAGCAAACAAGTCTGTTTCTGTACCCTCCGCCTCAACACTGCTGGTTCAGGGTCTTTTGGTAATTTGCCTGGCTGATTCTACTCAGGAATCTACCAGCACATTGTCTTTCCTGGCAGTGTACTGCTGAAAGCTCAAAACTGAACTTCCAGGCAATATGCTAGGTTCCAGATCTTCACTGCTTCTGTGCACAGCTCTGAATATCGTGTTTCTCCATTTGTTTATGCAAACATTGCTGTGGTGTTGTCTGTTCTGACCTGGACAGACTGTCCCTGATCTGGGAGGAAAAGCCTGTATTGCCAGATACATTGGCCTGGGATCCAGGAGATGTATGTGTTCTGAGTGTCCTATGGACTTTGAATATCTCTTATAATGAGGTACTCCAGGTGGGCGCCAGCCTAGGAGGGAGGCATCTGTTGTGAGTATAGCTTTAAGTGGTTGTTGAAGGAGGAGAATTCTCTTTGAGGTTGCATTCTTCCTTCCACCATTCCAGTGCCCTTAGCAAAGACTTTGTGACGGGCACCAATTTGGGCAGTGGATCCCACATATGAGACCAGTGGTCCCTAGGTGATATTGAACATCTCTCATTTGTAACTTGGCCTCAGTACCACTGCAGTGGACGAGGCCACGTGCCCTAGTAAATGCAGAAACTCCCTTACAGGTCTTGGCTGACCTGCCTTGAAGGATTCTGTAGTTGAAAACAGATTTGCTACCCTTGCTTGTAGGAGGAATGTCTTTGCAGGGCATCCAGCTCTGGTAAAGTTCAGAACCTGAACTGGTTCTGTCTGGGACTTTTGAAGATTTATGAGGAAATCCAGGTCTTCCAATGTGCCTTGTGTCAGAAGTCAGGAGGACTCTGCTTCCTGGTGTGTTTTCCCTCAGACTAGCCAATCGTCCAGATAGGGTAAAACACCATTTGCCTTCTCAAATGTGCTGCCACCACAGCTAGGCACTTTGTAAACACTCTTGGAGCTGAGCTGAGGCAGAAGAGAAGGGCTGTATATTGGTATTGGCAGTTCCCTATACTGAATCTGAGGTACTTCCTGTGGCTGGGCCTGACTGGTATGTGAAAGTAGGTGTCCTTCAGATCCAGTGACCCTAGCCAATCTCTTTTTGGCAGAGATGGAATCACTGAGCCCAGTGTTACCATTTTGAATTTTTCTCTCTTTGTTCAGATATCTCAGGTCTAAAATGGATCAGGCTCCCCATTTTTCTTGTGGGTCAGGAAGTACCTGAAATAAAGTTCCTTGCCCCAATGTGAGGGAGGTATTTTTTCTACTGCATTTGCTTTAACAATTTGTTCACCTCCATCTCCAACAGGATTCTTTCTGTTCAGGTGTGGGTGGAAATCCTTTTGGTTTTACAGCCTTGGAAGTTTCTGAACTGCAAGGACAAACTCCAGCTCACTACTTCCAAGACCCACTTGTCTGTGCCTATTTTTGTCCCTTCCTGGAAATAATGAGTCGGCTTTCCTCCCATTGTCAATGGATGGGTACTTTGCAGACTTGTCAGAGGTTTTGCTTTGCTTGAGTTTGTGAAGCTGGCATTGCAGCTGTATGCCTGGTGCCACTTCTACCTCTGTCCCTATATTAACCCCTTTCTGGAGGGTACTCATAGGAGACATACGCACGGGAAAGTATCTCTGCCCCTACCTCCCCTTCCATAAGGCCTGTAGGAAGTGGAGGCCTTTTCTTTCCAAGTGTTGCTCTTGTAGGTGGTTTCGATTCATCCACCATTTTCATGTAAGCCTCTGTCTTGTCACCAAACAGATAATTTCCTTCACTGTGGAAATCCATCACATTTGTTTGAGTGTCTTGGGATAGATTGTAGAATTAAGCCAGGCAACCTTTCTTAGGACACTGCATGGGCCATGACCCTAGATGCAGTGTTATTTGTGTCCACCTCCATATGGAACTGGTACTTTGTGGTATTTATGGCTGATCTTGCTGAGTCAACCATATCCTGTGCCAAGTCTCCAGTAGCCTTTTGCTCAGGGTCAGTATAGAATTCCACAGGGCTTTCTGGTACTGTGCTGTGTATGCCAGGTGAACTGTTAGGCTTGCCAGCAGAGAAGCTGGCATATAAACATTTTTGCCCATGCTATCCAGTTTCCTGGAATCTTTCTCAAGAAGCTGGGAGGAAATGAGCACTTTGGCCTTGCACAGGTGGCAGGCTAGACCACTCCTCATGATCAGGATGGGAACAGAGGTACTCAGAGCCCTGTTTGTCCACCTGATATTTTGTTCTTAATTTTTAACCTATGCCAGCAGCTGAGGTGGGTTCTGACATGATTTTGCAAGTGGCTTCCCTGAGGGATTTATGGATGAGCAACATCTACCTCCTTGTGGGAGCTAAGTTCATCATATCCTCAAATTCTACCTCCTCCTCCTCCTCTTCCTCAGTTTCCAGTGAGGAGATGTTGAGGGTATTTACCATATTCCTTTCAAAGGTACAGTGAGAGGTACAATCATCTGAAAGCCTAGGAGAAAAGCCAAATTCCTGCTCAAGGAACCATCTGGTTCTATGGATTGTCCTTCCTCATCATCTTCATAGTAAATTTCAGCTTCCTCCTACAGGCATTGGAAATGGAACTGGAGCCTGGGAGAGGGAGCAGGCATACTCATGAAATGCCCCATAGCCTGGAATGCCTGGAGGAATTGCCATGCCTTTGTCATGTCCTCTAGTGAGGGCATTTTATTTGTGCCCACTGGCTGCTCCTTTCCTTCTTCTTTTCTGGACAGGCACTGCCTCTGGTGTCTACTCTGAGGCTCTTTTATTTTTACTGGATTCAAGGTTCCCTTTGGACACCCTGAATTCTGAACCATCTTTTGCAGCTTTATCTTTCTTTTCTATTCCTCTGTCAGGGACTGGTGTTTACTTTGAGGGGCTCTACCCTCCTCTAAGCTTTTAGTGAAGTGGAGGCAGACTGAGAAGCCATGATATTTTCTAATGTTTTAGCCTTTTCTTTGGCGTTTTAGAGCAAAACTTAACACAGAGCTCACAACTGGCAAAATTGTGATCTGGATCCAAGCATTTTAAACACAACTTGTGGCAGACTGCCTTTGCTAGGAGTTGAAAACAAACTTTACAGTTGTTCAAACCTGTAGGTCTTATCTTCTTTTGGGTATGTCAGTCATGACAAACGCTGATGATGCTAGGAAGATGTTTATGGTTCCCAACAAAAAAGCTGTAATTATAAAAAGCCCAACAATTGTTAAAAAATAGGCTTTAAAGAAGAAAATGCGGTTTAGTTCCTCAAAACTAAAACCACAAGTTAAATATACATCAAAAGAGGTTTCTCAGTAAAAGTAGCCAGTTCTTGTCTTGGATCACAAAATAAAAAAAAAAAAATAGAGAATAATCTGAAGTAAAACTGCAAATTTGTTTAAGTAAATATAATTTGTATTCGCCCGACCCAGTGGCACGGAGGGTTGAGGCGCTGGATGCCACACCTGCACCATGCTGGCGACCCATGTTCAGGAACAAGCACAGACCACCGGGTTGATAGGGGAGGGAGAGGATCGAGTGTCTGAGGACAGCTCTCCTCTCCCAGGGAGGCAGGCTTGGTTGCCCTAACGCATGACTGCTCCTAGGTGTAGGCCTGAGGGTAGGACGGATGGGGTGCCAATGGAAGGGTGGGTGCTGTGGACTCTGCAACGGCCTCCATGTACGGCATTGATGTGTTGCGCCCAGCAATGGTGAGGGAAGAAAACAGAAAATCCTTGCGATGGCAGCCTGACGACTGACCCTCTGCAGGCTCCGCATTGGTGTCCGGTGACCATCCTACAGCCAGAGCGGTTTGGTTAAGACTCGGAGGAGCCGGATGATGCGGCTGTGGGGGAGAATGGGAGCATAAAACTACGAATAAAAAATAAATAATTTGTATTCATTTTAAAGAGATAAAACAGTGGTTCCCTGAAAGTGGAACTGCACTGGCCTTCTCTGTTTCCTGAAACTGAAAAACAGAAAGTTACACAATAAATAACAAATAACACCCTAACTAATGCAGAGTATCAAAAGGTTAACTAGAACTGTTAATCAGTATAAAATAATAAACCATAAACTAGGCAGAAGTGAAGAAAGACTTCAGGGTGTCTGCTTTCTTCAGGCAGAGAAATAAATCTGATGTTAGAGTGCAGGGATCAGCGTGACTACACAATAGAGTTTGAATTTAATTTTAAATTCCATAATTAGCATAACATTGTTCAAGCTCCAGGGCGGCTCATTCCAGAGGAATGACTGCATTTGTTAGCATAAGTGAGGGATTACTGGGTTTGAATCACTTATTACATATTATAAAAGAGACAAATAACCCTGGCCTGATTCTCAGTCACTAACAGTAGGTGGAGAATAACAGATGCTTTTGCATCTATCATTGAGCCGCAACCTGAATGTGCCAGATACAGTATAAATGTCGGTGCACATTCCAGGGACAGAGGCATAATGCACATTATAAAAAGGTCTCAGAAATGCTGCAATCTGACTGGCTGTTAGGATTCCAACAGCCTTACATTAATCCATGTTATACTGTCATGTACAGCCTGATCACCATGGCACATGAATTCTTTCTGTCAGCATTCCATCCTCTAGCCCTGCTGAATGTGTGGAATGATGCATTCTGATTTTGAACCAGCATTCTTAAACTGTTGGTGGAAGAACTATTTTATTAAAAATCTCCCTCTAAATGAGGAAAACATTTAAAAGGTATACTTTAAACTGTTTTCTTTTGGCATATTTTTTATAGTAATAAGGCACTCAGGAGTTAGATTAACAGTCAGTTAATCACCCCTAGGGTATTATATCGGCCGCGCCCGTGCCACATTACACCCCTAGTGGGTGATTAACAGACTGTTAATCTAACCCTGGTCATGCCTTATTGCTTAATTGCTTGTCCAAAAAGTGAGTGTGCTTGTGATCATTCCATCTTTATCCCTCCTGCATTTTATTGACCCTGGTGGTTCAGTGGACCACCACCCACGCCTGATGGCTTATGCCCTGGTAGTCCATTTGCTCCTCCCTACCTTACTGGTGGTCCACTTCGATCAAAGCCTGACTACAGGGTTATTGGATGGCTATTGTGACTTGGTGCTGTGCTTCTGCCACCTGTTTTAATATGGCCTGTGGGTCAATTTCATGGCAGCCCCTTCTCACTGTCTGAAATGATCATTCATGGCACTGGAAAGGGACTGCCACCCCCACTAAGCACTGTTTGACAGGGTCACATTATCAGTGCTGGCACTAAGTACCATAACAATGACAACCTAGTGATGGATCTAGAAACTGGTAGCATGGTCCAGAAAGTGCTATGCATCCCTACACAGATACATAAGATGACTCCTGATGTATGGAGGCCCCTCTCTGCACATGAGGAGGCCTCCACTCATCCCCAGACACTTTTTTCAAGTGGAGCTATACAGACAATCAGTTTGGGGGGACAAGGGGCATGGCACACTCTGCTGGGATCCTGGGTGTAACATATGTGCTGCAACTGCACGGGGCACTTAAAGTGCAGGGTCCCATGCCCTCTTTTGCATACAAGGATGGTACTGGGCACAAAGGAGCCTACAGAAAATACCCCCAATCCTCTAACAAAGCATGGAGGGCTGAGGGCATAGAACTAGATTTATTTTTTCTAAATATTTGTTTTTCTGTATGGGGATAAGGCTGTCCTTGAATGACTGGGGATAAGGCAGTCCTTGAATGACTGCCCTATCCCATAAATCTCCTGCTTAATCTGGAGCAGGAGATACACAATCCAAATGAACCAAGATTCCATTTATTTATCCAAAGTTTTAAGTCAGCCCTTAAAATCTATCCAGGCTAGCATTCCCTGATGGTGTTTAGTTGACAGTTCTAGCCATTAACGTTACGTTATTGTTTGAATTCATCATGGACAAATATTTTAACTGGATTTTATGGAATGTTAATGTTGTATATGATGTGTTTTATTTTGTATAGCGCCTTTGCTTTGAAAGGCACTTTATAAATAAAGTTATTATTATTATTTAGGCAGGCAAATGAAATGCCAAATCATTTGCATTTGAGACAAAATCTGTGGTTGAACACTGATAGGCTCACACTGCGTGTAGCCTTGATTCTCAGTTGAGACATGGGGCTGGATTTTCAAAGCCCTCGTAACTCCCACAGCTGCAGGGAAAAAACTAGCACAAGTGGTTCTCCACTTCATGGAGCCAGAGTTATTCCCACAGATGTAGTATTTTCAAAAGTGGTGCTGGTTTGCAACCACCTCCATTTTCTAAGTGCAGCTGTGAGAAAATTGTACACCCAGTGGGAACAGGCGAACATCCCCTGCAGCTGTGCTGGTTGAAAATATGAATCCCGCAAGTGCAGAAATTCGTCCCTGCAGCGGTGGCTGCGGTTGGGACCTAGTCCTAACAAACTGAAAATCCAACCTACAGAGTTCAAACCAGGTTTTGGTGATGGCTATCTTCAAATAATTCATGCTAACGGAAGGAGTTTAAAGCTAAAATGGATTTATTTAAATCTTGGACTATGACAGCGTCTCCTGAGGTCACTGCCCTCACCAAGACCTAGTTAAATCACAAACTATCTTACGATGAAATCGAGCTGGATGGGGTGTATCCCTCCCACTGGACACTTAACTTACTTGCTGACATCTTTCCTTCCCTAGTGGCTGATTCCCAAACCATAACAAAATTGCATGATTTGCATTTTTTTAATAAAAGGTAATAGCAGATTATATAAACCTGTTCAAAAGTTTGCATACCACGTCTCACTATCAAGACTGTATCCCCTGCACCCCCATTGTAAAATTCTAAACTGTTACAGCTGTGAGAGAGAAAAGCAGCAAGAAGGTATATTGTTGCTTTTCACAAAATGGAGCTGGGCCCTACTAAAACTCTATACTAAGGATCAATCGAGAATATGGAGTGCATTTTGGTACTCATACAGAATCTGAACCTGGTTATTTGTGTAATCTTTTCACCGCTAAAACAAGAAAACCAATGATTTTGAGAAAAGCACAGACAGTGCCTCCTCAGTCTGTCAATTAAGTGCTCTGCACTGCACTGGTTGGAGACTTCAATGCCGCATGGAGTTACTCAATGTCTAAATGTTTGGAAAATAGTTTTAAACAATTAGATGTGATGCAATTTGTTACTACACCAGTGAAGAAAGATAGATTTGATAGCCCTGGTAATAGACCTGATTTTTGTTTCTTCAAAGGCTGGTGTGCATAAGGTAGAAATATATTCTCCAGTTCAGGATGACCATAACACCATAAGCTGTAAAATACATCTACTAGTTAAACCCAGAAATCCTATTGAAGCAACTGAAGTTAGTAGGCAAAGCTTTAAAATCATACAGTAAAGAGGTACTTATACATAAATTGGCACAAATAAATTAGTCCAGACTATTTTAATACCATCTTTGGATTTAGCCATTGTGGAATTCTCTGATTTGTTTCTAAACATGCAATGAATTGGCACCCTTTAGGAAGTTGAAACAAAAAAGGTACTTTGGATACATGAAAAAATAAAAAAGACATAGATGTGAAAGAGCATGAAAGATCACAAACAAAACCTTAAAAATGAAGACTAGGAGTGCTTTAAAAGGTTAGAAATACACTTAATCAAAAGATTAAGAAAGTAAAAAGATAGTGTTACAATAAAAGGTTGAAGAAACTAGATCTCCCCTCTCATCCCCCAAAATACTGGGATTGTATTAAGTCCTTTAAGAAACATTTGAGAAACATCTAAATAACTTCTCTTCAATTCAGAAGTAACTAAATGGTATGCTTGAAAACTCACAAAAGTTCAGCAAACATACTAAATAATTACTTTACAAATTTAATGGAGACAGACATACAGAACTCTAATTCAAAAATAAATGAACTATACCAAAAGGTACTTATGGAAAATGTACAACCTGCCTGTCCTAAGATCCCCAAGTTTAGATTTAAAATGGTCTCCTGTTGTGATGAGAAAAGTAATAAGGAAACTTAAAGTATATAAAGCTTGTGGCCTAGATGGCATTAAAATTAGATTCTTAAAAGATACTGTGGCTATTACTCACAAGACTATTAAACTGGAGTCTCACAGAAGTGTGTGTGGGGTTCCCTGTAAAGTGGAGGGCTGCCAAGGTAGTGCCAATTTTTACAAATGGAGTGCCTACTGGTACATCTAATTTTAACCCAATTGCCCTTCGCCAGTGGTGTCATAAATTTTGGAAGACTGGATGGGCCTTGCGGTCCTTATCTGCCATCAACTTCTATGTTTCTATGTTGTACATAGTCATCATGATGCTTGCAATGGTTTAGCTCTTCTTTTATAGATGGGACACAGCGAGTGTGTGGATGGATGCCTGTCAAACTGGAACAAAGAATACAGGAGGTACCTCAGGGCTCCATCCTGGGCCCACTGTTATTCCTGATTTATACAAATGGACTGCTAAAGTAAATACAAAACTATGTCTATATGCAAACAACAGTTCTTGACACGTCCAGCAAGAACTATGAGCAAGTGAAATGAAATTTATAAATTGATTTTCAATCCTACACTCTTTGGTTTGCTTGTTCCAAATTGGTATAAATAGTAAAAATGTCAAATTATGGCTTTTGTCCAGTTACCATTGGCAGGAGGGACACCAGTCCAAAACTGATCATAAAACAAATGATGAAGCAAGTCATCCAGGTCTCTGAATAGAAGTACTTCGAGTCTGGGTGGACAGAAATCTAAACTCTGATTACCATGTTGAGGTAACCATTAAAATGTAATTGTGTTACAGGGTGTGGCTAGGACACTGAGAGGAGCAGACATGTGGCAGATCAGCTCCAGAGACGGCTGATAATTACTGTCGAGTAAGTCAAATTGAAAGTTTAAAAGTTGTGTCCGTAAGTGGAGGACAACTAATAGTGGTAAATTATGGGTCATCCTAAGGCGCTAAGCTGACTTTTTAGCCAAGAACAAATCCACCAGCAACCAACAACAAGCCATGGATCCACCATCTTCTTGCAACAGCAGACCGGGAAATCACCCTAGCAACGGTGAACCAAACACTAATACAGCTATGCAGGTCAGTCCAAGATATGGACAAGAAGCTGGACAATGTATCTGGAAAGGTTGGCCTGCTTGAACATCATATAGGCGAGTGCCGTTCTGAAGGGACGGGTGATGGCGTCCATTGCCCTCAGCGGATTGAAAGGAAGTCGGGTTCAGATCCCTGAATCTGGAGTGGCAGAGATGGGCACCTTGGCGTCCAGTGCGGTAACGCATATTCCCCGGAGAAGCCGTCAGGAGCCCCTGGGAGAGTTCTCTTTCTTTGTAAAGGGCAGGGCACCCTGGAATGGGTTCACCCTGAGAGAGGGTCCGAGCCCTGGAAAGCGTTGTGGTTCTGGCGGCATCAGGTGAGCTCTCACTGGTCCTTGAAAATCCGGGTGAGATGGTGTAGTCTCATGCCGGGCCGTACACATGTGGAGAAGGGTTCCATGTGAACAGCAGCTGAACATGAGTCAGTCGGTCCTAAGAGATAGGTGGGCCAGTGTGTAGCTGTCTCAGAGAGAGAAGGTATGTTTTCCACATATACTGAGTTTAAAGCTAAGTTAAGACCAGAGAGGAGTCTTTAGGAAGCGGTATGGCTGAAGAAAGCTATAACCGGGCTATGTACTGTAGATGTGCTGAATTAACACCATATTTTCTTTTCTGTAAAGATTTATTTTATTTTAATTTTCTACAAAATAAAAATGCTAAATGCTTTTATGTATTTTTATGCACCTATTTTGTCTGCCTGTTTGTGTGAAATCCCGCACCCTACACCATATATGAAACCACGACAGAGAAAGCTGAAACTAATGCTGCTAAAGCCCGGATGTGTCTGTTAAAATGATTCCAAAGAACCAGGCCCTGCATCAGTGACTGGAGGCTGTAGAAAATCTATCCAGAGCCTGTAATGTACGAATTGTTGGGCCCCTGAAGGAGTGGATGGGGATCCAAAAATCTTCTTGGAACAATGGCTGGGAGGTGCTTTAAATATTGAAGGAGTAACACTCCACTATGCCATGAAAAGCCTATCGGATCACCCCAGGCCAGATTGGAAGTGCCCAGAATGCTCCTGGCGGTTTGCGAGTGGTCGGAACAAAAGAGCATATCCTGAGAGCAGCAAGGCAACAGCAAAGGGCTAAATTCGAGGACTTGACGATTTCTCTATCCAGATTTATCCTATAGCATCAGGCAGTGAAGGAAGCAGTTTGACCCAATCTGTAGGGATATCAGGGAGCTTAAAATATGGCACCAAATGCTCCTCCTGCAAAACTGCTTGTGATGGAGGATGACTGCACTTACATTTTTTCGAACTTAAGGAAGCAGCAAAATTTATGACCAGAAGGTTGGTGAAGAGTCAGTGCCGAGATGGAGTTATGGGTATCTAGAGAATGACAGCTGAACATTGACACCATCAAAGTCACCAGTCAGTGAGTACCAAACATCAGGCAGAGGGGAGAAATTTTAGGGTACAGTATGCCTTTCTGGACAATCAGCTCTCTTTCTGTTCTTTGACATGTTAAATGTCTAGCTGATTAAAGTAATTGTTAAACTTCAACACTGCACCGCAGTTTTAAGATGGTGCTGGGAAATCAGGCTTCTGGCTGTTCCCCTCTCCTCCTGGGCTCAAGAGGCTACTCACTGCAGTGTCAGCATATTTGCAGATCGGACTCAATCTTGGTTTGCTGGACAAAAATACTCTAATTTCAAATCACCCAGCCGATCATTGGTACCTGTTTGTCCGATAATATTATTGTTTACTAGAGGTATAAGATGTGTTTCTACACAGTACATGCAATCTTCTGTCCCTCACTATTAGATTTAAGATAAAGTTCAGCTTATCTCCAGTTCATTCCGGAAGCATGGTATGGAGGCGTATATTCTAAATACTATCGAAGCCCCCATTTGATGACTTAAGAGTTAGACTTGTTAGTTGGCATAATTGGCATTCTCTTTTGGTAAGTGGCCTTTCTCAGGGAATGCTTGTTCCGAAAAGTGCTGTTATTTTATGGTGCCTATTAGGTCTATAGACCGGAATGGTAATGTGGCATACTAATGTTTTATCCTGTACTCCCCAGGCATTCAGAGTTCCTTGGTATCTAATAGCAATATGTCATATCATGTTATGTACATTTCTTATTGGTATTTCCCCACATGATATAAGGACGGAAGTGGCTCCCACTGCCTGTTTTTAGACCATACCTGTAAATACTGTAATGATCTTCCAGGGTCATTGAAAATGTATATTTTCTATGCGAAATCAATAAAGAAATTTAAAAAAAACTGTAATTTTGTAATTGGTGCATTTAGATGAACTGTATAAATAAAAACATGCAACAGACTATTGCTAATCATCTTTTGATACCGGTTCTCGATTATGGATGCCATCTTTGTGGGTTTGCCAGCAACACCACTTTGGAAAAATAGAAAGTCACGTACAACCGGCTAGCCAGGTTTGTACTCCTTGGAGCCTACAAAACTCACCACTAGCAGATGTATGAGACACTAGGGTGGCTTTCACCTGAAATTAAGGGAAACTGATCTGGGCAAATAAATGAAATAGGATTTTAGCGCAAAATAAACCAACATGTCTGATTGAAAACTGGACAAAATAGATCATACATAAAGAATAATGTATAGGCAACTGTGTGTTATGAGGTGTCAGATGACCCATAAACCTGAGAGTGAAGCTCTAGAGGTCTGTAAGTTCATCACACACAGAGGGTGTGTAAAAAAAAATCAATTAACACACAGCTGCTCTATGCTTTATTTTTCAAAATTACTAGTGCAAGGGTTTTTTAGTTAGAACTAGTTCAAAAGAGAGCAGAAACAGGTTTTAAAGCATACAGTGCTTTTACAGTCTCCTAGCTTCCTTTATCAATATATGGCATCCAGCACATACTGCTCATGTGCAAAACTCAGCCATCCTAACCTTCCAGCCCCCAAGGAAAGTACAATAAGAAACCCAGGGCTGGAAAAACAAAACTGAGCTTGACCAACTTGAACCCTTATCTCAGCACCAGACAGCAAACAGCCAGTTTGCTTGCCCGAAAATGACCATCCCGCTAACACACCAGCATCCTTGTATCCACACGTGCTTCTAACTTGACTAGTATGGCAAAACCTTTTTAGCATACGATTAACAATCCTTTAAACCCCTCTTCAGAAGATATCCTCCTTCAGATGATATGCCCGACTGAACTGCTGTGTAAAGAGTAGGCGACTGCAGCGACACACTAATGGTGAGTGAACTTCAGTGTATCTTAAGAAGGAATTCCTGCTTGAGCACACAGGTGGAGAGAAAGTGTTCAGAAAATGCCATAATAAATGGAAATTAGGTACCTAACATAATTCTTGATCTTCTTGGACAAGTCTTCACCATTTATTCACACTTCTGGGTTCTAGCCAAGAGATGCTAAGACCCTGGGAGACAAATTCTTGGGAATGACCGGTGCTATGGTAGCACTGGCGAATGCGTGGCACCGCGATATCAGCGCGCCTGTACAGGCTACCTCAGCGTCGACCTCCAACTGCCTCAGTACCTTTTTACCTAGGAGGTGCAGCATAAAACAGAACTAGATAAACACCTAACCTTACCAAGGCATAAGATAGCCCTGCTTGACTCAGATAAGAAGGGTCAAATAACAATGTCTTCACAGCCCAACCCAACAAGGGAGTGAAGACCAGGAACAGAATGCATGAGCCGGGGCATGATGGGTGGGCGTGTGAATAAATGGTGAAGATTTGTCTAAGAAGAACAAGACTTACGGTAGGTACGTAATTTCCATATCTTCCTGGACTTAAGTCTTCACCATTTATTCACACTTCTGGTTAGAGTACCAAGCTAAACCAATCCCCGAGCAGGGCAGCAGGAGACAGAGCTCACTCAGGACAGAATTCCATTAAGGATCGTCCTGCCAAAGGAAGCATGCTGTCTGGCATGGACATCCAGAGTGTAGTGTTTCCCAAAGGTGCGCACTGAACTCCAGGTAGCCGCTTGCAAGTATCAGTAAGGGGAACCAAGCGTATCTCCACCAGAGATGCAACAACTGCTCTAGTTGAGTGGGCTGCCTCGGCTTTCCAACTTCACCTGTGCCATAGAATAATAATGGCAAGGCATCCCACTACCCATGCAGAGATGCATCTGACGGATATCAGCTGACCTAGCTGGGCCGCATTGAAAGACACAAAGAGTTGCTTTGCTTTCCGGATGTCCCCAGTCCTATCTATGTGGAACCATAGGGCTCTCTTGACATCCATCCAAGGAATGAAGGTCGTCCCTTCATTTTGGAAGTTAGCGAGTAGGCAGAACCAAGGGCTGGTTGAAGTGAAACTCCGAGACCACCTTGGTAGGAACTTGGGATGAGTATGGAGAACCAATTTTCCTTTGTAAAACAGTGTATGGAGGGACTGTGACCAAGGCATGCATCTCAGAGACCCTGTGAGCAGAAGTGATGGCCAACAGGAAGGCAGTCTTCCTGGTCAGGAACTTCAATTCACACGTGGCTAGAGGCTCAAAAGGTTTACAAGTGAGCATATCCAGCACGGTTAATATCCCAGGTGTCCAACTGCTTCCTAACTGGAGACCTTGTGTGTAGAATGCCTTTGAGGAATCTCTTGAACAAAGGCAGCTGAGCCAGAGACATATTCTGACTGGCTCGTGACAGGCAGAAAGCGTGCATAGGTGTACCCTGACCATAGAATACTGCAGTCCTGCATCTGAAAGCTCTAACAGGTATTCCAACACTTTATTCGGTGGGCATCGGAATGGATACAGAGGGATCTTAGCACACCAAATCAAGAAACGCTTCCATTTAGCGGTATAAGTCTTCCTGGTGGAGTGCTTATGCACTGCTAAGAGAATCTGTGAGATTCTCTGGGAAACATGAACCTTCCCACTTCTATCTCCTCAGGAGCCAGGCATGGAGATGAAGGGCACGAAGACTGTAATGAACCAGGATCCCTGTGTCAGAAGGTCCTGTGTAGAGACAGTTGCCTGCAGGGGCCTCTGACAACTTGTTGATTAATGGAAACCAGGTCTGTTGAGGCCAGTATGGTGCAACTGGAATCATTTTGCTCCCCTGTGCCTCTAGACTGAACAGCACCTCTGAACTAGGGGTAGTGGGGAAATGCATACAGAAAGTGTCTTCTCCACCACAGTCTAAATGCATCCTGACAGAAAGCACCAGGGTCTGGATTACTGAGCAGAACAGAGACAGTTTTGCATTGAGTGGGGTTGCAAAAGGTCCACATCCAGATGTGCCCACTCATCGAAGGCGATTGCACATCTTGTGCGCGACCACTCATGAGGGCTCACCGCTGTTCTGCTGAGGTGATCCACTAGGTTGTTCTAAATTCCTAGCAGATAAACTGCCTGAATTAGAGTGCTGTGCTCAAGGTACCATTCCCATACCCTCATGGCTTCTCTGCACAAGAGGTAGGAGTGTGCTCCTCCCTGTTTGTTGATGTAATACATCACTGCTTTGTTGTCATCTGAAGAAGGATTGTTTGGTGACAGAGGACATCCTTTAGGGCTCGAACAGCGTAGAGGACTGCTTTATCTCCAGAACATTGATATGTAGGTGAGACTTCTCCTGGTTCCACACTCCTTGACTGTGGAACTCCTGGCAGTGAGCCCCAAGTCGTTCAGAGATGCATCCATGGTGATGGTAATCTGAGACTCTGGAGGGCAAAGGGCAACCCTGGTATAAGATTGCCCTCCTGGATCCACTATGCAAGTGACTTCCTCAGAGGATCTGTCACCTTGATGGGGTAAGATTGTGGGTGTCATCAGACCATTGCATACTGAGCATCCACTGAGTGATACTCTTGTGCAATCGAGCCAGAGGCATTGTGAAAACCGACAAGGTCATGAAACACAGCATCTGTTGCATGGAGTGAGCTCACACAGGGTTGTTCTCTCTGATGAAGTGAGCCATCTAGTTTAAGTTTATTATTTCAGAAGACACCTTTGAGCCAAGGCTCTTTTACAAAGGTTCCACATCGGGAAACAATACAGAACATAGTGAGGACAATAACAAGTACAGTAGTTTCAAGCAGCCATAGGCTTTGTCGGGTAGAGAATGTCATTCCTCCTGGCCTCAGGGAGAAAGTCCCTTGCCTTGGAAGAGTCGAGGAGAGCCCTATGAAGAGCAGCTGTTGTGAGGCTTGAAGCTATGACTTCTCCAGGTTAAGCAGAACCCCATGGAGGTCAGGAACTGAGACGACATGGAGACAGCCTCCTGTGTCTCTTGCCTGGATGGGCTTGCTATGAGCCAATCATCTAGGTAGGAGAAGACTTGAATGCTGAGCTTTTGAAGGTGTGCAGCAAGAACTGCAAAACACTTTGTACAGACTCGAGGCGCCGAGGACAGCCCAAAGAGCAGGACTCTGAACTGATATTGTTGACCCAAGGCCACAAAACAGAGGTACCTGGGGTGACTTAGGTGCAGTAGGATGTCCTTGTAGGCATCCTGTATATCCAGGGATGCCAGTCAGTCACACTGATGAAGAAGTGGAAGTAGTGTCCCTAGGAGACCATCTTGAACTTCTCCCTGAATAAGAACTTGTTTAACTTTCTGAGGTCAAGAATAGGGCGCATGCCACCTGTCTTCTTTGGAACAAGAAATTAATGGGAGTGGAAACCTGTGTTCCTTTCTGTCCAAGGAACCACTTCTACTGCCCTGTTTCTGAGAAGGCTCTGTAACTCAGAGGTGAGAAGGTCTGACTGAGTGGCAGACAGGCTGTGCTGTCGCTTGGGTAGTAGATCTGGAGGGATCTCTGCAAAATTCAAGGAGTAACCAGGGTTTTATTTAACTCTAAAATTGATTAGCATTTTGCTCATAAAAGTTCTAAAACACTGTGAAAATGCATAGCACTTGCCTCACTGTGTTTAACAAACATAACACTTCTAGAAAACCTATATAAATGCTTTCTGTACAGTTAGTATTGTCCCAAGAAAAAAGTGCTAATCAATTATTTAAAACCCTGGTAAGTCTCCTGAACAATCTTGAGGCCCCATCTGTCTGGGTGATTGTAGAACTGAGTCAGGCGACCACCCACCGCCCGAGTGTCTACCTTGGGAGTTGAGGTGGGACTGGGAAGAATTTTCTTCACTTCACTTAAAACATAACTTTTATTCAGTTGTTCTGGGATAATAGCATTGCTTATTGCTTCGTGCTTGTGAGTCTAAAATATTTTTTTCACATTTGTGATGTGAACCTGATCAATAGAAAGCTGTCATTGTGGTCTGCTTTTCTTTTTGGTTGTGTATCGCTTCCAGTTCGCTTCTCCGTCCTTGAGCTAAGTCCCAATCTGAACAACATCCAGACACTCACCATTGCATGGCGAGTGCTGTTAATGCTTGCTGAACTTCAGAGTTTGTGATCAGTTGTTGATGCTCGTTCTCATTGTCATTGAAGTCTGTCTGTGGTTCTGGCTGCATCGATTCTACCACTGCCTGGTCATCATCAACTACAGGCTCAGGATTTGTTCTCTCCCAGTCTGGCAAGAGTTTTGAATTTTGTTTCAGTAAGCCTGATAGGAGGCAGTATGATTTCCTTGCCCACCTCCTCCCCTGATGGCTGTCAATCAATCTTTATTTAACCAGGCAAAACACCATTGAGTGAACTCATTTCAAGGTGGAAATCGGAAGTTAAGATACGTATAAGGTACAATAAGAAAACAGTATTCATAATACAGAATATGTACAGGATGAATACATAATGATATGAGGCTTATACAATAGAGAAATCTGGAGAACAATAGTCTGAGAAGGCAAAAAAAGTCTATGAACAATATGTACAAGGAACTTGCAGTTTACAATATATACAAGGCCTGCAGGCAGTACTATAAGAGTATCCTTGAGGCAACATATAAATAAATACTAAGTTACCCATTGGGCACCTTTCATATGGGGAGGAAGAGAAAGTGGGAACATTATACATAGTAGGAGGGAGGAGGAAAGAGCAGGATGCAAGAGGAGGAAGGAGGAGATACAAAGCAATGGGAGGTGTGACACTTGGACAGCTGGTTCTGATCACTGTATCATTTTGTAATATAAAAAATGTGTTATGGACTGTCTCTCATGAGAAATGCTGAAACAGCATGTGAGTATGGCACACATACACACACACAGGTTTTAGATACAAGGTGTTACCTGGAGGGCCGAAGCTAATTACAGAGTAGAACAGGCCTTAATCAAGGATCTCCTACTTATCTAAGTTAATTATAGCTGTAGTTGCTAAGAGTAAAATCATAAACATTTATGGTGTTTAGGGAAGAGTGCAGGTTATATGGCACCCTGGTGCCAAGTCATAAATGCTTTGATGTCTGTGTGGGGGATCCTGCTCATAGATGAAATTAATTTACAGACTTGATTGGGAAGTCACATGGGGAAAGGAGTTTCTGCTGATGTAACCTTAATTATCTTACCTTCTAATATGATAAAATATCCTGGGTGCATGATTTTCATAACCAGAGGAGGAGAAGCTAGGTGACCTCAAGAAAGAGGTGGGCAAAGCCAGCTTTTAAACAAGTATTCTGTTTTTCTTCAGAGACTTTGATCTACACTCTGATAAAGAAACATCTTTGAGCACTTTAAGCAAGTATACAGGTAGAGAGAGACAAAATCTAAGTACTGTAGTAGGAATTGCACTGTTAAAACCTTGTTCTTTTAAAAGATTTGTATGTTTTGTGATGTATGGTTCTGTATTTTACGTTTACGATTTTTTTATCTATTTTAGTAAAACTCTATTTTTAGAGCCTGTTTGGTCTGTCTTTGAATTTCTTCCTTTAACAAGTGAAATATATATGGTTAAAGCAGACACTGTGCATAAGCTTGAATAATGACACCAAACTGGAAAAGGTAAGATTAATTTGAGGTCTTTATTAGAGTTTTTAAGGGTTCCTTTCTGTACACCTGGCTAGGTGCCCGTAGAGCAAAGATATCTGGCCCCCGAAGACAGAATTATCTGAGCCTGTGCATTGAGTATGCTAGCAAGAGGTTCACAGTTTGAATCCCTTCAGAACTGAGACCAAAGGTTGATTCAAGCCCACAAAACAGACAGGAGTGTTACCTCTGTTCCTTTTAACTGTTCACAAGACTACGCTCAGAGGTTGGCACTTTGGGAGTAGAGGGCTGACCTGCTGAGTCAATTTGTGACAGGAGGCACCAATTTACTTAGCGAGGATGGTGTCAAGTGCACCAAGGGAGGCAACTGCAGACAATTAATACCAGGCCACAATTGGGAAGCATTTACATGCCTCCTTGATAGATCATGAATAAAGTGTCTTGAATGAGGCCAGGAGATAGGTGGGCCACCTTTAGAGTTTTTGCAATTTATTCCACAGTTGGGGTAGAGAGAAACTTATTGAGGACCTACAATCTTGATTTGACCTTAGGTATAGATAAGGTGATATAAGTGGAGCTTCCAATGCATACTTGTTTATCGTACATACGGGTAGACAGTCAGCTATGTACATAGGCAACTTCCTCGTGATTACTCTGTAAATCTAGAAGGCAGCATTTCTTTGCCTTCGAAAGTGAGAAATGACCAGCCAACTAAGGTGTAGAGCAGTGACACATAGAATCGGTGCACCAGAGATACATTTTATAGCTCTATGGTACAGCACATCACGCTTGGCTAATGCAGATGCAGGAGCTAGTTATAAAGGAGTCACCATAGTCCAGAATTGATAGGAAGGTGGATTGGACCAGCCTTATTTTAGTATCCTGAGTCAGAAGGTGTTTGATCCTATAGCTAGCGACGAGAAAGGTAAAACCAGTCTTTCGTTAGCAGTGCACTATTGTTTCCATAGTGACAGTGTCCCATGACATTTTCATCATGTGTACTGCATCTAGCAGTGAGATCTGGTGTACACAATCAGCAGCTCTAATTTCTGCCCTTCCCCTTCCATGTCTGCAAGACTTCTTTCTGACAGCACAAACATATTGCCTCTTAAAGGCATAAATCACACCCTGATCCAAAAGGCTGGATGATTGAGGTGGTGTTAGGCAGTAGGAAAACTACCCTGATGTTCCTTAATCCTGCAACATCTGAATAGCCGCTAAAGTTGTCTAGCAAAAGGATGATGTTTTCTGCCTCTGAGTTTGTGATCCCAGTTTTTAATCCAGTCGTAGAAAATTTCAGATGTCATCCACATTGATCTGTTGTTCCGTACAGCACAGGGAGGTGGTTGACATTTCGGAAACAGTGGGGCGGCAGAATTTCCTATCACTAACAGCTCACATTTCATAGTCCCTGACATATTGCAGCATGCAAGGACTGACAAATGCTCTTTAGCCTTTTTTGTCCTTGTGGCATTGAGTCCTTAAGGTCAGGGTCCCATATCCAATGCAACAAAAGAAAGAAAAAATTACTCACCATAGTAATGTTGTTTCTTCTAATGGAGTCTTGCTGTATTCTGACATAATGCAGTTAGCCCCAGCACTTGAACTGCCCCGGAGAGGAAAGAGTTAACTCTATGCAGAAGCATAGAACATTGAGTTCGAGCTCGGTTTTCAAACCTCTGTTTGTGGTACTTCCCAGTGTAACCGCTCAGATTCTTACGAGCAACTAAGTACTATAGTATGGAAATTGTTCAAAAGATATAGCCAAAGGGCAAAGAATTTGAGTCCAAAACTCAAGTCAAGAACCCAAGAAGGAAAGGTAGTGACAGTAATTAACTATAAAAACACAAGAAGAGTAACAATAACAGCTACCCCACCCTTAAGAGGAGGGTACAAGGTACACCCCTGAGGTGCAACGACTGTACCTGCCATCCCACTTCCCAAAAACTAGGTTCTGAGAGGGAGGAGAAACAGAATACAGCAAGACTCCATTAGAAGAAACAACATTACTATGGTGAGTAATTTTTCTTCAAACAACATGAAGTCTTGCTGTATTCTGACATAATTGAGACTACCAAGCAGTTCCCTATGGAGGAGGGAATGCAGAACCTACTTTGGGAACAAGCTCTGCAGCACTGTTGTGTAAACCTAGCATCACTCCTAGCCTGGATGTCCAGGAGTAATGCTTGGTGAATGTATGTATGTACTGTTTTCCAGGTGGCTGCTTTACAGATCTCTAACAAGGGTATATCTCCGGCACAGCTAGAGTAGCAGCTGTACCCCTAGTCGAGTGAGCCCGCAGAGGCCTGAAGGGGGGTTCTACCCAACTTGTCATAGCAGAATTGTATACAAGAAACAATCCAACTGGCAATAATTATTTTAGTGGCAGGCTTACCTTTCCCCACTTCAGTATAAGTGAGAAACAATTGAAGACAGTCATTTCTGTGTGCCTTAGTATGCTCTATGTAGTAGCTAAGAGCCTTTAACATCAAACTGTGCAATCTTCTTTCACCTGAAGAAGAGCGGTCAGTGAAAAACACAGGAGAGATATAGATTGGTTCAGATGAAAATCCGACACCACTCTGGAGAAGAACCTCCTATTGGTTCTTAGGAACACTTTATTTCTATGGAAGGATATGAAGTCAGGTTCAACTGACAGGGCCTGTAATTCACTAATCCACCTGGCAGAAGTAATAACTACCAGGAACACAGTTTTCCAGGTCAAGTACTTCAACTCGTCCGAAGCCAGAGGTTCAAGGTGGCTGCATAAGCTGAGCAATGCAGACATTAAGATCCCAAGATGGAGTAGGCTCTCTAAAGGGAGGGTTAATGTGAACTAGACCTTTGAAAAATTTCCTGAAAACAGGATGAGAAGCCAGGAAGAGCCTTTCTCTGCTGAAAGGATGCAGAAACAGTTGCCAGATTAATCTTCAGAGTGGCAGGCCTAAGGCCTAGACCTTTCAGATGAACCAGTTAATCTAAGGCTGTGGAGATGTCTGCAGAATCAGCAGAATGCCTTTCTGAGAACACCAAATACTGAACCTCTTCCATTTGGAATTGTAAGTTTTCTAGTGGAAGGTTTCCTGGAGACCTGCAGAATATCCAGAACTCCCTGAGAGATGTGGTGCTGCATATTCTAACTCTTCAAGAGCCAGGCCTTGAGGTTGAGAGACTGGAGATTGGGGTACCAGATTCGCCCCTGGGAGGAGGACAGGAGATTGTATTTCCTGGGAAGAGACAGGGACGTGACACTGTCAAGGACAGCAGAAGAGGATACCACGGCTGTCTGGTCCAATCTGGAGCCACTAGTATCACTGTGCAGGGTTGAGTTCTGATCTTGATCAGAACTCTGAACTGTAGAGGGAAGGCATAGAGAAACCTGACCCTTCCAGTCCAAAATGAGAGCATCCAGGGAATCGTCCCCAGGACTGGAGGTCTGCAACAAAACAGAGGAAGTTGATGATTGTCCGTGCTGCAAAGAGATCGATCTCTGGAGTACCCCATCTGGAGAAGATGACCTTCAGGATGTGAGGATCCAGGGACCATTTGTGATGACCCTGTAAAATTCTGCTTAGGGCATCTGCTAGTACATTGTCCTTTCCTGGAAGGTGCACGGCTACCAGGGAAGTCTGACAAGACTAGGCCAGGGACCACAGTTTCATGGCTTCCATGCACAAGGCCGTGGACCGAGCACCTCCTGCTTGTTGATGTACCACATTGTGGTGGTGTTGTCCATTCTGGCTTGGACTACCTTGCCCTTGACTGAATCTGAGAAGCTCTGAAGGGCTAGGGAAAACTGCCCTGAGTTCCAGGAGATTGATATGAAAGAGACTCCTGTGGAGACCAGACCCCTTGAGTTGTCAGGGCTCCCAGGTGGGCTCCACAACCCAGGAGAGAAGCATCCGTAGTTAGAACTACTGATGGGATTTGAGGGAGAAAGGGACTCCTTGTCTGAGGCTGTCCTGGTCCAGCCGCCACTGGACAGCTTGGACCAGAGTCTGAGTCACTAGAATCAGTGTGGTGAAAGAGTCCTTCCTCTGTGACCAAAAGGACCTTAGGTGGAACTGAATGTCCCTCATCTGAAATCTGGCTCCCTGCACCACTGCAGTGGAGGCTACCATGTGGCCCAGGAGTTGGAGGAACTGTCTCTCGGCTGAGAAACCTGAGGTCAAAAAGGAAGCAAGATCTACTAGGGTCTTCATCCTTGCCAGGGAAAGGAAAGCCTTTGCTTGGATAGTATCCATTCTATCCCTATAAAGGTGAGGAGTTGTACTGGTTTGAGGACAGATTTTGGAAGATTGAGAAGAAACCCCAGAGAACTGATTAAGTCCTGAATGGTTTGCAGAGCTGACCTGACCTGGTCTGATGACTGACATACGATTAGCCAGTTGTCCAGATATGGGAAAATGGTGATACCCTGTCTTCTGAGGTAAGCCACCACCACTGCAAGGCACTTTGTGAACACCCTTGGAACTGACGTTAGGCCAAATGGCATGGCCCTGAACCGATAATGGCCTGAAGGCAACTCGAACCTGAGGTATTTTCTGTGGGAGCACCTGATAGGGATATGGAAGTAGGCATCCTTGAGGTCCAGGGATGCTAGCCAATGCCCTGGCCTTAAAGAGGAAGGATTATTCCCTGAGTTACCATCTTGACTTTGTGTTTTGAAATGTGTTTGTTCAAATACCTTAGCTCCAGGATGGGTCGCCACTCCCTGTTTTCTTTGGGGTAAGGAAGTGCCTGAAGTACAGGCCTTTTCCCCTGTGTTGAGTAGGAACCTTCTCTATGGCTCTGAGAACCAGAACAGAGAAAACCTCTGCCTCTAGGGTTTCGGATATTGATGCAGGTGGAAAGACCTGGTCCTGTTTTTGGGAACCTTTGAAGCTGAGGGCAGTCCTGGCTTACTACTTCCAGGACCCACTCGTCTGAGGTCACAGACTTCCAGGCCTGAAAGTAGCAAGCCAGCCTGCCTCCTACTGGGATTGGGGAGTCGACCTGGGCTGACACATCAGGGTGTCTGCTTGGCAGGAGCCTTAGACTGGGAGGAGGATGCAGCCTGCTCATCCCCTCCTGCCCCTCCCTTGGAAAAAACCCTCTGTGAGAAGGTAGAGGAGGCCTGGGCTTGGTAAAAGGCATGTGAAAGGGCCTGGTCCTGCCCCTGACTGCTGCTTCTGTGGAGTGGCTTGCCTTTCCTTGGCCTGTGCACTCCTGTAAGTGGTCCTGTATTCATTCATTTTCTTCATGTAAGCCTCTGTCTGCTCCCCAAACAGAGAGTTACCAACTACATGAAAATCCATAGTCTTACTCTGGGTATCCTGTGATAGGCTAGTACATCTGAGCCAAGCATGCCTTCTGAGAGACACAGATATAGCCATGACTCTTGATGCCACATCACTGGAGTCCACACTGTGAAATTGTACTTTAGATGCCTCAATTCCATCTGCAGCCACCCCTCCAGCTCCTTGGCTAGCTGGGAGGCCTGTTTAGCCAGTTACAGAACAGTATCCCACCTGGACTTCTGGTACCTGGCTGTGTAGGCCGATAGTTTGCCTGCCTGAGTCCCAAAGAGGATGCCAAATATTGTTTTTGGCAATGACATCAACTTCCTGGAGTTCTTGTCTGGGAGGTGTGAAGCCAAAGGAATTTTAGCCCTGTCACAGGCTGCAGCCTGCACTACTAACATGGCTGCCATGAGTATAAAGGAACTCCGTACCTGAGCCTGACAACATATACCTCCTGTCCATTCTTTTATCCACAGGAGGTAATGAGTTAGAGTTTGTAAAATCTTCTGAGTCTGTTTCCCCAAGGACTTATGAAGAGGATAGACAATCTGTTGGACTCTGGGATGTCCATCACTTCCACAAAATCAGGCTTTTCTTCCTCCTCAGCAGCTTCAATCATAGGAGCCGGAGGTTTGACCACCTTCTTGTAGAACAAAAAGTGTGAAGGGACTCAGAAAGCCTGGGAGGAGACATTAGAGGGCCTGTCTGGGGAAGATGTCTGGTTCAATGGGCACATCAGACCCTCCCAGGTCGTCATCTTCATCATCGGGATGGTCTTCGCTCCTCCCACTCTTCATAAAAAGCATCTGGATTGTAATCCGAAGGAGATGGATCCGACCGAACGACCACCTAACCAGCAGTACCAGTTCGGACGGAACCAGGTGAAGCGATTGAACAATGCTGATCGCTTTGGCTTATCTAGATCCGCAGTTGGAGTATGCTGTACTGGATCCGAACCGCAGACTTTAATTTCCTTTTTGACGGAACCGCTCTCAGAGTCAGCGCCCTTTTGCCGAGGAGGTATCACCTAGGTCAGTAGGCACCTCCTCAGTTTCCGCTGCATCCGAACAGGGCTGGCCATACGGATCTCAGGACTTCTCAGCCTCCCTTTCCTTCAGCCTACTCAATCTTTTTCTAGATTGGCTTTGGGAGTGTTTTTGCAAATTTGGCAGTCTGACTTGAGGTGGTCAAACCCAGACAATAAACACAGATGAGGTGGGGTCGGCCTTGGCAAAGGCCTCCCCACACTCAGTACAGTGTTTGAAACCAGTGGGACCAGTTTTCTTCTTGGGTTTGTCAGACATGGCCAACCTACTAAATTACCCTATAGAAGCTTTCAAGCCATGTAATAATTAACCGATTGGTTAAAACCATGTCACAGGTTTGAAAAAGAACCAGAAAAGGCCGGTTCTTTTGAAACCGATTGGTACTGGAACACCACTCTAATCCCAGAAAAATTAAATTTTTAAACAATAGTAGAGATAAGGTCGGTCATAACCGGACTGACCGATAAGAAACAGAAGAAAGAACAATTTCCACACTTTTAGCAAAATAAAACAGTCACTACCTATCCACTACACTACCTGTACCATAGACAGAGGATGGAAATCTGAAAAATAACAAACAGAACGGTTTAAACCGAATGCTTTCTTAAACGTTACCAAACCGAACAGAGGAATCTCCGGAGCGACTTCACTGTTAGGCGGAGTAAATAATCTGATGGTTACACTGTGAAGTACCACAGACACTGGTTTGAAAACCGAGCTCGAGCTTGACGTTCTATGCTTCTGCATAGAGTTAACTCTTTCCTCTCCAGGGCAGTTCAAGTACTGGGGCTAACTGCATTATGTCAGAATCATTATGTCAGAATACAGCAAGACTTCATGTTGTTTGGAACCCCTGTTTTGTCTGCACTGAATATGTTTGCAAGCTACTATCCAGCTAACAGGCCAGGCAGGACGTCAGTGAGTCAAGAAATATCCCGCTGTTGCTGCTAAGCTTCTCCCCATGGGCATGGTGATAAAGTACAGTTACGTAAGAACTTAGCGTAACAGTAGATCTTCGAGAGAGGCTCTTGCAGTAGGTAATCACCTTGAGGACTGCCCCCTGGCATCAGAACCACACAGAAACTTTAGCTAGCAGTGTCTGACAGGGGACTGCCCACCAGTCACATGACCGACGTCAGCATGACACTATATAGTGGGTGGTCCCCACACCTGCCTTTCAGTTCTCCCGCTGGAGACCTCCAAGGAGTGATGGGAGAATGGAAAAGAGGCTCCTGGAGCCCAAAATGAGCTCATAGAAAAGAGCAGCAAAGACACTTGGGGATGGAGGGAAGGAGGGAAAGGTTACCTACTGCAAGAGCCTCTCTTGAAGATCAACTGTTACGTAAGTTCTTGTGACTGTACTATCTTATTTCGAGAGGGTTCTTGCTGTAGGTAATCACCTTGAGGACTGAGTCCCAAGCAGTGTGAATCTGAAGGAACTGAAACACAGGAGGCAGGAAAGGTCTGCAGAAAAGCAGAGAGTTTAGGACAGGAGGCCTTGGAGGACTGCTAAACCAAAGCCAGCCCTGCACCTAGAGGCAATGTCTAGACTGTACTGCTTGGTGAAAGTGTGGGCGAGGCTCAAGTGGCCACCACACAAATGTCAGCGGCTGACACATTCCTGAAAGCAAGCAGTAAAGCAGCCATGCTTCTGGTAGAATGCACCTAACCTCCCCAGGAGGGTCTTACCATACTTCTGGTAACAGGAAACAATACAGTTTAGAACCATTTGGATAAACACTCTTTGAAACTGCCGCACTCTCTCTTGGGTGCAAATAAACAAAACGTTGGTCCATTTTCCAGAAAGATTTGGTTCTGTTGGTATAATAACACAAGATTCTGTGAATGTTTAAGGTATGCTGAAACACCTCCCCATGATTGGAATGTTCAGGGTAATACACTGGAAGTTAGACTGGTTCAACGTGAACTCAAAACCACCTTCAGTAAGAACTGAGGATTGGTACACAAAGCCACCCAGTCTCTGTGAAAAATTAAATAAGGTGCCTTACCCGTTAGAGCCTGAAGCTCGAAATCCTTCGAGCAGAAGTGACTGCAATTAAAGAGGCGCTTTCCATGATAAACTGCACATATCACAACTACCAGCCGGTTCAAAGGAGGCAAGGTCAGTTTTTCAAAATAAAACTGAGATTCCCAAGGTGGTGCAGGACTGCGCACTGGGGTTTCAGGTGGAGGATCCTTCAGGAAGGTTCTGTAAACATCCAGCTGAGCCACAGCTTTGCCCTCCATCAAGGTGTGGCAGGCAGAAATAGCAGACAGGTGAACCTTCAGCGAAGAGTAACTCAGGCCCAGGTCAGAGAGGTGTAGTAGATACTCTCTAACCTGAGGAACGGGAACAAAAAGGGTCCCAACCCTTTGAGGTGGCCAAAATGGAGAAACGCTTCTATTTCATGGCATATGTCGTCTGTAGAAGGCTTTCTGGCCTCTACAAGGACCTGAACCACTCTGGAGGAAACTCTATAGCGTGAGGCAGCTATGGGGACTTCAGCTCTGGATGGACCAGCATGCCCCTCTCCTGAGTCAGGAGATTGGGGCAGAGAGCAGGGGACCGGAGGTTCCACGGCAAGCTGCTGAAGAAGCAGAAACCATACTTTGCAAGGCCAATACAGGGCAAGAAGAATCATCTGAGCCCTCCACTTGAAGCTTGAGCAGCACCTCTGCAGAACTGGAAAGGAGGAATATGTACAAAATCCTCCCTGTCCAACAGAGAGATAGTGTCTCGCCAGAAAGCACCATGCCCGGAGTGAGCGTGCAAAACCTGGGTAGTTTTGTGTTTGTATTAGGAGGCAAACAGATCAGGTCTGGATGGCCCATAGGTCAAAAATGTGTTCGACCACCTCTTGCATGAGCTCCCATTCATGGGCTCTTACTCTGGTGCGGCTGAGACTGTCCACTAGGATGTTTTGCATGCCCAGAACGTTAACAGCTGTGAGGTGAACTCAATGCAGAACTGCCCAATTCCACACCTGCATCGCCTCCCTGCAGAGGGATATGAGCAAGTGCTGCCTTGCTTGTTGAGGTACCAGACTACACACATATTGTGCGACTGGACTAATAGTGGGTCCTGGCAAAGCAAATGCTGGAAGGCTTGAAGAGCATACAGCACTGCCCTCATCTCCAACATGTTTAAGTGCAGGGAGCTCTGACTGAGACCACAGCCCTTGAGTCCTGTGATTCCCCAAATGAGCACCTAGCCCATCCCGACGCATCTGTAATTAGGGTCTGGGTGGGAGGAGGGGTGGAAGGAACCCCTTGGTGAGGTTGTTGAGATTCTGCCACCACAGAAGATCCCGCTGCATCGAACTGGAGAACATTACCATGTGGTCTAGGTTGTCTGACCTCTGATCCCACTGCATTCTGAGTGTCCACTGAGAAATTTGCATGTGGAGCCTGGCCAGAGGGTCAGTGGGGATCGCCACTGCTGTAAGGCCAAGGAGTCAGAGAACTGACCTGGCCGTGACCTGCCTGCTTGAGGCTACTAGATGAGCCTGTTTCTACAAGGTTTCTGCCCTGTCCAAAGGGAGGAAGGCCATACCCTGAGTCGACCCAACCACAACTCCAATAAACTGAGGTGTTGGGAAGGGCAAGCTGGGACTTGGGATGGCTGACAGTAATCCCCACTTACAAAAAGGGCCAGGGTGGCTGAGAGGAAAGTTCAACTGCTCCTCGGCGGGCTGACAGAAGTCAGATCGTCGAGGTAGGGGGCACATAGTGGCTCTGGCGCCTTAGGGCCGCCGCCACTGCCAGCAGACACTTGGTAAAATCCTGGGGTGCTGAGGACAAACCGAACGGGAGGGCTTTGAACTGGTAATGCTTCCCTGAAAGGCGAACCTGAGGTAGCGCTATGGGCCTGAAAAACTGGGATATTCAGGTAGGCATCCTGCATATCCAGTGCACAAAGCCACTGTCTCGTGCAGGAGGGACAGCAGACCTGGGAGAGTCAGTATTCAAAACTATTTGCACTCTATGTACAGGTTTGGAGCACTGAGGACCAAAATGGGATACAAATCGCCCATGTTTTGGGACCAGGAAGAAGTGGAATATATCTCCTTTCCTGCCTGGTTTGACGGAATGGGCTCTATTGCCTCCTTTTGCAAAGAATGTATGCTTTTGGATAATAAGACACCCTGGATGCCTGTCTGGGACCCATGAGTCTGTGGTGACTGCCTCCTACCCCTGAAGGTGACTGGTGAACCTTGACCCATCAGCTCCCCAACAGAAGGAGGAGGCGGAGGTGGGCCATGAGTCAAGAGATGGAAGGAGGCATGGGGAGAACCGCCCTGAGGCTCTCTGAACTTTGGCTGGAGGGGGCTGCAGCTGAAGGTGCCTGATACTTGGGTCTGGCGTCTGGCTGTATGCTGCTGTTTCATCTGCCACTTGGTCTGGCGTCGAAATGGCTGTTTGGCCTTGGATCTAGGGTGGTACATGGTGTGAACCAACCTGAAGGCCTTGCCCTTATCCTGGAGGCTGGTAATAATATACTGGGCATCCTCCCAAACAAGACAGAAGCCCTGAAGGGGCATCTTGGATAGCCACCTGGACATCGGGTGCCAAGGCTGACATCCTGAGCCAGGAAAATCTCCTGAGACAGACAGCCGTGGCGGTGCCCCGCTGAGGAATCCACCGCATCATAGATGGCCCTCCGAGAGTGGTGACAGGTGACTTTGGCTAACTGGATAGTGTCAGCCAAGACAGTCTTGGATTCTGAGTCTGGCATGGCATCAATGATGGGCTCCAACTGGAGAAACAGTGACTTCTGATACACCAGCATGCGTGCCACAAAGTTAAGGGCATGAATGGCAGAGTGGAGGAAAATTAAACTTTCTCCCAAACAGATTGAGCTGCCTCGACTCCTGTCAGGAGGGAGGAGGTGCCATGTGGTTGGGCTTTGTGGACCTATCGTGGGCCGCTATGATTACTACCGAGTCAGCCTTAGGGTAGACACTGAGGTGATCCTTTCCTCACAGGAGTCCTGTAAGTCCTGTCAGCCTTCTTTGCCACAGTCGAATAGAGGAAGGCATTATCCATATAGTGAGGCCAAATCCTTGTGAGGCTCCAGCCATGGGGATGTGAGGACAGGTGCAGTCTCCTGGATGTCCAAGTGCTCAGCAAGTCTCTGATGCTTGCGGTCCTGAGCACTGGATTTCCATCTGTAGACCTCCGCGATCTGTTTCAGGAGGTCTGCAAAGAAGGTCCTCGGAGGTGATTTGGGGACTCCTTTGACTTCCAGCGGGAGTCTCAAACCCTGAAGCCAAGGAGGAAGATCTGGACTCAGATTCTTAGTCTGAGGAGTCAAAGTCCAACATCTGGGCGAGAGTCCTTCTGAGTCCTAGGTGGAATACTACCCGATGTCAGGACTGGCGGAGATTTCATCAGGTCTGATGTAGAGTGGCATGGTTCCAGTGGGAAGCAGATCTGGGAGTCTGATCCCGCGAACTGGGGGAAGTTCTTGCCTGGTGCCAGCTGTTCAGCTCCGAGACAAGCTGAGATTTGGTCTCGGACCACCAAGACTGGAGAATGGCCTAAAATCTGCCTGAGGTTGGGAGGAGGCAGAGGCAACTGGTAGACCAGCTGGAACCCTGTTGTTGGGTATCCTGGCGTGTGAAACCCATGCACGGGTAACCCGGTGAAGGATATGAAGAGTGTACCCTGGCGTCTGGAAGCCTGGTGGAGGATACCTGGGAACCTGATGAAAGGACGGTAACCTGGCAGAGGGTAGCCCAATGGAGGCCCTGATGGAAGAGTTGCAGGGCCGACGGAGACCCTGAGGCCTGAAGTTCGACCAGAAGGACCCAAAGAAGAACAGTCGGGCATGGGGCTGGTAGGGAGGCAAGGCTGGTGATGGTGCTGATGACCCACCAGAAGAACCAGGGAAGGGCCTCGGAGGTCCGATGTTAGGTCTGGGGTGAACCAGGAACTCACGGCACCTGAAGGACTGCCCCCATACTCCGGCTCCCACTGGTCTGGGAGGACACAGGGGCTCCACAAAGGGAGAAGAGGGGTATCGTGGGAAGAACCCATCAGAGAATGCTGTCCAGAGACCAGCAACTGGCTTTCGTCCAGCTGGACATCATCAGGGCCCATGCCAGAGCCCAACATGAGCGTGATGGTCGGGCAATTGTCAGGGGACCCGACGGCCGCTTATCGACCTTGGCCATGCAGGCACTGGAGTCCCCAGAGCCCAACTTATCGGCCAGGGCCAGGTGTTCATTGAGGGTCCAATGAGTGGCTTATCTGCCCTGCCAGCCTGCTTAGACCCGGTGGTGGAGATGGGTCTGAGGGAGGCGGAAGCCCGGACTTAGCCAAGGCACCTGTGGCCACCGTAACCAGTGGTGACAGAGGAACCAAGGGCTGCTCCTGGGAAGGTGGGGCAGACTTGGAGGTAGCGGCAGTCTTCCTCGAGGAAGAGGCCGCTGTTCACCCAAGGGCCCTGAAAGTGGCTGCAGGTGAGAGGGGACCATTTCTGGTCCCGGTGCTTTCTTTATCTCTCTTCTTCTTATGTTTGTGGAATCAGTAGAGAAGGAAGAGGCGCTCCTTAATTTTTGCAGTTCTTACTCCATGGATGCCATCTTTTCAGAGGATGGGCTTGAGGGCCTGCTAGCGATGCTTCAGTGTGGCCTGGTTGAAGCTTGAACAGGCCTCACAATCCTCGACTTTGTGCTCTGGGCCTAAACAGAAGAGGCAGAGGAATGAGAGTCTTTGTGTGGTAGCTACGCGTCACAAGAATCGCGACTTATTTTCACATAACTTCGACAGAAGACAGCAAAGACATGCAAAATAGGAGTTTTATTTTACAGAAAGCAAGAAACAAATGGATACTCATCTGAAAAGGCAATCAAACTGCAGTGATGATCACTGTGAGGTCCAACGTGCTCAGGTCGATGGCGGAAAAGAACTGAAAGGCAGGTGTGGGGACCGCCCACTATATACTGTCATGCTGGCGTTGGTCACATGATATCGGCTAGACGGTCCCCGTCAGACACTGCTAGCTAAAGTTTCTGTATGGTCCTGACGCCAGGGGCGAGTCCTCAAGGTGATTGCCTACTGCTACAGCCCTCTCAAAATAAGATCAAATGTTATGCCGTGCCTTCCAGCTGAAGCCAACCTCTGTAGGGAGAAAGTCCTCCATTCCTAAGTGCAGCTGCAAGTTGTTTGGAGCGTCTCCGTCAATAAAGGACCACTGATTAATGCTTCTTCTCTCTACCATTGTGAACCAACAGAGAAGAGCTTCTTCGACCTGGCTGGCCTTCCTTCCCTTTTTTTTTCTGGTTGGGATTTTGGTTCCCATGCCACTCTGAAAGCAGTTTCTCCTTACGTCTCAGAAGATCTGAGACAGTGGATTTAGGTAGAGAAGGGTGTACAGCCAAATCCCTAGCACTCATTTTTGGCAGAGACTCAATCTGCCGAATCAGCTCCACCTTCTTTGCCAAACACAGTGCATTTTTAGCTATGTAAACTGCAAACTGAGAAGTGCGCTCACTGTGGTGCTTATGCAGCAGCAATTTGGCGGTGCCAAAGGCAGGTGTGAAAGGTGATAATTGCTCCACTTGAAGTAACTTGCCTTCTAAATCTGTCCAACCTAAGCATTCCCCAACGTCCATTTAAACAGGCAGAAATGTAAACAAAAGATACGATCTGGGTTGGGGCAGCTTTGCATCCACGATAACTGACTGTCCGCATTAGCCGCAAGCGTATTAAGTGGAGTGCACTGTATTCATATTGGAGAAGTGTTCCTGATAACTGGCAATACACATACCCAGAGTAGCGGCTGTGAAGCCCATTTCCCCAAGGTGTCAGTTTTGCAAGATTCCTTATTGATAGGGCGAGCTGATGCCTCCTGAGGGAGAACAGCCTTGTCGTTCTCTGCAAGGACCACCAAAGCATCTGCAAGGGTTGTGATACCAAGAAAGGTCTGTCCTCGGGGGTTATACTTCTTGTTTATGGGCTTGGCCACAGCAGGAATGAGAGCTGGCCTCTCCCACACCGCCATGAGACAAGGATTCAAAGGAGGAGGGACAGGAGACGAAAGACTCATAGGGACATTAGGAATATGAAGGAACTCCAGGCGCAAAGCCTACCTGGATCTGCAGAAGTCTGTAGGGCCAAGGTCATGTTCTTGAGGAGAGACTGGAAAAGATCTTCGATTAATGTCTCAGCTAAGACAGAAGGCTTTCTCACTGAGGCATGAATCATCCTCACCATCATCAAACAAGATAAGGTCAGAGTCAGACTCATCGTTCTCTACCTCGATCCTGCAGAAATCAGGCACTGAGAGGCCAAAGCCTGTCCTGGGCAAAGGATAGATTGAAACACCGGAACCGCAACGGTTGACTGCTGGCCTCCCTGAGAAGCAGGAGGAGGTGCTATTGGTAGGGCCTGGGAGAAGCAGAGGCCTGGACAGCAGAGTGCATTGGTATAGCAGCAGCAGATGAAGTGCCCCAGAGTAGGAAGAAGACGACATCGGGATCGGAGCGCCACTGGGGAAGCGGTCCCGTTCATGGTCTTTTTTGACTTTGCCAGAGGACTTCTCTCCGCCTTCAAGCCTGGGAGCTGGATGAACTCACGGTGACAGGGAAGGAGAGACCCAGGAGGCCCACTTCCCAGAACTGGCTGCCTGCTGCACCATGAGGAATTTCTTTAAAGCCTTTTGCATTGCCTAAGGATTTTGAGGTTGAATTTTTGGCAGAGCTCACAGTCAGAGACGTGGTCAGGCCCAAAAGAGCAGACACAGAGGCTGTGGTCATCTAAAGAAGCAATCTTCTTTCTGAGCAGCAGCAACAGAAGAGAGATGTGGAAGGAGTAACTCTCAACATAATGAGGTAAAGGAATCTCTTGTTTAAAAGAAATTCTTAAAGCTATGGTAAAGGAAAAATTCATAGGTGAAAATGGTACGAACTGTGATGGAGCTTCCTGAGACCCATGCAAACAGTCTTGACGGCACAAAAGAACTGAGGTGGCACTGGGCCTCTCATGCCTTTCTAGGGTTGGTAACGTCGGCGGGCAGCCCCAGTGGTACTGCTGAAAAATGTGCTGTGTGGATCCTGCTTCACTGACGGTGAAGTTCCTACGGTGTGACCTGATGACTGAGATATCCCCGAAGAAGATTTTTCCTTTCCAGGAGAGGGACAACGGTCATGCCAGAAAATTCCAGGCCCTAGAGTGAATGAGCAGAAACATCGCAATTTTGTGTTGTGTGGGATGCAAAAAGATCCAACTCTGGATGACCCCACCTTGTGAAGAGGTTGTTTGCCACGGACATCAGCAGTTCCCAGTCATGAGGCAGGCACTAAGACCTGCTTAGCTTGTCTGCCAAGATATTCTGGACACCTGGGAGAAATACAGTCATCAGCTGAAGGCCATGAGACATGGCCTAGGACCACACTTTCATCACCTCCTGCACAGCAGTAAGAGTGTGTGCCCCTTGTTTGTTTATGTAGTGTACAACACTGACATTGCCTGTCCAGATCACCAAGGAACAGGGCAAAGATGAGCCTGAAATGTTTGTAGGCCAGGTAGGGCAGCCTGCATCTCCAAATATTTATATGGTCTGACTTTAGACTGGACCACGTGCCCTGAGTCTAGAATCGACCCTAGGTGGGCACCCCAACGGACCCTAGAGGCATCCATTTTCAGTATCTGCAAGGGAGCTGGGTGAAAAACCTGACACCCTATAGCAGGTTGAATGTTCCATTCACCACAACAAAGCATGGCACAGAGGGATGTGACAAAATGAAAGTTACTTACTTACCATAACTGTTGATCTTCCAGAATATCTTCACCACTGATTAGCACATATATGGGTCTGGGCTGGAGGCACTAGGGGTCGAGGCGTGCAAATACTGCACATAGCACCTGTGCACCCCCATCTGGTGACACATGCCAGCCAATAACCATTGATGGCTCCCTCACCAGCCTCAGTTCTGCTCTCCAGGAGAGAAACAGAGTAGGGGGAACAAAGAGAGGTTAAGATGTTCCCTAGCCCAAAAGGATAGGGAAAGGACATAGGAAATAAAAGATAAAACCTGACTACCAATTTTGAAATAGAGAAAAGGGCACACAAGGGGTAGTTGAATATGGAACCAGAGCTTCACACCACTAGCCAGACAGGAGATGGATAGTGATCTGAAAGGCAGCCCTGAGCATGTGGCTCTGGCAGAAAAAGTAAGGGGAATGCCCAGAACTGGGACCCACTTGTAATTAAGTTGGCACAATGTGCCAAAATAGGAGCAAAACACATAGACTCCTAGAAAAACAAACCCCATGCTACCAGACAGAGGACTGACTGAATTAAAATATGCCACTTTTGCCCCATCAGGGAAGAAGAAAGAGGGATCTCAGATGCATGTGGAACTGCAGGGCTGAACAGAAAAAGTGTGTTGGGTGGGTCCCCTTCAAATGTTCAACCAAAGATTTTGTGGGGGCTGGTAGGCGAAATGTCATAAAAGTATTAGCAGAGTCAGCCAGATCCAAAAGCTTCTTCAGTTTCTTGCTTTATTTCAAATACATAACCTTATATTCTGAACAACCAACGTTTCACCTATGAGGCTTCTTCAGGGATTAGAATCTGTATTTGGTTTAGAAGAGACTATCTCCCTATTTTAATCTCTTTACTGGAGATCAGTCTGTTTTGGAATGCTGCAGGATGGTCAGAACAACACTTCTGAACCGAACCAAGAAACACTAAAAACAAGATGCATAAGAAAATGACTACTTCTCAGAAGATCTCCGGTAAAGGGATTAAAATGAGGAGATCACTTCTTCTAAACTAAATACAGATCCTAATCCCTGAAGAAGCCTCATAGGTGAAATGCTGGGTTGTTCAGGATCTAAGGTTATGCATTTTAAATAAAGCGAGAAACTGTCTGAGGAAGCTTTTGGATGTGGCTGGCTGTACTTTATGCTTTAGAACTGCAGGGCTGAACAGTCCAAAGGAGCCGAGATATGTTCATCTCTCCAGTCAACCCTAAGGGTAGTAGACCTTAACAGCCTAGCTGGCACAAGAGAGGAAAAAGGGCATACCAACTAAAAAAGGATAGCCTGGCATAGCTGGAAGAAAAACAACATTAGAGAACAGGACCCATTTCCCTTGCAACACAGAGTTTACCCTGTGTTACAGCTATAGTGTAATTTGATCCAGTCCTGTTCACAGTACTCTCCCACAGACAGTGCAACTACCAAGTGGAGTTAAATTGAAAGTGCTTAGAAGCACAGATTGCATGTAAGCAACTGATAGGCATATACTACAAGAAAGGGACAAGAAAAAGCAAATTCTGGTTAGAGCCAAAATGGCTGCTAATGCATTAATATGACAAAGGATATAGAATTAATGTAGCCATACAAATTAATCATCTCATGTAATGTTAAGTAAATGCAAGGAAAACCATAAAGCTAATTTAGATATGGTACCTTTAGAACAGGCTAAATCACCACTGAATAGTGGGATGGGGCAGTTAAAATGAGCACCCCAGCTTCCTTGTGATCTACCACTATGAAACCATAGTAACCAGCAAAACCCAAGAAACTCAGCAGCAAGCATAGTCTATCAGTTATGACAGCAGGGCCTCATTTAAGTGCATACTGTCACAGGCTCACCCTGAGTGGCAGGATTCCCATAGCTTACAGAGAATCTCCTGATTGAAACCTGTGCCATGTGGGTCAGGAAACACTTCCTTTCCTTCTAGGATGCTCGCTGGTTACAACTGAGCATCTGCCAGAGGATACCAGGGCCTCCACTCTGTGTGAGGGTGCAAACAAGTCTCGGGTCTGTGTTTCTGAGAGAGAATCCTCTTGGCCACTGTACAACCAACCAGAAGAAAAATTACTCACCTTAGTAATGTTGTTTCTTCTAATGGAGTCTTGCTATATTATGACAATTGCAGTTTGTCCCACCATTAGAACTGCTCCGAGGTGAAAGGGTTAACTACCATTCTAAGAATGGAGTTTAGAGCGAGCTCGGTTAGAAAGCTCTGTCTGGATAATTTCAAACTGAAACTGTCAGATCTTTACAAGCAAAAACTCACTAAGGTTCTGTGTGGAAGCTGTAACCTACACTAGCCAACTGGCTACCTAAATATTAAACATATTCCTGGTCCCAACACAAAACTCAAGTGAGGGAACCAGAAAATAATAAAATAATAAAATAAGGTAGAATAAAACACCACACCCCAAAACGGGTGAAAACATATAATGGGCATAACTGGTGCCCATACTGGACTGCCCACCCATACCCAAGTAGAAGTTCTGAGAGGGGCAGGTTGGGAGGATAATATAATATAGCAAGACTCCATTAGAAGAAACAACATTACTAAGGTGAGTAATTTTTTCTTCAAACAACATGAAGTCTCGCTATATTATGACAATTGCAGAATACACAGCAGTACCTCCATGGAGGAGGGACAGAACCTACTTAGAATAGGCTCTGAACTACAGCTGTGCTAAATCTAGCATCCCTCCTGGCCTGGATATCCAAGGAGTAATGCTTGGTGAAAGTGTGTACCGTTTTCCAGGTAGCTGCTTGACATATCTCTAAAATAGGATGTCTCTGGCAGCAGCTATAGACGAGCTGTACCTCTGGTAGAGTGAGCCCCCAGGCCTGAAGGGGAACCTTTCCCAGTTTTTGATAACAAAATTGGATACAAGAGACAATCCACCTGGCAATGGATCTCTTAGTGGCAGGTTTACTTTTCCAGCCTCACCAAAAGTGAGAAAAAGTTGGAGGATTCTGAACCTATGACCCTTGGTACGCTCTATATAGTAACTAAGGGCCCTCTTAACATCTAAACTGTGAAACCTCCTCTCACCAGAGGAAGAATGGTCAGTAAAGAACACTGGAAGGAGATAGATTGGTTAAGATGGAAGTCTGAAACCACCTTAGGCAAAACTTCCGTTAGTCCTAAGGACTACTTTATCCCTGTGAAAGGAAATAAAGTCAGTCTCCACTGACAAGGCTTGTAACTCACTTATGCACCTGGCAGAAGTGATGGCTACTAGAAAACAGTTTTCCAAGTCAAATACTTGAGCTCTGCAGAAGACAGAGGCTCAAAGGGAGGTTGCATCAACTGAGCAATGCAAACATTAAGATCCAGGCAGGGGCCAGGTCCCTGAAAGGTGGATTAGTATGAAGCAATCCTTTGAAAACTTGGAAAAACAGGGTGAGTGGAAAGAGAAGAGGGCTTTCCTGCTGAAATAAAAGCAGAGACAGCTGCCAAATGAACTTTCAGGGTAGCTGGTCTCAGGCCCAAAGAATTAAGATGGACCATATAGTCCAGAACAATGGGCAAATCAGCAGATTCCGGGAAATATGCTTCCTGAGCACCAGATGGAAAACCTTTTCCATTTAGAATTATAAGTGGCTCTAGTGGAAGGCTTCCTGAAGCCTTCAGGATGTCGAGAACACCTTGAGAAAGGTGTAGGTCAGCTAACTCTAACTCCTCAAGAGCCAGGCCTTGAGGTTGAGGGATTTGAGATCTGGATACCAAACCCTCCCTGGGCACAAGATAACAGATTGTGTCTCCTGGGGAGGCACAAGGAAGATGGACTGTTAAGGACAGAAGGGGGTACCAGGGCTGCCTGGCCCAATCTGGAGCAATCAGAATCATCCTGCAAGGCTGGGATCTGATTTTGACTAGCACCTTGAATAGGAGAGGAAGGGAGGAAAAGCATATAGAAACTTCCTTCCCAATCTAGGAGAAAGGCATCCAGAGGACTGAGCCCATCACTGGGGCCTGCAACAAAACAGTGGAAGTTGGTGATTGTCTGGGGCTGCGAAGATCTATCTGAGGGTGCCCCATCTGGCAAAAAATATCCCAGTACTTGGGGATCCAGTGACCATTCGTGATGGCCCTGAGAAATCCTGATGAGAGCATCTGCCAGGACATTGTCCTTCCCTGGGAGGTGAACTGCTATGAGGGAAGTGTTCAGGAATAAGCCAGAGACCATAACTTCATTGCTTCGTGCACAAGGCCAAGACCGAGTGCCCCTTGTTTGTTGATGTACCACATTGTGGTGGTGTTTTCTGTTCTGACTTGTACCACTTTGTTCTGAACAGATGCAGACAACACTTGAAGTGCTAGAAAGACAGCTCTGAGTTCCAGCAAATTGATGTGGAGCAGAGATTCTTGAGGGACCACACTCCCTGAGTGGAGAGGTCGCCCATGTGAGCTCCCATCCCAGAAGGGATGCATCCATAGTGAGGGTCAAGGAATGCGACAGAGGGATGAAGGGACCCCCAGTCTTAAACTGCTCTGATCCTGCCACCACTGAAGGGCCTGGATCAGGGTTCGAGTCACCGGGACCAACTTGGAGAGGGATCTTTCTCTGAGACCAAAAGGCTCTCAAGTGAAACTGAATGTCCCTCATCTGAAATCTTGCTCCTTGCACTACAGCTGTGGAAGCAGCCATGTGCCCTAGGAGCTGTAAGAAGTGCCTTGCTGGTCGAGAGACCTGCAGAGTGAAGGAGGAGGCCAGGGCCACCAGGTTCCTTACCCTCTCTAAGGGTAGGAAGGCTCTGGCCTGCTTTGTGTCCAATTCTGCACCTATGAAGGTGAGTACCTGAACAGGTTCCAGAACTGACTTTGGAAGATTGAGCAAGAAGCCCAGAGAGTGAGCAGCTGCTGGGTAACTTGCAGGTGTGATCTGACCTGTTCTGGAGACTGGCCTACAATGAGCCAGTCGTCTAGATAGGGAAAAACAGCAATCATTTGCCTTCTTAAATGAGCAACTGCTACTGCCAGACATTTTGTGAATACCCTTGGGGCAGAGGAGAGGCCGAAGGGCATTGCTCTGAACTGGTAGTGACCTGAGGGCAGTTCGAATCTGAGGTACTTCGGTGGGAGCTTCTGATTAGAACATGGAAATAGGTATCCTTGAGGTCCAGGGAAGCTAGCCAGTCCCCTGGCCTTAGAGAAGGTAAAATCATTGCCAGAGTCACCATTTTGAACTTTGGTTTCAAAAGGTGCTTGTTCAGATATCTTAGGTCTAAAATGGGCTGCCATTCTCCTGTCTTTTTGGGGTAAGGAATATCTGGAGTACAGACCCTGCCCTGGTGTAGGGGAACCCTTTCTACAGCTCTGAGAGCTAGGAGGGTTGAGACTTCTGTTTCTAAGGTAAAAGTCTCTAGAGGGTTTGCAGGTGGAAAAATCTGGCTCTCATCTTTGGAAATGTTTTGAAGCTGAGAACCAGACCCTGGCTACTACTTCCAGGACCCATTTGTCTGATGTTAGAGACTCCCAGTCCTGGGCGAGTAAGCCAGCCTGCCCCTAGGTAGTGGAGAGAATGCCCTGGGCACCCCATCAGGGTGCCTGGTTTGGCAGGGGCTTTAGTCTGAGGGGTGGGAGCAGACCTCACTTGCACCCTGCCTGCCTCTGCCTCTGAAGAACCCCTCTGATCATAAGCGGAAGAAGCCTGGTTTGGTAAAAGGCCTGTGAAAGGGCTCCACTCTACCCCTGGGGTCTGCTTCTGAGGAGTGGCTTGCCGCCCTTGGCTTGTGCACCCTATAGTTGTTCTGCATTCATCCATTTTCTATGTAATTCTCTGTTTGCTCCCAAACAGAAAATTCCCCACCACAGGAAAATCCATAGCCTTAGACTGGGTATCCTGTGACAAGTTAGTACACCTGAGCCAAGCTAACCTACGTAAAAGGCCACAGATGTAGCCACGACTCTAGAGGATACATCATTAGAATCCACAGCAGCATGGAATTGCACCTTGGAAGCCTCACAATACCATCAGAAGCCACCTGCTCCAGCTCCTTGGCAAGCTGGCAGGGGCCTGTTTAGCCAAAGCCATAACAGTGTCCCATCTAGATTTTTGGTATCTTGCCACATAAGCCATGTAATTTGCTTGTCTGAGTCCCAAGGACGCTGCCATGTATTGTTTTTAGCCATGGCATCAATCTTCCTGGAGTCCTTGTCAGGAGGATGTGAAGCCAGGGAATGTTAGCTTTATCACAGGCTGCAGCCTGAACTACCCCAACATGACTGCAATTCTGTGAAAGAAAGTCTGTATCAGGACTCATAAAGTGTACCTCCTGTCCATCTTTTTGTCAACAGGAGGCACAGAATTAGGGCTTTTAGAATTTTATTGTTTGCTTCCTAAAAGACTTATATAAGGGATAGATAATCTCCTAGACTCTGGGATATCCATCATTTCCACAAAATCAGGTTCCTCCTGCTCATCCACAGCTTCCTCTAATGGGAGCTGAGGTTTCAGCAACCTTTTATAAAACAAAAATGAGAAGGGACTCAGAAAGCATAGGGGAGATTCTAAAGGTCTGTCTGGTAGATGTCCGGTCAATGGGCACATCCAGACTCTCAAAGTCACATTCACACTGTTCATAATCCTCCTCCCCTCCTCTGGTTCATAAAATCTCCAATATCATATTCTTGAACCGGTGGAACCGACCGAACCGACCTCCTACCAGACAGTGGCGGTTCGGACGGAACCAAGAAAGTGACTGTACAATTTGTATAGCTTTTGCTATTTCTACAGCAGTTGATGAAGGAATTTTGGACCCATACCTGCTGATTTTTTAGTTTTTGCTGGAACTGGCTCCTCAGAGCCAGCTTTACGTTGCCGAGGAAGTCTCTCGCCCTGGTCAGAGGGCATTCCCTCCGGTTCGGTTGGCACCGAACCGGCTGGCCATCCGGGTCAGCGGACTTTTGGCCTCTCGTTCCTGAGCCTGCCCACTCTCTTATCCAGGGTGGCTGCAGGAAATTCTTACAAATCTGGCAGTCTGAATTGAGGTGGTCAAACCCAGACAATAAACACATAGTGTGTGGGTCAGCCTTGGCAAAGGCTTCCCACAGACACTACAGTGTTGGAAACCCAGTGGGCCGGGTTTTCTTTGGGCTTCTCAGACATGATGCCAGCCTAACCAACAAACTTGCCCTTTTAACGGCAGTGCCAGGTAAGACACCTTATCGGTTCCCAACCGTGTCACGGTCGTGGAAAACGTAATGAAATCCGTTTTAGAACCGATAAGAACCTGGAACCGTACTCTAAAAGCTTTAAAATGCTTAAACTTTAAAGTTTTAATTCAACCTGATCGATTCGAACCGAACCGATAAACATTTACAAGTTCCACACAGAAATAAAAACTATCTAGTTGTAAACCCCTGCAAATGGGGGTTCCCAAAAGACTTCCAGGAGCTTGCTTGAATGCTCCAAGCCTGAATGGTGTTTGGCATTTAGGCCATTTATCGGTGAGTGTTTTTGGAGCCTCTGGTGCTGTCTCTTTGAGAGCTGTCTGCTTGCAGACATGATTAGTTTGTATGGGGACTGTGTGTTTCTTTGATTGAGTACCACCTAGCTGCTGCCAATTCACTTCATTTTTGCAGTCACTAGGAGTGCAAAGGAACCTATCTGAAAGATGTAACTGTTTGCCAGAAATTATTTAGAGTAATAATGAAATTACAGTTTGTCTAACCTGCTTTTGCAGTCAGAACTGTGTCTGCTAGTTCCCATTCTAGTTTTGAACTGCTGAACTAGGACCAATCAGTGTGGGGTAAGCTAGCCCTAAAATGGTGCCTTGGACGAATCAGAACTTGACTCATAATCTGAGCCAGCCACAAGAGGATTGTATGGGCAGTGACTTGGGAGATGTAGTTTAGACTTCAGTGCCTTTTGGACCAACAGCAGCAGTCTATTGTGAGTGACAGCCAATCCAGTCAAGAACTGGGAGGAACTCAAAGGAAGTGCCCGTTTTGTCGGTTGGAGTTTCAGTTGAGCTTTGGCAGTAAAGAAGGAAGGAGCCCTGTGCTTTTCAGTGTGCAGTTTTAGTCAAAAACGTGTAAGGCCCAGAGTTCTGGTCTGCAGCTTGTGTAACTGCTTGTTAGGACTGAATCCGTCCTGTGAAAAGAATCAAAGGATCTCTGAAGAGTAGAAACCAGGCTCACCCTGTAGAAGACTGAGAAATTGCTGAAAATTGCACTCGGTCTGTCAGGAACTGAATCTGCTGTGTGTCTCCCGGTATTGTGCAGTAATTGCGATCGGATACAGATGCAGCCTGCCTGGTATAGTGCTTTCTTTTATATGGATGTGAAGAGGTTTGTGTACCTCAAGTGAGCCCTGCTGACATTGAAGGACCCTATCTTATTTGGAGGTCGTGAGTACTAATTCAGGGTCGCTCCCTGTTGAATTGCCACATTAAATCCAAATGGAATTACTGTACTGCTGACTGTTTAATTCTCCTTTCTCTGTGTGAAAGGGCCCTACCAGCTGCCACGGTTTGACTAGCCACTAGGGCTTGGGTACCCAGGGACAGTAACTGATAGGGATAGGCCTGTGCACAGAGCCATAGGTAGATTATTAGAGTGATAAGCTAATTAACCTGATTTCCCCTGTCCTTGTTATATCCCCTAAATAAATCAGAGCTGCTTGTTTCAGCAAAGTTATACTGCCTGAGGTATTTGTCTATGTTAAAGTACTGTACTGTGATTGTTGCACTGTATCTCATTTCACAGGAGGTCCCAGTGCCGGAACCAGACCTGGGGTAAGTGTATACTGTGAAGGTAATTCTGATATATTGTGTGGGCCACTAGTGGGAAGAAAGGGGTTGCAGTGTCCCAGAGGGCTGTGACCAAGTTAGTTTAACTATTGCAAACCCTGACCTCTGGGTGGAGGCACCCGCCATTGGATCCAGGCCCCTCAACCTGTTAGTGGCAAATCAGGCAGGGTAGTGCCCTGGGATAGCGCCATCTAGGGGTTATAGTACTTACAATACCACAGACAGAGCTTGAACCGATTGGTTGCGTTAAAAATAATAATACTTGCGGTTGAATTTAACTAGAAAATACTGTTTAAACCGAGACATGAACCGAGCAGTAGGAGAAATCTCCGAGCGACTGTTCAGTGAGGCGGAGTAAAGAATCTGACAGTTTCAGTTTGAAATTATCCAGACAGAGCTTCTCAACCGAGCTCGCGCTTCAACTCCATTCTTAGAATGGTAGTTAACCCTCTCACCTCCGGAGCAGTTCTAATGGTGGGACAAACTGCAATTGTCATAATATAGCAAGACTTCATGTTGTTTGAAAAGCCACAGGTGTGTATAGGTCTTCGGGGGGCCTCATACACACATGTGTCTTTTCCCAGACAAATGCAGAGACTGGTTCAAACCCCACAGACCACTCTAAGAGACCTTGTATTCCTCCTTTCATTCACAGAGTCCTTCTTGGATTCTGTCTCAGCAGTGTTTGGCCCTTAAGCTTTAGGTCAGGGTGGTATTTTGTTTGAACAAACTTGCCCAAATATTCACACACAGACAATTGCAGAAATATGTTTAAGTATAAAAAAACTTTACTGAAAGAAATTATTAGATACTATAACAAGATACAAATTTAGACATTGGCTACATGAAAATAGTAGGCAAATAAAGTTGAGAATATACGGAAACATACACTGTTAGAATCTAGTTCTAAAGTCTCTACTTGTGTTGTTTCTGATGGATGAGAGAGCCCAAAGGCCTTGGCTTAATAAAAAAATCTCCCACTTGGATGACACTCAGATGCAGGTCCAAGGCTTTGCCTCAGCTCTTCGGAGGACTGTGTCTAAGTGTGTCTCACAAAGAACTGTGCCTCTGCAAGACTCCTTATCTGACTTACAGAGACAGATTTTCAGGCTGTCCCTGACTTCTCCTCCTGTGAGTGGCTGGGTGCTGTCATATGGCTGCCAGAGCCAACCAATTCCTTAGGTTTCATTTAAAATCTTAACTGTCTAGTTCTGAGCTGGAGGGGTCTCTTCTTTTCCTCCCCATAAGGTCAGAAGAAAAAAACAAAGAAAAAACACGTTCTGATTTTCCTTGTGACTAAGACATCATGTCCCTGCCACGCTGGGTTTGCTAGTCCCAGGTCCCTTGTTCAGATTCTGTCCCCAGCAACCCATTCAGACCTAAGTGGCTGCCCATTAAGCTGTAATTGCCTGGTCCAGGTGCAGAAGTCTGAAGACAAAGGAACAGCCTTCTGCATCCCTGCATCTCATACGCGTCCCGGCACCAGGCTGTGGCTCTCTGAGCTCAGAATCTTTGTTAACCAAATGGGTCCAGGAACTTCAAGCTTTGCTTAATTTGACAGCTGTTAATTCTTAACACCCTATATTCAGCCCATCCTTGCTACCAAAAGCCTGATACAAATTCAAGAAATATTTCAGAGCAGCTAACAGGGTTTCCTGCCCTAAAACACAAGGTTTTGTATCCTTCCAGTGCCCCATATTTTCTTCCTTACCCATGACCCTTGCAACTTAAACTTGACCACAGAAGCCTTCCTGGTGAAGTAAATAATTAAACATGAAATATGAACACTGCAATAGGACATGGCGTAATCCTGCCACACATAACTGTCAACCTTTTTCACCGAAATGTGTGACAAGATGTGTGACATATGAAACAAAATGCATGACACACCATCAAGCTCAGAACACCATGGCTATCACTGCACTAATGTTCATAACGTTTGCGATAACTAAGCATCATAGATTATTATAAGCTTCTGCTTTAAAGTCGTTGTGGCAAATGAAGATTGTACAATGGCAAGAACATTTCCTGGACTCTGGCCAGTGTGGCTTGTTACAGTGAGGTTATCTGAGCACAACCTCACTGTATTGATTTGTTGGATGATTGTACTCATCTTTCTTAAGAAACAAAGATATATTGCCACACCAAAATCCACTAAAAACATTTTTTAGATTTTTATTTTGTATAACAACGAGCAATTGTATATATGACATGCACTCAGGGTGTGGGTCAGTGCTGGGATAACCTCACTTCTGGGACATTGGACGAACTCAGCCTGCTGCCTCGTGCCCAACCACCCAGGTGTGAGGTTATCTCAGAACGACTCCACACCCTCTTGTGCATTATTACTTAAATATCACCTTCCCCATGTGAGACAAAGAATTTCTGAGAGGTAAATGAGTGAGGTACCTCCTAATGTGACACATTTGAGAGGTATGTTTAGTTGTTATGGATGCTGTGGATACCTCTATAATTTATTTGCAACCTCTACAGTGTCCATTGCATCCCTGCCCAGGAATTCCTAGTAATAGTGTCCCAAGAATTTAATAATATAAGATTTGGTTGCTACAGGAGCTTTACAACCTATGATTCTGGTGAAATGACGCCACTATATGACTGCAAATCTTTAGATCCGTGATTACGAATCTCTGTTTCTCTAATTTTACTTTAGCTAACCTCAAGGCTCTATTCTAGGTCCCATCCTTTCTCTATCTTCCTTAACGATCTCCCTTTGTCTGTTCCTCCTCCCAAATCCACCTCTACGCTGATGACACCATTCTCTATGCCTCTGGCCCTTCAGCCTCAAGGTGACTTCACAGCTGCAAAATTACTTTTCTCACATCTAACAGTGGCTCCAAGCAAATCAACTTAAAGTCAATGCCAAAAACAGTATCCATGACTTTTGGCACCACCCAAAAAGCTATCCAAAATCTCCCTACCCGCCTCCTTTTGCACTCTCAATGGTACAACCCTCGAATCAGTCCAGATCTACAAATACCTAGGCGTCTGGTTGGATAGTCGTCTAAACTTTACCACCCACATTGTATAGATTCATACTAAACTCCACCTAAGCTTGGTGCTTTTTCAGAATTAAAGATGCCCTCTCCCGCAGTCTGCCATACACTTCTCAAAAACCATCTTACCTATCTTTGACTATGCTGATGTCGTATACTGGGTCTGCCTCCTCTACCACCCTTTCTAAGCTTGACTCCTATTCAATGCCTTTTGCCATTTCGCCACTAATGCTGCCCCTAGAACTCACCACTACACCATCTATTTCTCTCTCTCCCCCTCTCCTCGCGACGCCTGCAACACACCTCCACTATCACAGCCAAATACTGGTTTGACTCACTCACCTCCTACCTCCTTCCTTCTATCCCCCACCCTCACCCTTCCTGCCACCTTCGCTCCATGGATCCTTGCATGTTTGCCCTTCCTCATCTAAACTCTGGCCAGACCACGTTCTGTTACCATTCCGCTCACACCTGAAACTCCTTTCCATTTTCACGCTGTTTGCTGCCTCTTTAACCTCGTTAAAGGAGCTCTTTCCCACTATCAGCCTCCCACCTGTTTTTCTGCCAGCCAGGTTAAACACCCTGCCACCTATCATGCTGCTGTTGACTTACTAGCTCCTATTGTCATAGGCCATGCATGTGGCTGTGATGTATGTACCGCATGTAAAGTCTGACTTGTTTACCTAAATTAGTTTCTCCTACTTACCTGTACTCATGTATAACTTGTATGTTGTTTAACTTGCATGATGATCTTGTATGCATTGCTTTTACCTAGGCTACTGTAACATGCCTACAATTTTGAATGCTCTATAATTTGTATGTGTCTTGTGCGTACTTGCTTTTACCTAAAGCTTCTGTAACATGCCTTTAAATTTATACTCTACCTCCTTTGTCCCCCGGTCACACCTGGAAATGAGACTCGGCTCAGTGCGCCTCTTCCGTCACCAACTTTAAATAAATAATAAAATATTTCACTGTGTGTGGTGTGAGACTATGCGGGTCATGCCGTCATTGATTCCATGTCTAGGATGGGGTCCGGCACCATCGCACATGCACCTTCATTGGAAATAAGCGTGTGTCAGCAGTTCCTCTCCAGGCCAGTTGCAGCAAGAGTCCTACAGGGGCAGTCCTGAAACATAAGAATCACATCCCTGAGAGTGCAGAACTCCCACCGACTTTGCTGGCCCCACCTGTGAATAACCTGCTTTATGATCAGCAACTTGAAGGTAACTCAATGAGTGCAGGGACTCTGTCCACTGAGATGAATTCAATCACAGCCACTGCAGCAAATTCTAAACACAACCATCCTACTGTCAGGAGGGACAATGGAAGCGAGACTGGCTGGGGCACATTGAGTAGCTGGCTGCCCAGAGTCCCACGGATTAGGAAGTACTAGAACAAGAGTTTGTGCTGAATGCAATGGATTGGTTATGCATATATATTTTTGTGGAGGAGAATTATAAAAACAAAAGTTAAGGGAAACACTTTAGTAGAATACATAGTTACAAAGTTTTGAAATTTAAATGGCAGCTAAGATAAGGTGAAAACAAAATTCTATTCGCTGCCAGGACTGTTCTTATAGTTCACCCTAGATAAACAAGATTTGGGGCATATTACTGAAAAGGAAAATGTCCCGTTCTGTACTAAGCTGAGCACAGAATGGTGCTTTCCCATTTACAGAGATATTAGATCAAAGTAGGCAATAGGGTCGGGAGCAAGAAAATAGCATAGCAGGGGAGAGGAAGCAACTGCATTGGATTGAATGGAGAAGAGGCGGGAGATGTGCTTCAACTCCAATTGGTGAAAGGAGACAGCATGGTGCATCCACAGTCATACGCTCAAAGCTCCCAAGGGAGGATGGGAGCCTTCCTTCCTCTATTTTTTTTGGGTGGTATGAGGGCCCTGAAAAGGAACCTCTGTGGTGAGCTAGCCAACTTCCCGTCATATTTGCAAATATATTTCTGTCATATTTTTTATGTATGTTAAATGCCACAAGAAAATGCCCAGTGTTACTGAAAGGTCATAGGAAGAGAAAAAGGTCTTGCAAAATAGGTGACATTCCTATATGACCCAGAAAAACAGCTACTAGCCAGGAAGCTGAAAATTACATTTTCAAAGGATGAAACATAGAATTTGATGGCAGATAAGGACTGCTTGGCTCACCTAGTCTGCCCATTTCCTACTTAACGGATAAGCTGCAGATCCTAGTTAACCAACAACCTACTTCCTCCTACCCCTGCCAGAATTGCCTTATGTCTGTCCCATGCATTCCTGAATTCCCCATTTTTGACTCTACGACCTCTCAGGAAGGCCGCTCCATGCATTTACAACCCTCTGTGAAGAAATACTCTCACATTACCTCTGAGCCGTCCCCTTTATCTTCAAATTGTGCCCTTTGATCTTGCACATCTCTTTTCTGAAAGATGCTGCCCTCTTGGACTTTGTAGATTCCTTGAGGTGTTTGAAAGTTTCTATCATGTCTTTCCTCTCCTCCCTCCTTTCCTCGAGGCTGTACATCTTAAGCTCCTTTAGTCCTTCTTCATATGTTTTCTGGTGCAGACCCTGCACCATTTTGGCTGCCCTCCTCTGGACAGCCTCAACCCTGTTTATGTCTTTGCAGAGATGGGGTCTCCAGAGCTGTACACAGTACTCAGATGTGGTCTTACCAACTGTCTGTACAGAGGGCCAACAACTTCTTGTTTTCTACTGGTGATGCCTCTCCCTCTGCATCCCAGTATCCCCAGCCCTTCTTACTGCCTTCTCACATTGCTGGCCCACCTTTAGGTCATCTGGTATGACTACCTCAGATCCTTCCATTTTTGTTGTTGTCAGTATCTCACCCCCACTGTGTACTCTCCCTGGTTTTTGTTTCCCAGGTGCATTACTTTGCACTTCTTTGCACTGAATCTAAGCTGCCATACATTTGACCATTCCTCCAACCTTGCCAGGTCCCTTTTATCCTTTCTACCCCACCTTGCATATCAACCCTGTTGCAGATCTTTGTGTCATCTGCAAAGAGACGTACTTTCCTTCCAGTCCCTCTGCAATGTCACTTATAAAGACATTAAAGGACCGCCCCAGCACTGAACCCTGCGGTACCCCACCAGTAACCTCCTTTCTTCACTGTGGACTCATTTAATTACCTGCTGTGTCCTGCTGTCCGGCCAGTGTTCTACCAGGCTACCACCCTGGGACCCACTCCCAGGATGGCTAATTTGTTTATTAATCTTTGTGCAGGACTGTGTCAAATGTCTTGTAAAGTCTAGGTAGGCCATGTCCACAGCCCCTCCCTGGTCTACTACTTTGGTCACCCAGTCAAAGAAATCAATTAGATTTGTCTGACATGACCTTCCTGCTGTGAATCCATGCTGCCTCTAGGTCCTGTGCCCCACTGGCCTCTAGGTACTCAACAATTCTTTCTTTAGAAGTGATTTCATCATTTTCCCTACCACTGAGGTCAAACTGTCAGGTCTGTAGTTTCCTGCCTCTGTCTTGCTCCCATTTTGTGAAGGGAATCACATCCGCCCTCCTCCAATCCTCAGGTACCACACCATCCTCCGATGATTTAGTAAAAAGGGTGGTCAGTGGTGTTACTATTCCCTGGTTAGCTAATTGTGTAATAAAATCTCAGGATGAGAAAAGCTATCTCCCCTGTCATAAACCCTTAAGACCAAAAGGAGAAATGGTTTCAGGCAGGAGGTGTCAGCAAGGTATCTTGGCGCTTAAGACAAAAGAAGGCGAAGCCCATCGTGATTGTCTCCCACTATTCAGTGGTTACTGTGTTATAATAACTGGTCAGGAATTTCTCTCAGTGTACTGACCAGGTTGATATTCCCTGTTATGACATTCCGAGCCATGCCAATCAAACAATGCTGCTGCCTCACTGGCCAACATTCCATGTGTGCGGGTCAAACAGTCTCACAAAAACTAGGCTGGGAAAAATTGCTGGCCCGTTATTATAAAATAAAAGATGGGAGGGTGTGCATATGAGAATTTAACGCACACCTCATTGTGGGATGTCTGATAAATCCCTCGGGCTTTTGCCCTTGGGGTTTATGTAGCATCTCAAAACTTGGGTGTGCATTAAATTCTCATATCACACCCTTCCCATTCATTATTCTATATTTAATATATGGATTGTTGAAATAATAGGGTTGAAAACATACACAATAATCCTCATAATAGCATTGTCCTGAAGTGATAATAACATTCTTGGCAGCTGATAATACTATCGTTTGAGTTCGTAATAGTATTGTTTGAGCTCTGAATGATAGTATTATCATAAAATGGAACAGTGCAAGTGCAAGCTCTCCCACAGCATGTTATGTTGTCAGTGTCAATCAAACAGTATCGTCTGAAAACGTACCTCATGATTGGCCACTTTCTCTTTCTGGGCAGGCGGAACATTTTGAATAACATGGCGGCCATCTCTCGCTTAGTGAGACAAAATCGGCACTGAGATATTTCTTTTTTATTTTAATTCTTACAAAATTGGAACTATCCAGTTAATCCTGCTTTCTGGGGAAAAGAAAGAAAAGGTAAGTCTGCCTACCAAAAAGCTTTTCTTCTTGATAGAGGAGCCAGTGCCTGGCCGTGGGATTGGTTAGAAGAGAAAGACAGTGCAGTAGCTGAGAGGAGTAAACAGTGTGGCAGTTGGCCAGAACAGAGTCTTCCCACAGCAGCCAACCACCTCTTACAAAAGAAACTGGATCCATATATTAATGAAATAACAAATACCTAAATTATTGTATTGACGGTAATCTCATCTAGAGGTTTTGGGGACTTTGGGAACCTCGAGAGCGAAGTCCCCAAAACCTCTCATGGAGATTACTGCCTGGTAATACACACTTAGGTATCTACAGTATTATTCTATTTGTTCTGGACTGAATAATAAATTTATTAAGTTCCTTTAAAAGAATCTAATGACTGAAGGTTAATTAGGGATGCAGGTAAAGAGTTCCATGCATGGCTGATCTTATGGTGAAGAACTGCAATCTTTTGGTTTGACAAAGTGTATCACAATTTGCTTACTATGGGACCTCAAAGTAAGTATTTCTTTGTTGAACTGAATTCTCATATCATTCATTAGTTCGTTTTGAGAACCTTGTAGAGAAATAAGAGATCTCCTCTCAGTCTTCCTTCCTCAAGACTGAATAACCCTAATTTAATTAACCTGTCACTGTATTTCATATGTTTGCATCCCCAGATCATTTTTGTAATCCTTCTCTGGGGTCTTTCCAGGAGTTTTATGTCCTTTTCAGGTATGGGCACTAGCAGAAAAAATTGCTCACCTTAATAATTGTGTTTCTTCTAATGGAGTCTTGCTGTATTGGACATAAGCAGTTTGCCCCAGCACTTGAACTGCTCCAGAGAGGAAAGAGTTAATTTCTATGCAAAGCATACAACGTTGAGCTCGAGCTCAGATTTCAAACCTCTGTCTATGGTGCCTCAGAGTGTAACCATCAGATTCTTACGAGCAAACTAACTAACTACACTTCCAGTGTGGAAATTGTAAAATATATAAGCCAACATGCAACAACTTGGGTCATAAAGACTCAAGTCGAGAACCCAAGAGAAAAAACAGGCAGTAACAAGATATATAAATCTAAGTTAAAACTTAACAGCAACAACAACCACCCACCCTGAAGGGGAGGGTGCAATGCACACCCTGAGGTGCAACATTGCACCTGCCAGCTCACATCCCAAATACCAGGTTCTGAGAGGGGAGGCGGGGAGGTCAGAATACAGCAAGACTCCATTAGAAGAAACACAATTACTAAGGTGAATAATTTTGTTCTTCAAACAACATGAAGTCTGCTGTATTCTGACATATGCAGACTACTGCCAGTACCTCCATGGAGGAGGGTACCAACCTATTTTGGGAACAGGCTCTGCAATACTGTTGTAGGCAAACCTAGCATCACTCCTAGCCTGGATATCCAGAGAGTAATGCTTGGTGAAAGTATGGACTGTTTTCCAGGTGGCTGCTTTGCAGATTTCTAACAGGTATATCTCTGGCAGCAGCCAGAGAGTGGCTGTACCCCTAGTTGAGTGAGCCCTCAGGCGTGAGGGAGGTGTTTTGCCTAGCTTGCATAGCAGAATTATATACAAGAGACAATCCACCTGGGAATAGTTCTCTTAGTAGCAGGTGTGACATATAGACAGCTCAGTTACGATAATCTATGCTTTTGTAATATAAAAAATGTAGTGTGATTGTCTGTCATGAGAAATGCTGTGCCTGGATAACTCCCCAGGTATCAGTTCAAAAGACAGGATATATGTTAAACAGCAGATCTCTGTGATAAGATTAACTTGCAAAAACTCGCATTTTATAGTCTTATTTAGGATCTGGGTTGTTTGATGCTAAGACCTGAAATATCCATTTTATGACGCCCTCAGAAGGTCAGTTAATTGTACCTGGTGTCATAAGGGACGCCCTTTGATGTGTTTGAGAACGGAGACTGCTCATAGATCAAAGGAGACTGAGAAAATCACAGTCTCAATTAAGAGTGTCATCATTTGGACAGAATTCAATACCTTGGTGGGACTTCCTGTTTTGTATACATATATTTTTTTTATGTATCGTGAAAGGGAGGAGCTAGCTGATGACATCATGAAGAGGGTTGAAACACAGCATTTTTAAACTGTAGTCTGTATTCCATTTAGAACACACACGTTTGGACTCTGAAAAAGCAACATCAGGCACTGTTAGAACGTATACATGAGAAAAACAATTCTAAGTGTACTGTGGTAGGAGATTTTGTTTGCACTTTAAACCTGTTTTTTAAGTGAATTGTATGTTTTGTGATATATGGTTCTTTACATTTTACATTTGTGTCTATTTTTAGACTTAGAATAGGAAATATTCAGTGTACATACATTTTCACTACATTCACTGAAATGCTCAGAAGCTGAAAATAAAATTATGCTAATTAGCACTTTTCCATTAAGGTGAATGGAAGACATTAAGTTTAGAGTGAAAATAAATTTACACAAATATGGCCACTTTGTGGCTTAGCGCTAAATATAATTGACATTCTTTTCCTATTCTACAGTAAACATCTCATTTTAGAGACTACTTGGTGTGCCTTTGAAATTCTTTATTTGACAAGTGAAGCATACTGTATATGGTTAAAGTTGACACTGTGCAAAGCTATTGGTAATACCAAACTGGGAAAGGTAAGAGTTTTATTTATTTGTTTATTTCATAAAATCAGATTTACAACCTTTGAGTCAGAGACTGCTTACAAAGGTACCTCGTTGCAGGAGGGTGACAAACAAAATGTGTGGTGAGACATTGGTAACAATACAGGTGAGATAAAGTGTAAACAATAAAGCAAACACAAGATGCACTAACTTATACAAGGGTTATTCATATCCTGTGACAGGGATCAGTGCTTAGTAAGCTGGGATGTTCAGGGTACTCTGGGAGGTACCATTAGGGACAAGTACAGCTCCGATTATCAACAAGGTATTTGCGTAGGGCTATTTTGAACGGGACAATTCTGGGGATGTTTGTGGATGCGCAGGGAGTGAAGTTATACCAGGCAGGTGCTCTATGGTGAAAGAATCTTTGGCAGAGTGAGGTCCTGGCTCTAGGTTCCTGGAAGGTGGCTTTGGTGGCATTACGGGTGAGTGCCAGGCGGGAGGCCTGTTGCAAGGGTGTACTGACCCCTGGAGGCATGCAGCCCAGATAGAGCCTTTTTGCCAGTAAGCAGGTGTGATATTGCAGCCGTTCATCAAAGGTGAGTATGTTAGAGGCAGAATAGAGCAGGCATGTATGAGTTCTGCTATAGGCACCGGTCAGGAGCCTGCAGGATTTGTTGATAGAGGTCTGGACTTTAGTGAGGGCAGTAGGGTCGGCAGCTGCATAGGTAGGGAGTCCATAGTCTGCCAAGGACAAAATGGACGAGGTGATGGCAAGTTTTAGGGCGAACTCAGGAAGGCAGTCTTTTGTGGCGATACAGGAGACCAATCCGGGAGTTCATGGCCATGACAGAGCGCTAAGATGGGTATGGAAGGTAAATGCCGAGTGAATGTGATGCCCAGATACTTGTAGGTTGATACCTGTTCAAGGGGTGGAGTGTGCTGGGGTGATGTGAAGGGAGCATCACTGGAGTTATTTTGGCAGTGTGCAAAAGCATAGATTTCATTTTTTCAGGTTTAGGACTAGGCAGTGGTTGAGGAACCATTTTCTGCTTGGCTGAAGGTGAGTTGCAGGGTGCTTTGAAGCGAGAGGGTCGGTGTGTGAGGCGATGAGGACAGTGTCATCAGCGTATAGAAGCATTTCCTTGTTTCGCAGGAGCTAGGAGGGTGTTTAGGAAGAGGCTGAAAAGGGTAGGTCCAAGGATGGAGCCTTGGGGACCCCGGAGTGTACTGGTAGGTTGGTTGACAGGGTCCCATTCAATTTGACTCTTTGGGATCTATTCTAGAGGTAGCTGGAGAACCAATTCAGGGGCATGGTGAGAATCCCAGTTGGCTAAGGAGTCTAGCATTAGTGGGTGACACACAGTATCAAAGGCCTTAGATAGGTCGATGAACACTGCACCAGCAATTTTCCCAGCATCAAGTGCAGTGTGTATTTGTGGAGAACTCCAAAAGGGCTGTGGAGGTGCTGTGACCCGGGCGGAAACCATGTTGCTCTGGGCATAGTATGTTGTATTTAGATAGGTAGTCCATGAGTTGCATGGATACTATCTTCTCAGGGCTTCTGTGGGGGAGATGGAGATGGGCCTGTAGTTGTTTGGTAATGTTGGTCTCGGTCTTATGGAGGGGTGATTTCAGCCTATTTCCATACACTTGGGAATTGCCAAGGCATAGGGATCGGTTGAGGAGATCCAGGGGCTAGCATGACATCCAGTGTGAGGCGGAGTATCCTGGAGTCAAGGGGTTGTGGAAGGAGAGGGCTTTTAAGAGAAAAGGTTTGGTGTCATGGGTGAGATGGTCCTGAAGTGGAAAGGCAGATGAGGTAGGGGTGATTTGATGGGAGGATGGGGTCAAATAAATGGGCAGGAAGAACCGCACTTAGGTCAGAGAAAGTTGTGTTTAGGCAGTCTGCAATGCATGTTTGGTCTGTACTAACAGTGCCATTGATAATGATCTTGGGCGGGTATTCCCATTAAGTTATTTTATGTTATCCCAGAAGGCTCGGCAGACCCCAGGATGAGGTCAGGGCTGTCTGGTAGTAGCTGGCTTTGCTTGTTTAATGGCCCAGGTGCACTGGTTACGGGCTGGTTTATAGGCTTGCCTATCCTCTGTCCTGCCGACTCAACCCGCAATGTGCCATAAGTTGTCCCTATGTTTTAGTTGCTGGATCAATCGAAGGAACCAGGCAGCACTCTGCTCTTTGGATGAGATTTGGTGATAGGGGCAATATGTCACAGGCCTGCTGAAGGCTCTGATGAGGTAGGCTAAGGCAGTATCTATGTCTATTGCAAGGGTGATTGGGACCAGTCGAGCTGGGCAAGGTGTCACAGAGAGAGCACTAGTACCCTTCCATAATTCTGTTCTTTGTATGGCTGAAGCCTACTGCAGTAGCATATGTGTGTGTGACCATGCTATTCTTTTTCTTTCTGTTCTATCCTCGCGCCTTATATCAGACTGGCCACCTGGAATGGGACATCTCCTTTCTTGCTAAATCTTTCACCGTCTTTCTGCAGATGTGGAACTGTGGTGCTCGACCCCCCAAAGCAACAAACCATAAATAAAGACAAAGAACCTCTGTGTAAACACTGAGGCAAGGGTTACCCAAAGGGCATTTGGCTGGGAAGCCAAGTTTCAAGAAAATACAAAATCACACATGCCCCCACAATGCAAAGCATCATGGGCTGCATATGCAATCACCACAGAATGTTATGCTGGTCCAACTTTAAGCAGAATTGCATGGTGCCGAAAGGCCCTCTCACAGTTTGCAAAGGTGCTAACAGAAGACATAGACACGTGTCATTCTACCAGGACTCATCAGTATGCCTCGCCTGTTTGAGCGATCAGTGGAATGGACCAGCTACCCCAAGGCAGTATGCCTGGGATATATTGTGGTGAACCCATTAAAATAAAAAACTATTTAAAGACAGAGAACCTCTGTGTAAACACTGAGGCAAGGGTTACCTGAAGGGCATTTGGCTGGAAGCCAAGTTTCAAGAAAATACAAAATCACACATGCCCCCACAATGCAAAGCATCATGGGCTGCATATGCAAATCACCACAGAATGTTATGCTGGTCCAACTTTAAGCAGAATTGCATGGTGCCGAAGGCCTCTCACACAGTTTGCAAAGGGTGCTAACAGAAGACATAGACACGTAGTTCATCCTACCAGGACTCATCAGTATGCCTCGCCTGTTTGAGACGCCAGTGGAATGGACCAGCTACCCCAAGGCAGTATGCCTGGGATATATTGTGGTGAACCCATTAAAATAAAAAACTATTTAAAGACAGAGAACCTCTGTGTAAACACTGAGGCAAGGAGGTTTTCCCAGAAGGGCATTTGGCTGGGAAGCCAAGTTTAAGAAAATACAAATCACATGCCCCCACAATGCAAAGCATCATGGGCTGCATATGCAAATCACCACAGAGCGTTATGCTGGTCCTTTAAGCAGAATTGCATAGTCGAAGGCCCTCTCACACAGTTTGCAAAGGGTGCTAGCAAACTGTGTGAGAGGGCCTTCGGCACCATGCAATTCTGCTTAAAGTTGGACCAGCATAACATTCTGTGGTGATCTGCATATGCAGCCTATGATGCTTTGCATTGTGGGGGCATGTGTGATTTTGTTTTTCTTGAAACCATAAATAATGCTGGTGCAGCAGTCTGCAGCCTTAAAACATTTATTTATTGAGGCACAGGAATGTCTGCTGCTATTTTGTTTTTGTTTTTCCTGTTTGTTTATATTCCTTCTTGTTTCTATAAAGAAAAAAGGTGTAAGATGTAGTGCACTAACAGTTTAGTAACAGACTAGGCTGGTTGTCCAATCCAAAAGGTTTTGCTGCTAGTCCAGTGCTTTCATAGCAATGCTAATAAACAAACAAATGCAGCATTAAGTATTTTCTTTAATAATGTAAATTAATATATTGTGACTGAGGTTGAGTGAGCCATGTAACAACTGCTGTGTGCACTACTTGCTAGTCTTGCCCTGCCCTTTTACTAGTTCAAGTTAGACATTCAGACAACAATTGTAAACAGAAGTTTAAACATGTTGAGAAAATGTGTAAGTGTCCTGCCTTAGTAACAAGTGTTTGGTCTCACTTCTAATACATGAAGTAAGCAGTTCTTACCCAAATAATGAGAAATCCAAGCTTGGTAACAGAGGTGGTCTGTTTGAGACCTGTTCAGATCCTCGCTATGAGCCAGACTGCCCTCTCCACTCCATTTTATGCTGTATGTAAGTGGAGGGAGGAGCTAGTCCAGAGACAATGATGTTAAAATTGTTCAGGCTCGCTTCTTTTGATTCTAGGAATATGTTAGATGTATAAATATGTAAGGTAATGTATGCACACTTTTAGTAGTTGTGCCCTAACAACCCGTGCCCAGACTAAACAGGAACAACGATGGGCACAACTATTTCCATTCGATGATGAGGTGTATGGGGAGCCTGGCAAAACATCAAGTCTCGATTAGAAAGGAAGAAAGCAAATTATAAATGGACTCAGAGACACACTAAAACTGTGAATGTGACGAATGATAGTGATGTATTGTCTGATATTAAAACTGATGGGTTTTGTGAAGAACAAAAGAATGATAGTTCCCTGACACCATTTATGCAGTTGGTAGGGTACCAGTGAAAGGAAATGAACCATCCTATGTCATGAAAGATGACTTGTTATATAGAAGATGCATACACCCCACCATGGGTGAGCAAATAGACCAATTAGTAGTGCCCAGTAAGTATAGAGAGAAACTACTGCATCTGGCACATGAAATTCCATTAGCGGTCATTTGGGTAGGGACCGCATTTTGCAGAGGCTACTATTAAGATTCTAATGGGCAGGTATAATGATCAAGTAGCTGACAACCGTCGGAGTTGCCCAGATTGTCAGAAAGTGGCTCCTGTGACACGAAAAGATATGGTCCCCTCCCACCATTGCCCCTTATTACATCCCTTTAGCCGCATCGCCATGGATGTGGTAGGACCTTACCGAAAACTCAAAAGTAAACAGGTTCATATTGGTAATATGTGATTATTGCACAAAATATCCTGAGGCTAGCCCTCCGAACTGTGACAGCTGGAGAAAGTTGCAGATGAGTTAATCAAGCTATTCAGTCGGGTCGGGATACCCAGGAAATACTGACAGACAGAGGGAGCAACTTCTGTTCTAGGATGTTAGCCTGGCTGTATGAGACATTAGGAGTGGAGGCCATACATACCACACCCTATCATCTCAGACAGATGGTCTGGTTGAGCGACTCAATCAGACCCTGAAAAGAATGCTGAAGAAATATGTAGAGGATGAAGGAAAAGGTGGGATGTATACCTACCTCCTTTTATTTGCATACAGGAGGTACCACAAGCCTCCACAGGATTTGCCCCTTCTAATTATTATATGGAAGAAATCCAAGGGGTCCCTGGATATTGTAAGGGAACAATGGGAGGAGAGAACAAAGAGAACCCAAGTACCACCCTTGATTACCTGATAGCTTTGGTGCAAAGTTGCTGAAGTTTACCCAGATGGCACATCACCATAATTTGCACCAACAAAGTGTATAATGACCAAGGAGTAGGTACCAAATCATTCCAAGAGGGGATAAGGTTCTACTGTTACTTCCTTCTACTACGGAGAAGCTTATGATGAAGTGGCAAGGTCCCTATACCATCTTGAGGCAAACAGGTCCTATTACCTACGAGCTCGACTTACCTGATAGAAAGCAGAGGAAAGGTATATATCATATAAACCTTCTAAAGAAATGGGTGGAAAGACCAAACCCCGGTATTTTATTTGCCCTGAGACTCACACCAGTGAAATGGAGGTAGCCTATGACAGGCTAGAAAGCAAAGGAGAAGTGAGTGATCTAACCATTACCGCCACTCTGACTGAACAACAGAGATCAGAGCTGTACCTCTTCTTGCTAAGTATTCACAGTCCTTTACCTCTAGGCCTGGGTTAGTACATATCATTAGGCACCATATAGAGGTCACTACCAATAGCCCTATCAGGCAGAAACCTTATCGCCTACCAGAGAAAGTGAGGGGAGGTAATAAAGGAAGTAAGAAAATGCAAGAGCTTGGGGTGCTAGAACCCTCTGGTAGTGAGTGGGCATTCCCAATTGTAGTGGTGGAGAAAAGGAAGGCGATACGCCTCTGTCTTGATTTTAGATGCCTAAATTCTATCTCCAAATTTGATGCCTACCCCATGCCTAGGATCGATGACATTATGGACAGACTGGGCAATGCAAGATACATCACCACATTCGATCTTACAAAGGAGTATTGGCAGATCCTTTGGATGAGGCCTCTAAAGAGAAGACAGCATTCAGCACTCCCATAGGGCTGTATCATTTGTTACCATGCCCTTGGCTACATGGTGCCCCAGCCACATTTCAGCACCTAATGGATCATACTTTACATCAACATGAATCCTGTTGCGCTGCTTATTTAGATGATGTGGCGTGTACAGTCCACATGGGAGGCCCATTTACAACATCTCACTGCTGTTCTAGACTCTCTGACAAAAGTGGGTTTGATAATCAATCCATCCAAATGCAGTATAGCAATGCAGGAAACCAAATATCTTGGCTTCATTATAGGTAATGGGCAAGTCAAACCAGAAATCGAAAAGGTTGATGCAGTGACACAATGCCCTAGACCCCTGACTAAGAAACATGTTGGGTCATTTCTGGGGTTACGGTATTACTATAGGTTTTTCCCAACTTTGCCACAATAGCCACCCCTAACCAATCTTACAAAGAAACACTGTCCCACTAATGTAAAATGGACCCTGATCAGAGAAGGCCTTCTGTACCATAAAGGCATACTTGTGTGCAGCCCCTGTACTGAGAAGTCCTGATTTTACTCAGCCTTTATGGTACAGACAGATGCTTCAGACTCAGGGATAGGAGCTGTTTTGTCCCAGATGGTAAATGGAGAAGAACATCCCATCATCTATTTAAGCTGAAAACTGCATGAAAGAGAAACACGTTATTCGCTATAGAAAAGAATGCATTACCATCAAGTGGGCCATCAAGCCTTAAATTCTATTTATGGGGAGCAGAGTTTGAAGTATTAACAGACCACAACCCACTCTGCTGGCTCCATGTAATGAAAGATAAGAACCCCAGAATAATGCAGTGGTATTTGGCCTTACAGCCATATAAATTCACTGTACACCACCGACCTGGTACCGCAAATAAGAATGCAGATTTCATGTCCCGTTATGGGGCACATCAATGTGCACAGTCAGACCTCGGGAAACGCAAGTGAAGTGAAAGGTTCAGTATAGCCTTTCATTTGTTGTTTATTTTGTTTCAAAGGGTTCCCGAGGTGGAGCTTTGGGAGTGGTGGGTTAAGCTCCATCTCTCCCTCCTTGAGAGAGAGATCTGACAATTGTGCATACGTTTCACCAAAACTGGAAACTATAAAGGATTAGTACACTAAGGGTATAGTTTCTCAAGTGGGGAGGAGTGTGAGAGAGCACTAGTACCTTCCATAATTCTGCTCTCTTTGTATGTATGAAGCCTACTGCAGTAGCATATGTGTGTGTGACCATGCTATTCTTTTTCTTTCTGTTCTATCCCTCGCTCCTTATTTCAGACTGGCCACCTGAATGGGACGCCTCCTTTCTTGCTAAATCCTTCACCGCCTTTCTGCAGATGCGGAACTGTGGTGCTCGACCCCCCCAAGCAACAAACCATAAATAATGCTGGTGCAGCAGTCTGCAGCTTTAAACATTTATTTATTGAGGCACAGGAATGTCTGCTGCTATTTTGTTTTTGTTTTTCCTGTTTGTTTATATTCCTTCTTGTTTCTATAAAGAAAAAAGGTGTAAGATGTAGTGCACTAACAGTTTAGTAACAGACTAGGTTGGTTGTCCAATCCAAAAAGGTTTTGCTGCTAAGTCCAGTGCTTTTCATAGCAATGCTAATAAACAAACAAATGCAGCATTAAGTATTTTCTTTAATAATGTAAATTAATATATTGTGACTGAGGCTGAGTGAGCCATGTAACAACTGCTGTGTGCACTACTTGCTAGTCTTGCCCTGCCCTTTTACTAGTTCAAGTTAGACATTCAGACAACAATTGTAAACAGAAGTTCAAACATGTTGAGCAAATGTGTAAAAGTGTCCTGCCTTGTAACAAGTGTTTGGTCTCACTTGTAATACATGAAGTAAGCAGTTCTACCCAAATAATGAGAAATCCAAGCTTGGTAACAGAGGTGGGTCTGTTTGAGACCTGTTCAGATCCCTGCTATGTTCTGCTAGGAGCTAGCCGGCCCTCCACTCCATTTTATGCCGTGTAAGTGGAGGGAGGAGCTAGTCCAGAGATAATGATGTTAAAATTGTTCGGGCTTGCTTTTGAGTCTAGGAATATGTTAGATGTATAAATATGTAAGGTAATGTGTACATTTTTGACCTAACAAAAGAAAGGTATATTTAAAAAATATGTTTAGGGTTTAAAAGGGCAGAGTCTGATGTGGTCACCTGATGGGTTCCTAGTATAAAAGGGAACTCATCCTGTGGAACATTCAGATTTCATTGGAGGATCAGTAGGTGCTGGTCCAAAGCATTAGTCTGCACCTCTTCAGACTAAGACCCTCTTTGAATCCAGGATGGCTCATTGCTGGAATAGTCCTTGGAAGACTGGAGTATTGTTTTGTTTTTTGTATCTTTTGTATGTCTTTTGACGTTGCAAAGTTCACAAGTTTTATTTGGTTATTTACTTGTCTCTACTTAATAAAAGATTTGGCTTGGTAACATTAAGCCTTGACATCTTACTGTGGTCTCACTGTCCATCATTGTACCCACACCCTTTGACAGCCGCTTAAGATTGTCAAGGCCCTAGGGCGAAAACGCGACAGGGGTGGTATTATACTCAGGACTGAGTGTGGGGAAGACCAAAACATAGAACAGGTGTGGTCACTGAGGAGTCTGCTGGGGCGTTAACAGACTTTATTTTGTGTGGTCGGTTAGAGAGTACTATGTCTAAGAGGAGCTGGTCCCTCTTGGTTGAGTTTAGTGGGCTGGGTGACCAATTGTGATGGGTCAGGGCTGCAAAGTCATCCTTAATGTTTCCTGAGGTGGGGCTGAGCCAGTTGGTGTTAAGGTCTCCTAGAATAAGCTGTTCAGCCTTGTGTGGCAGGGTGGAGAGATAGTCTGTGAGGGGTGGATAGCTAGGCTTTGCGTTCGTGGAGGGCGTAAGTGGTAGTCAGGTAACCACGACTGCGGGTGGAGTAATTTTCAGGATGATGGCTTGTGCCCCATGGCCGTTTCTCTCAGGGGTTGGTAAAGCATGACCAGGATGGAGTCACGAGGTAGATGGCACAACCACCTCCACGCTTACCCACCAAATCTGCCCTGAACAGAGTAAAACCAGGGAGGGAGACAGCTGAGTCTGGGGTAGATTGGGAGAGCCAGGTTTCTACTATCGTAAGAATGTCGGGTGTGCTGTGTACCCAGCATTGAGTGCTGGGTTTTCTTAAGAAGACTGCATATATTCATAAATGCAATGAGGAGACCATTACCAGGGTAGGTGGTGGTATTGTAGTGATGCCCGCCCAGGGTTAGGTGGACATTCCCGGAGAGCATGAGGAGTAGGGTAATAAGACGAGGGGAAACCGGTTGTTGTGGAAAAGACGCTATGGAGATGCCATGATCTCAGGGGTAGTGCAGGGATGGGGAGTGAGATGAGGGCAGGTATAGCTAGTGAAGGGGGACCATTGATTACAGTGTTCAGGGACAGGGGGGTGGGCATTGGCGGTGGGTGGGAGAGACAGTGGGGTGGTCCAGCGTGCGAGGTAGATTAGTGGGAGAGACAATGATGGTTGGGCTCTGAAAAGGGTCAGTCTGTCTGAAGGGGCTGGATTCAGGCAGGGTACATTTATAGGCGAGCTGTAGGATCCACAGCGGTGGGTGGTATAGTATCAAGAGGAGTGATGCAATTGTCCAGAGTATGATCACAGTCATGTTTGTGTGTGGAATTTGTGCAGGGAGAATAGAGTTTGAATGCAGGGTCCCCTTAGTGTTGATGAAATATAACCTGCAGATGGAAAAGTGGGCTGATTGGTTCTGGCACCTCACGTGACTACTAGTATAAAAGAGAGTGCCGACCAAGGGTGGTGGTGGGGAGCCAGCGACAGCGCCAGCGGGCCAACAAAGCTCCAAGACAAGCAACGCCACGCCTTCTTCAGGCAGCCACGCCGCTACTCTTGAGGCGTGCTGAGAAGGTACCATGCAGTCCGGGGTGGGGCGATCCTTCTATCGAGGTCCTGGGAGGCAGGCTCTCCAGCCCTCACGACCCTCAGTGGTCTTGATGTTTTGTCTCTGGAGCCCTATGCAGTCCAGGGGTGGGGCGATCCCTTTATTGAGGTCCTGGGAGGCAGGCTCTCCAGCCCTCACGACCCTCAGTGGTCTCGTGTTTCATCTCTGGAGCCCCTATGCAGTCCGGGAGGTGGGGCAATCCTCTCATCGAGGTCCTGGGAGGCAGGCTCTCAGCCCTCGCGACCCTCAGTGGTCTCGATGTTTCATCTCTGGAGCTCCTTTGCAGTCCGGGTGGGGCGATCCCTCCATCGAGGTCCTGGGAAGGGCAGGCTCTCCAGCCCTCATGACCCTCAGTGGTCTCGATGTTTCGTCTCTGAGCCCCTATGCAGTCTGGGGTGGGCGATCCTCCATCGAGGTCCTGGGAAGGCAGGTTCTCCAGCCCTCGACCCTCAGTGGTCTCGATGTTTCGCCTTCACAGAGTTTTATGATTCATTTTGTACACCTGTTTAGGTGCCTGTAGGTGAAAGATATCTGGCTCCCAAGAGCAGAATTATCTGAGCCTGTACATTGGGTACGCTTAGCAAAGGTTCACAGTTTGAATCCTCCAGAACTTGAGACCAAGTTTGATTCGAACCTACAAAACAGACAGGAGGGTTAACCTGTTAACTGTTCACAATACTGCGCCGGAGGTTGGCACTGTGGGAGCAGAGGACCTGACCTGCTGAGTGGGGTTGTGATAGCAGGCCTACCTTTCCCCACTTCACCATAAGTGAGAAACAACTGAAGACAGTCATTCCTATGTGCCTTAGTATGCTCAATGTAGTAGCTAAGTGCTCTCTTAACATCCAAACTATGTAATCTTCTTTCTCCTGAAGAAGAAGAATGATCAGTGAAAAGCACAGGAAGAGATATGGACTGGTTCAGATGGAAATCTGAGACCACTTTGGGTAAGAACTCATATTGGTTCTGAGGACCACCTTATCTCTATGAAATTAGATAAAATCAGGTTCAACTGACAGGGCCTGTAATTCACTAATTCACCTTGGCAGAAGTGATAGCTACCAGAAACACAGTTTTCCAGGTCAGGTACTTAAGCTTAGCTGAAGCCAGAGGTTCAAAGGGTGGCTGCATAAGCTGAACAATGCAAATTTTGAGATCCCAAGCTGGAGTAGTCTCCCAAAAGGAGGGTTGATATGAACCAGACCTTAAAGAACTTAGCAAAGACAGAGTGAGAAGCCAGAGAAAACCCTTCCCTGCTGATAGGAATGCAGAGACAGCTGCTAGATGAACTTTTAAAGTGGCTGGCCTAAGACCTAGCCATTGAGGTGAACTAGGTAGTCCAAAAGTGCTATGCTAGCAGCATCTGGTAGAATATCCTTAACGGGAACACCAAGTGCTGAATCGCTTCCATTTGGAATTATAAGTTTTCTGGTGAGAAGGTTTCTGAGAAACCTTAAGGATGTCCAAAAATCCCAGAGAAAGATGCAGGCCTGCATATTCTAACTCTTCAAGAGCCAGGCCTTGAGATTGAGAGAGAGAGACTGGAGACTGGGGTACCAGATCCTCCGAGAGGAAGTTAGGAGATTGTATTTTCCTGAAGAGACAGGGGAGAGACTGCTAGGACAACAACAGAGAATACCAAGGCTTTCTGGTCCAGTCTTGAGCCAGAATCACTGTGCAGGGTTGTGACCTGATCTTGACTAGAACCTGAACAACAGGGAAAGGGAGGAAGGCATAAAGGAACTTGCCTTCCCAATCCAATATCAGGGCATCAGGGAACAGTCCCTAGGACTGGAGTATGCAGCAAAGGAGGGAAGTTGTGATGGTCTGGGACTGCAAAGAGATCCATCTGTGGAGTGCCCCACCTGGTGAAGATATTACTTCCATATGAGGGGATCAAAGGTCCATTCGTGATGGCCCTGGGAGATTCTGCTCAGAGCATCTGCTAACACACTGTCCTTCCCTGGTAGGTGGACTGCTATTAGGGAGGTTTGCAAGGAGTAGGCTAGAGACCATATTTTCATGGCCTCCGTGCACAAGGTCGAGACCGAGTGCCCCTGCTTGTTGATGTACCACATGGTGGTGGTGTTGTCTGTCCTGACCTGAACCACCTTGCCCCTTACTGAGTCCGAGAAAGCCTGAAGGGCCAGGAATACTGCCCTGAGTTCCAGAAGATTGATATGAAGGAGAGACTTTGGGAGACCAAACACCCTGTGCTGGGAGGGGTCCTAGGTGGGCTCCCAGCCCAGGAGTGAAGCATCTGTGGTCAGTACCACTTCATGAGATTGACTGAGGAATGGACACCTTGCCTGGAGATTGTCCTGATCCAGCCACCACTGGGGAGCTTGCACCAGAGTCTGAGTCACTGGAACCAATTTGGGAGAGAATCTTTTTCTGAGACCAAAAAGACCTTAGGTGAAACTGAATGTCCCTCATTTTGAACCTGGCTAATTGTACCACTGCCGTGAAGCTGCCATATGGCCTAGGAGCTGAAGGAAATGTCTTGCTGGACGAGAGACTAGAGGATGAAAAGAGGAAGCAAGATCTGTAAGGGCCTTTACCCTTGCTAATGGAGGAAGGCTTTTGTTGAACAGTATCCAACTCTATCCCTATGAAAGTGAGGAGTTGTACTGGTTCGAGAACCGACTTTGGCAGATTGAGAAGAAAACCCAGAGAACTGAACAAACTGAGTGACTTGAAGAGCTGACCTGACTTGGTCGGAAGACTGTCCAACAATAAGCCAGTCGTCCAGGTATGGGAACAGAGAAATCCCTGTCTTCTGAGGAAGGCCACTACTACTGCAAGGCATTTGGTAAACACTCTTGGAACTGATGTTGCCGAAAGGCATGGCCCTGAACTGATAACAGTATGATGGCAACTCAAACCTGAGGTACTTTCTGTGGGAGCACCTGATAGGAATGTGGAAATAGGCATTCTTGAGGTCCAGGGATGCTAACCAATCTCCTGGCCTTAGAGAGGGAAGAATTATTCCAGAGTCACCATTTTGAACTTTAGTTTTAAGATGTGTTTGTTCATACACCTTAAGCCTAGGATGGGTCACCACTCCTGTCTTTTTGGGGTAAGGAAATATCTGGAGTATAGACCCTTGCCCTGTGTAGAGTAGAACTCTTCCAGCTCTGAGAGCTAGCAGAGAGGAAACCTCTGCTTCTAGAGCAGGATTTCGGAGATGTTTGCAGGTGGAAAAGATCTGACCTCATTTTGGAAACATTTTGAAACTGAGGGCCAGTCCTGGCTTACTACCTCCAGGACCCACCTGTGTGAGGTAACAGAATTCCAGGCCTGGAAGTAGTAAGCCAGCTTGCCTCCTACTGGAGTTGGGGAGATAACCCGGACTGACACATCAGGGTGTCTGCTTGGCAGGAGCCTTGACTGGGAAGAGGATGCAGCCCTGCTCATCCCTCCTGCCTCTCCCTCAAAAGAACCCTCTGTGGAAGGAGAGGAGGCCTCAGCTTGACAGAAAGTCCTGAGAAAAGGCCTGCCCTGCCCCTAGACTGCTGCTTCTGAGGAGTGGCTTGCCTCTCTTGGCCTGTGCACTCCTGTAGGTGGGCCTGTACTCATCCATTTTTTTTCATGTAAGCCTCCTGTCTGCTCCCCAAACAGAGAGTTACCTACTACAGGGAAATCCATAGCCTTGGCTTGGGTATCCTGTGAAAGGCTAGTACATCTGAGCCAAGTATGTCTCCTGAGACACAGATGTAGCCATGACTCTTGATGCCACATCACTGGAGTCCACAGCAGCATGAAATTGCACTTTGATGCCTCAATCCCATCAGCAGCCACCTCATCCAGCTCTCTGGCTAGCTGGGGAAGCCTGTTTAGCCAGTTCCAGAACCGTATTCCACCTGGACTTCTGGTATCTGGCTGTGTAGGCTATATAATTAGCCTGCCTGAGTCCCAAGGAGGATGCCAAGTATTGTTTCTTGGCCATGGTATCCACCCTCCTGGAGTCTTTATCTGGGGTGTGATTGAAAGGTATATTTGCCTCTGTCACGGGCTGCAGCCTGCATTACTCCAACATGGCTACAATGATTGGACAAAAATTCGTACCTGAGCCTGACAGCATATACCTTCTGTCCATTCTGTTATCCACAGGAGATAATTAATTTGGAGTCTATAGAATCTTTTGTGTCTGTTTCCAGGGATTTATGGAGGTGAATAGACAACCTCTTGGACTCTGGGATGTCCATCATCTCCACAAAATCAGGCTCTTCTTCCTCCTCAACAGCTTCAACCATAGGGAGCTGGAGGAGCTGCCACCTTTGTAAAACAAAAGTGAGATGGAGACTCAGAAAGCCTTGGAGGGTCTGTCTGGGAAGATTTCCGTTAAATGGGCTCATCCAGACCTCCGTAATCATTGTCATCATCATCGTCATCCAGTAATTCTTTGTTCCTCCCACTCCAATTCATAGTAAGCATCCGGATCATAATCCGATGGGAGTTGGATCTGACGAACCGAGCGCCTTAATCGACAGCGCTGGTTCGGACGGAACCGGACGGCGTATTGCACAATACTAATTGCTTGGCTACTGGCTTTGGGAAGACTAGGTTTGTTGGCCAAGGCACCTAGCTCACCTGAGCTTCCTTCTAGGCTGCTTGAAAGGACAGAGCAAAGAACCTTACCAGAGCAAGTGAAAGGATTAAGACTTTAGGCTAGGCAGATTTACTGTGTGTTGTTATTTTTATTTTGTACTCACAGGGATTGTTACTGTTTGTTGCTAACATTTTATTGCTTTATTTTTCAATGATTCAAATTGTTGTTGCTGGTATACCTTTCTTGCATTATTACAAGGTGTGCCTACAGGTGTGTTAACAGATTACTGCTGTAATCTTCTGATTCAAATTGTCTTTACAAGATATATCTTTTGTTACTGCTTTATTTTTCTGTAGCAAAGTGTTTTACAGGGTGTATCTTCTGTGAAATTATTACAGGTGGTGTTTGCATTTTGTGACTTTTTATCATTAGACTGAGCAAAATTACTGTTTGCTACTACTTTATTGTATTTTTGCTGAAAAGGTTTTTGACTTTAGAGGTGTTGCAATCTCCTTCTCACATCGAATGAGCTAATTGTTTTCCACCCACAACTCTTCCAGGGATTAGTGTGTATCTGGGGCGGGGGGTGGAGCTGGCAAACTGTCAGTAACTTCCAACAGAAAGAAGGGTTAAAAGGTCAGGTTAGTTGATATCTTGAGGTAGAAGACTAGGTTTGCTGGCCAAGGCACCTAGCTTCACCTGAGCTCTTTCCTTCTAGGCTGCTTGAAAGGACAGAGCAAAGAACCTTATCAGAGCAAGTGAAAGGATTTAGACTTTTTGGCTAGGCAGATTTACTGTGTGTTGTTATTTTATTTTGTACTACAGGATTGTTACTGTTTGTTGCTAACATTTTATTGCTTTATTTTCTCTGATTCAAACTGTTGTTGCTGGGTATACCTTCTGCTGTATTATTACAAGGTGTGCCTAGAGGTATGTGCTAACAGATTGCTGCTGTAATCTTCTGATTCAAATTGTCTTTGCAAGGTATATCTTTTGTTACTGCTTTATTTTTTCTGTAGCTGACTGATTGTTTTGTAGGTTTATAACCTGGTCAGAGTAATTAGAAGGAAGAAAATGTTTTTTCTGTTGCTGACTGATTGTTTCTGCTCTACCTCATTGTTTCTTTCATCTGTGGTGGTTCTTTTCGTCAGGAAAGGGCCCAGCCAACCAACCCCATCCCCAAACACCCACACTACACTCCTTTTACCGGTAGCACAGTCGTGACATTTCCTGTGGCAAAGCAGGAAGGGCAGATCAGTGGGTATCCACATGGTGACCCTATTTACAGGGCACTAGTAATTTAACTTGCTATAACAAGTTATACAAAAACAAACAAAACACAAAATCAAACTTTTGCTTTCATTTTCTTCCTTCTAATTACTCTGACCAGGTTATAAACCCAGCAACTTATCTGGAATGGATATCACTAACTGCAGGTACTGCAGAACACTTTTCAGAAGGGCAGTTTTACAGGATTTAAGACTCGTCCCACATGCTGGGCCATTGGAGATCTTAGGTCTCAGCTCCAGGCAGCATGGGCAGAGATTGCGCACCTCAAATTTCATATTCAAGAGGAAATATATTATAAGAACCATGCACCATTTCTCCAACATCCAAAAGAAGCACCTCGACCGCAGAGGGTAGTTGGTCCGGGAGGTTGGCAGGTGGTTAGAGGGGCAAATCAGGTGACCCATTACTCAGTGCTCTCCAATATATTACCTCCACAAACCATATAAAAACTACAAACAGGTACCTGCCTCTATCTCTGAAATCAAACAAAGGGGCAGAGGACACTGCAAGACAGGAGCTAGCACAACAAAACTCACCCAAAACAGGAACCAAAACAAAAAAGCAAAAAGGAAATCGAAAACTTCTGATCATAGGAGACTCATGATTCGGGAGTTGATACCTATCTCCAGCCAGGGTAATGGTCAGATGTATCCCAGGTACATCGGCGGAGAGACACTGACCACATTGCTAAAATTGTTCAGGAAGCAGGAGAAAACCTTGACATTCTGGTACACATAGGATTAATGATCTCGCCAACCTGTCAGTTGTGGAGACCAAGGAACACCTGACCAGGCTGGGTGACAAACTATCATCCATTTCATCCAGCATCTCCTTCTCTGAGATCCTGACAGTCTGGGGGTGCATGGACGGAAGGTTAGAGAAGGGAGATAGGGAGCTAAACATGTGGTTCAAGGGCTGGTGCCAGGAAAAGGACACAAATTTGTAGGAACTGGCAACAGTTTTGGGAGCGAAAGTTCTTTAAATTTGATGGACTGCATCTGACTAAGGAGGAGAGTCAGTGCAATGGGGCAGAAGTTTGACATCTTTGCACAATATTTAAACAAGCAAAAGGGAGAGGGTGCAGCACCTCATACGCTCGAATGGGAAGAACATCCTCCCCGTCAGCTATTGGTCAAACATGAGTTCAACATGTTTGCAGTTCATTTGCATCACCAGGTAAGGAAAGGTCCAGCTCCCCATACGACGCACAGGAAACACCAGACCTCACCCAACAACTAACACACTGGAAATCTGGCCAATGGAAAATCATGTACATAAATGCTCGCAGTCAGGGAAACAAGATCCCAGACCTGCAGGCAATAAAGAGAGGCTAAACTGGACATAGTAGCAATTAGTGAGATGTGGTTTACCAGTAACCACACTTGGGCACTTCAGTACCTGGCTATGTACTGTTCAGAAGAGTCAAGGTGCAAAAAGGGAGGGAGGGCCCTGTATGTCAATGAAAATATCAAAGCTACAGAAATTCAGAATACACATAAGGAGCCAGAAGAACTGTGGGTCACCCTGAAACAGGAAATGGGACAGCCATAAGAACTGGAGTTGTCTACAGGCCCCCAGACCAGGGAGGGACAGAGACACATTACTGTTAGAAGATATACAAAACATAACAGCTAAAGAGGAGCTTTGATAATGGGAGACTTCAACATGCCAGATACAGATTGGTCAATACCAGCAGGAACATCTGCCAGAACTAGACACATGGTGGATTCCCTGCAGGGGAAGGTCTCAAACAACTGGTACAACAACCCACAAGAGACAGGGCTATCCTAGATCTAGTACTGACTAACAGGGAAAGGATCACAGGTCTCCAGGTAGAAGGTCACCTGGGGCCAGTGACCATCACATGGTATGGTTCATTTTGGCCACTACAACTAAATCATACCATTCCAAGGCAAACATATGGGAATTCAGAGGAGCTGACTTTGATAAGCTGGCCAATAGAGTTAAGCTAGCCCTGGCAAAAAGAAATACAGGTGAGGGGGCAGGCAAAGTGGGCAAGCATTATGATGCAATGCTTAAAGCAACATCCCATTGTGTTAGAGAGAAAAGGAAGTGCAAAGAAGAAGGAAACCACTTTGGTTCTCAAAACAGTAGCAGAAAAGGTCAGAGCCAAAAGGCTGGCCTTCAGGAAATATAAGAGAACACAGTGGAATGAAGATAGGAGGTATACCAAACTTCCCTAAGGGAAGCAGGGAAGGCAGTAAGGCAGGCAAAGGCCCAAACCGAGGAAACACTAGCACAGACAGTAAAAGAAGGTGATAAGACTTCTATAGATACATTCATGAAAGGAAAAAGCCCAGAGGAGTATTGCTAAGATCAAAGGAGATAAGGGGCGTGGAGGAGGAGGACCATGTAAAAGCATCTATCCTAAATAGATACTTCTACTCAGTATTTACTGAAGAGAAGGTAGGGCAGGGTCCACAGCTCAGCACCATCGACACAGGGGAGGAGGTGAGCACTAGTCCCTTCACAAAAGAAAGGGTCCGGACAGTGCTTGATAAACTCAGGGTGGACAAGGCAATGGGACCTGATGGCATACATCCCAGGGTACAAGGAGCTAAGGCTGGAACTAGCAGAGCCATTATCGAACTGTTTAGTGAGTCTCTGAGCACAGGAGAGGTCCCAGAAGACTGGAGAAGGGTTTATGTGATCCCGCTCCACAAGAGTGGTAGCAGGGAGGAGGCAGGGAACTACAGACCAGTCAGTCTTACTCAGTAGTGAGCAAGATTATGAAGGCACTTAAGGAAAGGATAGTGCAACACCTGGAATCCATAGGAGCACAGAATCCAAGACAGCATAGGTTTATCAAAGGAAGGTCCTGTCAAACTAATCTCATAGATTTCTTTGACTGGGTAACCAGAGTGGTGGACCCAGGGGAGCAGTTGATGCTGCCTACCTTGACTTCAGCAAAGCTTTCATACTTTTCCACATAGAAGATTGATTAATAAGCTGGGTAGGCTCGGGTGGGTCAGAAGTTGGTCAACTGGTGGCAAACTGGTTGACTGGCAGAAACAGAGTGCTGGTAAATGGTATACAGTCAGAAGAGATGCAAGTCACAAGTGGGGACCTCAGGGATCAGTCTGGGGCCAGTCCTCTCAATATCTTAATCAGTGACATTGGAGATGGACTGAGGGTAGGTTTGTTTGTTTGCAGATGACACCAAGATCTGCAACAGAGTAGATGATCCAAATGGGGTGGGCAGAATGAGAAGAGATCTGGATAAACTAGCAAAATGGTCGAAGAGTGGCAACTGGGGTTTAAAGCAAAGAAGTGCAAGATCATGCACATAGGGAAGAGAAACCCTGAAGCCACCTATAGGCTGGGAGGAGTTGCTGGCAGTCACAAGGGAAGAAAGAGACTTGGGTATCATCATCACCGATGACCTGAAATCATCCAAGCAGACCACTAAAGCAGTAGCTAAGGCTAGGGGATGTTAGGGTGTATTAGTAGGGGTATAACAAGTCATAAGAGGGAGGTAATAATCCTCTTTACAAGACACTTGTTAGGCCCCATCTGGAGTACTATGTGCAGTATTGGAGGTCGCACTTCACAAGGACATTAACCAAATTGAGGCAGTCCAGAAAAGGGCAACCAAAATGGTGCAGTGCCATTGTTCTGTTTTCTTCATTGACTAATTACTCAAGTTGGCACGATGAGTGGAGCTGAGGATTTGTTGTACTTAACGGTTGTATTCTTAATGCTCACCAACTGGTATTTTGTGTGCTTTGTATGCCTAACACACTTTTGTCGATCTGACTACAGCAGAGTGTCCGTATAGAGTTTTCATCGACTGTGTCTCTGTGACGCTTCAGGCATCTCACGCACTTTTGCTGACCTGACTACAGCACAGTGTCTGTCTAGAGCTTCCATTGGATTGTGTCTCAAGCATTTGAGTTCACATTGGTAACGGAACTGTGAGTAATTACTTTAAAAGAGATTTATTTTGAAACTCACTATTTGTTGGCACATATGAGTGGAGTTTTTTGTATTCAAATGTTTGCACCTCAATGCTCACCAACTAGCATTCTGTATGTGTTGATTGTGGCATCTGATGCATCTTGGCCGACTTGACTACAGCAGAGTGTCTATATAGAGTCTTCATTGGACTTTGTCTCAGATAATTGAGTCTATATTTGAAACGGAACTGTGAATAATTAATTTGAAGATATTCATCTTGAGACTCACTTGCTGTGATATTGTGACATTCACATTTCGGTCCAAATATTGACACATGCTTGTTTTTTGTGCGGACACTTCCTCTCCATCCTTTATATTATATATCTTCTGGATTTGAAACATTAGCCGCAACTCTTGTATTTGGTATGTCCTAAGAGAATTATACGGCGCTTCAATTGGGGAGGTTACAGGACTTATGTCTACTTCTGTATTCACATTAGGGAGCAGCAGATTTGTTAAAGGAACAACCAAATATTGCTACTGTGGAGAATTTTATTGAGGAACCTGGATCAGAAATTAATAATACAAATATTGGTACAGATCTGGCCTTCATCCGATTTGAAAGGGCTACTCTTAAAGGCAGACATCACTATTGGAATCGGGTGTCTCTAGAAGCCTACTTGAAAGTGGGCAGATCTCCTCGGGGTTATGAGCCCATAACACACAGGGTTACGGTACAGACTGACCATCCTTTGTTTCGGATTGGAATAGAGGGTTTCAATTGGGTACAGATGCCTTGATGCAAGCTGTTATTAAAGATTATGTTAACCAGCAACCCACCATTGAAACGGATATTAAAACCAAAGAGGAGATTGTTTTGCACTATAAGGAAGATCCTAGACTACCTGCTTATGAACAGCAACTTCAGGAAACAAAAATATAGAAGAAAACAAAATTAAACAAAGAAAACAGAAGAAATTGACTTGTATAAACAAGATTATCTTTTGGACCAGGTGTTTACCTGGAACAGGAAACCTAATATGTCAAGGAAACAAAAAAGTTTTTGGCAATAGAGGTGGTATATACAGGGCAGCTACAGGCCCAAATCAATTTTATGGAAAGAGGTATCTCCCCATCTTCTTCAAACTACACCAGCACAAGTGACTCTGCTAATACCAAGACCCATTTCTGGAAGGTGAACAAGAAGAATTACCAGCTAGACTAATAGCCTCTACCCCATGACATCCCAATATTTCCAGTCTAGGAGGAGTGAGAAACAAGTACAGTTCCAGGAGCCAAGGAATTTGGGGCTAATATACAAGAGGACCAGGGTAACCCGAGCGCCATACCATCAACATTATCCTTGGTACCCAAACGGACGCTGGGGTAAACAATACCAGACAAGGAAGAGGAAATCAAGAGGCAGTCAGAGGGGCGCTAGTAACAACTCATGGACCAGAGAACATTGTGGTAAATATATCCCAGGTAACCTCAACCGATATCGAGACTCAGGTGTTACAAAAGGGCTGACCTATGTACCCACTACTAATATTAACCACTTTGAGGTTTATCTGGATATTAAGCGCCTCCAGAACATTGAATCTTAGGACATTTTTGCTGCAGACATGGGTTATAATACTGTTGTTAATACAAATGATAACTCTGTGGACATAGCAGGGGTACCATCAGTAACATTTGGGGTATTTCCTTTAAGACCACCATCTACATTTAATCCACCTTATTCTGAGATAGTTAGAATTTTTGAAAGAGCTGTACTAAGTGATGTGGAAGCCATTAGTACAAGTGAGGATCTAACTTTGTAAATTTATCTAACAATGAAAGGGTGGCAATTAAATCTTTACAGGATAACCCATTGTTGGTTATTAAACCTACTGATAAGTGAGGTGCCATAGTTGTTATGGATACAATGAAATCTGTCGCTGAAATTAAAAGACAACTGGCAGATTGTAATTTTTATATGAAACTCGGGGATCCCACTAATAGGTTTAAATCGGATATTGATCAAATGCTTGATTTGGCCCTTTGAGGAACGACAGACCAGAAAGAACATTCTTTATGGTGATAGCACATCCTGTAAGGCCAACAATTTATGTACTGCCTAAAATACATAAAGATTTGAGAATCCCTGGTAGACCAATAGTGGCAAGCATTGGTTCAGTCACAGAACCATTATCTCGATATGTTGATACATACATTAAACAGTATGTGCCTAAGCTACGCTCCTATGTAAGAGATTCAGCAGACATATTGGAATACTGCAGGAAGTTCAACTAGATCCTGACTCCTCTTAGTCTCAATGGATATAGGGTCCCTATATTCAAATATACCCCATTCACAGGGATTACTGGCATTGGACCATTGGCTTAACATGGATCCAATATTGGACGAACAGAAAAATAGATTTATTTTGGGTTGTGCTGAAATGTACTTGAAAAAATGTGTTTTTGTTTCAGGGGAGTATTTTCCAGGTTATGGTACAGCAATGGTGCTACATTTGCACCCAACTATGCTAACCTTTATTTGGGACTCTGGGAGAAATCGTGTCTCATGACATACAGGTCAATTCATTTTGCCATAGGATTGATCCGTATGCTGTTTTATTGACAACATTTTCTTGATCTGAAGGGCACTGCTTGCTAATTAAGGGAATTTTTTATATTTGGAAACCAGTAACTCCAACTTGAAATTCAGTGTGACAAGTGATAAAAATATGGTCACATTTTGGACTTGGAAATCAAAAGAGATGCCAATGATGGCATACAGACCCTCTTTTCAGGAAAAATACTGATAGAAATTCCTTTAAGTGCATCCAGTTGCCATCCAAGATTTATGATTAATAATATTCCCAGAGCCCAATTGCTTAGGGCACGGAGAAATTGTAGCTTAGATACTGACTTGTGAAACAAGGTACAGACATGTGTGACAGATTTCTAGATAGATGGTACTGCAGGCAATTGGTGGAAGATGCCATGGATGATGTCTCTGTTACAAATCGTGATGAGGTCATGAAACCTAAGATTAAACAGGGGACAACTGATAAGTTAATCCATTTTGTCACCACATATTGTAAACAGTCTGGTGTTATTGGGGACATCATTAGAAAACATTGGCCACTTTTAAGTTTGGGATCAAAACTCAGGGAGGTAGGAAGTACTCTGCCACGTATAGTATATCATCATGGTAAAAACATTGGGGACATTGTCATCAATAGTTAACAACCTAATCCAAAGGTGGCACAGATGTTAAACATGGTTACCATGCAGACCCAATGGCACCTTTGCATGTAGAAATTGTAAATATTGCATCACCATTTTAAAAGGCACAACGCTTACATCTGTCAACCTCCCCCGGGCGTGCCTGAAAATAGGCAGGATTTGTCTAGTGCACTTACCCGGTCAACAAAAGCTAAATAAAATAAAATAAATAAATAAATACTTCAAAATATACACAATGGGGTCATTTTTCAGTTGTGTTACTGAGAATTTGGTATATTTGGCAACATGTACATGTGATGCATTTTATGTTGGTAAGACTACACACCAACTCAAGGTGAGAACTGGTGAACACATGCACAGTATTGAAAAAGTGATGACAGAAGTGCACTAGCTGCACATGTTTGTAAACACATGGTGGACAGTATGAAACATGACTTTAAGTTCTATGGAATTGAATGGATTAAATTAGGTCCCCGAGGTGGAAATATCAATGATTTGCTACTGAACAGAGAGGCATACTGATATATACCTTGAGGCTTAAAGTTACCAGGTTTAAATGAAAAATTTTATGTTGTTCCTTTAATTAATATGAGAAAAATGATTTATAGTTCAGATGAGCAGCAGCAATCTGGACTATATAAATCTAATTAAGGTTACATTACTGTTTTAAATGAGTTTGGATATATTAAATATCTATTTTCATATATATATATATATATATAGTCTTTTGTGATAATGAACATTAATATTTTGATTATTGGGTGTATTACAATTGTTTTTCTTTTTCTCCCCTAGATGACGTTGACACAGTGTGTGTATATTCATACATACACTTGCCTGAGAATATTTTTAAAGCTACAAGTATGCAACATATTTGGACTTTGGCTAGTAAGTCTACTAATTCACCTGGTCATAATGGCTAATGGTAAGGTTAATGGTTAAAGGACCAGGTTTGATATAGTCAGACAAACATATACCATAGGGCATTATTAAATACATTGCTTAGGTGAAATGCTTATTGATGTGATCTTGAGTTATCCTGGTTTAAAATGTTCATTTCAAATATGTTTTGCATTATATGTTTATTTAGGTACATTGTTGATTTGCCATTTTATTGTGATGTACATTTTATACATTTCCACGGTTATGAGGTGTTGTTACTTTAATTGTTAGCTTTTTAAGGGTGTGGATTGTAGGTAGACCATCCTCCTGATGATGCACGGTTGGTGCAAACTAGTTGAGGTTGCAAACCTGTACTGCTGGGCGGCTCTGCATATAATGTACTGATTAAAATATTTTCATTTTTATAATACCTATGTGCCATTGCTCTGTTTTCTTCATCAACCAAAATGGTGCAGGGACTACATCAGAAAACATATGAGGACAGATTAATGGAGCTCAATATGTATACCCTAGAGCAAAGGAGGGAGAGGTGATATGATCGAAACATTGAAACATCTTAAGGGCATTAACAAGGTGAAAGAGTCTAACATTTCAGTATAAGAAAATGGCAGGACAAGAGGACACAGCATGAGATTAGAGGGAGGATGATTAAGGGTAATGTGAGAACGTTCTTTTCACAGAAAGGGTGGTGGATGGATGGAACGGCCTACCTCAGGAAGTGGTGGCAATTAATACAGTGCAGGGCTTCAAACAGGCATGGGTAGGCATAAGGGAGCAACACAGATGAGGATGAATAGATAGGCCATTGACAGAACAAAGGCCGATGGCACATTTATAAGGCAGAAAAGAAATGGGCAGACTGGATGGGCCTTGCAGTCCTTATCTGCCGTCAGCTTCTATGTTTCTATTTCTTCAGCAGTTGGAGTAAGGGTGCTGGATCCGAACTGGCTGACTTTTTTCACCTTTTGATGGAACCGACCCCTCAGGGTCAGCTCTCCTTTGCCCTAGGACGCCCCGCCCAGGTCAGTGGGCACCTCCTCAGGTTCAGTCGGAACCGAACCGGGCTGGCCATCCTGGTCGCGGACTTGTAGGTCTCCTTTGCCTTTAGCCTACCCAATCTTTTTCCAGGGTGGCTTAGGAAAATGTCTGCAGATTTGGCAGTCTGTTTTGAGGTGATCAAACCCCAGACACAAACGCAGACGAGGTAGGGGTTGACCTTAGCAAAGGCCTCCCACACTCTGAACAGTGTTGAAACCCAGTGGAACTGTTTTTTGCTGGGTTTCAGACATGGCCAGGTAATACAACCCTATTGGTTACCAAATCGTGTCATGGGTTGTGGAAAGAAACCAAAAAGTTTGTTGTTTTTCAAACTGATAGGAACCGCACACCACTACTATAATCCCAGAATATAAATTTAAACACAAAAGGTAGGTTTCCAACTGGACCGACTGCAAAGGAGCCAAGATTACAATTTACAGAGAAAAACAGAAATGGTGGTTCACTACCTAGCTACACTACTTACTGTACCATAGACAGAGGCTCGAAACCAAAATAAACAAATTGGTTGAAAACCGATGTGTTGTGAAACTTACCGAACTCAAGAGAAGGAGCAATCTCCAGAGCGACTTCACAGTTAGGCGGAGTAAAGAATCTGATGGTTACACTTGAGGCACCACAGACAGAAGTTTGAAATCCAAGCTCGAGCTCAACGTCTATGTCTTGCATAGAAATGAACTCTTTCCTCCGGTGGAGCAGTTCAAGTGCTGGGGCAACTGTATATGTCAGAATACAGCAAGACTTCATGTTGTTTAAAGGGTAAGCCATAATCAAGGTGGGGATGACAAATGTTTTGTAAGTTTGCAAGATGCACTGTGACTCTCTGGTGACAAAGGAGTGCTTTATTGCCCGGTTAAGTAACTTGCTGTTCTGGCAGCCAGTGTACAGTGATCTGTTTCGAGTAAGGGAGTTATTTATGGTGACACCCAGATCCCTTTCCTTATTTACTGATTTGAGCATGTTTCTAGTCATATAATACAAATACTTGTTTTTTTTCTGCCAAAATGCAGTACTGTGCATTTTCCGGTTGAATGTCATTTTATTGTTGCTTGCCCAGTTTTGGACTGGGACAAGGTCGTCCTAGATTGCAAAATATTTTTCAATGCTGTCCACTGGAGCCCCAATTTTGGTATTATCAGCAAATTTAGTCAAATGGCTACTGACACCCACTCCCATATCCGCTATAAACAACCCAAAAGCACTGGTACCAAAACTGATCCCTGGGGCACTCCAGTACTAGCCATTCCTTCTCCAGAAAGAACTCCATTTAATCTCTTTGGGTTCTACTGATAGCCAGATTAATCCAGTGTATTACGTACATGTTTATGCCCATATTATGTAACTTTTGTACCAAGAGGTTATGGGTACTTTATCGAAAGCCTTCCCAAGATCTAACATAATGATGTCATATGGAATGCCTTCGTCAAGACTCCTACAGGTGACTGCTCTTTTCTAAATCACGCTACTCCCATGCCAGAAATGCCTAAGGTTCCCCTTCCTCCACCTCTTCTTCTATATCCCTATTCTCTGCCCTTCTCTCCCCTGTCAAATTGACAAGGCCAGAATTTAGGTTGTTCTTGCCTTTTTCCCCATCTTATTTGCTCTGATCTGCTGAAACAATTACTGCTTATGCTACTGCCACTTTACTCAGAATTGTCACTTATGTTTATAGCTGACTGTGTATTTTTTAGGTCTAAATTGTTGTATATAATGCTGTTTTATTCGTTTGTGTTACTGTTTCTCTCACTGACGGGAGTTGTGTAAAAGAGCCTCTGGCTCATAGGTCTTGTAATCCAAGTAATAAATAAAGGTTACCACAGTCTGATTACATTTTCTTAGTAGTGCCAGAAAGTGGTGATACGAGGACCCAAATAAGGAAATAAATAATAATTCCTTAAAATCTGAAAGAGCAAGTGAGACACTTGCTGGCAGAAAGAGGACGCCACCAGCTATAAACCAGAAAGTATTTTTTTTTCAGATTGCCAGAGGGACTATTAATACCCCTGTAAACAGATGTTCATTGCAATGCACTTTGGACACTCTCCTGACTAGAGACAGAACAAGCTGCCAGTGACTGAAAAGGAAAAAGGATTTTTCAGACTTCACTTATTCTTCCGGACTACAATTTACTACAAACTACACGTAGAAGTTTAGATAACAGTTATATTGTGGTTTTCATGTATATTTTCCACTTTTATTTGTGTTATTCTGTGACCAAATTTTCAAAATCTTTTAGTTGTAACTGTATGATTAAGTATTTTAGTAAAAACATTTTTTTAAGAAACCTACCTGAGATTTTTCATATTGTGTGTGTGGTTGTGGGATGTTTAATAATAATATGTGACTAAACTGTTATTGCTAAGGGGTGTCATCATAAGCTACTAATCAAACAAGGTTCTACATAGGAAATCTGGGTAAATATAGGAGAATATGAAAGTCTCAAGGAAGGGCCTGTGAGGATTTGAACCAGGTTATTGCATGCCTGTTGGAGAAGACAAAATCAGGGTTACAGGCTACTCAAATGGATTGTAACACCTGGATCTTCCTTCTTTGTTTAACAACCAAGAAAGGGTTCTCATTTGGTTACAAGAGTCGAGACTGGTATTGCACCCTATCCAGAGTAAAGAGGGAGCCCTGAGGCCTCTTGGTGGGTGTTCAGTCATGACCTCAGTGAGCATTCTAGAAGGACACGGGAGGGTATCCCTGTTTTTCCCTCCCTGTCACGGATTGCACTTAGGGTGGGCACAGTGTGCTCAGTTGGACCTGACCCTCAGGAGTGGGTTTGGGACAGATTTGGTGCCCAGTGGTGGATTCAGAGATCTGGTATGCAGCAGTGATCCAAGAGATCTGGTAACATAGTGTTGTGATTCAAGAGATATTGGTGGCACAGGCATAACAGTTGGATTCGAGGCCAGTGTATCAGATTGATAAACTGAAAACAAGCCACACACAATCAAGGCAGAGATTTGGAAAAATATTTTGGTTACAGTATAAAGTTCCTATCTGTTTTTTTTTTTTTCGTTGTAACTATGTGTAGGAGTTAGGGAAGAAGACTGCCTGGCACAACGAATACAGCAGACTACCTAAGGCAGTTGTGTCAGGAAAAAGGGTCCAGTACAAGGTCAAACCAAAAGAACCTCATGGAGACTCTTATGGCTGCTGATGAGCAACCGGCTGTCTCGAACCTTGACTTACAGCAAGTGTCTTTAAAGGACCAGAGCCTGGGAGTGGGGGTGCTAGGTCCATCACAGGTCTAGTCACAGGAGGTGGACAGTGAGACCAGAGGGAACCCGGAGCCACACCAGCAGGGGAATGTCACCACAAAGCTGGAGCTAGAAGGATCAGGCTATAGTTTGAGCTGAGGAAATTAGAGCTGGAGTAGAGAAAGTTTGAAGCCCAGCAAGAAAGAGAGCAGAAGAGGTTTGAACTAGAGATACAGGAAAAGAAAGGCAATGCCAGAGGGAGTTTGAACTTGAGAAGCTAAGATTCCCATGACCAGCACCAGAGATGGTAACTGGCAGGGTGAACCTGGAACTCCAGGGCTGGGGTATAAGTTAAACCCAAATTAATAGCTGAATTTCAAGAGGGAGGATATGGATGTATTTTTGAATTAGTTTGAAAAGGTCTGTATCCAGGCCGAGGTACCCAGGGAGTCCTGGAGCTTCCAGCTATCCCTGCTACTTACTGGTAAAGGTGTGAGGCGCTAGGCCAAATGGACAATCAGGACAGTAGCAATTATGAGAAGCTTAAAGTTGCTTTGCTTAAAAGTATGAACTGACTCTGAGACCTACAGGGTTAAATTCTGTAAACTCTGAGAAAGCCCTGACATAAGCTTTGAGGAACTCGCCACAAACAATGTCAGTTTTAAAATGTTGGTTGGATGGGGTGGAAGCAAACTGTTAGGAAAATTGAGGTGGTTGTACTTTTAGAGCAGTTCTTTTGGGCTTTCCCAGCAGAGTTGAAAACCTGGTTAGAGCACCGATATCCAAAACAGCACAGCAAGCTGTTGAGCTCTCAGACCGCTATGCCAGGAACAGACCTGCTCTGAAAGGAAGTCGGCAGGTGTGGCAGGCCTGAAAGGGAAAAGAGCACCTTAAGGGCAGCTAAACCCTCACAGCCTCTGCAGAAAGGAGGAAACCCCAGGTTACCATAAAGGATTTCTCGGATAAAAGAAATGATAACTGTTGGTTTTGTAAACAACCAGAGCATCTTGCTAGACAGTGTCCTAAAAAGGCACAGAGTGGACAAAGTGGTGTTGAAACAGAGTTGGGTGCACTGTGCATCCCCAAAAGCATGCCTGTAAACATGAAAGATCACATACACCCGTTTACTGTAAATGGGGTGCAGACCCATGGGTTAAGGGACGTAGGGGCATCTCTTATCTTAGTAAAGGGATTTGGTTGGGCCTGAACAGTTTATACCTAATCAGTTTGTAACGGGAGGAGAAAACGCTGACTTGCTAGTGTCTCTTGGACTGGGGTGAGACAGGAGAGACAGTGGAGTAGTAGCACACAACCTCACCCTGGATGTGATTATAGGGAATAATCTACAGAATAGGGTGGTGTGCGTTACCCATAGTCAGAAGGCAAAGGTTGATTGTAGTTCCTGAAACTCATAGAAGCCCCAGTGTAAAAATGGAAGGCTGAATTCCCAGCCTGTGTCTTCTGAAATGAGAGTAGTGAAAGGGCGTAGATTCCCAAGTAGCAGTTCAGAAAACAGCTACAGAAGGTTACTCCAAGGAGGAGGGGTAACAAATGGCCATGAGGTTAGGGATGGCAGTGACCCTGAATGCCCTGACGCAAGAGTTATGGACCCCAGTTTAGAACTAAAGGGGGCATGTTCCATGCCTTGGGAAATCTGTGAAGATTTTGTAGCAGCCAGAGAACTGACCCTAGTTTGGAAAGGCTGAGGGTTTGTGCAGAATCTCATGGGACACAGGGAGGTGACATAAAATACAGGGTATTTTGGGACAATGGAATTATTGTATACCCAGGACGTGAGGACGGAGGGAGGGTGATGGGCAGGCGGTTTGTCATTCCTCAGGGGTATCATGAGCGACTGCTCAAGGTCACCATGACATCCCCATGACCAGACATCTGGGAATCGCACACACCATGCGATGATTGGCCCAGAATTTTATTGGCCCAACTTCACCCAGCAGGTGAAGGAATATTGCAGGTCTTGTTACCAGTACCAACAAATAGGAAGGCAGGCAGTAAAACCAAAGCTGCCGAATTCCCTTGTCCATTGTGGAGGAGCCATTCCAGAGGGTGGGAATGGATATTGTGGGGCCCTAAATACCCCAAGCTCCTCCAGAAAATAGTTTATCCTGATGATGGTCGATTACACCACCCAATACCCAGAGGCAGTCGCCTCTCTTCAATTAAGGCACCCAAAGTGGCAGTTGCCATGCTATGGAGTTTCTCCCATGTTGGGTTTCTGCAGGAGGCTATCTCTGATCAAGGGATAACTTCATGTTGGATCTGATGAAGTGTTTGTGGGAGAAGAGGGGTGGTGCAGGACGCATGACACCTTGTCACCCACAAGTCAATGGGCTTGTGGTAAGGTTTAATGGTACCCTAAAATCGATGCTCCAAGCATTTGCTGAACAGCATGGGAGGGACTGGGAGAAATACCTTCCCACCTGTTGTTCGCCACAGGAGGTGCCCAAATGTCGATAGGGTTCTCCCCTTGGAACTCTTATATGGACGTAGCGCGGTGGGCCCCAAGACTTGATCCGGGAAGACTGGGAAAGCAGACACGCCACCCAAGGGAGTCCCATAGTGGAATGTGTCCTTAAGTTTAGGGAGAAGCTAATGGAGCTATGGGGTGGCCCAAAGCAACCTGTCAGCTGCCCAGCAGAAACAAAAGTCTGGTATGATCATGGAGCCAGAGCTGGTATGTACAGCGTGGTCAGGAAGTAATGGTCCCAATTCCAGTCCAGAAGGACAAGCTGCAGGCCAGTGGGCAGGACCATACAAGGTAGTCTGACAGGTCAATGACATAAATTATATTGTGGAACTGCCTGACAAGAGACATACCTATAGGATGTACCATGTCAAGATGATGAAACCATATTCAGATAAGGATGACATAGTATTTTCAGTGTGTAGTCCTGGGGAGGGGACAGATGAGGAAGACCCTTACTGGACTTGCTAGAGGAAAGTAAGTGGGAGTCCTCTGTGGAGACAAACTGTCGCCCCAGTTGACCCGAAAAGTCCCAGGAAGTGAGTGAGGGTTTTAAGTTTACCCTTTGTTTACAGCCAAGCCTGGAAGAACCCCCATAGCGACATCGATGTAGACATGGGACACTAAGCACCATATGGCGGACAGCCTACCTGGTGTCGAGGCTGTCCTAATGGACATTAGAGGAGGTGGAGGAAATGCTGGATTTAGGGGTAATCCAGAAATCCCACAGTTCCTGGGCCTCACCCATAGTCCTCGTTCTCAAGCCAGATGGCTCTCCTCGCTTTGTGTGGACTATCGTGGACTCAACGTGAGTCATGAAGTCTGATGCCCACCCAATGTCATGGACGGAAGAACTACTGAACAAGTTGGGAGGGGCGACCTACCTACCACCACTGACCTGATGAAAGGGTACTGGCAGGTGGAGTTAACTGCCAGAGTTAGAGAGCGATCAGCCTTCATCTCTCCAGTAGGATTATTTGTGTTCTGGGTAATGCCTTTGGAATGAAGAATGCCCTACCACCTTCCAAAGGTTGGTCAACCAGGTGTTACATGGTACTGAAGAGTACACAGTGGATTATCTGGATGATGTGCCATCTTCAGTGCCAGCTGGAAGGAACAACTGTCCCACCTGAAGGAAGTGTTGGGCAGGATACAGAGAGCAGGGCTCACTGTCAAGGCTTAAAAGTGCCAGGTGGCTATGGTGGAGGTGGCATACCTAGGCCATGTACTGGGTGGGGCAGCTTCACCCCAATAAAGAAAAGATTGAGATAATAGAGGCGTGGCCTACACCTGAAACCAGAAGCAGGTTAGGAGCTTCCTAGGGACCACAGGGTACTATTAAATGTTTGTTCCAAATTACAGTACAGCACCCTGGCAGCTCCCCTATCTGGCCTGCTAAAGAAAGAAAGCCCAAAAGGTAGACTGGGAGTCAGACTGTGAATGAGCCTCATGACGGCTAAAGGAGACACTGTGCAGTGCCCTGTGTTGGCCAGTCCAGATTACTCCAAGCAATTTGTAGTCCAGACAGATGCCTCAGATGTGGGATTGGAGCAGTCCTCAGTCAGACATCTAATCAGGAAAAGTCCACCAATCGTATACCTGAACAAAAAGTTACTTCCTCGAGCAGGCATACTCCATGGTGCAAAGAGAGTGCCTTGCACTGGTATGGGCCCTGAAGGAATTAGAGCCAGATCTATATGGAAGGCACTTTGAGGAACAGACTGCTCATAACCTCTGGTGTGGCCAAAGGAGATGGGTAAAACAAATAATCAGCTCTTAAGGTGGACTATTGCCCTAGAGGCTTACGACATGACAAGTACCCATAAGGCGGATGGCTAATGCCAAAGCAGATGGCCTATCTCACCAGTTAGAACAGTAACAGAATTTGTGAAAACCTTACCATGCAGTAGGGGCATGTTCCACAAATTTGGTCTAAGTACAGAGGATGTGGCAAACTAGCCAACTTCCAGTCATATTTGCAGATATATTTCTGTCATATTTTGTTATATGATTTTGTGTATGTTAAATGCCACAGAAAATGCCCAGTGTTACTGAAAAGTCACAGGAAGAGAGAAAGGTCTTGCTAAATATGTGACATTCCTATGTGACCCAGGAAAACAGCTACTAGCTAGGAAGCTGAAAATTACATTTTCAAAGGGGATGGAAGTCCCTGGTTAGCTAACTGGTGTAATACAATCTCAAAATGAGAGCTATCTCCCTGTCATAAACCCTTAAGATCAAAACAAGAAATGGTTTTAGGCAAGAGGTGTCTGCAAGGTTACCACAGTCTGATTACATTTTTTCAGTAGTACCAGGAAGTGGTGATATGAGGACCCAGATAAGGAAATAAATAATGATTCCGTAAAATCTGGAAAGAGGACGAGAGATACCTACTGGTTGAAGAGGATGCCATTCACTGTGAACCAGAAAGGTTTTTTCAGATTGCCAGAGGACTATAAATACCCATGTAAACAGAAGCTCATTACATTGCACTTTGGACAGTCCCCTGACAAGACACAGAACAACCTGCCAGTGGCTGAAAAGGAAGAAAGGATTTCTCAGACTTCACTCATTCTTCCGAATACAGTTTACTCTGAACTTAAGGTAGAACTTTAGATAACAGTTGTAGTGCATTTTCATGTAAATTTTCCACTTTCATTTGTGTTATTCTGTGACCAAAATTTTCTAAATCTTTTAGTTGTAAATGATTATTATTTATTAATAAAAACATTTGTTTTAAGAAACCTGCCTGAGTGAGATTTTTCATATTGTGTGTGGTTGAGGGGCGTTTTAATAATAATCTGTGACTAAACTGTTATTACTTAGGGTTGCAGCTGGAGTGGAATACGAATACAAAACTCTCAAGGAAGGGTCTGTGGGGATTTGAACCAGGTTATTTAATGGCCATGGAGAAGACAAAATCAGGGTTACAAAGCTATCCCAAGAGATTGTAATACCTGAATCTTCCCCTTGTAAACAACCAAGAAAGGGTTCTCATTTGGCTACAAGACACAAGATTGGTATTGTACCATTATCCAGAGTAAAGCAAGAGCCCTGGGGCCTCGTGGTGGGTGTTCAGTCGTGATCTCGGCGAGCATTCTAGAAGGACATGCGAGGGTATCACTGTTTTCCTCCTCCCTGTCACAGACTGCATTAGGGGTAGGCACTGTGAGCTCCGTGGATCTGACCCTCAGGAGAGGGTTGTGACACCCTCACCCCAGTTTAATTTTTCTTTTTGGTGGAATGGAGACCAAATAGTAACAACTCCGTGTCTTGAACCCACTCCTGAGGGTCAGGTCCACTGAGATCACAGTGCCCACCACCAAGTGCAATCCGTGACAGGGTGGGGAAAATAGGATACCTTCTTCTAGTCCCTCATAGTCCTCGCTGGCTTCAAACTGAAAACTCACCACAAAGTCCTAGGGTCCCTCTTTACTCTGGATCAGGTACAATACCAGTCTGAGTCTTGTAGCCAAATATGAACCCTTCTTGGTTGTTACACAAGGAGGAAGACCAGGTGCTATAATCTCTTGAGGTAGCTTGTAACCCTGATTCTGCCTTCTCCCACAATGCGTGCAATAATCTTGTACAAATCCCACCAGACTCTTCCTTGTGACTTTGGCATTCCCCTATCTTATCCAGACTTTCTCTTTTAAGACCCTTTGTTGATTTGGTAGCATATGATGGCCCTTTAGCAATAACAGTTTAGTGACAGATTAATACTGAACCTCTCACAATAACACACAGTTATAAGAAAATCAGGCTCAGGCCGGTTCTCTTAAAACAAATGTGTTTACTAAATAGTTACTAATCATACAGTTACAACTAAAAGTTTAAATAATCTTTTGGTCACAGTATTACAAAACAAAAGTGAATTGTACAAAACAAAATGCACTATGACAGTTATCTAAAGTTCTACTTTAGTTTGTAGTGAATTGAGGTCTGTAAAGAGTAAGTGCAGTCTCTAGTTCTTTGTCTCTGTGCTGTGGCAGTTTTGCTTCTCTTGTGGTCAGGAGAGAGTCCAGATGAAAAGTGTCCCATGAGCTTCTGTTTACAGGGATATATAGACCCTGGTAGATTGAAAAAAAACCTCTCTGATTTGAAGCTGGTGATCTCTCTAGGCCAGCAGGTGTCTCTCTCGCTTCTTCCCAAAATCTATTTTCCTGATAACCTTTGATGTCTCAGTGTCCCACTAGTAACACAATTGACACCAGTGTGTCAAGAATTCACCTAGTCTGCCAGAAAGGATGTTCCTGTCCTTTACCTCATAAGATGTAAGTTACTATAACAGTTTCCTGGAACAAAGCATCCTGCCTCTGAAATGCGTGGTTTATGACAGGCAATGAATTTTGCATAACTCTATTAAGAGATCTGGAAATGCAGTCTCAGTTTCCTGGCAGCAGCTGCCCTCAGGTTAGAGGAAGGTCAAACATTTTAAAAAGAAATCCAGTCTCTCTCACTATCTTATGTGATCCTTTCATTAATACTGGCATTTTGGTGGCATTTAAATTTCACAAACTCACATCACAAAAACATTCTGTATATAACAGAATTATATTGCAAATATTACACAGCTGAGGCCATTCTCACCATATCTTCCCTCCTTAGACTGAATTTGTGGAAACCGCCCTAATGCATGGTAAGGTTTTCATAAATTCTGTTACTGTTCTAACTGGCAAGATAGGCCATCTTGTGTTAGCAACACTGCTCTGTGCATAATGGTCATATCGTAGGCCTGTAGGGCAATACTCATCTTAGGAGACAACCATCTGTTTTACCCATCTGATTCAATCACACCAGGGGTTGTGATTGGTCTGTAGCTTGAAGTGTCTCCCCTAAGGTATGGCTCTAATTTCTTCAGGGCCCACACCAGTGCAAGGCATTCCTTATCAACTATGGAATATGCCTGCTCCTGGGAAATCTGATTAGCTAAGGTACACTACTGAGTGATCATTTCCCTGATTAGATGTTTGCATGAGGACTTCTCCAATCCCCATATCCAAGGCATCTGTCTGGACTACAAATTGCTTAGAGTAATCTGGAATGGCTAACACAGGGCCACTGCACTTGCCTCCTTTAATCATGCAAAGGATCGTTCACAGGCTGGCTCCCAATCTACCCTTTTGGGCTTTCTTTTCTTTAACGGCCAGATGGGAGCTGCCAGGGTACGTAATTTGGTACAAACTTTGATAGTACTCCCTGCGATCCTTAGGAAGCTCTAACCTGCTTTTGGGTTTCAGGCATAGGCCATGCCATGTAATCAATCTTTGCTTTATTAGGAGAAGCTGCCCCCACCCACTACATGGCCTAGGGTATGCCACCTCCGCCATAGCCACCTCGCATTTTTCAGCCTTGACAGCGAGCCCTGCCCCTCTGTATCCTGCCCAACATTTCCTTCTGGTGGGATAGGTGTTCCTTCCAGCTGGTACTGAAGATGGCAATATCCTCCAGATAAGCCACTGCATCCTCTTCAGTACCATGTAACACCTGGTTGACCAATCTTTGGAAGGTGGCAGAGCGTTCTTCTTTCCAAAGGCATTACTCAGAACTCAGAATAATACAATTGGAGTGCTGAAGGCCAACTGTTCTCTAGCTCTGGCAGTTAACTCTACCTGCCAGTACCCTTTGTCAAGTCAATAGTGGTAAGGTATGTCACCCTCCCAAGTTGTCTAGTAGTTCATCCGTCCATAGCACTGGGTGTGCTCGACTTCGACTGCATTGAGTCCATGACAGTCCACAGAAGCGAGTACAGCCATCCGGCTTGGGAGTGAGGACTACAGGTGAGGCCCAGGGACTGTGGGATTTCTGGATTACCCTAAATCCAGCTTTTCTTCCACCTCCCTCCTAATGTCATTTAGGATGGCCTTAGACACCAGTAGGTTGTCTGTCGGATGGTGTTTGCGTCTCTGTATCTACGTCATGTGTCGCTAGGTGGGTAGTCCAGGCTTGGCTGTAAACAAAGGACAAAGTCCTCTAACCCCACACCTCCTGGAATTGTTCTGGGGTCAACTGGGGTGACAGCTTGATTGTCTCCATGAGGAATCCCACTTGCTTTCCTCAGCAAGTCCAGGAGGAGGTCTTCTTCGTCCATCCCTCCCCATGACTACACACTGCAAATACCATGTCAGCCCTATCTGCATATGGTTTCATCATGTTGACATGCTACATCCTCTGGTTATGTCTCCTGTCAAGCAGTTCCACAATATAATGTACGGCATTACCTGTCGGACTACCTTGTATGGTTCCGCCCTCTTGGACTGCAGCTTGTCCGTCTGGATTGGAATTAGGACCATTACTTCCTGTCTGCGCTTGTACATGCAAGTGCTGTCTGCCGATCATACCAGACTTTTGTTTCTGTTGGGCAGTTGACAGGTTGCTTTGGGCCACCCCATAAGCTCCTTCAGCTTCTCCCTAAACTTAAGGACATGCTCCACTATGGGAGTTCCCTGGGTGGGTACTTGCCTTCCCAGTCCTCCCGGATCAAGTCCAGGGGCCCATGCACACACGTCCATACAAGAGTTCGAAGGGGAGAACCTGTTGACTCTTGGGGCACCTCCTGTATGCAAACAACAGGTGGGAAGACATTTCTCCCAGTCCTTCCCATGCTGTTCAGCAAATGCTTGGAGCATCGCTTTTGGATACCATTAAACCTTTCCACAAGCCCATTGGCTTGTGGTAATAAGGTGCTGTGTGTCCCTGGATCACCCTCACTTCTACCACAGACACTTCATCAGGTCCAACATGAAGGTACCCCTTGATCAGTGATAGCCTCCTAGGAAACCGAACATGGAGAAAATCCTAGCAAGGCATCTGCCACTCTGTCTGTCTTAAGTGAGGAGAGGGTGACTGCCTCTGGGTGTTGGGTGGCGAATCGACCACTGTCAGGATAAACTTCTTCCCAGAGGAGCTTGGGGTACTCAAAGGTCCCACAATATCCATTCCTACCCTCTGGAATGACTCCTCCACAATGGGCAATGGAATTAGGGCAGCTTTGGTTTTATTGCCTGTCTTCCTGTTTGTTAGCACCGGTGACAAGACCTGCAATATTCCTTCACCTGCTGGGTGAAGTTGGCCAACAGAAATTCTGGGCCAATCGCTGCATGGTGCACATGATTCTCAGATGTCCGGACATGAGGATATCATGAGCGATCTTGAGCAACCGCTCATGGTACCCTGGGGAACGACAAGCTGCCTGCCCATCACCCTCGCTCTGTCCTCATGTCCTGTGTACACAACAGTCTATTGTCCCAAAATACCCTATGTCTTATGTCACCTCCCAGTGTTCCATCAGATTCTACACTAGCCCTCAGCCTCTCCAAACTAGGGTCAGTTCTCTGAGCAGCTGCAAATTCTTCACATTTTCCCAAGGCATGGGACATGTCCCTTCAGTTCCTAAACTCAGGTCCATAGCTCTAGCATCAGGGCAATCAAGGTCACTGCCATCCCTAACCTTCTGACCATTTGTTACCCCTCCTCCAGGGAGTAACCTTCCATAGCTGCCTTGTGAACGGCTAGCTGGGGAAGTCCCTACCTTTCGCTACCCTCCATTTCTGGAGACACAGGCTGGGGAACCAGCCTCCCATTTGTTTCACAGGGCTTCTATGGGGTTCAGGAAGTATAACTGGCCTTTGCTGTCTGACTGCGGGTAACCACACACACACCACCCTCTTCTGAAGATTGTTCCCTGTCATCACATCCAGGGCTAGACTGTCTGCACCTGCAACGCTTTTGCACCATCTCTCCAGTCTCACCCCAGTCCAAGAGAACGCTTAGCAAGTAGCAGAGTTTTTTCCTCCCTAGTGAATGCCTTCACTGTTACAAACTGATTAGATATAAGCTGTTTAGCCCAACCAAATCCCCTTTTCTAAGGTAAGAGATGCCCCATGTCCCTTAACCCACGAGTCTGCATCCCATTTATAATAACTGGGTGCATGGCTCCCTCATGTTTACAGGCATGCTCTCAGGGATACAAAAAACCCAACTCTGTTGGAGCACCACTTTTCCTCCGTGCCTTTTTAGGACACTGACTAGCAAGATGCCCTGGCTGTTTACAAACCAACAGTCATCATTTCTTATCTGAGAAAACCTTTTCTGTAACCTGGGACTTTCCCCTTCTGTGTAGGCAGTGAGGGTTTTAGCTTCCTTAAGGCGCACCTTTCCCTTCTGTGTTGCCACACCTGCCCCATTCCTTTCAGACCAGGCCTGCTCCTGGCATAGTGGTCCAAGAGTTCAGCAGCTTGCTGTGTTGTTTTGGATTTCGGTCCTCTAGCCAGGTTTTCAACTCTGCTGGGAAAGCCCAAAGAACTGCTCTAGCAATGTAACTGCCTCAGTTTCTTCCACAGAATTTGCTTCTACCTCTCCCACCAATGTTTCAAAAACTGATGTTGCTTTGTGTGAGATCCTCATAACTCATGTCAGGGCTTCTTCGAACTTACAGAACTTAACCCTGTATGCTTCAGGGAGTTAACTCATACTTTTAAGCAAAGCAGCTTTAAGTTTCTCATAATTGCTACTGTCCTGATTGCCCATTTGGCCTACCGCCTCCGTCTTTTATCAGTAAGTAGCGGGATAGCTAAAGCTCCAGGACTCCCTGGGTATTCTGGCCTGGATACGGACCTTTTCAAATGAATTCAAAATGCATCCATATTGTTCTCCCTCTTTAAATTCAGCTATTCATTTAGAATTTAACTTATACCCCAGCCCTGGAGTTTCAGGTTCAATCCTGCCACTTACCTCCTCTGCGCTTGTTGTTGGAGTTTAACTTCTCAGTTCAAATTCCCTCTGGTGCTCTTTCTTACTCTCAGCCCTCTCTCTGAAGCCATTTTCCTTTTCCTTGGCCTCTCTCCGGACTCTGGTTTTTTTTTTCCTGCATGCCAGTTCAAACCTCTTCTGCTCAAACTCCCTCCGCTTGTGCTTCAAACTTTCTCTTAGAAACATAGAATTTGATGGCAGATAAGGACTGCTTGGCCCACCTAGTCTGCCCATTTTCCACCTAACAGACAAACTGCAGATCCTAGTTAACCAACAGCTTACTTCCTCCTACTCCCACTAGGACTGCCTTATGTCTGTCCCATGCATTCTTGAATTCCCCACTGTTCTTGACTCCACCTCCTCAGGGAGGCTGTTCCATGCATCCACAACCCTCTCCGTGAAATAATACTTCCTCACATTACCTCTGGGCCGTCCCCTCTATCTTCAAATTGTGCTCTCTTGTTCTTGCACATCTCTTTTCTGAAAGATGCTACCCTCTTGGACTTTGTTGATTCCTTGAGGTACTTGAAAGTTTCTATCATGTCCCTCTCCTCCTTTCCTCAAGGGTATACATATTAAGCTCCTTTAGTCTTTCGTATGTCTTCTGGTGCAGACCCTGCATCATTTTGGTTGCCCTCCTCTGGACAGCTCCACTCTGTCTATGTCTTTGCAGAGATGGGGTTTCCAGAACTGCACACAGTACTCAGATGGGGTCTCACCAGCTGTCTGTACAGAGGGATAACAACTTCCTGTTTTCTACAAGTGATGCCTCTTCCTATGCATCCCAGTATCCCCCAGCCTTACTACTGTCTCTCACATTGCTTGCCCACCTTTAGGTCATCTGATATAATTACCCCAGGTCCCTTCCCATTTTACTGTTGTCAGTATCTCACCCCCATTGTGTACTCTTCCCTGGGTTTTGTTTTTGTCTTTTGAATTCCAGCTCAAATTTCCTCAACTCCAGCTGCAGTCTGATCCTTTTCCTGCTGCTGTGGCTCTGGGGTCCTTCTGGTCTTGCTGTTCTCTCCCTGGGACTAGATTCTGTAATGGACCTGGCACCCCTATGCCCAGGCTCTGGTTCTTTCCGGTTACTGGCAGTGACTCAAGATCCTGGGCAGCCGCTAGCTCATTGGCTGCAACAAGAGCCTCCACGAGGTTCTTTTGATTCGACCCTTGTACTGGACCCTCTTTCCTGAGACAACTGCCTTAGGTAGTCTGCAGTGTATTTGTTATAGTTGGAAGCCATCTTCTTCCTATTACTACACTAGCTTACACCGAGAAAAAAAGAAAACAGGAAACTTTATACTGTAACCAAATTATTATTTTCCAAATCTCTGCCTTGATCGTGTATACTGCTTTCAGTTTATCAATCTGATACTGGTCTCAAATCCAACTGTTATGACTGTGCCACCAATATTTCTTGAATCTCACTGCTACCAGATCTCTTGGATCCCACCTCTGTGTACCAGATCTATCATGAACCCACTCTGAGGTCAGGTCCACTGAGCTCACAGTGCCCACCACTAAGTGCAATCAGTGACCGTGAGGGGAAAGAAAAATTACTCATCTTAGTAATCTTGTTTCTTCCAATGTATTCTTCCATATTAATAACTCTCTGCAGTTAGCCTGCTCAGTAGAACTGCCGTAGAATGGAACTATATGCTAATGATGGAATCATTGGCACGTGACAATATTCAAACTGCTGCCCTCATCTACTGCACATTCTAGCAACGTCTCAGATTTCTAGGAAGCCCACAAGGCAACCTAACTAAAGTGATTCAAGCTAAAAACTGCTTGATACAGACAACTCTGTTCTATCACTACCCTACCACTGATACTAATGATTGTAGTATCAGACCTACCTGAAACACCCAGAATTCCTGGGAAAAAGAAAGGTAAGTAAAAATAAAACCCCACAGGATTAAAGTAAGCGTGCCTGTGTTTGGGACTGTCAAGAAGACCATTCAAAGGCTCTGGTTCTGGAAGGAGGTAGGGAGAGTTATGAATATGGAAGAATACATTGGAAGAAACAAAATTACTAAGGTGAGTAATTTTTTCTTCTAACCCCATGTATTCTTCTCATATTCATAACTCTCTGCAGACTTCAAAGCAGTACCTTTGGAGGTGGGCAGAGAACCCACTTAGAAAGAGACTCTGCAGCACTGCAGTGCCAAACCTGGCATCACTTCTGGACTGCAAGTCCAAACCGTAATGTTTAGTAAAGGTGTGTACTGACCTCCAGGTAGCTGCTTCACAGATCTCCAGTAAGGGATATTCTAGAAGCTGCTATAGAAGCGCAGCTGTGCCCTAGTAGAGTGGACCCTGAGGGCCTGCTGGGGCCTGTTTTCCTGATTTGTGTAACAAAACTGAATGCAGTGAACTATCCAGCGAGAGACTGATCTCTGATAGACCTTCCTACATCCCCATAAGTGAGAAAAAGTTGCTGTTTATCAGCTCTGTGATCCTTGGTGTGAGTTAGATAACAACTCAATGCCCTTTTAACATCCAGACTGTGGAGCCTGCGCTCTCCTGAACTGGCATGTTCTGTGAAGAAGACCGCAGTGTCATGGACTGACTCAAGTGGAAATCAGAAACCTTCTGTTAGTACAGATTACTACTTTATCATTATGAAAGATAAATAATCCTTTTCCACACACAATGCTTGCAACTCACTTACTCTTCTAGCATAAATAGATTGCTACCAAAAACATGTTTTTCCATATGACATATTGCAAATGTGCTGATGACATTGGCTCAAATGGAGGTTTCATAAGCTGAGCAATGCAAATATTCAGATCCCATACTGGGACTGGTTCTTTAATAGGAGGATGTACAGTAAAAGGGCTAATCCTTTAAAGAATTTTTGAAAATAGGGTTAGATGCAAGGGAAACAGTTTTCCTCGCTGAGATAAAAGCTGAAACTGACGCCAAGTGCAACGCCAGAGATGCATGTTTGAGGCCTGAGAGTGCAATTCAGTAAGATATTCTAATAATAGTGGAATCTCTGCCAGAGAATGAGAAACATGTTTGGCATCACACCAGACAGAAAAGCTTTTCCATTTTGCATTGTAGGTTTTCTTAGTAGATGGTTTTCTGTATCTGTTTAGGATATCCAGAACAGCCTGGGAAAGCTGCAAATTTGCAAACTCTAAGTCCTCAAGAGCCAGGCCTTGAGTCTGAGAAACCTGAGGTTCAGATACAGGATCGTCCCTTGGTGGGGAGTTAATAGGTTGTGCCTCCTGGGTAGGAGGATTGGTGTGGACACTGACATTGACAGCAGAAGGGATACCATGGTTGTCTGGCCCAATCTGGTGCTATCAGAATCATGGACGCAGACTGTGACCTGAGTTTGAGTAACATTCTGAAGATGAGAGGAAGGAGGAAAGGCATATAGATGCTTTCCTGACCAGTCCAAGGCCAGAGCATCGAGGGAATTGTGCCCCTGACTGGTGGCCTATAACAGACTAGGGGCAACATGTGATTGTCGTGAGAGGCAAAGCGATCCACCTCTGGAGTGCCCCATCGCCTGAACACTGAGTCCAGTACCTGTCTGTTCAGAGACCATTCGTGATGTGCCTGGTTGATCCTGCTTAAAGCATCTGCCAGGGTATTGTCCCTGCCTGGTACATGAATGGCTTGCAAGGAAGCTTTAGAGAGTAAGCAAGTTCCTATATTTTCATGGCTCTGTGCACAGGGATCCAACCTTGTTCCCCCTGCTTGTTTATGTAAAACATTATAGTGGTGTTGTCTGTTCTGACCTGCACCACCTTGCCCTGCATTAACTGGGAAAACTTTTAGAGCTAGAAACACTGCTCTGAGCTCTAGCAGATTTATGTGGAGGGCACACTCCACGCTTGACCAAGTGCCATGGGTAGTGTGCTCTCCTGTATGAGCACCCCATCCTAACAGAGAAGCATTTGTTGTAAGGATGACTGAGGGGTTTTACCTCTGAAAAGGAACTCCTGCCCTTAGATTGTGGATATCCACCACTGTAGGGACTGGATCACTGACCTTGTTACAGGGATCAATTTTGACATATGGTCTTTTCTTTGGCACCAGTGTGTCTGTAGATGAAACTGTATGTTTTCATTCAACGCCTTGTTCCCAAGACCACTCCTGTTGCTGCAGCCATATTTCCCAGTATTTGCAAGGATCTTCAGGCAGGACATGGCTTTCCCAATTCAAATGAGGCAATCAGTTGCAGTATGGACTGAACTCTGTCCTCTGGAAGAAAAGCTCTTCCTTTTAAGGTATTCAGTTCTGCTCCTATGAAATGCAGGACTTGAACCGGTGTGAGAATGGATTTTTCCTGGTTTAGCAGGAAACCCAGAGATTGTAACAAATCTTTTGTTATTTCCAGGTGTGTTTGCACCTGCTGGAATGACTTTCCACTATTAGCCAGTCGTCGAGACAGGAAAAACTGTAATTCCTAGTTTTCTGAGGGAATGCCACTACCACTGCCAGGCATTTTGTGAATACCCTTGGTGCTAAGGTTAGACCAAAGAGCAGGGCTGAGAACTGGTAATGACCTGAAAGGAGTCTGAACCTGAGATTTTTTTGTAAGACTCCTTATGGGGATGTGGAAATAGGCATATTTTAAGTCTAGAGATGCCAACATCTCCCGCTGAATGACATGTAAAATTAAGGGTAGGCTCACCATCCTGAATTTTGGCTTTGCCAGGTATTTGTTCAGATGCCTTAGGTCCAGAATAGCCACCACTCCCCATTTTTCTTCTTGGTAGAAAATACTGAGTAAAACCCTCTGCCTCTCTGAAGGATTGGCACCTGCTCTACTGCCTTTATGCTGAGCAGGGTTTTAACCTCCTTTCAAGGAGCTGTTCTTCAAGAAGGAGGTTGGTTTGAATAGCCTTGACTTTAGAGGAGGGAAGGACTTGAAACTCAGGGAGAGTCTCTGGCTCACTAATTCCAGTACCCACTTGTCTGTGGTTATGGCCTGGCAAGCCTGAAAGAAGTGAGCCAATCTGCCCCTACTGGTATAAGGAGGTGGCCTTGGCAAAGGAGTCAGGGATTTGTTTCGGTGTGGCCTGAGCCTAGGCAGATTGGAAAGCCCTCCTGAGCCCCTCCTGCCTCTGGCCCTATAATACCCAGTCTGTTGTGGGTATGGCTGCAGCTATGGAACAGCTTGATTCTGATAGAAGGGCCTACCATAGGACCTTCCTCTACCCTCCCTTCCATAAGGCCTATAAGAAGTAGAAGGCCTGTCTTTGGATGAATTACTCTTATAGGTAGTTTTGTATTCATCCACCTTTTTCATATACTCTTCAGTCTGTTTGCCAAAGAGAGAGAATGATCTTGAACAGGAAGGTCCATGGCCTTAGCCTGGGTGTCATGTGTTAGATTTGTAGCCCTTAGCCAAACAAACCTTCTTATGGCTACAGTCAGAGCCATAATCCTAGCAGCATTATCATTTGCATCTGCTGCCATCTGGAACTGGTATTTGGATGCTTCCAGTCCAAATCTGGCTGTTTCTGCTAGGTCATCAGAGATAGGAGAGGACCTTCTCTGACATGGCCAAAACAGACTGTCTTTGATACTGTGCAGCGTAGGCCTGGTAATTAGCTTGTCTGACCCCCAGAGAGGCAGCTAAATACCCTTTCTTTGACATACTGTCCATTTTCCTTGAATTCTTCTCAGGTAGGTGAGAGGATAAAGGAACCCTAGCCTTCTCACAGGCTGCCTGCTGGACTATACCCTGATGATCAGGGTGATAACAGAGGAATTCAGCCCTTTCCTGTCCAGTTGGTACTTCCTGTCAGCCTTCTTATCCAGAGGTGTGACAGAGTTAGGGTTCTGCAGGACTGTGAATAAGTCCTTCTTGAAAAATTTACTGATAGGCAGAAAAATCTTTTAGTGGGTGTTTACCCCATCATTTCCATGTATTCTGCCTCCTCCTCATCCTGTATGACCTCGGTGGTAGCCAGGTCAAGGGCATCTACTATTTTCCTCACGAAGGAAAAGTGAGAGAAAAATCCTCAGGCATAGGAGGAGGCCAAAGCACTGCTCTGGTGAGATTTCTGGTTCAATGGGCTCACCATCATCTTGCTCTGGTAAATCATACTCTCAGTATCCATTTCCTGAGACTGGGGGTCCAAGCAGTGAGTAATCTTCTGAACCTTTGGAGGAGGAGGGTTGGAAAAGGTATAAACCCCTAGATTGCCTCAATGACTTTAATAGTCCTGGCAATTTCCTCAGCAGTAGGCAAGACTGTGAGATACAGAAGAATCCCCTATACGTTTTGCTTGGGGTTCGACGTGTTTGGTCTTCGTTGACGCTTTGAAGGGAACCAGAGAGTCAGCCGCCAACTCAGTCTCTTTAAATAGGTTGATTCACCCTTGTCAGGGTGGTACAGGAAGAAGCTGTGGTTTCACCCGCTGATTTTAAAGGTGTTGGCTGGTTAGAGCCTGAAGCACCTCCCAACTTTTTATTCAACCTCTCCATCCTTTTTCCACAGTTTTCTGTAGGAAAGATTTACAAATTTCACAGTCAGAATTCAAATGGTCAGTTCCCAGGCAGAACACACAACTGTCATGATTGTCTGCTCTGGCAAACACTTCCCACACTTCACACAGTTTTGAAACCCTGGGGACAAGTCTTTTTCTTAGGTTTTTCTGAGTGCTCCATTTTCAGGAGAAAAAGCCTCAACATCAAAGATATTCTTTTTTTTTTTTTTTGCGGTCAGTTCAGGAACCGATTAGGCCCCAAAAGAACCGATAAATTTTGTGAATTCAGAACGGGTCAGTGGTTCTTGAAACCGATATAACAGTTCACAGTAACCAGGTTAGCGGTTAAAAAGAAGCTGGATTAGCGGTTTCAACAAAACAAATATAACTCAAACAATAAAGATTCTTAAATGAAAATAGAGAAAATAAAGTGGAAAAAGTCCACAACTAATAATAACTACTCGGTTCCTCAACGGTTATAATGAACTGTGAGGAACCAAGAAAAAACTAAAATCTAACTAAACTAATATTAACTAGATGTTAAAATAAAATTAAACAATAAATGAAGACAGCAGAAGAAAATTATGTATAATTAAGGAATTATACTTCACAATAAGCCAACAAAGACCTGAGGGATCTCCTGGGTGTCTAGACTACTGAGGCGGAGTAAGAACTCTGAAACGTTGAAAGAATGTGCAGCAGATGAGGGCAGCAGTTTGAATATTGTCACGTGCCAATGATTCCATCGTTAGCATATAGTTCCATTCTCGGGTAGTTCTACTGGTAGGCTAACTGCAGAGAGTTATGAATATGAGAAGAATACATGTAGTTAGAAACAGGGATACCCTCTTTAAATCCCTCTATAGTGTTCACTGGCTTCACAACTGAGCACTCGCCACAAAGTCTTAGGGTCCCTCTTTACTCTGGATCAGGGTACAATACCAGTCTTGTGTCTTGTAGTCAAATAGAACCCTTCCTGTTGTTACACAAAGTGGGGAGATCCAGGTGTTGTAACCCTTATTCTGCCTTCTCCCACAAGGCGTGCAATAACCTGGTTCAAATCCACCAAACTCTTCCTTGAGACTTTAGTATTCCCCTATCTTATCCAGACTTCTCCTTTTAGACCCTTTGTTCAATTTAGTAGCTTATGATAGTTCCCTAGCAATAAAAGTTTAGTCACAGATTAATACTGAACCTCTCACAATCTCGCACACAATTATAAGAAAATCTCTCAGGTGGTTCTTTTAAAAACAAAATGTTTTTACTAAGTATTTACTAATCATACAGTTACAACTAAAAGGTTTGAATAGTCTTTTGGTCACAGCATAACAAACAAAAGTGGAATTGTACAAAAAGCACTATGACAGTTATCTAAAGTTTTATCTTAGTTTGTAGTGAACTGAAGTCCGAAAGAGTAAGTGCATTCTCTAGTTTTTAGTATTTGTGCTGTGGCAGTTTTGCTTCTCTTGTGGTCAAGAGAGAGTCCAGATAAAAGTGTCCTATAAGCTTCTGTTTACAGGGGTATATAGTCCCTGGTAGATTGAAAAAAAACTATCTGGCTTGAAGCTGGTGGCCCCTCTCTAGGCCAGCAGGTGTGTCTCTCGCTCCTTGCCAAAATCTTATTTTCCTGATAACCTTTGATGTCTCAGTGTCCCACTAGTAACACAATTGACACCAGTGTGTCAATAATTCACACAGGTCTACCAGAAAGGATGATCCTGTCCTTTTACCTCATAAGATGCAATGTACTATAACAGTTTCCTGGAATAAAGCATCCTGCCTCTGAAATGCATGGTTTATGACAGGCAATGAATTTTAGCACAGCTCTGTTAAGGGACCTGGAAATGCAATCTCAGTTCCCTGGCAGCTGCCCCTCAGGTCAGAGGAAGGTCAAACACTTTCAGAAGAAATCCAGTCTCTCTCACTATCCAGTGTGATCCTTTCTTTAATACTGGCATTTTGGTGGCATTTTAAATTTCACAAAATCACATCACAAAAACATATATAACAGAATTATATCTGCAAACATTACATAGCTGGGGCCATTCTTGCCACACTTCATAGGGAGTACAACTAGGGACACCATAACACTAGGTGGTTTCAGTGTTTACAAGAATCTTTGTCCTGCAACTCGGATATTGACACAGTGTCCCCTTATTGTTCCCATTTTCAGTACATACTTACAGCACAGCCTCTTATCAGTTGCAGTACAATCTTTCAAGCCTATTTTTGTTTATTGCAAACACAGTAAGTTTTGTTTGCTAGAAGCTTCTGTAACAAGCCTATAAGTAAGTAATTTCTACTGAAGACATTTTTTAAATTTCTTTGTAACAAGCAGATGTGGTTACATCACATCAACTATTTGAAGAGCGAATTTTTATTTATTTTATTTTTTGGGAGGGGCAAGATTTTTGAAAAGGTTATGCAGTATTGCCCCCCTAACAGACCAAAAGATGGGCATGTTTTATTCTTAAAATTAGAATTTCCATTCAGACTTTTATAACCTAAACAAAACTTAGTTTTGCAAATGCAGATTGTTTTGATTAATAGGACCTTTACATGCTGGGGTTGTTTATAATAACTCCAGGTTTATTTAAGCAATAATCCACAACACAGTGTGGGTTATGCTAGGATTTACCAATGCCTGATGTGGTGCAGCCTGGTGACCAAATCCACACCAGAAGTGGGTAAATAACAGCATAAACCAAATTTTAGAGTGAATTATTGTGATTATACCACTAGTAGCAAGTAAAGGCTTAAGAAAAAATTAAAATCTTTTATTTGTAAAAATATATATATATATATTTTACTGATTTTATGAGAATATCCTTCCTCCATATGATAGTTCCATGTTGGTAGGCAGATTGTTGTTGTATGAGATGCCCCACTCACTCAGATACAGAACACACTGTGCTTGCAGGTTTCTTTTATATTTCTGAGGGGAGGTGCATTTGCAAGGAGCACCATGGTGGGGTTGTGTATATGTTTTTAACATGAGAAAGTTACTTTTTACTTTTGTTTTTGTGAGAAAGCTAAGTGGGTCTTGTTGCATGAGTTATGCAGGGATTTACTCATGCTGAAAAGAGCAAGTTAGCCAATCAGAATCATTATTTTTTTCCTTGCCACTGTATAATTTGCTTTAAGCATTACTAGTTGAAACATTTTTTAGAAGTACAGCACTGCATGGCATATTTGCTTTAATTTGTTCATCAAGGCTTTGTTCAAGACTGTGGAACATTATCACACTCTGTACGGTTAAGAGCTATGTGGAAAGAAGAGAGTAGAATGTTGTAAACTAATATACTCACAAAAGGAGAGCTAATCTGTAAAATAGTTGCAGCAGATGGGTTCATTTCCACAGCTTCCTGGACATCTAGAAATAACAATAAAAACAAATGAACACTACAAATGATTTATTTAGTACCACCATAAAACAGAAGAAAAATTACTCACCTTAGTAATTATGTTTCTTCTAATGGAGTCTTGCTGTATTCTGACTATTGCAGTTAGCCCCAGCCTTTAAACTGCCGAGAACAAAGGGTTAACTTTCTATGCACAGCATAGAATGCTGAGCTCGAGCTCGGTTGAGGTCTCTGTCTGGAGCCCTTTGAAATCCAACCGTCAGATTCTTACGAGCAAAAACTCATTAACTATTCTATGTGGAAACTACAATTTTACTAGCCAACTGACAACAAAAGCTTTGGATCCCCAAAGGAAGACTCAAGACAGAAACCCAAAACAAAAAAACAATCCAATTAAGAATAAAGATAAAACAAACACCCAACCCAAAAACAGGTTCTGAGAGGGGAGGCAGGGAGGAGGTCAGAATACAGCAAGACTCCATTAGAAGAAACATAATTACTAAGGTAATTTTTCTTCAAACAACATGAAGTCTTGCTGTATTCTGACTTATACAGACTACCAAGCAGTACCTCCATGGAGGAGGACAGAACCTACTTTGGGAATAGGCTCTGAAGTACTGCTGTGCTGAACCGAGCATCACTCCTAGCCTGGATATCCAGAGAGTAATGCTTGGAAAGGTATGGACTGTTTTCCAGGTGGCTGCTTGACAAATTTCTAAGAGAGGAATATCCCTGGCAGCAGCCAGGGAAGCAGATGTACCTCTCATGGAGTGAGCCCTCAGGCCTGAGGGTGGAATTTTTCCTAGTTTCTCATAGCAGAATTGTATACAAGATACATACACCTTGCAATAGTTCTCTTGGTGGCAGGTTTGCCCTTCCCCACTTTTCCATAAGTGAGGAACAGCTGGAGGGAATCACTCCTGTAACCTTGGTACGCTCTATATAGTAGCTAAAGGCCCTTTTAACATCTAAACTTGTAGCCTCCTCTCTCCTGAAGAGGAATGATCAGTGAAGAAAACAGGAAGAGACAGACTGGTTCAGGTGAAAATCTGAAACCACTTTGGGCAAGAACCTTCTATGGTTCTAAGGACCACTTTATCCCTATGAAAGGAGATAAAATCAGGTTCCACTGACAGGGCTTGCATTTCACTGATACTTCTGGCAGAGGTAATGGCTACTAAAAACACAGTTTTCCAAGTCAAGTACTTAAGCTCTACTGAGGACATAGAGGCTCAAAGGGAGGTTGCATCAATTGAGCAATACAAACATTTAAATCCCAGGCAGAGGCAGGGTCTCTGAATGGAGGATTGTATGAAGCAATCCTTTGAAAATTTTCAGAACACAGGATGAGATGATAGTGAGGAAGACTTCCCCACTGACAGAAAAGCAGAGACAGCTGACAAGTGAACTTTGAGAGTAGCTGGTCTGAGGCCTAGGCCATTAAGATGGACCATATAATCCAGAACTGTAGGCAATTCAGCAGTGTCTGGGAAATATGCTGTTTAGAACACCAAATGCTGAATCTCTTCCATTTGGAGTTATAGGTCTTTCTAGTGGTGGGCTTTCGAGAGGCTTTGAGGATGTCCAGAACCCCTGAGACAGATGCAAATCTGCATACTCTAACTCTTCAAGAGCCATGCCTTGCAATTAAGAGACTGAAGATTGGGGTACAAATCCTCCCGAGAGTTGTTACCAGGTTGTAATTCCTGGGAAGAGACAGGGGAACCAAGGCTGTCTGGCCCAATCTGGAGCAATCAGAATCACTTTGCAAGGTTGTGACTTTATCGTGACTAAAACTTTGAATAGTAGAGGAAAGGAGGAAAGCATACAGAAATTTTCCTTCCCAGTTCAGAATCAGAGCATCCAGAGGGACTGTGCATAAGACTGGGGTCTGCAACAAAAGAGAGGAAGTTGGTGATTGTCTGGGGCTGCAAAGAGATCTATCTCTGGAGTGCCCCACCTTGAAAAAATCACTTCAAGACCAGAGGCTCCAGGGACCATTGGGATGGCCCTGTGAAATCCTGCTCAATGCATCTGCTAGCACATTGTCCTTCCCGGAAGGTGGACTGCTATCAGAGAGGTTTGCAGGGAATAAGCCAGGGATCACAACTTCATGGCTTCTGTGCACAAGGCCGTAGACTGCATGCCTCCTGCTTGTTGATGTACCACATGGTGGTGGTGTTGTCTGTTCTGACTTGAACCACCTTGTTCTGCACTGACTGAGAGAAAGCTTGCAGGGCCAGAAAACAGCCCTGAGTTCCAGGATTGAGATGGAGAAGAGATTCCTGAGGGGACCACAGTCCCATGGCAGTTCAGGCCCCAGATGGGCCCCCCAGCCCAGGAGGGAAGCATCCATGGTAAGGACCACTGAATGAGACTGTATGACAAATGGGACCCCTTGCTTTAAATTGTCCTGATCCTGCCACCACTGAAGGGCTTGGATCAGGGTCCGGTCACTGGGATCAGTTTGGTAAGGGAATCCTTCTTTGGGACGAAAGGCCTCAGATGGAACTGAATGCCCTCATCTGAATCTTGCCCCTTGGACCACTGCTGTAGAGGCTGCCATGTGGCCCAAGAGCTGGAGGAAATGCCTTGCTGGTTCGAGACACCTGAAGGCTTGAAGGAAGAAGCCAGTTCTATAAGAACTCTTGTCCTTTCCAGGGGAACAAAGGCTCTTGTTGATAGTATCCAGCTCTGCCCCTAAAGGCAAGAAGCTGGACTGGTTCGAGAACTGACTTGGGAAGGTTGAGAAGAAATCCTAGAGAAGTAAGCACTTGCTGGGTCATTTGCAGGTGTGACTTGACTTGGTCTGGGGACTGGCCCACTATGAGCCAGTTGTCCAGATATGGAAAAATGGAAATCTTTTGCCTCCTTAGAAAGGCAACTACTACTGCCAGGCACTTTGGAAGACCCTTTTGGCTGAAGTTAGGCCAAAGGACATTGCTCTGAACTGATAGTGGCCTGAGGGCAACTGGAACCTGAGGTACTTTCTGTGGGAGCACCTGATGGGAATGTGAAAATAGGCATCTTTGAGGTCCAGGGAGGCTAGCCAGTCCCCTGGCCTTAGAGAGGGAAGGATTATTCCCAGAGTTACCATCTTGAACTTTGGTTTTAAAAGATGTTTGTTTAGGTATCTTAGATCTACGATGGGTCACCACTCCCTGTCTTTTGGGGTAAGGAAGTACCTGGAGTACAGACCTTTGCCCCAGTGTAGGACAGTCACTCTCTCTCTATGGCTCTTAAAGCCAGCAAAGATGAAACCTCTGCCTCTAGGGCAAGGGTTTCTGAGAGACCTGCAGGTGGAAAGATCTGGCTCTCATCTTCGAAATTTTTGAAGCTGAGAACCAGTCCCTGGCTTACTACTTCCAGGACCCACTTGTCTGATGTGATAGACATCCAGTCCTGGATGAAGTAAGTCCGCCTGCCCCTACTGGAATAGGAGAGTCAACCCGGCAGGCCCATCAGGGTGTCTGCTTGGCAGGGGCCTTAGACTGAGGAGTGGATGCAGCCCTGCTCATCCCCCTTCTGCCTCTTCCTCTGAAGAACCCTCTGTGAAAAGGAAGAAGAGGTCTGTGGCTGGTAGAAAGGCCTATGAAAAGGCCTGCCCCTGCCCCTAGACTGCTGCCTTTGAGGAGTTGCCTGCCTCTCTTGGCCTGAGCACTCCTGTAAGTGGTCCTGTACTCCTCCAATTTCTTCATCTAATTCTCTGTCTGCTCCCAGAGAATTACCCACTACAGGAAAATCCATGGCCTTAGCCTGGGTATCCATGAAAGGCTAGTACATCTGAGCCACGCCATTCTCAAGAGCCACAGATGTAGCCATGACTCTTGATGACACATCATTGGAGTCCACAGCAGCATGAAACTGAACTTTTGATGCCTCAATCCCATCTGCAGCCACCGCCTCCCAGCTCCTTGGCTAGCTGGGGTAGGGCCTGTTTAGCCAGTGCCAGTAAAGTGTCCCACCTGGACTTCTGGTACCTGGCTGTATAGGCCATATAATTTGCCTGCCTGAGTCCCAAGGAAGATGCCATACTGTTTTTTTTGCCATGGCATCAATCTTCCTGGAGTCTTTATCTGGGTGTGAAGCCAAGGGAATGTTTGCCTTGTCACAGGCAGCAGCCTGCACTACCCCAACATGGCTGCATTGCTGGTATAAGAACTGTGTATCTGAGCCTGATAGTGTGTACCTCTTGTCCATCCTTCTGTCAACAGGGGTACAGAATTGGGAGACTTCAGGATTTCTTGTCTGTTTCCCAAAGGATTTGTGAAGGGAATAGACAGTCTCCTGGACTCTGGGATGTCCATCATTTCCACATAATCAGGCTCCTCCTGATCCTCCATTGCCTCCTCCATAGGAAGCTGGAGGGTTTCAGCCACTTTTCTGTAAAAAGAAAATGGAAGGGACTCAGAAAGCCTAGGGGGATAGACCAGAAGGTCTGTCTGGGGAGATGTCCGTTCCACAGGCACATCCAGACTTTCATCATCATCACCATCATCTTCAAACTCCCCTCCTCCACAAACTCCGGTTCATAAAAATCTTCAGGGTATAATCTTGAACCGGGGAACCAACCGAACAAAACCCCTGCGGAAGGTGCCGGATCGGTCGGAACCGGGCTGAGCGATTCCACAATTTGAATCACTCTGGCTATTTCCTCGGCAGTCGGAACATGAACCTCTGGATCCGAACTGCCGATTTTTCTTGCGCTTTTGTAGGAACCAACCCCTCAGGATCGCTCTCCTCTTGCCTGAAGAAGTATTGCCCTGGTCAGAGGGCACTCCTTCTGGGTCGGTCAGAACTGAACCGGCTGGCCATCCGGTAAGTTGACTTCTCTGCCTCCTTTTCCTCACTCTACCTAGTTTCTTTTCAAGGGTAGATTTAGGAAAGTTTTACAAATTTGGCAGTCTGAATCGAGGTGTTCAAACCCCAGACAATGAACACAGGTGGTGGGGGTCGGCCTAGCAAAGACCTCCTCACACTCACTGCAGTGTTGAAACCCAGTGGGCCCACTTTTCTTGGGTTTCTAGACGGGCCAACCTAACCAAACGTATTCTTTTATGGCAAGACTTTATCGCTTCCTAACCATGTCACGGTGTTGGAAAACATTCAAAACACGCTTTTTTTGAACCGATAAGAACCGTAACCACACCCTAAAGTGAAACACAAGGATTCAATGCAAATGATCGGTTCAGTCGAACCGATCTAACACTTTACAATTTCCACACAGGAACAGAACAAAACCTATCTAGTACGGTACCACAGAGACTGACCCAACTATGGAAATAAATTCGTAAAACCGACAACTTACCGAGACTTTAACCGACTTTCAACCGAGCTGAAGGAGAAATCTCCAGAGTGACTGTTCAGTGAGGCAGAGTAAAGAATCTGACTGTTGGATTTCAAAGGGCTCCAGACAGAGACCCTCAACCGAGCTCGAGTTCAGCATTCTATGCTCTGCATAGAAAGTTAACCTTTGTTCTCCGGGCAGCTTAAAGGCTGGGGCTAACTGCAATAGTAGAATACAGCAAGACTTCATGTTGTTTGAAGCTACCCTTGGCTAAAAATATTAATGTCAGGAATCTGAATCAACACTACTATAGTTAGGTGGTGGGGTCATCATAATGTTTTTCTTACGATGATGTACTTCTAGCCAAAAACTGACATATTTTTTTTTTTTCATTTCATTTGATACCCAGAAATCACTCAAATGAAATGAAAGAAAAATCGGTACATCTGCACACAAACATGGGGTTGTCCAGTGTATAGGAAGCTAAGATTTTGACAGCAGAGGTGCAGGTGTTATGAAAGGAGATGGGAATACTGACAGGTAGACAGGGAGCTGGGCTGCAACAGGAAGACAGGTGAGCAGGGCCTGTCAAGGAGGAGGAACAAGGAGTAGGGGAAGAGCAGGGGGTTGAGGGTCCAACACATTGGGATCCACTGCCCTAGAGGGGAGGAAGCCACAGAGGCAGGATGGAGGACAGTGGGGAGGAGCAGAAGGTACAGCTGTGGGAGGAGGGAGGGTACACTCATGGTACTATTTAGTACAGGGATGGGGTAGACCAAAGAAAGACACAGATGACTGGGGCAGCTCATCTGTAGAGGGGGTTCAGGGAGGCTGTAAAAAAGATCAGAGGGGAAAGGGATGAGGTAAGACAACAGTAGTAGAAGTGGGAATGCTTAGAGGTAAGGAGAAGAGTGAAGTGGAGAGACAGGGAGGACAGACTACAACTGAAGCTGGGGAGGCATGGGGAGTAGATGAGAAGGCGGAGGTGACGAAAGAGAGACAGCAGCTGAAGAGAAGGAGGAGGGAGGGGTAACAGAAAAAGAATGAAGAAACAGGAAAAGGCAGTTCCAACAGGAAGAGGGGTGGAGGAGGAAGGGCTGCAACAGAGTCATAGAACTGGCAGATTCAATAGTGAAGGGGATAGAATGGGCTAAGAAGAGGGAGAACAGTAAGGTAGGAGAGTGGTGTGGTCTCAAGAATGATAGCAGAATGCAATGCCCGCAGGTGTGTCCACCACACGGGAATGGGAGAAGCCACATGTGGTAGTTCACCCAGGGTACCAATAACCTAGATGGATGTGAGGTAGAGACAGTGCAGGAAAAGCTCAGAGTTGTGGGACAGGGTTTGTAGGGGAGGCTAGGTCAGTAATGTGTAACCTCATACCCAGGGTTACTAGAATCCCAGTAAGACCTAGTGGTAGGCAGTAAAGGCGGCTTGTGAAACTCCAGTTAAAAGGATTTCACACTCTCACTCTGTTCTCAGTCTCAGCTGAGACTGAGGGATGACATCATTTTAGAACTGTCGCAGCTACATAAGCCACACTGGAATGTTGCAGTTGGAGGTTACACAGAACGCTGGGGGAATTTGAAGCCAGTCTGTGTGCAGTCTTAGAGCGACACTGTAGTGCAGCAGAGTGTGTGCAGGCTCAGAGCTTTAAGCTCTGTTTAAGAGCTACTTTGGTAAGGTGTGTGTTTCCACCTGAAGAGGAACACAGGAACTGGTAATTGAAGTAGTGGAGACTGCTCATGAGCCCAGTAGCCCCATCCTTGAGGGATGGGAGGAAGGTGTTTGCCTGTTTTCCAGGGGCAACCCCCGGGTCCGGCTAAGGGAAATAAGCTGCCTGTTCCAGTTGTGCTGAGGCACCAGAAGCTCTGAGAGGAAGATTTCTTGTGGAGGAAATGCCTGTGGGGCACCTGCAACTAAAGGGTGAGTCCGCTCTGAAAAAGGGCCAAGTGTTTTCACCTGAACAGAAGGAAACTAAAGGGACTGTTACTGTGGGGTCAGGAAAAGACAGCCAAGTACAGTTGGAAGATGTGGGATTGGACTGCTTAACTCAGTGGGGGGTCTAGAGCAATGGACAATGCCAGTTACAAGTATGTTCAAGTCCAGCACAAAGGGAAAGAAAGAAAGTGGGGATTGGACTGCTTAACTTTGTGGGGGTCTAGAGTAATGGACAAAGCCATGTATAGTATGTTCAAGTCCAGCACAAATGGGAAGCAAGACAAGTAGATTGAATGTGAAATACATTTAGCAAGAATCTACACAGCAGAGTGCTAAAGGATGAGGTGTTTACTGTCCAGAGAAATGGCCGGTATGAATTGTGGGAGCGAGAGGTGGGAGACCACCCATCAGTAGTAACCAAACCTTCACGGATTTGTTTGAGACACCTTTGCTTTCTCTCAGGTACTTGGTCAGTGCCTGAGGAAAGCACCCAGACATGGGATTGAAAGGAAGATTCTGATGGAGCCATGGTGCTCTTAGGTGGTTTAGGCAGCCACCAGAAAATGTTTCCATGAAGTATGGAAGGTGTCCAAGTGGCTGGCAAGGAGCCGAGCCAGGAAAACCCAGAACAGTGTAAGTTTAATGTGCACCCAAAAAGCAGCATACAAGTCCAGGCTGTGTGGCCAGTGTGTGTGGTAGAGCCTGAGGGTTAAAGTGATGAGGATGTGTTCTGGTCTCTTTTAATCTGCATTACCAGGAGTGTAGCCCGTGGGGGTCCATCTACGCTTCGTTTATTCTGTTAGGATGTGAATAAAAGCCACACTTTAGAATCCCACTTCTGGTATTTGAAAATTACAGTTATTGCTTCATGTGTTCGGAGTTACTTGGGAGCTCCTGTGCAGAGTAGCCAAACCTAGCCTTTGTGCCGAGTGACCAATTTTCCTCTGAACCCAGCCCACCTGGTATTGCTGTCAGATACAAACGCATACCGCCTGGGGTTACAAATGCAAGACTAAGGTGTTTAAGGGCTGTCTGAGGGAATGGTGTAGGGAGAAGGGATTTGATATGTAAGGATCTGGGAGGAACTTGGATGATAAACCTCTATGCACCTGATAGGTTATATCTAAGCAGCAGAGGAACCAGGCTACTCAGGGAAAGGATTGGGTAATATATTCGCAACAGCTTAAGTTTAAACTAAAGGGGAGAACAGAAAGGATCATAGTACCCAGGGCTCCCAGAGAGGGTGCAGCTAGGCCCCAGGTAGAAAACAGAGGGGTCAGTAAAGACAGGGAGTGGGAGAATGGAAGGGTTTGGGGTGATACCCCCAGATAAAAGCACAGGAGGGTCTGTAAGAAGGGAGAGTTGGAGCGATAAAAAGGGGCTGGGGTGAGCGAAGCAAGAGGAATTACCTAGGGAAGAAGAAGGAGGGCAGGCAGTCAGCAGATCAGGAGGAGGCACTTGGCCAAGAAGGAAGGGAGGTAATCAGGAGTGATGGAAAATTGCAGTTATGTAAGAACTTACCGTAACAGCAGATCTTGAGAGGTTCTGCAGTAGGTCTTCACATATAGGACTGCGCCCCTGGTGTCAGGTTCCAACGGCAAACTTGTAGATAGCATCATCAGCGGGACCGCCCAATGTCAGGTGACGTGACGTCAGCCCGACTATAAAGGGGTAGTCCCGCCGCCGCCCTTCAGTTCTTTTCCACCGGAGAACTAGAAAAGGTAAGTAGAAAAATAGGTGTGAAGACTCCTAGAACCATGCTTCCTCTTTAGATCCAAGGGCTAGGCAGGATAAAAATGAAGGAATCATTCCAGGAGTAGGGGAAGGTGGGTGGGAAACTAGACCTGCTGGGGAACCTCTCCTGACGATCTACTGTTACAGTAAGTTCTTACGTAACTGCAATATCTTACGTGAGTGTTCCTGCAGTAGGTCTTCCATAGGGCTGAATACCAAGCAGTCCCAAAAGAAATAATACGGAGGTACATCAGGAAGGAGGAGAAGTCGCCAATTGCAAGTTACGAAGGAGGCCTTCCAGAACCACAAGCCCAAAGCCAGTTCTGCACCTAGAGGCGATGTCTAGACTAATGCTTAGTGAAAGTGTGGACAGACAACCACGTGGCTGCTGCACAGATCTCTGCCGTGACACATTCCTGAAAAAGGCGGTAGAAGTAGCAACACTCTTAGTGAGTGTCCTTAACCACTCCCGGAAGGGATTTCCGGTTTTTGGTAAGTGAAGGGATGCAGTTAGCCAACCACCTAGAAATGGTCTGTTTGGAATGGCCTTGCCCTGGCACTGGGGAGCAAAGGCCACAAAGAGCTGATGGGATTTACGAACCTCTTTAGTCCGGTTTGTGTAATACTCAGGATCCTGTGCACATCAAGGAGGTATTCCCCGTTAGAATGCTGTAGATAATAAACCAGCAGTTTGACACTCTGGTTGAGAGTGGTTTCAGACTACCTTTGGAAGAAACAAAGGGTTTGTCCAAAGGACTACTCTGTCCCTATGGAAAATCAAATAGGGTTCCTTACAGATAAACACCTGAAGTTCTGAAACCCTTCTGGCGAAAGTTACTGCAACTAAAAACAGAGTCTTCCAAGAAAGGAAGTGCAAGTCACAGCTAGAGGCTGGTTCAAAAGCAGGCAAGGTCAGCTTTTCTAACATAAAATTCAGGCCCGGGGGACAGGGAATCTGGACCGGAGGTTTCAGTGGAGGACGCTTTTCAAAAGGTTTTGGACGACCTCCAGTTGAGCTAAAGGTTTGCCCTCCACCGGAGGTGGTAGGCCTAAACTGCAGAGAGATGGACCTTAATAGAAGAACAGCTAAGGCTCCTGCCTCTGATAAATGTGTAAGGTACTCTAACACCTGGGCAACCAAACATGAAAAAGGGATCCCAGCTCTGGCTAGGCCCCAGATCGAGAATCTTTTCCACTTCATGGCGTAGGTGGATCTGGTAGATGGTTTCTGGCTTCCACCAGGATATCGGCAACCTGTGAAGAAACACCATACAGGGAAGTCACTATGTCCACAGGTGCCATGCGAAGGTGAGGAGACCGGCGTTTGGGTGCACCAGGGTGCCCTGCTCCTGAGTCAGATGATCGTGGGATAACAGCAGGGGAACCAGAGGTTCTAGTGCCAGATGTTGTAAGAGAGGGAACCAAATCTGGCATGGCCAGAGAGGAGCGATCAGAATCAAATGTGCTCTTCCTCCGGAAGTTTCACCAGAACCTTCTGAATGAGAGGAAAGGGAGGAAAAGCATAAAGAAACCTCCTGTCCAAGAGAGAGAGAGGCCCTCGCCAAAAAGCACCATGCCCAGGAACGAGCAAGCAAAAGTTGTAGTTTTATGCTGAATGGGAGGCTAACAGATCTATCTCTGGCTGACCCCATCGAAGAAAGAGATCTTCGACCACCTCTAGCTTTAACTCCCACTCGTGAGCCCTGGCTACTGATTGACTGAGACTGTCTGCCAGGACGTTGTTTACGCCTGGAACGAGGACTGCTGTCAAGAAAAGGCTGTGCTGAATCGCCCAGTACCAAACCCTCATTGCTTTTCTGCAGAGAGGGTACGAGCGAGTTCTGTTTGTTGATGTACCAGACTATGGAAATGTTGTCCATCTGGATAAGAAGTGATCTCAGTAATAGAAGGGACTGGAACACCTGAGGGTGTACAGAACTGCTCTGGTCTCCAGAACATTGATATAGAGCAGAAGCCCTGGTCGGACCAAGACCCTTGTGTCTTGTGAACCCCAGGTGGGCTCCAGCAAAAGTCTGAGGCGCCTGTGGTAAGTATCTGGTAGGGATAGGGAATGGAAAGGGCCCTGTAACAGACTGGAAAGATCTTGCCACCAGCGAAGATCTCTGTAGGCTGTTGGAGATCATGACCTTCTGTTCATGTCATCCGTCCTCTGATCCCATTGGACTCAGAGAGACCACTGGGTGACCCTCATATGAAGTTTGGCCAGGGGACTGTGGAAATGGCTCACCGCCATCAGTCCCAAGACAGGAAGCACAACATGTGCTGGGATCCACCGACCCTGGGCCACGCAGAGTGGCTTGAGAAACTAGGGTCCTGCTCGATCTGATGGCAGAAAAGCCTTGCTCTGAACTGTGTCTAGTACTGCTCCAATGAATTGGAGCCGTGAGATGGTACTAGCTGGGACTTGGGCAAACTGACCGTGATACCCAGAAGAGCAAACAAGCTCAGAGTGAAAGAAAGAGACTTTTCAGGCTGTTCAGAGAGGGTGCAGCGAGGAGCCAGTTGTCCAGGTATGGGAACATGTAAATGCTCCTGGCGGGGAAGAAAAGCCGCAGCCACCACTAAACACTTGTTGAACACCTGGGGGCCGAGGAAAGGCCAAGGGAGTGCCTGAAACTGAAAATGGTTCTTCCTGAAAAGTAAAACGGAGGAAGGTGGTGGGGTCGGGAGGATAGGGATATGCAGGTAGGCATCCTGCACGTCCAGGGAGCATAGTCAAGAGTTTGTTTGGAGCGGAAGAAGCCCTGAAGGGTCAGCACGTGAAACCTCTTGTACTGACGAAGAGGTTGAGCATGCTGAGGTCCAGGATTGGACTCAGACTGCCTCGTCTTCTTTGGAACTAGGAAGAAGTGGGAGTAGAACCTTCCTAGCTGGTTTTGAGGGACGGGTTCTATGACCGCTTGGACAGGAGGGCTTGAATCTCCTGGAAGACTATGGAATCTGATCCATTGGATAAAAAGACTGTCCCAGAGGATGCGGGCAGGAATCTTGAAATCTATCGAGTGACTTCGCTGGATGAGTTGCAACACCCATGATTCTGCGGTGACGAACCTCCACCCTCCAGGTGGAGGCCAAACTTCCTCCTACCGGTTCCTCTGTTACTGCTGGAGGTAGAAGAAGGAGGGAAAGTAGTCAGGACACCGAGGGAAGGGGAGTTTGCCCGGAGGCCGGTTTAGGAAACTTGGCCTGGGGGTTTGGGTCTTCAACCAGGGGCTTGTCACTTCCCCTGACATTTACCCTGGTTTTATTCCATCTCCTTTGGCAACGAAAAGGCTGCTTCTTCTGCCCCGTCCGTACACTGAGCATACATCGCGCAAGGGAGGTCTGCTCTCTTGCAGCCCGGTAATTATATCTTGGTGTCGCCGCGAAAGGACGGAACCCCTAAAAGGGCACCCAGAATGGAGGACTGACGCCTTGTGCTAGACCTGCAATCTTAAGCCAGGAAAGGCAACGGATACAGATCCCTCGTGCTGCCGCCCGAGCCACTGAGTCATACACTGCACTCAAAGCATGACGACAAGAAGACTTGCCCATTCTGACTTTGTCCAGCAATTTGTTATGGAGTGACTCATCCTGGACCTCCTGAAGGTCCCTCTCCAGCTCGGAGAGAGAGGCCTTCGAATGCCACCATGTGTGAAACATAGTTGAGGGACTGGATGGCACAAGAGGAAGAGGAATAGATCTTCCGCCAAACTGATCTAACTGCCGAGAGTCCTTGTTGGGAAGCGAGGAACTCAAATGCTTTGGTGCGCTTGACCAGTCATGAGCAGCAGTAATCACCATAGAGTCTGCTTTGGGATGAGTCGTGAGATGTTGAATCTCTTCCGGGATAGTAGGTATGGTCTGCCTTCTGGAGACAGCAGGGATGGATGACGGCTGCTGCCAGATAGTAGTCACCAGATCTCTGTGAGGACCCAACCGGGGATGGGTAGAGGGTCTGTAGTGGCTAAATCCAAATGTTCTGCCAGTCTCTTGCTGGGGATCCACTTCTTTGGAAGGGCAGCCTCCTGCGGCCTGAATAGTGTGTAAAAGGTCCCCAAAGGAAGGATCCCTGGAGGAGATTTTGGGGACTCTTTGGGTTGTACCTCAACTGGGGAATGAGGGTCCAGGTTCGAGTCAGAGTCCGAGCTAGAAGGCTCAGAACCACTGGGAATGGAAGGGCTTTCCCCAGATGAGCCTACGGTAGAGCACCCGCTGCTCAGCCGGAAGGTATCGGTGGGAGAGGGCCCTGGGAAGACGGATGTCCCCACCGACTGCCTGAGCTCCATGATGAGCGGGTCCTGGCATCCTGCCACCATGTGGGGATCATCTTCCCATATGGCACTGGAGGTGGAGGAGGAGGAGGCTGGCAGCCTGGGTAGCTTGGGTACTGTAGGTATTGCCAAGAAGGGTACTGAAAGCCTGGCAATCCAGGAGTATAGCCATAAGGGTTATACCCAGGGTATCCCAGAGTCGGGTATCCCGATGTCGGGTATTCGCCGGAGGCACGGTGGTCACGCCGGGTACTGAGGAGCTGGCGCGGGCCCCTGCCAAGGCGGGTACTCTGGGTCTGGCTGTGGTAGACTGCCAGGGGGTTTGATTGACCTACCAGGGAGGTTCCAGAGGGCCACTGAGTGGTGTGGATGCGGAGGGCCCCCAAGGTCCCGAGGAGGGGGATCCATAATAGATCCTTAGCCGCAACAAACTCTTGTCCGGAGGCGGCAGCAGACCTGGCGAAGGGGTAATTCTGGGAGGGACCCAAGCGAAGGTCGAACAATGATCCTGTCGGCAGGGACAAAGCAGGATCGGGTGGCATAATCCCTGGGGTGCAGGACCGAGGGATGCAGGACTCGACAGCACACTCAGGCCAGTGTTGGGGCCTCGGAACCTGACGGTCGAGAAGGGTCCAAGCGGGTGACTGAGGATCCACTGCCTGACTTATGGAACCTAACTAGGCTAGTGGCAGCAGAAAAGCTGCTGCTAGGCTTATCAGTCAACTGCCATGCACCCGTCGACGGGTTGAGGGGTGACTTATCGGCGGTGCTTGGAGGAGACATAACAGAAACCTCGATAGAGGCTACCCCCAGCTGCCCGCCTCCCTCAGCAGGAGGGGGAGAAGGTGCATGGCCCAAAGAGGCAGATGGGGTACCTGAAGGAGTACTCACAGTTTTGGAGCAGGCCTCCTGCATGGCGATGGACTCCTGTCCCGCACTTCTCCTTGTCCTTCTTCTTTCTCTAGGGGCCAGCGACGACGACCTTTCCCTCAATTCCTGGAAGCTCCTTTTCCATCGATGCCAGTTGCCGGGTAAAGAGGTGGGCCTCAAGGGTCCACTTGAGCCTGGTCCTAGTGGTTTGATTGAAGGCCTGGCAGATAGCACACTCATCCAAGTTGTGCTTGGAGCCTAAGCACAAGAGGCAGCGGAATGGTCATCCCCATGTGGGATTTGGGCTCTGCACTTCGAGCACTTTTTCTTTATACGAGCCGCATAACAATTGGTTGAATAAGTGAGGAAAAAGTTAAGATATGAAGAAAAACTTGACTGACGCTGCGTGCTGATCACTGTTTTAACTCGTGAGCCAAACTAACTGAGGCGACGGGCGGAAAGAACTGGAGGGCGGGCGCAGGACCGCCTTTATAGTCGGGCTGACGCCACATCACCTGACGCCGGGGTGGTCCCCACTGATGATTGCTATCTACAAGTTTGCCGTTGGAACCTGATGCCAGGGGCGCAGTCCTATATGTGAAGACCTACTGCAGGAACCTCTCAAAGTAAGATCTAGTGTCTCTCAATGCCAGAAGTCTCAGGAACATAATACTGTACATTAAATGCAGGCCATGATAGAAGAGGAAAGGACATCTGGCAGTAGTCTTCGAGAGGCTACCCCGAACTATGACTGGGACCTCCACTCCAGGCTATACCTCTCTAGATGAGACAGGGAGAAAGGGAAGGGCAGAGGCACTATATGTCAGGGAGGGATTACTGTCACTAGAGAGGAAATGGGGAAAGGGAAAATAGAGGCACTGTGGGTACAGATAAAAACAGCCAAGTGAGGGACATTTTGAAGCTAGGTGTAGTTTACAGGCCACTGAATTAGGATGAAATGAAGAACAGAATAGGAGTTGGGTACCATCATCAATATGGCAGCAGAAAGGGGTGAAGTGGTGGTAATAGGGGACCTCAGTTTGCATAAGGAGGACTGGAGTGTCCAATCCACCACCTGTGCCAGGAATCAGCTGATCCTGGTTCTAGTCTAGGACAGGTTCCTCGTTCATGTGGTGACTGAACTGACATGAGATGGAGATATCCTGGGACTGGTATTAACAAACGGGATCACATCAGGGACATCAAGGTGGAGGAACCCTTGAGGGGCAGTGACCACCAAATGGTGTGGTTCTGAGTTGATATGGGAAGGAAACATCAAGTACAAAGACTGAAGTGCTGGATTTCAGGAAGGTTGACTATGTTAAGATGGGTGAGATATTGAGGGGACACCTAGTTAGCTTGAAGGAAACTATGGGAATGTATCAAAAGTAGGCAGTCATCTGGGAAGGACTGCAACAACCACTAACACCTGCCTCAAGCAGAAAGAGAAAATTTCAAAACTCAGGAGACCAATTTGGTTCAATATGGAGGTGAGCCAGCAGTGAAGGATAAGAGGGCAGTGTACAGGAAGTTTAATAAGTCCCAAAAGGATGAGGATGAGGGAGAAAGCTGGGGATATCTGGCAGGCCAAGACTTGGAAGGAGCTGTAAACTGCAGAGGGATCAAGGAGGGAGAGAAAGATTACTCTGACATATCAGCTATATAAGGGCAACAAAGGCAATCACAGTGAAGGTAAAAAGGTGGGAGGGGTGGGTGGCAGAGGACAGTAGAAGGAAGGCAGAAGTGTTGAACAAATGCTTCGGTTTTGTCTTTACTACAGAAAAGGATGGACCAGTGCCACAAGGGAGGCTGGTGTGTGTGTGTGTGTGTGTGTGAGACATGGCTGAGGACAGCAAAACAGAAGACAGGTTTAAAAAGTGGCTCATGTCTCAAAGGTAAGTCCCTGAGTCAGGATGGCATGCACCCAAAAGTGTTGAGGGAACTGGTAGTGGAGCTGGCAGGTCCACTGGTGGGTCTGTTCAGCAGTTCTTTAGATATGGGGGTAGTACTATAGGAGTGGAGAGCCACACATCTGGTACCACTGCACAAGAGTTGGTCTAGGGATGACCCTGGGAACTACAGACCGGTCAGTCAGCTATCCACTGTGGTTTATTTTATTTATTTATTGATGAGTGTAACCAGGAAGGCATACTGAGCAGTGTTGCTTGATTCCAGATGCGACCTGGGGACAAGTCCAAAAGACAATAGCACAATACAAGGTACAGTAGTTAAAGTTCAAGTTTATTGCAGGAAAGACCTGCTGAGCAAGCTCATTCACAAGGAGGTCCTGAGGCACATACACATACAGTTCTGCAATTACATAGACAGGAGATATAAAATGTAGAACAAAGAAAAATATATATAATACAAGAGGTAGGCAAAATAGAAGTCCTTATGCTATATATGCAGTACATTCCAGCTTTAACCTTGCCCCAAATTATGCAACACATTTCAGCTTAATAAGTAGAGGCCAGTTGGTACCAGGAAGTTGACTTATGTTGGGGCCTAGTAGCACTTCACATATGTCTTTAATTTAGAGCTACCTAGTGTTTTGTAGGAGTTAATTGATACGATGCTGGTTAGCTTCAGCATGGCTTGTAGTTGGTTCCAAATGTTTGGGAGGGCGTATGAGACAGCTCTTTGGCCAGCTGTGCTACGTGTCCTGGGAACATCTAGTAGGATAAGGTCGGATTTTTAGGAGTAGGCGCTTATGCAGATGTGTATGAGAGACGTTAAATAGACAGGCAGTTTGTGGAGTAGTAATTTGAGGGTCCAAATGCCAGCATGCAGGAGGCGCCCTCGTGGCAAGAGAGGTCCACCCAACTGCTGCTATAAAGATCACAGTGGTGGTCCTGTACGCAGAGTTAGTAATGAAGCAAAGAGCATGGTGATAGAGTACGCCCAGTTTAGATCGGCTCAAGGTTGGGGAGGGATAAGATAATGTCTCCGTAGTCAAGCAAGGGAAGGAATGTTGCTTGGACAAGTCTTTTGCAGGTCGCGAGAAAAGAGGGTCCTATTTCTAAAGAAGAAACCCAAGCGTGCTTAAGCCTCTTTGATAGATCCTCGATGTGGTCGTTGAAGGAAAGCTTGTTGTCTATCCACATACCTAGATATTTAAATTTAGGTACGACTTCAAGGGTTCACCTAGGGAGGTAACTATGAAGTTTTTAGGTGGGCTAGGTAGGGCATCAGACAAGGCATTCTCGAGAAAATCATTGTCTTGGTTTTTGGCATTTAAGAAGCTTGGCATTGATAAGGTTGCTTTCTAACTGGATAAAGTCAGCTTTGAGTGCTTCCTGACTTCAGTTAAGGATTGAGCCTGATGCATACAAAACCATGTCGTCCGCAAAGAAATGTATGCTAGAGTTCTTATGTGGGAGTCAAGGTTGTTGATGTACAGGGAAAAAGATTGGTCCTAGGATGGAGCCTTGAGGACTCCTCTGGCAACTGGAAGGGGGGCAGATAGTAGGCCATCAGCATTGAATTTTGTATCCTTCCTGTGAGATAACTGTTAAACCACTGTAAGGTAAGTGGAGTGGCACCTATGTAGGCAAGACAGGTGATTAGGAGGTGATGGTCTACAGTGTCGAAGGCCTTACTGAGGTCTAGAAAGACTGCATCAGTAACCTTCTTGGTGTCCATAGCATGGATCCAGTCATTAGAGACTTTAGCCAAGGCTGAGATGATACTGTGCTCGACCTGAAGTGAGATTGGGCCGGGTTTAGGAGTGAGTGCACTTGAGGTGATTTTTAAGTTGGTTGTATATAAGTTTTTCCAGCACTTTGGAGACAACGGCAAGATAGAGATAGGACGGTAGTTGTTTAAGTCACAAGGATCTCCTGATTTGAAGAGAGGAAGAATATGGGCAGACTTCCAGCAGGATGGAACAGTGGCTGTGGTAATAGAGAGGTTAAAGATGTGAAGGATGGGGCTGTGAGCTGGGCATAGCTAACCCGCAAGAAAAATGATTCAAGGCCATCGTCCCCTGCACTTTTCTTGGTGTCAAGGCTAAGAATTATGTCTTCAACTTCTTTGTAGCTAAACAGGCACAACTGGAAGGGATGAGGTGGAGTAGCATGTGTAGTATCTGGGCTAGTGTTGCTATTCACTGCTAGCATATGGGGAGGAGTCGAATGCCAATCCGCAGTGGCAAAGTGAAGGTTAAGTTCTTCGAGGATTCGTAGTTTATTTTCAACCATCCTGTCCCTGGCCAGAATCTTGGTGGGAAGGGAGGAAGCAGCAGGATGGCCTTCAATGGATCTCGTGTCTTCCAGATTTTTGGGAGTTCCCTTTGGCCTGCTCCAGAGTGGAGATGTAGAAGTTTGCTTTAGTAGCACGTACACTTTTAACACAGGCATTTCTGGCAGTTCTAAATGCCTGCCAGTCTGCCAGGTCCTTTGTGTGCCTGGCCCCAGCCCACAGCTTGTCTCTATTGGTAAGTGCAGATTTGAGCTCTTGGGTGAACCACGGATGCGAGATTTTCCACACCCTCATTTTTAATAAGAGGAGCATGCTTGTTAATTAGGGTGGTGAGGTTGTCATTTAGGACAGAGATGGCGGCATCAGCAGATTTGGCAAGATATAGGTCTTGCCACCTGATCGTAGCTAGATCGGTTAGGAAGTTTACTGAGTTGAATTTATGGAATGAGCGTTTGATTCTGAATTTAGGGTGCTGCTGGGTTTTAGATTGGAATCTTGTACATATAACGATACTGTGGTCACTCATGTCGTTGTGGAAAACTGCAGAATGTGAGATTTTATGGGGATGCGAAGTTAAGATGACATCTAAGAGTGAGCTGTTGGCAAAGTTAGAAGCATTGATTCTTGTGGGTTCAGTTACTATCTGTGTAAGACCCAGCTCATCACAGATGGCTTTTAGGAGTGGGATTTAGCAGTGAGCCAATCCATACTGAAGTCCCCTAAGATTATTGTTTCCGTGTTAGCAGCCAAAGTTATGGATTTCAACACGTTAAGAATTTCTGTGCTCCTGACGGGGTCTATAGCCACCAATGATTGTGATGCACTCAGAGGATGGACGGTGAAGTTTAAGCGAGACAATCTCGTATTCCTTGGGCTTAGTTTTACAGGAAATGCTGCTAACGCCAAATTTTGATTTGGCATATACAAACCACTCTTTCGAATCCCTATCAGCCCTAAAGAGCTTGAAGCCCGGTATAGTAATTTCATGGATCAGTGTTGGTCTTTTTTAGCCATGACTCGGTAATTATAATCAGATCAGGGTCAGTGTGGGCTGCCCAAACTTGAAGCTGATCAAGTTTTGACCAGGCTTACAATATTGACCATCATCAGTTTCATCCCAGGAGCAGCTGCAAACTCTGACAGAGAAGTGATTTGAGTTGGTGGACCTGGATTTAGTTTACATTGCCTGAACAGAAAAGGAGAATTAGAAACATTTTCTTGAGGGCATTTATCAGGTAGAAGTGGGCTCTTTTCGTATGGGTTTTGTGTGGTGTTCAGTCATTGAGGTACATCTAGCCAGGGCATAGGAGATGCTGACATGGCCGCTCAAGGCTAGCAGGGAAGTGCACGGAAAGACACTGGCGAAGGGAGGAGGGCCAGAGGAGAGGGATGAGAATTAAATGAAAACCCGACAGATTAAGAGTAGGGAAGCAATATGAAGATGCAGCAGGAACTATGATTGTGGGTTCCCAGGCTGGGATGACTTCTGACTTAGCACGGATCAGTGCTTTATGAGTCATAATTTTGCCAGGATTAGAAGTAGAATGATAATGCAGGTCATATTGCCCACGATTGAGTACAGTGATTTGTGTAGAAAGACCAAGAATCCTCTAGTGGCAGGTCTGTATAACCTGCTAAAACAACACAGTGAGGGGTCCTATCCGCCATATAGACAATTGGCAGATAGATACAGGAAACATTATAGAGAACTCATCTGAGAACACATAAATATAATTACATATTGTGCACTAGCCAAAGCATGAGCAGCTGGAGAAGTGGGTGCTAAGTAGGCGATTGAGGTGGCTGGGGTTGGGTGAGTGTCTCATATCGCCTGGCAAGGTGTTCCATAGCTGGGGATACGGAATTTGAAAGCTGCCTGTCCTTTGGTTGTGCACATGAGGGGGACGTGTAGGAGTCTGGGGTCCATGCTTCTGAGGGAGTAAGCGGGGAGGTTGTGGGGAGAGGATGAGACCAGGTAGGGGAAGGGTATGGGACCAAAATTTGGCTGCAGACCTAGCACAGTGGGTTAGTCTGTGGTCTTGGAGTGACAGCAGGGCTAATGAACTGTATAAGACGCAATGGTGGGTTGATTGTGGGCAGTCGAGGATAAAGCGACAGAAAGAGTAGTAAAGGGTGTCAAGGCTGGCCAATGCGGAGGAGGAAGCAGTAGTATAGACTATGTTGCTGGAGTCGAATATTGGGAGTATCATCTTTTGAACAATAGTTTTCCTGGCAGGAGAGGGAGGCAACTTTTGTTCCTATATAGGGTGCCGAGTTTAGGGAGTAGTTTCTTTGTATGGAATCAATATGAGTGGCAAAATCAAGGTGCTGATCGAGCCAGACGCCTAAGTATCTGAAGCTGGCATGCTTCCAGGAGGGTCCCATCCAGGGTTTGGAAAGGGGGCAGGGGCTTGGCGGCAGAGTCTTTGCTGTGAACTGAAAGCGACATTGTTTTATTAAGGTTTAGGAATAGTTGGTTTGACTGGAACCAGTCCTGGATGGCGTTGAAATCCTGCTGTAGTAGATTTGCCACCTCACTTGTGGAAGGGCCGTGGCATACAGCACTGTGTCATCCACATACATTTGGATGGAGGAGTAACGACAGGCTGATGGGAGGTCGTTAAGAATATGGAGAAGAGCAGTGGGCCCAAGACTGAGCCTTGGGGATGCTGGCAGTAACTGGTAGGGGGTTGGAGATGTGTGAGGTGACTTTACAGCCTGGTGCCTGCCCACCAGGTAGTCGTGGAAATAGGTGGAGGCTGGTTTTAGAGAGCCCGGCTTCTTTTAGTTTAGAGAGGAGCAGAGTATGGAGACGGTGTTGAAAGCCTTGGCTAAGTCTGTAAAGATGGCAGAGGTGATGTGGCCTTTGTTCATGCCGGTGAGTATGTCGCAGTGATTCTTAGTACGGAGGTGATAGTTGAGTGTGATTTGCAAAACCGGATTGGTATGGAGTGAAGAATGAGGAGGAGTCCAGATAGGGAGAGAGTTGGGAGAGGACAAGATGTTCCTGTAGTTTTGCCAGAATCGGAGTAGGGAGATGGGGCAATAATTACCGGGAAGAGGGTCCGCCCCTTTGGGAGGGGTATAATGGTAGCCTGTTTCCATTCGGTTGGTAATTTGCCCAGTGAGAAGGAGAGGTTGAATAGAGCGGGCTAGTGGGGCGGCTATGGCTGAGTGGACAAATATAATATCTTGGCATCCAGGGCCGTGGGCATTTACCTTTGTTAGGGTTTAGGGATCAGAGATTTGAGTACTCAGCCGGATACAGGCGAAGGAGAAACTGTATGGTTGGTAGGAGTGCTTGGTGGGGTGGGGGCCCAGAGTGGGTGGGTGCTGGAGGGCTGATAGGGCGAGTCAGCACAGCTGGAGAAGTAGGAATTGAAAGCAGCGGCAACCTCGCAGGGATCAGTGATGGAAGTGCCCTGTACTGACAGTGTCAGTGGTGGCGGCTGGGTAGGGGGGCAGAAGAGGGATTTGAATGATTTCCAAAGATTGTTGGGTAGCTAAGGTTTGCGCTGAAAGCTGACAAGAAATAGTTCTTTTGCCTGGCGAATGAGTTTAGTGCAGGAGCTGCGGGAGGGCTCTGTAGCTTTGGAAGGATGCCTGGGTGCCCAGTTTCTTGTGGGCTTTCCACATGCGGGGCCACCCACCTGGTTAATTTGTTCTCGCCTCTAGGTCGGATGGAGACCTTCTGAAAGAAAAGATAATTAGGTTCCTCAAAGCAAATGGGCTACAGGAAAACAGACAGCATGGGTTTGTGTTAGGGAAGTCCTGTTAAACGAACCTGATCAACTTCTCTGACTGAATAAAGGAGAAGACTGACAAGGGCCAGGTGGATGGCATTCTGTATTTGGATTTCAGGAGGGCTTTCAACTTGCTGCCCCAGAACAGGTTGATCAGGAAACTGGAGGACCTAGGGGCAGGGAACAATTAACCAGGTGGGTGTCTCAGTGGTAGGACACAGGGTGGCTAAAGGAAAGAAACCTCATGTATCAGGGAGGATACCAGTGGGGTCCTGCAGGGCCCAGTGTTGTTTAATGTGTTCATTAACGACACTGGGGATGGTGTTAAAGACAAGATCTTTCCCTTTGTGGATGATGTCGAACTCTGTGGGAGACTGGACACAGATGATGGGGTGTGGACCTAAAAGAGTATCAAGAGAAGCTGGGAGGTGGTGAAGTATCTGGGAGCTGGGGTTCAATGCAAAGAAGTACAACATCACACATTGGAAGAAAGGACCCAAGGGCTGAATACAGTCTGGGGGCTCAAGATCACTGTGTCAGAGGAAGAAAAGGACTTGGGATACTATAGCCATTAACAGTGACCTAAAGTATGGTACACAGTGTAGAAAAGAAGTGACCAAGGCTAATGGAATGAATGGGCTGAATTGCTAGAGGGTTCAAGAGCAGAAAGGAGGAGGTTATCCTGCCACTGTACAGATCCTTGGTACTGCCTCACTTGTAGTATGGTGTGCAGTACTGCAGTCCCATCCTGAGGAAGGACATCATATAGCTCAGTGCAGTGCAGAAGATGGTGACTAAGATGGTTCAGGCACAGCAAGACAGGGCATATAAGGACAGACTGAAAGAACTCAATATGTACTCAGTCCAGGAGAGGAGAGAGAGAGGGGATGATTGAAACCTTCAAGTACCTGAAGGGTATAAACATGGTGGATGTCAGGGACCTTTTGGCCTTACTGAAAATACAATCAAGAGGGCACTTACCTTGTTTACATGCATGTCCTTTTCTGCATCGGGGAACAGAAATTCTTAATCAGGTTGCAGCGCTGTACCTGGTCACAAGCTCTGTTCGTGTTTACATGACACTTCCATTTAAAATGAGGAAGGGGAGGTCAGATGACTGCACATGTGTACAGTTGCTAGGCAGTAGTTTGTGTCTCTGTCACAAACAACTTCAAGAGAGTGAACTGTGACATGTCACTGCATTCAATAACTGAAGTGTATGCACAAGTAGCTGATGCAACTGAAGATTTCTGTCTACATGCAGTGCGTGTTTGGGTTCAACGTAATCAATTATTTTGAACTGCATGCTGTCAAAGGAGTTGGGGAATAGACCACATTGCATCTCCGCTTGTGTATACATGGACTGTTGAATCATGGATCGAGAATTTATCCGTGTTTTAAAGGAGTCAGGACCGACTATGATGTGCATGTAAACAACATCAGTGTTACAAACTGGCAGGAGGAAGGTTCAAAAGGAGGTCAGGAGGCACTTCTTACAGAGCGGGTGGTGTCAGGGTGGAATGAGTTCTCATCTGAGACAGTCAATCAGAAGATGGGGGGTTCAAGAGAGGGTGGGACAGGGTGAAGGGGAGAGTTAGGGTTGGCAGGAGTGCACACTGTAATCTCTGAATCAGAGGCTCCATAATCGAGCAGACTAGATAGACTAAAAGGCCTTCTTTTGCTGGCTAAGTCATATATATTCGAATACTGTATATGTATTCTTGAACTGAGATATGTGGTTTGAATTTATAAGTTTCTGTTCTTACCCACGTCCACCATGAAAAGCTACACATTAGGGTAGGTAACAGTCTGAATATTAGTTCCCAAATACCACAAATAATGGGGTATTTGGGACCGAGCACAGAGTATTTTTCATTATTCACAGCCATTTGGGGAAAACAGGAAACAAAACATCCAGCTCTTTCTAGGTGGCCAGGGCAACTCAGCTAGCTACTCTCCTCTAATTTCACAATCACATATTGTCGAATGATTGTTTTTCATAAATAGATTTTTTAAACTTTCAACTTTTTCACATTTTTATTTCACATTTAGATCAAATAAATCATTCAGCTAGCTTGTCAACTCAGAATCCATTTGCAAAGAAATGAAAATTGCGTACTTACTGTAATTATTGATCTTCCCAAATATCTTCACCATTCATTACTAAATGGGTCCTACCGAGGTCAGGACCCTGCTAGGAAATAAAGAGCACTGCCTCTTTAAATTTTTGTGAGCTGGAGGACAATGTCGGGACAGCGTTGCCCATGAGGCCAACATTCTACATGATGCTCGCAGGTTGGTCAGTAATCGACACCAACCTCCCAGTCCTCAGTTCTGTCCACCAGGCGAGGAAGAGAAGGAAAGGACAGGGATAGAGGGAGGGCAAGGGTGCCAGAAGGACAGAGGGAGGGAGGGAGAAAATAAATATAAAGCTGACAGAAAGGGTTTGAAAAGGGGGTTAGGTTGGGAGGATAGGTGGCCAGAACGCTGGGCAACCCTAAGAGGCAGAAGAAGCAATAGAAAAGGAAAAGAAGAAGAGAAAAGAGAGAGAGAGAGAGTGTAGTCCTCTTACTGAGGAGGCTCATCACCTCCGCAATCACTGCTTCTCTCCCCTTTTTTAACCTCCCATGAGGAGGCTGACCAGGTTGTCCAAACTGTCCACAGACAGGTGTCTGTTAAGGGAAGATTTTAGACCCAGCTGGGCTAAGAAGAGGCCTCAGGAGACGTGAGGCCTCTGGTCAGCTAGACCAGAGGAGGAAGAAGGAGAAAACAAGGAGGGACAAGATGCACTGCTCTCCTCAGGGGACACAGAGAGATCTCCAGAGTCTCTCTCTATTCCCAGAAGTGCTCCCAGAGGGTCTCCAAGGAGAACTGGGTAGCAGAGAGAAATTCACTAGGAAGTGGACTCCTGTTAAATGTGGAATCTGGGGTTGAAGGGATGAAACAATGAGTTAACAGGGCCAGGGCTGGGAAAAATCCCAGTGGTTCCACCGGTTTGTTCACTGGCTTAGTTGGGAGCCTACTGAAACTGCTTTTCCAGCATAACTTAACATGGATAGGGAAGAATATTTAGCCCCTAACCCAACTGGAAAACAGGTCAAAGCCAACTTCAACCCAGGTAGGTGATCCGAAAAGGTCAGAGAGAAGATCCTAAGGAAAAATGTCTCCTCCAAGCAAAGAAAAGAAGGCAGCCTTCCCAAACAGGGCCTGCCCAGAGAATGCAGGACACCCAGAGGTGTAAAGAGCAGGGTTTGCCCCTAGTAAGAGCTATCTCCCCTTGATCCTCACACCCAAATCAGAAGTAGGGGGAGGAAAAAAGGGGGTGGGGATCAGTGCTGCCCAGCACCTGGTTATAGGGAGGGAGGGTGGGTGTAATGAATGAAGATATTTGGGAAGATCAATAATTATGGTAAATATGTAATTTTGTTTCTTCCCAAATTAATCTTCACCATTCATTACTAAATGGGTTTGAGTGCCGAGATGGCAAACCCTGAGGGAGAAAGATTTTCCCCAGCCCCGTGGGCGATAACCATGGGAGAGAGGGCCTTTACTGGCCTAGCAGGGCCCAAGGATGGTTTTGGGTCAGCAGATGCTCCCGAGATCCGGGAAATGGAAGGCACCCCTGCAATTCACGCTGTGCCCTTCAAAAAGCAGGCCCCCAGAATGGTGAGGACAGCACCCTACGCTGGGCCAAGGGTGACAACCTCGACAGGTGAAGCCATGCAGTTTAATGCAGACTGAAGTTCTCATCAGCCTGGAAGCCACCTCGTTGGCATCATACACTGCCCTAGAGAAGTGTCTTGCCAGCTCCAGGCCCTGAGCAGTGAGGCGAATGGCTTGCCGGGTTTCCTCACCATCCGCATCGCTGCAAGGAGCTGGCCCAGCAGTGTCCAGATGTGCCTAGCATAGGCCACCTGGTAAACCTGATGAGCAGCAATCCGCAGAAGAAGGTGTGCTGATGAGAACACCCCTCTCCCCATCGGTCAAGTCAGCGTCTGGGGCCGGTCGTGACAAGGGCGATGACACCGGTTTGGGTGTCCAGGAGCTCCACTCCTGAAGTAGGGTGGGGCATGGCTCCTGGAGACCCCACTGCAGCGCAGTACCTGCACGTGCAGTCCTTAGGGCCAGGAGATGGGGCAGCGGGATGGAGCCAGATGGCGTGTGGGGCCTCTGTGAATAGCCACGGCCAAGGAGCTACTGTACGACTGAGGTGTCAGCACTGTAATCCCACAGGAATTACAGTGTCGCACATCCTGGGTTTGTCGGCAAAATGGGAAATGTGGAGCTCCTCCATCATCTCCGCCAGGAAGTGCTGGTAGGTCATAAAGTCTGCATCAGCTGGGAAGTGGAGAGTGGCATCCTCTTCTTCAGTGGAGGAAGTCAAAGACTTGGAGGAGCTCAAATCAGAGGCAGGTGGCGAGGGGTCTGAGGTCTAAAATGACCTCGGAGATGGCCATAAGGTAATGGGGAAAACAGCCGCTGAACCCCTGAACTGTTTCCAGGTGATGGGTCCCCGGACCCAAGAGACCAGGGAAGAGGGGATGGCAGAGGAACAGAAGGAGGACAGCCTGGTGAAGCAGGAACGTCCTCTGCAAGGCCTGTGGGATTGTGCAGGGATCCTGCCCGGAGGTGGGGGCTGCCTATTCCACCCAGCACAGTGCGCCCAACCAGTGAAGGGGTGGACTAGGTGTTGCCCTTGAGGGAAACCCCCAGCTGGGGAGACCAGAGTCATGCAGAGTCACTGGAAGGCTCCTGTCCCCATCAACTGCAGGACCCTCCCAAAGTGAAGGAAGGCAAGGATGGGTCCGCACTATGACTCCTGCTCGAGCCCTGAGAGGCTCCCTGTCGGCCTCGCTGCTCAGACCAGGTCCTACCAACCCCAGACTTAAAGACAGGGACCTGCCCCAAGAAGAGGCCTGGTCGAAAAATCTGAACTGACTGACTTGAGGGGGGATACCACAGACATCACAGGGGAGGCAGTGAGCTCTCCTCTGGGCGCTCCTCATCAGCTGGGATCCAGATCTGAGAGGCCTGGATCCAGCTCAGAGATGGCGCCAGCCCCCAAATTGGCACCAGCCACAGCACCGGAGACAGAAACCTTTGCTGACTGCAGTGCTGTCCTGAAACAGCACAGGCCGCAGCACTGTCACCCAAACTGGCGCCGCCCATGGCGCCACCACTCCCAGGAGCCCCAGAAAGAACCCCCAGAGAGTCCCCAGTACTGGAATCAGCACCAGAAGCTCTGGAGCAATGGCACTGCTAGTGGTACCGTCCCAAAGATGGTGCCAGTCTAGAAACTTTGAAGGCCTCCGGGAGTCCTGGGCAGAATCCAAGGGCTCCTAGGAGCTCGACACCCAATCGGGATCATCCCAATCCTCATCTCCCAAGGTGGGAGACAAGATCAGTGAGATCTTCAAATGAGCGACCCCTGGATTCTTGGTCCCCGGCACCAGGAGCAGCATCAGAAGAGAGAGCCTGGTGTGGTCTGCGCCACCCCACTCACCAGCACGGAGATGGTGCCAGGGGCAGGGGTGGCGACCGACTCCGGCACTGTGGGGCCTCGCCGGAGCAGAGCCTCGCGAGAGCCCAGGCTCCACACAGCATCCGTGTCTCCGAGGAGACCCTTGACTGCGTGGGACCAGCTGCCCCCGAGGAAGAGCTACTGCCCCACCAAACCCCACTGGGACCATTTGCACCAGAAAGCTGTGCAGCAGAAGGGATCCTGTCCCTGCAGGCCCATACAGAGTTGAGTGGGGTTCAGAGGTGGAGCCCAGAGACCATGTCTTGGTGTCCTGAGTGCTTGACACCCTCAGAAAATTGGGGTGTCTCTCCCCAATTGCGCCACATGGATAACGAAGCGATGGAAGTCTATGGAAAAATGGGCATTGCACTTGTTCATGAGATGGCGGGATCCAGACAGGAGAAGCAACGATCGTGAAGGTCCCAGAACGGTCATGGAGTTGCCATAGGGGCACTGACACAGGGCAACTTCATGAGCTTCGACTTAGATCTATGCCCCAGCCCCCAACATACCATCGCATGAAAAATAATAAAAAGGGAATTTAAACTAGAGAAACACTCGCGCCACGATAAAATAAGAAAGAAGGAATAAACCTCGAACTGGAACGGTACTGGTACTCACGGCGCATGATCAAAGATGAGGCCTAGAGAACTTCGAATGTGACGCAGAACTGGCTTGAAGATAGTCTTCACTCGCAGGATCCTTCCTCGATGGTAGTAGAAACAGAACTCTGACTGGGAGGAGTCGGCATCAATTACTGGCCAACCCGTGAGCACCACGTAGAGACGCTGGCCTTGTGGGCAGTGCTATCCCAATGTCGGCTTCTCCATTGCAGAAAAATGTAATGAGGCAGTGCTCTTTGTTTCGAGCAGGGTCCTCATCTCCCATTTAGTAATGAATGGTGAAGATTAATTTGGGAAGATCTACAATCACATCACAAAGATTTCAGAATTTTTTTGTAAACTTTATTTTAAATATTTTCATACAGGTTTACAGACATGAAACAAACATGGTATGTAACAAATAATTGTTATGGTACATACAGGGAACACTTCTGGTACAAGTACACTTAATATCCTTTTTAATTTCATTTGCTGCACTAATGTGCACCGGTACACTCGAGCGGCGCACTCTGACGCATGCAGCCCGCACGATAAACAAGCACGCACTGCTGGCATTCACAGGTGCTAGCTGCCTGTCTGTGGGCTCCCCGACATGCAGCTAGGTGGGGCGGATCACAGGATACAGCCGGGCATCCAATCAGATGCCGTCCTAGGTCTCAAAGTAGATTCCTACTGCGGCAAGCAGGGGATCCTGGGAATGCATGGAACCAGGTTTTTTCATTTATGGGCGAGTGGCTGACTGGCTGCCCCAGCCCTATCAGCCTGGTGGGCTGGGCAGCAGGGCTGAGGTTGTTCCCAGCCTGCAAGAGCTGGCAGCTGTCCATTGCGGTGGGCTCCTGCGTATCTTGTGCCCCCATGCTCAACATTCTGCGCTATAGTGAATGGCATGGGTGTGTACATACCCCCACTCCCCCAGACTGCCCGTGGCATGTGTTTGCATGGGCAGCTGGGGGATTGAGTGCATACAGGGCTCGCAGATACCTGTCGTGACTGCCACTGCGGATCTGATGGACCCCACTGCACAGCATTCCGACTTAGTAAGCCCATGCACTGCACATCCATAGCACATAGGCTTCTGCACAGAGCCCACTGTGCTTACAGTTCCTTCACTACCACAGAACAGTTTTAGCTAATTACCTGTGACATTACAACATACTTGGTCTATTGACCCTATTTCATTTTTGGGCCTGCAACAGTCTCATCAATTTCAATTACTATCCTAAGATTATCCCATCTTCCAGTGATCTTATGAGAAGGTTCTATATACTTTCAAATGTATCCCTCCTCATTTGCCCTGAGTTGTTCATTTTCTGATTTCATACACTCTGAGAGGTTACTTATCCAGTGTGCGACTGGGGGTGGGTCTACACTGCCCAAGTATTGTACTAAAATCTTCTTTGCATTCAAGTCTAGCTGCCATAGTGACTGGCACTGAATGCTCCGCCCCTATCTCTGCTCCCAGCAGCACTTCCAACAGGGAGCGAGGCGAGTCTGTCTGCAGGACTTGTTCCATTATGTTGTGAAACTCCCCAGTATTTCTTTCTCTGAGCAGTCTAGTACCATATCTGCATAAACGCCTTCAGCACTTTGACATTTATGGGGCATTGTGAGCTGAAGTCTGGCTTCAACTTCTGGAGTTTGACGTGGGGAGATAAGTTTTATACAGATTGTTATGTTGTCTTTGATGCAGTCTATTAGTTTTAGCACAAGTAACTGCATGCAGTGCTGCCTTCTTCCAGATTTCAAGGGTTATCTCCTGGCCAAGGTCAGCTCCTCAAGCCTTCCTGTGGTTTTCATTTTGTCCCCTGTGGGGGCCACTATGATACCTTCTGCTGGGGACAAACTTGGCACCGTCTTTCTCTCCTTCCCTGTCCCTGAGCATCCCACTTATTAGGTATACAAACTAGGAGTTTGTCTTTTTAACTTTGGGAAGGGCCACTACCCCAATACAGGTCCCCTATTTTTATTTGCCGTCACTTCTCCAGTCAATGGCACTTAATACACAAATACCATGTACCTTCTCTGATATCTGAATCCTAAGGTGATGTCTGCCAGGGGAGATAGGACTGGCCTATGTCCTAAGACTTGTGTCTGCTCCCATATTTTCACTGTTAGCCTAGTGAAAGGGTTCTTTTATTTTTAAACTTTATGTTTATTGTTTTAATAGGAACAAACATACAGTTTGGTAATACAGTGTAATCCCCTACAAATGGGGGTCACTGAAAAGCCTTGATTGGATGTGCCTAAATGCTCTTTGCCATGCTGGTGTCCTGGGTTTCAGCTGTTTTAAACAGCCTTGTATGAGAGTGCCTAAGTGCCTCTGCTTCTGTCTCTTTAAGAGCTGCCTAATTGTAGTGGTAATCCTTTGACTGGGGACTGTGTGTTTCTCGCCCATCCCGCCTGAGCCACTGAGTAAACGCCCATTTCTGCCGCCGCTATGCGCAGAGGAGCCTTTCAGAATGCTGTAATTGTTTGCCAGAAATCATTTAGAGTAATACTGAAAATGCAGTTTGTCTAACCTGTTTCTCCTGCAGCACGAACTGTTTCCGTGAAGCCCCACCATTTTGGTTCTGAACTGCCAATTGGACCAATTGGGTTGTGGTAGCCTAAAATGGAGACTGCTTGGGCCAATCAGGAAAGGGACTCTAATCTGGAGCCTGCTACATGGGGGCTGTGTGGAATAGAGCCTCTGGGAGATGTAGTTTTGAAGTGTTAGTGCCTTTTGCACCAATAGAGGGAGCCTGTTGTGACTGACAGAAAGAATCAGCCAACCGGAGCCTTTTGGATTTGGGGAAATGCCCGGGCTGCCTGCTGAGAAAGGCATTACAGAGATGGAGCTGAAAGAGTGGGCAGCTCGGTGGGCTGCTGCCCACGGGCAGCGCAGGAACCGCGAGGGAGGCCTGTATGGCCTCTTTGCTTTTAGCTCTCCTGGACGGAGAGGACAGGACTGTGTTTTTCGGACCAAGTCTCCGAACAGAAGCAGCTGTTGTGGCCTGAGTCATAGGCACAATGAATGGAGAACAGGCACAGAGAGGAACCTTCATTTTCGGACTGTGACCGACCAGAAAAGCAAAATGTTGATGTGCCCTGCGGGTTTGGGGCAGAAGCCAGATGCGAGGTGACTGTGAAAGGAGAAGGAGCTCTATGCTAGTGCGGCAAGTAGTGCGGGAAGTGCGTGTGTAGGCCCTCAAGTCGATCTGCAGCTGTTAGTACAGTTAAATTGACTGAATCAGAGTGTTTGAGAAGGAAAAGAAGCAGAAGTGTGGAGACCAGGCTAAACCTGTGGAAGACCAAGATTTTGCTAAAGCGCGATTGGCCTGTCAGGAACTGAAGCTGCTGTGAGTGCTCCCAGGTTTTGCAATGTTTTGCGATCGGGATCGAGGAGCAGCTTGCCTGGTATAGTAATTTCCTTTACATATGAATGTGCTTGGTGCTTGTGGGGAATCCCGATCTTATTTGCCCTGTACTATGAATTATCTGCTGAAGCGGAAGCAGACCCCAGCTTGATTCGGACTGAACCGCCTGTTTTCAAATGCAGTTGGGCTCTGTCACGAGGTCCTTGTCTCCATACCCTGCTTGACTAGCAATCCAGAACGAACATTCTCCATCCTGTTCTCAGCTCTGGGTATCATGAGTACAAATCAGGTAGCTCCCTGCACCTCTCATTTAATCAAAGTGTGTCAACTGATTGCTTGTGTTTCCTTTCTGTGGACTGAGCCATCCAGCCCCAGATTACAATTGTGTGTTGTGCATGTACTTTCTCCTTGCAGGGCCCCATCCATCTGCACCAGCTGGCCAACCCCGCAATGGACCTGGCTAGTCCCCATCCTGGGTACCCAGAGAGTGTGACATTTGGACCCTAAATTGCATGCACAGTACTGTGACTTGTGTGTTTAGTCAAGTCAAGTCAAGTTTATTTAAAAGACGCCAATCCCGGAGGCTCTGGGCGCCATACAAATTTTAAGAACAAAGTACATGAGTATAAACAAAATAAATAAAATCACAGATTATAAAATAAATCATAATCTAAATGTCAAATGCTTGAGAGAATAATAGTGTCTTCAAGACACTTAAAACATCTATGGTCGGGCCTCTCTGACCGCAGTTGGTAATAAGTTCCATAGAGCGGAGCTGCAACACTAAAGGCTCTGTCGCCGGCTGATTTCAACCTCACTCTAGGAACGGTCAGGGAGGCCACCACTGGAGGACCGGAGAGGGCGGACAGAGGGGTAGGTGTCAGGAGGGCTGACAGGTAACCAGGGCCCTGTCCGTAGGGCCTTAAAGGTGAGAAGACCCACCTTAAAGAGGATTCTCCACCTGACTGGCAGCCAGTGCATCGCACATACCGTGTAATATGACAGAATTTTTCTGCCCAGTCAATAACCGGCAGCTGCGCTTTGCACCAGCTGCAGTCTGCGAAGAAGTCCCCTGTGACCCCGAGATAGAGCGCGATTACAGTAGTCCAGCCTAGATGTGACTAAGGCATGTATCAAGGTAGGGAGGTCCAGAGGTGGAACAAGGGTCTAATCCTGGCAATGTTTCTGAGATGGAAAAACAGGTACGAACCACGGAAGATACTTGAGCCTCCATGGTCAGGTTCCTGTCCAGAATCACTCCAAGACTACGCACCCAAGAGGAGGCCTCTCAATGACACAGCCCCAAGAACAAGTCCAGTTGCTGAGTCAGAGGCTATCCTATCAACTGCCAATCAACCTGATTTTCCCCTTCCTTGTTACTGTCCCTGACTAAATCAGATTTGTTGTTGTTGAATTATATCCCATCTGGGTGTCAATACATATAGAACCAGTACTGCATTAGGTTGTGTGCATTACCTAACCTTGTTTTACAGGGGTCCTCAGAGACGTGCTGCAGAATCAGTCTTGAGGGTAAGTGGGTACTGTATGTGTAAGAAGTGTGCATATGTGGGGTATTGGGAAGGTAACTTCCGTGTACACGTGTGGGCCACTAGTGGGAACAAAGGGGGTCACAGTGTCCCAGAGGGCTGCACGTAAGCTAGTTTAACCACTACCAACCCTGACCTCTGGGTGGAGGCACCTGTCACTGGACCTAGACCTCTTAACCTGTCACTAGCCATACAGGCAGGGGTAGTAGCCGTTGGGATAAGCGCCACCTAGAGGTTACATCTTGAGGCACTGCTGGGATTAGTACCTTCTAGTGGCTGGGAGGACTAATATCTAATGCTGCCAAAGAATTTGGCGCCAACTGGGTTTAGCGCCATTATAGTGGGTCATAGGGATGGGGCCCCATTTGTATGTAGACTGTAGGAAGCGATAATGTAAATAAGTGTAGTAATTATAATTGTATGAAAATACATAATTGCTGTCGTTACAGAAAATAGCTAGAGTATCCTGAGTAAGCACAGTCTGAAGGAGTAGTCATTATCTTTGTCATGTATAGCATAGTTTAAGGTATTAGAAGCCATACCATGTTCTGTATTTCACAGTATGCCATGCAGGTCAATTGAAGACTGATGTATTAGATAGTATTTTCAATGTATAGTAAAAATTCTAATTATTGTGAAGGTACTTACTTGATGCCAATGTCAAGTTTTTCCAGGCCAGGAAGGGTAACCCCCTACAAACGGCGGTCACTGAAAAGCCTTCATTAGATGTGCCTAAATGCCCTTTGCCATGCTGGTGTCCTGGGTTTCAGCTGTTTTAAACAGCCTTTGTATGAGAGTGCCTAAGTGCCTCTGCTTCTGTCTCTTTAAGAGCTGCCTAATTGCAGTGGTACTCCTTGACTGGGGGACTGTGTGTTTCGTGCCCATGTCCCGCCTGGGCCACTGAGTAAACGCTCCATTTCTGCCATCGCTATATGCGCTTGAGGAAGCCTTTCAGAACGCTGTAATTGTTTGCCAGAAATCATTTAGAGTAAAACTGAAAATGCAGTTTGTCTAACCTGTTTCTCCTGCAGCACGAACTGTTTCTGTGAAGCCCCACCATTTTGGTTCTGAACTGCTGAATTGGACCAGTTGGGTTGGGGTAGCCCTAAATGGAGACTGCTTGGGCCAATCAGGAAAGGGACTCTAATCTGGAGCCTGCTACAAGAGGGCTGTGTGGAAGAGAGCCTCTGGGAGATGTAGTTTTAAAGTGTTTGCGCCTTTTGCACCAATGGAGGGAGCCTGTTGTGACTGACAGAAAGAATCAGCCAACTGGAGTCTTTTGATTTGGGGAAATGCCCAGGCTGCCTGCTGAGAAAGGCATTACAGAGATGGAGCTGAAAGAGTGAGCAGCTCAGTGGGCTGCTGCCCATGGGGCAGCGCTGGAACCATGCGGAGGCCTGCATATGGCCTCTTTGCCTTCAGCTCCTGGAGGAGAGGAAAGGACTGTGTTTTTGTGGACCAAGTTTCTGAACAGAAGCAGCTGTTGTGGCCTGAGTCATGGGTACAGTGAGTGGAGAAGAAGCACAGAGGAACCTTCATTTTCGGACTGCGACTCCGACCAGAAAAGCAAAATGTTGATGTGCCCTGAGGTTTGGGGCAGAAGCCAGATCGCGAGGTGAGTGTGAAAGGAGAAGGAGCTCTGTGCTAGTGCGGCAAATAGTTCGCTGTGGGAAGCGCGTGTGTAGGCCTGGCGTCGGTTCAGGCCGTTAGTACAGTTAAATCAGACTGAATCCAAGTGTTTGAGAAGGAAAAGAAGCAGAAGTGTGGAGACCAGGCTAAACCTGTGGAAGACCGAAGATTTTGCTAAAGCGCGATCGGCCTGTCAGGAACTGAAGCTGCTCTGAGTGCTTCGGGTTTTGCAGTGTTTTGTGATCGGGATCAAGGAGCAGCCTGCCTGGTATAGTAATTTCCTTTACATATGAATGTGTTTGGTGCTTGTGGGGAATCCCGATCTTATTTCCCTGTACTGTGAATTGTGTGCTGAAGCTGAGGCAGAACCCAGCTTGATTCGGACTGAATCTGCCTGTTTTCAAAATGCAGTAGGGCCCTGTCACGAGGGTCTTGTCTCCATACCCTGCTTGTCTGGCAATCCAGAACAGACATTCTCCACCCTGTTCTCAGCTCTGGGTATCATGAGTACAAATCAGGGTAGCTCCCTGCACCTGTCATTTAATCAAAGTGTGTCAACTGATTGCATTGTGTTTTCTTTCTGTGGACTGAGCCATCCAGCCCCTGATTACAATTGTGTGTTGTGCATGTACTTTCTCCTTGCAGGACCCCATCCATCTGCACCAGCTGGCCAACCCCGGCAACGGACCTGGCTAGTCCCCCATCCTGGGTACCCAGAGAGTGTGACATTTGGACCCTAAATTGTATGCACAGTACTGTGATTTGTGTGTTTACTGCCAATCAACCTGATTTTCCCCTTCCTTGTTACTGTCCCTGACTAAATCAGATTTGTTGTTGTTGAATTATATCCTGTCTGGGGTGTCATTACATATAGAACCAGTATTACATTGTGGTTGCGTGCATTACCTAACCTTGTTTTACAGGGGTCCTCAGAGACGTGCTGCAGAATCAGTCTTGAGGGTAAGTGGGTACTGTATGTGTAAGAAGTGTGCATATGGGGGCATTGGAAGGTAACTCCTGTGTACTGTGGGGCCACTAGTGGGAACAAAGAGGGGTCACAGTGTCCCAGAGGGCTGTACCCAAGCTAGTTTAACCACTACCAACCCTGACCTCTGGATGGAGGCACCTTCACTGGACCTAGGCCCCTTAACCTGTCGCTAGCCATACAGGCAGGGTAGTAGCCCTTGGGATAGCACCACCTAGAGTTACACAGGCATAGACATTACTTTATAATATCAATTCTCTATGAGGGGCCACCCTCTTAATGAAAGAATTACTCACCTTAGTAATTGTGTTTCTTCTAATGGAGTCTTGCTGTATTCTGACTTATTGCAGTTAGCCCCAGCACTTGAACTGCTTCGGAGAGGAAAGAGTTAAATTTATGCAGAGCATAGAACGTTGAGCTCGAGCTTGGTTCAAACCTCTGTTTCCTGCACTTTTTAAATGTAACCATCAGATTCTTACGAGTTAGTACTAACTAACCCACTATGTGGAAATTGAAATCTTTACTAGCCAAATGGCACCAAAAGAGTCAAGTCGAAAAATCCAAAACCAAAACCAGGTAGTGAACAACTTATGACTATTGAAAAACAAGAACATAAACCCTCCCCTCTCTAAAAGAGGTGCCCAAATGCACCCCAGGGTGCAACACTACATTGCCAGCCACTTCCCAAAAACAGGTTCTGAGAGGGAGGCAGGGAGGGAGGTCAGAATACAGCAAGACTCCATTAGAAGAAACACAATTACTAAGGTGAGTAATTTTTCTTCAAACAACATGAAATCTTACTGTATTCTGACTTATTGCAGACTACCAAGCTGTTCCTCCATGGAGGAGGGATTAAAACCTATTTTGGGAATAGGCTCTGCAGTACTGCTGCACCAAACCGAGCCTGGATATCCAGAGAGTAATGCTTGGTGAATGTATGGACTGTTTTCCAGGTGGCTGCTTTGCATATCTCTAGTAGAGGAATATCCCTGGCAGCAGCAAGGGAAGCAGCTGTACCTCTATTTAATGAACCCTCAGGCCTGAGGGTGGTATTTTGCCCAGCTTCTCATAGCAGAATTGTATACAAGAGACTATCCACCTGGCAATAGTTCTCTAGTGGCAGGTTTGCCCTTACCCACTTCCCCATAAGTGAGGAACAACTGGAGGAGTCAAACCTGTGTGCCTTAGTACGTTCAATGTAGTAACTAAGGCCCTTTTAACATCCAAACGGTGTAATCTTCTGTCTCCTGAAGAAGAGTGATCAGTGAAGAATACAAGGAGAGACATGGATTGGTTCAAATGAAAATCTAAAACCACTTTAGGTAAGAACCTCCTACTGGTTCTAAGGACCACCTTATCTCTATGGAATGAGATAAAATTGGGCTCTACTGACAGAGCTTGTAATTCACTGATACATCTGACAGAGGTAATAGCTACCAGGAACAGTCTTCCAAGTTAAGTACTTAAGTTCTGCTGAAGACAAAGGTTCAAAAAGTCCGGCTCCTCTTGTTTCTCGACTGCTTCTTCCATAGGGAGCTGGAGGGTTCTGCCACTTTCCTGTAGAACATAAAGTGGAGGGACTCAGAAAGCCTGGGAGGGAAACACCAGAAGACCTGTCTGGGGAGATGTCTGGTTCGATAGGCTCATCCAGACCTTCAATTCCATCATCATCACCACCTTCATCATCATCATAATCCTCATCCCCTCCAGGTCTGGTTCATAAAATCTTCAGGGGTATAATCTTGAACCGGAGAACCGACTGAACCGAACGCCTGCCAAAAGGCGCCAGATCAGCCAGAACCGAACTAAGTGATTCCACTATATGAATCGCTCGGGCAATTCCTCGCGGCGGACGATGTGGTTCGGATCCGAACTGGTCAATTTGTCTTTTCTTTTGATGGACCCGATCCCTCAGAATCGGCTTTCCTCTCGAAGGAGTCTCGCCCTGGTCAGAGGGCACTCTTCTGGTTCGCCGGAACCGAACAGGGCTGGCCATCCGGTCAGCGGACATCTTGGCCTCTTTTCCCTAAGCATGCCCAACCTTTTATCCAGGGTGGCTTTAGGGAAATTCTTACAGATTGGCAGTCTGACTCTAGGTGACTAAAACCCAGACAGTAAACACAAGTGGTGTCGGGGTTGGTCTTAGCAAAGCCTCCCCACACTCACTGTAGTGCTGAAACCCAGTGGGCCTGGTTTTTCTCTTGGGTTTCTCAGACAAAGCCATAACTAAACCCTTACCCTTTTATGGCAACCACCAGGCAAGACACCCTTATCGGTTTCGAACTGTGTTACGGACATTTGAAAAAAAAAAAACACTTTTTTTTTTTTTTTAAACCGATAAGGACCGTACTTACACTAAAATTCCTGTAAAGAAAAGAAAAACAATCACTAAAACAGAGACTGTTCAGCTGAACCGTCACAGAAATTCAGAATACAATTACCACATACTTTTCTAGCTAAGTCCACTACCTATGCACTTACTGTACCACAGACAGGGATCTGAACCAAAAACAATGCAAGAATATACGGTAAAACCGACAATTTTAAACCGTGAACCGAGGCAAGGAGAAATCTCCGAGCATCTGTTAGGCAGATAGGCAGAGTAAAGAATCTGACGGTTACACTTACAAAGTACAGCAGACAGAGGTCTGAACTGAGCTCGAGCTCAGCGTTCTATGCTCTGCATAAAATTTAACTCTTTCCTCTCCGGAGCAGTTCAAGTGCTGGGGCTAACTGCAATAAGTCAGAATACAGCAAGATTTCATGTTGTTTGAAATATACATCTTAACCATCTATTGCTTTATGATATGACCTTAGGGAAATATCAATTACTACATCGAGATATAAATACTACGAAATAGCTGTGGAATGAGCCCAGGAGTCACGTGGTTTTAAACAACAAAGTCTTAGTATGCAAGTCCAGTATATTCTTACCATCAGAGATGGTTGGAAAAGTACCATGCTCTCTTTATACGCACTGTCTATAGCCAAAAAACTTTGATAAGTTTAATAGTTTATACAAATATTCCAGCGTTTAGCTGCTAAGCACTATCAAATGGCAGCCATCTTGCTCGAGCTCCACAGCGCCCCTCGAAAGGGTTCTTGAGTTTAGGTTTAACACTCCTCTGCAACTAGGGCTGAGTATGGTTTCCCATGAGTAAGGCATTATTCAGATCCTGCTCTTCCATTTGCTTCCATGGGGCCTCTCCTCTCTCTCTCTGCTCCCAGGTACACCAACTGTGCTACCAGTAATAGTGCTGGACATGTGGCAGTGTCAGACCCCACCCGGACAGGCTCTTGCAGTGTGGCTGTTCTGTTTCGTGCTGGTTTTCCCTTCCTGAGAAAACTGTTACTGCTTGCTGAAAAAACTTCTGTGGTATCTTGATGGGAAAAGCTTGTAGAAGGTAAAGCACCCTGAGGCAAACACACCATTTAAGAGTTGCTGACACCTCAAAGAAAACTTTGAAAAAGATAATAATTACATATAATTTAGCTTGCATTCCAAATATATTGTATAGATTTCTCCTCCACATCTTTTATTACAGAGGAAATGTGCACGAATCGTTATCTGTTACAGTTCATCTGCCTCTATAACTTACTCCTTACTTCATAACATAATCCTGAGTTGCAACATCACAGTCTGATGCCAAGGGAGTAACTGTGATGCTACAAGCAGGGCATTATGACCTCAGGTGGAGAAAGCGACAGGAATAGATGAACTCTTCAGGAGCAGAAATCCTGTTTCCATACAAATGGCTTCAGTAATAAATAACTGGGATGAAAGTACAGAACTAATGTGAAATTGGTGGTATAGTGGTGAGCATAGCTGTCTTCCAAGCAGTAGACCCGGGTTCCATTCCGCCCAATGCAATAACATGTTTTCCACCCCCCCTTGCCCTCACACCTACCCACTTTAGGTAAATGTCCTCCTCCCCACCTTACGTCCCCACCTCCCATTTCCCACCTGTCCTACCTCTCCTCCCTTGTCCCCTTCTCCCTCTTTCTCTTATCTTGATAAGGCCTTCTGGGCTGACACCCCCTGTTTTGGTACAACTTGCATAAATTTACTTGAAAACCAATATTGTCTTCTTGCTCACAAATATACCTGCACCTGTTTTGTTAACCACTCACACTTTTGTTATACTTGTTTTCCTCAACACTTCTTTGTCTAAATTGTGTTTTGCCTGTTAGCCAGCTGTTTACCTGATTGTTTATCATTTTGTAATCCTTGTTCTTTGTAAACTTTGACATGGAGGCTATGTAAAGACTCTTATCTCAAAGGTTGTATCCGAAATATCCAATAAGATAAGTACAAAGAAATCTAAATTGAACTGTGTCTAAGTATTATGTTTTATTTAAGTTATCCTGAAGGTGTCAGCTGCTCTTTAAGTGTTAACACTGCCAATTAAGGAGATCATAAAGGCTGACCATCTTTTACAGTCCATTTTAGGTGTCACATCCACCTCTGGGCTAGAAGGTAATTGGTTTTAGTCCCACAATGGGATTTGGCTCATACTTAAATGTGGGTACCTGAGTGCAGTACTGGGGTGAGGATGTGCTGCACTGTGGGAGCATGCTGTCCTTCAGATGAGACATCAAACCAAGGTCCCTTCTACCCATCTCTGGTGCTGTCTTGGTGTTTGTCCAGGTGAAAGTAAAAAGAACCCAAGGCATGTTTTGCAAGAGTAGGAGACATTTTAATAAAGAAAACAAACAATAAATATTGGTATATTCAGCCCACATGACCATCGAAAAAAAAACCAACATATCCAAAACAAATCTCAAACAAAAACCCCACAGTACCATGCAAAGTTATTATCACTAAGGGGAAAGCCAGGGCAAGTCATACAGGAAACAAAACAGAAAAGAGAAGGAAAAATACCCGGGGATGGGCAAGTAAACCAGGTCCAATCCCCACAATAAGGGGATCTAATGTGACCTCAACCAGTCAATGAACTGCCCTGGAAACCCCAACAATAAAACAAAATCCTCAGAACAAAAAAGGAAATCATAAGCCAACCCAACCCACAGGGCGGAAGGCAGCTCAGATACAGACATATGCCCTGGAAGCATAACAGGAAAGGACAAGAGGTCAAGAACCCCACATCTGTGAAAGCAGTGTCTCATCACTGGACCAACACCACACCTCTCAATGAGATCTGAGAAAGCGGGGGCCAAAACAGCTTTGTCCCGCCAGTACAATGAACACAATTCCTGCTCCACCATATGTAAAGGGGCCTGGGGAGAGGACCTGTTGCTGAAAAAGGAAAGCACATCTAGAGTGCCAAAGATAATATTTCAAACAAGTAAACAAAAGACAAAGTGTGCTTGGATCGTACCCCATTAGGAAGTAGACAAACCCAATATGACTTCAGAATAAGTCAGGGAGGACCAAGCCCCATCTCCCATGCTGTGGCCACATGGGACCAAAACCCCTGCGTATCTGGGCAATGAACTAAAACAATGGGACATGGACTCCACAAGCAATTCTAACCGACCTTGGACAATTCCGTTCCGATAGACTCTTGTGCTTGGCATTCCCTAACACTAAGTCGGCCGTGAAAACTAAGTCAAAGGACATCCCACATTTTGGGAGGGGTCCGAGATCTACAGGGCCCTCTGGACATGGGGATGTGCAGTCACAGAGATATCAGGGAACTCAGAAGTGTCTGCAAAAGAGCATCACAACAGCATATAGCTGTTTGGAAGTAAATGCACTCACACTTTGAGGAGTGAGGGACCAACAAGTCATCCTATTGGCAATAACACAACATAATGCACAGCATGTCTAGAAAGGCACCGTGGAATAGGTCGGGGACCCAAAAGGACTGAATCAGAATCATCCATGGGGACACCCACAGAGATCATAGTTTTAGACAATGCTGAAAAAGGCCCTAAATTTCACTGCAAAAATTAGCAAAAGGGAAAAAACAGGGGATTGATCATGTCCGAGCCCATCTGAGTAACCTGTAAATAAAAAGAAGGCTACGTCGAATGAGATTCAATCTACTATCCCACACAAGGCGAAAAAATAACTCACAAAATCTAGACTCTAATTCTCTTGCCAATGGATATACCATACTCATATATGTAAACGGCAAAACAAAATGCTTCAAATTGGCCACCTTCTTTTCTTGGTTTGTACCCAAGTCTGACAATGATGAATCTTCCCAAACAGGCTGTAATATGCACTTCCAATTAAACAGGCCATATCCAGAACTCCATCAACAAATCCCAGGATTTTAACCTGGGAAGGTAACATCAATCCCCCAATTTGTGTCACCAAAGGAACCGGGTTCCCCACAGTCAAACCTGTACATTTACAGAGGTTGCAGAAGCCCCAGAACTGGGGGTGAATAAGGCAAACATCTCCAAAGCCAACCTACCTGAAATGTCATCCTGAACAAAAGGGTGATGTCATCCATGACACGCTGAGACAGTGACAGTAGCTGTACCCTCCAGAGCAACTATGCCCTGGATCTGTGGATGTTGCTGAAGTTTCAGCAGAATGGGGTCTATAAAAAAGAGTAAAGTAGCGGGCTCACTTGGGCACCCCTGCTGAACTCCCCGGTGAAGGAGAATGGCCTGGCCCACATGGCCGTTAATCAGGGTATCACAGTAGCCCCTCTCATACAAAGTCCAAAGCCATGTCACAAAACCCACTGGAACATGATAATGAACTAAGACCTGAAACATGAGGTCATGCAACACCCTGTCAAAGGCTTTTCCTGGTCCAGCATAAGCAGATATCCTGAGGTCAATCCCTCCCTGCAGGGCCAAGCATCTCACGAAGGAGGATTAAGTTATCTGTGATATGTCTACTGGGACAGCACAAGTCTGTATGGGGAAATTACCTCAAAGGCCAGCAGGGCCAGTCATTGTCAAAATAGTCATTAAAATGTTCAAGTCTGAATTCAAAAGATAGAGGGGACACCAGTTGGCCAAATCGGTTCCAAGACCCTTCTTATAAAGGAGGATTTGGGAAGCCTCCAAAAGAAGTAGAGGAGCACTGATTCCAAAACTCATTAAAAACTACCATCAAAATCTCTGTCAAAGAAGTCTAAAAGACATAAAATTCAGAAGTCAGTCCATCCAGACATGGAGCAGTGTTGCAACATGACTTATGGATAGCAGCCAACACCTCATCAAGTGATAGGGCATATCATATCAAGGGCAATCCACCTCTGGGCAAGGCGCATCTACTGAAGCAAGAAAAGCAGCAGTGGACATGACTGGACCCTCAGTGCCAAACATATCCAATAGGTAGGACCGGGCCCTGCCAAAATACCTGGGGTACAAGTCACAACATCCCCTCCCTGAGTCAAGGGTGGTAAGAAGCTGCCTCTGATCCACATTCTGCAGCTCTCAAGGGGTCCCCAGTGCACTGAGCACCCTGGGTGCCCGCCTGGTGCTCCATATGCAAAGAAGCACTGTGGTCATACTGCAAAAGCTGCATCCTACATTTAAGTTGGAAATAATCGAACCATAATCACTGCCAGACTCATTCTGCAAGGAAATGGCCTGAAACAGGTGAGACCTCAGGGATAGGTATTCCTTAAAAGCCGTTGATTTAGTATGACATGAAATGGAGAAAACTGCCAGGAAAGCTTAGTAGCCTCCCACCAGGCACTAAGGGACTCCTCCATGCAAGTCACAGACTGACGAGCTCGTAAGAAGTCCACAATCCTATCACAAGTCCGGTCCTCCAAAAGCATTGTATTATTAAACTGCCAAAACCCGCGCCCGTCGTAGCATCAGACCATGGGAAAAGGTTCCATGCAACAAAAGATGGTCAAGTGTTTCAAGGGTAGGAGACCTATCATCCGACAAAAAACTGCTCAGAGTAAAAGATAATCAATGCACGTGCAAGATCGCCTATGGTATGTCATGTCTCCTGTTGGGGAATAGGATGGAAGGCATCTCTAGGGGACGATCCAAAATTATTTTCCGAGGAACGGGCATCACAATAAGTCTTCGACACAGGCTGAACAGGGTCCAATCCCACATTAAATATTGCCCGAAAATTACTGGGAGGCAGGGTCAAGCTCCGAAATAACCCACCTGGGTCTTAGTCAAGGGCATATACATTTAACAAAACATAGGGGAGACCCCTGAAACAGCACATCCACCAACTAGACCCATTCGGAATAATATCAACCAGGGACTGAAGTCCAAAATCCACAACTGCGAAACAAAATTCCTACACCATTACAAGTATTCGGTGCCTATGGACCAATACAATGGTCCCCAGCACCAATGCTTCTCAGCCAGCTGCAGTTCCCTGTAAGTGGACAATCTGGTCTCCTGCAAAAAATATCTAAGTTAAGATCAGCAAGCAGTGAAAACAAATATATAGCCTGAAGGTGCCTTCATACTATTAACATTAACAGTCACAAGGTGGAAAGTAAGTACAGCCATAATGAAATGTAAATAAAGGGCCCGTGACATGGTCAGGTCATGTCCATTACTACAGTACGAGCAGCAGGCAGCTTCTTCACAGTTGTCTTTCACTTCTTATGGGTTTTACAAGTGGAGGAGGCAGTACAATGTCCATTTCTCCCTCCATATCCATGGAAACCATGGGTCTAGAGGACGGGCAAGAGGAATAGTCCAATTCCACTCTGGTTTATCCCTCTTGGGACAGGACATCAAATCTGTTGTCCAAAGGTATAGGTGTACCCCCATTGGAAGTAGTAGGCATCTCTTTCAGCAATTTATGGGATGGTAAGGATCATTTCCGAGTGTGAATTAGTGGTTTCAGAAGTGGCACAGAGCTAAAAGTTGGAGCCAGTGGTGTCCCTGCAGACTGTTCTCCCTCAATGGGTAAAACTGAGTAACATCCACGGTAATCCAATAGAAAGGGGACCAGACCCAAGTCAACCAAGGAGGATTCAGGAAAAACTGGCATTGGAAGAGGAACATCACCCCCACGGTTTCCTCATTCACCGAACCTTGGTGAGCCAATTGTGCAACCAAGATTTCTGCAGGCGTTGTTGTGCCTGCCACCTCACCTGGTCCAAAAGAAAAATTACTCACCTTAGTAATGTTGTTTCTTCTAATGGAGTCTTGCTATATTATGACATATGCAGTGAGTCCCAACCTTCAAACTGCTCCGGAGGTGAAAGAGTTAACTTTCCATGCCAGGCATGGAGCAGCTGAGCTTCAGCTCGGTTGAAAACTCTGTCTGTTGTTCTTCAAACTCAAACTGTCAGATTTTTACGAGCTAAAACTCACTAAGGTCCTGTGTGGAAGCTGTAAACCTACACTAGCCAACTGGCTACTAAATATAACAACACATTTTGGGTCCCAAAACAAAGACTCAAGTCAGGAGACCCCAAAAATGAAAACACAACCCCAGTCACCCCAAAAGGGAGGGGTGAAAACAAGGTGGGCATCTACTAGTGCCAACACTGCACTGCCCACCCACATCCCAAAAACAGAGGTTCTGAGGGGCAGGTAGGGGAGTATAATATAGCAAGACTCCATTAGAAGAAACAACATTACTAAGGTGAGTATTTTTCTTCAAACAACATGAAGTCTTGCTATATTATGACATATGGCTACTACACAGCAGTACCTCCATGGAGGAGGGACAGAACCTTTAGGAATAGGCTCTGAAGCACAGTTAAAGAACCGAAAGCATCACCCTAGCCTGGGTGTCCAGAGAGTAATGCTTGGTAAAAGTGTGAACTGTTTTCAGGTAGCTGCTTGACAAATCTCTAGAATGGGATGTTCCTGCAGCAGCCAGGGAAGCAGCTGTACCTCTGGTAGAGTGAGCCCTCAGGCCTGAGGGAGAACCTTACCCAGCTTTTCATAACAGAATTGGATATAAGAGACAATCCACCTAGCAATGGATCTTTTAGTGGCAGGTTTCCTTTACCAACCTCACCATAAGTGAGGAACAGTTGGAGGAGTCAAACCTGTGACCCTTAGTACACTCAATGTAGTAACTAGGGCTCTCTTCACATCTAAGCTGTGCAGCCTCCTCCGCCAGAGGAGGAATGGTCAGTGATGTACACTGAAGAGAAATAGATTGATTAAGGTGGAAATCTGAAACCACCTTAGGCAAGAACTTCCTGTTAGTCCTGAGGACCACCTTATCTCTATGAAAGGAGATAAAATCAGGCTCCACTGACAAAGCCTGTAATTCACTTATGCGTCTGGCAGAGTGATGGCTACCAGAAACAGTCTTTCAAGTCAAATACTTGAGCTCTGCTGGAAGACAAGGGCACAAAGGAGGTTGCATAAGCTGAGCAATGCAAACATTAAGATCCCAGGTAGGGGCAGGGTCCCTGAATGGAGGTTGGTGTAAGCAATCACTTAAAAAAAAAAACTTAGAGAATACAGGATGAGCTGAAAGAGAAGAGGTTTACCTGCTGAAATGAAAGCAGACACAGCTGCCAAATGCACCTTTAGGGTAGCTGGTCTGAGCCCCAAAGTGTTCAAATGGACCATATAATCCAGGACTGTGGGTAAATCAGTAGATTCTGGAAATATGCTTCCCAGAGCACCACATGGAAAACCTCTTCCATTTGGAATTGTAAGTAGCCCTGGTGGAAGGCTTCCGAAGCCTTCAATATATCCATTACACCTTGGGAGAGGTGTAGATCAGCAAATTCTAACTCTTCAAGAGCCAGGCCTTGAGATTGAGAGAGATTTGAGGTTCGGTACCAAACCCTTCCTGAGCACAGGTTAACAGATTGTGATTCCTGGAAGACACAGGGAAGATGGACTGTTAAGGACAGTAGGAGTGGATACCAGGGTTGTCGGGCCCAATCTGGAGCAATCAGAATCACTTTGCAGGATTGAGATCTGATTTTTGACTAACACTTTGAACAGGAGAGGGGAAAAGACAGAGAAACTTTCCTTCCCAGTTGAGAACTAAGGCATCCAGAGGGACTGAGCCCAACATTGGGGGCCTGCAGCAAAAGAGGAAGCAGGATGGTCTGGGGCTGCAAAAGATCCATCGGCGGGTGCCCCACCTGGCAAATATTACCTCCAGGATCGGGAGCAGTGACCATTCGTGATGGCCCGGGAAATCCTGCTGAGAGCATCTGCCAGGACATTGTCCTTGCCTGGGAGGTGAACTGCCGTAAGGGAGGTGTTCAGGGAATAAGCCAGAGACCACAACTTCATTGCTTCCAGTGCACAAGGCCGTGAGACCGAGTGCCTCCTTGCTGATTGATGTACCACATCGTAGTGGTGTTGTCTGTTCTGACCTGTACAACTTTGTTCTGAACAGATTTGGAAAAAGCTTGAAGTGCTAGAAAAACTGCTCTGAGCTCCAACAGGTTGATGTGGAGCAGAGATTCCTGAGGGGACCACAGTCCCTGGGTAGTGAGTCGCCCATGTGAGCCCCCCACCCCAAGAGGGATGCATCTGTAGTAAGGATTAAAGAATGAGACTGAGTGACAAAAGGAACCCCTGTCTCAGATTGCTCTGATCCTGCCACCATTGTAGGGCTTGGATCAGGGTTCGAGTCACTGGGATCAATTTGGTTAGAGGGTCCGTTCTTTGAGACCAAAAGGCCTCAAATGGAACTGGATGTCCTCATCTGAAATCTGGCTCCTTGCACTACTGCTGTAGAAGCAGCCATGTGCCCTAGAAGCTGTGAAAATGCCTTGCTGGTCGAGAGACCTGCAGGGTGAATGAGGAGGCCAGAGAGACCAGGGTCCTTGCCCTGTCCAAAGGCAGGAAGGCTCTGGCTTCTCTGTGTTCAGTTCTGCCTATCAGTCGTCCAGGTAAGGGAAGATGGCAATTTTTGCCTTCTTAGGTGGGCAACTGCTACTGCCAGGCATTTTGTGAATACCCTTGGAGCAGAGGTGAGGCCAAGGGCATTGCTCTGAACTGGTAATGGCCTGAGGGCAGCTCGAACCTGAGGTACTTTCGATGGGAGCTTCTGATGAGAATATGGAAGTAGGCATCCTTGAGGTCCAGGGATGCTAGCCAGTCCCCTGGCCTTAGAGAGGGCAGAATAATTCCCAGAGTCACCATTTTGAATTTTGGTTTAAAGGTGCTTGTTTAGTATCTGAGATCCAGGATGGGACGCCATTCTCCTGTCTTTTGGGGGTAAGGAAGTACCTGGAGTACAATCCTTTGCCCTGGTGTAGGGGTGGAACCCTTTCCACGGCTCTGAGAGCCAGGAGGTGAGAGACTTCTGCCTCTAGGGCAAGTGCCTCTGATATATTTGCAGGTGGAAAGGATCTGGTTCTCATCTTTGGAAATTTTGACGCTGAGACCAGTCCCTGGCTTACTACTTCCAGGACCCACTTGTCTGATGTGAGAGACTTCCAGTCCTGGACAAAGTAAGCCAGCCTGCCCCTACAGGTAGTGGAGAATCGGCCCTGGCCACCCCATCAGGGTGCCTGCTTGGCAGGGGCTTTAGGCTGAGGGTGGAAGCAGGTCTGCTTGTACCCGTCTGCCCTCCCTCTAAAGAACCCCTGGGCGTAAGCTGAAGAGGAGGCCTGGACTTGGTAAAGGCCTATGAAAGGCCTGCCACTGCCCCTGGAAGGCTACCTTTGAGGAGTGGCCTGCCTTTCCTTGGCCTGTGCACTCCTATAGGTGGTCCTATACTCATCCATTTTCTTCATGTAATTCTCTGTCTGCTCCCCAAACAGAGAATTACCCACAACAGGAAAATCCATGGCCTTAGTCTGGGTATCCTGTGAAGCTAGTACATCTGAGCCAAGCCATTCTGCAGTGCCACAGATGTAGCCATGACTCTTGATGACACATCATTAGAGTCCACTGCAGCATGGAATTGCACCTTAGATGCCTCAATACCATCAGCAGCCACCTGCTCCAGCTCCTTGGCAAGCTGGCAGGGACCTGTTTGCTAGAGCCATAACAGTATCCCATCTGGATTTCTGGTATCTAGCAACATAAGCCATATAATTTTCCTGTCTGAGTCCCAAGGATGATGCCATGTACTGTTTCTTTGCCATGGCATCAATCCTCCTGGAGTCCTTGTCAGGGGTGTGAGGCCAAGGGAATATTTGCCTTGTCACAGGCTGCAGCCTGCAGTACCCTAACATGGCTGCATTGTTGTGTAGGAACTCCGTATCAGAGCCTGACAATGTGTACCTCTTGTCCATTCTCTTATCAACAGGAGGTATCTGTGAGGAGTTTTTAGAATTTTACTGTCTGTTTCCCAAAATATCTATGAAAGGAAGAGACAGTCTCCTGGACTCTGGATATCCATCATTTCCACATAGTCAGATTCCTCTTGATCATCCACAGCTTCCTCCATAGGGAGCTGGAGGGTTTCAGCACTTTTATAAAAATAAAATGAGAGGGGACTCAGAAAGCCTAGAAGAGACACTCCTGAAGGTCTGTCTGGGGAGATGTCCGTTCAATGGGCACATCCAGACTTTCAAATCCACATTCACTCTCCTCATCCTCTTCCCCCTCCTCCGTTCATAAAATTCCTCTAATTCATACTCTTGAACTGGTGGAACCGCTGAACGTACACTTACCTGATGGTGCCGGTTCGGTCGGAACCGGAAGCGACTGGACAATTTTAATCGCTTGGCTATTTCTTCAGCAGTGGAGAGGAAAGTTTGGCTCCACACCAGCTGATTTCCTTGTCCTTTTGCTGGAACCGACTCTCCGAGTCGACTCTCCTTTGCCGAGGAAGTCTCGCCTGCGCAGAGGGACATTCCTCCGGTTCGGTTGGAACCGAACCGGGCTGGCCATCCGGGTCAGCGGACTCTTGGCCTCCTTTCCCCGAGCCTACCAACTCTCTTATCCAGGATAGCTGCAGGAAAATTTTGCAAATCTGGCAGTTCGTTGAGGTTGTCAAACCCCAGACAATAACACAGGGTGTGGGGTCAGCCTTGGCAAAGGCTTCCCACACACAATGCAGTGTTGAAACCCAGTGGCCCGGTTTTTCTTTTGGGTTTCTCAGACATAGTGCCAGTCCTAACCAAACTTGCCTGCTTATGGCAATCCGCAACAAGACCCTCTTATCGGTTCCCAACCGTGTCATGGGTCGGAAAAACATAATAAAATCAGTTTTTTAGAACCGATAAGAACTGGTAACCACTCTAAAAGACAGATTAATATATTTCAAAACAACCTGATCGGTTCAAACTGAACCAATAACTGTTTACAAGTTCCACAGAAGAATAAAATGTAAAAGCTATCTAGTACTTACAATACCACAGACAGAGCTTGAACCAACCGTTGCAGTTTAAATTAGCCAAAACCGAGAAAATAATACTTTAACCGACAAAATGAACTGAGCAGAAGGAGAAATCTCCGGAGCGACTGTTCAGTGAGGCGGAATAAAATCTGACAGTTTGAGTTTGAAGAACAACAGACAGAGTTTTCAACCGAGCTCGAGCTCAGCGTTCCATGCCTGGCATGGAAAGTTAACTCTTCACCTCCGGAGCAGTTCAAGGTTGGGACTCACTGCATATGTCATAATAGCAAGACTTCATGTTGTTTGAAGGGCGCCCATCGTAAAATCCTCGTCCTGATTATGTGTAGTCACTGACACTGGTGGTAGGTGGCCAGTATCCTTACACAAGTTGCACTAAGATCGTTTGAACATTGAGCACTGGTATGGCCCAAAGTCAAGCAAGATAGTATTGAAGGGTATCACAGGCTGAAGCTAAATGGGATTCTGATCCACAACAGAAAATACAGGTTACTCACCTGTAACAGGAGTTCTAGGAATGGTATATGTTGTTCATCACACTTATTGGCAGGTTCCTTGCCGCTTTAAATCTTGCGGAAGGTCTTCAAGCTGGCTCCTCCCACCCCACCGGGTGGTAAAACTCTCAGCTCCCCCATGACGCCAGATCTGGCCGCTGGCAGCTCCAGGTTGTGTGTCAAAGCCGGGAGGTCGGGTGGGTTGTGTGAATGAACAATATATACCATTCCTAGAACTCCTGTTACAGGTGAGTAACCTGTATTTCTAGGGACATGGATATGTTGTTCATCCACACTATTGGCAGACTCCTAGCAGTTCTCCGGGAGAAGGGAGGCAGCACACCCTACTTAGGAAATAAAGACTGAGAACCGAGGCCCCAAAACCAGCATCCCAGCGTGACTCAAGGTCGATGTGGTAATGGGTAATAAGGTGTGTGCTGACTTCCAGGTAGCAGCCCTGCAGACTTCCTGGATAGGGACGTCCCTGGAAGCAGCCACGATGCAGCAGTATGATGGGTAGAATGAGCTCTTATCCTCTGGGAGGCTCCATGCCCGCCAACACAGCAGAGATCTATGCAGGAGGTGACCCACCTGCCTATCAGTCCGCTTGGCTGCAGGTTTGCCAGGTGCGGCTTCAGCGTGAGTGACAAACAGCTGGGAACCTCTCCCAATTTCAGCCGTCGCTCCTTATAATAAGCGCCCTTCTAGGGTCAAAGTATGGAGCCTGTATTCAGCCTCCAGTGTGATTGGGGTAGAACACCGCAGAGTCAGCACCTGGTTAAGGTGAAACTCCGACACCACCTTCGGAAGGAATTTCGGGTGGGGGCGCAGGACAACCTTGTCCCTGTGGAAGACAGGAGGAGACTTGATGCAAAGCACCTGGAGCTCTCCCATCCTTCTGGCTGACGGATAGCCACCAAGAAGGCGGTCTTCCACGACAGGTGGAGAGATCACACCTGTGCATTGGTTCGAATAGGCTTGCCCATGAGCTTTGCCAGTACCAGCAGTAAATCCCACGGAGGTGGAGGTTCTCGCACGGAGAGGAAATGTGATCAAGGCCTTTGAAAAGCGCCCGACCACCTTATCCTGCGCCACCGACTGCTCTCCGCCCGCGCCTGGTAAGCAGAGATGGCTGCCAGGTGCACCTTTAGGGTCGATCGACCTAAGCCCTTGACTAGAAAGGGACCATAAATAGTCCAAAATGCTTGCACAGAACAGGAGGAAGGGTCCAAGCCTCTGCCCTGACACCAAATAGAGAATCTCTTCCATTTAAAGGCGTAGCATTTTCTGGTCGACTCCTCACGGGACGCCTCAACAACACTGAGGACTCGCGGAAAGACCCAAGGCCTGGAACTCTAGCAGCTCAGGAACCAGGCCATCAGGTGCAGGGATTGAAGGTCCGGATGGAACACCTTCCCTGATTGACTGAGAGCAGGTCCGGGCGAGCTGGAAGCTGCCTCGGGAGCCTGGAGCTGAGGCTGAGGAGATCTGGGTACCAGAACTGGTGGGGCCAGTCTGGGGCTATCAGAATCACCTGTGCCTTGTCCCTCCTCGCCTTGAGAAGCACCTGTGAATCAAGGGAAATGGGGAAAGGCGTGAAGAGGCCCGGGGTCCACAGCCTCGAGAAGGCATCCCTGCAGCGAGCCCTGCTGAGGGGGCGGGCATGAAACAGCCTCAGCTTCACGTTCTCCTGGAGGCAAACAGGTCCACCTGAGGTGTGCCCCAGAGGAGAACAGATCTTGTACTACCTCCGGCAGGAGAGACCATTCGTGAGATGCAGCCCTATCCGGCTCAGGGCATCAGCCAGGTGTTGGAGGCTCCTGCCACATGAATGGCTAGGAGATCCGCCTCCAGGCTGCGCATGAGTGACCAAATGCGGAGAGCTTCCTGCATAGAAGCAGGGAGCGCGCCCGCCCCTGGCGGTTTAGGTAGTACATGGTTGTGGTATTGTCCGCCTGACTCGGACCACTTGACCCCGGAGAAACGGAGCAGGCGGTGAGAGCTAGGCGGACCGCTCGAGCTCCAGCAGGGTTGATGTGGCATCGGGACTCCCGCGGGACCAGAGGCCTGCACTCGCGCCTCCAGATGGGCACCCCAACCCATCAGAGAGGCATCGGTCGACAGAGAGACCGTCGGCTCGGGCGACAAACGGGATGCCCTCCTGCAAATGGAATGGAACGTCCACCACTGGAAGCGCCCACATCTCCTGGGTCACTAGCTGGTCCAAAGGATCGCAGCGTTGTGACCACTGGCTGGCCAGTTCCACTGAAGGGGAGCATGTGCCAGCGAGCCCAACGGACCATGCTGGTACAGGCCGCCATGAGACCCAGGAGGCGAAGGAAGTCCCGGCAGGGCGAATTGCCCAATCAGAAATGATTGGGCAAAGGAGGTAAGAACTGCCCTGTCCACTGGGAGTCGCGCCTGGCTCGAAGAGAGTTGAGCCTGCCCCGATGAACAGGATCACCTGCTTCGGCGCGAGTTCCGACTTGGCCTCGTTGATGAGAAGGCCAACTGAGAGCAAACCTGGAGGCCAGATCTCTGGACGCGCCACCTCGTCTGGAGGGGCTGCTATCAGCCAATCGTCCAGGTGAGGTACACCTGGACCCCTCGGCGCCGTAGGAATGCTGTCACCACTGCCATGCATTTGGTGAAGACCCTGGGAGCTGGAGATAAGCAAGGGCATGGCTCGAACTCGAAGAGGGATCCTCCGCCGAAGCGGAGGAATCTCCGATGTGACGGACGGATAGGACGTGAAAGAACGCTGGCCCTGTAGGTCCAGAGAGCAGAACCACACACCGTGTTCCAGAGATGGTATTATCTGTGCCAGAGTGACCATCCTGAAGGTTGAGACCTTAGGAACTTGTTCAGGTCGTGTAGGTCGAGAATGGGGCGCCAGCCCCCGTCCGTTGAACCAGAAATACCTGGACATGAACCCGGGTCTGAAGGGGTCCTCTACCTTCGTGATCACCTCCTTTGGAGGAGGGCGAGTCGGCTCGGCGAGCCGCCAGTGAGGCTCGCGGACCTCGAGGCCCCCGAGGTGCGACGGCCTGAAGGGCAGTACCTGCTCGAATTCCAGAGGCAGGCCTTTTCCCACCACCTCCAGTACCCACCTGTCCGTGGTAACAGCGGACCAGGCGGAAAAGGAAGTGTCTGAGCGTCCCCACGGGAAGGAACCAGGGGTGAGGGTGACAGGGATGGGGCGACACCCCTCAGCCCGTCACTGGCAGGTTGGAGGAAGGACCGCCGAGGGACCACCTGGGCCTTTTCCTCCCTGCTTCCTGTTGGAGGAAGCCGGCGGCTTGGGTTTGGGATGCCAAGATCGAGGCCTGCCGCCCCTGACGCTAAGGGGTCGGGAAGGGCCGGGCGCAGAAGGATGAAAGGGCTTAGGCTGTGGCTTATGGCCTTTGTCCTTCTGAGCGGAAGAGACCGAGTTCAAGGTAGCACTGGACTTCTCGATCCTCTGCAGGTGACCTTCCACCCCAGGGCAAGAGGTCAGTCCCCAAAAGGAACATCCGCCAACTTGTGCTGGGTATCCGAGTAAAGGTGGATATCCTCAGCCAAGCCCGACGACCTTGTAGCCCTCACGACACACAGACCCTAGCACATGGTCCCCAATGTCTAACGCAGTCTGGAGCTGCTGTTTTGCCACCGCCTGCCTGGTCCCGCACCTGCCTGACTGTAGTCTGCAGATCCGCAGGAAGATGAGGGACAACCTCATCCAGGAGCCCAACAGAGGCGTGAGAAAAATGTGCCATGAGGGGCGGCGAACTGGCCTGGCGAAGGCCGAGAGAGGGCGTAAGCGTAGACTTTTCGCCAGCATAATCTAATTTCTTGGATTCCTTGTCCGGAGGTTTGTCTACATCCCTGGCATTCCTGGCACGCCCGAGCGCTGTCACCCGCCAGAGAGCTCCGAACCTCACGCTGTGGTTGATGCGGAAAGTATCCTCCCTCCCATCTCCACTGACAGAAGGACTACCTCCCCTCGAACTCCGTGATAGACCCTTAATATCCGTCCGGGCCGGCCCAGCTGCGGCCATCTGTCCCAACCCACGGGTCACTGTGCAGGGGTGGGCGTCGCAGGCAAAAGAACAGGACTACCTGCGGTGTAATATCCCTGCCACGTCACAGGCCAATAATCCTGATCCTAATGGCAGGACCGGCATTTGCACATTTCGGGTCAGCAGCGAGAACCAGTAGCTGCCGCCGCCCACACACATCCACATTCTATTCCCAATGAGAAAGAAAGCAGTACCTGTGGGGATCTCCACCCAGCGGCCTGCAGCCTCGTAGTCTCTCCCAATTCTGAAGTGTCGCCATTCTTTCTCCTCAAGCAGGGACAATAAAAGTCTTGCTTCTGTTTCAGGGCATCCTGTAGACATACTCCTGCCTCTTGAAAACTGAGGGCCTCCGGCGCAAACCACTTCCACTGTAGTACAGGAACATTGGTCCAGGCAACAGCAGCTGCCCTCAACTGAACACTTGGAAGTCGGACTCTCCATAAGTAACCTGCCTGAAGGAGTCGGAGCCCCAACCACGTCCTCCTCCGGGCGGCATGACTCCCATTGACCAGGAGGCCAGGCAGCAACTCCCCTACCATCAGTAGGGGTCTTTCCCTGGTGTCCTGGCAAACAGTCTTCTTCTCATAAAACTGGTTTGTGCAACTGACCAAGGCTGTGTGTGGGTGTCGATATGCAAAATGGCTGCTACTACATGTTCAGTCACTACTGGTCTAGCATTGCTTGTGAAGTGCTTTGGGAACATACTGAACATACAATTTGCCAGCAGATAACGGCCTAGAGGTCCATCAAGTCTGCTCGAATGTGCAGCTAGCACCCCTTATTCTGCAGCTGCCCCTCCCTTCCACCTTTCTTCATTAACTCCTCCCCTTGTCCTGTCCCATCCTCGCTTGAAGCAGTCCACTGTTCTACTGCATACCACTTCAGGAGTAGCATTCACCCAGCTACCACCCTCTCTGTAAAAGTGTCTCCTCACCTCCCTCCTGAACCTTCCTCGCTCCAGTCTCATATCATGGCCCCTGGTGTCCCTCCCTCCCTACTTTGAACAGCCATCTCTGTACTTGTCTTGTTTTATTCCTTTCATGTATTTAAAGGTTTCAATCATGTCACCCTGTCTCTCCTCTCCTCCAGTGAGTACATGTTCAACTCCTTCAACCTCCTCGTATAAGTCCCAAGCCCCTTGATCATCTTTGTCGTCTGCAGCTGCACCCCTCCAGTAACTTAATGTCCCTCTTCAGATCACGGATGCCAGTACCCAGTACCCAGGTGTGGTCTAACTAATGACCTATACAATGGCAGAATCCCTCCTCCCTCCTCGAGGATATACCCTTGCAATACAACCCAGCATTTTGTTGGCCTTTGCAGCTGCCTTCTACACTGTGCCGAGTTGTTCATTGACCCTGTAATGAGCACACCCATATCCTTCTCCTCCTCTGTCTGGGTAGCTGCACTCCCCTAGCTGGTAACTCCTCCTTGGGTTCTTCATCCCAAAATGCAGCACTGCACTCTTTTGGCATTAAAGCCCAGTTGCCAGGTGTCTGACCAGGTTTCAAGCTTTGCGCAATCATCCTGCAACCCCTGCCATCCCCTAGGTCATCCACCACCGCGCCTACCTTGGTATCATCAGCAAACAGACTGATCTTGCTCTTGATGTCCCATGATATGTCTGCAATGAATATCCCAAACAACACTGGTCCCAACACTGAGCCCTGTGGAACACCACTCGTCACTGCCCTTGGGTGTGAGAGCTCCCCACCCACTACCACCCTCTGTTGCCTTCCCTGCAGCCAGTTTCCTACCCATCTCACCAGCTTTGCACCCGCCCCTGTGCCTACTAACTTCCTTCCCAGCCTTCCATGTGGCACTGAGTCGATGCCTTACTGAAGTCCAGATACAGGACATCCACTGCATGGCCCCTGTCCAGTTGCCTAGTTACCCAGTCATAGAACTCGACTAGGTTGGTTTGGCAGGATCTCCTACAATGGGAAATGATGTGTATGTAAAGTGCAATACAAATGTTGATTCTTCTTCCTGATTTTTTTCAGTGGGGGTAGCTTCATAACAGCGTGTTTTTTTGGGATAACTATGCCAATGTATTTGAGTTCCTCCACTTCCTTTAGAGCCAGAATTGATTCAGTCAAAACTGCCCCTTTCCAGTACAATATCTCGTTTTACCCAAACTAATTTTTTGTCTTGAAATGAACCTTTATTCTTTCAATGTCTTGGCTAAATGGTAGTGAATCATTTGAGTGTTTGACATATAGGAGCAGATCATCTGGAAAGGGACACAATTTGTGCTCCATTTCTCCCACATATAGTCCCTTGATGTCTGGGTTGCTTCGGATAGCTGAAGCCAGGGTTCTAACATTAGTAAGTATAGTAGTGGGGACAGGGACACACCTGGTAAGTTTCCTGCTGCAGCTCAAAGGCTTCCAATAGTGTTCTGTTAACCATCATTCTTGTTCAGTAATCCAATATCTGCCTTGCTTTTGAAGGTAAGCTCCAGAAGGTAATAAACAAGCTAGTGTCAGTGAAGGGTAAGAAGCAGTAGTACGTAAGTAAATTATTTTATTCCTAAATTATGAGTAAGAACACCCCATTGAGCTAAAGCTCATTTTCAGTGAGTTCCACAAGCACTTTCAATGGTTACAAATGTATATAAAGAGCAGTCAATACATTATTATAGGGGCACAACAGCACCCCTATAGTTAGGGGCTGAGTAGCCTATTTAATGTTAAACCTCAAATTTTTGCACATTAATATCTTTGGCGCTCTTTGATGGGATGAGCTGAAATGTTGTATGTGTTGTCTAGAGGCAAACTCTTGATGTGTAGAAATGTCTGTGACAGCAGCGTCTGTGGTTTCTGAGATCTGCATGTGTCATTTTTAGAAAATTACCAATTGTTTTCCTATACTTAACATTGTTTTTCTTTTGCTCTGCCTGCAGCCTACATGGAAAGGAACTGTTGCCCCAGACATGCAGTGGACATGTGTCATGCCCCAAGGTAGTGCCTTTGACAGGTCTGGTGAAAACATATCAAACAGTTCCAGAGTTATAAGGCTTTAAATTTTAGTGTTTTCCATCTTGCACATGCAGTAGGGATTTTAAGAAAACAATTTGTAGCAAAAGTAAATTTTGATGCCACAAATGTAATTTGCTTTACTGCCACTTGTTTGGCATGGCACCAAACAATTTTTTTGTGTCATTCCAACCACCATCTTGTTAACCTTTTCCACAAACCAACAAATGTGGAAAATACATAAAACTGCCGAGATTTTTAAAACAAACATCAGAACCTAACTTAACGGGACCCATTCAGCTAGATTCTGATATTTCCTTTGAAAATTGTGTCCACAAATGCCTTTTTATGGGCACCCAAAATCCCGGTGCACAGTTTAGTGAGAAGAGTGCCTCAGCATTCTCTGTATGAGAACACCAGGAATTCTTGATTTCTGCAGCTGCAGCTGAAGCTCCATGCCAGCTGCAGTATTAACTGTGAGCCACCCTTTCCTGGTGTGTAGCAGCACCTCCCCACCCACCAATCGCTGTCCCTGGTGTCTAGTGGCATCCTTCTACCTGTTGATCACTGTCCCTGGTGTCTAGTGGCACCTACCACAGTCCGATCACTGTCCCTGGTGTCTAGTGGCACTCCCACCCACTGATCACCATCCCTAAATTTTATTTTAGTCCCTCCCCCCGCAGCCAGTTGTTTTATTTATAGTGCCAACATCGGGGCCCAGTCCCTGTGTCAATATTACAAGCACCTCCCAGCAGTAAGGACACTAGAGCTCACCCCAGTGTCCTGAAATATTGTTTTATTTATTTGTACCTGCAAAAGAAAAAGTCCCCAACATCTTTTTTTAAACCTGAAAAATTAAAACGGTCCCTTGTCATCCACGCCATCCCCTCCCCATCCCAAACCTCCAACTGAGCACCCACCACCTCACATTCCCCTACCCTATACTTACCACTGGAGGTCATAGGCTGTCATCTTCTGTGGACCGAGACATGCCTGCGCTCTTCAAAGTCGAACCGTGAACTGAGGAATCAAGTTAAGTGCAGTATAATGTAGTTACAGTAGTTCAATGGCATTTGAACTTATTTCATAACTTTGCCATTTTAGGAACTTTTTCACCACATTTTCAACATGGCCTTTTGGGACCCCCCTCATGAACACTGGCACTGTCATTTCATTAATTGGGCTAAAATGTGATTTCCAGTCGCTGTGTGAAATCACCCTTTGGGACCCGAATAATTAACTTACCACAAGTGTTCATTATGAGGGTTCTAAAGGCCATGTTGAAATTTGAAAATATTCCAAAATGGCCGAGTTATGTGTTTTGTTGAAATGTTTCTACACACGCATAACTTTGGTAATTTTCAATATTTTGACTCCAAATTTTCAACATAGCCATTTTTCACACCACCTCATGAACAGTACAACTGTCATTTTTATCCCCTGTCAGAAACATGGTTTAAGCCCTGTGTATGGAATTGTGTTTTGGCACAGATTTGAACATTTTCACCCACGGGGTTTATGAGAAGAGGTCATAAGAAGACTATGTTAAAATCTAGGTCAAAATGAAACTAATGCCAAAATTATGACCATTCATTGCAATTTGCTACGCCTACTGTAACTTTGAATGTTAAATATTTTGACCCCAGATTTTCAATATGTCACAGATGTCATTTTAAATCCTGCCCAAAATGTGTTTTGCACCTGTGGTGCAGAATGGCACTGCAGTTGCACAGAATTATGATTTTACGGGTATTCAATAATTTTCTGTACTGAGTACATGAGGTGGGGTAATACGATGGCTATGCTGACAATCTGCTCACTGTTGTCCTACAAATGGAGCGCAGGCCCGAGGACCTGTACTTCCACAGATACATATACAGTATATAACACATCTACGGGAGGATGGGGAGCTGCCAACGGATGGCCATGCTCTCCCACAGGCAAATAAGGATATGATTATACTATCTCAAGAAGAAAATTAATAAATTACAAAAACTGCATTAATGCTCTAATTAGAGATAAAGCCACAAAGTAGGGAAATGTGGCATTAGGGCTTTCCAAGTTAATACCACACACACACACACCAACAGGCGTTAGGAGTGCCTGAAGTCTCAGCCCTAATGCTCACCTATTCTCTTGTACTGTACCCATTGCAGCCTATTTACTCTCTATGGAATGGTAAGCGCTGGGGCTGATGGCCTCTGTCACACCACACCTGCTGGTGTGTCCAGGGTGGGTGGGGTAGCTTTGAAAACCCTAATGCCACAATTCCTACTTTTGTGGCTTTATCCCTAACTATAGCATCAACACAGTTTTTGCAATTTATATTCTGTCTGTATAAATCATTACATAATAAAACACTGATATCAAATAGCAACATCAATTAAAACATTCAATAAGTTGCCATAACTTGAGGACTCTTAATATGTTAACCCTTATCATAATTTGGGGCCATGGGGGAGGTCTTTCAACTTGGAAGATAAAATAACCACAGATCTTATTAATAAATACTGGGCTGGGTTGGTCTCAAATACAAAGGCAAGGAATTCCATGCAAGAGGGCCCTGACAGGCATTAGAGGTTCTGCTGAAATTAGATTTCATATTAAGCATGACATATTCAAAGCCCTCAGCTGATCTTAAACCTGGCTTTATTTTTTTATTTTAGTCTTTGGTAACGGGTAATGCCCATAAGGCACAAGTGCCTGTTTGCAGGGTGACCTGGGAGCACTGGGGAGGTTAAGTGACTTGCTCAGAGTCACAGTATGCATGTGGAGGTTGTGGGAATCAAATTCAGGTCTGTTGGATGTACCAAGCTCATCCACAGCTCCTTACTCTAATGTCTAGGCTATACTGCCAGCCCTTTACTATTCTTAGTCAAGTTATGGGAAATGTACTTGGCATTGAACCCTTATGACACTTGCAGTTAAATGTTACCAGGTGCAAGTGACTGTGATCCTCCAATCTTAAAAAGCAACTTTGTACTTCAGCATGTACTTTATAAATATGTTTCAGTTATTACAATTTTTGAGAATCCTTTTTCAGTGTTCCTTTACAAGGTTTACAGCACATCTTGGTAGTCTGTCCCAAAAGATCTGTACAAAATCATTTGCGCCTCTCTGTTCCTCTCACAGTACTTTTGCTTATGGATCACAGTGCTCACCATAACGAGAGACTGTTATGTCACAAACAGCTACTGTGAGGTAAGCATGGTAGAGTCAGATATGTTTTGAAATAAGCACTGCATTATCTGCAATACTTAGTACACCAAGAGGGAAAAGTAATATATATAAAAATACTAAATTTAAAACATGACTGATGCACATCTAGTGGTTTATGCTTTTTGCTATATAAGAGAGTTGCTCTTTAACCATTTCATTTCTTGATATAATAAACAATATCTAACATGGGGCACTGAGAATGAAGTGGGCAAGTCAGTTATACAACAGGCCTATTTATGCCAGCTCCTCTCCCGATGCCAGCCGACAAGACATCCCCATAGTCTAGCAACAAGCATAGCATTTACCATGTGCTTTCTTGCTTTCAAAGGCAAACAGTTTCTAAACTGATACATCGCACTGAACATGACATTTACATTATTTAGCCAGCTATATGCCTAGATATTTATATGAATTAAACTGCTTTTAGGGAAGTTCATCATAACTGACTATCTTTAATGAGTCTTAAGTAAATTCAGGTTGCTGTCATTCAAAATGCATAATTTACATTTTAGTAGTGTTTAAAACCAGCCACTGCTCCAAAACAAACTCTGGTCAGAACCACTATGGCTGCTAATACATTAACTTGACCAGGATGTTTCATGGCCTCAAACGTAAAGATGAACTGCTGTAGTCAGCTCCGTTTGTAAACTTCATTTTTGGTAAAGCAGATAATTTATCTGGTTGATCCTGTGTTTCCCATGTGTTTAAATGTGAGTGGCGAGTGTGTGCTGTACTATATGTAGAAGGAGAAAGAGCCCACACCGAGGCCTTCAAGCAATGGTAGAAGGAATGGTGTAAGGAGGAGAGATATGTCTACACTGGGGACTGTGGGCCAAACTAGAAGGATAAGAACCTATACTGAGGTGATGGCCTGCTTTCAACCAGCAGGCAACCACAGTTCTCAGTGGATGATTCAAACATTACCGATAGACATTTAAAGTAGCTGAGGGAGGGGATGGTGAAGAGATATGGGAGGCAGCAAGTGGGTCACTAGAAGCTGAGATAGAGAGCAGGGAGATCCCAAGGGAGAGAGTCCCACTAGGATGCAAGTTATTCAAGAGCAGGGGATTAGCAAAGGAAGAAGGGGGAAAAGGAGCAGTCAAAGGAGAAAGGTGTGGAAGGGGGAACAACTGAAAAAGGGTAAGTGGCAAGAAGAGAAGTGAAGGCTGTCGAAATGGTGCAAGGTCTGTATCAGAAGCCCTATGAAGAGAGATTGAAAGAGTTCAGAATGTACACCCTGGAGGAGAGGAGGAGAGTGGGATGTTATGGAGACCTTTAAAATGTCTTGGGGGTTAATAAGGTACAGGAGGGAGATATGTTTCAGAGAAAAAGGTGCTGTAGAACAAAGGGTCATGATAAGAAGCTGGAAGCAGGTAGATTCAGGAGAGATGTGAGGAAATACTGTAGTTCTTCACAGAAAGGGTGGTGGATTCCTGGAATAGCCTTCCATGGGGAGCAGTGAAGGTGAAACCAGTGGTGGGTTTCAAAAATGCCTGGGACAAGCACAAAGGAATCCTAGGAAGAAGGAAGGGGTGAAAGGTGGAAGAGACAGTGCTGTAGGGCAAGTTGGGTCTGCAGCAAAAGTGATCATAACTAAAAATGGGCAAACTAGATGGGCCCAGCAGTCATTATCTGTCATCAGTTTCTATGTTTATGTAAGCACTCCCTTTGGGAGATTACTAGTCTATCCGCACTCCTGGGATTTTGTGGCCTAATTCGGCCCAGTAGGGAAAAGGGTTAATTATTCTTAGCACTCAGCTACAGCCTCCTGCAGGTCAGTGTGGAGGGGTTGTGGGATAACAGATGGACCAGACACTGAACTTCAAGTTCAACACACAATCTCTGTGTGATGTTTATTCAAAATGCAGCAGATAGCCTTCAGCAATGGCATATCCCTTCTTCAGTGCATCAGTTTGTAGCAACAGACTATGCAAGTCTTTTCTCTTCACTTAGCCAGCACCTACTGACTCACTGATCTCTGACCTAACTTATCTGTTGAGAATTAGCCTCCACTATGCGGGCCTTGTTTGCTTGGGTGGTGGGGGCTCAAATAAAAAAAAAAACAAGCTAAAGACAAAGAATCTCAGTGCAGAAGCAATGAAACAAGGGTTACCCTAAAGGGCACTGACAATAAAGCCAAGTTTCAAAGAAACACGACATCACATTATACTTCCATAATGCAAAGCATCATGGGACATATGCAAATAACCATGAAATTTCAGACTGGTTCAGTTTACAGCAACTACATGCATTTAAATAGCACAACTAACTTAATTTCTATAATACAGTTACCTAGTACTTTTACCTTTATCAAAACACCTAGTGCCATGGTATTTTCAACATTTACAGGTTTCATACACATAAGGTATGTACATCAATGTATTTTATGACATAGTGCCATTGCATACCAAATCCAGCAACAAGGAACACAGTCTGTTGTTTTACATTACCTCGGAGGTCACAATAAGCTCCTTGTATGAGGACCCGAGAGGGAAAGGAAAATTAAAGAGGACACTATAGCATAGTCAAGAAAGGGAGGGGTGACAATAGGTGGCCAACCTTATGGACTAGAAATTGTAAAGAATAGATTAGGCTAAGAAATAGAAGAACTGTTGCAACAGATTTAAGAAAGGTTGGTCCTCAAGAGTGGCAGGAGCTCCTGTCACATATCCCCCACCTTAAAAGGGAAGCAGTTATTGCAGACTGCTTGCCACCTTTCTGTCTCAGGAAGGGATGAAGCTTCCGCCCATCCATCTTCAGAAGCTCAGTCTCAAGGTCCCTATTAACAATAAACATTACATAATAAAAATAGTGGATATCATCATTCTTTACTCTGAGGCATTAACACATTTCTCAACAGAGACTAACAGTACCTTCCTGAACTATCTCCATTTAGGAAAGTACGTCATATTTCAGTGACATCAATTCCTGCACCATATCTAGACATGAAATCAGCATTTACATGTTTTGTCCCTGCCTGTGGGACACAGTAAATCGATAAGGCTGAAGAGTCAAGTACCACCGCATTATGCAGGAATTTTTTTCTCATTTGGTGCAACCAGCAGAGGAGTTGTGATCAGTTACAACCTTAAATTCAGCCCCACAAGTAATACTTCAGAGACTCAACAGCCCACTTCAGAGCTAAGCATTCTTTCTCTATGGTAGCATATCTTCTCTCCCTCTCATGTAGCTTCTTGCTGATATATATGATTGGATGTTCTTCCCCATCTATTTTCTGAGATAAGACTGCCCCATACCATTCTCTGATGCATCAGTTTGAACCTCAAACACTTGGTTGAAGTCAGGGCTTTTCAGTGCAGGAGCTGTACACAGAATTGCCTTGATATCCTAAATGCCTCATCAACTAGGGTCCACTGAACCTTATTTGGGCACCTCTTTTTAGCGAGATCAGTCAAGGACTAGCAATGGCTGAGAAATTAGAATAAATCTCCAGTAATAACCAGCCAAGCTTAGGAAAGATCTCACATGCTTTTTGTGGTAGGTATTGGGCTGTTTGCTACTACTGTAACTTTCTCTACCTCAGGCTTCACTTGTCCATTTCCTAAATGAACCCTAGGTATCTTGTCTCAGTCTTTGCTAGGGCACACTTAGCAGGGTTAATGGTCACTCCTGACTCCTTTATTGCTTGCAATAACTGGGACAAGCGTCTAACATGGGTTTCAGTCAGGACTGAATATGACCACATTGTCCAAATAAGCCGCATAGTATTCAGTGTGTGGTCTAGTATGTGGTCCATAAAATGCTGAAAAGTGGCTGGGGCTCCATGTAGTCCAAATGGCATTGTGACAAACTGGTATAAACCAACTGGGGTGCTAAATGCGGTTTTATCTTGTGAATCAGATGACAAGGGGATTTGCCAATATCCCTTAGTAAGGTCTAGGTGGAGATATACTGTGCATTGTCTAGCCTGTCAATGATGTCATCTATGGGCATTGGGTAGCCATCAAATAGTGACAAGTTGTTAAGCTTTCTAAAACCTAGGCATAGATGTATCCCACCCTCTTTCTTGTCCACTATGACCATGGGTGAAGACCATTCACTCTTTGAGGGCACAATTATGCCTAACTGCTCCATTTTTGACTTCCTGAATCACTTCATCCCTCACCTTCATGGGCAGTCTATAGGGCTTTTGGTGTATGGGCTTGTCTTTCGTGGCAGTTATGGTGTGCACAATTCCTTTGGCCTGCCCCAGGATGTTTGTGAATTTATTTTATTTATTTATTTATTTAGGATTCGATCATACCTTTGAGCTCAGAGCTCTTTAAAGGTTCCTCGTCAAACAGTGACAATGACAACAATAACAAACTTTATATACAATACTCGAATAGTAGGTAGCTAGTATACAATAAGGTTACAATGTCATTCATAGTACCAATGGTGATAGTACAGCATCAAGAGCATTCAACTAGGGTAAAGAACAGTGTTTATATGTGGCGAAGGAGATAAGAGGTGTGACATCTAGTGTGAGAGTCAAGGAGGTCAAGGTGAGGAGGAAACTGGGGGATGGGCAGCCAAAGAAGTGGCTTTGTCTAGGAGGTTGGGAGGTAGTGGTAGTAGGTTGGTTTTAAGGTTGATCCAGTGGGGGAAAAGGCACGGGGAGAGGAAGACAGAGGGATAGGGCAAGGAGGAAGAGCGGGGTAAAATGAAGGGAAGGAGAGTGGTGAGTGGGCATTATGGGTGTTAGAGTCCTAGTGGCAGTTACAAACTGTCCTAGTAAGAAGGTGTTGCCTTAAGCCATTTTGAATTGCGGGATGCATTTGGAGTTTAGAATGTGCACTGGGATTTCATTGAGCCATTGGGGGCCCTACAGCTGAAGCACACTGTCCCTGCACAGTTCGAAGGAAAGGTGTTGATAGGAACCCCTCATCCTGCCTGTGGTGGAACAGTGGAATACTGACTCAAATTCTTGTAATACCCCTGCAAATCTTTCTGTTGCCAAGGTTCCAATTCAGGGTTTATCTGAACTCCTCCAATGGTCCTGACTGCTGTAGCCTTTATCAGCAAATCTCCAGCTCTGACTCCCTAACTTCAGGATGGATATAAAGTTCTGGGAAAGGATGCAGGGTCATGAGGAACCTGCAAATTCCCAAGCTGTGAGGACTGAATGTTTGAGAGGGACCCACTGAGCCAGTGCAGAGAGAGAGAGAGACACATGGGTATTGTTGACAGTTTTAGCACCTGTGAAGAATAATGGGCTGTTAGGCACTGTGAACTGTTTTGGGACTTGTGCTGCCTTCAAACTTTTGTGACCACAGCGGTCCTGAGGTAACGCTGCCCTAAAGACTGTGCAACCTCCTCAGTCCAAGTAAAAGCTGCTATTATAGCCATACTGGCCATGTGAAAGCTGAATGTGTTCCCTGTGAATTAACTGATGCTCTCTGGAGCTACTGTATGTGTGAATGAGTTTAATGAATTTGGGATCCTGTTGTTTCTTCCAGTTCCATGTGGACATTCTGTTACTGAAAGGAACTGTTTAATATGAATTAACCTGTTGTTTTCATCCAGCACCAGCAAGGAAAAGGGACCCTGTGTGAGACATCTGGGTCAGGGTTAAGTGGCCACTGGAAGTGTTCCTGCTGCTGTGGGCGCCTTCCCATGGACATATTCCATCCATACCCCTAGACATGGGAGGAGGGCTACATTTCTATGTGTGACAGGTTATGTGACTCAAATGGATAAGGCACACAGCTGTTCCAGTTTTGCACCTGTGCTGTTGGTTTACAGAGCAAGTTTAGATACAAATGTGTGTGGTGGTTGTTGGGGATGGGGTAAGGAGATGCGGGCTTGAGGATCAAACAAAACTAAAACAAAATGAACTGAATATCTGTGCCATATAGTACTATGCACTCCATCAAGCCCAGCAGTGATGAACATTACATACATATTCTGTAGATTACAGTCAGTGATTTCAAACATACATAACTTTTTATCCAAGCCATCATCCTCCATTCAGTGCACATAGTAAGTTTTATTTGTAAAAGGCTGGAAAATAATTTAGAAGTATAAGTTGATAAAAAGTCAAGTAAGTTATCATTGTGGTCAGCTTCACCTTTCAGCATTTCCTGGATAGGTCTGGTTCCTAGAGCGAGAGAGAGAGAGAGGAGGAGGAATGGTAGCGCTCAGTTTATCATTTAGTCTTAGCTCAGTCCTGAAAGGGTTAACGAACCACAGATAGCAGTAAATCATTGTACACTGCCAGACACACACACACACACACACACACACACACACAGAGTTGGGAGAGAGAGTGTAATCTGAATCTCTGCTGGAGAAATGCAGTCTCATCACAAACTCAGTTTTGACCAACATGCAGTGGTGTAGTGCTAAATTTAGAAGTGTGTGGACTCCATGAACTATGATGTCCCCAACCCCTACAGGTCGAGAGTTCAAGACCCAGGCCCTATAAGCTATCCGGTTTTAGATGCATTCTGTGCATTTTGAGGGTCATTATGAGACTGTCTGTCTACTTTTAAAGCCTTCTTCGACTTGTTACAAATAACCAATATCACTATCAAAATAAAGTACAGTTATGTAAGAATTTATCGTAACAGCAGATCTTTGAGATGAGCTCTTGCAGCAGGCTACACCATAAGGACTGAAGCCAGCAGGTGCCAGGACACCACGGAAAACCTCTAACTAGTAGCTCCAGAGCTGGGGACTGCTCTTGACTGGCCCGCCTCTCAGTGTCAGCCAATGGAATAAAAGGGCGGTCCCCCAGCTCAACCTTAGCCTCCTGCTGGAGACCCCGCAAACTCAGAAATGGAGAACGAGGAGGTTCCTCCTTAACGAGAATTGAAATAAATATAAATACAGTCAATGGAGAAACAGACACCAGGGGAAGGTAGGAGGAGCAGTGCCTGCTGCAAGAGCTCATCTCAAAGATCTACTGTTACGGTAAGTTCTTACATAACTGTACTATCTCACTTTGAGGGGAACTCTTGCAGCAGGTTACACCATAAGGAGTGAGTCCCAAGCAGTGGAAGGACTAACTCGCGCCAACCGGGAGGAGGTAAATCTGCTGAAATTGCTCCTGAGAGCAGGCCTTGTAGGACAGCGAGGCCAAAGCCTGTCCTACGACTAGAGGCAATGTCCAGACTGTAATGCTGAATGAAGGTGTGTACAACAAGTGGCAGTTGCTCAGATATCAGCTGAGACACATTCTTAATGGATGCAAAAGAAGCAGCCAAACCCCTGGTAGAATGGCCTTTGACCGATCCCGCAAATGCTTTGTCATATTTCGGTAGCAATAAACAATACAGTTGACTAACCATTTGTATAAAGTCTGCTTAGAAACAGGAGCCCCCTTCAGTCCTCAGGGTGAAAGAAACAAACTGGTCAGACTTTTGACAGCACTGGTGCGATCTAAATAGTAACGAAGCACCGGTGGACATCCAGAGAATGAAGTAGAGCCTCCTTGGTTAGAATACTCTGGGTAGTAACTGGTAGGTTGATGTCCTGATTCAGAGTAAACCCGACACCACTTTAGACAAGAACTTAGGATTCGTCTCAAGATGCTCACTTCTGTGGAAAAATAAATAAGGCTCTTTACACATCAGAGGCTGACTCAGAAATCCTTCTCGAGCAGAAGTAATGACAACTAAAAAACAGGTTATTCACCTGTAACAGTAGTTCTAGGAGTGGTATATGTTGTTCATCCACACTTATTGGCATGTCCCTTCCCTTTAAATCTTGCCGAAGTCCTAGCTGGCTTCTCCCACCCACCCAGGTGGTTTTTACCTCGACTCCACCCCATGACACCAGATCTTAGCCCACTGGAAGCCAGGTTGTGTGCGTCCGCAGCCGGGAATGGTCGGTGAGTCCGTAGATGAACAACATATACCACTACTGTTATAGGTGAGTAACCTGTTTTTCTAGGAGCATGGATAAGTTGTTCATCCACACTTATTGGCAGACCCTAGCAGTTCTCTGGGAGGAGGGAGGCAACGCACACCCCTACTTAGGAACAGAGATTGGAGAACTGAGGTCCCAAAGCCAGTATCCCGCGTGACTCAAGGTCGATGTGGTAATGAAGGTGTTTGCTGACTTCCAGGTAGCAGCCTGACAGATTTCCTGGATAGGGATGTCCCTGAAGCAGCCACCGATGCAGCAGTATGGCGGTAGAATGAGCTCTTATCCTCTGGGAGGCTCCATGCCCGCCAACTCATAGCATAGACCTATGCATGATGTAATCCATCTTGCTATGGTCTGTTTGGCTGCAGGTCTGCCAGAAGCAGCTCCAGCGTGGGTGACAAACAGCTCCATGAATTTCTGCGTCCTCTCCTTGTAATAGGAGAGCATGTCTCAGGTCCAAAGTATGGAGCACGACTCAGCCTCCGAGGTAATTAGGGTAATATACCAGCAGAGTCAACACCTGGTTAAGGTGAAACTCTGACACCACCTTCAGAAGGAATTTCAGGTGGAGGCACAGGACAACTTTGTTCCTGTGGAAGACCAGATAAGAGGAGTCCACCGAAAGTGCCTGGAGCTCCCTGTCCTTCTGGCAGTCATGACAGCCGCCAGGAAGGCCGTCTTCCATAACTAGTGTGACAGCTCACACTTATGAATTGGTTCAAATGGCTTGCCCATGAGCTTGCCGATACCAGCAGTAGATCCCACGAGGTGGAGGGTCACGCATCGAAGGGATATGTGATCCAGGCCTTTGAAAAGTGCCCGACCTCTGTCTCTGTGCCAATGTCGGCTGACCGCCCACACCCGTAAGCAGAAATGGCTGCCAGGTGCACCTAAGGGTCGATGACTGTAGACCCCTTTGGAGAGAGACCAAAGGTAGTCGAGAATGTTAGCCACAGAACAGGATAAGGGGTCCAGACCCTTACCTTGACACCAAATGGAAAATCTTTTCTCTGTCTACTTTCTCATTTGCAATTATACTATATAGCCACTAGAGGGCTACAACAGCTGTCTTTTCTGTTAAAGAGGAACACATTATATTTTCTACTTCCTCTTCTGCTCTAGTGGACCTGGGATACCTCTCTTTCTGAGGACCATCCCCAGGGTTTTCTGTCTGTTTCTCAGGCCGAACCATGCTCATCCACTAAGGCTGCAAGACTTGAACGCCTGCCCCACTCCCATTCTGTACTGGTAGAGCAGGGCCAGAAACAGAAACGAAAGCCACAGACCAATCTTGCCACACCGGATTGCAGCCTTGAACCACCTCACTGGCTCAGCTGCAAAGAGTTGCTCCACAAGCAGTTCAGTGCCAAAACCGCCTCTCAGCCAACAAAAGGATTTTGAACGTATGACACCTGATCGCCGATTGGTCTAGGCTTCTAGTAGCTTTACTGTCAGCTGTTGTGGTGTTTAGCTCTACCATGGAAATTACAGCTGGTTCCTCGGTCTGTCACTAGCTTTACTAGCGCTCAGCTCAATTCTTCAGAACCCTCATCCCTCCCTAAAGTGGAATGACCATGCTTCTCCCTGTCTTCAGTCCAACAGCTCCTTTTAGGCAGCCATTCTGGACTATTGGGCTTCTCAGCTGTCTCTGCCAGGAGTGGGACATCTCCTGAGCTGCCTCTGCAGATTACTCCCCATACAGACTTGAGACTTCCTACTCATGGCAAATTTCTGCCAGGACACTAGTGGCTGCAACACTAGGCCAGTATAACACCAGGAGTGGGTACAGGCCTACCATCAACTCCGCCTCCCCTAACGCTCCCAAAAATAGTCTTTACAAATTACAGTTTGCTGCCTAAAAATAATTCTGCTTCTTTTACTATTGTGCTCAGACAATGTCGAACTCAACCCAGGACCATTAGACACCCTTGCTTCTCCATCAGACCTGGCAGGTATCAAAGGAATGTCTTTATGCATCTTAATGCTGTAGTTCGCTGAAAAGTTCACCTTTTCCAGGCTTGGGTGAGCCACACCTACCTGATGTCCTAGTGATCACTGAGACCTGGCTTAGGCCAGCCACCCCAGACAATGAAATCAATATCCCAAATGATTTACTCTTCCAAGCGGATAGGCAATCAAGAGGAGGTAGGGTGGCAGTTTATGTAAGGGACAAATACTCAGCCACATGCTTAGACACATCATCCTCCCCAAAGAATTCAAGTACTTGACCCTAAAGATCGAACTTTCTCCTTCCAGTGTACTCTGTGTAGTAGGCTGCTACAGGCCCCTCTGCCAGGCCTCATCACCTGTCTCACCTCAGTTCTGTACTGGGGCTGAGTTCCTTGAAACCATTATTCTTGGCAACCTGAACTACGATTGGCTATCAAGTGCATCAGCTCCTTGAAATCCTTTTGTGACACTCTAGGGCTGGTGCAACTCACTGGCGAGCCTACTCACCCAAATAAAAGAACCTTAACAACAGCTCCCTCTCAGAAGTAATTTTGGTTAGCAAGCCACACCTGTTCTCTCATGTCAGAACATTTTTCTCAGACATTAGCGATCATTGTATAATCACCACCATTAGATCTGTGCACAACCCACAGTTTGTGGCAAAGTTCTCTATCAAGAGGTGCAAACGCAACTTTGATTTGTTTGCTATGTTCACGACTTGAAACATTCACTGCAATGGCAGGAATTCTTCCTAGCCAAAACGGTTAACAGGGCATATACTATTTTTATGATATCTTAAGTGAGGCTTTAAATAAGCATGCACCCTTGGTTAAAATGCGGGTCAGGAGCAGCACCTGCCGTTAGTTCTCTTGAGCTCAAAGCTCACCTGTTAGAAAGGGATACTTTATGGAAAAAGCCAGAAGAAGCAAGAACGACCGGATTGGTGTCTTTTTAAGAGACGCAACAAGTGCACCAGTTGGTCAGAGCAGCCAAGCCTACTGTCGCTCGGAACTAGCCTCTGCCTCAAGAAATCCTTCAAAGCTCTGGAAAACATTAAAGACATGTCTGGACATGCACCTGGTAATTCCACTCCAGCAAAAATTAAGTCCGTGGCAGCATTTTCTCTAACAGATCGGAGATATTGGAAGCCCTCAATAACCATTTTGCAACGGCAGGCTAGCATTTGATACTTCTCCTGCCAATGACCTCCGCATAGCTCAGGGCCCACTCTACCGAGGAGGCCTTCTCCTCCTGCCTGTCTCTCTAAAAGAGGTGGAAGACCTACTGCTGTAACTGGACACCAGGAAGGAGCAGGCCTGACCCAGAGCCATATTATCTGAAATGTGCCTACCATGTGCTTGTGGTGCCAATCACCCACCTATTCAACATATCACTCTCCCAGGGTAGCCTCCCCGTCAATGGAAAATAGCCCATGTCATCCCTCTATTAAAAGCAGGTGACCCCTGCGATCTAAATAATTACAGACCAATCTCTCTTTTCCTCATCCTGTCTAAATTACTAGAAAAAATAGTGTGTGGCCAGCTAGGGTATACTTAGAATCCAGAAGCCTATTAAACCCGGTTCAGTCTGGATTCAGAGCAAAGCACAGCACCATAACAGCCCTAGCTAAGGTGACCAATGAATGGCTCCTAGACCTTGACAACAAGAAGCATGTCTGTGCCGTTCTTGGATCTTAGTAAAGCATTCGACACAGTTGATCACAGTGTGCTTTTTCCTCTAAGCACCTTAGATCTGGACCATAAATCTATGTGCTGGTTTACAGACTACCTCGGAGAACGAAACAGCAGGTTAAAGCTGAAGGTGATCTTTCTCCATTAAAACCTATGCTCTGGGGCGTGCCCCAGGGCTCTATCCTTGGTCCCTCCTCTTGCAGTCTACATTAACAACATCAATGACCCCATTAAAAGCCAACATCCACTTATTCGCGGACGACACTGTACTGTACTTGAGTTGTCCCACAATCGAAGCAGCCTGTGAAGACCTCTAAGCTGAATTTAACCTTCTACTACCTTCAGCTCATAAACAAAAGCTTTTGCTCAATGTGAAAAGACAAAAGCCATGCTCTTCTCCTTCTCCTTGCATCCCAATTCCTGCTGGGGGGCTATCCCAAAATTACCACTGTTCTTGGAGAAACACTAGAGTATGTAGCTAAATTCAAATATCTAGAGTTTGGCTCGATCATAAACTTTCCTTCGTCGACCATCTCAAGAACTACAGAAGAAATTAAGGCAAAGATTAGGACTATTCTATAGAATTAACCACCTGCTCACAAAGGAGGCCAAGATTCAACTTGTTCATGCTACCTTCCTATCTTTAATAGATTACGCGGACCTGCTCTACAGCCACTGCACTGCCTCTGTATTGGCTAAGTTGGACACCGTCTACCACAGAGTTATCAGGTTCATTACTGGCCTTCCACTTTCCACACACCACTGCTCCTGTACTCATCATTAGGCTGGACTTCCTTCACTATAGAAGGAATAGAAATGCCGCCCTATGGGCCTTCAGAGTGGTGACCAACAAGCTCCCCTCATATGTCTCAGATAGTATTCCCAGAGCGTTGTTAGGCACCTATGCTCTATGAGCTATTCCAATTGTCCTCCAAGTTCCAAGGGTCAAACCTCATTTTGCAAAGCTGCTCTAAGCTTCTCTTTACCCACATTGTGGAACAGTTTACAAAGGAACTTGAAGCTGAGCTGCCCTGTTAGTCTGAATATCTTCAAGCGCCTACAATTGCTACATGAAAGCACCTTGCAAATGTTTTCTCACCACTAGCCCACTAATTCCGCAACTCCCTTTCCATCCTGATGCTTGCCATGTTTCACCCTGCTCCTCACTCTTTCCCATTAACTCTTCCTGCTGCACCCACTTCCTGTCCACTCCAGCCTGGCTAAAGTCCCACCCCATCCATAGTAGTGTCCCAATTATCTACCCTCCTCCATCATCATAATAAACAAGTACACGACAGCCATCGTCACTTTCTGTGGTTTTAGCTCAATTTTCCCCCAGTTGTTGGTAATATATCCCTCCTCTTCTTTACCTCTCTAACCTGCCACCCCATACACGGCCCTTTCCCCATAAGGAAGTTGCCGGCTGCCGACTCAAAAGATCTCTGCTTATAACCCCTGTATGCCTATGGTTGACTGTACATCTGCTGACTTCTTCAATTGCAAATTAATGCTGTTTTTTTTATTTTATTTATTTCAACCTTGTACTGTACTGCATACACTGTATATACTTTTTCTTCCTTGTATATTATTGCTTTTGTATACCCGTTTCTGTACTGTACTTTGATGTATTCATGACCAGGTCCACCTTGCAAATGAGCCTTGCTCAATGGTGCCCCCTGGATAAATAAAGATTTTGATTGATTGATTGATTGCATCTGAAGGCATAACATTTCCTGGTCGATTCCTTTCTAGATGCCTCCACCACGGTGTAGACATCTTCGAAGACCCAAAGCCTGGAACTCTAGCCGCTCAGGTACCAGGCTGTGAGTGCAGGGAATGAAGGTCCGGATGGAAGACCTTCCCTGGTTCAGAGATATCGGGTCCAGGCATGTACAAAGTCGCCCGGGGCCTACAGCTGAGGCTGAGGAGATCTGTATACCAGATCTGGCGTGGCCAGTCTGGGGCTACTAGAATCACCTTGCGTCTTGTCCTTCCTGAGTAACACCTTGTGGATCAAGGAAAGAAATGGAGGGAAGGCGATAGGAGGCCTGGGGTCCATGGCCTTGAGAAGGCATCCCCTGCAGCGAGCCCTACTGAGGGACGCGGGCATGAAACAGCCTCAGCTTGGTGTTTTCCTGAGGCAAACAGGTCCACCATCGGTTTGCCCCAATGGGAGAACGGGCTGTATGCTACCTCTGGATGAAGTGACCACTGTGGGATGTCTGGCCTGTGCCGCTGAGAGCATCCGCCAGCTGGTTCAAGGCTCCTGCCACATGGATGGCTAGGAGATCCACCTCCAACCGGCTTACAAGGGTCCAGATGCGAAGCGCCTCCTTGCACAGCAGACGGGAGTGTGTGCTGCCCTGTTTGTTGAGGTAATACATTGTAGTGGTACTGTCCGCCTGGACTTGAACCACTTGACCCAGGAGCTGAGGAGCGAAAGCTGACAGTGCCAGTCTGACCGCCTGAGCTCCAACAGGTTGATGTGACATTGGGACCCTCGGGGTCCAGAGCCCGTGGCCCTGTTGTCCCCATGTGGGCCCCCAGCCCATGAGAGAGGCACTGGTCAAGAAGATGACTGTCGGCTCTGGTGGACAATCGGGATCCCTTCCTGCAACCGGGTCTGGGGCGGTGCACCACTGGAGAGCGTCCCACATCTTCTGGGTTACCGTGATCAGGTGGTCGAAATGACCGTGGCGCTGAGTCCACTGGGCGGCTAGTTCCACTGGAGGAGGCACATGTGCAACTGGGCCCAATGGACCACTGAGGTGCACACCGCCATGTAGCCCAGAAGGCACAGAAAGTCCCGGCAGGGTGCAAGTGCCCAACCAGAAATGATTGGGCAAAGGAGGAGAGAACCTCCACTCCTGTCCGCCAGGAGCTGAGCTCTGGCTTGACAAGAGTCGAGTTCTGCCCTGATGAAGCCCATCACCTGAGAAGGCACGAGTTCCGACTTGGCCTCATTGATCAGGAGGCCGACTTAGAAGCAGGTTTGAGGCCAGATCCTGGACCTCCACCTTCTGTTATGTGGAACCTGCAAGGAGCCAATCGTCGAGGTAGGGGTAAATTCTGACACCCTCGATGCCAGAAATGGGCTGCCACCACTGCAATGCATTTGGTGAAGACCTGTGGGGCTGATGACAGGCCAAACGGCATGGCTCGAAACTCATACATGGTCCCTCGACCCTGAAGCGAGGAACCACTGGTGGGACAGATGGAGTGGGACATGAAAGAACGCATCCTGCAGATGCAGTGAGCAGAACCACATGTTTCTGGCCCAAGGATGCCATGATCTGGGACAGAATGACCATCTGAAAGGTGCATGACCTGAGATACAGATTCAGGTGATGGAGATGCAGAAAGGAGCACCAGCCCCCATCCACTTGGGCACCAGGAAGTACCTGGAGACAAAGCCTGGGTCTGCAGACGGATCCGCCACGAGAGCTACTGCCTCCTTGAGGAGAAGCTGAGCGATGTCGCCTCACAGCGCTGACTGGGTGCATGTGAAACTGTTCTCCTGAGGGGCTTGGCTTGGCTGGGAGGGCACTGCTCAAATTCTAGAGGCAGTCCCTGGCCGACCACTTCGAGAACACACCTGTCCGAAGTGATAGCGGACCAGCAGAAAGGAAGTTGCAGAGCCGGCCCCCACAGGAAGACCTAGAGTTGGCATGACGGGAATGGGGTGGCAACCCCACCCTGTCACTGAGTAGGCTTGGTGGAGGAGGAAGCCCAGGACCTGGAGGCCCGCCTCCCTTTGTAGGCCTGTTGGGGCCCAGGTTTGGCAAGGTGCCAAGCTTGAGCCTTCTGCTGATGCTGATGCTGCCTCCTCCCTGGAAGGAGGACTGCTGAACCACAGGGAAGAGTGCCAACAAGGCTTCTTCTTTTCTTCTGCTGGTTCTTGCCTGAAGAATTCTTGGCAGAAGTGGCATCCAGGTGGCACTGGACTGCTCTATGAGCTGTAGGTGACTGGCCACCCTGGGCCAAACAAGTCGGTCCCAAGGAAAGGCACATCAGCTAACTTGTGCTGAGTATCTGCCAGGAAGGAGGAGAGCCCCAACAAAGCCCTGCATCGAGAGGCAACCGCGCGCGCCACTGAGCAGGCACAAGGGTCCCCGATGTCCAGGGCCATCTGGAGCTGCTGTTTGGCAATGGCATGGCCCTGATCTCGGACCTGCTTGACTGTGGCCTGCACGCCTGCAGGGAGATGTGGGAGGACTTCATCCAATGACCCGGAAGGGCATGGGAGAAGTGTGCGATGATGATGGCCAAACTTGCCTGACGAAGGCCCAAAGAGGACGCCACATAGACCTTCTGCCCAGTGGTCCAAATACTTGGACTCCTTGTCGGAGGTCAGTCAGTGTCGGCAGAACTGCTAGTACCCCTGAACACAGAGGCGGTCACCAGGCTCTCGGCTGAAGGGTGCTCTGTGAACCCTGCAAGGAAACTAATGGGCACCATATACTTGCGGGCCATGCGGGCAGATGGTGCTGGACATGAGACAGGACACTGGCACAGTTCGAGTGCTGGATCAACAATGGCCTCGGCCACAGGAAAGGCCTCTGTTGGGGTATCCTCTCTTGAGGATGTCCATGAGAGGTGACTCCGCCTTTTAGGATGGGTTCCAGGGCATCCCTGTGGAATCAGAGATGAGATGAAGGATCCTTGGAAGGAGGAAGGACCTTCCTCCATCCCAGTGCCAACAGATGACTCATCATCCCCAGGATGAGAGTGGAGCCCGTGACATCCAAGTCCGAAGAGTCAGGGTACAGTGGCCTGCCGCCTCAAATCACCCTCGACCCGCGAGGGTGGTCCAGGGTGACCATTACCGACAGATGTCGGGGAATCCCGGTATCTGGTTGGTCCTCTTGAAGGGACCCTCCCACAGGCTGCTTAGGCAGCAGCTCCACCACTATCAGTGGAGAGACTGGTATAGGCTGAACGGAAGATGGGCGGCCCGCGGCGGAGGAACCAAAGGCTTCGGTACCGAGAGGGTCAGCTTCAGCTTAGGAGGTGAAAGCCAAGTAATGGCCAGAGCAGGAGTTGAAGTCGGCTTGTGCCCAGACAAAATCAGCTGTTGCCACATGAGGTCCTCGTAGCACCAACGAGTTTCCGTCCAGAGCCTCCTTATCTCGAGAAGGACGAGGACAACCGTGGTGTCGCCTTTTTCGAAAGTGCTTGTGGCTCTTCCTCAGCTGTCCGGACGAGGGGTTCTAGATCTTGACCGAGATCAGACAGGCCAACTCAGATGCTTGGGAGACACTGGTGGGATCAGTGATACCCAGGGACCTGAACTGGGTCCTTGATGGGACACCAGCAGGCTGGGTCTCCTCATCGTGAAAGACAAGGACCGGAGTCCTTTCCAAGGAGTTGGCAACAGGAGACAGTGGATTGATGGGGTCAAGGACAATCTTGACCTCATTGGTCGCATCCTCGGTTGGCTGGCCTGACGGAAGGTCCGTGGAGCCTGCAACCGAGGAAGCGATCTCGACCGAGGTTGAGACTGCATGCTCCTGGGACTGAGACCCTCTTGGTCCCAAGAGCATCTTCGCCAAGATGAAGATGTGCTCGGTTCCTTACCTCTTTACGAGATCAGAAAGAGTGTGAGCCGATGGGCACCTCTCCCGGGTGGGAGAGACTGGCACAGCTACTTGAAGAAACCTGAGAAGGTGGAGCCTAGGTTGAGTGGAATGAACAAGCTTTGACTGTCTGAGCGCGGGCGACTTCCTCTTCGAATGCCTTCATGCTCCAGCTGCTCGGAACCCGCGGCCATGGAAACAGCCCACCTAGTCTCCTTGGACTTTACTGAGGATTCTTTTTCTCCGTCCCCAACTTTAAACGTGCCAGGCGATCGCTCCAGAACGCTTGCAAGGAAGGCCAAGCAAAAGCTGCAGGACAAGGTGTTATGACTGACACCTAGGCAGTAGATGCACGTGAGATGGGGATCGGTGTGCGACATCTTCTGGCCACAAGGACACCGGCAAAATCCTGGAGAAGATTTCTCTTCCATGATCGAGGACGCAAAAGTGCGACCGCTAACTCAGATGAGTTTTAATTTCGTAAACCAAGTATTGAAAGCCAGACCTACGAAAATGCGTGAGCACGAGGGAGGCAACCTGTATCTTCCAGCGGAAAGGAAGATGTGGCATCATGGGGCGAAGCTGAGGTATATACCACCCAGTGGGTGGGAGGAGCTAGCTGAAGACTTCCGGCAAGATTTAAAGGAGAAAGGACGGTCGGCCCGCGGGCGCAGCGGTTGGATTTCCGCCATGACGCTGGCGACCCGGTTCGAAACGGACTCGGGTCGTCGGAAGGTTGGCCGGGGAGAAGGATTGAGCATCCCACGGACTGCCTCCTTCTCCGGGAGGGCTGGGTGGCAGTCAGCGCGAAGGGACCTAGCGGAGGCTAGGGATCAACCGCGGCCGCGCCTACGCCAGGTGGGGGGGAGTGAGGCGGGCAGACGCCAGATGCCATTGCACGCCCCGCCTCAGGGTGTGGGCTAATGGGGGTAAAAGCCACGCCCAGTGTCTATATGACGCCACTCGGATGCCCTGATTGGCCACCAGAGCCGTTCCCTCAACCAGTTACTTGTTCCGCGGTCCGATATCGGGGTCGGAACCGCGCCCCACTCTCTGGGGCAAGCCTGGGATGACTGGGGAGTCGGCAATATCCGTGGCCGGGATCCCAGGAGTTCCATGACCAGGCAAGACGGACGGGCGTGGAAATAAACAGCAAAATTTAAAAAAAAAAAAGAGAAAGGGACATGCTGAAGTGTGGATGAACAACATATCCACGATCCTAGAAATAATGCTTTCCACAACAGAAAACGAGTTTCGAACTCTGCAATTGGTTCAAGGAGGCAGCGACATTTTTCCAAAACAAATAAAAGATCCCATGGAGGAACAGGGTCCTTGATGGGAGGTTTAAGGTGAAGAATACCCCACAAGAAGCTGTGAGAAAGATCCAGCTGGGCAAGAGTTTTGTCCTCTACAGGTACATGATATGCAGAGATGGCTGATAAGTGCACCTTAATAGAGGAGTAGCTCAGCCCTGAGTCCGAGAGAGAAAGGAGATACCCAATACAGAATTCACTGGACAGGTGAATGGATCAAGATGGCAAGCGGATGTCCAAAGGCAGGACCGCTTCCACTTCATCAATAAGTGGCCATGGTGGAAGGCTTCTAGTGGCCACCAAGACATTGGCCATTCTGAGGGAAACCCCAAACCGAGCAACTGCTAGGTCTACAGGAGCCATGTGTGCAGGTGCAACGACTTGAGGTCCAGATTGACCAGAGTGCCCTGCTCCTGGGAGAGCAAGCCTGCGCTCAGGGGCAGGGGTATCAGGGGTTCCACTGCCAGCTGCTGAGGTAGTGAGAACCAAATCTGATGTGGCCAGTAAGGAGCTATCAGGATCACTCCTGCTTCTTCCCACTGCAGCTTGAGAAGAACTCTCTGCAGTAACTGAAAGGGAGGAAGGCATACAAGAAACCTCCCTGTCCAAAACAGAGGGACAATGCATCTCACCAGAAAACACCAGGCCCTGGATCTAGTGAGCAAAAACTGGGCAGTTTATGCGTTGAGTGGGGACATGAAGTGGTTCAACTCAGGCCAGCCCCACCTGTTGGATAGCTTTTGGTCACAGACTGAGAAGTTCCCATTCATGTGCCTTGAACTGGAGACAGGCTTAAAGTGCTGGCAAAGGTGTTTTGCACACCTGGGATATGCACAGCAGCAGTTCCAGATGATGCTTGATGGCCCAATTCCAGACTCTCAGGCCTTCCAGGGGAGGTAGGAGTTAAGTCTCCCCTTGCTTGTTTATGTAGAAGACCACTGACATGTTGTCTGTCGGAATAAGTAGAGGGCCCAAGAGCAGATTCATCTGGAATGCCTGCAGGGCATAGAGTACGCCTGCATCTCCAACATACTGATATGGAGATGTTGCTCTTGGGGAGACTACGAACCCTGGGTCTGATGGTTGCCTAAAGGGCTCTGTAGCCCAGGCCAGATGTGTCAGGATCAGACAAGGATACTCCCCAAAAAGTGGACCCCTGAGGAAAGGTTTAGCTTTTGTTTACCAGGTAAGTACACTAGACAAGTATTATGCCTATTTTCAGGAACCCTCGTAAACACAAGAAAGTGCTGAACTAAAAGTGGTGCTCCTCCGGATAGATACCAAGTATTACCAGTCTGCAAAGTCTGCGCATTCACAGTCTTGTTGAACTGGACTCAAATCTGTAATGTGATGCATTTAGGATAGCAATCTTTCCTTTCTCAAAAGGCTTTTGAAAGGCTAGAATGCTATTCAAATGCGTCAAGCATTACAGATTTAGGTGTTTGCTACCTTCATTTATAATAAAATTATTTAATGAAACAAATCTTCTCGCGTTTTGTCTCCAGTTCAACATGGCTTGTGAGGCCGGACTTTGCAGATTGGGAACCCTCATGTGCAGGCGTGCAGAGAGAGACAGTCCACGATACACTGCCATGTGCCTAGCAGCCTAGGGAATACTGTGGCTGGAATTATCATGTATGAGGGAGACCAGGCGAGCCTGGTCCTGAAGGCGTTCTCTACCTGTCTGGGGGCAGGAAAGTTTCCTTTGGTGGTGTCCAGAACTGACCCGATGTAGTGCAGCCTTTGGCTGGGCCACGGAGAGGACTTTGGAAGGTTGAGAGTAATTCCTAGGTCTCGAAACAAGGTAAAAGTGTCTTCCATGGTGCTCAGCACCTGATCCCTGGAGGAAGCTGCAAAGAGCCAATCAGGCTCAGGGAAAGACATAGTGACCTTTCCTCATAGAGTTGCACCCAGTACTGCTAGTCACTTTGTAAAGACTCATGGAGCTGAGGACAGGCCGAATGGCAGGGTGCAAATTAGTAGTGGTTGCCTTGGAAGTGGAAGAACCTCCTGTGGAGTTGAAAGACCAAAATGTGAAGGTTAGTGACATGCATTATCTAGGGAGCACAGCCAATCCCTGATGAAAGAGGGGAGCAGGCCTGGAAAGGTGACCATCCTGAACCTTTTGTATTATATGTAGTTGTTCAAGTGGTTGAGATCCAGGATGGGCCATAGGTCCTCTGTTTTCTTTAGGACTAGAAAAAGTGGGAATAAAAACCCTTCCTCTCTGATCTGGCGGAACTGGCTCTATGGCCTGCTTCAGTAAGAGCACCTGGATCTCCTCCTGAATAAGGAAGAGGTGGACGGAGGGTAACGGGAAGTACAGGAGGATTGTCCATGGGTAACTCAACGAACTCCAGAGTATGGGCTCTATCAGCTGAAGAACCCACTTATCCGTGGTTATTCTGAGCCATCCCTCTAAATAGAGAGAAAAGTGATCCTCCCACTGCCTCCCTAGAAATTCTGCTGGGAGTCGGGTAAGGAGTCATGCTGAAGAACGGGACAGGCAAAGGGACCTGGGAGGTTTAGGGGCTCTGAGACCCAAACCTCCTGAGGCCTGAGAAGTAGTCTTATGTTTAAAGGCACCTCTGGTTTGTTGGCCTGGGGCTGTTCCCTGAGACCAATGAAATGGCTGGCGGTGGTTCTGTTTAGGTTAGACCTCTACATATTCTGTACAGATCGAACAGCCTTGCCAGATTCCTGAAGGCAAGTAATGACCTTATCCGACTCCTCGTCAAGAGGACTGAGCCTTGAAAGAGGTGTCCATGATGTTTGATTGGACATTCGGGTAAAACCTGATGTGCGGAGCCAGGAATAACAACGAAGGGCAGATGCCGTGGCCACTGCCCTAGCCGCTAAATCTGCTAGTGAGAGGAGGACGAGGACGTGAGTACCTACATCCAAACTTGATTTCAAGATATGCAGAAGCTCAGCTTTTGAGAGTTATCCTGCTGAGTCTGAACTAGTTCCATGGCCTTCTCCCACAGGGTGTTCTGATACAGGACCATGTGGGCTAAAAACATTCAGGGAGTGAATGGCACTGGTGGTCAAGCATAGACTTTCCTGCCGAGCTGGTCTACCTTCTTTGAGTCTCTGTCTGAGGGCTGATTGTTAAGATGCTGGAACCTCTTGGACTAATGCAGGCCACTGTAATAACCATGAAGTCCATAATCGGTTTGCTCTCAAAATATGGTTAGTCTTGGTGAGCATTATAGAGATGATCTGCCTTCTCGGAAACAGTGGGGTAGAAGATGGCCATTTCTAAGCAGATCTGGTGATGTCCTTAGAAGGATCCACCGGAGCAGGAACCACCACAGGCTTGGATCCTCTGATGGAGGAAAATAGCCAAATGGCATCTCTCTGGGTCCAAATCTTCAGTGTCCCAGCCCATATTGGACTGGATGTGCACATGACCTTCATGACTGTTGAGTCATCAGGAGGGGACCTGGGGGTGTCCTTGGGGTCCGGCCGGAAGGGGGACATCCCAGAGTCTGATAATACCGAGGAGGGAGGAGGAAACACTGGTCCAACTACCCCTAAGAGGAAGATCGAGAGGTCGAATGACGGTGTCAAAGGTAGTGCAACCTATGCCTGCATCTGCCCAAGGACATGGAGGATGAGCGATGGTGCCTTTTCTGTGATGCTTAGAGCAGCTCCTACCAGTGTCATCTGGTTGTGGGGCAGGCTCTTTTGGCAGTGGTATGGGCTACCGAGGAGGAGCCTGAGGCTTTGCCCGAGGGAGAGGTTCCTTGGGAGGGAGTGTAGGAGGCCTTTAGGTATCCGATCATCTTTGACTACGTTCCACCAGGATGTAAAAAGAGCTATGAGATCCGCAGAGGTTTCTGAGGTGTACAGGGATTAGCCGCATCAGAGGGACATTAGATGGTCCCGCGCCAGTCCCTTTGGTATGCAACCCAGGTGTCCGGTCCTGAGGATTTGGATTGACTACAGCAGCGCAGCGGGCATATGTTTATCTGGTGTTGGTCTGGAAGGAGTCATCCGACTAGATGCCAGGCTCTTTGACATTGGCTGGGGAGTAACAGTGTGGTCAGCTGGTGATGACGGACGGTCAGGCAAAATGGAACAGGTGTCGCCAGGGGTCACAATAGGGTAGCTGGTGTTAACCGGCAGGTGGACTGATGCCAGTCAGAGAGGCAGCTGGCGCCAACTTAGAAATAGCCTGCTGAGGCAGCCCTATCTTCCTGAGCTCCCTGTGGTCAAACCACCTCACCCTTACCTAGACATCGGGTGGTGGTTCTTCGAGGTCGGGGACTGCTTCCTGGGCCCCTCAGCCCCTGATGCTCGGGCCATTCCATTAGACTACAGGTACACAGCCAGGTGGCTCAGCGGGTTTTTTCAGGTGGCAGGTCCCTGCCCATCATCCACCTGGCCTTGGTGTCCACTAATTGCTCCCAGCCTGGGGCTGACACCACCCAGCGATGCCAGGGCATGCACCACCTACCCGAGAGTGACGCCTGCCCTCATCCAGAGTTAGCCCCCACCTCTGTCCCATTCAGGAGTTACCACTCTCTTGAGTACAGTCAACTATCACTGCAGTAGGCATTGCACTTGTTATCTTGCAACCTGAACAGAAGACCCCCAACAGTGCACCACACAGTCAGACACACAAGACAGTGAGAAGAGCACTCAAACACCAGCCTGGAGGTGCATGTGTCTGTCACACAGCAGACATGAACACAGACCATCCATGCCAGAGAATGGAACTGATGCACAGAACACACTAGAGGGTCCCTCAAGGCCCAGCATTGACACAGGATGTATACCAAGTCATGAATGTTTTATCTGCATGTACCCTGAACTGAGACAGTTGGAGCAGGGAGGGTAAGGCTCAGCAGGGACAGCTCCATGAAATACAGGGCATATACAGTGACATCACAGCCCACAGACTTGACATGCAGCAAGGGTTCTGCAACCTGTGTGAGACCTCCGGACAATGGCATGACCATAATTTATCACTGCTCTACAGCAGGATGATGCTTCCCATTCATAGCCAGTAGGTGGTAGCCAACCCCAAATCCCCATATGTCATACACTGGAACCACAACACCATCTAGCACTCCAGCATAACACACATGACAGCCAACCTACAGGGGTGCACAGCCAACTGTAACAGATGATGACCTAATGCCAAGCACATCCCACGGCATGTACACAGCCCATTCACATGGCAAGGGCAGGGCAATGCCAGTAGTAAGCTCATCCCACCCAAACACCCACTTAGAAGTCGTCAGACACCAAAGCTAAATAACACACACGACCTAATGCCTCATCCGAATGTAGCACAGGCTTTAATGTGAAGAACTGCCATCCACCATCAGATCCACGTGGACTTCACTTCATGGGTTCCATGGATCCTCACAGTGGGGATGGAGGCTGGTGCAAGCGGAAGCTTGGAGAAAGAGAGATCACTCGAGTCGCTGAATGCAGCTCAGACCAGTCCTCACTGTCAGATAAGGCCATTCAATACAAACAAAATTATTAATACAAAACAGCACACTTACCTCATAGCTCCTTTTATGATAAAGCCATGCTGGTTATTAATTCATATTGTTTTGTTGCACCGACTGTCTAACTCACTCGGTCCCGACCAAGTCCCACTCCTGGATTGTGAGAATTAATCTCACAGGCTCATATGGATCGACTAGTCGGCTGCACTCCGCATAGTATCAGCCGCACCTCCAGTCACACAGGTACAGCTAGCCGCCGCTGGGGTTAGAGGATTTCTGCAGGCCATTCCCCAGATTGCAGATCAATCTTTCACATGAGCAAAAAGTACCAACTTCAAGATGAGAACAAAGTTATCACTGCCAGGTTATTAAGTTACTAATCCTTCATGGAGAAGGCATTTAAACATGCACTACTGCTTTGCCACATTAAATAAGTTACTTAATAAATAAGTCCACTTTACTGTTCTATCCTAGAAAAATACAGTAAAAGTTGGACCCCTGAAAATTAGAAATTGCCTCTCACTTGGGCTATCCTGGGTAAATGCATCATAAAATGGGCAAAGGAGGACCCACTGAAAAAAGATCTTGCATCTCCGCTGTACTATCCTGGTAAATACAGTGTAAAAACTGGGTCAAACAGAACACACTGCAAACAAGATATCACAACTCATCTGGGCTATCCTGTGTAAATATATTGTAAAACTGTAAAAACAGGACCCTGCAGCAGAACCCCACTGAAAAGCAGATGTTGCATGTAAGACGATCTGTCTTGGGAAAATACATTGCAAAAGCATCCAGATCACCCTTCTTGTAGCTGTCTGGTATATTCCTGGTGGTCTAGTGGTCCCCCGTAGGGCATCTGACCCCTCCGACTCACCCTCTCAGGCACCCCCAGCCCTGGTCACATAATGCAAACTGAAGCAACAGTGATGACTGGCACAGCCCTCTGCTCACCACCTCAACTGGTTTCAATCTGATGGTCTCTGAGCAATCGCAAGTATTGTACAAACACCTGTTTCTACTGTACTCATGATTACTCACTGATAATCAAACTACGGACAACCAAGGTGGTGAGCAGATGGCTGTGCAGGTCACTGTCACTATTGCCGATTTCGACTTAGGCGACCTGAGCGGGCAGGGGGTTGTGGGGAAGAGGGTCCTGAGTAGGTGGGTTGGCAGAGGATCAGATGCCCTTATGGGGAGACCACTAGATTGCCGGAATATTCAAGACAGCTACAGAATGGTCGATTGGAGGTGCAGGAACCACTACACCACCAGGAATATTCGAGATAGCTACAGGACAGGTGATCAGGGGTGGGAGACCACTAGACTACCAGGAATATTCAAGAAAGCTACAGGACAGTCAGTCAGTCAGGGGTGCAGGAAACACTACACCACCAGGAATATTTGAGACAGCTAGAGGATAGGCGAATAGGTGGCTGTGGGACCACTAGACCAAAAGGAATATGTAAGACAGCTACCGAATTTGGGGGGGCACGCACACGTTAATGGGGCCCGTAATGGCATGCAAATGGGCCATAGCACCTTTCCTGCCCAAGAGGGTCATTAGCATGGCAGGGCTAAATATGGCCCACAGGAGCCCTGTCGCTATTCCATCTGACCCACTACTTCCATTGTGCTCCTGTTGGCCATATTCAGTCTGGGCATGTGTCAGCATTAGCAAAGTCACTATGCACTGTACTGACATTGCCCCACATTTAGACAGTTTACACGCACCAGTTGCAGTGAGTTAACTGTCTGAATATTGCCCTCCAGGCAGGCTGTGCACAAACTGCCACAGACCACACATGGCCAGTTCTGAATATAGGGGCCTATATCCCCAGTGGAACCCATAGTCTATGAAAGAATGGCTCATGGTCGTAAGAAAGTCCTGCTTATAGCCTCAAGATACTGTTGCTCTTACTTGTAATAGCATGAAAGCAAACGTGTCTGGTACTGATTTATGCTTGCTTGTTTGGACAGCAAAACACACATAGCATTATCACATCAGCCAAATGCTTCTTTTAATACAAACAGAAAATATCACACTAGTAGGTTCTATGTTCAGTGATCGCCATTATGGTGAGTGTACACTCAAACAGATAACGGTGCACAGGACTCTGTTTGTTTTATGTCATGGGGCGCCCTACTTAAGGATTCTCAACTCCAGTGGGGTGCATGTCGGTGGGTAGGTGCAAAAGTGTAGAAAAATTTAAATAGAACAACTTGGGCCAGGCGCAAGAAAACATACCTGCGCCCAGACCCGAACCAGCATCCTGGCTGCCCCAGACTAGCACCCACCCACCACGCCTTGGCGCCAGCTTGGGCTCACCGTGGCACCACCCCTTGACAAACCCTTCAGCCCCTCACTCAGCGTGCTCGCCTCCTCCCCGCATGTACGATAGTGATATCCAGTCGCCATTCGCTAACCTCATACAACTGCCTCTCTACTTCCTCGCTGTGTGGTATAAAGGCAAGTGGGTCGTCGCTTTGGTAGGTGCCCACTATGACTATCACCATATCAGAGGATACCACACAAGTAGATACATTGAGACAATATGACAAGTCAAAGTAGAGCAGAGCAGTGCATTCAACTCCAGGGTCCGTGCTGTCACAAGGACACAAGTGTACAATTAGGCACCACCATAGGGCAGGTATCAGCTAAGTGTAATCCTAGTTTAAAGTCATAGTTTCTCTATCTTACTGTTTACATGTTTGATTATAGTACTAATAGAGAAGACTCTTGCCTACTGTACCTTGCAAGTCCCAGAGGAAGACAGCCATTATACACAGGCACCAATAAAAAGTACAGTTATGTAAGAACTTTATGTAAAAGTAGATCTTCGAGAGAGGCTCTGCAGTAGGTAATAACCATTGGGGCTGCGCCCCTGGCATCAAGACCACATGGAAAACTTTAGCTAGCAGTGTCTGGTGGGGACTGGCCACGACATCACGTGATTCTCATCAGCATGACCCTATATGGTGGGTGGTCCTCGGCCCGCTCTCCAGTTCTCCCACCAGAACCTCAGAATAATGTGACAGGAGAAAGTAGGGGCCTTGAGCCTAAGTAAAGCTAGAAGAAGCAGTAGCAGAAGCTGGGGAAGGTGGGAGGAAAGTTACCTACTGCAAGAGCCTCTCTTGAAGATCTGCTGTTACAGGAGGTGATTACCGCAGAATCGTGGGTCCTTCAAATAGTCTCTCAGGGCCACACAGAGTTTCTGAAGAGACCCCAGACAACTCTCCAGGTCCATCCTTTTACCCAAGGGCTTACATCCCGCTATCAGAGAAGATAGAGGCTCTTCTGCAGAAAGCAGCCATATATCCTGTTGCTCTAAATCAGACAGAAACAGGTACTACTCTCACTTCTTCCTGGTTCCCAAAAAGACGGGAGATCTGTGTTCAATACTAGACCTCAGCACCCTAAATCTGTACATAGAGCACAAAAGGTAGTGGAAGGATTAATTCAGCTGCTTCGGAGGGAGCCTAAAGTGCCCTTTCTTCCCAAGTGATAGAAAGATGTCTTCAGTGCTCTGACCCTGCAGTCATAAAATTGCTGCAGAAAATAAAATGTTCTTTAGAGTTTGGACTCAGTTAGTCCTAGTGAGTTCAAATTCACAAAACTTATTTTATCCTCTGCATACAAGTGATACTGAACCTGAGACTTGGAAAATGGAAGATTGTTCAGGAGATATTAAATAACAAGAGCCTAATATGGACTCTTGAACACAGTTCATGAACTGTTGCCAATAGTTTAGAATGACAAGTTATTTACAGACAGCTGTTGAGTCACCCAGTTAAATAGTCCCCAAACCACTTCATAGCCTCAGCAGAAAGTCCCAGATTTTATAGAATGTTATGGATTAGCTACCAAATCCTTTTAGTAAATCGATAAATACTGCTCCTACAGAGTGATTTTTGTCCACGACTTCTTGTGTCTCCTACAACCTTTAATAAGGCAGAGATAGTGCTGTGCCTTGATCTAAAACCTGACTGGAGTACACAAACATACGAAAATGCCAGCAGATGGCCCAGAAAGTCTATCAAGTCTGCCCGTTGCAGAGTTCATGCACGTTGTTGTATGTTGCTCTTCCACCCCATCACCCCAACCTTTCCCTTGCCGATTCTTTACTGTCTTTTTTTAATTCCCAAACAGCTTTGTGACTGACTACTCCCCTCTGGAAGTACGTCTCCACACTGCCACCTCTCTCTCTCTCCGTGAAGAAGAGTCTCCTGGCTTCCTTCCTTTCTGTACCCCTGCCAATCTGTAGCTGTGCCCACTGGTGTTTTTGGTTTTGCTTATGCTAAAGAGATCTCCAAGGTGAGACTTATTTATGCCTTTAAGGTATTTGAAGATCCTGATCATGTCCCCTCTCTCTTCTCTCCTGAAATGAGTACATGTTCAAGTAGTTTATCAGGACATCCTGCTACCCTTGATCATCTTGGTAGCCCTCCTCTGCAGTGCCTCTAGCTGATTTATGTCCTTGTGGTAGGGGCTCCAGTACTGCACATAATACTCCAGGTGTGGTCGTACCATGGATCTGTATGGGGCAGAATGACCTCCTTCCTCCTTCTGGTGAACCCCTTGATATGCATCCTAACATCCTGTTTGCCTCTGCCGCTGCCTTTTGCATTGCATTGAAGGTTCCAGGTTGCTTACCGATTGCTATTCTCAGGTCCTCCTCCTCTGTATCTGTGACCATCACACCCAAAGTCTGTACTCAGCCCTAGGGTTCTTGCTCTCTATGTGCATTAACTGCACTTCATTGCATTGAATCCCAGTAGCTAGATTCTGAAAGTATTCAACAAAGAGTCTTCTTCTTCAAAAAAAGTACAGTTATGTAAGAACTTACCATAACAGTAGATCTCTTGAGGGGATCACTTGCAGCTGGCCACACCTATGGGGTGGCCCCATTTTACCCGACACCCGATGGCGAAACACAGAAAATGACCACCACAGCGACAGTCACTGTAATGGTCTGTTTCCGTGTTTCGCTTCCCCAGTGTCCTGCCCCTCCCTGGATCAACTCCAGGCCTGGAGTTGAGAATCCTAAAGTCCAGGGGCTTGGGCGCACAATACCTGCATTGGTACTGTGCTGTCGCCAGCGGGTGGGCGACAGATTTACTGTCGACCAAACTTGGTGCTTCCCACCTACAGAACTACCGCCAGTCACTAGGACCACCTGAAACTTTCTAGCTACCGGTCTACCTGGAGCCGCCCACCCTGACATCACCCTCTGAAGTCGACCAACCCTATAAAAGTGGTCAGCTCCGCTCCCTCCTCAGTTCTCCTGCGGAGACCAGAGCAAAGTGCCTCCTGCTGAGGAACCCGAGGAGGTACGAAGGTTCCGTCAACATGGAAGATGGTATGAATCCACAGGCAACAGAAAGATCTACCAGAGCTAGGGGTGGGAGGGGGAGGGAGGGACAGCATGGCCTGCCGCAAGATCCCTTCCGCAGAGCTACTGTCACGGTAAGTTCTTACATGACTGCACCATCTGATGTCAGGGTATCTCTTGCAGCTGCCCACACCTACAGAACGAGTCCCATGCAGTTCTGACATCAGGAAAGCTAGTCTGGGTGAGTGGAACCAGAGCCTAAGAAAGTAGGCCCTGAAGAACAGCTAGGTCGAAACTGTCCCTGTGCCCATAGCAATGTCCAGACTGTAGTGCTTGGTAAAGATGTGGACAGAACTCCAAGTAGCTGCTGTGCAAATCTCTGCTGAGAGGTTCCTGAAACAGGCAGCTGAAGCAGCAATACTCCTGGTGGAATGGCGTTTAACATCCCCAGGAAGTTCCCTTGTCGCATTTCCTGTAACAGTACGTAATGCAGCTGGCCAGCCATTTGGACAAACACTGCTTAGAAACAGGGGAGCCTCTTTCCCAGGGGTGAAAGAAACAAACAACTGTTTGGACTTTCTGCAATCCTTAGTACAGTGTGTATAGTAATGCAAAATTCTATGCACATCTAGAGTGTGGAGCAATGCTTTCCTGGATTGGCATGGTCTGGAAAATAAACAGGCAAGTGAATGGATTGATTCAGGGTAAATTCAGACACCACCTTAGGAAGAAACTTAAGGTTAGTATGCAAAGACACCCTGTCTTTGTGGAAAACAATCACGGTTGCTCACACATGAGCCCTTGTAGCTCAGAAATCCTTTGAACAGAAGTAATGGCAACTAAAATAATGCTTTCTATGGCAGAAAGTGTAGCTCTGAAGTTGTGGCAGGCTCAAAAGAAGCCAACGACATTTTTCTAACACATTAAAATTCAAGTCCCATGAAGGGACGGGATTGAGGATAGGAGGCTTCAGGTGAAAGATGCCTCCCAAAAAGGTGCGTGACACTTCCAATTGTGCCACCGTGATGACCATCAATGGGCACATGACAAGCAGAGATGGCAGACGGCATCTTTAAAAAGGAGTACCCCAGACCTGAATCTGAAAGGGACAGTAGGTACTCCAAGATCTGATTCATAGTTCATGTGAAAGGTCCAGCTGGTGCAAAGCAGCACAGAGTGTAAAACGCTTCCACTTCATTGAATAAGTGGCCCTGGTGGAAGGCTTTCTGACCATCACCAAGACATCAGCCACTTTAGGAGACACCCCAAACCAGGCCATGGCTATGTCCTTAGGATCCAGGCATGAAGGTGCAGGGACTTGAGCCGGTGGAACAGGGTGTCCAAGTTCTGAGGGAGCAAGCCAGTGCACAGAAGAAGAGGTACTGGAGGTTCTACTGCCAGCTGCTGGAGCAAGGGAACCAGATCTGACAAGGCCAAAGGGGCAATGAGGATCATCACAGCGCTTTCATCTACAGCTTGATTACAACTCTCTGAAGTAGTGGGAAGGGAGGAAGGTGTACAGAAACCTCCCTTTCCAGGACAGAAAGCAGCGTCTTGCCAGAAAACTCCAGGCCCTGGATCTACTGAGCAAAATGTGGCAGTTTTGCTTTGAGTGGATGCAAAAGGTCCAACTCTGGACGACCTCATCTGTAGAGATCTTCAATAACCGAGGTCAGAAGCTCCCACTCATGCATCTTTGACCAGTTGAGATCATCTGGCAGGACATTTTGGGTGCAAACAAACCAAGAATGTGAGTCACGATACACTTATGAGGGGGTGCTCATGCAGGAGGTAGCAAGCCTCAAAGTCCAGCAACAGAGATTCAGAGTGAGCACTCCAAGTGGAAAATAATATCCAAAACACACGAAGATCAATGCTAAGTAGCATTTTAATATTGGACCATAAGTCAGGCCAGTACCCCAGTGCTTGGCATTCAAGCCTCGTCAGGGGACATTTTGGGTGCCTGTGACATGGACGGCTGACAGTTCTAGGCCATGGTCACGTCGTCCATCTGTACTAGCAGAAGGCCCACAGACAGCTGGGTCTGAAAAACCTGTAGGGCATACAGCATCGCCCTCATCTTCAGGACACTGATATGGAAGGAGGACTCCAGAACAGACTATGTCCCTTGTGTTTGGTACGAGCCCAAATGAGCACCCCAGTCCATCCTCAAGTCATCTGTGGTCAGGATCTGCTGAAGGGAAGGAATAGCAAGGGAACCTCCCTGAGGAGATTGGTGGGTTCCATCCACAAGAGGAGAACTTTCACCAGGGAGGAGACCAGGACCTCCTGCTCAAGGTCATCCACAGAGGTTGGGTCCCACTGGACCTCAACGTCCATTGGGATTCTCTATATGCAATCTGGCCAGAGGCACTGTGACTATGGCCACTGCCATCATGCCCAGGAGCTGAAGAAAGACTCTGGCAGAGACACAGCGGCTGTGAAACATCAGTCTGGCTTGGGCTAAGAGACGGTCTGCCCTGTCCTGTGGAAGGAAGGCCATGACCTGTGCCATGTCCAAGACTGCCCCCAATGTTCTGGAGTCATTGGCTGGGTGTTAAAATGGACTTGGTCAAGTTGACTGTAGTGCCCAGGTCCTGAAACAGACATATGGTGTGTTCCAGGGTTCGGATAAGGTTGTCTCTGGATGAAGCTTTGAGCAGCCAATCATCCAGGTAGGGGAAGGTATAGAATTCCTGTCTCCTGAGGGCAGCCATGACCACAGCTAGGCACTTGAGAAACACCCAGTGAGCTGAGGACAAGCCAAAGGGCAAGGCCAGGAACTGGAAATGCCCCTGAAACTGAAATCTGAGATACTGTTTGTGTGGGGTACACATCTTGATATGTAGATATGCATCCTGCATGTCAAGAGAGCATATCCAATCCCCTTTGTTCAGAAGGGGCAGCAGTCCCTAAAGGGTTACCATCCAAAACTTTTTATACTGGATGAGGAGGTTTAACTCTCTGAGGTCCAGAATGGGACAGAGGTCGCCCGTGCATTTTAGAACCAGAAAGAAGTGGCGTAGAACTCTCTGCCCTGCTGGGTCTCTGGTACAGGTTCTATGGCTCTTTTCCTGAGCAGAGACCGGATCTCCTCCCAAAGAATGGGTGTGTGAGCAGGAGGGTATGAAGATGGGACTGGGGTCTCTGGGGGCCACTCTATGAGTTCCAGAGTGTGGCCATGGTTTATGAGCTGTAGCATGCAGTTGTCGCCTGTGATCTCCACCCAACCATGTCAGTGGTGAGAACTGCCCCCTACTGCCTCCGCTTGGGTTCATTGGAGGGAGGGGTCAGGGCAGAACTGGGGCAGGGGCTAGGCTGCCCTCCTCCTCAAAAGCCCTTGCTGGAGGAGGAGAAGGAGTAGTGGTGAGCAGAGCTGAGGCAGCTTTGCATTTGGTTGGCGTGAGGTGGGTCAAGGTTTGTGGGTCATCGGCAGAAAGGGCACCCTTTGGGCACTCATTTTGCTAAGTCTGAGGTTCGCCAGATGTACCAACTTTAGAGTGCATCTGGAGCCTTGCAATTGGGACAGGATATCCTGGATGTCCGCTTCTAAATAATTTATACCCCTGAAGGAAGCATTCAGGATGGACAGCTAGAACATCCTGAGTCATCCCCGAAACCCGCAGCCAGGCGTGCCGGCAAAAGCAAATGCCCACAGCCACAACCTGGGCCGAAGCATCCACAGCATTGTAGGCCAGGTGCAGAAGGTGCCGCTGACCTCCAACCAAGATTTGAGAGCCTGGAAGAGCTGTTGAGTGGTTGAGCCTTCAAGCAATGATTTCACCATCTCCATGGTCTGCTCCCACAGGATATCCTGATATTGGATCAGGTGGGCCATATACAGTAGTTAACAGTCCTGATGGCCTAGGAGGCAGAGGCTAAACTCCTTTTGCCAAAGAGGTCCAGCCTCTGGGATTCCCTGTGAGAGGAGGAGCTCAGGTGTTTGGCCACTTAGTGCAGTCATGCCCGCTGATTATCACAGAGTCCGCCCATGCTGTTCTCAAAAGAAAGGCTTTTTGCCCATGGGTGCCTTGTATAATTTATCCGCCTTCCTAGGCATGGCCGGAATAAGGTTCTGGTAGTGCCAGACGGCCATGGTGGCATCCTCAGATATATCTATCAACAGGGGACCACCAGTGGGGAAGAGTCCAGCAGCTTGAGGTAGGTGGTAACCAATGCCAGGAGGGATCCAGCTCCTCAGTTTTGAACCCCTTGGCTGACTGGATCTGGTGCATGACCCACAAATTGACGGGTCATCAGGGGAGACTGTGGAATGTAGTTCTGGGATCTCTTCCCTATCAGAAACCACCATGGAGGGGATGGTGAAAGACCTTTGTCCCCAACACCACCGGACTCCTCAGACTCTTCATGGGTTGGAGCTCCAGATGATACTCTCCTCATCCCTTGGGAGAACGGGAGGTGTATAAGGCACCAACCGACATTGGGCAGGGAGTGGGTCCCTGGGGATGTTGGGTCAGGATGTGGGCCCATATGGGGTTGGAGCCTATAGAGGCAGAAGTCATTTCATTTCATTTTATCTTTTATGGCTGTGGGCAGAGCCCACAGCCATTTTGCTATCTGTAGCTTGAACATGGGAGTTTGTGGAACTCATTTTTGGACTTTTCAATGTATTCTTCCACATCTACAAATCAATGACAACTAAAATTAAATAATCCTTCTTTCTGTTTAGAATGTTGCAGACATAACTCCAAGGTGCTCATCTGATGGCCATTAGGAAACTGAAACAGCTTGTTAAATATTGGTTGCCTATTAAACTGGAGATTTGTTTACCCCTTCAAAATGCAACAGATCGCACATTTAAATGATTAGCATTTAAACATTTTTGCTACTAACCTCAGTTGGGGATGAATACCTTTCAAGAAAGATTCATACTCATAAATGTTACCCTTTCCCAGCAAATTTTGTAAAGATTTACATTGTTTTTAACCTCTCAAGACCTATCTGATAAAATGCCAGGTCTTCAGTGAACCACGCAGACTAATTACATAAATTTCTTTTGACAGAAAGGGCTGTGCCTGCTTCCCAAACATAAGAGATAAGAGCTACTGAGATCTCGTATAGTAAGAAAGAAAAAATTACTCACCTTAGTAATGTTGTTTCTTCTATTGGAGTCTTGCTATATTATGATATATGCAGTGAGTCCCAACCTTGAACTGCTCCGGAGGTGAAAGAGTTAACTTTCCATGCCAGGCATGGACCCTGAGCTCGAGCTCAGTTGAAAACTCTGTCTGTTGTTCTTCAAACTCAAACCGTCAGATCTTTACGAGCTAAACTCACTGAGGTCCTGTGTGGAAGCTGTAAACCTACACTAGCCAACTGGCTACTAAACATAATAACACTTTTTTGGTCCCAAAACAAAGACTCAAGTCAGGAGCCCCAAAAAATGAAAAACACAACACCAAGTCACCCCAAAAGAAGGGTGAAAAACAACAAGATGGGCACCTACTAAGTGCCAACACTGCACTGCCCACCCACATCCCAAAAACAGAGGTTCTGAGAGGGGCAGGCAGGGGGAGGTCAGAATATAGCAAGACTCCAATAGAAGAAACAACATTACTACGGTGAGTAATTTTTCTTAAACAAAATGAAGTCTTGCTATATTACATATGCAGACTACAAAGCAGTACCTCCATGGAGGAGGGACAGAACCTACTTGGGAAATAGGCTCTGAAGCACAGTACCGTTAGTAAGCGGGCATCACTCCTAGCCTGGATATCCAGGGAGTAATGCTTGGCAAAAGTATGAACTGTTTTCCAGGTAGCTGCTTGACATATCTCTAGAATAGGGATGTCCCTGGCAGCAGCCAGGGAAGCAGCTGTACCCCTGGTAGAGTGAGCCCTCAGGTCTGAGGGAGGAACTTACCCAGTTTTTCATAACAGAACTGGATACAAGAGACAATCCACCTGGCAATGGATCTCTTAGTGGCAGGTTCCTTTACCAACCTCACCATAAGTGAGGAATAGTTGAGGAGTCAAACCTGTGACCCTTAGTACGCTCTAAATAGTAGCTAAGGGCTCTTTGACATCTAAACTGTGCAGCCTCCTCTCGCCAGAGGAGGAATGGTCAGTGAAGTATACAGGAAGAGAAATAGATTGATTAAGGTGGAAATCTGAAACCACCTTAGCAAGAACTTCCTGTTAGTCCTGAGGACCACCTTATCTCTATGAAAGGAGATAAAAATCAGGCTCCACTGACAAAGCTTGTAATTCACTTATGCGTCTGGCAGAAGTGATGGCTACCAGAAACACCATTTTCCAAGTCAAGTACTTAAGCTCTGCTGAAGACAAAGGCTCAAAAGGGGTTGCATAAGCTGAGCAATGCAAACATTAAGGTCCCAAGCAGGGGCAGGGTCCCTGAATGGAGGGTTGGTGTGAAGCAATCCCTGAAAAACTTGGAGAATACAGAGTGAGCTGAAAGAGGAGAGCGCTTACCTGTTGAAATAAAGGCAGACACAGCTGCCAGATGCACTTTTAGGGTAGCTGGTCTCAGCCCCAAGGTATTTAGATGGACCATGTAATCCAGGACTGTGGGTAAATCAGCAGATTCTGGGGAAATATGCTTTCCAGAGCACCATATGGAAAATCTCTTCCATTTGGAATTATAAGTAGCCCTGGTAGAAGGTTTTCTAGAAGCCTTCAGGATATCCATTACACCCTGGGAAAGGTGTAAATCAGCAACTCTAACTCTTCAAGAGCCAGGCCTTGAGATTGAGAGATTTGAGGTTCGGTACCAAACCCTCCCTGAGCACATGTTAACAGGTTGTAATTCCTGGGAAGACAGAGGGAAGATGGACTGCTAAGGACAGCAGGAGTGGATACCAGGGTTGTCTGGGCCAATCTGGGGCAATCAGGATCATCTTGCAGGGTTGAGACCTGATTTTGACTAGCACTTGAACAGCAGAGGGAAGGGGGAAAGCATAGAAACTTCCTTCCCAATTGAGGACTAAGGCATCCAGAGGAACTGAGCCCAACACTGGGGCCTGAAGCAAAAAGGGAAGTTGGTGATTGTCTGGGGCTGCAAAAGATCTATCTGTGGGGTGCCCCATCTGGCAAATACCACCTCCAGGACCAGGGGTCCAGTGACCATTCGTGATGGCCCTGAGAAATCCTGCTGAGAGCATCTGCCAGGACATTGTCCTTGCCTGGGAGGTGAACTGCTGTAAGGGAGGTGTTCAGGGAGTAAGCCAGAGACCACAACTTTATTGCTTCAGTGCACAAGGCCGTAGACCAAGTGCCCTTGCTTGTCGTGTACCACATTGTAGTGGTGTTGTCTGTTCTGACCTGTACCACTTTGTTCTGAACAGACTTGGAAAAAGCTTGAAGTGCTAGAAATACTGCTCTGAGTTCCAACAGATTGATGTGGAGCAGAGATTCCTGAGGGACCACAACCCCTGGGTAGTGAGGTCGCCCATGTGAGCTCCCATCCCAAGAGGGATGCATCTGTAGTAAGGATTAAGGAGTGAGACTGGGTGACAAAAGGAACCCCTTGTCTGAGATTGCTCTGATCCTGCCACCATTGCAGGGCCTGGATCAGGGTTCGAGTCACTGGGATCAATTTGGTTGGGGGTCTTTCCTTTGAGACCAAAAGGCTCTCAAATGGAACTGAATGTCCCTCATCTGAAATCTTGCTCCTGCACCACTGCTGTGGAAGCAGCCATGTGCCCCAGGAGCTGTAGAAAATGCCTTGCTGGTCGAGACACCTGCAAGGTGAATGAGGAGGCCAGAGAGACCAGGGTCCTGCCCTGTCCAAAGGGAGGAAGGCTCTGGCTTTCTCTGTGTTCAGCTCTGCACCTATGAAGGTGAGGAGCTGAACAGAGCTCTAGAACTGACTTTGAAAATTCAGAAGGAAACCTAGAGAGGTGAGCAGTTGCTGAGTTATCTGTAGACGTAACTTGACCTGGTCTGGGGACTGGCCTACTATGAGCCAGTTGTCCAGGTAAGGGAAGATGGCAATTTTTGCCTTCTTAGAGAAGCAACTGCTACTGCCAGGCATTTGTGAAGCACGTGGAGCAGAGGTGAGGCCAAGGGCATTGCTCTGAACTGGTAATGGCCTGAGGGCAGCTCGAACCTGAGGTACTTTCGATGGGAGCTTCTGATGAGAATATGGAAGTAGGCATCCTTGAGGTCCAGGGACACTAGCCAGTCCCCTGGCCTTAAAGAGGGTATAATAATTCCAGAGTCACCATTTTGAATTTTGGTTTTAAAGGTGCTTGTTTAAGTATCTGAGACCCAGGATGGGCCGCCATTCTCCTGTCTTTTTTTGGGTAATGAAGTACCTGAAGTACAACCCTTTGCCCTGGTGTAGGGTGAAACCTTTCCACGGCTCTGAGAGCCAGGAGGAAGAGATCTCTACCTCTAGGGCAAGTGCCTCTGAAGGATTTGCAGGTGGAAAGGATCTGGTTCTCATCTTTGGAAACTTTTGAAGCTGAGAACCAGTCCTGGCTACTACTTCAGGACCCACTTGTCTGATGTCAGAGACTCCCAGTCCTGGACAAAGTAAGCCAGCCTGCCCACAGGTAGCTGAGAATCGGCCCTGGCAACCTCATCAGGGTGCCTGCTTGGCAGGGGCTTTGGGCTGAGGGGTGGAAGCAGGCCGCCTGCACCCGTGCCTGCCTCCTCCTCTAAAGAACCCCTCTGGGCAAAAGCAGAAAGGAGGCCTGGGCTTGGTAAAAGGCCTATGAAAAGGCCTGCCCCTGCCCCCGGGAAGCTGCCTTTGAGGAGTGGCCTGCCTTCCTTGGCCTGTGCACCCCTATAGGTGGTCCTATACTCATCCATTTTCTTCATGTAATTCTCTGTCTGCTCCCCAAACAGAGAATTACCTACAACAGGAAAATCCATGGCCTTAGTCTGGGTATCCTGTGACAGGCAAGTACATCTGAGCCAAGCCATCCTGCGAAGAGCCACAGATGTAGCCATGACTCTTGATGACACATCATTTGAGTCCACTGCAGCATGGAATTGCACTTGGATGCCTCAATACCATCAGCAGCCACCTGCTCCAGCTCCTTGGCAAGCTGGCCAGGGACCTGTTTTGCAAGAGCCATAACAGTATCCCATCTGGATTTCTGGTATCTAGCAACAGAAGCCATATAATTTGCCTGTCTGAGTCCCAAGGATGCTGCCATGTACTGTTCTTTGCCATGGCATCAACCTTCCTGGAGTCCTTGTCCGGGGGCTGTGAGGCCAAGGGATATTTGCCTTGTCACAGGCTGCAGCCTGCACTATCCCAACATGGCTGCATTGTTGTAAGGAACTCCGTATCAGAGCCTGACAATGTGTACCTCTTGTCCATTCTCTTATCCACAGGAGGTATAGTGTGAGGAATTTTTAGAATTTTAAAGTCTGTTTCCCAAAAGATTTATGCAAGGGAATAGACAGTCTCCTAGAACTCTGGGATATCCATCATTTCCACATAGTCAGGCTCCTCTTGATCATCCACAGCTTCCTCCATAGGGGCTGGAGGGTTTCAGCCACTTTTATAGAAAATAAAATGAGAAGGGGACTCAGAAACCCTAGGAGGGACACTCCTGAAGGTCTGTCTGAGGAGATGTCGGGTCGATGGGCACATCCAGACTTTCAAATCCACATTCACTCTCCTCATACTCCTCTTCCCCTCCTCCGGTTCATAATATTCTTCTAAATCGTAGTCTTGAACCGTGGAACCGGCCGAACCGGCGCTACCTGATGGCACCGTTCGGGTCGGAGAAAAGCGACTGGACAATCTGAATCGTTTGGCTATCTCTTCAGTGGTTGGAGAGGAAAGTTTTGGCTCCACCCCAACTGATTTTCTAGTCCTTTTGCTGGAACCGACCCTCAGAGTCGGCTCTCCTTTGCTCGAGGAAGTCTCGCCCTGGTCAGAGGGCACTCTCTCTGGTTCGGTTGGAACCGAACCGGGCTGGCCATCGGTCAGCGGACTTCTTGGCCTTCCTTTCCTGAGCCTACCAACTCTCTTTCCAGGGTAGCTACAGGAAAATTTTTACAAATCTGGCAGTCTGCATTGAGGTGGTCAAACCCCAGACAACACACAGGTGGGTGGGTCAGCCTTGGCAAAGGCTTCCCCACACACAATGCAGTGTTGAAACCCAGTGGGCCCGTTTTTCTTCTGGGTTTCTCAGACATAGTGCCAGTCCTAACCAAACTTGCCGTTTATGGTAATCCGCCAAGCAAGACCCTCTTATCAGTTCCCAACGTGTCACGGGTCTTGGAAAACATGAAATTCCGGTTTTTAGAACCGATAAGAACCGTAACCACACTCTAAATGATAGAATAAAATATTTTTAAACAACCTGATCGGTTCAAGAGCGAATCGATAACAGTTTACGGGAGCTAAGCAACAGGTTGGTGAAAAGAGGACAGGAGTTATATTTTGTTTTAACTGAAATATTTGAATAGTTTGTAAGTGAAATTAGTTCTATGTGTTAAATTATTACCTTAATTTGAACTGATACTTGGGCTGTGATATTGTAGGTTTTGGGGATAGTTGTTTGGCAGGAAAATTAGAAGGTAATTTAAATGTGTTGTTTGCCTGGTGTTTGGTAAGATACTGAAAAGCCACTGGGGTTGGGATTGAAAGGCTGAGTATTTCTGTTTGGGACTGAAATTTGAAGCAACAGAGTTAGTGGGCCTGTGACATCATATGGTACCTGGTACCTGCTTACACACACTGTTTGTGGGACCGAACACATACTGGACTGTATGTGTTTGTGAGACTTGGGAACTTTGTTGGTGGGGTTGAAGTGGGTTTGTAAATAACTACAGTCAGTATAGAGAAACTGTACTCCAGGAAAGAGACTGAGAAAGGGGTGTGCTATTATAAACAGAGGGGATAATCAGGGTGGCCATATTCCACCATGGCAGGCATCTTCGGAAGGGTTGTAGGCTGCACAGGCTGTGGGATGGCAATAATTCTAAATTGGGCCCGAGAGAGGGAGGCTGCCCACTCTGTAGACAGCTATCTTGTATCAGGAGTGAGGTATATTGGTTAAGAAGTAAGCTGTGGGAGCTGTCCAAGGATAGGGGTGTGGATATGGGCAGCAGAAGGGTGGGGCTGAGGGAGGCTGAGGCAACGCTCTGAAATTACAGGACATTATGCTACAGCAAGCAGAAGGGGGATATTAGGGACAGAGGACCCTTAGATAGGGAAGTTGATGCTAAGGGAAACCGTACAGGTGAAAATTCTGAATTCAAGGAGACTGAAGGGGAAGAGTCAGGAGGGGCTGTTGTGCGGAGCCTAAAACAGCAGACTGTGGGGAGCCCTAAGGTGAACAGTGCAAGAGAGAAGAAGAGGGTCAGTTTAGAGATGCAGTCAGGGAAACTCGGGTTACTTGATGGAGGCTGACATAGAGTGTCACAATAAATTTGAGATACTAAGCATCCTAGAGGGAGGAAGGTTGGTGGAAATGAGGAAACTTATACAGAGGCGGGGAGGAGTCAGATACCATAGGGCATCACAGACCAGCTATGGAAAGGATAGACATAGTCCCAGAGGGAGAAGGAAACATATATGTTAAGCAAATGGGGAGATGCAACATATTCCAGACATGAGGAGGAGAGCATGATTGGAGAGAAACTGGGAGACAAGGAGATGGGAGAGGAGCCCCTTCAGCAGGAGGTCAGTACCAAGGATGGGGCCCTAGCTAAAGGGGACCAACAGAGAGCCTCTGGAGACAGGGGTACTATTACAAAGGGGGATGGTGGTGCGGGGAAGGGAAACCATCAGGGCCAGGATAAATGGTTCAGATAAGAGAGGTTAAAGGGACACCTATTCAGAGGGTTTGAGTTAAGTGGGCAAAATAGCAAGGGAGGCAGAGGGAGGGTGACAAGGGGGTCTCTAATAAGGCAGGAAGACTCCCATGAAATGCGATCATGAATAAAGTGGGGAGGGGCTGAGAGGGCATAGTGGAGGTAACCATAAGGATGATGGCGGTGTTAAGGTTCTGTTACTGGGAGACTCGATGATTAAGGGTATCCATTGGGAGGGACAGTGGGGTGGATGCCATAGCCAGGTGAAGGTAGTGAGTATCTCTGAGCTGACAGTGCACAGAGCAAAGTTCATGGTGTATGAAATGGTTAGGGATTGTGGAGGAAACCGGATTCCTGGTGCATTTGGAGACTAATGATCTAGAGGAAATAGCATTATGGAAATCCAAGCAAGGTTCCAGAACTTGCCAGAGTCTGTCGGGATAATGGATGCAACATTTCCTTTTCGGAGATATTGCCAGTACCAAAGGCCTCAGTGGAAAAAAAATGAAGCTCACAGAGGTTAATGAATGGCTCAGGAAGTGGGGTGAAAGAATGGGTTGGGGTGTTAGGGAACTGGAATGGAGTTTGGGAGGATAAGGGACTATATGCCAAGGACAGGTTTCATCTTGCCCCATGGGAAGGAAGTCCTAAACAGGGATGGCTGACTACATACAAGAAAGGTGGGGTTTAAACTTGTAAGGGGGAAGGGATAAGGAGGGGCTGACAGAAGCCCTCCTCCAGATGAGGGGAGTAGCCTCAAGCCCAAGGGGAGGGGAAACAGACTGGAGGTGGAGGTTTCAGGAGGAGCAGGGGAGGATGGAAGTATAAGGAATCTGGGTGGGGTTTGACAAAGAGGATCAGGGATAAGGGTGGGGGTTAGTGTTAGTTAATGCCAGGAGCTTGGGAAACAAGTTGCCAGAGTTCCAGGCCATGCTGTTCGAGGGTGGATGTGGCGGCAGTCACGAGCGTGGGCAACAAAAACCATGACTGGGACCTAAATGCAGGGGTACACTATGCTTAGGAAGGATAGAAAGGAGGGCAGAGGGTGGAGTGGCTATGTTCATTAGAGATGACATAGAAATGCTATGGTAGAAGAGGCAGAGGGAAACGTGGAGGCCTTATGGGTCACCCACGATCCCCAGCAGGAGATAAGGTCAAGCTGGGAGTAGCATATAGGCCCCCGGGATGAGTGATGTTCTAGAGGATGGTTTGCTGGACAACATCATTGCCCAGTGTGGTCCAAAAGGGGAAGGAGTGGTGTTGATGGGGACCAATATGCCAGGTACAAACTGGGGAACCATGTCCTCTAAGGTAGCCAAGGAGCAGAGGCTGCTGGATGGCTTCCAGGATGTGTTCTTAACACAGCATGTGATGGAGCCCACAAGGAGGGGCATGTCCTGGATGTGGTTCTGGCAGATGGGGATCTGGTAAGGGACATGGTTGTACAGGACCCCTGACTGGGAGTGACCACAATACTGTCTGGTTTCAAATAAGCATTGGGGAGTGGGGTGAGATCTAGGACACTGGCAGTGGACTTCAGGGGGCAGACTTTATGGGCATGGAAATATTCTCAAGGATCACTTGAAGGGATTACCTCAACGACAAGTGTGGAAAGGAGATGGGAGGTCATAAACGGGACTTATGAGGCAGTCAGGATCTCGCTAAGTTGAAACGTAAGGCAGCAAGGTCACATAAACCATGCTGGTGGTCCAGTGAGGTCCAGGTAGCAGTCCAGAGAAAAGAAGGCGGCTTACAAAAAATATAAAACAACAAGAGGGGATAGGATAAGGAAATGTACCAGCTTGCATCTAGAAAAGTCACCGTATGGTGAGGGGAGCAAAGTCCAGTAAAAGAGCAACGGCTGGCACAGGGACATGGAGGGAAAGTGTATCCGCACATTGGGGAGCGGAGAAAACTAAGGCCATCTCAGCAGATTGAGATCAGAAGGAGGGTGGGTGGAAGAGGCGAGGGACCAGGAGAAGTATTTAACGTAGTACTTTGCCTCTGTGTTCACTAGGGAGGGGATGGGATATCTACAAAGCAAGGTACAAAGGGATAGAAGCGGCAGGGAGTGGGATCAGGGGAGCAACAGAAATGGAGCAAAAGGGAGGGAAAGGTACCCCAGGGGTGTCACATCTGGATAAGGATAAAAGACCAGTAGGTGGAGGGATTGATGATGCCATCCCGCCAAAGGGTGTGGTTTGCCCTCAAGGCCTAAAGAAAGACAAATCTCCTGGGCCGGATGGCATTCATCCGAGAGTACTATGGGAATTGGCGGACATACTGGCTGCACCTCTGGAGCTTTTCAGCAGGTCACTTGAGACAGGGAGGGTACCTGGATTGGCTAGAGGCACATGTGGTACCAATCCATAGGGGGTGAAGGAAGTACAGGAAACTATAGACCCATCAGTTTAACCTCGGTGGTGGGAAAATTAATGGAGAGTATACTAAAGGAACGATTGGGGTTTACTTGGAGGAGGTGGGAGGTCTGGATAGTCGGCAGCATGGGTTTGTGCCAGGTAGATCATGTCAAACCAACCTTGTGAGTTCTATGAATGGGTAACATCAGAACTGGACAGGGTAAGCCTGTGGATGTATTATTCTTGGACTTCAGCAAGGCGTTTGACTCTCTCCACAATGGTCTGGTGGAGAAACTGATGGGGTTAGGAGTAGGCCCTTTGATGGTCAGATGGATTGAAAACTGGATAGCTGGACGCACTCAGAGAGTAGTGGTCTGTGGGAGCTCTCGAACCCTACAGAGGTTGGTAGTGGGGTACCACAGGGCTCGGTCCTGGGTCCAATCCTGTTTAATGCATACATATCGGACATCAGGGATGGTATAGGTGTGAAATGAGTCTCTTCGGATGACTCCAAGATGGGAGCGGTAGTTGAGGGAGAAGAGGGAGGTTGGCCCTGCAAGGGACCTGGACACCCTGAAGCTGGGCTCACACATGGAAATTAAATTTCAATATCGCCAAGTGCAAGGTGTTGCATCTTGGTGGGAAACCCTAAACACAGGTACACCCTGGGAGGGAGGTGCTGGAAGCCTCAACAGGGAAAAAGACCTAGGGGTCATGGTGGATACATGTATGAATAACTCTGAGCAGTGTGGAGAGCAGCTAGCAAGGCAAACAGGATGTTGGGATGCATCACAAGGGGATCACCTCTAGGAGCAAGGGAAGTGATTCTGCAGCTGTACAATGGACTGGTTAGACCACACCTTGAGTACTGTGACAGTACTGGAGACCACACTTGAAGAGGGACATACAGCTCCTGGAGAGGGTACAGAGGAGGGCAACAAAGATGATACGAGGGGCTAGGGATTTGACTTATGAGGACAGACTTGAGGAGCTCTGCCTGTTTTCATTGGAGAAGAGGAGAGACAGGGGACATGATTGAAGTCTTCAAGTACCTCAAGGGAATAAATAGGGTAAACATGGATGGGATCTTAGACTAAAGCAGGAAGGTATCACCAGAGGACATGGTTTGAAGTTGGAAGGTGGAAGGGTGAGGGGGATAAGAGGAGGAGGTTTTTCACTGAGAGGGTGGTGGACCCTTGGAATGCACTGCCTGGTGAGCTGGTTCAGAGATCCACAGTGGAGGGCTTCAAGAGAGGTGGGACAGACACAGAAAGTGGATGTATCAGATGATGGCCTGTCCCAGGGGTGGGGATGAATGATAGGGGTTTCTGGAGCACAAGGGATGGAGGGTCTCGCACCCAACTAAGGATCTAGGTTCGAGCAGACCTGATAGACCATAAGGCCTAATCTGCTGGCAAATAGTATGTTAGTATGTTAGTAAGTTCCACACAGAAGAGAAATAATGTAAACCTATCTAGTACTCACAAATACCACAGACAGAGCTTGAACTGACTGGTTGCGGTTTAAATTCGGTCAAAAAATGAGAAAATAATACTTAACCGACAAATGAACCGAGCAGAAGGAGAAATCTCCGGAGCGACTGTTCAGTGAGGCTAAGTACAGAATCTGACGGTTTGAGTTTGAAGAACAACAAACAGAGTTTTCAACCGAGCTCGAGTTCAGCGTTGCATGCCTGGCATGGAAAGTTAACTCTTTCACCTCGGAGCAGTTGAAGGTTGGGACTCACTGCATATGTCATAATATAGCAAGACTTCATGTTGTTTGAAGTGTAAGTGAGTGCACGTGCGTTTGTTTGGGGAGGGTGGGCAAGGGAGACCTCATCTAATGAATTAACTGCTGACAAACCATGAGTGATACAGAAGCAAATGATTTGTCACCTTATTGGACCAACATAAATGTAACAAAAAGAACTTATACCATTTATAAAATCCCTGATCAAACAACTTCAAATAGACTTTTTTTGTCATGTTATAATATGATACATTGAGTATGTATTTACTGAGTTGCTGAATCAGGGCCTTGATAAAATAACAACATTTACTTAACTCATTCAAGATTCCATCAGGTGGACCAAAAAGTCTATGAGAATTTGTCTGAAAACTAACAACTCTAAGATGCAAAACAGCATTTGTGTATATGTATGGAAATGTATCTATTTGCAATAAATTTGTTTACAGCCATTACTAGTATCTTTTGAAAGTCTGTCTGACTTGTGATTACTAATTTTGAGTACAGTTCATGAAAATAATGAGCTTGATATTTGTTCTTCCATATAGTCCCCATTATGCCTTATGCACAGCATATAAATCCAAATCATTCCAAGGCCATTGTGACATATAACATTAATACTGAGCAGCAAATCAGAGCTCTTTTCCTAATAAAAGGCTGCTGATATAATAAATAAATAAAAAGTCATAAGGAACCAGTGGCTTATGAAAAAATTTACAGGGATTTATTCAGGGATTTGATTCTGCCACTGTGGGAAAACACAGGAAAATGAGGGCTTCTTACAGGGTAATGGTTATTTGGATCTGGAAGCACTGAATACTGCATTTCTTATCCTATATTTTGTATCCTGGATAGGGTAGGGGGATGCTACATCTCACTGTCACAGGATGTTCATTTACACGTTTTGCACTGCATTTACTCAGGCTATCCCAGATTAGATTCAATACCATGTTTTCAATGAAGTCATTATTTTACCATTTCTATAATGTATTTATTTAGGCTACCTAGTCCAGGGCCCCTGTATTCAAAGGAGATATGCAGTGCATCTGGTGGAAAAAGGAGATGTGCCGCACAACTCCAACAATGCACAGCAGCGCCAATATTCAAATGTGTGGGATGCGCTGGCCGCAGGGAATGGGCCTGGGCACACAAAATGGTATGCCATTCAAGTCGAGGGGCAATCCTATGCATATGCCGTGCTGCAGCATACTCAGTGGGAATGCACCCCTCACAGTCCAGACACTCTGCGCACAGTTAGCCACAAATAGTTGGCTTAACCCGCCAGCCACCCACAGGCAAGTTGCATATGTGCACCCAGGTGCACAGCAGCCTGGCAGCCCTGGTGGACTAGAGGTACACCTTTCCATCCCCAATCTAGCCAACTCCATCCCTGAAGAGGTCCATAGTGTAGCCCCCTCAGACCCGACTGCACCAGAGGAAGCCATGGTCCATATCCATAGTCTAGAGGACTCCCATCCACTGCCCCTGTACACAGACACCCTCACTCCCCCATACCCAACCTGTGTGAAGACTGGTACTGCCCTCCACACCTTGCCATGGTCAGCCACTGACTGCATTGAACCCGGCTGGGGATCTGCATTCTGGAATGACCCCACTGGCTGAACCATGCACTGGGGCACCAGCTAGCTGCGGATCCACTAGTGTACGCAGCCGGTGTACATCCCTGTCAAACTGAAGAGGGAATTTATATACCTCCAATGCATGCCTTGTCAATGCTGTATCTTCCTGCTGTCATACACCGCTGCAAGTCCACACTCTTCCCCTGTTCTCCAGTGTAACATGCCACCCTCCAGACTTCTGAAATATCCTGAGTGTCATAGGGTGCGGTACCCTGTAATGCCATTTGCAGTGTACGCTTCAGGCTATAAACAGTTTATCCACAGTTCCCCAATTGTACAAACGAATGGGAGGTCAAGTGTAACATGCCTGTTTTGGTACCTGTGTGAGTGGGTACAGCATCGCAGTCACCCACACTGAGCAGTGCAATGGCACCTGGATGGTGGATCTGCATGTGAGTGCCTGAGGAGTATGGCCACTGGGTGTTATCACCCACACACAGCTCATGCCTCACGTATAACACATTCCAGCATCCTACTGCGAGTGCTCTGCCACCCGCCGATAGAGTGGTACAATCCTATTACAGAACCAGTTTTTGCAATGGGATGGGCTGGGGGCAGGGGGAGTGGCTGTGCACTGTTGAGAGGGAGCAGGGGCCACTACACTATAGACATGGACTGTAGGTGTATTCAGGTGCAATCAGGGATGGCATTGGGGTCCCTACAATATGGAACTGATAGAGCCTGGACTCCGATGCGATCAGGGCTGGTGGAATGGGTGGGGTGCCACTATACCACAGAAACTTCAGGCCTGTCCCACATGGGAGCGATCGGGGTCGGGGCTTGGGGGTGAGAGCTGCTCAGGCAGCATTCATTCCCATGCCGACATGCAAATGGGCTGGTAATGAGCATGCATAAGGCCCCTTTGCACCCTTCATGCTCAATTAGTTCATTTGCATTCCTGAGATGAATAACACCCATGGGGGCTGCGCGCATACCAGTATGTGCCACATTCCCCTGGAAGGTATTCAGTCGGGGTCACCCTGGATGCACCTGACTTGCGGCACGCCTGCACTGTGACTCCCATCCAGGGTCACATTTTCAACAGGAACTTTGAAGCCAGCGGATGAGCGCAGTGTCACAGGTTTACTGCATTATAAAGGTTAACTCCTTTGAAACTGCTTGTTTGCTGCATTAACACTACTGCAGGAATTTTGCAGTGCTGCGCTTCATCCTGGTGGGCTTCACTGTATGCACACCCTGTACCGGTGATGCATTCTCTTTGAATATTGTATCAGTGCCAAACATGTGCAGCATCTTTCTGCTCATGCATCACTCTAGCACTAATATATCCCCCAGATGTGAAATATTGTTTTAGTGCATTCTGATTTTACACAATGCAGCATAATATTGTGCCGATGAAGAGCCCGCTGAAAATAATATACTATTTCTTCTGTGAACTATCCAGGATAAATATATAGAAATCAGCAGGCATATTCTAGGAAAACACACTGTAAAAATGTGTAAAGGAAGACCACATTGAAACTGCCTCTCCACAGATCTGCATTGTGCAAATTCATTAGAAATAATGGGTAAAGGCATCCCAAAAGCTCTCCACAGCCATATCGGCTCTGACCAGAATTTGTTATGCTTGTAAGCCAATGGGCATAAATGTCCATTTTCATTAGCGACAAGTTTAACATACAACCCTAAAACACAGCTGGTTACACATACAGGTACAAACAAAATCAATACATTCAATCAGTATCAAAACATTGGCACATAGTTTTTAGACATAAATTATCATTAATTAGTCCTTTAAAAGTTGAGATGGAATTGATATCCCAATCTCTGCTGGGAGGGTGTCGTGGGTTGAACAAATCAGGTCACACAAGAATCAACAAATTTGGTACAACATACCTAAATGGTATGATTTTATTAAACAAACAAACAAAAAAATTAAAATGTGCAATCATATCTGATAGAGCATTAGGGTGTTTATGTTGATGTCATAATAATGGATTGTTATGCCTTTCATTTATGTGTATTCTATGTAATTGATTGTACAAAGACATAAGAAGATTTCCTGTAAATAGCTTAATAATTAGGTGGGGCTTTGAGCTAAGGGGTGGAGCTCCACTCTTTAAAAGAAGCCAGCCTAGATTCTCAGGTTAGATGCTGTTAGGGAGAGTTCATGTGAGGACCTCCTGCTCTCTGTTATACTGCACAAGATTATGTTCCACTGCTAGACCCTTGGCAGGAAGCTGTGCTGTTTTCAAGTTTTATTTTGTTTGTTTATTATCGTAAGTTGCTGCTGTAAGCTGTTATTTTTGATCTAATTTTTTTTTGTTTGTTTGTTTAATAAAAATCATACCATTTAGGTATGTTGTACCAAATTGTTGATTCCTGTGTGACCTGATTTGTTCAACCCCCATGTGAATAGTGCTTAGCTGAACCTGACGTTTTCTTCTTCTCTCCTACATCTGTTCCAAAGACTGTTGCGCAACAGCACTTTACTCCTTCATTTTATGTCTTCCTGTCTCTTTCTAACCCCCTTTCTGTGTAAAACATTCAGAATATGCTGCAGTCAGACTGGCCATCTGACGCTGTGTATTACAATTTAAACTACTTTTCATCCCTTCCTATTTCTGCTCTTCTACGTCATGGTCCAGTTAAATATAAGCACTTTTTCCCTGTTGCCTTAATAATGTGCAGAAATGGTCTAAATGAGCTGCACAGACTTAAATAAGGAAAGTAACAAAGGTCTGTAAACAGACTTGGTAGGCAAAGTTTTTCACAATGTAAAAAGCAAGCTGGGATTGACAGTCAAACTTAAGAAATTTCCAATGCCAGTTTAAATGTTTTCTTTAGGATATGTACAGGTGCAGATTGGAATATCCTGTTCTTGAAAAGGTTAAACAGTTAGCAAATGAACTAAAATACAGGATAATAGAGAGGAACTAAAATGTGGTTACCTACACAGCTCCCAGGAGTATCATGTCTCCAATCAGTGCTGGTGTCCTTGCAAGGTGCTGTCTCCTACAGAAGTCAGAGCACCTTTCTCCCTTCTTTATATGCTGCAGCTCCTAGGTTACCTTTAGAAAAGGGAGGAGTTGTCTATAATGCAGCCCACTCTGCAAGAAATGTGCAATCATATCTGATAGAGCATTAGGGTGTTTATGTTGATGTCATAATAATGGATTATTTGTTACGCCTTTCATTTATGTGTATTCTATGTAATTGATTGTACAAAGACATAAGAAGATTTCCTGTAAATAGCTTAATAATTAGGTGGGGCTTTGAGCTAAGGGGTGGAGCTCCACTCTTTAAAAGAAGCCAGCCTAGATTCTCAGGTTAGATGCTGTTAGGGAGAGTTTTGAACGAACACGCATAATTTAGAGAGCACTCATGAAAGCAATCAACAAAATGCTACTGTGATATTTATTTACTTACAAAAGTGGTGATATGGCTTTGCAAATTTAACTCTCCAAGCACATACCAAGAAAAACACACCCATTGTTTTGCAGAAGTATTTTCACTTCAGTGAGAGGTACCTTGAAGGCCTATAGTGTCTTCATGCCCACTATCTCTGCAGGTAGGCTGTTCCATAAGTTCATAGCCTTCTGGGAGAAGAGCGTGCCTCCTAATGTTACCTTGATTTTACCACCATTGAGCTTAGTGTCCCTGTATACTGCTGGAGCATTGTAGATAAAACATTTTCTAAGGCTACTATAAATTCTATGAAAACAAGGTGCATGAAATAGGTGATTTGATAACTTTTTATTGGACCACCAAAGAGTTCCAGAAAAACTTTAAGCTTTCAAACTTACATAGCGTTTCATCAGAAAGGAAATGGCAAGCCTAGTAAAAACAAAGCTGTTTCTTTTCTTTTAAATCAATCTTTACTAACGTTTTAAACAATATCCAATGCAACCAAAGAAATCATGCACCAACGCCAGATAAACAACGTACAGAGGGCTATCAGCACTAACAATATGTTACAGAAAAAATGTAATAAAATGAACTGTTCAATCAGTATTTAAGGCAGCGGTACAGTATATCGCCAAAAACAACAGAAAGAAGAGCCCTGGGGATAAAAGCCAACGTGGAACAATCCCACAAAATGCTAAAGTCAAAAAGCCATAGGCTGAAGAAATGACAAACCTAAATGAAGAGAGCCAGGCTCTCTAAAACATTCCTACTCCCTTCTCCACTATGAAATGGAAAAAAGGAAGCCAATGACTCCAAAGTTGCTTTCCTTGTAACCATAGGAAGGCTGTCACCTGCTCTATGACTAAGATTCTATGACAATTTCTGAGCCACAAATCCTCAGATGGAATAGTTGGAGTTAGCCACAACTGCATGATCCCTTTATGTGCAGCCACCACCAGATTGTAAAATAAATACTAAGCTCCCTTGCCCCGACCTTCTGAGGGGTAACCCTAAATCAAACTTGAAAATGGGACAGAACAACAGTCCCTAAAATCCAACCCAACTGCAGCTGCTACCACTGTCCAGTAAGACTGAAAATGCAGGCAATCCCCAAAAATATGGGTGTGAATCCTTGGCCCCCCTCAGCTCCTCTAACACAAATCTGACCTATGGCACCCATAATGTTTAATGACAGTAGGGTATGAAAATATCGCACAAACATGTGTCAACAGAATTCCCTTCAAGAAGGAGATGCTGTTATGGAATGGATACCCTGCCACACCTTAACCCAGTCTGCATCTGAAAGAGAAACCCAGTCTTACACTACCATTTATGTTTGACCTGAATTAAATAATCTGGCTCCAATGCCAAGTTGTTTGTAAATCATGGATATAAGCCCAGAACTATAGGGTTGTGTAGTCGGGGAGGAAAAAATGATGGCAAGGGGTTGTCATCCACCTGAAAGGCCTCCTGCCGAGGTGCCTCAGTTAAATAATGACGATTTGTAAATAGAGGAAAAAACATGGGGGATAAACCGAATTCCCTTTAAACTGGGAGAAAGTTTTAAAGTTTAAAGACCTCTGCACTGAAAAACTGACCCAACTGACCAGAGCTGAAAGCGGGATCCAGGTGAAGGGAGGAAAATTCAAAAAAGAATGGATTGGTGTTAGCCGATTTACACCATAATAAAGCCAGTAAGTAGTACAGACCTCCTCCCAGACCTTCACCAAGAATGCCGCCCAGGGATTGGTAACCCCAAGATGACATAAATTAACTCTATCCATAAAAAGGATATCTGTCATCTGTGATCTGTATGGGAAATAAGATGGCAATTCCAAATTCACCCAACTGGGAAGCTCTGTAACAAACATATGGGTAACAAAATATTGAACTTGGGTGGCCCAATAATAATTTATTTATTTATTTATGACTTTGGTAACCGGTAGGTGCACTGATCCCAGGGACTGTTTTCAGGCACGACCCAGGCCATAACACATGGTGCAGGGTGACAGTGGAATACAAGGTAACAGTAATACACATGAAACAGATTTGATACAAGCAACAATAGTAAGCACAACATACAGGTTTGATGCATAGGTGCATTTGAGAAGAGTGAATACAAGGTTTCAATATCAGACATGAGGAGATAAGCCCAGAAATCCAGGACAGCCAACCGCCCTTAGCCTTTGGGGCCAGAAGAACGGATCACCTTAGCCATGGTTCTCTCTCCCTCCCCATATAAACGTAGACAATGTGTGACGAATGAAAGCCAGAAAGAAGCCGGGCTGGTAGGGGTAAAGCTGAAAATAAAAGAAAATGAGGGACAATACTCATACTAATCATTTCCACCTTTTCTCCCATTTATAGGGTAGTTCCTTCCATCGAAGACAATTCTGAACATCCGCTAAAGGCTTATAAATTTATTAATGTCCTGAAGGATCCAGATACCCAAATATTTATAACCTATGGTAACAGGTTTAAAACCACAACTAATGTTGAGAAAGGAATCGACAATGGGCCTAAAAACATAATTTCAGTGTTCAATTCATTAATTGTGAGCCAGAAGTTTGAGCACAACAAGCAACAAATCCAAAACTACCGGGAGAGTATGAGAGGGTCCAACATATATAATAAAGTATCATCAGCATACAAGATACCCTCAAATCTTCCCAGAAATGCGATGCCCTGATAAGACTCCAATTGCGAATCACAGCTGCCAAAGGTTCCAGGCTCAGGGCAAACAAAAGGGGGAAGAGGTCATCCTTGTCAGGTACCCCTGCTCTATCTGAAACCTGGGAGAGAAAAGGCCATTAACTTGTACGTGAGCTTGATTTCTCATAAAGGTTCTGAAGCCAGCTACAAAATTTTGGCCAAACTGAAATTTAGACAACATAATAATAATTTATTTTTAAAGCGCTTTTCAAATTTCAAAGCTGTACAATCACATAAAAGTAAAACCATACAATCATCATTATAATACAATATAAAACAGTCACAAAACCACAATTTTATAACCAGATCGCATTATACTATAAAAGGCCATAGTGAAACAAATGAGTTTTAAGGCCACTCTTAAATTCCCCAGGAGGTGCACTGCCGTAACTGGCGGGGTAGAGAATTCAGAGAGTGGGGCAGCGTAAGAAAAAGCTCTACAGCCAGATGAATTTAAACACACTCTCGAATCTCTAGCAACCCCTCGTCAGCCGAAGCGGAGCAAACGGCCAGGGCAGTAGAGATACAGAAGATCTTTCAGATAAGCTGGACCCTGATCGTGTAGGGCTTTGAAAGTCAATAAACAGACTTTAAAAGGTGATCGCCACCAAACTGGAAGCCACTGCAGTTCGCGCAACACCGGGTAATATGACAAGACCTACTGGTTCCCGTACAGAACCCGGCTGCCGCGTTCTGCACTAGTTGAAGGCAGCGGATTTCAACCCCAGAAAGCCCAAAATACGGGAGTTGCAGTAGCCCAGGAGAGAGGACACAAAGGCGTGGACCAGCATAGGTAACATGTCGGACGGAACAAGGTGTTTCACTCTAGCGATATTCCTAAGATGGTAAGGAGTCTTGACGACAGCTGACACCTGCAGATGCAGTGTCAGCCTGTCGCCCAAGATAACCCCTAGGTTACGACCTGTTCAGAGGTCGAAGTGAAACACCCCCAAGAAAAATTCCTGACGGTGAAACAACAGGCGACCCCTCTATCCGACAGCCTGGGTCCACCACCAAAACCTCCGTCTTTCTATGCTTCAACTTCAGCCAGCTAGAATCCATCCAACCCTGGATTTCTCTCAGACAGCTGTTAAACACTGAGACAGCTCTATCCTGGTCAGGAGCGAAGACAGGTATAGCTGGGTATCATCTGCATAGCAATGAAACCTCAACTCATACCATCTTATAATGTCTCCGAGGGCAGCATATACACATAAATAACATGGGAGACAGCACAGAACCCTGAGGCACCCACATAACAAAGGCATAGGGCTAGAGGAAGAAAGTCCCGACACAACCCTTTGTGATCTTCCGTGAGGAATGAGGTAAACCATCGAAGGACGGTTCCTGATATTCCACAAATCTGCCTCAGGCGTGCTAGCAACACCACGTGATCCACGGTGTCAAAAGCTGACGAGAGATCAAGAAGAACTAAGATAGAACGTCTTCTGGTCTCTGCCTCAAGAGATCATTACACCCGAACCAGCGCAGTCTCAGTGCTGTGTCTTTACAAAACCTGATTGGAAGGGTTCGTAGATGTCATGGATGGCTAAATGGTTTCCAATTGGGACGCACTACTTTTCAATCACCTTCCCAATAAAGGAAGGTTTGAGATAGGTCTGTAGTTTGTGAAACAGTTGGGGTCCAAGGAAGCTTTTTTCCAGAGGGTGTCACCACCGCCTCTTTCAGGGAACTAGGAAACTCACCTGATTCCAAGGAGCACCAAACTATTTGCACAAGGATTGGGCTGATGATGTCACAACAACCCAATATTAGGAAGTCGCCCAGGATCCAAACTACAGCTCGGAGGGCACACCATGGATAATCCTCATGACATCCACAAAGTCTGGCTGCTGAAGGAACACCATGAAGACAGAGGTACTGTGAGCTCATGCTGTTCAACGGCATCCCCTTAGAAGCCACCAGACGCAAATCCATCCTGATGTCAGGCCACCTTATTAGCAAAGAATTGAGCGAGCTCCTCGCACTCTAATTGTGAAAGCCTTCCGAACTTGTAGACAGGCTGGGCTGCACAGCCTGTCCACAGTTCAAAAAGCTGAGCCAGTCAATTCCTGGCTACTACAATCTCCCTAGACAGGAATTCTGCCTTCTTATGGGAGATTGCAGATTGATAGACAGAATAATGGTCCATCAATCTAAGGCGGTCGGCATCAAGGCGGATCTAGCCAGCAGCGTTCTAATCTTACGCCCCTGTCTCCTCATCTCCCTCAGCGTCCCATCAAACCAGGGCCTTGGGATGAAGGAGAGAGGCGTACATGAACAGGAGCAATAGTATCCAGAGCCAGTGTAACAGCCTTATTATAGGCAGTCACCACAGTCTCCGGACTACTGCTCGCTAACGCAGGGGGACGAGGTTGAGAACCGCACAAGGCCCTGAGGTATAATATCCCATAAAGGGCGGTATCTCACCATCTCCACAGGGGTAGGCCTTCTTGGGGGTACTAAAATGAACCTCACCGTGTAGTGGTCTGACCAAACGACTGGTTCCACCCCAAATCGAAAGCATCAATCCCAAGGAGAAAGACTAAGTCCAAAGAGTGCCCAGATTTATGAGTAGCGTGAAACCACCTCTGTAAAGCCCAAAGAAATCATTAATTGGATGAAGTGATTACCAAATTGCGAGAGTTCATCGATCGATCCAGGCGTTGAAGTCGCCCAGAACCATCAATCTGGGCGACTCTAACGACATGTCGACGATGAAGTCTGCCACTTCCTGTAAGAACCGCCTCCCATCTCCTGGTGGACGGTAGATGAGTACGATTCGAACGCCAACACCCGCTACCACTGTGCACTCAAAGGACTCAGCCTCCCCGTAACCACACTCGTGAGGTCCAATTCTGTCTTAAAACAGACTGCAAACCCCCCCCCTGCGGTCCAATCTCGGCGATGTATCACAGAGTACCGGCTGGAGTCATAGCTTCCAAAGTGGGGCCTGAATTACCATCCAGCCAGGTCTCGGTGATGCAAGCCAGGTCCACCGAGCTAACAAGATCGGCTATAATGCCCGTCTTGTTTCTGACGGACCTAGCATTGCATAACACCGCCGAGTTGAACGAACCCGGAGGCCGTCAAGCTCATCTGTCTACATAATTCCGTAGAGCTCTTGGTATGGGCACCAGACATGGTAAACCACGATCTGCATTCCATTTCCCCCAGGCGCCTTCTAGATCTAACAACCCCGACCAAAACCCTCGTCCATCTCTTCCTTGAGCCCGCCTCTGCTTCTCCTCCTCCTCCTCCGGCACCCTAACGCTCTACAGCGCTGATAAGTATTATATCAAGGCCGGAGGATAAAAAGGAGCAGAGGGCTAAGCAGGGAGGATGAATAGCGCATCGTGGGGGTACTAAGCTGACACATGCCGCAACAAAATACTAAAACCACACAATAACTCTAAAATCCAAATAAGATCCAAAATAAATTCAATAAATAAATAACCTAAGCTAAATCAATAACTTTCTAATCCCCCAGAAAAAGTCAAAACTATCCCAGTGACAAAATAAAATAAAATAAAAATAAACCAAGTTAAATCAAAACCAAAATATACAGAACACAACCCTTCCCCTCTCTCCCAACCCTCTCACAGTCGGAGAAGAGAAAATAAAATAATAGACAAAATCACCCCCAGCTTTCTCAATACTGGAGGGCACTTATATATTTCTACACTCTCACTGAAGAATATATCCCTACTTAAAAACAACCCAATCCCCCACTGCCAGTCCTCTCACCTACCAGAAAATGGAGGAGATAAAATAAATAAAATAAATGGACACAAGGTCCTCTCACCACCTCATTGTCCAACTCAAAAAGAAAAAAAAAAAACTCTGGGAGAGAATCAAATTAAATCACAGGTGGAGATCAAATAGTCCATTAAATTAAAAGCCACAGGAGACAGTTTGAGCCTTAGGTCCTGGGCAAGGCAACACAAACCAAAATATTAGGCTTCACAAGTTCCAAATCCAGGCACAACAAATTGCCACAGAATTTTCCTCACAGATTAGGTACACACGCTACTGAGTTCAGCGCCCCTCACAGTCTCACCATCTTCACTCCAAAAATCCTCAGCAGGGCTTCCAACCTTAACCCAGCCACAAAGCCCCTTCCCCCAGACTCATTCAATCCCACGGCAGCCCACCAGCTACCGCTTACCTAACGGAAGCACTACAGTACCAACCGCCCTACGGCAGAAGAGGTCCACAGCACACCACTGAGTCGGGCCAGAGCAGAGAAAAAGGTTTACTAGGAAAAACAGTAATACTTGCTGCCCCAATGGAGGAACTGCCAGGGTCCAACTCTCTCCTCCGCTACTCCAACCTTCACAGAGCTCCAGCCAAGTTACCCAACGAGGGTCTCATCTCAGTCAAAGCGAGATCCAGGAAGTAACTCCCAGGTGGCCAAAGTTGCCACAGCCAAAGGATCCTGACAAATAAAGTCCAGCGATGTCTCAACACACAAGGAACCCTCAATCCACCTGCAGCACTTCCATATCCATTTCAAGCGGTGGAGCAAAATCCCCAGGACTTCCCTCCTCTCCTCTCCTCATCCCGATAAGTCTTAGCCAATTACCGGACCAAAATTCCCCAAACCATACCAGCTGTTTCCAGTCCGTTCTACGTCCAATCTGAGTAGCGAGAGTAACGAGTGAACAGGGCTAACTAAAGCACCATCCTCGCCTTAACAGCAGTCTCCACCAATACAGTATGCGGCAAACACAAACACAAAAATAAAACCACGAAATAAAGCGTGGAAAATAAAGAATAACAACTCAAAAATAATTTCACAGCGATAGCAATAGCAGCACGCTCAGCCCAGCGGCCATTTTCCTCTAGCCACCAAGAACCGCCAGTCTACATGATCAAATGCCTTCCACATCGACTGACACAACTGCCCCAAGGGTATCCTGAGACCATGTCTGAGATGCGGACAAAACATTCAGTAACTTCCGAATATTGTCCTGAAGTGCCTCCTAGGGATAAACCAGTTTGGTCCAGATGTACAAGCAAAGGTATCAACTTTTGTAATCGCAGCCTCATGGCTTTAGTAAAATTTTCAAATCGTAATTAAACAGCAATATAGAATGAAACTTTGCACATCTGGTGGGGTCCTTCAAGGCTTCGTAGCATCGAATAATAGCCTCATCCCAATTATCCGGTAAAGCTTGGGCTCGAAAAACTCAGTTTCATTCTACACATGAATGCTCTATTTATACAGAAGTCATTAGCTGGGATGTACAACTTGAGATATGGCAGAACCTCCTCAGAGATGTAGCAGTGTGAAGGTCATGCAGCTGTACAAGGTTCATAAAACCTCCTGACCTTCTCACTGCTACATCCAATGAGGTTCCTCCTTATCTCGAGCTGTGCATCCCAGCTAATGACTTTGTAACTGGGGCATTCATGTGCAGAATGAAACCGAAGTTTTTTTTTTGTACTAAGATTGCCATTACCTTTCTGATGAAGAACTATGTAAGTTCAAAAGCTTAAAGTTTTTCTGTAAATCTTTGTTGGTCCAATAAAAGTATCAAATAAGAAATTACTCACCAAAGTAATCTTGTTTCTTCCAAGGTATTCTTCAACATGATTAACTCTAGCAGTTAGCCTCCTGAGTTGAACTGCCCCGGAGATGAATGGAATGTATGCAAATGATGAAACATCTATTGGCTCGTGTCACCATTCAAACTGCTGCCCTTACCAACTGCTGCATTCTATAATGCTCAGATTCACTGGAGCCTGCAAGTGTAGACCCTTACTAATCTATTGTAACTCATGATAAAAATTCTTAAACAGTAATAACCCCTTAAACCCTGTCCCCTGGTAATGCCAGATAGGACCATAAGAAGGAAAACAGGGCCACCTGGTTTTCAAACACAGCATACCCAGTGTAAGACCCATGCAACAATAAAACACCAGCTGTAATGCAGAGGCCTAATGGTTCTGGGAGGAGATACGGTGGGAGAGTTAATCACATTGAAGAATACCTTGAAAGAAACAAGATTACTTCGTGAGTAATTTTTTCTTCTAACCCCAGGAATTCTTCAATATGATTAACTCTAGCAGACTACTAAGCAGTACCTTTGGAGGTGGACCCAGAACCCTGTTTAGGAACAAGCTCTGCAGCACTGCTGTGCCAAACCTGGCATCACTTCCAGATTGGATATCCAGGCTGTAATGCTTTGTAAAAGTATGTACTGTTCTCCATGTAGCTGCTTTGCAGATTTCCACTATGGAATATCTCTGGCTGCTGCTACTATAGCAGCTGTGCCCTTGTAGAATGTGCCTCAGGCCCACTGGGAGCTCTTTACCAGCTTTACTGTAGCAAAACTGAATACACTGCACTATCCAGTGAGCAACTGTTCTTTTAGAAGCTGGTTTTCCTTTTCCCACATCCCCATAGGTCAGGAACAACTGTTGCCTGCCCTGCCTATGGGCTTTGGTGTGGTCGATATAGTAGTAGAGAGCTCTCTTGACATCCAGGCTATGTAGCCTGCATTCCCTGAACTGGAATGTTCAGTAAAGAAGACTGGCAAGGTGACAGACTGATTCAGATGAAAGTCAAAACCACCTTTGGAAGGAATTTCCTATTGGTCCTGAGGACCACTTTCTCCCTGTGGAAGGAGATATAGTTCAGCTCTATGCACAGGGCTTGCAATTCACTTATCCTCCTGTCAGACGTGATGGCCAGTGAGAATATGACTTTCCAAGTGACAAACTTTAAATGTGCTATAGCCATGGGCTCAAATGGGGCTCCATCAACTTGGCTAAGCAAGTGTTGAGGTCCCAGGAAGGCACCAGCTCCCTAAGGGGATGCAGGTGAGCTAGCTCCTTGAAATACTTCTGAAAATAGGGTTTGTAGCCATAGAAGTACCCTTGCCGGCACAAAGATAGGCTGAGACTGATGCCAGGTAGACCTTAAGGGTGGTGGGCTGTAGGCCCACTGAGTGTGATGGGTGAGATAGTCCAACAGGACTGGTAGCCCTGCCTGAGAAGGCACTATCCCACTGGAGTTACACCACATGGACACCTCTTTCATTTGAGGTGTGAGGTTTTCTTGATAGGGGTTTCCTACAACCCCTAAGAACCCTGAGTACACCCTCAGAGAGGTGTAGTCCTGTGTATTCTAGGTCCTCAAGAGCCATGCCTTGAGTCTGAGAGACCTGAGGTTCGGATACAGGATCCTGCCCTGAGAGGAGGTCAGGAGGTTGTACCTCTGAGGGAGATGTATAGGCTGGGCCACAGCTAGAGAGAGCAGTATCGAGAACCATGGCTGGCTGGCACAGTTTGGGGCTATGAGGATCATGGTCGCTGGCTGGGACATGAACTTAATCAGGATTCTGTGTAACAGCAGAAATGGAGGGAAAGCATATAGGCTCCTCCTGACCAGTACAACAACAGGTTCCTGTGCCCTTTGCGGAGACCTGCAACAGAATAGAGGCAACTGGTGGTTCTCTTGTGAGGCGAAGAGATCTATCTCTGGGGTGTCTCACCTGTGAAACACCACCTGTGCTTGCCTGTTTAGAGACCATTCATGGTGGTTTGGGTTTAATCTGCTGAGTGCATCCGCCAGAGTTCTGTCCTTCCCTGGGAGGTGGATATTCAACAGGGATACCTGTAAGGAGTATGCCAGACTCCATATTTTCATTGCTTCTGTGCACAGCAAGTCAGATCTTGTCCTTCCCTGCTTGTCACTGTAATACATTTTGGTGGTATTGTCTGTCCTTACTTGTACCACCTTGTCCCTTACCAGGATGCGAAGGATTGCAGTGCCAGAAGCACTGCCCTGAGCTCTAGAAGATTTATGTGAAAGAGTGATTCTGCAGGGGACCACGTACATGCACTGTGTGCTCTTCCAGGTGTGCCCCACCCAGGAGGGAGGCATCTGTTGTGAGTACCAAGGCAAGGGACTCTTTCGAATGGGCCCCCATCCCCTGAGGTTGGTTCCATCTTACCACCATTGCAGGGCCTGCAGCAATGTTTCTGGCACTGGTATAATCTTTTAGAGAGTCTCTCCTTGGCACCAATGCACCCTGAGGTGAAACTGAATGTCTCTCATCTGAGATCTGCAGCCTTGCATTGTTCCTGTTGCTGTGGCCATTTGCCCTAACAACTGTAGGAAGTGCCTTGCTGGCTGTAACAGGAGTCCCCTATTATGAGTTTAAGCCCCATTCTCCATGTTAAAAATGCGTAATTCCCACCCCATTTTTCTGTCACTCTTTTCTTTCCCTCTGCCTTTTCTGCCTTTTCTTTAAATTCTTGTCAGGGTGGCCAACCTGGCAATCTCCTTAACTTTGCTGTCCCTTACTCTCTTTACCACCTCTTTTGTGCACATAATGCAGGTAGCATTGGAAAGAAGCTCCAGCCGGGGACTGCTGTCACTCATCACAAGCTCGGCGCATTTTAGTGCGGACGCTAATGCTGTCTCGCGAACTTAGGACCTTGTTGGAAAAAGAGCTCCATAGTTGAAGCGCCGCATGCTGCTGTAGAAATAAAAAATAATGAAAAGCGGCAAGAGTTTTTCTTCTCTGAATGGAGCAGGTTGCTCTGTAGTAGATATCACCGCAAGTGCAGCTAGAAGAAATGCTCCTTGTATGGAGCTGAAATAAAGAAAATGCTTGAACAGGGCATGCTCGAAGCACAGAAAAAATGATCGCACCAAGCAGACAAAGAGCGCCTGAGCGGACACTACAGGCAAGAGATAATTAAGCCCGTAGTGTCTGCCTAGAAGGCTGAATTAGCCTATAAAGAGGAAGTTAATGGGGCCTCAACTAAAAGAAAAGGAGGCTAGTTACAAAGAGGACCATTTGAAACTGAACCCAGACTGACAATTTCAGCCGTTGGAACCTAAGAGAGTCCCATGACACATGAAAAGTGCCCAAATAAGGGCTGTACTAAAGAAAGAAAGGGGAGCACAGTGAGAGGGTTCTTACAGAGGGACATAGGGTTAAAATAAAGCCTGCTGTGGAGAAAATGCATTACTTTATGTTGCCATTACATAATTTTGTGTTTTACTGTAGGTCTCCTGAGCTGGTAGGAGATGGGAGATGAGGAGTGTGCCCTCAATCTCCCATTTCCCTGCCAACTCAGAGATGCCCGATGAAAGATATTATAAAACCATAATAAAATGGCAATTACCTGTGAGTCCTGCTGTATTTCGACTCCTCTTACAGGGCTGGCTGGCCATAGACTGGCACAATTTATGGCATTTAGAGTCAGTGAGGTCACACCAATGGAGGAACCCAAAATGATGATGTCAGCCCATGGAGCTATAAAAGGGCTCACCACAAGGGAAGATAGATAGTCGAGTCAGTCTAGTGCTGACAGTGAGTAGGGCAAGACCTATGGTTGGTGGGTGTTGATTTCACACAGGTAAATTGAGGAAGTGAAAAAAGTATTTCACTGGACTGTCTGGGCTAAAGCAAAGCCGTAGACTCTGCTGAAGGAAGCAGAGGTCCGAATCTCTTTGTGCAGGGCTAATTATTGACTTTTTCCTTTCTGTATATATTTGTATTTTCTGAGAATAAACTGATGAACGCATTTGTGTTTTTTATGCACTTGATCCCCCTTGTTGTGTCTGTTATTATCCCACATGATCACACTGGCCTTAGTCTGTTGAGAGGAAAGAACCTGCCAGCTGCAGAATACTGTCTACTCTGTCCTGTGGGAGGAATGCCCTCCCTGCAGGGTATCCAACTCTGTCCCTATGAAATTCATTAACTAGGTATGTTGGAATACAGACTTTTTGGCATTGATTACAAACCCTAGAGACTCCAGTGTACACTGAGTCACCCTGAAAGCCTCTTTCACCTGTTATAGTGACTTGCCCATGACTAGCCAGTTGTCCAAGTAAGGGAACACTGTGATGCCCTGCATTCTCAGGTGTGCCACTGCCAAGCACTTTGTGAATGTCCTGGGAGGCCAAAAGGCAGGGCTGAGAACTGGTAATGTCCTGAAGATAGTCTGAATCTGAACTACTTTCTGTGTGATTCCCTGATGGGGAATGTGGAAACAGGCATTCTTTTTGATCCAGAGATGCCTGCCAGTCTCCTTGCTGAATTGTGGTAAGAATCATTGCCAAGGTTACCATCCGGAGCGTTGTTGCTAAGTGCTTGTTTAGAGCTCTTAGACCTAAAATGGGTCGAACTCCCGTTTTTCTTCACAGTTAGAAGTATCTGAGTAAAACCCTTTTCCTTCGGGTGAGAGGAACTGGTTCCACTAACTTTGCCAGCAACAGATTTGACACTTCCTTTCTAGAGTGCTCTTTCTGTGGGGATGAAGGTCTGAAAACCTTGCTCTTAGTTTGGAGAATGATTTGAAACTGAGGGCTAGGCCTGACTCACTGCCTCCAGCACCCACTTGTCTGTGGTGATGGTTTTCCAAGTCTGGAAGTAGCGAGTCAGACTGCCCCTACTGGCATTGGGGAGATGACCCTAACTGACACATCAGGGGTTCTGTTTAGCCTGTGTTGCAGCCTGTGGGGTCTGGTCCCCTCTTCTGGAACCCTACAACCTCTGTCCCTGAAACAGCTCCTTGGCTGCTGGCAAGCAGTGGAAGCTTGGGCTTGGAAGAATGGTCTGCTATAACCCCACCTCTACCTCCCCTGAGGCCTATAAGAGGTTGAGGCCTTTTCCTTTGCTGTGTTGCTTTTATAGGTGGTTTTGTATTCATCCACCTTTCTCATGTAGGCCTCTGTTATGTCCCCAAACAGGGAGTTTTCTCCACAGGAAAATCCATAGCTTTTGCCTGTGTGTCCTGTGTCAGGTTTGTGGTTCTAACCCATTCAAACCTCCACAATGCAACAGCTACTGTCATCCATAGGAGTCGGGTCTGTAAAATATTTGGTGGGGCCCAGGGTCAGGGAAAAGCCCCAGTGGGGGTCTATGGGAGTAGCCCTATACTCCTGTTCAACTCCCCAACCCGCAGGGCACCTGTCTTAAGTTCACAATCACCCTCAGCACCATACTCTGATTTCCCACCCAAGCCCTGTCTTAGGTTCCCCACACATACATGCACACCTCAGCACCACACTTGTTCAATTCCCCCACCTCACCCCAACACACTTCCTCAAGTCTAGACAAACAAAAGAATCTGTTGCTTCACAGTCCCTACATGCCCCTACAAACATCAGCAAAAAACTTTGGTGTAAATCACACTGCAGTCATTACCCTCTGCAGCCACCCATGGTTCTTCTGTTTATAATTTACATTGCCCATGTTATTTTGTTTCTGCTTTCATCTTAAACATTGCAAAACACACACACACACACACACACCACTGCACTACAACAGCCCAAGACAAATAACCGAGCACTGAGCAATCTGAAAAATATCTGGCTTATGAACAATAAGGCTGGATTCCCACTCCCCATCCTTTTACCTTGCAGCACTGTACAGCATGAATAGCCGCCACCACCACTACAACCCCACCATTCCCATAAGGCCAGGCTCCTCCCATTTGCTTTTTCCTTGACTTGCAGTCATGAACAAAGAAAATTAGTGACTTCATAAGGCCTGGCTCCCATCTGCTTTTACCTGGCTTGCAGTACATGAGCATAGATTGGTTAGTGATCCCCCACCCCCACTCCCAATCAGGCCAGGCTGTCATCTGCTTTAACAGGCTTCAATCAATCAGTCAAAATCTTTATTTAACCAGGCGATCACCATTGAGCAATGCTAATTTTCGAGATGGACCTGGGCATAGATACATGGTCAAGTAAAAAGGGTTGTATTAGTGACAGTGTCATAATGTAAGTCAAATTACAGTACAAATTGAACTCAGAACAATGAACACAAGGATAACAGTACTAATTCTTAGTGAAACACATATACAAAAATATACAAGAATAAACAAATCAATCGATCAGTCAGTGAGTATACTCATTAAAGTGGAGCTGGGAACAATTCACAGAAACAGTTTTTGCATAGGAACAAGTCATACTTATGCACAGCCAATAGTGCAGTTATCATGTACAGTCACATATGCTAATACAGGAAATGTGAGCAACTGTAAATATATATATATATATATACATACATACATATATATATATATATATATATATACACAGAATGTCCAGAGTAAATAGAGCAGATAATGCAATTTGTGATTGAGGTCCAGGTAACCTCTCCAAATTGGGGGAGGGGGGCGGGGGAGATATAGTAGCGCTGACTGGTAGATAACAGTTTGATACACATGGAGGGAGTGGCAGGGAGGGGTAGGAAGGGACAATGCAAAGGGTGGAAGGGCAACCTACCGTGGGTAAGTTGGGCCAGGAGAGAGATTTGAAGGCATCAGCAGAAGCAATTAACATAGAATTTGATGGCAGATGAAGACCACTGGCCCACCTAGTCTGCCCATTTCCCTAACTAATGGATAAGCTGCAGATCTTAGTTAACCAACAGCCTATTTCTTCCTACTCCCCACTAGAACTGCCTTATGTCTGTCCCATGCATTCTTGAATTCCCCACTGTTTTTGACTCAACGACCTCCTCAGGAAGGCTGTTCCATGTATCCGCAACCCTCTCTATGAAAAATACTTCCTCAAATTACTTCTGAGCCGGCCCCCTCTACCTTCAAATTGTGCCCCTTGTTCTTGCACATATCTTTTCCTGAAAGATGCTACCTTCTTGGACTTTGTTGATTCTCTTGAGGTACTTGAAAGTTTCTATCATGTCCCCTGCCTCCCTCCTCTCCTCAAGGGTATACATATTCAGCTCCTTTAATCTCTCTCTATATGTCTTCTGGTGTAGACCCTGCACCATTTTAGTTGCCCTCCTCTGGACAGCCTCCATCCTGTCTATGTCTTTGCGGAGATGGGCTCTCCAGAACTGCACACAGTACTCCTGATGGGGTCTCACCAACTGTCTGTACAGAGGGATAGCAACTTCCTATTTCCTACTGGTGATGCCTCTCCCTATGCATCCCAGTATCCATCCAACCCTCCCCTTACTGCCTTTTCACAATGCTTGCCCACCTTAAGGTCTTCTGATATGACTATCCCCAGGTCTCTTTCCATTTTTGTTGTTGTTAGTATCTCACCTCCACTGTGTACTCTTCCCTTGGGTTTTGTTTCCCAGATGCATTACTTTGCACTTCTTTGCACTGAATCTAAGCTGCCATACATTTGACAATTCCTCCAACTTTGCCAAGTCCCTCCGCATCATTTCCACCCCATTTTCTTATCGACCCTGCTGCAGATCTTTGTGACATCTGCAAAGAGACATACTTTTCCTTCCAGTCTATCTGCAATGTCACTTATAAAGACATTAAAGAGGACGGTCCCAGTACTGAACCCATGGTACCCAGCTAGTAACTCCCTTTCTTCAGAGTGGACTCTTTTCAATGAATGAGCTCGAGTAGATACTTTTGAAGAGACAGCGTTCTCGGCAGGGCCAGCCTCAGGGTTTTTGTATCTTGCTCCAGAGGACCGGGAGGGCATGGCATACTGCCGCATGGCCTAGGCGTGTTCTGACCTTTGGGATTATAAGTACAGTGTAGGAATGACTTCTTAATGGATAGTTACCAGGAGAGCAAATCAGCAGGCAGTCATAGATATACTGTGGAAGCTTATGGGTGATGGCTCTATAAGTCCATAGGACTGTGTTTTTAGCCCACCTATGGGTGGGTGAGTGAGTTCCAACCTACAGAAAGTAAAGTGAACAATGGTGGGTAGAGTACGGGGATCCTGTAATAAATCTAAGTGATCGATGGTAAAGAACATCCAGTTTAGGAGTGCCATGCTTGCACACTGTCCATACAAAAATCAGCATAGTCCAAGAGAGGTAAAAAGGTTGTGTGGACTAACCTTTTTAGCTTCTTGTGTAAGGAGGATTCTGATCCAATAGAACACCCCAAATCTTTGTCTTAAGATTTTGGATAGCTCCTCGAGGTGGACTGAAAAGGAGAGTTTGTGGTCGATCCACACACCCAGTTATTTGAATTTCTCCACATATTCGAGTGGCTCACCCAACAGGGTCAGTACCTGTAGGACAGTTCCTGGGCTGAAAGAGATGGAAACATTAGTTGCATGGGCAAGGAGCATTGCCTTCATCTTTGTGGTATTCAGCAGAAGTTTTAGACATAACAGGTTGCTCTGAAGAAGGTTAAATTAATTTGCAGGTCACAGCATGCAAGCTGTGGGGATAGCCTAGCAATGTAGAGCACTGTATCATTGGCAAACAGATGGATATTTGCTGATTGGATTCGATTATTTAGGTTGTTTATGTAGATGGCAAGAGTAACTGGCCAAGGACAGACCCTTATGGTACACCTCTAAGAAGAGTCTTCACTGGGGACAGATCCCGTCAGCCTTGATCTGTTGACAACGGTCAGTAAGACAGTTTGTGAACCATTTAAGGTCACGCTGTTGGCCCCAATATTTTTATAACGTGACCAGAAGTAGATTATGGTTCACCATATCAAAGGCCTTGCTAAGGTCAAGAAATAGAGCACATACATAGTTTTTGGCATCTAATGCTAAAAGCCAGTCATTCGTGACTTAGCAAGTGCCGGTTGTGCTATGGTGAGGCCTAAACCCAGATTGGACCGGACTGAGCAGGTTGTTATTTTCCAGGAATTGCCTAAGTTGGGTATTGACCACCTTTTCAAGCAACTTGGACAGTATGGGAAGCAAGGAAATAGATGATAGTTGTTTAGGTCACTCGAACCACCAGTTTGTATAATGGAATGACATGTGCAGTTTTCCAAATGGGAGGAGAGAACCCAGAGCAAGGGAAAGTTAAAGAGATGGGTGATTGGGGTGATAATACATAGTGTTCTAATTTTAGGAAGAAAGGCTCAATGAGGTCTGCTGCGCTTTTCTTGGTATCAAGTGCAGTAGGAGATCCTCCACATGCTTACCGTGACCGGGCATAGGGTGAAGGCAGAGGTAATATGAGGAATGATAGATATCAGACCATTGGGCTTTAGATGGCACAGTTGGTCTCAGAGGTTATTCGCAGGTGAAGTATCAGCGCCAACCCTGCTGTAGCAAAATGGTTATTGAGCAGGTTGAGCATGCATGTTTGTCCATAACGGTGGAGCCTCCTGTAGAGATTTAGGTGGGATTGTGCTACCAGAGTTGTGGCCTGTGATATCCTTTAGTGTTTTCCAAAATTTGAAAGGCAAGTTGAAGATGAATCAAGCCAACGAAAGAAGTTTACTTTCTCAGCTCTGATTAGTTTAGTGCACCGTTTCTGTCAGTCGAATGATACCCAATCTGCAGGAAGTTCAGTTTTCCTCGCCCTTTTTCCATAGGGTGTCCCTGTGCCATAGTGCTTCTTTCAAGCTGGCCATGAACCATGAGCACGACCTCTTCCTAGTACAGATTTTTACAATGGGTGCATGCTTATTAATGGTCCCAAGGACAATGCACTGAAGGTCTCATAGGCTTCCTCAACAGAAGGTGCCAAATAAAAGTCTTGCCAATTGGCGTGTTGGAGATCTGTGAGAAAGGTGGATGGGGTCAAGTTCCATTGACATCTCTTTAAGGTGTATTTGGAGGAAGAGACAGTCCTAACAATAGACCTCACACAGGCTATAACGCAGTGATCACTCAAGTCATAAAAGAATACTCCAGAATATGTAAAAAAAATGAGGCTTATTCACCAGAATTAAATCCAGTATGGTACCACAGTCAGGATTTTTAAGACTGGGCCTTGTGACTTCTTTTATTAGTTGTGTAAGCCTAAATTTGTCACAAAATTCTTTAGTGGCAAGGAAGGTGTGGTGAGCCAATCCATATTCAGATCACCCAATATAACTTCGGACGATACGGAGTCAAGGGTACTGGATATGTGCTGCAACACTTTTAGCCCTGCAAAGGGAGGTCTGTAGCATCCAGTGAGAAAGATGGGAGCGACTGAGACAGCTGCACTTTCAGAGTAATGCACTTGAATTCCTTTGATAGGGTACTACACTCAGAGCAGGAGGTAATAAAACTTGTCCCTAATGTATATAGCTATCTCCTCCTCCTCGCGATTTTCTGTCAGCTCTGAAGACATTGTACTAGGATGTTTATTTCAAAATCTTGGGTAGAAGACCTTAACCAGGTTTCTGTCACCACTAGGATATCAGGCACAGTATGGTTAACCCAGATTTGTATTACACAAATTTCTGCAGTAAGCTGCAAGCAATGATATGGATTAGACTTAATCCCTTTAAGTGAAAAATGTTCATAGGGGAAGAAATGAGGATAGGAGGCCAGGGTTCAGTTTGATGTTACCTGCAGATGAATAGTATCAAGAGAATTTTTTAGGGCATTCAGTAGTAATTTGAGGATCCAAATTTAGCCTTATTGTGGGCATAATTATCAGTGGTTTTAGAGGGGGAAGAATGTTGCCAAAGGACCGAGTAAGCAAACAAGAGTGTCCTGACAGAGAGGCATGGAGCTCCTGCTGTAGGGACTGACTTAGTATATGTAATGCAGCAAGAGAGTGACAGGGATCTGGTGGAGCTCGACACAAAGGAAAGAAGTAATATTGCCAGCCTGGGCTGGTATGAGGCAATATGGAATAATGGACAGGTTGTGTCTATCCTATGCAGTTAGGAAGGCCTGCTGAGGCAGGTTCAGGGTAATACTCAGAGGCGTAGTGTAATATGTACACAAAACACCCCAGGAAAAGGAAGACAGCGTTCATTATGCTCCTAGGTGAAAGCACTTAGAATAATGAAACAGTCACAGGAGGATACAATTTCTGTTATGGTGAACAGGAGAGAGTACAAGCAAGGGGCCACTCTCTGTCATAAGAAGACTGCCACAGCAGTCAAAGAGAGACTGTGACAAAGTCTGGAGTAGGACCGACAGCAGGAGTTTCAAAGACTTGCTACAACTTATTAGCAAGAGCAGAACAGAGAAAAGAACAATCGAGTAGGGGACAATAAGTTTCCACAGCAGTTGGAAGAGCAGCAAGACGGCAAGGTTCCTTTAAACTAAATGGAGCGATAAGTAACCCCAAACAGTACAGGACGATTTATTATGTACTGGGTAGGGCAGGAGGTAACAAGTTACTCCTACAACAGTGAATGAGCAGAGAGAGGCCAATGAGGAAGAAGCGCCGCAATGCCAATGGGGAGTAAGCCTACTTAAAAAGCGCGGTGGTAGGGGGTGGGTGAAGAAAACATTCAGACATTGAAAGTGGAGCAAAGCCCAAACAGGTCCAACAGCGTGTCCCCAGAGCTTGCGTTCCTAGGCAGACAGCCAATGGGCAGGGAAGCCGTAACCTCAGCAGCCAATCTCTGGCTGGATGCATGGCTTCCTCCAATCAGAGCTCCAGAGTTGTTCCCGAGGCATGGCAAGGGCTCACCTAGCAGGAGGCTCCTTCGGCAGGTCTGGGAGGGATGACAGGATGGCCAGAGATTTCTGCAGCACCTGCAGTTCGCTGAGTAAGCCTTGGAGCGGGCTGCCTAGAAAAGAGGAGAGGAGAAGGTTAAGTTCAGGAAGGAGCTTACTGCAAATGCTGCTAAATCAGTGGGCGGAAATTGCAGAGGGAGAGAATAAAAACAAAGATTAAACAATGGGAAGAAGGACGGGACAAAGAAAAGTTAAGCGGTGGGAGGGGTAACTGAAACTAGACAGACGGGAGTCATTTCAGCCAGGCGCCTAACAGACTGCACTCCTACTAGCATGATCAGTGCAAGCAGGACAGGAGTAAGATTAATTACTCTGTATTAAAGTGAGATGGCAAACAACCAAAAAATAACAATAAATATAGTTAGTGAGGTGAGGCAGTAGGTACACTTGCTGGGAAAAGGAGAACAGGATAAAAATAGATAAGAGTCAGGCAGGGCAGCAATTACAGGAGAGCAGCACAATTAAAAGGCATAACCCAGAACATTCTATCCCTAACAGTAAACTCTAGCCCACAATAGTAGTTAAAATAAAGCAGAAAATTACATGACCCAGTAAACTTTGAGCTGTGAGATCTAGCTCATAGTGGTGATTAAAATAAATGCAGAACATTACTTAACCCAGAAGCGTTGGTCCTTGGCTTTAAGGTCTACCTCGCAGTAGCGATTAAAAATAAATAAATAACATTTCTACAATTTAGACATTCAAATGGGACAAAGCCTAAACAGGTCCAACAGCGTGTCCCCCAGAGGTTGCATTCCTAGGCAGACAGCCAATGGGCAGGGAAGCCGTAACCTCAGCAGCCAATCTCTGGCTGGATTGCATGGCTTCCTCCAATCAGAGCTCAGAGTTGTTCCCCAAGGCACGACAAGGGCTCACCTAGCAGGAGGCTCCTTTGGCAGGTCTGGGAGGGATGACAGGCCGGCCTGAGAGATTTCTGCAGTGCCGTAGGTTTGCTGGTAAGCCTGGAGCAGGCTGCCCAGCAGGAGGCTCCTTTGGTGGGTCTGGGAGGATGGCAGGATGGCTAGAGAGATTTCTGCAGCGCGCAGGGGTTTTCTGGTAACCCCAAGAACCGGCTGCCTAACAGGAAGCTCCTTGGAGAGGTCTGGGAGGGAATGGCAGGATATCGGAGAGATTTCTTGCAGTGCCCAGGTTCCGCCGGTAAGCCCGAGCAGTAGCAGCACAGCATGGGCAAGTTCATCATCATCAAGCATTTTTATTGTTGGATCATAATGGGTAAATATCAGAAACATTACAACATATCTAACAATAAATACAATTTTAACAGTAAAGAGAGGATCAGAAGATAATCCAAACAACATTAAGCACAACATTTTGTTAAAATTTCCCAAATTTCTCTACTTAAAATGTTTCATTGTTCCAGGTAAGATACACAGGGGTCAGAATAAAACCTTTTGAGCTCAAAGGTAAAATGCATTATATTTCAAAAGGCAATTCAGATTAATCTTTTCCATTTGTTGCTCTATGCGATTGAGAGATTCTTTTTTTTTTATTTTAATGACTGAAGCCTCAAAATCTGCAATTTTTGTGACTTCATCAACTGTTCTTGGGTGAAGGAGAATAAAATGGGATTGTACAAAGCTGTTGCATGCAAAGTAAGTGTATTTAATAAATACTTATTCCGTGGTTTTGAATACAATGGACAGCTCTTGATCAGATGAGTTATTGAATCAGTATGTTACAAACACAGAACATACTTTATTTCTTTATTAGAACATCTAAACTTATTGAAATAAGTATATTTAGAAGAGATCAATTCAAATCTTACCCACATTATACTTTCCTCTCTTCCATATTTATAGGGATTGTTAAGTATTCTTCTAAATGATGTCCCATTTTATTATTTTTAAACCAATTTGCACACTTCAGATTTTGTATTCTTTCCATATCCTTACATTTTGCATTCATAAAGATCTTTAGTTTAGTTACATCTTTATATTGTGGTGCAATGTTACTTTTCTATTACAATATGTCCAAAAGTAGCCAGCACAGTGGCATGGAGGGCTGAGGCATCACGCCTTACCTCCTGCCATGCCGCGGACCTGCGTTAGTGGTGCTAGTGGGCCACCGGGGTCGGCTGGGGAGGAGAGGACTGAACATCCTGAGGACAACTCTCTCTCCCGGGAGGTGGTGGGACTGAGACTGCTGCATGCCTGACCCTAGCGGAGGCTGTGGGCTAGCACCAGTGGCTCATACATAGGGAGTGGTAATGGGGCAGACACCGGCGTGTTGCGTGCAGGGTGTGCGTGACCTAGCCACTGCTGTCACTGCATGCCGCTGTGCCATCAGGAAAGGAGAAACAAAAAAATAGCCCCTCGGCAGGATGATTGCCAGTTGCCGCAGGCCCCGCTCCGAGATTGGCAGTAACCTCCGCACAGATCCATCCTGGCGGGTTGAGGATCCCCACTGCCCCACCATGGGGGCAAGCCATGGAGCAAGCGGAGAGGTAAGCTGCGAGTGGAAGACAGGGCTCGGAGACCTGGCAGGAGGGAGCTAATACGGCAAGGGAAGAAAATAGATTAACAGAAAAAAAAATTTGTCCATAAGTGAAGAACTTTTATTCTGGACAGTATTCCTTTAAGGAGTCCAACCATTTAAATCTTATATCTTTTTATCCCATTCAATTTTTCAGCTAAGCAGATCTTAGGAAGTTTATTAAATGGACCTCTTTTATACAATTAATTTCAACTCTACCCAATTCTGCCCTGACCATAACATTAGGGACAGATTTTGGGACTTTAAGAAGTGATTTATAGTAATAATTTAATGGATTTTCCAGAGATTTATAGGTTTCTGTTCCCCAAACTTAGCTCTGTACATGATTACAAGGTTACTTTAGCGGCCTGCCAGCGGTGGATTTCGCTTAAAGCCAGCGACTCGGTTTGAGAGCGAGCCGGGAGCTGGAGGCCAGCGGAGGGGAGGCTTGATTGTCCTAAGGGCAGCTCGCCTTCTCTGGGAAATCAGGGCTCAGTGCATGTCTGACCTCGGGTGGAGACCCGAGTGCAGCAAGCCAAGCCAGTGAGAAGGGTGGTGTGCTGGGCGTCGGCGCAGGTGCCTTGGCGTCAGGGCACACATACGCTCAGAAATGGAAAAACATCCTGCAGTGCCGCCAGCAGATGGAGCTAGCGGCCCCAATCCCCAATGCCCCTACCTGCCCTAGGTGACAGCATCCCGGCAAAAACAGGAAGGGGCGTCAGGGTGTTAAGGGCCCCACCTTCGTACCCCTGCCTGGGGGGTAACCAAGGCTATCATGAGGGATGGACCGCTGGGCTCCAGGTAAGATGGCGAGGGGACTGATAGGGCCATATGTGTGTCTCCTGAAGAGTGGGGTGCTGCGGGTGGGAGAATAAAGAGAGAAAGTTAAAAAAAAAAGGGTTCTTTTAGCCTCTCCAGCCAAAAGGGCTGGATGGACTTATTCCTCCCATATGTAAAGTTAAAGATAGGTATATTCTTTTATAATGTCAACTCTATTAGAGTCTACTGTCATTAAGTATTTTTTCATATTTGGAGAAGACCCTATTATCATATCTTTGGTTTTCTTTATATTTATTTTAAGTTCTTATTTTTTTACATTTCTAGAAAAAATATTAATCTGTCTTTGTAAACCAATTCTAGATAATGAGAATAACACAATATCACCAGTATATGCTAGTGAGTACAGCTTTGTTTTATTAATTATGGGGAATCCATTTGGACAGCATCATCATATTCCAATAGTGAGTTTATGTACATATTATAAAGCAGGGGCCAGTAAACACCCTGCTTAACTCTCGATCTGAACAAAAAGTAATCAATTATGTCATTATTACTATATCTCACTACAGTTGACGTGTTAGTATATAATAAATATATAGGAGTTAACAAAGAATATATCATTTTTTTTGTATTAAGATAGCCTATAATTTTGACCTATCTATTGAATCAAATGTGGAGGTGAAGTCCTCGAAAAGAACAAACAGTTTCATCTTTCTAATATGAATATATTTCTCAATAAGGTGAGAAAAACAAAAACATTATCAATTGTTGAATGAGCCTCTCTGAATCCAGTTTGAAGTGGTAAAATCACTTCATTTATGTCAATCCATTCTAACAGTTTGTTAAGAATAATTATACTACCGATTTTAGATGATATGTCCGAGAGGCTAATTGGCCTAAAATTAGCTGGGTCATAAACTGAACCCTTTTTATGTATAGGACGATGATATTCTTCGTCCATGCTCAAGACTACGTATCTAAATTTTAAACAATGATTAAAGAAATGTGTTAACAAAGGGGTCCACAATTGATGATAGTTCTTATAAATTTCTGGGGAATCAAGTATTGTCGTGCAGCCTTATTATTTTTAATTTATTAATAGCATTTTCATAGCCTGTAATCTATTTCTTCAAGAATTAACAGAGAGTATTCTCCTTGTAAGAAATTCAGATTCGAGTAGTAATTTTCTGTATCATTACATTAGATGAAAATATAGTTTTACAATAAATAACCATTGTTCTTTCAGGATATATGAGGACAATATATGAGTAACAATTTACCCCTTTTGCCACAAGTTTCCAAAAGGCATTATCATCATTGGACTGAATTATTCTATACATTTCTTGCCAATGTTTATTTTGGGCATCCAATTTCTTAGTTTGAGAAATTTTAGATATTGTTTTCTAGTTCCATTTAGGTGTGCAAAATTATGGCCAGATTTTATTTGTCCATTTTATCAATAGAAACACAGAAACATAGACTTTGTGACAGATAAGGACACGCTAGGCTATCTAGTCTGCCCATTTCCCTACCTACAGGATAGGCCGCAGATCCTATTTAACCAACAGCCTATATCTTCTGCCCCACAAGAATTGCCTTATGTCTGTCCCATGCATTCTTGAATTCTCCCCAGTTTTAGACTCCACAACTACCTCAGGAAGGCTGTTCCATGCATCCACTACCCTCTCTGTGAAATAATACTTCCTCACATTGCCCCTGAACCGCCCTCCTTTTATCTTTAAATTGTGTCCCTTGTTCTTGCAAGTCTCTTTTCTGAAAGATGCTACCCTCTTGGACGTTGTTGATTCCCTTGAGGTACTTGAAAGTTTCTATCATGTCCCCTCTCCCTTCTTTCCTCAAGGGTATACATATTAAGCTCCTTTAGTCTCTACTCATACAGCTTCTCTTGCAGACCCTGCACCATTTTAGTTGCCCTCCTCTGGACTGCCTCTATCCTGTCTATGTCCTTGGGAGATGGGGTCTCCAGAACTGGACACAGTATTCCAGATGGGGTCTCACCAACTGTCTGTACAGAGGGATAACAACTTCCTGTTTTCTGCTGCTATGCCTCTCCTAAACATCCCAGTATACCCCGGCCTTCCCTACTGCCTTCTCACATTGCTTGCTAACCTTAGGTCATCTGATATGATTACTCCCAGGTCCCTTTCCTGTTTTGTTGTTGTTACTACCTCCCCACCCATTGTGTATTCTTCCCTGGGTTCTTGTTTCCAGGTGCATTATTTGCACTTTTGCATTGAATCCTAGCTGCCATACGTCTGACCATTCCTCCAACCTTGCCAAGTCCCTTTTCATCCTTTCCACGCCTCCTTGTGTATCAACCCTGTTGCAGATCTTTGTGTCATCTGCAAAAGAGCATACTTTCCTTCAGTCCCTCTGCAATGCCACTGATGAAGACATTAAAAGGACTGGACCCAATACTGAACCCTGCGGTACCCACTAGTAACCACCCTTTCTTCAGAGTGGACTCCATTTACAATTACCTTCTGTGTCCTGTTGTCCAGCCAATGTTTTACCCAGGCTACCACCCTGTGACCCACTGCCAGGCTGGTTAATCTGACTAATAATCTTTTGTGTGGGACTGTGTCAAATGCCTTGCTAAAGTCTAGGTAGGCCATGTCCACAGCCCCTCCTGGTCTACTACTTTAGTCACCCAGTCAAAGAAATCTATTAGATTCGTCTGACATGACCTTCCTGCTGTGAACCCATGCTGCCTTGGATCCTGTGCTCCACTGACCTCTAGGTACTCAACTATTCTTTCCTTCAAGTGACTCCATCACTTTCCCTACCACAGAGGTCAGACTGACAGGTCTGTAGTTTCCTGCCTCTGTCTTGGTCCCACTTTTGTGAAGGGGAATCACATCCGCCTTCCTCCAGTCCTCGGGTACCACACCATCCTCCCATGATTTATTAAAAGAGTAGCCAGTGGTTTCACTAGTTCCTTCCTTAATTCTTTTAGAATTCTGGGGTGAATTCCATCAGGACCCATTGCTTTGTCCACCTTCAGTTTTAGGAGTTCTTGCAGAACCCTTTCTTCTGTGAAAGGACTGGGATCGACCCCCTATCAAGAGTGCTTCTGTTAATTGGATTAGGCACTCCCCCTCCTCTTTTGTGAATACTGAGCAGAAATATTCGTTCAGTATTCCTGCTTTTCACTGTCCCCTCTGCCCACCCACCGTTTATTCTATTCAGCCTCACTATCCCTCCTTTGTCTTTCTCGCTCGCTGATGTACCTATAAAGGTTTTATCCCCTTCTTAACTGGTTGGCTATCTTTTAGTCAGTTTGGGACTTTGCTATTCTGACTTCCCTCCCTGCTTCTTTCTGCCTTAACTGGTACAGCTCTCTGTCCTGCTCCTTCTGTGTTTCCTTATACTTCCAGAATGCTATCTTTTTCTTCCTGACTTTCACAGCCACCTCTCTTGAGAACCATAGTGGCTTTTCTTTCGTTTTGATTTGTTATTTGCTTCACACAAGGCTTGTTGCCTCTGTGATGGCAGTTTTGATAATTCCCCATTGTTGCTCCACACCTCCTTCTAGCCTGTTTGCTGAGTGCTTTTCTGAGGCACTCTCCATCTTGCCAAAGTCAGCCCTCCTAAAGTCCAGTACCCTCACTTTTGTAGGCTTGACTCTGTAGCTGAGTTTAACATGAACCACACTGTTTGATGGTCACTTGTCCCCAGATGGCAACCCACTTCTAGATCTGAGATCCTCTCCTGCCCCGTTTGAGAGTAAGGGGTCTAAGGTTGCTCCCTCACAGTGGGTTCGAAACTAGCTGTCTAATGCCCTGCCACCTGTAGGGGCGTCAAGAATGGCCCTGCTCTTGGATGTCGCTGCAGCAAATGTGCTCAGTTAACATCTGGCATATTCAGGTCTCCCATCAACAGTATCTCCCTTTCTCTGCCATTCTAAGAATGCCTTCCATCATATCCTTGTCCATTCCTTCCCCTGACATGGGGTCTGTACACAACCCTGTGCGGATTGTGGTGCCCTTTCCAGTCTCCAAGGTGACCCACAGTGCCTCTCTCCTCCCTGTTTACTCTTTTGTTCAGTTGCTTTTATCCCTTCCTTTACATAGAGAGCTACTCCTCCCCTCTTCTCCCTGCCTGTCTCTCCTGTAGGTTATGTACCCTGGTATGTTAACATCCCAGTCATGGTTCTCTGTGTGCCATGTTTCTGTGACTGCTACGATATCCAGGCATCCCTCTTTCCATTACGACCACCAGCTCAGGGAGCTTGTTGCCCAGACTACAGGCATTGGTACTCATTACCCTCCATTTCCTGATGGCCTTACCCCCTTTTGCCCCATCGCTGTCCTTCTTGCCTTTGTCACTTTCTCCATTTACCCTGCCCTTCTCCTATCGACACCTCCATGTTGGTGTTTGCCACACTTACTACCGTGATTGTTTGGGGGGCTAGGATTTCCTGCTCCTTTCCAGTGCCTCCCCTTGGCTGGTTTAAAGCTTGCCAATGAAGCATTTAAACCTATCACCTAGGATCCTGGTTCCCTCTCGGACAGATGCAGCCCATCATGCCAGTATAGGCTTGCATCACTCAGGTGGACCCCAGTCCCCAATGAAGCCAAATCCTGGCTCCACCAGTTTTCAACCACTGATTGAATCCATGGTGCCGAACACCTAGCCTCTCCTATGCCATAGATGGGTAGCACCTCAAGAAGGTTACCATGCGTGCTACTTGACTAAGGCCCTCCCCAACTCCACAAACTCTTCCTGCACTTCTCTAATCCCTTTCTTAGCCAGGTCATTTGTCCCTAAGTGGACAATGACATCCAGCTCCCTCCCTGTGCAGCTGCTCCAGCAATCCTGAGGATTCGCTCCCTGTCCCTCAAGCCATGGCGCCAGGCAGGCTGCCTCCCTCTCCCTTCCTGCCCAGTTCTACCTTCCTAACAATGAGTCCCCACCAGGAGTTGTTTCCTTCCCTGCAGGGTCCCTGCCACCCTCCTGTGGGTCTCCTTTGTGGAGGTTCCAGCATCCTCCTTGGTCTCCACTGTGGTGCTCCATAGAGGAACCACACTTTGCCAGAATGGCATAGGGAATTGTGGAGGTACAGCTGGAGGGATGTGCCTCTGTTCCACCACCCTCACCCTCCCTGGAGCCCACTGTGGTCCAACACGTCCTCTTTCTTGGCAACCTCTGAGGCAGCGGCAGTGGCACTGGTGGTCCCTGGATGGAAGAGGAGGTCCCACAAATCCTGGCCAACTCAGCCTGGAGATGAGCAACCTCCTCCCTCAGCCCAGAGAGGTGCCTGCAGATGGGACAACACCGCATCCTCCAGAACATCTCCCGGAAGACTGCTGCTCCACAGCCACTGCACTGCACCACTCAATCATGTCTTATTTCTGGCCCTTAACTGTTTACAATCCTTACTCTTTCCTCTGTTTTTTTCTCTCTCTCTCCTTACTTCTGCCTGTGTGCCCTTTAAGCTCCTGATTGTCCTGTTCTGAGACAGAATATCCTACATTTCTCAGTGAACCCGCTTACTTGTTCAGAGGCAGACCTCCAGCAGCTAGAGGGGCGGAGAGCTACTCTTGCCCTTCTAGGATGGTGGGTCTTGGTGGTTCTGTGATCACTCACTTCCTGCCCTAAACAGGAAGTTCCTGTTGTCAGTCAAATCCTGTGCCTATAAAATAGAACTAGCTTGGGGTGGAGGGAAGGGAAGGAGGGCAATATAGTCCCAGTAGAGAAGTTCAGTCACACAGCAGTCCTTTCTCTGGAGTCTTCTGCCAAGCTATTAGCAGAATCTTTCTAAGGCAGTCTTTAAATGTAGCTTCCTTCTAGCTAAGCCCTCCCCTACTTACCAGATCTTTCTACAAGTAATTTAAACCTCACAACAGTTAAGTCCTTTCAGTCACCTGAGATTTACACCTAGATGACTTTTCAGTTACCCATTCAGTTCAGTTAACCCAAACACACACTTTTTGTTTTGTTTTGTATGTTAGTTTTTTACCTAAATTAAAGGTCTAAATGCAAAAGTTCTTCTAATTTAGTCCCAGCAGAAGTTCAGTCACACAACAGTCCTTTCTCCTGGAGTCTTCTGCCAAGCTATTAGCAGAATCTTTCTAAGGCAGTCTTTAAATGTAGCTTCCTTCTAGCAAGCCACTCCCCTACTTACCAGATCTTTCTACAAGTAATTTAAACCTCACAACAGTTAAGTCCTTTCAGTCACCTGAGATTTACACCTAGATGACTTTTCAGTTACCCATTCAGTTCAGTTAACCCAAACACACACTTTTTTTTGTTTTGTTTTGTATGTTAGTTTTTTACCCTAAATTAAGGTCTAAATACCCTAAATTAAAGGTCTAAATACAAAAGTTCTTCTACTTTAGTCCCAGCAGAAGTTCAGTCACACAGCAGTCCTTTCTCCTGCAGTCTTCTGCAAGCTAATCTGTTTAGTTATTTTTACCTTTTACATTTCACATAAAACTATGAATTAACTTCTCCCAGGATACTATTATTAAAGGAAGTAAACATTGCAGGGTCTCTCAAATTGTGAAAGCCCATAAAAAGATATTTCAAATGAGGTATGGAACTTCCTTGTAGGTGTCAAGAGTCCTGAGATATGACTATCTAAATACTCTGTAAATCAAAACAAGGCAATAGCCATTTCATGGGATCCTGCGACAGAAAGTGATGTCACTGAGGGGCAAGTTGTAATTAACAACATACAGCTGGCCCCTCAGTGACATCACTTTACTCAAGATTACATGAAATGGTTGCTGCTGTTTTCATTAACAGATAATTTGATATTCATATCTCAGGACTCTGTTTACTACAGCTAAGACTAGTACCTCTTTTGAATGGTCTTGTCTTGTGCTTTCACAATTTGGATGGACTCCTGCAATGTTTACTTCCCTCTAACAAAATATATTTTTTAAATTTCGTGATGAATATTTATAATTGTTTGTTCTATTTCGAAGATCATTAGTTTCAATAATTAAGTCTGGATTAAAATTTGTCATAAGAACATCCACTATTAATGAAGTATTAAGTTTGCTCTTACTAGCTTATTTGTACCTACTGAGCCAAGAGCTTGATGGATTAAAGAGGAGAGTCTTCAGCAATTTCTTTTTCAAAATAAATTTTAAGTTCAATTAGGGTGTGATCGCTTTCTGATCTCATTTTGATAGATAAATTGCTAAAAATACTATAACTATCTGGATTGCATAGAGCAAAATCAATTGTACTTTGGCCATTATGTGAGATATATGCAGTGTTTCCCTTCAGATCACCTGGTAACCTACCATTTATGATTAGTGCGTATTTGCTTCAATAAGCTTCTGTAATTCAAACCATTTTTGTTGCATTTTTGTCCTACCTTATTCTCCTTTTACAATCATTTAAATTCATAATGGTCTCTAATATGTCTATATTATCAGATTAGAAAACCTGGCACTGAAGTCACAGGCTATTATTAAAGTACTGGCAGGATTCTTTTTAAATGCCAGGTCAATATCATTAGAAGATTATTCCAAATAGTATAATGATCAGGAGTTTGTTTAAACGGAGGTGTATATATATATATATATGTTAATAATAGTAAGAGATTGTCTGTTCCACTTTATGGAAATAATGCAATTTGGATCAATTTTAAAATGTCTAATTCCAAGAGATCCTTGTCTATTCTGACAAATGTAAGGATACCGCACATAGGTATTCCATTACTTTTTAATTTTTTTTTCCCATTTTCTTTTCGCTTCTAGCATTAGGCCCACGACATCAGCCCTCGCTTCCACCCCCCCACATTGGCCTGGGCCCCTCCCTGATATCCCCGTGGCTTACCTCTGCTGTGGCTATGGCACTGGGCCCACATGCCCAGACATGGGACTAGGTCAGGGGCTGGCCTGGGGGGCTAATTGAAGCACTGCTGGGCTTCATTAATGGCTCTCGGCCGGCTTTCCCCATTTTCCTTTTCTAGGCAGAGACGTGCAATGGCACTTAAGCGTCCTGCCCAGCCTCCAATCTACGAACTGTTGATGTGGCAATGCGACTCCCGGCCTCCGCCAGGGAATCATGCAAGTGTTCGCCTCCCATCCTCCCCGGAGAAGGAGAGCAGTCCATAGGGGCCTCTATCCTTCTCCCCAGCCAGCCCTCAAGCGATCCGGGTCCATTTCCCAAACCTGGAGTGCGCCCGGCGTATAGCGGAAATCCCACCCGCTACGCGGCAGGCCAGCTTTCCGTGCTTTTTAATTTTAATAGCGGTGAGCAACATGCCTGGTATCCATTTATATCAACCATTTCCTCTACCCAGGTTTCTTGCAAAGATAACATCAAACTTTTTATGTACTGTAACCAGTCTGTATTGACAATACTTCCCATAACACAAACATATGAAGAAGCCAGCTGAAGAAGGCCATTTGTTCTATCAAGTCTGCTCATGTTGCAGGGGTCCACAGCTTGAGCTACTGTCCCTGTCCCTCTCCCACTCCTCCCATCCTCCCTACTCATGACCCTTACCTCCCTATACCTGTCTGGGTCTCTCTTAAAACTGACCACTGTCTTCAATGAGATTACCTCTTCTGGTAGCACATTCCAAGTTCCACTACCCTCTCTGTGAAGAAGTGCTTCCAGCCTCCCTCCTAAACCTCCCACTCTCCAGTTTAAGACTGCCCCTCATGTATATGGTTGCCACTCAGCTTAAAGAGACTCTCCTTATCAACCTTATTCATCCCTTTCAAGTACTTGAAGGTCCCAATCATGTCCCACCCACCCAAAACCTACACATCTTGGTGCTATATTGGATGGACCATAGGCTCAGCATCCCTAGGTCAGCACAAGGGAAACTTTGGACTCGGACCCGCTCAAACTTATACTAGGCGTGAAAGATTTGTGCTTTCAAACTACTCCTCGCTGCTCTAAGGAAAACTGTGTTCCTACTACTTTTATGTTCAGGTAATGTTGAACTCAACCCTGGTCCCACAAAAGCTCTCTCATCTCCATCCGACCTTACAAGACTGAAAGAGTCAGCTTTATGCCGCAAATGCTGGCAGTCTTTTAAAAAATTTACATCAGTCCAGGCATGGATTACTCATACCGCACCAGATGTACTTGTGCTCTCTGAATCCTGGATTCAGGCATCCACCCAGATAGAGGTTAACATCCCTAACTACCTCCTATTTAGAGCCGATAGGCAGACCAGGAGGCGGAGTAGTCATCTACGTCAAAACAAATTTTCACTGTCCATCTTAGACTCTACCTCTATTGCAGGTGGATTTGAATGTTTGTCCCTTAAAGTTGAACTTTCCCCATCAATGGCTTTCCGTGTCATAGGCTGTTACAGACCACCAGCCATGAGGGCCTCAGCTCCTGTCCCATCTGTCATTTATTATAGGCTCTGTCCTCATTGAAACAATTATTATAGGAGACCTTAATTATGATTGATTGACTAAGGTCTCATTACCCCTAAACAATTATGTGACTCCACGGGTTCCACACAACTTATTACTAGAACCAACTCACATTAACAAGAAAAACCCAATGAATAGCACCCTATTGGATGTCCTTCTAGTAAGCAAACCATTTTCTTTTCCCATGCGGAATGTTTTCAGCTGATGTTAGTGACCACTGCTTTATTGCTGGTATAAGAAGTGATGTTAAACCCTCACCAACATCTAAATTTTCCACTAAAGGTCAGATGAAACTTCAATCCTCATATACTTCAATGAATTAAAAACTCCTTGCACTGGCAGAGTTTTACCTTGCTAAATCGGTGAGTAATGCCTATGATATCTTCCATGAAATTATAACCAGTGCCCCAAATAACCATGCTCCTCTGGTAAAAGCACGTATAAAAGCTAGAACATGTCGTTAGTTCTCAGCGGACCTGAAGGCTGCCTTACTAAAGAGATCAACTCTGGAAAAGGCTGCTGAGATCACACACAGATGAAGACTGGTATCTCTTCAGGGCAGCTAGAAATGCCTGCACTAAGATGGTCAGAGAGGCCAAGGCCAATTTTACCAATCTGAGCTAGATACTGCATCGAAATGCCCTACCAAGTTTTGGTCCACACTAAAAGAACTGACTGGTCATTCTCCAGGAAATGTGTTTCCTCCAAAATTACCACTGACAATGCTATAATCAGTGACAGAAACAAGATCCTGCAGGCCTTCAACAATCATTTTGCCACTGCAGGCCTAGCATTCGATCTTGTACGGTAAGCAGACTATACCCACAGATCAACACTAAGCTCCAGGACAAATGTAATATACAGTAACCTTCTCATTCTTACCCACCCAGGAAGTTGAAGTTCGTCTCCTAAAATTGGACACTAAAAAAGTGCTAGGGCTGACTTCTTCAACCCATATTACTTGAAAATTGCTTATCACATCCTTGCCGCACCTATCTCTCACTTATTCAACTGTCCCTATCGCAAGGTTCCCTCCCTCAGTTATGGAAAGTTGCTCACATCATCCCCTGTTTAAATCGAGGATCCTGTGACCTAAATAACTATAGGCCGATCTCCCTCCTCCCCATAATCTCAAGCTCCTAGAAAAAATTGTGGATACCAGCTGAGATCTTTCATAGACAACTCGAGACTTACTTAACCCTATGCAGTCAGGCTTCAGAGCAAAGCACAGTACCATTACGGCCCTGGCAAAAGTAACTAACGACTGGCAACTGGCCTTAGACAACAAAAAATTAATCTGTGCAGTTTTCCTGGATTTCAGTAAGGCCTTGACACCATCGACCACTGTTTGCTCCTCTCCACTTTACAAACAATAGGCCTAGACCAAACCTCCTTGTGTTGGTTCCATGACTACCTCACTGGTAGGCAACAACAAATCAAGGCTGAAGGGACTTTCTTCACTTAAACTGATAAAAGAGGTGTCCCTCAGGGGTCCATATTGGGACCATTACTGTTTGCTATCTATATCTACAGCCTGGATGTAGGCATTAAGGAAGCAAGCATTCACCTGTTGCTGATGACACAGTGCTCTACATAAGCCGTGAATCTCCTGAAGCTGCCTGTGGTGACCTGCAAACCGACTTTAACATCCTGCAGCACCAGCTCCTCAGTAAAGACTACTACTTAACACCAAGAAAACCAAAGCAGTATTCTCACCAACTGACCAGGGGCATATTCTGCGCTGCTGGTCCATTATCTTCTATCTCCACCTTACTAGGTGAACATCTTGAATACATACCGAAATTCAAGTATTTGGGTGTCTGGATAGACAATAAACTCTCCTTTGTGGAACACATGAAGAACTGCTAAAAAGCTGAGGCAGAGGCTTGGACTCTTCTTCAAAATAAATCACCTCCTGACTGCAGGCGCAAAGACAGCTTGTCCAATCCATGTTCTTCTCACTAATTGACTATGCTGACTTCATATATGGCCAGTGCCCAGCCTCACACCTTGCTAAATTGGATGTACTGTATCATAGAGCTCTGAGATTTATAACAGGCCTCCTTTTCCACCCACCACTGTTCACTATATGCAGCTGTGGGTTGGCCTCCTTCAACACAGTCGGTATAGAAATGCAGCCCTCTGGGCGCTCCGAGCCATCACCAACAAACTCCTGCAATACACTGCTGACTGTTTCCCACTAAGCCTGATTGGGAATTATGCCTTGAGAAGTCACTCGCTGGTTTCCCTGAAAGTACCTAGGTAGGTACCGCTTTGGAAGAGCAGCCATAAGCTTTGTCCTGCCACGCTTTGGAATAGGATACAGAAATCACTGAGACTTAGCTCCCTGTTAGTCTTGCTATGTTCAAGACCTTGTATGCCAAAACATTTGTGGAGCTCTGTAACTGTTTCCACCATTCCTAGTTGTCCAGCTGACGTTTCTGCTCAGTCTAAGTCCTTCCTGTTCAAACCTAGTGTTCCCTTACCAAGATTACTCCCCCTCCCTCAGTCCATTCTAGTCCACTGGTATTACGGTTCACCTCAGTCTATTTCAGTCCACGGTACTAGGTACTCACTGCAACAACCCCCATCGCCACTCTTGTGCCCTGATACCACCTGCTTAGTATCCCAGAATCTTTCTGCTAGTGTCCCTGCCTCCTACGTGTGCACTTTTCCATATCCCAGGGACTCCTTTACAGGCTAGGAACATGTTAATGATGGATAGGATTATAAAGGCATCTCTGTATATATTATTTACCTTTATTTCTACACTGTATATATTTTATTTGCACACGTCTTGCTACTGTTGTTTTATGTAGATTTTACTTGTACTCTATTCTATACCCTCATCCTTGCAATCTCCAGGTCCACCTTGAAAATGAGCTTGCTCAATGGTGATCACCTGGGTAAATAAAGATTTTGATTGATTGACTTCTGTCCTCTCTCTCTCTCTCTCTCCTGTCTTCCAGAGAGTACATGTTCAGTGCCATCAACCTCTCCTCATATGCCTTACCCTGCTGACCAGCTATAATCTTTGTAGCCCTCCTCTGGACCTTCTCTAGCAGGTTAATGTCCTTTTGAGGCGTGGGCACCAGTACTGAACTCCATACTCTAGATGCGGCCTTACCAGTGACCTGTGCAAGGGCAGTATAGCCCTGTCTCTCCTACTACTGATCCCCTAGATATGCATCCCAGTATCTTGTTTGCCTTTGTTGCTGCTTTCTTGCACTGCATGGAGTGCTTCAGGTCATTAGTGATCAACACTCCCAGGTCCTTCTCCTCTGATGCAGATACTTGAACTCCACCCAGGTAATACTCTGTCCTAGGATTCTTGGCTTCAATATGGATAACTTTGCATTTCTTGGCATTGAAGCCAAACTGCCATATTCTGGACCACCTCCCTAGTTTTTCCAGATCTTCCTGTAGGTCCTGTATCCCTTCAGCTGTGTCCACTCTCCCACAGATCTTGGTGTCATCTACGAATAGGCACATTTTGCCTTAATGCCATCTCCAATGTCACTGATGAAGAACACTGAACAATACTAGCCCCAGCACCGAGCCCTGCGGGACCCACTGGTTATCTGTCTTGTGCCAGATAACTCTCCCCACAACCACCCTCTGGGTTCTGTCCTTCAGTCAGTTTTCCAGCCATCTGGCCATCTTTCCCCAACCCTGAGATCCACCAACTTCCTGATTAACCTTTTGTGGGGCACAGAGTCAAATGCCTTATTGAAATCAAGATAGAGGATGTCTACCTCCTAATAATTCCTGTGACATTCCAGCTAATCATATTTGTATGCTTTCAGAGGACAGGCTTAAATTACTAGACTCTAATAACAGTTTAGCCTTTTCTTTCAGTCAATCACAATTCATCTCATGTGAACCTGCTATACTAAGATCAAACATGTCTACTAAAGGAATTCCAGCATTATCTAACTTTTCAGCTCCCTTTTGAGTCTGTCAAATAAATTCCTAGATGCACAAACAAAATTAACTTGATTCCCTCTTCATTATTAAACACTCTTTTTAGGGAAAACAGTCATTTGCCAAATTACCCACCCTGTAGAGCCTTACCCCCGATTAGAGTTTACTTAAAATAAGTGCCTTTTCTGTGATTTTAACTTACTTTAATTTTCAAAAGTCAGGAGTTGACAAATGGCGCATGCTCTGTGGCTCCATTTCATGACAAGTGCAGGTGCGCACTGCTCGGCTCCATACACTTGTATTGGAGCCAAGCGGTGCGGCGCCACACTTTGTCATAAAATGGAGCCACAGAGCATGCGCCATTTGCTGAACTCTGGACTTTTCGAAAATTAAATAAAAGTAAGTTAAAATTGACAGAAAAGGAAGCTCTATTTGCAAAACCCCGAATCGGGGGTAAGGCTTGAGAATGGTATAACGAAAAATCACTATTTTCTTTTAACTAAAAAGTTCTTGTTTATCAATCTGAACCTCTGTTAGTGAGGAGAATAATGCAGCCAAAAGGATGCCTACATATCACTGTTTTCATTACACAACCTGTTCACTCCAAAAATGGAGAGAACAAGCTCTTTCTTTATATCCCTTATTTTCTCAATAGTTGGTCTCTGTTGAAGATTCTACTTCAGAGTTGTTAATTTGGCTGCATATGTTTTGAAAGTGAGAGTGTCTTTTGTTTCTAAGTCACCAGTCACAGACTGACATTGTATTCAAGACACAGGGGCTGGAACCTCTAGGCCCAGATAATTTAGCAGCCCAGACTTTCTTTGCTAATTCTATTTCAGTGACTAAAATATAAACGGTTTCTCTTTATCATTTGTATCTCTATATACCCATAAAATTTCTTTATGTTTTATCCCCAGTTCTGCTGTAAAAGGTGGCCCATTGGATCTTTTAAAGTATCTCTAGACTCACTGATTTTAACAAATAGTCATTTTATCCTGATACAGAATTCTTTACCAGTTAAATATAAGTTCTCCTCAGGGATGTTTTAGAATCCAGAGGCAGGAGCTACTTCTGAAGTCTGATTCACACTCTGCTTTACTAAGTCTTTCTCCACTTTACTTTCAGTATTGCCTTGCTGCTCTGTTTTTTCTTTTTATTATTTATGATCACCATTGGACTAATATGATCTTCATCAGTGACACTGCAGATGGACTGGAGGGTAAGGCTTGTCTGTTTGTAGATGACACCAAGATCTGCAACAGAGTAGATCCAGATGGGGTGGACAGAATGAGAAGAGATCTGGATAAACCAGCAAAATGGTCGGAAGAGTGGCAACTGGTGTTTAGCATAAATAAGTGCAAGATCATGCACATAGGAAAAGAAACCTGAAGCTACATATAGGCTGGGAGGGGAGTTGCTGGCAGTCACAAGAGAAGAAAGAGACGTGGGCATCATCATCACAGGTGACCTGAAATCATCCAAGCAGACCACTAATGCAGTAGGTAAGGCTGGGGATGTTGGAGTGTATTAGTAGGGTATCACAAGTCATAAGAGGGAGGTAATAATCCCTCTTTACAAGACACTAGTTAGGCCCCATCTGGAGTACTGCGTGCAATACTGGAGGTTACACCTTCACAAGGACATTAACCAAATTGAGGAAGTCCAGAGAAGGGCAACAAAGTGGTGCAAGGACTGCATCAGAAAACATATGAGGACAGATTAATGGAGCTCAATATGTATACCCTAGAGCAAAGGAGGAGCAGGTGATATGATCGAAACATTTAAACACCTTAAGGGTACTAACAAGGTGAAAGAGCCTAACATGTTTCAACATAAGAAAAATAGCAGGACAAGAGGACACAGCATGAGATTAGAGGGAGGCCGATTAAGGGGTAATGTGAGGAAGTTCTTTTCACAGAAAGGGTGGTGGATGCATGGAACAGCCTACCTCAGAAAGTGGTGGATATGAATACAGTGCAGGGCTTCAAACAGGCATGGGATAGGCATAAGGGAGCAATACAGATGAGTATGAATACATAGGCCATTGACAGAACAAAGGCCGATGGCACATTCATAAGGTAGAAAAATAAATGGGCAGACTGGATGGGCCTTACGGTCCTTATCGCCACCAACGTTTATGTTTCTAGTAGAGCTGATTTATTTGGTTTTGTTCGAGTCAATTCCTTTTGATTAACATGTTCTAATTTATTCTTATTTTTATTTTTTGATCTTTTTTCTTCTTCTTTCCTTTAGGCTGTTGCCCTCACTTCTTCACTCCTTATTTAGGTATATCTGGGATTATTATGGAGGAGAAAGATAACTTATTCTTTAGCATTTTCTCATGGATTGCCTCCACCTTTTTTTTCCAAATCTAGCTAATATGTTGTTAGAGAATCCTCAAACATATTTTTTAAATCATTTAATGCTTCTAAAAGTACTATGTTTGCTATTACTGGGTGGACCAGGGCTTTAATAGTGTATCTTGAGAGACAGTGTGTCAGGGCATGGTGCACGAAATCAATATCTAATTCAATCGGTTCAGTTTCTTTATCTAGATTTTGAAACACTGTGTTTGGTGAACCAACCAGAAACATAGAAACATAGACTCTGGCCGGCAGATAAGGACGCTTGGCCCTCTAGTCTGCCATTTCAGTACCTACAGGATGAGGCCAGATCCTAGTTAACCAACAGCCTATTTCTTCCTACCCCCACAAGAATTGCCTCATGTCTGTCCCATGCATTCTTGAATTCCTCCACAGTTTTAGACCCCACAACCTCCTCAGGAAGGCTGTTCCATGCATCCACTACTCCTCTCTGTGAAATAATACTTCCTCACATTGCCCCTGGAACCGCATTCCTTCTATCTTTAAATTGTGTCCCCTTGTTCTTGCATGTCTCTTTTCTGAAAGATGCTACCCTCTTGGACTTTGTTGATTCCACTGAGGTACTTAAAAGTTTCTATAGGACTGAGCAGTTATCCACAGCTTTCACTGGAGACAAAAGAATGCATGAATTTTCAGATAATTCAAAAGGGCTAAATAATTCTATTTTTGTTTCTTCGTTACCTTTCAGATTTAAATCTGTAATTTGGGGTTTATTTTTAGCATTTTCTTGTACATGTTCTGTTGGTTGCAACTCCATTTCAGCTGTTTTTAAACTTTCCTTATTAACCAGATTTTTCTGTTTGGGAAAAACTCAGTTATAGTTTTTGAGTTGCATCTGTCTTTAAATAGGTGTCCATATGATATATTTTGGGTTTATCCAGAACATCTTCTAGTTTTGCATCTTCCACCCTTATTATCGTTACACCTTTATTTTCTACTTTTTGCTACTTCTTGAAGTTTGAATAGTTACACTTCATTCCTTTCTTAACTCCTCTTTCCACTACCCTGATTTGGAAAAAAATGCTGACTCAATATTTATCCCACTTCCATTTTAGGGACATTATTTTGTGTCTTGGTTACTGTTTTTGGCCGTATGTATTTTTCCTTTTTATTAGTTTCTGTAGAAGTGGAGGTAGAGGGTAATGGGGATGCAGAGATTTGTAAATTTCCTTTAAAAATGCATTATTTCTTAACTTTTGTTTCCTTAAGTTGGGGAGCAATTGTTTTCCACTTCTGGTGTTCATTGTATCTTTCTTACTAGTACAATAGTCCTTCAAAATGATTTCAGAATTTCTATCTGGCAATTCCCTAAGAAAAATATGAGCTATTTAGATTTCAGTTCTGTTAAGCCAAGTAAGGTCAGGTTAAATCAGATATGAACAATATTTTAACCAAACAAAGATCCCCTCCCCAATATCAGATAAACAGACAAAAATATTTAATCAGATTATAAATCAGAAGAGGTTGCAACACCTATAAAAGTCCAAATATAAACCTGGGAAGATCAGAAAACTCAGTTCAGTCCGATGTAATTTTTATCCCAGTAGATGATGCCTATGGTTATGGTTATGGCAAAGACACTTACACTTGATGAAGTGATAAAACGGTGGTTCCAAAAGTTCTTAACTGTTGCCACCACTTCCACTAATGTCTTTCTAAAACCAAATTCTCCCGTCATTATGTTACTATCAGACCATTTTCTAATACATTAGACACTTTAAGCACATTAGACACTTTAAGCAATTCAAGCATCTTGGCGAGTGATTTTTCAAAAAAATACTGTCGGTTCTAGAGACAGGATCAAACCCTGCAGGTACTTCACTTTTAAAATCGAAGTTAGTCAAACCCGAGTCTTTTTTTTTTTTAAGCAGACAGCAATATCCTAGGTAGGTGTCCAAGGTCAGAGAATACTAAGATTCCCAAAGATACTGGCCAACTCATAAAGCCTGATTAAGTAACTTACAAAAGAAAGCAAAATTATTTATTGCTAAGAGCAACTTTAAAATCCACTCCTCTGTTGAGAGAGCTTTAAAACTTTAATGTACTTTCTAAATTTTCCTTTCTACAAGCATAAATAGGTGGCTTGTAAACAAAGAGCTCTCTACTTCTATCTGCTTCTATCTCTAGAACGCTTGGCTGCATGGACAAGTTAGTGACCCCCTCTAAAGGTTAGGCTCTCATATGTTAACAGTACAACCCCCACATCTGTTTGCCTAGGAGGCTTAAACTCTCATTAGGTTATTAGTGAAATAAATTTTGACAAAAAACCAAATGCCCCAGTCTTTGATGATGCACAACATGTACATCAATTATTTTTAAGTTATATAGTTATGTGGAAGGCAAACCCAGCAAAGAACTGGAGCAGGCCTTTCCACACGCTGCTGCAGACAGACACTGGTTCAACCCAACATAAGAATTTTCTATGTTGCCCGAATACCAGACAGTCTCAGCCCTCCCAAAAGCCAGCCACACATATTTCTAGACACAGTATGAACCCCATCACAGCACCAGACCCTGTTTCACCCTCCAGCAACAGATAGTCTTGGCACCCTCCCAAACCATCTCCACCCCAGCATCCATCAGACTCTGGTTCAATTCAACCTTCCCACCCCAGCATGGACCCAGCACCTGCTTCTGAGTAATGGAATACTGTACATGGAAGTATAGGTGTTGATTGGAAGAATTAAAAACTTGGCGGCAGTTTATGGTCAGATATAATATGGTGGATTGGAAGGAAATGACATGAAGTGGGGTTGTTTATGTGTTGTCACTGTTGTATATAAAGAGTGCAGGGAGCGCATTCCCCACTTTCTGGCCGGACTCAGCTCCTGTCTGTGTGGGAACAGCAGTGCTGCCGCTAACGGGTGTTATGATTTCCTAGAGCATACTAGTTTTTAATTGCTAGTTTCCCTTTCCAAGGTTTTAACACATACTGGTGGCCTTGTCAAGAGGTCCATGGCAACAGACTGTGATGTCACAAACACAGCTACTGTTAGGTCAGTTGGGGACAATCAGTTGTTCTTTGAAAGATGCAGTGGAATAAGTGCTGCATTTTGTGAAATATTAAAAGATCAATAACAGGAGAAAGGTAAAAAATGGAACACATTAAAGATAAATATAATTATTTTAAAATAAGTTACAGGTATTTTATTTAAGTAAATACGGCTCTTTAGGCAATAACTTGAATACAGCATGTATGTATGTAGTTACTTATTAATTTATTTCAACTTTTTGATAGCAAGGCATAGAGAGCCAGTAACTTATTTCCAGGTGCATCCTTGTTGGGGATGGTAGGAAAGATGGTAACTGAACAACATTAAGTATAAGTCATAGCATACATACAGTACAACATTAAATAGAACCATAAGAGACTGTGCAAAAAGCAGCCAAGTACAGTACAAGGATTCAAAATGGCCAGGCACATACAGAAAATCATAATCAGCAGTTCAAATAAATACAGTAGTGTGCTATTCAAATATGTGCCAGTCAGTATCCACAGGACTATAGTGCAGTGGATGCGGTCTGACACAGCCTTGGACAGGAAGCAAGATCCACAGAGGCAGACAGGTGCACCTCTGCAATACATGAGTGCAGTAGTACTGTGATCATATTGGCACCTTGTTTTCGAGTAAGTGGAGATGGCAGGTACTCTGTTTGGGACACCCTTTTACTAAGTTTAATTACCCTCTTTTCCATGTGGTAGACCCCCACCTCACTCTGTTGGACTGTGACTGGATACTGGCTGGCAGGGCAGGGTGGGCAGCCAGCTAATATTATATCGCATCAAGCAAGGGAACAAAACGAGGCTGTGTCAAGCTTCATCTACCCAGACCACAGGCAGATCGGTGGCAGCCTAGGGTGCCACTTGCCGTGTTGCAGCAATGGAAGAGAGAGACAGACAGCAAAACTCAGGAACAAGCAGGACCTATCCGTACTGCCACTTGGTGTGGTGGTCATCCATGACAGCGTCGGTCTTCCTCAGCATCTGTCCTGTCCTGATGACCATGACAACCCCCCATCCCACTTCAGCAGCTCAAGGCCTACCGACTTTTGGTCAGTCCACCACCCCACCTTCTCCAACTGTTGGAGTGAAGAACAGTAACCCTACTATGCAAGAACTGCAAGCCCAGCAGAGTTCTAGCACTGGTGCCAATGGGGAGAGGGGATGAAAAGGCTAACAATACCTCACTTAAGCAATTTTAAAGACCTACATGTGACCACAAAGTGAATGCTCAGTTGTGTACAGAAGACAGCTTTGTGGAGTCTTTTACAATATGGGTGTCTTTCTTTCAGTATACATAGTACTGCCACAGTGGCGTGTCAGTTCTTCCTAACCTAAAATAAATGTATACCCTTCCCCGGTAAACACTAGTCTGCAACTAAACCCAAGCTGTTCATTTTACCTTGCGCATCTCCCCACTTGTCATCACTGCAAGCCTTCCCAGTCCCAGTCAACTGTAGCTTCCTGCCTTCTCCAGATTCACAGAGACAGCCATGGTCAAAGAATCAAGAAAACTGCAGCAATTCTGTGAAAATCTGATGCATCTCTGTTAAATAAAATAAAAAAAAAAAAGTTGGCCAATGATAAAACAGAAACTGCCACCGTCTTCTGCAGTGCAGCCTGACCTTCAGCACCACAGTCACACTTCAGTGAGGACCTCCATCTGCCGCATCTGCCACTCTTTTGGACCCCTGGCTTGCTATCTCGCTGACCGTCACTCAGCTTCTTTTGGCTGGGCCACTGCCTAGCCTGTGGTGTCCTCCTGGACTGACTTGGCTCTGTGCACTCGCTGCCTCAACTTGCTGACTCACTTCGGCCTCACTCTGACCCGACCGCGACTGCTCACACTGACTATCTTGCCATCGATTGCCCCAGCTGAGACGTCCTCGCTGCCGATCAGTAAAGTGCCCGCTCTCTTTAATGGCATGCGCATTGTTTTCTATGGGAGCCAGTTTAAAAATAAACACATCACCAATAGGGGCGGGAGGTGCTCCTTTCACAGGGGAGGGATGCGCACGCACCAACAGGCTGGGGGCAGTATAGTCCATGCCAAAAGCAAACCTGGCATGGGAAAATTATTGGCTGGGACTGGGCCTGCCTCAGAAGCCCATGCCCCATGGCCCCATATAACCTGCGCCCATGCTGTCATCCACCTGGCTGCATTATCACTGGCATCAACTGCCATGTGGAGCTGATAATTTGATGCCTTTAGGGCACATCTCGCTGTTTCCACCAGATCAGCCATCAACCCAGGTGGTGCCTTGTCTGCCATAGCCATGACAGAGCTCCACAAGGACTTCTGATACTGGGCTGCATAAGCCATGTAACTGGCTTGTCTAATGCCCAGTGAAGCTGACAAGTAACCTTTCTTGGCCATGCTATCCACTCTCCTGGAATCCTTCTCAGAAGGATGGGTTGCCTGGGGCACTTTGGCCCTATCACAAGCTGCTGTTTGTACCACACCCTCTGGGTCAGGATGAGAGAGAAAAATTCTGCCCTGATGCTCTAGCTGATACTTTTTATCAGCTTTCTTGTTCACTGTGGTACTGTATTGGGAGTCTCCAGGATTTTCAGGACATTCTTTTGAGAAACCTGTTGACGGGGGTAATAGCCTATTAGTGGGTGTCAACCCCATAATTCCATAAACTCTGCCTCCTCCTCCTCATCCTCCACTGACTCTTGTGTGGCGATGTCCAGGGCATCCACCATCTGCTTCACGAAAGTGAAATGAGAGGAATAATCCTCTGGAAGTTGTGGAGGGATTCAAAGTTTTGTTCCAGAGAAATCTCTGATTCCACTGGTTCATCCTCCTCATACTCCTTGTATGTTGGATCTTGTGCCAGGTGAACCGGTCTTTGAACCGTAAGAATCGATAATGGAACCAACATTTCCATAGGCATTGGCTGTGGTTGAACCGGCAATAAGCCTTGATTTGTGGCAGCTTGGAGAACTTGTAAAACTTGTAAAGCCTGAGCCACTGACTCAGCTGTTGGCACCGATGATTTTGTTACTGAGGCTCCTTTGCCTTTCCAGCTGGAGATTTGATATGTTTTTATCCTTCTTTTTAGCCAGAACCGGGTCTTTCACTGGTTCCCCAGCCTTTGACTTTAATGTTTTGCCTTTTTCGGGGCATTAAAATCAACATCTTTAGCCTTTTCCTTATCGGTTGCTGAATCACTAGGATCCGTAAGAGGAGCCATCTTATCTTGAAACGCTTAAGGCATTTTTCTATAGTTTTCTCCGAAAGGTTTTACAAATTTCACACCTGCTTGAAAGTGTGAAGAACCAAGACAAAATAAACACAGCTCATGCCTACCAGCCTTGGCAAAACCTCTCCACACTTGGTACAATTTTTGAATCCAGTGGCCCGTCTTTTTTTGTTTTTTCTGACATACCCACAAATTATTGCTTTCTGACAAATCCAAAACAATAACTTAATTTGGTTCACCACCGAGGTTAAGGTGCTGAAAACCCAAGTCGCGGTTCCCAAAGTAAGTGGTCGATTCCTGAACCAAGGAAACAACTGCAAAGTTGTCAAAATAACACAAATCGCAACTAAAACCAAGAAGGATTCCCAACTAAGTTAAATATGTATTTAGGATAAAAACTAAACCAAATGAACTCTGATAGTCGGTTCCTCAGCGATTACAGAGGACCAATGAGGAACCACTAACTAAGGTAAAATATATTCAAAACAATAAAACTAGTGCTAACTATAAAAATTAGTAAAGGCAGCAGTAATAAACAGAAATACAAATGAATATTTATTTTCTTTGAAAAATAAATATTTTCTCAGTCATGCTGAGGAGCAGTTTCTGAGGCATTTAACTAGGCAGGCGGAGAATGAAATCTGAGCATTATAGAATGCAGCAGTTGGTAAGGACAGCAGTTTGAATGGTGACATGAGCCAATAGATGTTTCATCATTTGCATACATTCCATTCATCTCCGGGGCAGTTCAACTCAGGAGGCTGACTGCTAGAGTTAATCATACTGAAGAATCCCTGGGGTTAGAATCACCTGTTTTGTGCATCTTAGTGTACTAGGACCAATACTGGCAACAGACAATTTTTCTACTAAAACAGGAAGCCTGGATGAATAATGAATTTTGCCACTTTTGAACACCCTTAGAGTTAATTCTTCATATTAAAAACATCTGCACCAGATATGTAACCACACTTGGCATCAAATTTAAATAAAACTACAATTTTTGCTACATTGCAGTGCAAAACATGCTGATTTTACTGTGTTGAGAAAAATGAAAAAACTGATTTTAAGATTTTGTAAAATGGAATTGCAATTTTGAAAATGGAGCGTCACTAGCCCTACATTTCCATCTGTTCTACCATGTTGATACAATTCAGTATGCCAAAGACTGAGATCATGCCCCCCGCCTCCTTTTTCATGGTCCAACCTGCTAAGGGGCTGTAGTCTCTGCTCATAGCTTTTAAACTACAACTTTTATCATTTAGTGGCCTACACTGTACCATCTCTCGTCCTCCATTTCCATGTTGTATTGGGAACCTGGAAATACAAACACATCTGAAATTGCCAGCAGATAAAGGCCTAGAGGTCTATCAGGTCTGTTGAATGTGCAGCTAGCACCCTTATTCTGCAGCTGCCTCCTTCCACCTCCCTTCATTAACCCTCCCCTTGTCCTGTCCATCCTCGTTTGAAGCAGTCCACTGTTCTACTGCATACCACTTCAGCAGGTAACAGTTCCAACCAGCCACCACCCTCTCTGTAAAAAGTGTCTCCTCATCTCCCTCCTGAACCTTCCTCGCTCAGTCTCATATCATGGCCCTGGTGGCCCTCCTCCCTTACTTTGAACAGCCTCTCTGTACCGTCTTGTTTATTCCTTTCATGTATTTAAAGGTTTCAATCATGTCACCCTGTCTCTCTCTCTCTCCTCCAGTGAGTACATGTTCAACTCCTTCAACCTCCTCTCGTATGATAAGTCCCCAGACCCTTGAGCATCTTTGTCGCTCTGCGCCGCACCCCTCCAGTAACAATGTCCCTCTTCAGTCGGGCGCCAGTACTGCACGAGTACTCCAGGTGTGGTCAACTATACCTATACAGTGGCAGAATCACCTCCTCCCTCCTCGAGGATATACCCTTGCAATACAACCCAGCATTTTGTTGGCCTTTGCAGCTGCCTTCCTACATTGTGCCGAGTTGTTCATTGACCCTGTAATGGCACACCCAGATCCTTCTCCTCCTCTGTCTGGGCTAGCTGCACTCCCCCTAGCTGGTAACTCCTCCTTGGGTTCTTCATCCCAAATGCAGCACCTTGCACTTTTGGCATTAAAGCCCAATTGCCAGGTGTCTGACCAGGTTTCAAGCTTTGCCAGATCATCCTGCAACCCCTGCCATCCCTCTAGGTCATCCACCACCACGCCTACCTTGGTATCATCAGCAAACAGACTGATCTTGCTCTTGATGTCCCACGATATGTCTGCAATGAATATCCCAAACAACACTGGTCCCAACACTGAGCCCTGTGGAACACCGCTCGTCACTGCCCTTGGGTGTGAGAGCTCCCACCCACCACCACCCTCTGTTGCCTTCCCTGCAGCCAGTTTCCTACCCATCTCACCCAGATTTGCACCGCCCCTGTGCCTACTAACTTCCTTCCCAGCCTTCCATGTGGCACTGAGTCGAGCGCCTTACTGAAGTCCAGATACAGGACATCCACTGCATGGCCCTGTCCAGTTGCCTAGTTACCCAGTCATAGAACTCGACCAGGTTGGTTTGGCAGGATCTGCCACGTATGAAGCCATACTGTCTGCTGTCCTGTAGTCCTTTGGCCTCTGGAGTATATAGAATGTAACCAGCCAGTTCCTGGGGTTACTAGGATCCCATCAGTTTTAGATCAGGAAGATAGCCTGGGCAGTTCAGAGGTTTAAATGCTCTATAAACATTACATCACCACCTGCTTAGCTCTGCTGAGGCAGGGATGATGTCATGGAATTGGAACTCGCGCGCGGCAACATAAGCCACAGTGCTCTGCTGCTGCTGCTGGATCTTCTGTTAGTCAGTCTGTAGTTGGAGCTTAGAGAGTGAAACTGATTGTTCTACAGGCAGGTGGTGCTCTGTCAGACAGTGGGACCCTCAGTTTATTTTCTGCCCTAGTACAGTAACCAGCGCCAATTTTGTGGGATGTGGTGGCTACAGATCCTGTGAAACCCTGAGGGGTGAAGATTTTTTCATATATGCCTCAGTCTGGGCACCAAAAGAGTGGCCTCGACAGGAAAGTCCATTGCCTTACTTTAGGTGTCCTGGGTGAGGTTGGTAACCCTTAGCCAGGCAAATCTACTTAGAGCAGTGGTACCAGCTATCCACCTTGCAGTCTGTATCATTAGTGTCAGCTTCCACCTGAAACTGATATTTGGAAGCCTCCAAGCCCAATTTTGCTGTGTCTAGCAGCTATGACACTGTTAAAGAGGGTTAGCCTCAGCATTGTCCAGTACTGACTGCTACAGAGCTTTTTGATAAAGGCGGCATAGGCCCGGTAGCCAGCTTGATAGTGCCAGGGATGCATAAAGGTACCCTTTTTGCCATGCTGTCCACCCTTCTTGAATCCTTCTCTGGGGGGATAAGTGAATTTTGGCTTAGGCAGCCTGCTGTACATTACCCTGGTGGTCTGGGTGACTAAAAGAAACTCAGCACCAGATCTTTCTAACTGATACTTCTTGTCACACTTTCTGTCAGTGGGTATGACTGTATTGGTAGCCTTTAAGATTTCTAAAACATTCTTCTTAAAGAATTTGTAAATGGGCAAAAGGAGCCTCTTTGAGGTGTCAGCCCCATCAGCTCCAAGTATTGTGCCTCCTCTTCATCCTGTATCTCTTCAGCTGTCTGGAGATCCAGGGTTTCTACCATTTTCTTGACAAAATAAAAATGGGAAGAGAAATCCTCTGAGGGTCTGGGGGAGCCAAAATCCTGTTCTGGTGACACCTCAGATTCAGTTCCCTCTTCTTCCAGGTCATCCTCCTCATATGCCACTGTAGCAGTAGGCAAAGAGGGGCAGCAACAGTTGCTTTTTCAGCAGTAGTAGTCACAGGCTTCTGAGGGCATTAAACCCTGTAGCACCTGGGTCAAGGCTAAAGCCTGTGTCAAATCAGCAGGAGAAGGAGCATTAATAGGCACCTGAGGGACCCCTTGAGGCATTTCAGCCAGGGTGTCAGTGTGTTTGGTGTCCCTTAATTTCTTGGCAGGCACCTGGGAGTCAGCTGGTTGATTGCCTCTCTTGCCAGAGCCCTCACCTGTATCAGGGGTGGATTTAGAGGCTCTGGAAGGAACTACCACAGTCTTAGAGGGGTGGACTGGTTAGAGCCCATGGACCCCTCGTCTAGTTTTCTTTAAGCCTCTCCTGCATTTTCTACTGTCTTTACATGGAAAGACTTTCAAATATCACAGTCTTCACTGAAGTGCTGTTGCCCAAAAGGCAGATCAAGAAAAGATCATGCTTGTCTGCCTTTGAAAACACCTCTGCACACTTTAAGTAATTCTTGAACCCAGGAGGTCCTGTTTTCTTTTTAGGCTTGTCTGACATTATAGAAAACAGGAACCAGTAACCGACTAAAAATAGACAAACTTCAAATATTTGCGGTCAGTTTCAATAGAGTAATGGTCGGTTCAGGAACCGATAAAGCGAAAAAACTATTGGTTCCAATCGGATCCGAACTGATAAACGCTGGGAACACCGATAAACCTCGGTTCAAAAGTGGTTAGAATTAAAGAATAAAGTAACTGGAACCCTCTGAAAAGGATCCGATTAATTAAAAAAGAGGCCAGTTGCCCGCAGTTCAAAGGAACCACAAGGAACCGTTAAACAAGTTTAATTGTCCCTCGCGGATTATCCGGAGGACCCATTTGTCGAAGTTATGGACTTCACTGTTTGTAGAATTGGTCAGATGTCCTCCACTGCTAAGGAGTCCCCTCGGGCAGCTTAGGTGGGACTTGGCCAAGAAATTCAGAAGCGGCACTGGGCGTTTTGGGTCCTTCGCCTTCTGTTGCATCGTCTTTTGAGGCTGAGGGCTGATTTTTATTAAAATCTCCTGCCTTTGCCTTGAAAGGACTGCCGTTATGAACTGGCATTTGTTAACACCCCCAAGAGGGGCAGGAGGAGGCTGAGCCAATTTAATGGCTTACTTAGTCTTTGTGTGGCCTCTAAAGCCTGTTCTACCTGAGGGTCGAAGAGATACACACCATCGAGGGCAACGCCATGACCTGTTGCTGGGCATCATTCATGAAACTTGAAGTGCGCAGCCAGGAATGGCGGTGGGTACAAATGCTCGCTGTCACCGCTTGGGAGGCAGTATCGAAGGTGTCCTTAGCTGCTTTTAACCTGCTGGTGTTGGACTCGATATCCCTAGTTATAGCTTGAAGAAGCTCTGAATTAGTGTCCGACGCCGTAGAGCTTCAACCATTTGATTGAGCGAATGTCAAAGAATATACTTATATTGAGAGAAATAGCCTGATAGCTGGCAATACACATACCCAGGGTGGATGCAACAAAGACCCTCTTACCTAAAGTATCTATCTTATGAAATTCTTTGTTTATAGGTCAAGCTGTAGTAGTCTGAGGAAGGATGACCTTATCATTCTCGCCAAAATGACAATAGGATCTGCAAAGGTTTGGGAGGCCAAAATAGGTCAGTCCTTGGGAGCAGCATACTTCCTATCTATGGACTTAGCCACAGAAGGCATGACAGCCAGATTATTCCATACCATTTGAGAAAGCATCTCAAAGGAGGGTTGTACCGGGGAGTTAAATCCATAGGGATGTCCGGAACATCAAGGTACTGAAGTCTTAAAAGCTTCCCAGGATCGATGTCCATAGTCCGAGAGAAAGAATGGAATTCATATTTTCAGCAGAGACTTCAATGACAGGTCCTCGACCACAGGCTCTACAACAGGATTAGGTCCTGCTCCTTCCACATCATCACCCAGTCTAAGATCTGGGTCAGGCTCAATATCATCTCCTGACAGTTCAGAAGAGACTGCATGGACAGGAAAGGAATGAAAATCAGCAGGAAAAGAGGAAGGAAAATAATTTGGGAGAGAAACCTGAAGATTGGTAGAAGAAAAGCCAGCCTCTGTGCGAAGAAGAAACACACAGCACCGAAGAGCCACAAGGCGCCGACAAAGCAGACAGCGCCCAAGAAGAATCTACGGTGCGAAAGGCCACACAATGCCAGATGGCGCAGAAAGGCCACACAATGCCGAGAAACCCAACAGCTGAAAAGCCGCACAGTGCAGGGACAGTGCCGCAACAGGCACATCGGTGCTGGAAACGGCGCCGAGCGACCCACCAACACCAAACAAAAACCCAGGGCCTCGAAAATTAGGATTTGAGGGAAAGAAGGAAGAATAACAGGAGACAGAGGCATCGGTGTGGCCCCGCGCCACAGCCATGTGAGGGGAAACACCTGAGTGCGGAGTCGACGGCATCGAGCAGGGTGCTGCGTGACTAGTGAGGCCCAGTCACCCTGCCCGATCCTCTGAAGAGCCCTAGGACCCCTGAGTGACTGGGCCAGGCAGCTGGACCAGCCTCCGAGCCCATTGCTCCATTAGAGCGGCCCACTGTTGAAACTGCTCATTGGAAGCCCTACCTGAAGGCGGGAAGGGATCCGATGTCGAAGAGGTCGGTGACCAGAACCAGAAACCGGCGACTCCTCATGGCTCCATCTCTGGCGCAGGCCCTCCCTGCAAAGTTTGCTCCTGCTGGGTCCTCTCGCCTCCGGCGTAGTCCCGTCAGTGTGAATCAGTGGTGAAGACTTTATGTCCAGGAAGATCAACAGAATTTTCTGTTTTCTGCTGATTATAATACAATATAAAAGGTATCTCTAAATGAAACACCACTCATTTTATTTATTTAAGAGTTTCACCAGGAAGGCATACTGGGCAGAGTACCACTCGATTCCAAATGCATCCTGGGGAAGAGGAGGACAAATACATCATTGACATACATACATTACAGTGCAGATAATATACAGTTCAGAGCATAACAGGAGTAAACAGTATAACATATCGTGTAACATCAGTGCCTAGGACACCAACTAACATAGTATCATCTACAACAGTTCCAGGGCCCATAATCCTGCTGTGTGACCTGAGTATAGATAGTGACTCTGGGTGAACATGTGTGATAACTTCTGGCGTGACAGGCCAGATTTCTTCTGGCAGTGTGCTGGGTCCTGGGGCTTGGCTGGAAGAGATGGTAAAGTTAAGGGTGGGAAGGGGATAAATGGCTTTACTATGGAGAGGACTGCATGAGCAGGAGGGAATGTAACTTGAGGAGCTGGTTTAACCGCTGAGGGTTGTCAGTGTACTAATATCGGCTGACAAGAGTTCAAAGTTTAGGCATGTGTTGATTAAAAGCAGCCTGGACTTTGGCTGTGGTCATGAGTGGGACATGCAGCAACCAGGAGTCAGTGTTCCTGGGGAATATGCTGAAGGGGTTGAACTGCGAAGGCAGGCACTAGGTGGGGGGGGACTGCGTCCAGAATTTTACTGTTAATCTCGTACAGTGGGTGAGTCTCTGATCCTGTAGCGAGGGAGGTCTAGCATCTTGTAGAGGTCACAGAGAGTGCAATCCAAAGCAAATCGACAGAAGGAGTGGAAGAGGGTAGAGTCTTGCAGTGGACTTGGGAGCGGCACTGTAAACTACATCGCAAGTTGACTATAGACAGGATCATCTGTTGTAGGATTGCTTTGCGAGTTGCCGAGGGTAAGCAGCCCTTGTTACGATAAACGCGCCAGCTTGGGGAGAAGTTTCTTGTGTATTGCGTTGATATGAACTGAGAAGTCAAGGTGCTGGTCAAGCCAGATTCCAAGGCACCGAAGGAGGTGCCTCCAAAGGAGTCTCATCGATAGTATGATAGGTGGGGGTTCAGGGAGTTGGGCAAGCCTCTGTCTTGTGCCGAAGGTTAGGGAGATAGTTTTTTGGGATTGAGAAAGAGCTGGATAGCCCAGAATCAGAGCTGCATGGCATTGAAGTCCTCCTGAAGTCTAAAGACCACTTCAGAGGGTGAGGGGCCTGACGTAAAAGGGCCATGTCGTCGGCGTACATATGAATGGATGTGTTTAACACACAGAGGGCAGAGTCATTCAAGAAAATGGAGAACAGGATCGGGCCACGATCGAGCCTTGGGGACCCTGAGGTTACAGGGAGGGGGCAGAGGTATGTGACCAATTCTCACAGATGGGGATCTGCCTATTAAGTAGGAGTTGAACCAATTGGTGTAGAAACTTGAGAGACCTGCCTGGGCGAGTTTGGATAATAGAAGGGTGGGAGATGGTGTCGAACGCCTTGGCAAGGTCGACAAAATAGCCGAGGTAATGCCCGTGACTCATACCTGTGAGGACAGTGCTGGTGAACCTGAGGAGGGAGGTGATGGTGGAATGCTTCTTCCTGAATCCCCATTGGTTGGGAATGAAGAAGGAAGAGGCGTCGAGAAAGCAGAGAGTTGTTCTAGCACTAGATGCTCTTAGTTTTGGCCAGAATAGGGAGAGAGGGCGGTAGTTGCTCGGAGTAGAGGGCCACCCCTTTTGGGAATGCGATAACAGTTGCACTTTTCCATTCGGATGGTACTGAAGATATTTTGTGCTGAACAACTTTCATCCTCATAGCAGCATGCTATCATTTTTAATTTTAAAGTTATTCATATTTCTTTCTTGAAAAGTGAAAACGAAAAAATATTCCGTATCTCGTATTGCGGAGGGTCAAAAGCAGAGAAAAACAGTTTTAGATATATCAGTGAAAAAAGGAAAAGGGGACACTGCATGTCTAGTTGAGGTGGGTAGGGTAATAGAGGAGGATGAGCCAAAGGCCACCATCCTGAATGACTACTTTGCTCAGTATTCACTAAGGAGGACTGCAGGTTCATGCCAGAAAGCAGTATCAAAGCAGTGGCTAATGGAGTCCCGGAAATGAGGCAGCCAATACTTACACGGAGAGGGTCCTGAGAGGCTGGCAGCCCTTAAGATAGATAAGGCTCAGGACCAGATGGATTGCATCATAGGATACTTAGGGAATTAGCAGCAGAACTGGCTGAACCACTGGCTGGGCTGTTCAACAGCTCACTTAGGTCCAGGAAAGTTCCAAAGCATTGGAGAATGAAAGACGTACCACTTCATGGGGGAGGGACAGGGAGCAACCAGGAACCACGCCTGTCAGTTTGACCTCCATCATGGGGAAAATGATGGAATCACTAATCAAAGAGGACATCATGGACTACCTAGAAACAACGGGCTCCAGGATAGTAAACAACATGGTTTTGTGGCGGAAGGTCTTGTCAGACTAACACGATTTTTTTCTTTGACTGGGTGACAAAGGAAGTAGATAAGGGTCATACTATGGATCTGCTATACTTTGACTTCAGCAAGGTTTTTGATTCAGTATCGCACAAAGGTTGCTCAAAAATGAAAGACCTTCATGCAGCTAAAACTGTAGTGAACTGGGTGGGTAGTTAGCAAGAAGGGAGGCAGCAGAGGTGGTGGTCAGTGGGATTAAATCAGAAGACAGGGCAGTTACAAGCGGGGTTCCATAGGGATCTGTCCTGGGTCCAGCCTCTTCAACATGTTCATTAGTGACATTGGTGAAGAAATCCAGGGCAGCTGTGTCTCTTCAGACGACACAAAATATGTGGGACGGTGGATAGTGATGAAGGAATAAAGGATATGCAGAGGGACCTACAAAAACTAGAGAGGTGGTCAAAGTTCTGGTACTTAAAATTCAACACCATAAAGTGCAAGGTAATGCACCTAGGTAAGAGGAACCCCAAGACAGTGTACTGGATGGGTGGGGTGGGATACTTAGCACTACAGAAGAGGAACAGAATCTAGGCGTTATCATCAGTTAGTCCCTTAAAGAAGAACACTTGTCCTCCAAGCAACATCACCCCAACCAGAACCCTCCCGATTGGGCTTTCGGCCTGCAAAATAATTTTGTAATTACCTTCACATGATAAGAGCTCCTCCAATGTATTTAGCTGTAATGTAAACATGGCTGGCAGCGCAAAGGCTATTTGACATGCTCAGCATGGCTCTGCCCGTTCTACTGTATAAGTCTCAGCAGTGGGCTCACTGCAGTATCCACAGTTCTAATACACATAAACTTCACAGATCCACATCATCAAGTTTGTTTTTTTTGGCAGTTTTAACGTTTTATTGGCATTATTGGCTTTAACAAATCATGGCAACATAGGAACACATGACACAATCTTTAACAAAACAGCAATAAATACAGTAAAATATATGCTGTAGGAGACCTCTATAAACTGCTGAACATATGAGTGACATTTTAAGAGAGTATGCAGGAAAGCTAGGAGTATGCCTTCCATTTGAGTCTCCAAAACACAGCATGCAGCAGTTAAACAGTAACAACTGAGGTAACAAACAAATGATATAGCACTTGGAACAATTCCTAAACTAGTAGAGACATGTCACATAACTGGTCCCTTATCCTATGCCAGTTTTAAACCTTATATAGTTCAGGTAAGGTTGCCAATAGGTGTAGTGGGCCTTAAGGAATTTAGTGCTAGGTGGTATAGACAGTTTAGGTGGAGTGTCACCGGTGTGGGTATTCAAGATAACACATACAAGGCAGACTCAGATCAGAGTGCGTAACAAATGCCTGGAGGCATTTATCATTTTATTTTGTCAGATGATGAAAGAATATATATACTGTACGTGGATCAAATAAAAATGTCAAAAATAAAGGTTAGTTGCATTCAAAATAAAGGCCACTGCTTTTGGTCTTAGTAGATTCCAGGCTGCAATCAGCATGACGGTGTGAGCCCACACCACTGGGAGGGCTTTCTCCTACCTCCGTCAGTCTCCTACTGACTCCCTAACTCCTACCTACCATCTAGCCCTAGTGGCAGGTTTAAATACTTTCTGGGTGGGGTCACCTGACTAAGCGCTTAACTAAAAATACAAAAGAAAACTAACTAGGTTAGTCTAAAACATAAGGTGACCCACCATACCTTGAAATACAAAACTCCACACTGATTTAAAGCGATTTACCAAGTTTGGATATATGAACGATATACTGCAAGGTGACTGCATATAGAACTGATTTGTAGTGTATTTTGATAGATGCATAGCCTATTTAGCAAATTAAATCAGGTTTTCACCCTCGCAAACCAGGAAGTGTAATTTTGTGTATTGGAGCCTGTATTTGGTGACTTTTGACACTCATTACCTTTGCAATGTCACCACAGGAGATCTGTGCTCTGCAATTAAAATTTGTTCTTGGTCACAGAAATTCTGTCTTGATAACAGAGCTCTTGGTCGCAGCATGCAGCATGACAATGGCAATGTCAAACAGTTCATTTTCAGGGTCCGATGATGAAAGCATTATGTTGTCCTGCACTAACAGTGATCTTTCGGACACTGACATAGTGCCACAATTTGACAGTCGCTGCATAGTAGATCCCCATAGAGATGACCCTGTGACAGCAGCGAGAATGATGTGGGCAGTAGCTCAGGCAGTCACAGCAGCAGTCCCGATCCATTCCACTACAGCAGCAAGAGCAGACTTAGCAACACGGACTGTTAATATTATATTTTGCTACTTAGTGCTACGGATTGGTTCCGTCATTATAGTCATTTTACTGTGAAAAATCGAGGTATGGTGTGTGTTCTGTTACTCCCAGCATCGATCTGCCCACACAAATGCTAGTGATAGTACCCTGGGTTTTATATTTCTTTTTTGGGGGTGGGATTGCGTTCCCTATGCGAATGAGTTGTTGGCCACTCCAGCTTGACACTGAGGAACACGGCTTGATCTGGTGGCATTGCTTGAGCAGGATTAATGGCTCTCAATTTGTCCAAATCAGTTTGTCCAAATTCGTCACCTGGTACTAGTTAGTAGTGACCTCCCTCAATTGATTTATCAGTCACTCACTCTGATGGAGCACAGGGTGGAAATTACAAGCAGGCACCTTGTACCCCAACCACTCCAAACCCCCAGCTGCACACATACACTTAGAAAAATGCTGCAGCAAAGAACTTTTATTATCTGTAAATTATTTATACTGTTTGGGTCTGTCTTTGCCCTAGTGCCAACTGGTCACGCTATAGCTTTCTTCGCTTTGTGTGTGTGTGTGTGTGTGTGTGTGTGTGTGTGTGTGTATTTGGGGTGGGGGTCCTGCTTGTACTTTCCCTTTAGAGGTATCAGTGATTGAGTAACGTGTTGAAGTCACCAGTTCCCTGTTTACAGCATGTTATAAATTTAAAACTACAAATTATTGCACCAGCTTTGTGTTACCTCTAAGCACTCAGGAACTATACAGACTGCAGCTGTCATTAGTGTCTGCATAAGCATCTGTAATATCATCCTGGCATTGGCTTATTGCCGCTACATGTGTGCCTCAGGTGCATTATGAATTGAGCAAAAATACACAGTACAATCGGTGATCATCCCCACCCCCAAAGTTAAAAATGACACTGCCAATACCCTTCTCATGGAGAAAAAGACTGCATTTATGTTTAGGTAGCCTGAATACTGGGAGGCAGTATAGCGCAGTGGTTTAAGGCTCTGAGCTGTAAATCTGGTGACATCCAGCAGAGCAGACCTGGGTTTAAATCCCACAGCTTCCACTTACATACTGAGTGACCTAAGCAAGTCACTTAACTTCCCCATGCTCCCAGGATGCTCCTGTAAAAAGCTTTCAGCTTAGTATGCTACTCCTGGTTAAACAACTAAAAAAAAAAAAAGTACAGTTTGATTGGTCCACTACAAAGGGACATATCCTTGCGGTAGGTACTCAAGTGTTAGACTGTATTTGAACCACCCTTCCTCACTTATGTCACCATACTTCATTACCACATCGGTCTGTGTCAAGCGTTGTGTTTTCCCATTTTCCATTACAGTGGATCTCCTGATGCACATCGTAAAGCGTGACAACAAATACAACAGATGCTGCACTATACTGTCTCCATGCCTTACCGATGTCATGGTGCATTGTGTAGACTCCCTGCATTCATTGCTGGTAGTATATTTTGGTTCAGACATTATTCCCTAAGTATGCCAGACTGGCTAGCACACTTTGCAATACAACACCATAGAAGCCATACATTGGTACCACAGTGTCGGGAGAGGATGGCAACTGCAGTCTCTTCTTTGCTGATGCTCCGGGCACATACAATGATGCTATAATCCTAATTATAAATAAAGACTGTATGTTAAAATGTTAAAAAACTAAGTGTTTAATTTTGAGATACACTGTAAACTATGTACAGTATAACTATGTACATTATATAACTCATTTTATTGCATTCATTTATAAACTTAGCGAGGAGCTGGTAAGCTGAAGAAACAAGTCAGTGCACCATGTCCTTTTATTCATGCACATCTAAGCATGCTTTGGTGATCAGTGTTATGGTGCTTGCATGAGAACACCAAATGAGACAAGAAAACACAGGAGCACAGGAAAAATATAAACTGTCTATAATGATGGTGACAAGCAGAAATGAAACAGCAAAGGCAGTTTACTGAAGCAGTCACACTGGAAGCAGCACTTGCCAAAAATACACAGTTTATTGCACTGTTCTCCTGGATTGGACTGTGCAGCTCAGTGCTTATACTCTTGCTGCACATTACAATTCTGAACTGTTGAAAAAGTCATCCTTTAACACAGACCTCTATGTACCAATACTAAAAAGCTTGCTGCAACTGATAGATCTGCCCAGTTCAAAGTCGTCCTTTTGTGTCCCAATACGCTACAGATTACAGCTCCATTCAGTTAAAAAATGTATTTTTATACAGACTTGTTGTTATAATTATGCACTTGCAGCACTTACTAAAACTGTAACACTACTCAAGCAATGTAGATTGTGATGTTCCTAGAACCGATGGACCTAGGACACAGAGCTTAGTCAGATGAGTAAAATTGAAAATCAGGAGAAATTACCACTTCTGCAATCCCAAAAGCAAGTATAACAGCTGCCAATATAACAAACCGTTTCAGCCATCAGTGCTGTAATTTTGCTAGTTCAGTTTGGATCTGCACTCACTGAGGCTGGGTCCAGGAAAGATGAATGAACGAGTAGTGAGAAGGTGCAGTGGGAACACCTTCCCTGTGCTGATGTCACTCATGCATGTGGATGCACTGCTCATGTGCGAACTTCAAACAAAGAAAAAAACATGCAGAGACAACTGTGGCACAAAAATGTTAAAAACTAAGCATCTGAATGCATTTAATACTTAACTTCAGGGAAGCTGAGCTTTGCATCACTCAATGAAGGAAGGTGATCTGCAAACATGACATCGGGGAAGTTGGTAAGTCACTTTAATCAGATAACCAAGCATCAAGTGTAATTCTGGGCTAGTAAACCTTCATAAATGTTTAATTACATAATAATAGAACTCTTAGTCCTCCTTTATTCCTGTGAGGACAGGAGGGCTGTATAAAGAGGGACTGCAGAGGTGCTGCTCTCCATAGAAATCATCATTTGTAGTCCTGAAACCAGGTAAGCCACAAGCTTTTTAACTCTCTTGGCATACTTATTTATTCTGCACAAAAGGACCAGTAATTTTTATATAAATAATAAAAGTCCTCCAACTGTTTTCTCACAGGGAGGGCAACTAAGAGACAGACAGTGTCTCCATAGTTTATATTCAATTTAAACAGGTTTATTTTCTTTATTTCAGCCCTCTACTTTATTCCTCTCTAAGTGCAGCAGTAATTACAACTTCTGCTGGGGACATTCCTGTCCTGTGTGTGTAAATGTTGTGCACTTATTTTATTTTATTCAACACATTCTCTTTTTTCTGATTTGAACTTTCAGCCGTTGGCTGCAACTTTCATTCTGGTCCAGTTTTTATTTATCTCTTCATTTGTTTCTGCACTTATGTTTAATTTTTCTTAGAGGGCTTCCTGCCTTATTGGAAAGCCTTAATGAAAGCCTTAGGACACAGAGACTGTCCTTATTTTATACTCTATCTGAGCCAACTAGTTCTTCATCGGAGTGGCAGCTGAAATTTACAAAGAACTTGAAGCTGCCCACTCCACTCCTGTTGTTGCTCCAGAGCAGCAAGAGAGAGAGCTTTGGAGCTGGCTAATATCTTGCAGAAGACACCAGGAGAAAGGACTGCTGTGTGACTGGACTTCTGCTGGGACTAAAGTAGAAGAACTTTTGTACTTGGACCTTTAATTTAGGGTAAAAAACTAACATACAAAAAAAAAAAAAGTGTGTGTGTGTGTGTGTCTGTCTGGGTTAACTGAACTGAATGAGTATCTGAACAGTTATAGGTGTAAATATCAGGTGATTGAAAGGACATAACTGCTGTGAGGTTTAAATTACTGGTAGAAAGATCTAGTAAGTAGGGGGTAAGCAGCTAGAAGGAGCTACATTTAAAGACTGCCTTAGAAAGATTCTGCCAATATCTTGGCAGAAGACACCAGGAGAAAGGACTGCTGTGTGACTGGACTTCACTGCTGGGACCATATTGCCTCCCTTCCATCCCTCCACCCCTTTTCAAAGCTAGTTCTATTTTTATAGGCACAGGATTTGACTGACAACAGGAACTTCCTATTTGGGAGCAGGAAGTGAGTGATCACAGAACACCAAAGACCCATCATCCTAGAAGGGCAGGAGTAGCTCTCCGCCCCTCTAGCTGCTGGAGGTCTGCCTCTGAGCAAGTAAGTGGTCCACTGAGAAATATAGGATATTCTTGTCTCAGAACAGGACAATCAGGAGCTTAAAGGGCACACAGGCAGAAAGTAAGGAGAGAGAGAGAAAAAAAACAGAGGAAAGAGTAAGGTTGAAAACAATTAAGGGCCAGAAATAAGACATGATTGGAGTGGTGCAATGCAGTGGCTGTGGAGCACAGTCTTCGGAGGCGTTCTGGAGGATGCGGTGTTGTCCCATCTGCAGGCACCTCTCTGGGCTGAGGGAGGAGGTTGCTCATCTCCAGGCTGAGTTGACCAGGATTTGTGGGACCCCTCTTCCATCCAGGGACCACCAGTGCCACTGCCGTTGCCTCAGAGGTTGCCAAGAAAGAGGAGCGGTTGGACCACAGTGGGCTCAGGGAGGGTGAGAGTGGTGGAACAGAGGTGCATCCCTCCAGTTGTACCTCTCTCAATTCCTATGCCATTCTGGCAAAGTGTGGTTCCTCTGTGGAGGCACCCACAGTGGAGACCAAGGAGGATGCTGGGAACCTCCACAAAGGAGACCCAGGAGGGTGGCAGGGGACCCTGCAGGAAGGAAACAACTCCTGGTGGGGACTCCATTGTTATGAAGGTAGAACTGGGGAGGAAGGGAGAGGAGGTAGGGTGCCTGCCTGGCGCCATGGCTTGGAGGGACAGGGAACGAATCCTCAGGATTGCGAGCAGCTGCACAGGGAGGAGCTGGATGTCATTGTCCACCTATGGACAAATGACCTGGCTAAGAAAGGGATTAAGAAGTGCAGGAAGAGTTTGTGGAATTGGGAGGGCCTTAGTCAAGTAGCACGACGGTAACCTTCTCGGAGGTGCTGCCCATCTATGGCATAGGAGAGGCTAGGGTGTTCCGCACCATGGGATTCAATCAGTGGTTGAAAAACTGGTGTGGAGCTCAGGGATTTGGCTTCATTGGGGACTGGGGGTCCACCTGGAGTGATGCAAGCCTATACTGGCATGATGGGCTGCATCTGTCGGGAGGGAACCAGGATCCTAGGTGATAGGTTTAAATGCTTCATTGGCAAGCTTTTAAACTAGCCAAGGGGGAGGCACTGGAAAGGAGAAGGAAATCCTAGCCCCCAAATAATCACGGTAAGTGCGGCAAACACCAAATACAGAGGTGTCGATAGGAGAAGGGCAGGGGTAAATGGAGAAAGTGACAAAGACAAGAAGGACAGCGATGGGGCAAAAGGGAGTAAGGCCATCAGGAAATGGAGGGTAATGAGTACCAATGCCCGTAGTCTGGGCAACAAGCTCCCTGAGCTGGTGGCCTTGATGGAAGAGGGCTGCCTGGATATCGTAGCAGTCACAGAAACATGGTACACAGAGGACCATGACTGGGATGTTAACATACCAGGGTACATAACCTACAGGAGAGACAGGCAGGGGAGAAGAGGGAGGAGTAGCTCTCTATGTAAAGGAAGGGATAAAAGCAACTGAACAAAAGAGTAAACAGGGAGGAGAGGAGGCACTGTGGGTCACCTTGGAGACTGGAAAGGGCACCACAATCCGCACAGGGTTGTGTACAGACCCCATGTCAGGGGAGGAATGGACAAGGATATGATAGAAGGCATTCTTAGAATGGCAGAGAAAGGGGAGATACTATTGATGGGAGACCTGAATATGCCAGATGTTAACTGGAGCACATTTGCAGCCACATCCAAGAGCAGGGCCATTCTTGATGCCCTACAGGTGGCAGGCATTAGACAGCTAGTTTCAGAACCCACTCGTGAGGGAGCAATCTCAGACCCTCGATTTCAAACGGGGACAGTGAGAGATCTCAGATCTAGAAGTGGTTGCCATCTGGGGACAAGTGACCATCAAACAGTGTGGTTCACGTTAAACTCAGCTACAGAGTCAAGCCATACAAAAGTGAGGGTACTGGACTTTAGGAGAGCTGACTTTGGCAAGATGGGAGAGTGCCTCAGAAAAGCACTAGCAAACAGGCTAGAAGGAGGTGTGGAGCAACAATGGGAATCATCAAACTGCCATCACAGAGGCAACAAGCCTTTGTGTGAAGCAAATAAACAAATCAAAACGAAGAAAAAGCCACTATGGTTCTCAAAAGAGGTGGCTGTGAAAGTTAGGAAGAAAAGATAGCATTCCGGAAGTATAAGGAAACACAGAAGGAGCAGGACAGAGACTGTACCAGTTAAGGCAGAAGGAAGCAAGGAGGGAAGTCAGAATAGCAAAGGCCCAAACTGAGGAAAAGGTAGCCAACTCAGTTAAGAAGGGGGATAAAACCTTTATAGGTACATCAGCGAGCATAGAAAGACAAAGGGAGGGATAGTGAGGCTGAATAGAATGAACGGTGGGTGGGCAGGCAGAGGGACAGTGAAAAAGCAGGGATACCGAGCAGAATATTTCTGCTCAGTATTCACAAAGAGGAGGGAAGTGCCTAATCCAATTAACAGAAGCACTCTTGATAGGGGTTGATCCCAGTCCTTTCACAGAAGAAAGGGTTCTGCAAGAACTCTAAAACTGAAGGTGGACAAAGCAATGGGTCCTGATGGAATTCACCCCAGAATTCTAAAAGAATTAAGGAAGAAACTAGTGAAACCACTGGCTACTCTTTTAATAAATCATGGGAGGATGGTGTGGTACCCGAGGACTGGAGGAAGGCGGATGTGATCCCCTTCACAAAAGTGGGACCAAGATAGAGGCAGGAAACTACAGACCTGTCAGTCTGACCTCTGTGGTAGGGAAAGTGATGGAGTCACTTCTGAAGGAAAGAATAGTTGAGTACCTAGAGGCCAGTGGAGCACAGGACCCAAGGCAGCATGGATTCACAGCGGGAAGGTCATGTCAGACCAGATCTAATAGATTTCTTTGACTGGGTGACCAAAGTAGTAGACCAGGGAGGGGCTGTGGACATGGCCTACCTAGACTTTAGCAAGGCATTTGACACAGTCCCACACAAAGATTATTAGTCAAATTAACCAGCCTGGGAGTGGGTCCCAGGGTGGTAGCCTGGTAAAACATTGGCTGCACAACAGGACACAGAAGGTAATTGTAAATGGAGTCCACTCTGAAGAAAGAGAGGTTACTAGTGGGTACATGAGGGTTCAGTATTGGTCCAGTCCTTTTAATGTCTTCATCAGTGACATTGCAGAGGGACTGAAGGAAAAGTATGCCTTTTGCAGATGACACAAAGATCTGCAACAGGGTTGATACACAAGGAGGCGTGGAAAGGATGAAAAGGGACTTGGCAAGGTTGGAGGAATGGTCAGAAGTATGGCAGCTAGGATTCAATGCAAAGAAGTGCAAAATAATGCACCTGGGAAACAAGAACCCAGGGAAGAATACACAATGGGTGGGAGGTAGTAACAACAACAAAAAGGAAAGGGACCTGGGGTAATCATATCAGATGTCCTTAAGGTTAGCAAGCAATGTGAGACGGCAGTAGGGAGGGCTGGGGGTATACTGGGATGTATAGGAGAGGCATCAGCAGCAGAAAACAGGAAGTTGTTATCCCTCTGTACAGACAGTTGGTGAGACCCCATCTGAGTACTGTGTCCAGTTCTGGAGACCCCATCTCAAGGACATAGACAGGATAGAGGTAGTCCAGAGGAGGGCAACTAAAATGGTGCAGGGTCTGCAGGAGAAGCCGTATGAGGAGAGACTAAGGGAGCTTAATATGTATACCCTTGAGGAAAGAAGGAGAGTGGGGACATGATAGAAACTTTAAGTACCTCAGTGGAATCAACAAAGTCCAAGAGGGTAGCATCTTTCAGAAAAAGAGACTTGCAAGAACAAGGGGACACAATTTAAAGATAGAGGAGGGTGGTTCAGGGGCAATATGAGGAAGTATTTTTTCATAGAGAGGGTAGTGGATGCATGGAACAGCCTTCCTGAGGAGGTTGTGGGGTCTAAAACTGTGGGAGAATTCAAGAATGCATGGGACAGACATAAGGCAATTCTTGTGGGTGGTAGGAAGAAATAGAGCTGTTGGTTAACTAGGATCTCAGCCCTCCTGTAGGTAGGGAAATGGGTAGACTAGATGGGCCAAGCGGTCCTTATCTGCGTCAAAGTCTATGCTTCTTCCATGCTTCCTTTTTTTTTTATGTCAAGTTCTCAGCATAAAGCTGATTTATTTATGAGTAGCATTCTTTTATTTAAAATACTTAGTGACATCACTGCCCCTAACATAGAAGCACTAACCAGCTGCGCTTATAATTAGAAGCAGGCAGCTTAAAGTAAAAGTGATTGCCGCCCGCTTTGAACTGCAGAGAGAGAGAGAGAGAGAGAGAGAGAGTGTGAGTGTGAGGAGCGAGCATGCTCCTCTTGTTAAAGAAATAAACTGAAGCTCGCCTCTCTTCTTTTTACTGACCCGTAGGGTCTTTTCATTTTCAGGATGTGTCCGGGGAATTTACTGAAAGCCATGGAGCGCGGCATCAGCAAAGGAAATAGTTTGCCACTCCGTGGTAATCCTGTTACTACTCAGGATTTCTTTTGAATGATGCAGCAGCCTGGACCGCTGCCCAGAATCCCTGTCCTCTCCACGGCTTGGCTGGCCAACAGAATTATTTTATTTCTACTCTGCCAGCAGCCAGGAGCCTTCTTTTTCATTGGAAAGGGGAGGTTCTTTCATACCACTCATACTAAGCGGTGGCACATTTAATATACAGAGCGATGGCAATATACCAAAGACAGTATTGCCGCTCCATATTGATCTTAAATCTATTTAGGATTCTTTTCTCTTTCAGAGCAGCTTCTGCTCTGCTTAAGAAATTACACTGCAAGCCAGTTTTAACGGTACAGTGGCTCAGCTGTACTCTGTGTAGCTCACTAGCAAAATTTTCTCATTTAGCCACTCCGGTAGGACAACGATGTCTCTAAAGTTATGGCAGGGGCACCAGTCTGTCCTATTTGTTAATCCATCAATAGTGGCAACTATGGGCCCTCTCAGAGCTGCTTGCATGAAAAAATATTAACAAAATTCAGCAGCTCTGTGTAACAAATGGACCTCCTTTCTGTAACAAGGGTCACCAAGGTTGTTCCAACCGAGGAAAATAACCCCAACATTCTATTTACTACAGTGTAGGTATTCCTCATTTACACAAAATACCCTCTGGCTTAAGCAGTATTGTATCAGAGGACATGTTTTAACGTCAGATGTGCATTTATTAGGTTTGCACACAAATTCAAGCTATGAGTACTTGGCACTTTTTCGGGGGGACTCAGATCTTTGCAGGGACTATCCTATGACAGGGGCCACCTTGTCACATGGAGATTTGTGTGAGGATGTCAGGAGTTCTTGTAGGAGTGGGATCTCCACTGGGCGCCATTTGTAAAAGATTAGCCTCTTGGCCTGCATGCTTAAAAGGGTGAGCCACTGCTGCTCTGCTGGAGGAGTGTGAGGAGCCTCAGATGTAAGGCCTAACAGCTGGAGGAGGCAGAATAGAGGACAGATTTATGTAGTGCTGTGGATCCTATGTTGCACACCAGGTGCCAAAGGGTTGGAGTCGGGCACAAGACCACAGTATGCGATGCAGTTCACTCCCTATGCTCTACGATGCCAGCAGTAGTCAGAGGCAATTAGGTTCAGTTTCTAAGCAAAGCTGGAGTCCTATACTATGAGTGAGGTACTGTATTATATTTTATATCAGTCTGCTTCTGGTGTCTTAAAAGGCCTTGTGGCCAAAGCCTCAACAATTCTGCCACACCTGATGTGATAAAGTGGTTTCTAGGGCCCTTTCCCATTTAGTTTTGGAGCTGATGACTGGCTAGGTATGTTGTTCTGACCTCGAGTAAATTTTTCTGACCAGTCCTTTCCAAGTGTTAATCACTGTGAAAGGGTACTATGGGTGGTTGAGAAGATGGTTGGGTGTGCAGGATTGGTTGTACGGCACTGTGAATTTGCAAGAACCTCCAAAAGTAAGTGGGAAGCCCCACTTAGCTTGCAGTGCTTGAAACATGTCCATAGTCTATGTGCCGCTTCCCAGCATCTCCTGCAGAAAGAAAATGCCACTCTTCTTCCATGTGGGCCATCTAAGGGATTGCCATTTACCTTAATACCTGTGATGTCCAAGAGTGGAGTGAAGTAGGGGAGCGGATTCATGCCCATCCACTTATGTAACTGGAGCCAGTATTTAACTGTGGGAGACGGTGGGATGTAGTTTCAGTCCTTTGGGGATAGAGGAGAATGGAGAGGATAAGTTCCATATTGCTCCACCTCCAAGGCCACTCACTGGGGTTCCTTCTCACTGTGAGGACAGAACCACTTCAGTGTCTGTGCTGCTCTAAGTGCCCATAGATAGCCAGTGAACCAAGGCAAACACCAGCTTCCCACAGACCAGTGGGCCCAGAGTTTATTACGGTGGTACCTGGGTTGAGCACCTTCCCATAGGAAATTTCCAATTAATTTGTCTAGTTTAGCCACCCATGTGGGAAAACTGCTAAGTAAACTGTGGTAAATGGAAAAGAATATACAACAATTTGAGTGCTGCTACCATTTTGATTATTATTTTCTCTGTCACAGTAAGATGAAGCAGTTTCCAGCTCTCACATTTGGACTACAGCTCGGCTAGTAGAGGGATAAATTATTTTAATTAATAATTTCAACATGTCTGGGGTGACCCTGATACCCAAATAGGTGATTCCACCTGGGACCCAACAGAGTATATTGGGTTCAAACAAGGGGGCAGAGCAGAACTGATTTAATGGAAGTACTTCAAAGGCAAAAGTACTGGACTTTAAGAGGCTGACTTTGCAAAACGGGTGAGTGCCTGAAGGAATGCACTAGCAAATGGGCAGGAAGGAGGGGTGGAAGAACAATGGGGAATAATAAAACTGCCATCACAGAGGTAACAAGCCTTTGTGTGAAGCAAATAAACAAAACAAAACGATGTAAGAAACCACTATGGTTCTCAAAGGAAGTGGCAGTGAAGGTTCAAGAGAAAAGAAAGCATTCAGGAAGTACAAGGAATCACAGAAGGAGCAGGACAGAGAACTGTATCAGTTAAAGCAAAGGAAGCTGGGAAGGCAGTCAGAACAGCAAAGGCCCAAACTGAGGAAAAGATAACCAACTCGGTTAAGAAGGGATAAAACCTTTTATAGGTACATCAGGGCAAAGGAAGACCAAGGGAGGGATAGTGAGGCTTAATAAAGGGGAGGGAGGGTGGGCAGAGGTGACTGTGAAAAGGCAGAGATACTAAACAAATATTTTTCTCAATATTTACAAAGGAAGAGGGAGGTACCTAAAACAAACAGTAGAAACACTCTGGATACAGAAGTTGATACCAGCCCATTTACAGAAGAAAGGGTTCTGAAAGAACTCTTAAAACTGAAGGTGGACAAAGCAATGGGGCCTGATGGGATTCATCCCAGAATTCTAAAAGAACTAAGGGTAGAACTAGTGACACCACTGACTCCCTCTTTAACAAATCATGGGAGGATGGGGTGGTACCGAGGACTGGAGGAGGGCAGATGTGATTCCCCTTCACAAAAGTGGGAGCAAGGCAGAAGCAGGAAACTACAGACCTGTTAGTTTAACCTCAGTGGTAGGAAAATGATGGAATCACTTCTGAAGGAAAGAATTGTCGAGTATCTAGAGGCCAGAGGGCACAGGACCCAAGGCAGCATGGATTCACAGTGGGAAGGTCATGCCAGACGAATCTGATAGATTTCTTTGACTGGGTGACCAAAGTAGTAGATCAGGAGGGCTGTGGACATGGCCTACCTAGACCTGAGCAAGGCATCTGACACAGTCCCACACAAAAGATTAATATACAAGTTAGCCAGCCTGGGAGTGGGTCCCAAGATGACAGCCTGGGTAAAGAATTGGCTGGAGAATAGGACACAGAGAGTAACAGTAAATGGAGTCCACTCTGAAGAAAGGGGGTTACTAGTGAGGCACCGCAGGGTTCAGTATTAGACCGGTCCTCTTCAATGTCTTTATGTGTACATTGCAGAGGGACTGGAAGAAAAAGTATGTCTCTTTGCAGATGACACAAAGATCTGCAACAGAGTGGATGCACAAGGTGGGTGGAAAGGATGAGAAGGACTTGGCAAGGTTAGAGGAATGGTCAAATGTATGGCAGCTTAGATTCAATGCTAAGAAGTGCAAGAATGCACCTGGGAAACAAAAACCCTGGGAAGAGTACACAATGGGGGTGAGATACTAACAACAACAAAATGGAAAGGGACCTGGAGGTAGTCATATCAGATGGCCTAAGGTGGGCAAGCAATGTGAGAGGGCAGCAAGGAGGGCTGGGGGATACTGGGATGCATAGGGAGAGGCATCACCAGTAGAAAACAGGAAGTTATTATCCCTCTGTACAGACAGCTGGTCAGACCCCATCTGGAGTACTGCGTGCAGTTCTGGAGACCCAATCTCTGCAAAGACATAGACAGGATGGAAGCTGTCCAGAGGAGGCAACTAAAATGGTGCAGGGTCTGCACCAGAAGACATATGAAGAGAGACTTTAAGGAGCTTAATACGATAGCCTTGAGGAAAGGAGGGAGAGGGGACATGACAGAAACTTTCAAGTACCTCAAGGGAATCAACAAAGTCCAAGAGGTAGCATCTTTCAAAAAAGAGGTGCAAGAACAAGGGGTACAATCTGGAAGATGGAGGGGCGGCTCAGAAGTAATTTTAGAAAGTATTTCCACAGAGAGGTTGTGGATGCATGGAACGGCCTTCCAGAGGAGGTTGTGGAGTCAAAAACAGTGGTGGAATTCAAGCATGCATGGGACAGTCATAAGGCAATTCTAGGGGTGGGGCAGGAAGAAGTAGGCTACTGGTTAACTAGGATCTGCAGTTTATCCATTAGGTAGGAAATGGGCAGACTGGTTGGGCCAAGCGGTCCTTATCTGCCATCAAATTCTATGTTTCTATGTTTCTATGTTTTGAGCGATTAACTCTCAAACCTGAAAGCTCTGTGAAGTGGGTGAGTAAGTCTAGTAAGGTGTTAAGGGACGGAGGAATCACCCAAAAGAACCAGCAGGTCATAAGCATACATGAGAGTGGTCTACTGATGGGTGAATATCTATATACCTTGTATGCTTCTGTGCTGTCTGACTGCTGTAGTCAAAGGCTCTACTACCAAGACAAATAAAAGGGGAGAGGGGCAGCCTATCCTGTACCCTGGGCTAGGGAAAGGGGTTTGATAGAAGGAGTTTGTAAGAGTCTGGCCATGGAGGAGAAGTACACAGAGTGGATCCAAACTTGAACTCGCTCCCATTCCCAGGTGAGCCAGTACTTGGTGCAAGATAATCCCACTCGATGGACTCAAATGCCTTTTGAAATCTATGGCCACTGTAGCAGCTGGTATGGAAAGTTGTTTGGCCTGTGCATTAGATTTATTAGTGAGCAGATATGATCCGAGTTAATCTGACCTTTGACAAAGCCAATCTGGGAAAGATGAATAAGTTGAGGCGGGATGGGGTGAGTCTGGCAGCAAGGGTTTTGACGAAAATGTTGCTGTTTACATTAATTGGGGAATGTAGATGATAACTGGCAACTAGTGTGGTCCTTCCTTTCTTTGGAGGGACTGTTATTGGAGGGTTGAGAGAAGATGCCCACCTTGTCTGCTTCTTTGATAGACCCTGCTTAGAGAGGGCAGATGACGGGAGCTGGAGGCTAGAAAATTCCACTGGGAAACCATCCCTCATGGGGTTACACCCATGTTTAGGGATGGGAGACCTTGAGACAGTTCTTAGAGGACAGGAAGCATCTAGCTGAGCGGCTTGCTCAAGTAATTCTGGAAAGGACTAGTGAGTTCAGGAATGTTCAGATTTCTTCCACATTCCTGGTTCTGGTTAATTTAACAGAGTAATCCATCCTATACTCCTCCTTCTGAGTATGTTTGTTGTTCTGGAAGACTGTCTTCTTGTCACCTACAGATTTTGCCACCTCCTTGCCAAACCAGCTGGGCTTTTTAGCCCTAATTTTCTTATCTATGATTTTGGCACACTACAGTGGCCTCCACCAGTCCCTCCTTTATTAATGCCCATTTCTGTTCTACATTCATCTCCCTTTGATCCCAGCAAGGTGTTCTACTAGAATTTCTCCCATCCTACCAAAGTCAGCTCTCCTAAAGTCCAAACCCTATCCTGGTCCTGACCATCACCCCTGCCGATGTCTAGGTGGAACCACACTATGTGGCAGTCATTATCTGCAAGTGGCGCTCCACTTTCACATCCTGAACATGCTCACAGTTGGACAGGACCAGGTTAAGTACAGCCCTCTCTCTAGTGGGTTCCATGACACTGGGCCAGGAACCCACCCTGAAATGCGTCCAGCAGTACTTGCTCCCTAGTGCATTCAGTAGCCAGGATTTTCCAGTACATCCCAAGTAGCTTGAAATCCCCATTATTACTATTTCTACAGTAGACAGATGCGTGCTCCCTTTACAGTACAGGAGACACGCTCCCTGTCATCGCATATGGTGGCTGGCCCAGGTGGTGACAGGAGGACTGTGCCAGTTGCTGTCGGTGACTTAAGGTAAGGGGTAGCAGGTGGATTAGTCAGTACCCGTGGTGGTGGTGGGAGGGGCTACCAGATGCTAGGAAAAGCTTCTATTGGTATAGGAATGGGGACTGATGGGTGGGGTGCCACTAGATGCTAGGGAATAAGTGATATAATATTGGGTCACGATCAGAAGGTGAGGGAGGCCACTGGACACCAGGGTATTATTTTATTCTATAGGTCCACGACTGGAGAGTGGAGGGGCCACTGGACATCAGGGAATTATCTTAACCTGCGGGACTGGCAAGCTGAGGGTGGGGTGGGGGGACCACTGGACACCAGGGTGTTATGTTATTCTCAAGGGGCCAGGGAATGGAGGTTTGGGGAACCACTAGACACCAGAAACTATTGTAATTTTACCAGGGCCGGGATAAGATGGTGGTGGCAACCACTAGGCACTAGGAAATGTTTACTTTACGGGGCCGGGATCATAGGATGGGGGACCAGTGGACACCATGGACAAATGTGATTTCCACAGGGACGGGTGATCAGAGTGGGTGGGGCTGGCCACAGGAGAGGTGCAAAGCTACCACCACTTCCCATGCAAATGGGCCCACAGAGGGCACGATATGTCCCCTTAGCACCATGCATGCCCAATCGGCTCATTTGTATGGTGCCAGCTGAATAATGCGCTGGGGCTCCGGCGCTATTGAGTATGGGCACACTGTTCCTGCACGTCTCAGATCCATGTTGGGGCAGTGCTACTCAACTAGTGCTGTGCTGACATGTCTCAATATTCAGTCGGATAGGGCCAGTGGAATAAGGAGGACTGCGGGTCCATGACAGAAAGCTGCATCAAAGCAGCCACTAAGGAAGTCCCAGAAATGAGGCAGCCAATACTTACTAGCGAGAGGGTCCTGAAAGGGCTGGTAGCCCTTAAGATAGATAAGGCCCAAGGACCAAATGGGCTGCATCCTAGGATACTCAGGAATCAGCAGCAGAGCTGGTTGAACCACTGGCTGGTCTGTTCAACAGCTCACTTAGGTCTGGAGAAGTTCCAAGGGATTGGAGAATGGCAGACGCTGTACAGCTTCATGGGGGATAGGAGCAACCAGGGAACTATAAGCCTGTCAGTCTGACCTCCATCGGGGAAGCTGATAGAATCACTAATCAAAGATGACCTTGTGGACTACCCAGAGAGTAACGGGCTCCAGGATAGTAAACAACATGAATTTGTTGCAAGAAGGTCTTGTCAGACTAACTAATTTTCTTCTTTGACTGGGTAACCAAGGAAGCAGACAAGGGCCATGCTGTGGATCTGCTGTACTTTGCCTTCAGCAAGGCTTTTGATTCGTTACCACACAAAGGTTGCTGAAAAAGATGGAAGACCTGGGTGCAGCTTGGTCAATGAGGTTATATCAGAGGAAAGGGATGTTATGAGTGAGGTTCCACAGGAATCTGTCCTGGGTCTGGTCCTGTTCAACATGTTCATTAGTGACATTGGTGGGGAATCCAGGGCAGGCTGTGTCTCTTGCAGTGACACAAACCTATGTCGGGTGGTAGACAGTGATGAGGAATAAGGGATATACAGAGGACCTACAAAATCTAGAGGGTGGTCAAAGGTCTGGCAGTTAAAATTCAATGCCAAAAGTGCTAGGGAAAATGAACCCCAAGACAGAAGACTGGATGGGTGGGGTGAGACTTTGTACTACAGAAGAGAAACAGGATCTAGGGTTACCTTCAGTGACTCCCTTAGACAAACAAGGCAATGCAAAGTACAGTTCCGTAAGAACTTACTGTAACAGTAGATCTTGGCGAGATCTCTTGCAGCAGGCCACACCTATGGAACTATAGCCGTCCAGGCACTAGGACCACATGGAAACTTTTCTAGCTAGCAGTCTACAGAGGACCGCCCACTACAATGTCACATGCCATCAGCCTAACAGTGGCGGCCCCTGCACCCTCCTCATTTCTTCCACTGGAGACCATAAGCCACCTGGCACCAGCTGAGGAACCGAGGCTCCGGCAAAAAGATGGAAAAGAAGGAGGTACAGACAGAGAAGGGCTTCTCAGGCCCAGGGGGAAGGAGGGAGGATGGCATGGTCTGCTGCAAGAGATCCTCTTGAAGATCTACTGTTATAGTAAGTTCTTACATAACTGTACTATCTTACTTTGAGGGTTATCTTACTTTGAGGGTATCTCTTGCAACAGGCCACACCTATGGACCAGTCCCAAGCAGTTCCATCATCAGACAGCACAGTCTGGATGGAGGAAACTTCGAGCCTAAGAAAGTAGGCACTGGAGGACAGCTAGGCCAAAGTTGGCCCTACACCTAGAGGCAATATCCAGACTGTAGTGCTTGGTAAAGGTGTGGACAGAACTCCAAGTAGCAGCAGCACAAATCTCTGTAGTGGACACATTCCTGAAACAGGCAACAGAAGCAGCCATGCCCCTGGTGGAATGGCCATGAACAATGACAGGAAGATTTTACCATACTTCCTGTAGAAATATGTTATACAGTTGGCCAACCATTTGGACAAGCACTGTTTTGAAACAGGGATGCCCTCTTTCCCGTGGGTGAAAGAAACAAACAACTGAGAGGACTTCCTGCAGTCCTTTGTATCGTGTGTAGTAACGCAGACTTCTATGCACATCTCAGTGTGGAGTAATGCTTCCCTGGATTAGCATGCTCTGGGTAATAAACAGGAAGGTGGACAGACTGATTTAAAGTCAACTCAGACACCCCTTAGGAAGAAACTTAGGGTTAGTATGCAAAGACACCCTGCCTTTGTGAAAAATCAAATAAGGCTGCTCACATGACAGCCCATAGCTCTGAAATCCTTCAAACAGAAGTAATAGAAACTAAAAGAAAAAAATACTACTATAGTAATATTGTTTCTTCAAGGGATCTCCTAGTAGGATTAGACAATTAGCAGTCAGTCCAGAGCTGCTGACTGCTCTCAGAACTTTGAGGTAGAATGTATACATTAGAGAATTTGGAATGCATCACTCAAATCTTCTACTCTAGGTGTCATTTAACTGCCAGATTCGATTTTGTAGATAAAACACTGGACCACTAAATAATTCTAAGTAAACTGCCCTTAACCACAATACCTCCCTTGGTAAGAGGGTGGGTTCCAAACAGGACAATGAGACACAAAAAAGGAGAGCTAAGTATCCTAGCCATACTTGTGTGCATTAACAAATGTATAAAAATATAAGTCAATGATTAATGGCAACCTTATAAACTCCATAAAAAGTACTGCTGAACCTATTCAGGGTACATAAGGGGAGGCAGGGATGGGAGGTCTAATCCTACCAGGAGATCCCTTGAAGAAACAATATTACTATGATAAGTAATTTGTTCTTCAGACCCCAGAACCTCCTAGTAGTATTAGACAATTAGAGTACCAAGCAGTGCCTTAGGAGGTGGGTACAGAACCTATTTAGGAAAAAGGTTCTGCAATACTGCACTGCAGTCTTGGACTGGACATCCAGGCAGTAGTGCTATGTGAAGGTGTGAACTGTACTCCAGGTAGCTGCTTACAGATTTCCAGCAAGGGATGTCCCTGCAACCGCCATAGAGGCAGCAGTTCGACAAGTAGAATGTGCCCTGAGGCCTTGAGGTGGCTGTTTGTCAGTCTTACTGTAGCTGAACTGGATGCAGGATACTAATCAACGTGCAATCAACCTCATGGTGGCAGGCCTGCCTAGTCCCATTTCACCATAGGTAATGAACAGCTGTGAGTGGCAATTCCTGAGGTCCTTAGTGCATGTAATGTAATAGCTGAGAGACCTTTTTACATCAAGCTATACAGTATCAATTCATCTGAACTGGATTTGGCTGTGAAATATACAGGTAAGAGTGATGGACTGATAAAAAGTGAAATTCAGTTACCACCTTTGGAAGGAATTTTGTTTGTCCTAAGGACTAACTTGTCCTTATGGAAGATAATACAATTAGGATCAGTGCAAAAGAGCCTGCAGCTAGCACACCCTTCTTGCTGAAGTAATTGCCACCAGGAAAACAGTTTTCATGTGACATATTTCAGGTCAGCTGTAGCCATTGGCTCAAAGGGAGGTTCCATGAGTTTGGCTATGCACCAAATTCAAATCCCAGGAGGTACTGGTTCCCTAATAGAGAGGGACAAGTGTGCCAATCATTTGAAGAATGTTGTTATTTATTTGCTATTGTTCTCTGAGCACCTGCAGACACATAAGTAGATACTGCTACGAAGTGAACCCAAAGGGTTGCAGGCCTGAGGCCTGGGACTGCAAATGCACCAGATAATCCAGCAATGTGGGCAAATCTGCCTTAAAGGTGATAGGAAACAGTTTTAGACCTCTAGATGCATTCTAGTTGTTCTTTTTATTGGCTACCCACTATTTTGATATGTTTCTGACCTTTTGTTAAATTAATAATCTAAGTTTGTCGCCTTTCTAACTACCCTGAATCCTCTGTGCTCAGTAGTTGCTGCTCTCTGTTTTCATACTGCTTGAACAATCTATAACATTAGAAACAACCATTCTAGACCATTAAGATGAATAGCTTGGAATGGGAGTTTCTCATGTCATAGAATGTCTTAGAAATATGAAAATTAAAACAGTAGCTGGTGAGGAGAGTGGAGCTCAATGTAGATCTGAAGATACCCCAAAGCTAGATTATTTATCAAAAAATCATCAGCGCATATCAGAATACATAACTGGCATGAGAAGGAAGATGTAAGGGCAGTTAACTATGCAAAATATCATTTCCTATCTCCTTTAAGTGGATTGATATTGTTAGGCATGCACCAGATGGAAAATCTTTTCCATTATGAAGCATACTGTAAGTCTTTCTTGTGGAAGTTTTTGAGAAACTTTCAGCACTTTAAGTACCTGTTCTGACAGGTTAAACTCAGAAAATTCAAACCCTCACGAACCATGCCAGGCTTGCTCTGCTAGGCAGGGCAGCCTGGGGAGGCTCCCCTCCCAACGGACACTACTGGCAAGTACCGGGTAGGTCAAGGGGCGGGATCCCCGGCAGACATCATGGAGCATGAGTGGGCGGTGGGGTAGGGCAGAGCAGGTCATCATGCCATGGGACAGCTTTTTGTGGATGCTTGCTTCCCAGAGGTGAAGCGTGCAATGACGTCCAGCATCTGCCCTGCCCCTAACATTACGGCGCTGGTCATGCGGCAGTACTCCAGCGGCTGCCAGGGATCCATAAGAAAAATTACTCACCTTAGTAATGTTGTTTCTTCCGATGGAGTCTTGCTGTATTCTGACATATGCAGTTAGGTCCTGCCTTTCAACTGCCCGCGAGAACAAAGAGTTAAACTTTCCATGGCCAGCATGGAATGTTCACCATGAGCTCGGTTAAAGCCCCTGTCTGCTGTTGTTTAAACTGCAACTGTCAGATCTTTACGAACAATACTTACTAGAAGTTCTGTGTGGAAACTGTAAAACTCATACTAGCCAACTGGCAACTATATCTATATAAAAGGGTTTTGGCTAAAAGGAAGACTCAAGGCAGGAAACCCAAAACAAAACACATCAAAACACAACCACTCACCCAAACTAAAAAGGGTGAAAAAGGACACCCTAGGGTGCCAACACTGCTCCTGCCCACCCACATCCCAAAACTAGGTTCTGAGAGGGAGGCAGAGGTCAGAATACAGCAAGACTCAATTAGAAGAAACAACATTACTAAGGTGAGTAACTTTTCTTCAAACAACATGAAGTCTTGCTGTATTCTGACATATGCAGACTACTAAGCAGTACCTCCATGGAGGAGGGACAAGGAACCTACTTTGGAAACAGGCTCTGAAGTACTGCTGTGTTAAAACCGAGCATCACTCCTAGCCTGGATATGCAGAGAGTAATGCTTGGTGAAAGTATGGACTGTTTTCCAGGGGTGCTTGACAAATTTCTAAGAGAGGAATATTCCTGGCAGCAGCCAGGGAAGCAGCTGTACGTCTAGTGGAATGAGCCCTCAGGCCTGAGAGTGGAGTTCTACCCAGTTTTTCATAGCAGAATTGTATACAAGAAACAATCCACCTGGCAATAGATTCTTAGTGGCAGGTTTGCCTCTACCAACTTCTCCATATGTAAGGAATAATTGAGGGATTCAAACCTGTAACCCTTTGGTACGCCTATGTAGTAGCTAAGGGCTCTTTTAACATCCTAGCTGTGTAGCCTCCTCTCTTCAGAGGAGGAATGGTCAGTGAAGAAAACAGGAGAGATACAGACTGGTTGAGGTGGGAATCTGAAACCACTTTAGGTAAAAACTTTCTGTTAGTTCTTAGGACCACTTTATCTCTATGGAAAGAGATGAAATCACATTCCACTGACAGGGCTTGCAATTCACTGATACCCTGGCAGAAGTAATGGCTACCAAAACACAGTTTTCAAGTCATACATAAGCTCTGCAGAGGACAAAGGCTCAAAGGGGTTGCATAAGCTGAGCAATGCAAACATTAAGGTCCCAAGCAGGAGCAGGATCCCTAAAGGGGGATTGGTGTGAAGCAATCCCATGAAAACTTACAAAACACAGGATGGGATGATAGAGAGGAAGGCTTGCCTACTGACAAGAAAGCAGAAACAGCTGCCAAGGTGTACTTAAGGGTAGCTGGTCTGAGGCCTAGCCATTAAGATGGACCATATAGTCCAGAACTGTAGGCAACTCAGCAGAGTTTGGAGAAATATTCTTCTTAGAACACCAAATGCTGAATCTTTTCCATTTGGAGTTATAAGTCTTCTGGTGGAAGGCTTTCAAGAAGCCTTAAGAAAACCAGAACCCCTTGGGAAAGATGCAGATATGCAAACTCTAACTCTTCAAGAGCCATGCCTTGAGATTGAGAGACCGAAGATCTGGTACCAAATCCTCCCCTGAGAGGCGTCAACAGGTTGTAATTCCTGGGAAGAGACAGGGAAGGTGGACTGCTAGGGACAGCAACAGGGGATACCAGGGCTGTCTGGCCCAGTCTGGAGCAATCAGAATCACTTTGCATGGTTGTGACCTTATCTTGACTAACACTTTGAACAGGAGAGGAAGGGGGAAATACAGAAATTTCCTTCCCAGTTCAGAATCAGAGCATCCAGGGAACCAAGCCCAAGACTGGGGGTCTGAAACAAAGAGAGGAAGCTGGTAATTGTCTGGGGCTGCAAAAGATCTATCTCTGGGTGCCCCATCTTGAAGAAAATCACTTTCAAAACTAGAGGATCTAGGGTCCATTCGTGATGCCCTGGGATATTCTGCTCAGAGCATCTGCTAGGACATTGTCCTTCCATGGGAGTGAACTGCTATCAGAGAGGTTTGCAGGAAATAGGCCAGGGACCACAACTTCATTGCTTCTGTGCACAAGGCCGTAGACCGAGTGCCTCCCTGCTGTTGATGTACCATATGGTGGTGGTGTTGTCTGTTCTGATCTGAACCACCTTGTTCTGTACAGATTTGGAAAAAGCTTGCAGTGCCAGAAACACTGCTCTGAGTTCCAAGAGATTGATGTGAAGCAGAGATTCCTGAGGTGACCACAGTCCTTGGGTGGTAAGATCCCCAAATGGGCTCCCCAGCCCAGCAGGAAGCATCTGTGGTGAGTGTCACTGAATGAGACTGAGTGACAAAGGACCCCTTGTCTCAAATTGTCCTGATCCTGCCACCATTGCAAGGCCTGGATCAGGGTTCGAGTCACTGGGACTAGTTTGGTAAAGGAATCCTTTCTTTGGGACCAGAAGGCTCTTAAGTAGAACTGAATGTCCCTCATCTGGAATCTTGCTCCTGGGACCACTGCTGTGGAAGCTGCCATGTGGCCCAGAAGCTGAAGGAAATGCCTTGCTGGTCGAGACACCTGAAGGGTGAATGAAGAGGCCAGTTCCATGAGGGTTCTTGCCCTTCCAGGGAAGGAAGGCTCTTGCCTTTACTGTATCCAGTTCTGCACCTATGAAGGTGAGGAGCTGTACTGGTTTGAGAACTGACTTTGGAAGGTTGAGAAGGAATCCTAAGGAACTGAGCACTTGTTGGGTCACTTGCAAATGTGACTTGACTTGGTCTGGAGACTGACCTACTATAAGCCAGTCATCCAAGTATGGGAAGATGGAGATCTTTTTCTCCTTAGGAAAGCAACCACTACTGCCAGGCACTTGTGAAAACCCTTGGGGCTGATGTTAGGCCAAAGGGCACTGCTCTGAATTGATAGTGGCCTGAGGGCAACTAGAGCCTGAGGTACTTTCTGTGGGAGCACCTGATGGGACTGTGAAAGTAGGCATCTTTGAGGTCCAGGGAGGCTAGCCAGTCCCTGGCCTTAGAGAGGAAGGATAATTCCCAGAGTCACCATTTTGAACTTTGGCTTTAAAAGATGTTTGTTCAGATATCTTAGGTCCAGGATGGGTCGCCATTCTCCTGTCTTTTGGGGGTTAGGAAGTACCTGGAGTACAATCCTTTGTCCTTGTGTGGGTGGGAACCTTCTATAGCTCTGAGAGCTAGGAGAGAAGAAACCTCTGCCTCTAGGGCAAGGGTCTCTGAAAGATTCTGTGAGGTGGAAAGGATCTGGTTCTCACCTTGGGAAATTTTTGAAGCTGAGAACCAGCCCCTGGCTTACTACTTCCAGGACCCACTTGTCTGATGTTAGAGACTTCCAGTCCTAGACAAAGTAAGCCAGCCTGCCCCTACTGGTATGGGAGGATGGCCCAGGCAGACCCATCAGGGTGTCTGCTTGGCAGGGGCTTTAGGTTGAGGGGTGGATGCAGGCCTGCTCATCCCCGTCTGCCTCTCCTCTAAAGAACCCCTCTGAGAGAAAGAAGAAGAGGCCTGAGCTTGGTAAAGGCCTTTGGAAAGGCCTGCCCTGCCCCTGGACTGTTGTCTTTGAGGCTGCTGCCTTTCTTTGGCCTGAGCACTCCTGTAAGTGGTCCTGTACTCATCCATCTTTTTCATGTAGTTCTCTGTCTGCTCCCCAAAAGAGAATTATCAATTACAGGAAAATCCATGGCCTTAGCCTGGGTATCCTGTGAGAGGCTAGTACATCTGAGCCAAGCCATCCTCTGAAGAGCCACAGGCGTAGCCATGACTCTTGATGAAACATCATTGAGTCCACAGCAGCATGAAACATTACTTTAGATGCCTAAATCCCATCTGCAGCCACCTGCTCCAGCTCCTTGGCAAGCTGGTCAGGAGCCTGTTTAGCCAGAGCCAGCACAGTGTCCCACCTGGACTTCTGGTATCTAGCTGTATAGGCCATATAGTTAGCCTGCCTGAGTCCCAAAGATGCTGCCATGTGTTGTTTCTTTGCCATGGCATCAATCTTCCTGGAGTCCTTGTCTGGGGGTGTAATGCGAAGGGATATTTGCCTTATCACAGGCAGCAGTCTGCACTACCCCAACGTGGCTGCATTGCTGGAAAAGAACTCCGTGTCTGAGCCTGAGAGAGTGTACCTCTTGTCCATTCGTCTGTCCACAGGAGGTACAGAATTAGGAGACTTAAGAATTTTATGTCTGTTTCCCAAAGATTTGTGGAGGAATAAACAGTCTCCTGGACTCTGGGATGTCCATCATCTCAACAAAATCAGGCTCCTCCTGATCCTCTACTGCTTCCTCCACAGGAAGCTGAGGTCTCGCCACTTTTGTAAAACATATAGTGAGAATGGGACTCAGAAAGCCTAGGAGAGAAACACCTGAAGGTCTGTCTGGGGAGATGTCCGGTCAATAGGCACATCCAGACTTTCATAATCACCATAATCATCCTCGTACTCAATCCAGAACGGGAACCGAACCCTGCCAGATGGTGCCGGTTCGGTCGGAACCAAGTAAGCGATTGCACTATCCTTATTGCCTTGGCTATCTCAACGCTGTCAGAGTATGAATTTCTAGGTCCGAACCGACAATTTATTTTTTCTTCCTTTTCACTGGAACCGACTCCTCAGAATTGGCTCTCCTTTGCCCGAAGAAGTATCGCCCTGGTAAGAGGGCACTCCTTCTGGTTTGGTCGAACCAACCAGGCTGGCCATCCGGTCAGCGGACTTCTCAGCCTCCCTTTCCCTCAGTCTACCTAATCTCTTTCCAGGGTAGATTTGGGAAAATTCTTACAAATTTGGCAGTCTGAATCGAGGTGGTCAAACCCCAGACAATAAACACAGGTGGTGTGGGGATCAGCCTTGGCAAAGAGTTCTCCACACACACTGCAGTGTTGAAACCCAGTGGGCCCGTTTTTTCTTGGTTTCTCAGACATGGCCAATCCTATCCAAAACGTACCCTTTTTCAGCAATCCTCAGGCAAGACTCCTATCGGTTCCTGACCGTGTCACGGTCTTGGAAAAAACTTAATAAAATCTGTTTTTTAGAACCGATACGGACCGGTTACCACAAACTAAATGAAGCACAAACTTTTTATTTTCAAACTGATCGGTTCAGCCAAACCGATCCACAATTTGCAAGTTCCACACAGAAACTAAACAGAAAACCTATCTAGAACTCACGGTACCACAGACAGAGACTTGAACCGACTGAGCGGTAACAGCAATTCAGTAGAAACCGACCAAAAACGACACTTCAACTGACTTTTGAACCATGCAAAGGAGAAATCTCCGGAGCGACTGTTAGTGAGGCGGAGAAAGAATCTGACAGTTGCAGTTTAAACAACAGCAGACAGGGCTTCAACCGAGCTCATAGTGAACATTCCATGCTGGCCATGGAAAGTTTAACTCTTTGTTCTCGGGCAGTTGAAAGGCAGGCTCTAACTGCATATGTCAGAATACAGCAAGACTTCATGTTGTTTGAAAGAGCGGACACTCTTCCCACCTCCCACCAGAGAAGAAAGCAGTCCCTAGAAATGAAAATACGTACTACCGTAGAATCCTGATCTTTCTGTGTATCTTCACCATTCATCACTATTTGGGGATCCTGTGAGAGCTTTTTTTTTTTTGCATGGGCAGGAGACGACGCAGCGACAGCATTACCTCAATGCCGATGTACGACATGGCGCTTGCAGGTTGGCCATTAGCTGTCACAGGTGCCTCACCAGTTCTGAGTCACCATAGAGTAAGAAATAGGGAGGGAGGGTGGGACAAGAAAGTCAAGGGACAGAAAATGGAAAAGATATATAAAACAAAAGGAGGAATAAATGGCTGAGAGGACAGAAGCAGGAAAAGAAATCTAGGGTTTGGGAGGGACCCAATCTCTTGGAAAATGGAAAAGAGAAAGGAAGGAGGGAAGGAGGAAATTTTTATTGAGAGGAGAGGACAGCGCCAACTGAACCTGTGGTCTCGACCCTGGAGGCTAACAGCGGAAGAGTTAAGACCTTCTGCCTAAAGAGTAAACAGGATAACCTGGCAAGGCAAGCAAGGTCTCAAGTCAAAATCAAGCAAGTTGACAAATAAAGAACTCCTGGCAGAGGACTACTGCCCTTGAGGGATTGGTCGTAGGATTGCCCATAGCCAAGGAGTCGAGGCACATCCTCTCCCTAACCAAAAGAAGAGAGGAGGAGGAGGAACTTTAAGGAAGAACCTCCTCCTAAAAGAAAATATAAGTGGCTAGTCTCAAAGGTCAAGGGAAGAGAGAGGAGAGGAAGGGGCTGCAATTCCAGCACCCCATTCCAAGAAGGGGTGGAAGCTGAAAGGCGGTGAGGAAAAGCCTCCCCACCTCCTTCAGTAATCAACTGCAGGAAGCAGTCCGCTGTGCCTCAAGGTTCCCCACCCTGGCCAATGGGAAGGAGGCAGGAAGGGAAGGGGAGGCACAAAGAGGGAGGAGGACCCAGAGGGAAGGAGGGTGGATTTAGTGATGAATGGTGAAGATACAGAAAGATCAGGAATTACAGTAGGTACATCATTTTCATATCATATCTGTGTCACTCTTCATCATTCATCACTATCTGGGTGAGTACTGAGCCCCCAAGGACCCCAAGGGACTAAGTTTCTAGCCCCAGTGAGGGATACACTGGGGAGAACCCTTACAGGGAGAACCTTATGAACCTGGCAAGGCCTAAGAGAGAGATGGGCCCTCACCCAGAGGGGAAGGAAGACGCCTGATAATCGCTATCTCACCCTGCAGGAGAATAGGTGGGTTCTCCGGTAGGCAGAGGAAATCACCCATGCCTGGCCACGGGTGACAACTGGGAAAGATGAAGGTACGCTGTCCGCCTAATGCAGATCGCTGTCCCTGCAACTCTGGAAGCTACATCGCTGGCATGATAGGATGCCCTCGCTGGTGCCTTATTAGTTCCAGGCCCTGAGCAGAGAGTGCGATGGCCTGTCTGGTTACCTGTGTATCAGGCAAAGAGGCTAGGAGCTGACCTATCCTGGACCACAAGAACCTGTCATAGGATGCATAGTGGGCCTGATGAGCTGTGATGCATAACAGAATCCGTGCTGAGTAGAAGATACTCCTACCCCAGAAATCAAAATCTGAAGAATCTGAATCTTGGGGCCGGTCACGGTAAGGGATGCAAAGCCCAGAAGGATTGTCTAACTACATCAAACCCAAAAGAGGGTGAGGCATGGGATCTGGAGACTCCAGGGGAGCTCAATACCTCTGGCAGAGTTCCCTTAGGGCTGGAACAGAGAGAAGGGATGTCACCAGAGCTGCAGTGACACTTCCTGAAAGAGGACAGGCCAGGCGGAACCACCAGGTTGGCCGCACTGAAGTTGCCTAGGAAGGCTGCACACCACATGCTCAGTATTGCTTTCAGAGCAGAGGTGATCCGGAGATCATCCATCATCCTCACGAGGAAGCACTGATAGGAAACCAGATCAGACGCAGGGGAGATGTGGATGGAAGATTCCTCACCCTCAGAAGAAGAGGAAGAGGAAGCAGATGAGTCCACAGATTCAGGGTTGGCTGCTCAAGGAGGGTGGAACACCACTCGTCCATGGCCCTAACGTAAGTGGGAAAGTGAGCAGCTGATCCCTGAACTGCTCCCAGGTCAAAGGTCCGGTAGGACCGGTAATACTGGGGTGGAGGGATGGAGACAGAGGAATATGGACCAGATCCTGAAATGAAGAGGAACATCCTCTGCCCAGGCAAGAGAGCCTAGCGGATGCTCCCACAGGAAGGAGACCCAGAAATCCCAGCAGCCAACAGCTGATCAACCTTTCTAGAACTGCTTAGACCATGCCCTGAGGAAGAATCCCCATTGTGAGGTGACTGGGACCGTGAGTGTCCAGAATGATGGTCCCTGGCCTCCAAAGAAGAGGTCCTCTCAAGGAGAGCAAAGGGGAAGGATGAGGATCAGCACTACAGCTCCTTCCCGAACCTGGGCGGGTTCCAGGGAGAGACCGCCACACAGAACCCAGGCCCTCGACCCTCGGACTCCAAAAGAGCCCTCTGCCTCGAAACCACTAACCTAGGCAGCTGACGACCCAGGGCGCAGCACCCTCCTTCCAAGGGTGTCCGGAGGTCCCAAAGTTGGACTGTCCACGCACACCACAGAAGGAGGTACCCCAGCTGAGGGGGCAGACAACTCCCGACTCCAGGCTGCACAGCAATAGTCACCTGGACCACTGCCGGCAGGTCAGTGCCACTGACCCCAGAATCAGGAGAGTCACCCGCTCTCAGAGGGAGGCTGAGTGGGGCCATAGAGGTGACCACTGAGGGGTCAGAAGATTCCAGAAGCCAGTCTGGATCAGACCCAGAATCCTCCTCCGAGGAGGTGGAAACTGAGGTCCCATGCTAGACCACCCTCTGACCCCTGCCCATTCCTAGGCCATGAGAGGTGCCAATCTCAGCTTCAGCACCGCGTCGGTGCCACCCTCAGTGCCGAATGTCACCCGAATTGGAGGCGGTGACAACCACGGCACCAAAACCACAGTCTGCGCCTAGTCGCGATGCCACCCTCCTCCCTGTGCTGTGAATGGCGCGGAGCAAGAGATGGCACTGGCGCCCAACTCCTTCCCAGTGCCAAAAGAGACAGAGCTGACCATGTTCTGCCCTTCCCAGTGCCGCGGAATGGTGCCATAGCTGGAAATGGTGCCATCCCCAGCCCCGTGCCACAAACACGCCAAAGATCAGAAACAGCCTCAGAAAAGTACAGTTATGTAAGCACTTACCGAACAGTAGATCTTCAAGAGAGGCTCTTGCAGTAGCAATTACATATAGGACTGAAGCCGGCAGGGCGTCAGGAACCCACAGAAAATTTCTAGCTAGCAGTCTCTGGCTGAGGGGACCGCCCACGTCAGGTGACTGAGTCATGGACATCAGTATAAAGGGTGGTCCCCACGCCCGCCTTCCAGTTCTTTTCTGCCAAAGGTCAAAAGGCAAGACAAGAAAGAAGTGGGTATTTCCCCTGGAAAAGGAACTGAAAAAGCTAAGGGGATGGAGGTGGGAAGGTATTACCTACTGCAAGAGCCTGTTTTGAAGACCTACTGTTACGTAAGTTCTTATGTAACTTACTATCTTACTTTGAGAGGGCTCTTGCAGTAATAATTACATATAGGACTGAGTCCCAAGCAGTCTGGAACAAAGTGAAGCTCACGGAGGAGGAAACTACTCATACACAGATCCTCTGGCTGTGAAGGTCTTATGAAAGGAGACCTTGCAGAACAGCCAACCCAAGCCAGCTTCTACGGTGAGAGGCAATGTCCAAACTGTAATGTTTCATGAAGGTATGGACAGAGTCAGTTGCAGCTGCACAAATGTCAGCCCCGACACATTCTTGAAACACGAGCAGAGGCAGCTACACCCCTAGTGGAGTGATCCTGACCTGACCTGGCAAGGTCTTGTGATACGGTCATAACAGAAAGTGATACAATGAGCCAACCATTTTGAAGGCATTGCTTGGAGACAGCATTGCCTCTCTTTTGCAAGCAAAGAGACAAACAGTTGATCTGTCTTTCTGAGATCCTTTGTCCTGTTGGTGTAGTATCTTAGAATCCGGTGAACATCCAGAGAAGGCAGGAGGTACTCCCTTGACTGGAATGTTGCGTAAAGAACACAGGCAGTTCCATGGACTGATTTAGCATAGATTCGCTACCACCTTAGGGAGAAACTTAGGACTGGCATGCAGAGCCACATGTTCCTTGTGGAAAATCAAGTACTGGATTTTGGCATTAAGAGCCTGAAGCCCAGAAATTTGTCGAGCAGAGGTAATGGCTACCAGGAGAGAGCCTTCCAGAAAGGAACTTAAGGTCTGTGGATGCTGCCGGCTCGAAGGGAGGCAGGGTAAGCTTCGAGAATGAAATTCAAGTCCCAAGGAGGGGCAGAGTGCAAATGGGGGTCTCAAGTGGAGGACCCCTCTGAGGAAAGTCTTAGCAACTTCCAGCTGCGTAAAGGACATGTCCCCACAGGAACATGGTAAGCGGAAATAGCCGCCATGTGAACCTTTATGCAGGAGTGACTGAGACCAGGTTGAAGAGGTGACACATGTAATCCAGGAGCCTCCCAACAGAGCAGGAGAATGGCTCGAAAGCTCTGGAAGAGGCCCAAGTATAGAACCTTTTCTATTTCATGGCGTAAGTGGAACAGTGAAGGGCTTTCTGGCCTCCACTAGAAACTCTGCCACCTGCAACAAAACCCGGACCGGGTATGAATCACGCCTGCAGGAGCCACGTATGCAGGTGAAGAGATCTGAGTCCTGGATGGACCAGGGTCCCTGATCCTGGGTCAACAAGAGTTGCAACAGAGGAAGAGGAAGAAGTTCCTCTGAGTACTGTTGCAGAACAGAGAACCAAACTTGCCTGGGCCAGAATGGAGCAATGAGAATCATATGTGCTCCTTCTGAACAGAGTTTGTGTAGGACCCTCTGGATCAATGGGATCGGAGGAAAGCATACGCAATCTGCTCTTCAGTTTAGAGACACAGCGTCTCTCCAAAAACTCTGCATCATGGAGCGGCGAGCAGAAGACGGGAAGTTTTGCGTTGAGAGGAGAGGCAAACAGGTCTACCTGAGGGGTTCCCCAGCATAGGAAGGCGTCTTCTACTACCCCTGATCCAGTTCCCATTCGTGCGCTTAGGCGGACAACCAGCTGAGGTGGCCTGCCAAGTGTTCTTGACCCCCTGAACTTGAACCACCGTAGGTGAAGGTTGTGAAGTATCGGCCAATCCCAAACCCGCATCGCTTCTCACAAGAGGGTAGAAACGGTTCCTCCTGTTTGTTGATGTACCACACTCACGCACATGTCGGTCTGAACAGCCAGATGACCGGAAGCAGATGCAGAGCTTGTATGGCATACAGGATGGGCCTCAGCTCGAACACATTGATGTGAAGAGTCTGCTTGAACCTGGACCAAGAGCCCTGGGTCCAGTTGAGTTTCCAGGTGGGCTCCCCAACCCCTCGCCAGGCATCTATTGTTGGATTTGGGAGAGGGAGAAAGGCAGAAGGGAACTCCCGGCAAAGGTCCCTGAACCATCCACCACTGCAAGTCCCAAACCATCGGAGAGGAGACCATGATCTCGTGATCCAAGTCATCCACCAATTGATCCCAATGTGACCGAAGCGCCCACTGAGAGATTTTATGTGGAGCAGAGCGCCGTGCGCGCCGTCGAGATGGTAGCTGCCATGAGCCTGAGGAGGCGAAGGACTGACCTGGCACTGACCTGCCTGGCGCTGGACAAACGCATGCCTGAGCCTGAAAGGTGGCCACCCTGTTTAGAGGCAGGAAGGCCATACTGGAAGTCATATCCAGGATCACCCTGATAAACTAGAGTCTTTGAGATGGGATCAAATGGGACTTGGCCTGGTTGATGGTAATACCCAAGCTAGTGAAAACCTGAAGGGTAAGGGAAAGGGGCATAAGATCCTCCTGGATGGGGCCGCCAGTAGCCAATCGTCCAGGTAAGGGAAAACCTGAACCCCTGGGTATGCAAGTGGGCCGCCACCACAGCAAGGCATTTGGTAAACACTCAGGGGTCCGAGGAGACACCAAATGGGAGGGCCCTGAACTGGTAGTGGTTCCCTGAAAAGAAAACTGGAGGTATTTTGCGTGGGACAGGCGGATAGGGATATGCAAGTAGGCATCCTGCATGTTCAGGTGCACAGCCACTGTCCCGCCGAAGGAGGGCAGAAGGCTCTGCAGAAGAGCATTCGAACCTCTTGTACTCCACTAACAGGTTCAGGGAACTGAGATCCAAGATGGGTCTCATGTTGCCTGACTTTGGGAAACAGGAAGAAATGAAAATAGTAACCTGTCCCCGTGAGATGGAGGGAATGGCTCTATCACCGCCTTCCAAAGTAGGGCAGAAATTTCTTCCCGAACCAGAAGAAGGTGTTCGGGGAGTAAGATGACCTTGGAGGGTTTTCTGGGAGGTTTCTGAAGAAACTCGACTAAGTGTCCTTCCGCCATCAGCTGGAGCACCCAAACGTCCTGACCCGGTAGATGCGGGAGAACCTACACCACTGGTTCCTCTGGAAGGCCAGAGGCTGTGGGAGAGGAAAGGAGTCAGGTGGTGTGAGGCAGTGCTGTGGCTGGAGCTCCGCTGCTTGTTTGGGCGGGAGGGGCTTCGCAGCCCTGAGGGCCTGGGTTTATTGGCCCGCTTCCCTTGTGATTTCGCCTTGCCCGTGCCCGCTTGCAAAGGGACAGCACTGCTGTTGAGGGGCTCTGTAAGTCATTGGCCTCCTTGAGAGCAGTGCCTTCTCTCGCAGCCTGGTGATGATATCCTTGACATCGCCACCGAACAGCACCGAACCCCTGAAGGTATCCTGGATGGCAGACTGCACTTCAGGGACCAAACCCAACACTCTGAGCCAGGCATGTTGCCACAAACCCACGGCAAACACAGAGCTCCTACCAGCAGCGTCCACTGCATCCTAAGAAGCACAAAGCATGTGCCTACTAGCCGAATGAGCAGATCAGACCAAGTCTGACACTTCCTGTTTGGTCTGTGACTCAGAAAGGGAGTCAAGTTTAGCTTCCACCTCTTAAGGATGGCCTTCTGCTAATCCCCAACATGGGCGATGTTGTTCAAGGCCCTAATACCCAGAGTGGAAGAGCGACCTTCTTCCCATACTGGTCCAGAAGGTGGATTCCTTATTGGGGGTGACAAGCTCAAATGCTTTGGATTGGCTGTTCAATGGGCAGCGCTGATCACGACTGAGTCAGCCTTGGGGTGGGTAAGAAACTCAACACCCTCAGGAGCCTGATATAACCTGTCCACCTTCCTCGGAAGGGGGCTATGGCGAGGTTGCTTCCAGATAGTGAAACAAGGTCTGCGTGAGGCTTGATCCAGGGTGGAACCAAGGTAGGACCGACCTCTGGCAGGTCCAAATGGGCAGCTAGCTTCTGCCGCTGTCGATCTGGTTCCAAAGAGTGCCACTGATGGATAGCCTGGATTTGTGCAGCAACTCCGTGAAGGAAGGATCCTCTGGAGGAGACTTCAGAGGAGTCCTCGCCTCAGCTTATTCCGCTGAGCGGGGCTTGTCGTCCAAGTCGGGAGCGCCCCATCGAGTCATCCAAGGCCCGAGGAGGAAGAAGAAGAGGAAGACATCACCTCCTGATGCGGGGTGGAATGAACCCCTTGGGAAGCCCTCAGGTAGCGTATCCACCCTGCTTTGAACCTGGAGGGCTCACCTCTGATATCCGAGTGCGGGAGGAGTCTTTGTCTCCGACAGGAGGTCCGGAAGCAGGACCTGCGCCGGAAGACGATTCTCCGCCTCCCTAGTGAGCCGAGCCTTGGCCTTAGCCCACCAGGAAGCCAGAGTCTCCTTCAAATCCACCGGCAGCTGAGGGGCGGTGGAGGAGGAGGAGGTGGGATACGGATACTGAGTGTATCCGTAAGGAGCATATCCATAACTGGGCGGTGGGTAACCCAGCGTCGGGTAATAAGGCACCATGTACTGCAGCATCGGATAGGCTGGCATCGGGTACTGGGGCACGGATACTGCCGACTCAGGTATGGCGTCGGATATGGCGAGGTCAGATATCCAGGAACTGGGGGTCTGCCGAGCAGGCGGGCCTGGAACAGGGGCCGGTAGGCGGCAGGCCGCGTGGGGGCAGCATCCGGGAGGATGTCACCTGATGTGAGGCAGGACCAGCATCAGGGCGGCACCTGGGAACCGGCGTCAGGTCGTCCGGCTCAGCGAGAGGGAGACCTGGCGGGGGTACAGAAAAATCTTCAGCATCGCCCGGGAAGGAGGGGAAAATCCCTGTGATCAGGCTGAAGAGACCCAGGGTCCCGGAGGGCATCAAAGGCTGCAGAGAGCTGGGAACAGCGGATGAAGTAAGGTCCAACATCCTGGTCTGATGCTTCTCCTTGTTTTCTTCTTACAATGGCCTTGACAGAAGTAGAAGCCTAACAGAGCTTTTCAACTCCTTCTCCATGGAGGTCATTTTCTTTTTAGGATGTGGGCCTCCAAGGACTGCTGCCTCCGTCTGCGGGTGGGCGTTGAATTTCAAGGAATGCTGCACTTCTCCAACTGCTGATACAGGCCCAGACAGAAGAGACACTGGGAATGGCTGTCCTTGTTCTGGGGAGTTGCGCCCGCACGAGTCACTTATTCTTGTGCTCGGAGGGTGTAGGGGACGACATTCACCACCAAAAAGTAAACTATTTATCAAATAAATCGAGAAAAAATCGAGGTAGAACTACCAACAGGCTGACGAACGTTGAACTTTCTGTGAGGCACTGACACAAGCCAACGGCGGAAAGAACTGAAAGGTGGGCGTGGGGACCGCCCTTTATACTGACGCTGCATTATGTTGGTCACCTGATGTGGGGCAGTCCCCTGCCAGAGACTGCTAGCTAGAAATTTTTCCGGTCCTGATGCCTGCCGGCTACAGTCCTATATGTAATTACCTACTGCAAGAGCCCTCTCGAAGTATGATCAGAAGATACACCCCACAGTGCCATTCCCATCATCGGCACCGCAAACGGCATCGACAGCAGAAAGAGATGGCCCAGCGCTGACCACGGCACCGTCTAGGCCCTGGTGCTGTGAACAGCACCGAGGTCTGAAATGGTGCCAGCAGACGCATTGAGGGCGGTGCCGGCCCGGGCCCACTGGCCCCATGACTCAACACCAGGGGCCCTCACCTCGAGGAGACAACTGCTTGGGCAGTGCCTCCTGCCTGTCCCCTGAAAGGGTGGGCGACCTCCTGCACCGTGGAAGAAGCTTCCGTCGCAGCAAGGCAGAATATACGGAGGTCCCTCCTCCACGGTCCATAACGAACCAGGAAGGGACCGGGAGGAAGGGTCAAATGTCTGTGCCTTGACCTTACGACTACACCCATCCCCGAAGTCGGCGGGCGCCGCGCCCCTTTCAATGCACGCAACTCAACAACCTGGTGGTTCATGGAGAAGCAGGCGCCGCACTTGTCCATGTCATGGGAAGAGCCAAGGCAGGAGAAACCGATCATGCTGGTCCATGATGAAATGCACTGGTGGCAGGGCACCGATGCATAAGAATCCACCGCCTAGATGACTTCTTGCCCCTGAACCAGACATGATCTACCAGCTAAAAACAATGAAAACAGTACCGACATCGCTGAATAAAAATAATAAAGGAACAACCTTACCGCAATCAGCGGTGTCAAGCAGAGGTGAATAGAACAGACAAGTACTTTTTTCTGATGTGCAAGGGCGAGAGCGAAACTAGGCCACACTAGGCTGCAGGCGTATGTATAGAAGGAATTCCAAAGCTCCACACGAGGTCCAACCTCTACAGTGGAAGGCGAAGAACTGGCAGAGATAGTAGCGCCGATGACAGCTAACGTCCAGCCATATGCGTCCGCGTTGTCACACATTCGGCCTCGAGGCGGCCCTGTCACTATATTAATCGCCCGCACAAAAAAAAATAGAAAGCTTCTGCGGGTACTCCAAATAGTGAAGAATGGTGAAGACGGACACAGATAAGATCACTCGATCCATTCTCCCTCTGCCGACCCTTTGACTCCCGGGTCCATTCCCAAACCTGGACTGCCGGCATCAAGGCGAAATCCAACCGTTGTGCCAGTGGGCTGGCTCCAGAGCCAGCACATCTGACACCCTCCCTGTTGGAGAAAAGCTACCTACCCGGCAAACAAAACCAAATAAATAAATAAATAAAACTCCAATAACTGAACTGGCTCCATCTGAGACTTTCGAACATTGATAAGGAAGCCCAGTGACTCCAGGGTCCTTATGGTCACCCTGATGAAATCCCTTACCTGCTGATATGAATTCCTTATGACTAGCCAGTCATCCAGGTAAGAAATACACTGATTCCCTGCCTTCTGAGGTAAGCTGCCACCGCTGACAGACACTTTGTGAATACCCATGGGGCAGAAGCATACCTCTCAACTTTTGTCCCCAAATGTAGAACACTGCCTCTCAAAATGTGGAACACTTAATCAAATCTTTACCTAAGAAGCTCAGAACACTGTTAAAATGTTTGCATGTATGTTCAGAAAGTCTGTTATTAATTGAATAATATGTTTTTGCATCATTTACTACAGGTTTTGCTTTAAAATGTTAACGGTGAATGTGGGACAAGTCCTCACAATGTGGAACAGAGAGCTTTTGTGAAGTAAAATGAGGAGCGTTCCTAGTATGTGATACAGTTGAGAGGTATGGGCAAAGTGAGCCCGAAGGGAAGTGCTGAGAACTGGTAATGACCTGAGGAGAGAGAGAACTTTAAACAGTTTCTGTGACAAGGCATGATTGAAAGTGAAAGTAAGTGTCCTTCAGATCCAGAGATGCCAACCAGTTTCCTTTCCTTAGAGAAGGAATAACTAAGGCCACTGCTACCATTTTGAACCTGGGCTTTGCCAAGTGTTTGTTTAGGTATATTAGATCCAGGATTAACTGCCGATCTCCATTTTCTTTTGGTCAGAAAGTGTCTCGAGTACATGCCCCTTCCCTTTTGGGTAAGAGGAACTGGCTCTACTGCCCTGGCTTGCAGGAGCCTTTTTTCCCCACCTCTAACTCCAGCAGAATAGTCTCTACTGGAGACAAAGGCTGGAAAACCCGCGCCCTGGAGTTTGGAAACTGTTTGAATTGAAGACAGAGACCCGATCATTACTTCCAATACCCAACTGTCTACTGTATAGTAATGTTTCCCCAGTGCTGGAAATAGTGAGCCAACCTGCCCACTACTAGAGGAGAGGAGTAGCCTGATCTGTGTTGTCAGGGATTCTGTCAGATTGTGGTCTGGGAGCTGGAGCTGGACTGGCTCGTCTAGCAGACCTACTACCTCTGCCCCTGTAATACTACTCTCTGACCTGGTGTACTCTACAGGCATAAGTGCAGGACATATGACCTGGGGTTGTATCACCTACCCCTACCTCCCTTCCTGTGGGTCTAAAAAGTCCCTCCTCTCTCTCTCGGAGTTACTCCTGTAGGTGTTTTTACTTCTCCACCTCATGTATGCCTCAGTTTTGTCACCAAAAGGTAACTGTTTTACAAAGGAAATCCACAGCCTTTAGCTAAGTGTCTGGTGTAAGATTGGTTGCTCTGAGTCAAGCAAGCCTTCTTAAAGAGACTGAAAGGGCCAACATTCTGGATGCAGTGTCATGTGCATCCAGAGCCATATTACACCCTCATGATCTGGATGGGTATACAAATAATCAGCAGAATCTCTATCCAGTTGGTATTTTCTCCACCCTCTTGTTCACCCAGGGACAGAGGAAGGTGTCTGCAGGATTTTAAAAGTAGTCTTTTTAAGGAAATTATGGTTTGGAAGGACCACCTTTCTCATGAGAGCCAAACCCATCATATCTAAAAAATCTGCCTCTCTCCTCCTCATCATCTATGGATTCTTGGGAGGTGAGGCCCAGGGTGTCAGCCATTTGCCTGACAAATGAAAAATAGGATGAAAATCATCGTGCCCATGGGGAGGAAACAAACTCCTGGTCTGGAGATACCGCTAGTTCAGTGGGTTTCCCTAGAACCAGTTCCTCCTCTTCCTCCTCATTGTACACTTCGAGCCTTGGTCAATGAGAACCAGTGGTGGGATTTGAACCAGTAAACCCAGTATGGAATCTGCAGTCTGTAAGGCCTGAATGCGTTGCAGGGCTCTGGCAGTTTCCTCCACAGAAGCGTATTTATCTTTGTCTGTTGGGAGCTCCTTTGCTTTTTTCAACTTGGGAGGTGCTTGACATGCTTTATATTTCTTTTTATGCAGGAACAGACTCAGGAGTCTGCTCATTTGTTCTTATGTGCTTAGTATGTTCAGACCCCTTTTCAGGAATTTTGGGGTCTGATGAATCTTTAGAGTTCTCTCCTTTGTTTTGAGTGAGAAGTAGAAGGACCATCTTCAGTTTGCTTTGGTGAAACTGAGGTTGGAGCAAACCATTTTGTTCCAGACTTTTGGCTCTTTTTAATAGTTTTTGAGCAAAAAGTACTGCACATTTCACAGTTTGAGAAAATATGACTGGGACTCAAACACTCTATATGCAAATCATGGCCATCAATCAGCCTTAGCAAAATCTGGAAACACTTAATACAATTTTTAAAACCTGTGGTCTCATCCTCTTTTTAGGTCTGTCTGACATGCCAAACTATCAGTAGACTGAAAAACACTTCCCAAAATGGGTTTCAACAAATCGTGGTCCGTTTCTTATGTAACTAGGTGGCACTATCCCGAGGCTACTATCCCTGCCTGCTTGGCTAGTAGCAGGTTAAGGGGCCTGAGTTCTGAAATGGGTGCCTCCAGCGGAGGTCAGGGTTGATAGTGGTCAAGCTAACCTGGGCACAGCCCTCGGGACACTGTAACCTCCCTCTTTCCCCTCTAGTGGCCTGTACACTGTACAATAATCACTTTCACAATACCCCTGGTACACCACACAAGTATCCACACTGTTTGAACTAACACGCCATGGCTCATTCCTCTGGCTCGACCCTGGGGATCCCCTAAAACAAGGTTATGCAGGGCAAATAGCAACAGTAACAGCACTTTGAGCATGAACTGGAACCACAGTCAGATTATATGCAAAAAGTTAGATCTGATTTATTCAGGAGACTTGAACAAGGAAGGCAAAATCAGGTTAATTAGCTTAAAGGTTATATCAAGCCAAGCAGTTATGCATGCACTTTGAGTCTCCCCCACAGTCACACCTCTGGGTACCCAGGTGGAGAAGAGATGGGCTAGCCAGGACTGTTGCCCAGGGTTACAGATGGTTGGGGCGGGTGATGGAAAACACAATATGCACAGTACACAATATTTGTAATCCGAGCCAGAGGGCTCAGTTCATAAAGGAAATGAAACAACAAGACAATCAGATGACACACTCAGATTAAGCTGTTGTTGCAGGGAGCTACCCTAGTATTTACTCATGATACCCAAGACTGGACACAGGCTGGATGAAAATCGAGACTGCAGGTGGTTGATCTGGAATGCCAGGAGAAGCAGGACCCACACGAATCGCAGAAGTGTCATTCCTGTTCAAGCGTGGAACAGGGGCTGATCCCAGGCAGGTCTCTCGTCGATGGCTTCTCTGTGCAGTGGGTAGTCTGGCTGGGCCCAGTCTGGCAAGGCCAGACAGCATGGAGACAAATTCAGATGCAGTCCATTTGGGCCGGATACAGCTTCCAGCAAGCAGAACACAAGTTCACACAGTGGGAACTAACTCACAACCCACTAGCAGCTCATAGCACATTTACTGTACAGGGAATTCTACTGTACCAGACAAAGCGCCTCGGTCACAATCAAGAAGTCTCTGCACACACCGGAGCTTAGGGTAGCTGGAACTTGACAGGCCGATCGCATTCAGCAAAAATCTTCGTCTTCTTCAGGTTGAGCCTGGACCACTTCAGTAGCTTACTTTAGTCACACAAACTTGGATTTAGTCCGTAATATTCTCTCTCTCCTCTCAGGAGCAGCAGGCAGACATGTAAGCCAGAAACTCAGCCTTTTCACAGTTCTCCCATGCGAATCCACTCAGGATTGCTGCTCAGAATCACTTCAGCTCCTCTCAATTCACTTCCCAGCTCAGAACTAACTGAAAACTGCAAGCAGCCGGAACTTCCCCAAGATCCAAAAGATTTGGTTGGCTGATTTGGCTGTCAGTCAAAGCAAAACTCCCCTTCAGTTGCAAAAAGGAGCAAAAGTTCAAACCACAGTTCCTACAAATTCTGAATTCAGACAGCTCCTGTAGTCCGCTACATTTTAGGTCCCACCAGTACTGTTTGGTCCAATTTGCAGTCCAGGACCAAGATAGTGGAGACAAACAAAACAGTCTTTGCTACAAAGAAAGCAGGTTAAACAAACTACATTATCATTATCACTCTAAATGATTTTCAGTAAATAGTTACATCTTTCAACAGAGCTCCTCTCAGATAACTTAGCTGCAATCAGGCAGCTCTTAAGAGACAGTACACAGGAGGCTATATAGGCTCTGGTAATCCATTAAACTGCTAAAATGCAGGACATCTGCCTGGCAGTGAGCATTTAAGCAAGCTCAAGGAAGACTTTTGGGAACCCCCCATTTGTAGGGGGTTACACGTATGTTAAAAAGGAACCACAATTTAAAACAGTTTTCCTATTATAAACAAAACGCGATCGTTCCTAAACAAAATGGGAACCGATCAAAACTCAGACTTAATGATAAATGTGTTTTTTAAACCAAAAACCATGATCGGTTCCTAGCAAAGAATGGGCACCAATCGCGAGTATAAGCAAAGTTGTTTAAATCTGTAAATACATCATAAACTTTAAACAAAGCACTAGAGGTAATAACCACTACAAACCTCTCGTTTAAAATGAGAACTCGGTTCCTGGGAACTCTAAAACAACTAAATAATATCCCAGTAGTCTAAACATTTAGTAAAAAACTACGATAGGCAGAATATGAACAAAATAGTGAATATCACTTTTAAATAAAATTAACGGTTTTGCAGTGAAGTTGCTGTGGAACTGTTGGGGAAAAGTCTTGCTATCTGAATGGAAAAATTGAATCTGGCAGTTAGGGTGACACTCGAGACAGAAATTTTGAATGATGCATTCCAAATTCTCTAATTTGCATAGTTCTACCTCAAAGTTCCAGGGCAATCAGCAGCTCTGGACTGACTGCTAATTGTCTAATCCTACTAGAAGATTCATGGGGTTTGAAATAACAATTCCATTCCATGACAAAAGTGTAGCTACATGTGGCAGCCGGCTCAAAAGGAGCCAAAGTAAGTTTCTCCAACACAAAATTCATGTCCCAAGACAGGACTGGATTGCAGATAGGAGGCTTCCTGTGAAGAATGCCTCTCAGAAATGTATGTGACACTTCCAGCTTTGCCACCGTATGCCCATGAATAAGCACATGGAAGGCAGAGAAGGCAGACATGTGCACCTTAAGAGAGGAGTACTTCAGGCTGGAGTCTGAAAGAGAGAGCAAGTACTCCAGAATCTGATTCACTGGACAAATGAAGGGATCCAGCTGACGTGATGCAGCCCACAGCACAAAGCGTTTCCACTTCATCAGAATAAGTGACCTTAATGGGCAGCTTCCTAGCAGCCACCAGGACATCAGCCACCTTGGTGACATCCCAAACCGAGCCATGGCTATGTCCTCAGGAGCCATGCATGAAGATGCAAGGATCTGCAGGTCCAGATGCTCCAGGGTCCCTGGTTCTGGGACAGCAAGCTGGTGCACAGAGGAAGGGGTACTGGAGGTTCTGCTGTTGGCTGTTGCAGTAAGGGAACCAGATCTAATAAGGCCAGAAGAGGCGGACGGGGATCATTGTGCCGCCTTCCATCTGGAACGATCAGAACCCTCTGGAGCAGGGGAAGGGAGAAATACATACAGAAACCTCTTTCCAAGAGAGGACAATGCGTCTTGCCAAGAAAACTCCAGGCCCTGGATCGAGCGAACAAAAAGCTGCAGTTTTGTGTTGAGTGGGGACGCAAAAAGTTCCAACTCTGGAAGATCCCAACTGTCAAACAGGTCTTCTACTTCTGAGGTCAGCAGTTCCCACTCATGTGCCTTTGACTGTGACTGGCTAAGGGTGTTTGCCAGGACATTCTGGACACCTGGGACGTGGACAGCAGACAGTTTGAGACCATGATCCAGAGTCCAATACCAGACTCTCACTGCTTCCCAGCAGAGAGAGTCAGTGACTGCCTCTCTGCCTTTTTCTTTTCTTTTCCCTCTAATCGCTAGCCCCTCGATCTCCCTCAGACATCACCGTGGCTTATCCTGCCCAGCCTCAGATCCCCAGACCCAAGTCCCCCGGTGCTCCGATCCACCAGCACCTACCAGCAGGCTTACCCCTTGACATGCACGCTCCAGGGGGGCCACCTTCCACACGTTGGTGGTCCTTGAATCTAGTGTTTCTGCAGGCAGCGTGGAAGTCGGAGGATACTGGGGAACAAGTCAGGTGGGATCTGGCAGTGGATGTGGGACTGTGGTGCGATGTCGTCATCTCGGGGTGGGTCAGGAATTTTCCCTTGTTTATGAAGCATGACAGTCCCTCCCCAGCAGTGGGTGCAGAAGTGCAAGGACAACCTGGGGGCATGCACGCTTCTGTATGCGCCCACCGATGTCCTCCACAGACCACCTAGTGACTATTTGGAGGCCAATAGCAGCCACTGCTGGGAAGTGCCCTAGTGCGGGGTCTTCAACTCTCCCTCCCCGAAAAGTGAGCTGTCATCAGGCGCTTGAGCCTTCTCCTCCTCAGCCAACTCCCGATGCCCAAGCTCGCTCCTGAGCCTGGGTTGCTGCTGTGGTGTGAGGTGTGGTGTCCAGGACTGCAACCCTCAGTGCCACCGGCTGGCCCAACCCCCGCTTGCTGATGTAGTGAACTCACATGATGTAGTCCATCTGCACTAGCAGAAGGACTGGGGATTGCTGAGTCTGGAAGGCATGCAAGGCATAAAGAATGGCCTGCATCTCCAGAACATTTATGTGGAGAGAGGATTCCAGCTTGGACCATGTCCCTTAAGTTTGGTGGGCCTAGATGACTCCCACCCCCAATCCTGAAGCATCTGTTGTATGGACTTGCTGAGGGAAGGAATGTGGAAAGGAACCCCTCTTAGCAGGTTGCTGGGTTCCATCCACCAAAGCAGAACCCTTTTCACTGGAGAGGAGACCAAGACCGGCTGTTCCAGGTCACCTGTACACCAGTCCCATTAGATCCTCAATGTCCACTGAGGAATCCTCAAGTGCAATCTGGCTAGGGCACTGTGACTATAGCCCCAGCCATCAGGCCTAACAGCCGGTGGAAAGTTCTGACTGAGACAAAGCGGCTGTTGCACAGCAGGGGCTTGAGCTATAAGCTGATCTGCCCTGTCCTGGGGCAGAAAGGCCATGCCCTAAGACTTATCCAGGACTGTCCTCATACTGAAGGCACCGATGGGGGTCAGAACTGACTTGGGCAGGCTGACCGTGATGCCCAGCTCCTGAAATAGGTGTGTGGTATGTTCCAGAGTCTGTAAGAGGTGCTCCCTGGTCTGGGCTTTGAGAAGCCAATTGTCCAGGCAGGGAAAGACATAGAGTCCCTCCCGCCTTAGGGCAGCTGCTACCACTACCAGGCATTTCGTAAACACCTGAGGGTCGAAGACAAACCAAAGGGCAATACCGGAAATGGAAGTGTGCCCCTGGAAATAAAACTGCCGGTACTGTCTGTGGGAGGCATGTACCTGGATATGCAGGTAGGCCTCCTTCCTGTCGAGGGAGCAAATCCAATCTCCCTGGTGCAGAAGAGGCAGCAGACCCTGAAGTGTCACCATCCGAAATTCTTTGTACTGAATAAACAGGTTTAGATCCCAGAGGTCTAGAATGGGCCATAGATCTCCTGTGCATTTGGGAACCAGGAAGAAATGGGAGTAGAACCGTCTGCCCTGTTGGGTCTCTGGGACAGGTTTTATGACCGTTTTATCAACAAAGAGTCAATTTTCTCCCAGAGCATAGAGGTGTGGTCTGGAGGGTGAAAGACAGCACTGAGGGTTTTGCTGGAGGGCACTCCAGAAGTTCCAGAGTGTGGCTGCTTCATGAGCTGCAGTACTCAGACATCTCTGGTCATTTCCTCCACTTGTCCAAGTGCAGGAGAAATGACCCCCTACAACCGCCTCCTGTCTTGTAGGAGTGGGTCAGGGCAAGGAGTCAGGCTGAGTTGGCAGAGGCAGCTGGAGTCATACCACCTCCTCTGAATTTTTTTCTGTGGTAGAGGAGGGGGATGGGCAAGGTAGGAGTGGTCCAGCCTTACCCTGTGGCTTGTTGGAGGGCTTGGGTCTATGGGTAGACCACCGAAGGACACTGTTTGACCACCTTTGGGCTGGTTGGTGTGGTATATGGAGTGGACTCATGGTAGGGTGTGGCCAGAGGCTTGTAGTTGAGACAATGTGTCCTGCACATTTGAGATAAAAGTTTGTTTGTAGTCTCTAAAGGGGCATTCAGGATGGACAATTGAACATCCTGGGCAAAGCTACAACCTTAGCCAGGAGTGTCTAAGCAGGAAATATCTCCAACGACAGCCCTGGCTGAGGCATCTACAGCATCGTAGGCAGCTCTAAGGAGGTGGGTGCCATGTCAGAACCCGCTTTGATAGACTGCAGTATCTGCTGTTTTACGGGGTCTTCTGGAATGGCATAGGCAGATTCAGGGCCTGGTCCCAGAGTTGATTTTGGTACTGGACCATATGGGCAATGTAGTTCAGCACCCTGATGGTCAGTGTAGCAGAAGCAAAAGTTCTCTTGCCAGTGTGATCCAGCCTACAGGATTCCATCCCGGGGCAAGGAACTGAGATGTTTAGGCCTCTTGGTGCACGGTCATGGGTGGCACTGATGACCACTGAATCCGCTGGAGGCTGATCGGTGAAGAAAGGCCTTCCTTCCAGAGCCTGGTATAATTTGTCTGCCTTCCTCAACATGGCAGGTATCAAGCTACAGGCCGGTGCTAGGCGGCCATGGTGGCATCCTCGAAAGGCTGAATCAAGGGAGGAATGACCAGAGGGAGGCGTCCAAGTACCCTCAAATAAGTGGCCAGTCAGCATCGAGCAGGATCTTGCTCCTTGGTGTAAAAGCCCATGCCGACTGTAACTGTCTCATAACTGAGACAAAGGAGAGACCATCCGGGCGGGAGACTACTGCAGGATGTACCTCGAGGTCTCATCCCTGTCAGACGAGATTGTGGAGGAGGATGGGTAAGGAGTGACTCCTCCGTCACCATCCTTGTCCTCATCCAAAGGAATGAGGTCCAGGCAGCACCCATCCTCGTCCCCTGAATCCTGAGGGGGGTGGAGGGCCCTGGGTCTAGAGGCATGGGCCTTGGCCCTACTGGAGGAGCAGGGGCCACTACAGAGATGGGTCTTGAGGAGGACCAAGCTTCACTTGCATAAAGTCCCACAAGGCAGTGAGCTTGAAGTGAAAGTCCACCACTATAGTTGTCTACCCATCAGTACCAGCTGAGGAAAGACCGGGTCGGCATCAGATATAGTGGCCAGACAGGTTGGGGCCTGTGGGAAGCTCCTGGTGTAGGTTGCTGTCGGGGATGGCGATGGCAACTGGGGTGACTCAGGGAGGCTAGAGGCCCCGGGTCCAAGAAAGTGGCCGCAGTAACGTCCGAGGCTGGCGGTGGCAGGGAGGGGAGTAGGCTGTGTCCGGAGACCGCCAAAAACAAGGATCTAAACAGCAGGGGCTGACAAGTTGGTGGGGCACCAGAGCCACTGGAACCTACGAGTGCTGGGAGGAGCTGCCAATGGTAGTCCTGCAGGCAAAGGCCATGCGAGACAGAAGGGGTCATATCTGATGACGTAGGTCGACACACAGAGTGGCGAATGGGAGCGAGATGAGGAGGACCAAGTTTCTCTGTAGGACGGTCCTTGTCTCGATGTTTATGCTTTCCGCCAACTTGTCCTGCTCCTTGAGGGCCAGGAGCCCAAGGAAGTCTAGGGAAGTGGAGGAACATCGGACCTGAAACTCTTCCATCTAGGTGACCTTCTGCTTTAGCAGAAAAGTTTCCAAGGTCTACACTTGGTGCTTCCTGGTGACCTGGTTGAAGCTGCAGCAGATCACTCAAGCCTGGGTGTCATGTTCTGGGCCTAGGAAAGGATGCAGGCCCGTGGTCGTCCATCTCAGGGATCTTCTGCCCACAGGCATACTTCATGAAGAGGTTCCCAAAGGCAGAGCTCGACATAAATGGAAGAAGGAAAATCACTTTATATCTAACGTGATACACACTAGGAGAGAAAATTAAAAACAGAAGTTCAATGAAGAGATTTTTGTGAAATGGCAGGTGACTGAAGCTACGGATCTCTGTGCAGTCTGATGCGCGATGGTCGATGGCAGGAAAAGAACTGGGTCCACTTACAGGATAGGCCGACATTGGCATATGATGTCAGAGTGGGTGGTCTCTGGCAGACTACTAGCTAGAAATGCTTCTATGTGGTCTAGTGCCTGGCAGCTATAGTTCCATAGGTGTGGCCTGCCGCACAAAAGTTCAGCACAGAGTAACAAAAATAATTCAGGGCCAGCAGGGCAGATTCTATGAGGAGTGCCTCAAGGCACTAATTATGTATTCACTGGAAACCAGAAGGGAGAGAGGAGATATGATAAAGACAGTACAGTTACGTAAGAACTTAAGATCTTCGAGGAATCTCTTGCAGCAAGCCACACTTATGGAACTATAGCCATCAGGTACTTGGACCACACAGAAACTTTTCTAGCTAGCAGTCTACTGGGGCTGCCCACATCAGCTGACGCTGTTCTCGCCTATATATGTGGGAAGCCCTGTGCCCTCCTCAGTTCCCCACTGGAGACCAGAAGGTGTCCCTTGAGAGAACCAAGGTAAGACTGAGATTCTCACCACTGTAGGATGAAAAACAAAAGGTGAAGCATTCTGGAAAAGGAAACAGATACAGAAAGCAGGTGGAAGGAGGGAGGGTCAGCATGGCTTGCTGAAAGAAAGTCTCTCAAGATCCACTATTACGGTAAGTTCTTACGTAACTTTACTATCTTCAGCAGGATACCTCCTGCAGCAAGCCACACTTATGGAACAAATCCCAAGAAGTTCTGACATTGAAACAGTCTTGGTTGGCTGAAAGCAACAGGCCTAAGAAAGAAGGCCTTGAAGCACAGCTAAGCTGAAACCTGCCCCTCCTCCAAAAGCAATGTCCAGACTGTAGTATCTAGTGAAAGTGTGGACAGTACTCAGGTAGCAGCTGCACAGATCTCAGCAGCTGAAACATTCCAGAAACAGGCAGCAGAAGTGGCCACACCTCAAGCTGGGTGACCATGCACAGCACAAGGAAGTTTCTTACTGTACTCAGTATAACAAAGGTGATGCAGTTGGCCAACCATTTGGACAAGCACTGCTTGAAACTGGAACACCCTCTTTCCCAGGGGAAAAGAAACAAACAGTTGTGAGGACTTCCTAATGTCCTTCGTATAATGGAAATAATAAATAGCCTCCAGAAATACAGGATCCCTCAGTAGGGCACACATTCAGGGTCGCGAGGGCCGCAAACTTTGCTCTCCTAGTCACCCTCCTCCCGAAATGCCCGCCCCAGACAGCCGCCAGCAGCACAATTAGCCTCAGGAATCCAGGATCCCTCCAACAGGGCAACACACTCAGGGTCACGAGGCCATGGACTTTGCTCTCCCGATCGACCCCTCAGCCCCCAAGATGGCTGCCAGCAACACGGATAACCTCCAAGAATCCAGAATCTGCTCCCAGCAGGGCAACACACTGAGGGTCGCGAGGGCTGCAGACTTTGCTTCCCAACCATCCCTCCTCCAAATGGCCGCCAGCAACACAGGTGGAACATTCAGGGTTTCGCATTAGGCACCATCTTCACAGCACACGCAGCTCATGAGTTTGGGTTGTACCTTTCACTCTGCCAACCTGCATGGATTGTTTTATTACTTTTAAATCACAGCCTGTGTACTGCCGTATACTTAGCAGTACCTGTTGTTATTTTATTGATGCATAAGTTTTGCCCAATATTTGTGGGTTAGCCACATTCAGTGTCTAGATTTGCTGAGTTGAGCCAGACTGCTAGGCCTAGCAACTGATTTTTGTACATGTAGCGCTCCTATGGTACCAATGCTAAATGCATATGATTGATTACATCGCTAGTCAGGGTTCAGTACAGGGTCTGAATTAATGCTGTAACAGGGTCTGAAGTACGAAAGTTTTATTTCGCTAGACAGGACACATTAATTGTTGAAACTTGTCTCTCCTTCCCCTCTGGCACTCATATTACATCCTCCCACTGCTTGTCTCCTCCCACAATTTACCTGTTACTTAACCGCTCTCCTCTCCTTGCCTCCTCAGATAGCCTCCAGGAATCACAGGATATCCTCCAGCAGGGTAACACATTCAGGATCAGGAGGCCACAGACTTTGCTTTCCCCAACTGGTTAGGCGCTATCTTGCCAGCACATGCAGCTCGTGAGATAACAGTTCCCACCCACCATCCCACCCATAAGTGATCTGTCTCTTACTGGAGGCAGAAAACAATCAGTTCACTTTCACCTCCCTATTACCAACACCCTATTGGAACATTCCTGTACCTCTAATCCGGAACAACCATGGTTCTGTTTCCCCTCCTCCTGTAACTTGGAACCTTCTATCCTTCCCCTTCCTTCTCTAAATGTCATGCTCTATAGGCCATTCACTACTGTGACTTCCTTATACAGCACATCAGCTTACTTTTACCCCTTCTCCATCCCCTCTTACAGCAAGCACCTCACTCTATTCTCTCTGCTTCATTCCAACATTCTCTCCTACACACCACCCCTATGTCAACACTCACTGCCCTAATAAGACCCATGCCTTCTCCTTTCCTCTATCCACCATCCTAGTAACCCTGCCTACTATTGTTATCATGCTTCTAACTGTTGACTTCATGCCCTTCCCAGAGCCTAATCCTACCAGTTTTTCACCACAGACTACTATAACTACACTATGTCCAATTACCTACTACAAGCTCATCTGCCGTCATACCTATTCTGGCACTGTTACCAAAAGTCATGGCCCATAATTTTGTACTTTACTAAGAAATTTCACGGTACCCTCCTCCAGTATTATACTACCTCAAATCCCACCTTCTTTCCTTATTAATTCACATACTATTATTTCTGGCTGAAGATACTGAAACAAACCCTGGGCCCTTAGCTACTGCCCTCTCCCTCCTCTCTTTCCCCATGGCACGGGGTTAAAGGATTAAAATCGCTCACATGAATATAAGAGCCTGTTACATAACCTTGATGCACTCACTATCTGGATCTCCACAATAAACCTGACAGAGAGGCAGTGGGTACAGGGACCAGGTGATGGACTTCAGACAGGCTGACTTTGATAGGATGGGTGAAATCTTAAGGGGCATCGGGAAGGAATACAGCCACAATGGGATGTGAATCAGAAATCGGAAAAAATCAAACTGGGGATATTGGAGGCTACTGAGACATGTACCAGATTGCAGAGCAAAAGGAAGGGCTAAAAAATTAGCTGGTTAAGTAGAGGTGTCTTAGAAATGGTGATGGCTAAAAAGCAACGTTCAAGAAATACAAGAAATCTGGGAAGGGGGAGGATAGGGAGGAGTATGTGAAGAGGTCCAGAAGTTACCAGGAGAGTCAGAGCAGCTAAGGCTGCCAGGAAATTAAGGCTGGTGCAGGGCATCAGGGATGGGGAAAAGGACCTCTTCAGATACATACAGGAAAGAAGGAGCTGCAAGGACCAGATAAGAAGATCAGGAAGGACAGGGGGTGGGCAGAGAAAGGGATGGATCAGGCAGGAGCACTGAATGAGTACTTCTGTTCTGTATTCACGAGGGAGAAAGGAGGCAGCTACACATGAGAGTGGGCAGGGTGGGCGGAGAGGGGAGTAATGGATGGGGTGTTCACTGAGGGTAGGGTATTGGAAGGGTTAAGGGCTCTGAGGGTTGATAAGGCACCAGAACTGGACAGCATACACCCAGGGTGTTGAAGGAAATGGTCGCGATCCTGGCTGGACCGATGGCGGAACTATTCAATACCCCCTGGACACAAGGTGCATACCGCGACGACTAGAGGATGGCCCACATGGTACCCATCCACAAAAGTGGACCAAAGAATGAGCCAGGTAATTACAGGCCAGTAAGCTAACTTCCTTCGTGGGGAAGATGATGGAGGCAATATTTACAGAAAGGCTGGTGAACTTTATGGAAGACGATGGGCTCCAGGACAGTCACCTGCATGGGTTTGTTCTCTGGAAAATCCTGCCAGACTATCCGAGTTGAGTATTATGACTGGGTCACGAGGAATTGGACAACAGTCACGCGATGGATGTCATATACTTGGACTTCAGTAAGGCCTTCAATTTGTGCAGCATGGGAGGCTGGGAGGGATGTTGAGATGCATGGGAGTGGGGACTAAGATGGTTAAATGGATTGAGAATTGGCAGGGGAGACAGCAGAGGGTAGTGGTGGTGGTGGAGGAACTCTCATCTCCAAGGGCTATGATGAGTGGGGTCATGAGGATCAGTACTGAGGCCAGTGCTGTTTGGAATATTCATAGCAGACATCTTGTATGACGTCAGGAATAAGATCAGTCTATTCGCTGATGATATCAAATTGAGGGCGGTGGTGGACGAAATAGTAGGTTGGCAGGGGCTGCAGATGACCTAACCAAACTGGTGGAGTGGTCGGAGCGTGGCAGTTGGGGTTCAATACAATAAAGTGCAAAGTCATACACTTTGGAGCAAAGAACCCAGGAGGGGTTACCAGCTGGGAGGGTGCAGCTAGGTTCCACCGAGGAGGAGAAGGATCTAGGGATGGTTGTGGGAAGATGAACAATAAAGAGCAGTGTAGGAGGGCGCAGTGAAAAGCCAACAGGATGCTGGGTTGTATTACAGAGGGATCTCCTCCAGGAGCAGGGAGGTGATCCTGCCTCTCTACAGGGCACTGGTCAGGTTGCACCTGGAGTACTGTGCAATTCTGATGCCCATATCTGTAGAAGGATGTGAAATTACTGGAAGGGGTACAACGGGGCAACAAATAAGATCCAAGGGATTGGAGGACAGGCCAATGAGGAAAGGCTGAGAGAGCTGAACATGTACTCCTTGGGAGGAGAGAAGGACTGGGGGATATAATTGAAACCTTTAAGTATGTAAAGGGATAAACAAGGCAGGCACTGAAGGGATACTCAGGCTGAGGAGAGGAGGGACACAGAGGGCATGGCCTTAGATTGGAGGGCAAGATTTAGGATGGAAATGAGGAGACACTTTTTCATGGAGAGGTCATGGCAGAATGGAATGCTCTAATAGAGAGGTGGTAGCCTGTAAGACAGTGGGTAGTTTCAAAGAGGCTGGGACAAAGTGAGGAGGGTAATTGAAAGGGGGGTGAGGCAGCTGCATATTCGAGCAGACTTGATAGACCAGGTGGTATTTCGTCAGCAAATTCATATGTTTGTATCCTGTGCCTATCTGAAATATAGCTCAAGTCTTCTGTATCCGATAATCTCTGCAACATCCCAGGGTACAGTTTCATTTGGAATGAAAGACCTCCCCAAATGCGGAGGTGGACTGTGATCTATTTCCAAGTCCCACCTAAATTCTACTACTCAATCCACAAGTACAGCTCATTCCATATCCCACTATGAATCTTCCCATGCACCTTCTCTGTAGGTAATGGGCTAAAAACTCCATGTTTTCTGCATTTATTTACCCCCAGCCATCAACCTTCAAGGACTCCTAACTCACCTTAATATGGTCCCTCTTGTGTGGGGAAAAATTATTTTATCATACTCTGTGACTTCAATATCAATTGGCTTGATGATAACAAACCCATGGCCGTACACTCCCTTAGTAAACTACTCCTTACTTAAACAATCTCACAATCAACCAAAATCTCCAACAATGGGCATACGGTCACTCTCATTGACTGGATCATCACCCTCATATTGACAAAATACCACTAGCTGGAACACTCCCGGACTCCAATCAGCGACCATTCACCGGTGTATTGCATATGGCGGCCAAACCTCCTCACACTTTTGCCTGTATCATCCACTTCTGAGACTTTTCTTGTTTCCCTAGCATTTAAAGTAGAAATCTCCATCCAGGACTGGTCCTACTTCTGGACCACCTCAGACGTTGACCTTGCTGTCACTAACTTTAACCAAACTCACCAACCCACAAAATAAGCAAGCACCCCTCACCTCAAGAAGAATGCACGGTCAACAAATGAATGGCTTACTCTCCCTCTTCTAGCTCTCCTGAAACAGAGACAAACGTTGGGCTTCATTCAAAGCCTCAAACTCTGACTCTGACTGTGCCACATGGAGGCCCTCAGAAACAAATGCAAGCAAGCTACTGGTCGTAATGAAAGTGCTTATTTTCGCACACACCTAGGATCTTTAAATAACCCACGTCAGTATTGGAATTATCTTAGACAGTCCCTTGGACTCACAAGTGCATCAACCCCGACTCTGACATCAATGTAACCAGCTGTAATAATCCCAATACCACAGCATACACCTTTAATAAACATTTCTCTGACCTCCTAACCTCATCTCTCCTCCTGACACAACGACAGCCATCCCTCCCCCATCTTCCTGGAATCTCACCCTTCTTTCTGCTTCTCACCCATGACTATAGCTGAAATCCACAAACTCCTCAAACATATCCCCACGTCCAAATTGGCCTAACCCGATGGCATAGAGTCAAAATTGCTAAATATTGCAGCTTGGGAACTGGCAGCCCGGTGATCAGACTTGTCAAGTTATCTTTCTACTCCAACACTGTGCCATCCGCCTGAAATTGTCCAACATCGTCCCATACATAAAAAGGAACAGTAAACTTATTACTAATTATAGGCCCATTGGCATTCTTCCAGCATTGTGTAAAATCATGGAAAAAAAGTTGCTACCCAGCTAAACCTCTACCTAATCTCTCATGGCCCCATCTCCGCAAGGACATAGACAGGATGGAGGCAGTCCAGAGGAGGGCAACTAAAATGGTGCAGGGTCTGCAAGAGAAGCCATACGAGGAGAGACTAAAGGAGCTTAATATGTATACCCTTGAGGAAAGGAGGAGAGGGGACATGATAGAAACTTCTAAGTACCTCAGTGAAATCAACAAAGTCCAAGAGGGTAGCATCTTTCAGAAAAGAGATGTGCAAGAACAAGGGACACAATTTAAAAGATAGGGGGGATGGCTCAGAGCAATGTGAAATTTTTTCACAGAGAGGGTACATGGAACAGCCTTCCTGAGGAGGTTGTGGGGTCTAAAACTGTGGGAGAATTCAAGAATGCATGGGATAGACATGAGGCAATTCTTGTGGGGGTAGAAAGAAACAAGCTGTTGGTTTACTAGGATCTGCAGCTTATCCTGTAGGTAGGGAAATGGGCAGACTAGGTGGGCCAAGCGGTCCTTATCTACCGCCAAAGTCTATGTTTCCTCAGCCCTGCCCAATTCGGCTTCCAGAAAGGTCACTGTACCGCGACAGCTTCATTAACCTTAACTAATAGTATATTCGCCTCCTTAGACAGGGGCAACTACTCCGGGGCCATATTCTTAGACCTCACAAAAGCTTTTGACACTGTAGACCATCCCACCCTCCTTAACAATCTTAGTACCATAGATTACGAATGTACTCTAACTTGGTTCTCAAGTTACCCATCCCACAGGCAACAGAGTCCGGTTCAATACAGCTTTCTCTGAGTACCTCCCTTCCCATACAGGCATCCCTCCAAGGATCCATACATGGGCCACTGCTCTTCTTGTTGCACATCAATTCTGTATAATACTGCTTCAAACACAGCCCCCATGCAGACGATCTTGGTTTTTAAAATGCTGCCAAAGTGGAAGATGTTAACAAAGCCATATCCTCAGACTTGAGAATTGTCCAATCTGGCTAAAAGAAAACAAGCTTCTCCTCAACAGGCAATGCTCTTTGGAACCCCTTATTGACCAAAAGACAACTGTCCCCTATAACTGTACAATGTGATAATGGCTCCCCTTGGAAACAGTCACAGCCATCAAGAAACTAGGGGTCAGTCTTGACCTCCTCGACTTCTCTTCATATTACATCCATCTGTAAGGTGGTAAACTCAGCCTCGGTATTGCCTATTGTGCCAGTTCCAATCTCTCTTTCTTGGCATGCAAGACAATTGCCTGCAGTCTACTCCTCCCCAAGCTTATGTATTGTCTACCTGTCTTCTCTTGTTCCCCTGCTACTCTTCTGCACAGAGTGGAAGTGGGCTACAATAATATCTGTCATTTTGCACTTGCGTGTAATGTCATATCCACCACTACACTCTATAACATGCTGGGCTGGCTGCCCCACCAGGCCCTGACAGACCTCTCATAAGGAGACTCATCCACAGAATCCTATTTAGCTCATTCTCTCCCAGTGGCCATTTTGGGTCCAGCTCAGCAATGGATGGTATCCAGGGAGTTATTTAATCACATGCCTCATTCCCTAGTTTCCCCGCACATACCTAACAACAATTAATACTCTAAGATCCTCTGACCATGACCTGCTGTCCATCCCAAGGACTAGATCCAAATTTGGCACCACGGCCTTTGCAAGTTCAGCCCCAAACTGTGTCATATTATCCTCTAAATTTCGACATTGCCAATCACCTGTCTCCTTCAGAAACCAACTGGCAGTGCTCTATTGACCCAGCAATTCCAATGCACTTGCTTGGTGTGATTCATACCCTGCCCTAAAACTCCCACCTATCTTCATTAATGCAGTCCTCTTTCTCATATCCTTCTTATCCTACACTTTTCTATCTAAGCTCAGCAATCCTCTCCCTCCAACCTACCTTTCTCTTACCCTCTGATTAAGCTTTGTTTGCCCCCAATTAGGACAGTCTCCTGTGTCTGATACATAAAATGTTTAAAATGTTTTGTATAAACACTAACCATCTAGACAACTGCATTTGTCTGTAACACTGTTCATGGAATGTTACGCTATTGTATTACCTTATGGTAAGCACTTGAGTATCTATGTCACGTCACTGTTCTGAAAAAAGTCCTGTATTGTATCAGTTAATTATGTGATGTGTCATATAATTCTCTGTTTTGTAACCTCGTGGGTCGTGCCTGAAAATAGGCAAATATCTGCCCAGTCGCCACACATGGTAAACAAAAACTAAATAAAATAAATACCTGAAAATTCTATGTACATCTAAAGTATGGAGCAATGTTTCCAGATTGGCATGCTCTGGAAAATAAACTGTCAGGTGGATCATGGATTGATTTAAAGTAAACTCAGACACCACCTTATGTAGAAACTTAGGCTTGGCACACACAAAGACCACCGTGTGTTTGTGAAAATTCAAATAAGAAGGCTCATACACAAGGGCCTGAAGCTCAGAAATCCACCGAGTAGAGTAATGGCAACTAAATATAGCAGCTTTCCACGACAGAAGTCATAGCTGGCTCAAACAGAGGCCAAAGTAAGCTTCTGTAACATGAAATTCAGATCCCAAGGTGGGGCTGGATTATGAACAGGCAATTTAAGTTAAGGATGTCCTCAAGTACGTACAGGACATATCTAACTATGCCACCGTATGGCCATCAACAGGTATGTGGAAAGCTGAAATGGCCGACAGGTGCACCTTAATTGAAGAGTACTGCAACCTAGCATCAAACAGGGAGAGCGGGTACTCCAGAAAATGCTTCACTGGATAAATGGATCCAGATGATGGGAGTGAGCCCACAGTGAAAAGCGCCCACTTCATGGAATAAGTGGCCCTGGTGGAGGTTTTCAGCAAACAAGGACATCAGTCACCTTCTGATAAACTCCAAACCTCACAATGGCTATGTCTTCAGAAGCCATGCATGAAGGCAAAAGACTTGAGGTCAGATGGACTACAGTGCCCTGCTCCTATGATAGCAAGCTAGGGCGCAGGGCAGAGTAGAAGACATTCCACTGCCACCTGCAGTAGGGAGACCAGATCTGATGGGGCCAGAAAGAGCCACGATGATCAAAGTGGCTGCTTCCTGCTGAAGCTTGATCAGAATCCTCTGAATCAGAGGGAAGGGAAGGAAGGCAAAGAGAAACCTCCTTTTCAGGAGAGGGACAATGCATCTTGCCAGAAAACTCCAGGCCCTGGAGCGAGCAAGCAAAAACGCAACAGTTCTGCATTGAGTGGGGACGCAAAAGGTCAAACTCTGGATGATCCCACCTGTCGAACAGGTCTTCGACCACGAGGTCAGCAGCTTCCACTCGTGCATTCTGGACTGCAACCTGCTTAGCCTGTTAGTCAGCACATTCTAGAGACCTGGAACATGGACTGCTGGCAGTTCTAGACCATGTTCAAGAGCCAGTACCAGACCCTCCTTCGCTTCCTGACACAGAAGTGCAGTGGGTCTTTCTTTCTTTTGTTGATATAATGGACATCGCTAATGTTGTCCGTCTACAACAACAGGTGGCCTGGGCACAGAAGGGTCTGGAAGACTTGTAGAGCATACAGAATGACCCTTATTCTCGAGGACGCTGATGTGGAGGGTAGCCACCACTGCGGACCATGTCCCTTGTGTCTGATGAGACTCCAGATGAGCTCCCAACCTAACCCCAAGGCATCTGTGATGAGAATCTGCTGAGGGAAGGAATGATGAAGGAACCCTTTTCAACAGGTTGCTGGGATCCATCGACCATAGCAGCACCTTTGACCAGGGAGGAAACTACGACTTGCTGCTCCAGGTCGTTGATGTGTTGATCCCACTAGACCTTCAGCATCCATTGACGAATCCACATGTGCAATCTGACTAGAGGCATCGTAATGATGGCTGTAGCCATCAGGTCCAAAAGTCTCCAGAAAGAAGAAATTAACTTCATACTTACCATAATTTCCTTTTCTGAAAGCTCCAACATTGTCAATGGGTAATTATGACAACTGGATAAAGTGCACCCCTACCAGGGGAATGGCACAGCCAAGCTTTAGAATGGTGGACATATGAGAATTCCACGCTGCAGCAACTCCCCAGTTACTACTTACCTCTCACAGTGCCATGAGAGCTACACATTTTATACCTTATAATTTACCATTAACATAAACACATTGCCACATGTAAATAAAAACACTTACCATGCAGGTAGACATCCGAGAAGAGAAGACTATCCATTGGACTCAAGGTTTGGACAATTTGAAGCTCCTTGCCTGAAGAACCATCCTGTACGAACAGCAAGTTTTCATCTTTGCACATCTGGAAACTGAGGCTGATCGCCGCTTAAGATAGAATTTCCAGGCAACAACTGGATGTAGTGAGGCCACCTGTAACAACAAAAATGCCTGAAGAGTTACCAATAAAACTGTGAACCTGTGGTGCACACTGATCGAAAACAATCCTTTTTATATGTATGATATATATATATATATATATATATACACACACATACATATATATATATATATATATATATATATATATATATATACACACACACACAATACATACATACAACATGTACAGTACAGCAAGAAGAGGGATGTCCGAAAAATAGTAGGGGTTTTAACAAAAGAATATCCCTCCTAGCATACAGGATAATATTCTCCTCAGGAGCAGGCTCCTGGGAGGGCCACTGACAATGTTGGAGCTAACAGAAAGGAAATTACGGTCAGCATGAAGTTAATTTCTTCTTTCTGTAGTGCTCCACATTGTCAATAGGTAATCATAACAACTGGGTTCTAAGAAGCAGTACCCAGAAAGGAGGAGAGAAAATTATTCCATACACCAGAGGCAAGCACTGAGAATTACTTGTGAACTGTCTGTAGCACTCTGCGACCAAACTGCATCGGCCGAACTCTAAACATCCAGAAGGATGTTTGTGCACATGTGGATGTGAGACCACGCAATTTCCTTGCACAACCTTAAGACTAGTGCTTCTCCTGCCTATCCAGGGCACCATCTTAGCTCTGGAGTGGTGAGTCTTGAGGAGATCCGGGAAACTCCTCTTACTACAATACTGGCCTGAAAAACGCAGGCCTGCACCCTTTAATGGGGAGGCCTAAAAAGAAGCATCTTGTCTGCTTCATGAGAAAGACAAGATTCTCAGTCTCATGGAACGCAGCCATCTGTTTAGATTAGATCTCAACGGTGCAAGACAAATTCAACTTGTGCAGTTCCTCCCATTAAATAGAGAGGGTGTGGAGAGGCGGACAGAGACCTATGTCCTGTACTCCTGGAAGGCAGATATTACCTGCAGGACGAACACCTTCTGAGTACCACCTGTCCTTATGCCTAACAAGGTATGGCTCTTTAAGGAAGCTCTGTGAAACAACACATTCAGTAATGTGTATGGGAGAGGTTCAGAAAAACTCCTTGCCAAGAGCATGCATAACTCAAAAGATCCCACAGCAGACCAAATCAGAACAGTAGATGTGTCCTACAAACACATGCCAGTAAGTTCCTAAGCCAAAATACCCGGGGCTGATATAGCAGAACCCAGCCTCTCACTGAACTCAATGCCATCCTCTCTGCCTTCTTACAGAAAAAAAAACTATGGAAAGAGGCCATGGAAGGAGAAAACCTTCCTGCTGGCCAAGGTAAGAGGTGGGCTACTGGAGCATAGGCTGCAGACATAGAAATTTCTGGCAGCCAACAAGGAGTCAAATAGATTTTTCAGGAAAAACTATACACACTATTTTATATATATATATATATATATATATATATATATATATATATTTTGTTTTTAATTATTATTAGGAAGGCCTCCTCCTCTTGAAGCCAGGGTGCAAACTTCTTCATTCCTGGATTTCTTGGGGGGAGAGACCTGAGCAGGTCTCTGCAACACCAGAAGGCGTAAGGGTGCTTGCTGAGCAAGATTTGCTAAGTCAGAGAACTACAGTCTACTCAGCCTCTCTGCAGGTAATAAGGCAGCTCCTCCAGAGTGTGTTTATTTCTATTTATTATTCTTTCTGTACACTTTAGAAAAAGGCATTAGTATAGGAAAAATATGCTCTGCTGAAGGTCATCTCTTGAAGCAGAGTGACCACTGCCCTGTCTGTGTTCACCTAAAAGACCAAAGAACCTTCTCGGATCCGAGCCTTGCGGCTAGATGCAAACAGATTGAGCTGAGGTCAACCAAACCGGTTGTACAGGAGTTCTAAAACCTCCGGTCCAACCTCCACTCCATGGGATGAACAGACTGTGGCTTAAGCAGTCCGACGGAAGGTTCAACGCCCCTATCTGGGAACTGCTGACAGGCTGATGACCTTTCAAAACCTCTCACATGCCTTAATGGTTAATTTACATGCTTGCCATGTGTAGCATCATGAATGCACACTAAGGGGAGCTAGGTGAACCTTTCCATCTCCTGAACATAGATGTGAAGATGCTGTTCGTAGACTGACCAAATCCCACGAGTGGGAAAATGGCTCCAACCTGTCCCCCATCCATTTAGGCAAACATCTATTGTGAGAATTAAATGCGGAAGTTCTAGTGGAATTTGCTCAGATCTTCACACCCGATCACTAACTCAGGGACTGAGGTGGCTAAGGGATGAAAGGAAAACTGACTGATAAACCTCCGATGAAGGATCCCATGTCTACAGTAAACCACTGAATAGACCACATCTGGAAGTGGGCGATGGGATTAAATTGTCAGTGCCTATCCTGAGGCTCAACAGCAGGGAGCCTGTGGGCTTCTGACAAAGTCACCGTCTAGGAAAAAGGCTGCAAAACCTTTCCTGATCGAGTGCTGAAAAATTACCACCAGGCATCCAAGGTCTGAGATGGCTCGGAGAGCTCGTCTCCTGATTCACCTTTGGCCATGTGACTTTGGCCTATCTAGAGTGCTGAGTACCAGTCCCTTGCATGAATAAGCAGGTTGCTCAGTCAGGATAGACATTAAGCCACCAGGATTACCAACACCCACAGGGAACTCAGAGAGGCTGATGCTTGGGCGAAGATGTGCCCTATGGGAGATTCAGCATAAAACCTGAAAATTTGAGTAGGACTGACATAGGAAGTATGGGGCAGACATACATCAGATGTACTGGGTCTTAAGAAAAATGCCCTTGCCGGAGCAGCCCAGTGACTGATCTCCGGGCTCCATCTAGAAGACTGTGGGGCACAAAAACACAGGTTCTTGAATTAAGAAAACCTGAAAATTCCCAGACTTTCTGAGGTCCATAGAATAAAATGAACAGGACTCCTGAGCTTAGATTAGCGCAACCTGTAGTCTGACATGAAGACGGCCAGTAGCTCTGATGACATCTGGCTTTCCACTGCCTTTGAAAACTGGGGCAGAGACATGCCCCTTAAGAAAGCGTCTGACATTGCTCTGGCCCAACTTGAGGAAAACTCCTCTAATCTACCCACAAGAAAATAAAGGGGTCAGAGATGGGTCATGTGTTTCTAGTGAAGAAATGCTTATGGTGCTGGGCCTTCTACACGGTGCCTGGCCAGTGCTCTTCTGATACTGTAACCTGGTTACCTGAGCAGGCTCCTCCAGTTCCTCAGAACAGTTTGCACCACTATTACTATAACCCCATTGGGTTATGGGATTCTGTGCATTTAATAGCATCCAGGGCGGAATCACCATAGGCCTCCTAAAGAGGATGATAAACAAGTTAGCTAATGAAGCTTAACCAGACCCAATGACAAGCCACATGGCCCTCATGGTCAACAAAGAAGTAGGCTGAGCTGTCTGGCCCGAAACTCTCAGAAAATAACCACCTGGAAGGTGGAACCATTGTCATGAATTGCAAAAGAAGGCTAGCCCTTCAGACAAAGTGCAATGAAACTCGACAGGGTAGTGACCCATATATTGAAGGCTCTGGCCAACAAAGTACACACAAGACCATACCACTAGTGTGCCAATAGTTAGGCAAACTCCTCTGCATGGGGAGTTCACCCGTTAACATTAAAAACTGATAGGACTAGAGCCATCTACAGGCAGGGAGGTGTCTTTTCCGAAATACAAATGGCCTTGTCTTCCAGTAGAGAAGCTTCCACCCCCCACCCGAGACATTTTCCTTAAAAGGAAAAACCATGTCATGGTTGGGAAGACACTTTTCTGATCCACACCTGCCCAGTGTTGCTCAATAATTTTGGTCACATAGTAGCCGGAGAATATGCAGACAGAGATGGACTGACATTCGCCATCTCCACAGACTGAACCTCCTGAGCTGAAAAGGGACTACATGCTTCAGCTATCCAAAAGATATGGGCTTATTAAAAATCAGTGGAGAAGAATATCCACAAGGTTGGTCGGGTCTGCCTGCACATCAGTTATTGCAGTCTAAGCTCGCTGTGCCACACCTGGAAGTGTCTGGATTGGGCATCCCTCTGACCTGAGGGCCCTATTGGGGTTGGGTGTATCTGCAGGACATTAGGGCTCAAGTTCACTCTGGGCCTCAAAGGTAATAACTTACAATTCTGCCACTGCCTTTAAGAACCAGGTGCTTCGCTCCCCAGATTGGAGAACCAGCTGGGGGAGGGCTGAGCAACACAATAAGGCAAGGAACCGATGGGGAGGGCCTCATAGCCCTTGTTGCAGGACTTACATTAGTTCTTAATATTAGTTCCAATAAGTCATGGTGCCAAGAGAAATATAATTATGCCAAACAACAACTGTTAGGTAGAATTAATAATTAGCCCCAATATCTTTTATGGACTAAATTCGTTTCCACAACGTTGTCTTAAACACCTTGCTCAGCGCCACACATCACGTAAGTGGAGGTTGTGGGAATTGTAACCCCTTGTTCCCAGAGGTTACTAGAATTGCACTTAGAATCAGTGGCAGGCAGGGAAGGCAGCTTGTAGGATACCAGTTAAATGGGCCTCACTCTGTTCTCCATTTCAGCTGAGCTGGAGTGATGATGTCACCATAAATTCTTGCAGCAGCATAAGCCAGAATGGAATGCTGACTGCAGTGGTTAGCTGTAGAATGTTGGGGAATTCAAGTCAGTTTTCAGGAGTCAGTCTGTGGGAGACTCGAGAGAGAGGAGTGCTGCAGTTGGCAGTCCTCAGAGCCCAGCTCTGGTATAGAGCTACCTCAGACAACAGGGGTTGTGTGTTTCACCCTACAGAGGAACACAGAAGAGACCAGAAGAAAGTGGTAGAGACGCTCCTAGAGTTGTTCCAGTGCCCCATCCCCAGAGGGATGGGGGATTCCAGGAATTCAGGGGCAATCCCCTGTGCTAGCCTGGACAGAGAGAAGCTGCCTGAGAATCGAGTTGTTTATGAGTACCTGAGACATTTGTGGGAAGAAGCCCTGGGGCACCTGCATACCCTGGCGAGTCTACTATGATATAGAAGACAATGTTCACCGAGACAGAGTTTAGTGTAAAAGTATCTGCATACTGTGGGGTCACAGCAAGACTTGCCAAGTACAGAACTTTTGTGTATGGCTAGAAGCATCTGCAGCGGTGGGGTCTAGGTTAAAGACAGAGCCACTTACAGAATTTTTAAAGTCAGGACACCTCCAGAGATGTAGAACGTTAAATGTGCTAAACATTTCGAGATAGCATCTACAACCAGTAGTTCAAAGAAAGGTGTTGTAACCAAATGAATGGCCGAGTATAGATTTTGAGCAAGAGGTGGAGACCCCATCTGGAGTAACCAAGTTTACCTCCTCCGGTTCAGTTTAGGCACCTATGGTTTTCTCTCAGGCACTTGGCCAGTGTCTGAAGAAATCACCCAGACGGGATTGTGGACTTTTCCCTTTAGAGCTAGAAAGTGCTCATGGGTGGTTTAGAGAGCCACCACCATCAACCTCCATGTCATATGGAAAAGTGTCCTAGTACTGACTGAGGTGCCATGTCAAGGAATAAAAGAAGAAGTGTACCAGTTCAGGCTGTGTATGCCCGAATCTGTTCAGAACCTGAGGGTTAGTAGTGAAGAAGTGTGCTCTGTACCTCTGTAACCTGCATTACCAGCAAGTGTAGCCCTGTGGTGGTCCAGCTTTGCTTTGTTATTCTCTGTGTTATGTGAATAAAATCTACATTCTAAAATCATATTCCTGGTTTGGACATTTCAGTTACTGCTTCCAGTGTCTGGATTTACTTGGATGCCCCTGTCCAGAAATACAAACCTAGCCCTAGCACAATGCTGAGCAACTGTTTTCTCCCAGGGATCCATGTTGTTGGCTATGCTAAATGGTCCCCAGGTGTGAGCCAGGAAGTTGCCACACTTGATTTGCCTGTCTGAAGAATGGAAGGCTCAGTAGTAGAAGTAATGGGTCACACCACAGAGTTTCTGCAAAAGGTAAATCTGTAGTAACTACCTCACCCTCTTGGTGGCTCTAGATGTGAGAGGAGCAGCCCTGATGGTAGAAACAAGGGGACAGTGGGGAGGTTACAGAATCAAACCCAGAACCGCTGAATGTATAAAACATAATGTAGTAATTATAATCCTTTTACTTGTTGGGCTACAAGAGGGTCGTGGAATCAAACACAGGACTGCTGGATTTCTGTAGCCATTATAATATAATAATTATTAGCCCTATTGTTAGTTTGGCTAAAACCAGCAAGGCAAGGGTAATCTTGTGATAACGCACTAAAAACCTCAGGTTTAAGGTATTCGGTTTGTAAGCCATGTTGACAGGAAAAAAAAAACTTTTTACTAAATTATGCGTGTTTGCTTTTAAATCTGCCAAGACAACTGCCAAACAGCATCTGCTCACCCAAAACACTATAACTGCGGGCACACGGTGCCCTGGGCTCATGGAAGCACTAGCACGCATGTGCAAGCATGTACAGACCCTGTTCTATGCAAGTACATACTTGTGCAATACAAGTAAATGGCATAATTGCTGCACAATGCGTTAGTGTTACGTGCGCACAATGAATGTAGCCGAGACACTGGCGGAAGCTGGCGGGATGAAGACACGATGACCAGCTCTAATGGCTGCCGCAAACGGTAAAAATGGAGGTTGAGGTGGAAAATTACCAAAAACTGCCAAGTTGTACCAAAATCACAAGTCTGCCTGTAACAGTAAAAACACACAAAACCTCAAGCTGGGGGCAAGGATCCGATGCCAAAGATGAGTGACCCCCAGAGACCGTAAGCTCCCAATAATTTAAATCTGTACCTACCTGTGGCACCTTTTTTTCTTTTTAAAGTTTTAACAGGAGACCAGAAAAACAACCTAGCAAGGCAAAAGTGGGTCCCAATCACACACGGAATGAGAAAAGCCAGGTTATTCAGTTTGAAAGCCACAGCTTAACGGGCACGATTTAAATTTAGGAGTGCTCCTGAAACAAGTAGCCCCAACCTGCAGAGCAGAACTGCAGCCCCAAACTGAAGTCTTGAATCTTGAAACTTTAAATCTTCAGAGAAGAGAAAAGTAGCTCTATCCCTTTGAATGGCACAGCTTAACTGGGGAGTTTCTGCAGCATAGAATCCTCACATGCCCAACATTCTAAAGCTTGGCTATGCCATTCCCGGTAGGGTGCACTATACCCAGTTGTTATGATTACCCATTGACAATGTGGAGCGCTACAGAAAAGTCCTGGCCTTGACATAACGGTTGTTGTTCAGCAGCTGGGCTTAGCCCATCATGTCGTCCGCCTCTGTCCTATGGTAAAATGTGAGGCCCTGAGCCATGTCCAGTACTGCCCCAATGTACTGAAGGTGTTAGCAAGGGTCAAGACTGACTTGGGCAGACTGACCATGATTCTCAGTGTGTGGAACAGCTGTAAGGTGCTCTCTAAAGTCCAGAGTAGCTGTCCCTGGATCGTGCTTTGAGTAGTCAATCCAGGCAAGGAAAGACATATAGATTCTCCCTCCCAAGAGCTGCTACCACCGCTAAGCATCTGGTACAGACCTGTGCGCTGAGTATAAGCCAAAGGCAATGCTCAAAACTGACAATGCTCCCCTAGAACTGGAACCTGAGGTACTGCTGATGGGGGCACTACTGATGGGGGCTACACACCTTGATGTGCAGGTATGCATCCTGCATGTTGAGACAGCAATTCCAGTCTCCCTGGAGCAGTAGTGGCAGCAGGCCCTGTAGGGTCACCATGCTAAACCTTTTCAGGTCTCTCAGATTCAGAATGGGCCTCAAGTCTTCTGTGGATTTGAGGGTGAGGAAAAAGTGGGAACAGAAGTCCCTGTTTCTCTGGTTCTCGGGATTGGTTCTATGGCCCTTTTCTGCAGCAAAGTGACTTTCCCCGCAACACCAGAATGTTAGCTGGAGGGAATGGGACTGAATGGGAAATGACTCTGGGGATCACTCTAGAGTCTAGAAGTTCTAGAGTGTGGCCTTGCTCTATGATAAGTAACACCCACGCATCTGTTGTGATCTCCAGCCATCTGCCTAGGTGGAGAAAGGAGCGACCCCAACCACCACCCCTTGAGGATCTGGGGGGTGAGGGTCTACTAACTAGTCATGCTGGAGGTAGCAGGCGGAACTCCCTTGGGGGTTGTGCAGTGATGGTGGCAGGGGTAGGCAGGGTGGTTGCTGCCCAGTGCTTGGCCTAAGGTCTGGTGCCGGCTTAGGTTTGTTGTAGGCTCACCAAAAGGGCCCTCTGGGTACTTTTAGGTTGGAGTGGTAAAGGCAGTGAACTGACCACAGGGTTCTGCCCAAGGCCTGCAGGTCAGCAAGAATGTCCTGCACATCTACCCTGAAAATTTATAGCCTTTGAAAGGAGCATTCGGATGAACTGTTGAACATCAGTGGCAAACCCAGAGACCGTGAGCTGAGAATGCCACCTGAGACAAATGCACTGCAGCTGCTCTCGAGAGGCATCGGCTGCATTGTAGGCTGGCGTTAAGTGATGCTTGCCTACATCTGCCCCGACTGAAGGGTCTTGAGGAGCTCTTGCCTCTGGGTACCCTCTGAGAGGGCCTCTGCTGCCAACTTGGTCTTTCTCCAGAGAGTGTTTTGGTATTTGACCATGTGGGCTATGTATTTCATGACCCTAATGGACAGAGTGGCAGAGGCAAATGTCTGTTTGGCTATGAGGTCCAGCTTTTGGATTCCTTGTCCAGTGAAAGACAGCCGAGATGTTTAGGTCTCTTAGTCCTGTCACGGTGGCCTTGATAACCACAGAATCTGTTTGTGGTTATTTGGGCAAAAAGGCTCTGAGGGAGCCTGGTACAGCCGAGGGCCTTCCTGGGCATAGTAGGGACTGTAGTCAGCCTGTACCAGGCAGCTATGGTGGCATCCTCAAAGGCTGCCATCAAAGGAGGGATTATGATTAGAAAAGAGTCTGGCAGCTCCAGGTACTCCATAAAATTCCTCTGGACAATGTCCTGCTGCTGTGCATCGAACCCCTATAGCAGTCTGTAGCTGTTTCATGACTGTAATAAAAGAGGGTCATCAAGGGGGACCTTGGGGTGTATTTAGAGGAATCCTCCTCCTGGAGGAGACAGCAGAAGAAGGAGAAGGAGAAGCAGGACTGGTGGCTCCATCTCCATAGTCCTCATCCTTGTTATCCTCATCTTGTGGAAGGAGACCAGGATGATACTCATCCTTGTCACTGGCATCTGAAAGAGGCCTGATGGTGCGGAAGGCGGGGCGAACTGGGCGTGGCACCGTGGAAGGCGTCGATGGAGGACAGGCCCACCAGGCCAAGTGTCGCCAGTCTTGATGGAAGGGCAAGACGAGGCATAAAGTCCCAGAAGGAGTACAACATCATTGGGATATCAATGATAGGCATCGTCAGGATGGGCTGTGGTGTGGGCAGGGGAAACTGAGGGCCCAGCACCGTGGAGCAGACTGAGGCACTGGCGACAGGAGTTGGAGCCCTGGCATCATCGGAGAAGCCTGAGATGTCGATGGGCAGGACTGAGTAGCCATCAACCGACGCGGCCTAAGGTGGCTGCACGGAGGAGACTGTGTTCTCACATCAGCAAAGCTCACAGTGAAGGCCGCGGGTGTCACCAGGGGAGACTGACCCAAGGGCACGACCAATGCTGGCCAAGTTCCAGCCAGCGGAGAGGCCAGGAGCAAGGCCCAAAGGCATTGCTGGGGGAGAGATTACCCTGACGGCAACGGATTAATGGCCAGGAACTGTCCAGTGGACATCCCTAGTTGTGAGCCTGCAAAGATTAAGGCCAAACAGCAGGGATTGACAGAGCGGTGGAGAAGAAGACCCGCACATAAATCAACCCACCTGTCAGGAAAGACTGGGGGTAATCGACAAACGGACAATGACCCAGACGCAGCTGGTGCCCTACGTGGCAACCGAGGAGCGAGCTGGGAAGACAGGCCCCTGAGTTTGTCCTTCTCCCAGTGTTTGTGCTTTCCAGACAATTTGTCCCACACCTTAGAGGGATGGGAGCCCATGGACAGGGCCGGAGATGGAGGAGCTTCTGGCCTGGAGCTCCTTCTCCATCTCCTTTACCTTCTGTTCTAGAAGGCAGTTTTCGAGGTCCTTCTGGTGTTGTCATCTGGTAACCTGGTTGAATCTGCGGCAGACCTCACAGGCCATCATGTCATGGTCTGGGCCTAGGCAGTGGATGCAGGCATCGTGGTTGTCCTTATCGGATATCTTTTCCCACACTCACAGAACTGGAAACATTTTCAGGATCGGTAGGCATAAAAGAAAAGTGTGAACTCACTTTAGAGGAAGAGTGATTAGGGCAACTAGGGTGAGAAAAGGAAAATTTGTGGTGGTCAACTGAAGTGGCTGTGTCTCCATGGAATCCAATGTGCAATAGTCAATGGTGGAAAAGAACTGAGGATGGCAGGGCTGCCCACATATATATATAGGAGAAGCAATGTCATCCGATCCTCCAGTAGACTGCTAGCTAGAAAAGTTTCCGTGGTGGTCCTAGTGCCTGACAGCTATAGTTCCATAAGTGTGGCTTGCTGCAAGGAATATCTTCGCTGAAGATCTTCAAGTTCCTAAAAGGAATTAACAAGGTAAACTGTGGGGAATTATTTACCCTGAATATCAACTGAAGGTCATGTGGTCACAAGTGGAAATTAACAAGAGGTTCAGGAAGGACGCCGAGAAGTACTTTTATGGAAAGGGTGGCAGAACCGTGGAACATTCTGTCAGCTCAGATGGTGGCTGCAAACACAGGGAATTTAAGCAGGCATGGGAAAAATGAAGGGAATAGTGGTCACTCAGTGCAACAAGACCAGGGTGAAAGAGAATGGGATAGGACAGAGGGTTATTACCCTGGAGGAACAATAGGTTCTAGGGATTATAGGAATATTGGCAGACTGGATGGACCTCTGGTCATTTTCTGCCATCGTGGTCTATGTTTCTATAAGCATTTTTTTATATGTCAACATTTTTTTAACTTTTAAATATTTCTCAACATATGCCAATTTTATGCTTTTTACATCCTTAGATTTGTCCTTACTTATGAGGAACTTGTTGGAACCGACTGGTCTCCTATTTCTACTGACTCTTCTGTTGATTCAGCCCTGAACTACTTCAAAACTAAGTTCATAAAACTTGGAATCGTCATGCCCCATTCAGGAAAACTAGGGTCCGAGGCTCTCGCCTCCCTTGGGATCAGCCAAACTGCTGGCCTGTCAGTGAGCTTGTGACCTAACTTGAAGACATACAGGGCCTCAGGCACACATGGTGAGTTGATTAAACACCGCATTCTTCGCAATGCCTGCACCAGGGTCATCCGTCTTACCAAGGCAGAATATTTTCATTCATCTTCCAGAACCTTACAAGCCCATCTAAGTTCTGGAGGTAGTCCATGCCCTATTCTCCCCTCCAGCCCAATATCCCACCCCAGTCCTAAAGTTTGGAGATGTCACTACTTCTGAACCCCGGTACTACGAATTCAACATTTTTTCACCACCTGTGCTTCTACTCTTTAGCATTCCTACCCTCTCCAAATTCTCAACTGCCAGCTCCTTACGCACCCATTTCTTTCACACTGCTTCTCCTTCAAACCTTTCTCCCTGCCAACATCCTGAAAGCTCTCCTAGCCCTTAACCCCATAAGGGCAAAAGTTCTGATGTGCTTGACCCTAAACTCCTGTGCCTCTTGGCTCATGCCATTGCCACCCCACTCACCTCCCTGCTTAATCTCTCTTCTCACTGGCCACGGTCCCTGATGTCTGGAAGCTTGCCATAGTTGTCCCCGCCCTTCCTAAGGTGGTGATTCCTCAAATCCAGGTAACTTATGTCCAGTATCTCTACTCCCACTCCTTGCCAAACTCAAGAACACCTGTTACAGATGAATTCACTTAATAGGGACCCCTCTGTGGATCACTAGTCATCCCCAATAAGCAGATGTCCCTATTAACAGGAATGCTATATTTCCTACTGCTCTCCCAAGAAAAATTAAATGACAGACGACTACAGTAGTAATCTTTCAAAATTTCAAACTTTATAGCACTGATTATCTGGGGTGATTTCTGTGCTTTTATGGTTGTGTGGTTTGATGAAATTAAAAGTGTTAAAATCAAAACACTCTTGCTAGCTAGACCTGACACACATAGAAAACAAAAATACTGAATTAGAGTTATATAGTAGCTGTTTTCACAGAAACCCCACTCAGCTCTCAAGAATCTGTTAAACTGCACATGTAGCCATTTGTGCACACTGGATAAGAAAATTACACAGCTCTACTGTTGTGAGCCAATTCTAAAGCAGTGCTTGCAGCTGAATCTATGGTCTTGGCTACATCACTGTCACATGAGACAAAATGATGCACTGTAGGAAGAAGAAAAGTAATAAATCTGGCTCAGATGGAGATCCCCTAAGGGTCTTAAAACTACCATAAAGCTAGCAGGCTAATACAGAAAAACTAATAGCAGACAGAGGAAGGACATACTAGGACTTCACACACAAATCAAAGCATTCTGCACAACATATATTTTTGCAAATTCTGGATGTGCTACTCCTTTAAGGGAGAAGTATTTGAGTGCTGCATCAGACAACGTCAGAGATACTCCAGAACCTGGTTCATGCTAGTCAGAGCAGCCAAGGCTTCCAGAGAGCTAAGACTGGCACAGGGAATCAAGGATGGGGAAAAGGACTTCTTCAGACACAATGGCAGAGAAGAAGAAACAAAGACCAGATTGTGAGGATTAAGAAAGATGGAGGGTGGGTGGAGAAGGGTTAGGACCAGGCAGAGGCACTGAATGAGTACTTCTGCTCTGTGTTCACGAAGGAAAGAGGTGGTCAGATACCCTGTGGGAAGGGTGGAGTGGACGGGAGGGGGGGGCAACTGATACAGTATCAGAATTACAGAGGACAGGGTGCTGTAGGGACTAAGGGCACGGGGGTGGACAAGGCACCGGGGCCGGATGGCATTCACCCTAGGGTACTTAGGCAGCTAGCAGACATACTGGTGGGACCACTGGCAGACCTGTTCAGTACATCACTGGACACAGGATGCATGCCACAGGACTGGAGGATAGCCCACATGGTGCCCATTTATAAAAGTGGCCCAAAGGATGATCCAGGCAACTACAGACTGGTGACTCTCACTTCAATCGTGGGGAAACTCATGGAGTCAATCCTAAAGAGAGGCTGGTGACCTTTCTGGAAGACAATGGACTCCAAGATGGCCATCAGCATGGTTTTGTATTGGGCAGATCCTGCCAGACGAGCCTAGTCATGTACTATGACTGTTACCAGGAACTGGACAGGGCCATGCAGTGGACGTCCCTATATTTGGACTTCAGCAAGGCCTTTGACTCGATGCTGCATGGGAGGCTGGGGGAAGCTGGACTACATTGGGTGGGGACAAGGATGATCAACTGGATCACCAACTGGCTGAGGGTAGGCAGCAAAGGGTGATGGGGAACCTCATCACCAAGGGACGCTACGAACAGGGTGCCCCAGGATTCAGTATTGGGACCGGTGCTGTTCGGGATATTCATAGCCGATATATCAAATGGGATCTGAGTAGGATCAGTCTGTTCACAGACGATAGTAAGATCGGTGCTGTGGTAGATGACATAGAGGGGTGGAGGGGCTACAGGAAGACCTGACCAAACTACAGGAATGGTCGGAGACATGGCAGTTGGGGTTTGACGCCAAGAAGTGCAAGGTACTGCACTTCGAGCAAGGAAACAGGGAGAAAATATCAGTTGGGAGGGGTACAGTTAGAAAGCACGGTGGAGGAAAAGGATCTGGGGTACTAATAACGGGAGTATGAACCACTCAGCTCAGTGCAGGAGCCGCTGCAAAGGCAAACAAGATGCTGCGGTGCATAGTCTGGGGAATCTCCTCCAGGCACAGAGAAGTAATCCTACCCCTTTATAGGGTCACTGGTCAGGCCGCACCTGAATTCCCATGCAGTACTGGTGTCCATTCCTGAAGAGGGACATCAGATTGCTGGAGGGGTGCATAGGGCAAAAAGATCATCCAGGGACTTAAGGGAAAATTCTACGAGAGGCTGGGAGAACTGCAAATGTATTCCATGGAAGAGAGGAGGGATGGGGGTATATGATCGAAACCTTTATACCTAAAGGGTATTAACAGGATTAATACAGAAGGGATTCTTCAGATCAAAAGGGGAGGGACACGAGAGGGCACTGGCTGAGATGGGGGGTGGATTCAGGAGGGAAATCAGGAGGCACTTTTGCATGGAATGGGTGGTAGACAAGTGGAACACACTGTCCGAGGAGATGGTATCGTAGAATGGTGGGAGGATTTAAGAGAGGGGGGACAGAGTGGGGGTGGTTATGAGGAGGGAAGGGAGGGGGGCAGCTGCAATTTGAGGGGCTAGCTGCACAATTGAGCAGACTTGACAGATCATGAGGCCTGTTTTTGCTGGCACTTCATATATTCATATCAGCCACCTTCTGAGATACCCTAACTGAGCAATGGCTATCTCCAAAGGAGCCATGCATGCAGACGGAAGGACTTGAGGTCTGGATGGACCACGGTCTCCTGGACCTGAGTCAGCAGCTCCCGCAGAGGGCAGGGAAAGTGCAGTTATGTAAGAACTTACCATAACAGTAGATCTTCAAAAGGAGCTCTTGCAGTAGGCAACGCCATTAGGACTTATCCACCAGGTGCCAGGACCACATGGAAAATTTCTTGCTAGCAGTCTACAATGGGGACTGCTCCCTGACATCGGCACGCCGATGTCCACACTAGTATAAGAAGGGCAGTCCCCATGCCCACCTCAGTTCCCCACTGGAGACCCTGAGATAAGGTCCAACAGGAGAAAAGGAGGACTCCTGGAGCCAAGAAAGGCCAAGATGGAAAGAATGCAGGGGATGGAGGGAAAACCTGCCTACTACAAGAGCTCCTCTTGAAGATCTACTGTTGCAGTAAGTTTTACGTAACCGGAGAAGCTGTCAAACAGATGCAAGGAGGGGCTCTATAGATAGTATCCCAACAAGGCACAGGGATTGTTGGGTAGGCTGCCCTGGGTACCAGGTGCCGGGAAGGCAGACTGCCAAACGCAACCATAGGCCCTAGTCCCAAAACTGTCCTGTCCCAAGAAAAGAGAAACCGAATGAGGATTCCCCTACCTGAAAGAGGCTCCAGGGCACTTGCGCACCTGCCAGTCCACCATAGGAGTGCCAGAGGAGATCAGGGTAGGAGAGCTCAGTAAGCTCAGCGAAGCTTCTCCAGACTTAAAGTGGACGGGACCCGACTGGGGGTAGAAGGAAGGAAGAAACACGGCTGAAGCTGAACAACCTCTGGTCCTCTAAACCCCTGAGGAGCCACCATCAAGGAAAGAAGGCGGTTCCTAAAGGGGTTGGACTCAACAGTGCTAAACGTGCTCTAACAAAAGGTGCTGTGGCCAGGGAAGTGGATGGCTTTATTGAAAATGAGGAGAGAAAGAATCCTCGTAGCCAGCCCCTGAGCGACTGTGTCCCCTTTGGGAGGAGCGGTGGGCCCCAGCCACTTAGGAGCTGTGTCACACCAAGACAAAGGTCAATGCAAAGGGCGGGTCAAGGCCGGTGCCCCGACGTGGCTCTGGTGGAGAAGGCAGGCCCTGGAAAAGGCCTGGGTAATGCCGGAGAACTAACACCTGGCCATGGCACACTGGGAATACTAGACAGTCCCGCCCCAGTCATAGCCTCCATTGAGGGAGTTGTCGCCCTCCCAGGAAAAGGGAGTTTTACGGGAGGAGGCCCATATGCCGTAGAAGTGGGTCTCTGCTTGGGCCTGAAGGGGGAGGCAGAACGTCAGAGTGTGAAAAGAAGACCAGGAAAAGCTTGAGGCCCAATAGCCAGCATGGAGGGAACATAGAAACCTGGCCCTCCGAAATGGAAAGTAAGAGCAAGGTGTTCAAATCTACCTTACCTAAAGGGGCCTGGATTACCGCTTAGAGGCAGAACCCTGAGCCAATGCCCTCAACAAGATAGCCCCTGTAGGACAGACACTATGGAAACAGGAGCTGAAAGGGAGCAAAGGGAAAGAGGGGAACCTTTCCCCTGCCTCTATTCTCTAGTCCCATACCCTGCAAAGGGAGGGGGGTTACTGGGATTTAAGATGAAGAATGAAAGCACCTCTGCCTCAGCCCTGTGAGCCTTGACAGCCAGGGCAGCCAGGACTGAAGAGGCCTGGCACTTACCCGAGACCCAGAGAGCAGAAGATGGTGGAGTCGCCCAGGATGCGGGATGATGGAAGGGTGACTCACCCTGCTGGCCACAGGAAGCAGTGTGACAGACTGTTCCAGACTCCTGTAGGGAGGACAACAATGCTTACATGTCCATCCCGAACAGCAAAGGGAAGGGAGCATCCATAATGGAAGTCTGTACCTCTTGGGTAAAATCGACAGGCGAGCCAAGCATGGCACCTGATATAGACAGCAGAAGCTGTGTAGCTGGTAGCAGCGCCCATCATGTCGTATGAGGCACAGAGGGCATGAAAGCCCATGCTAGAGGCAGAACCTAAAAGATGCTCTAGCTGAGACTGAGCTGAAGACTCCAACAGGATTGGACCAGGACTCCTACCTGCCCTAAAAGAGATTGCTGCTGTACCAGCATGTGTACGAGGTAGTTCTGGGCATGCAAAGCTAGGGTCGAAGAGGCATAGATCCTGTGCCCCAGAAGGTCCAAATGCTTAGACTCCCATCTGGAGGAAGTCACCCCAACTTCTGGTCTCCCCTCACTCCATCTGGATTCCCAATAATACAGAGGGTCAGTCTAGGGGTGGGAATCAAAATAAGACCTCGCCAGTCAGAGCACGGTATAGTCAGTCCGCCTACCTTGGAACAGCTGGGACCAATGCTGACTGTTGCCAGACTGTAAAAGAGATGTCATTGTGTGGTACCACTAAGAGGGAGATAACCACCGATTCGACCGCTGGGGAGGCTGAGATGCTGTGCCAGACGGTGTCTTTGAGGGTCCTACTTGAGCACGCCACCCCTGGGAAGCCTGAATCAATTTCATCATAGCCAGAAAAGAGGGTCTACTGGAGGGGACTTAGGAGTGTCCCTGATCCACACGTCCCCAAGGGTCAAGTGGGTGGGGATCGAATCTGAGACCACATGCAATGACACCTCAGAGTCCAAAGTGGAGTGTGGAAGCAATGACAGGCCAGAGGTCATGACTGCCCCAGCACCCAACTGGTGCTCCAGCACCGGAGGGGAGCTTCCATGTCAGACAAAGGGAAGTCCCTGGCCGGAAAGGAGGACGGCACTGGCACCTACTGTAGGGGCCGGGCATTGAGCTGATGCCCACCACGCATTAAGGGAGAGCGGAAATCGCCGACGTCCGCAGATGAGAGCCAGGTAGAAAGAACAGTCCAGCACTGGATAATGCATCAGGAGGCTGTAGACAGGGCCTGACGACATTTTTGACGGACCTGAGGCTAAGACTGGAGGTCCAGGCTCAGGTCAGGAGGGAGGGTCCAAAGGGTGGCTCAAAGTCAAACCTGACAGTGGTCATTGATCGGGCAAAGTCTCCGAGGATCCGATATATGAACTGAACCAAAGAGTTGTCCAGAGACAGAGCAGTCAGGGGTGCCCGATACAAAGAAGAGGGCTCCAATGAAGGGTGATCCAGAGATGAGAAACCAGCGGAGGAAGGCCCTGCCAGCACCTGGTGGGAAGAACCTGAGAGGAGACCACTGGCGGTGGCTGAGGAGCCAAAGGCACCTTGGGGAGACCCCATGGATGCAGGCTGCGGTCCTGAAACAGCGGGCAATTGGGCTGGTCTGATGGACCATCGCCAGATGCCAAGCGGGTCCAGCAAAGATGCCAAGGCCGGATGGGTGGTGGTAGCTGAAGCATCACCCAAAGAGCTGGCTGGCCACCTGGCTCAGGACCCTGGTGAAGAACAAGCCTGAGCAACAGGGGCGGCAGGATGGAGGAGGAATCCTCGAACCCACAGAAGCACTGCCCGCCACAGAGATAATAGTGGGAGCCTTGGCCAGATGCAGCCGGAAGGAGGGACGGCTGGCGTGGCTGCTGAGGTCGACCTCGTGGAGGGGAAGACTCAGCTGCTGCAGTCCCTGAAGGTGATCATGTTCAGAAGCAGACCATTCACAGTCCAGGTGCTTTTATGCTTCTTCTTAGACAAGGAAGTCTCCATAGAAGTCACCACTGTGGCCCAGGTCTGCAGCTCCTTTGCATGGTGGCCAATCTTTGCTGGAGTAGATGAGCCTCCAGAACCTTCTGGTGGCTTTGCCCATGACCTGTTAATCTCTGGCATGCCCAGCAGGCTTGTATTGTGGTCTGGGCCTCAACAAATGATGCAAGCGTGTGGCGGTCTTATAAGGGAGCTGCTTGCTGCATGCACACTTAGGCTTATGGAATCCACAGAACAAGTTGCCTATGACATGAAGCCAAAGAGTGAACTATGCATGGAGAAAAATGCCCCTGGAACAGGAACCACAGGATTCATCTTGGGGAGCAAACCATGATATGCAGGAATGCATCTTACATATTGAGGGAGCATAGCCAGTCACCATGCTTGAGCAGAGGAAGAAGGCTGTGCAAAGTGACCATCCAAAACTTTTGTACTGGATAAAAGGCTCAGCTTTGAGGTCTAGAATGGATCTCAAGTCCCCTTTTCATTTGGGAACCAGAAAGAACCTCTAGTAGAACCACTTGCTCTTTTGCAGCCTAGGCACTGGTTTTGTGGTCTGTTTGCACAGCAAGGTGAGGACCTCCTCCTGAACAGCTCCGTGTGATCTGAAGGGTGAAATGTGGGGACTGGAAGAACATCTGGAGGCTGCTCTAGAAGTTCTAAAATATGGTCCTGTTCGATTATTTGCAAGATCCAAGCATTGTGAGAGAACTGCCTCCAACCACTACCTCCTGGATTGGGACAAGAGGAGGGGATCCATCAAGGAGTCAGGCGGAGGCTGCACTGGTGGCCAGGGTTGCACTTCTCTCCTCCTCTGGGTTGCCTGGTAGAGGAACCTGAGGTGGGAAGGGAGTAGGCAAGGCAGAGCTGGCTCTGTGTTTACCTTGAAGTTTTACTGCTGGACCCTACCTGTAGACTTTACAAAAGGAGGACCTTGGCCTACTCCTGGGCTGGGTATTATACAGGAAGTGGATGGACCGAACAACCTACAGAGACCTGCAGTTCATTGATAATATCCTGCAGGTCTGGACCAAAAAGTTTGTGACCTTCAAAAGGGCATTCAATACCTTACGTTGGACATAATTTGCAAAGCCAGAGAGTGCCTTCTGAGGCAAACACCAGAGCAGCTGCCCTGGCTGTAGTATCAGCCATATCATAAGTGGCTCTGAGGAGATGTCTACTGACATCTTCCAAGGCCTGAAGCACCTTAAGAAGCTCCTGCATCTGGGAGCCTCAGGAGGGCTTGTGTAGCAACATTGCCCTTCCTCCAAAGGGTATTCTGGTACTTAATCTGATGAGCCAAATAATTGGCAATCTGAAGGCCAAGGGTAAAAGCAATAGTCCCCTTGCCCCAGAGGTCCAATCTCCTGGACTCCCAGTCGGAGGGCAGGAACCAAAGTGCTTAGGGGCCTTGGTTCTATCACTGGCTGACCTTGATACCACTGGGTCAGTTTCAGGCTCGGCCGCATAGAAGAGCAACCCTGAGGTGCCTGCTAAAGTTTGTCGGCCTTTCTGGGCATGGCTAGTATCATGTTGGGCCTGTGCCAGGCTGCTGTGGCAGCATCATTCAGTGCTGGCAACAGAGGAGGAATAACCTTGGTGGAGACTCTGGGATTTCCAGGAAATCCACCAGATTCCTCCTGATTTCATCCTCTCTTCAGTTTGAAATCCTATGGTGGAGGAGAGCTGCTTCATAATGTTGAAAAGGAGGGGTCCCTGGGGGACCTGGACGTGATTCACAGACTTCTCACCCTGGAGGAGACAGTGGACCTATCAGAAGATTCCACATCAATGTCTTCTTCTCATCCTGTTTCTCAGGAGGATGAGATCAGGATGGTATTCTCTCGACGTCAGCCTGCTCTGAAGCACTGGCCAATGAACATAGTATTGACGGCTTTCAGGAGGGCGAGAGGGCTAACAGAGGTTGGACTGGCGAGACATCGAAGTAGCACACAATGGTGCGTGTGACAGCAGCCAGGGCTGTGGAACTAACTGTTGAATGAGAGACATGGTGTCAGATGTAGGTATACTATTTATTTATTTATTTTTATATTTTGTTTATTTTATTTATTTTGAAAGTCGGATTTACAACCTTTGAGTCAGGACTCATTTACAAAGGCACCTCGTCACAGGGAGGGTGGACATGGTTACAGTGTGAGATACAATAGTGGTAACATACAGGTGCAATACAGATAACAAAAAGAACACAATATAACAGTGGTTTACAGGATAAAGTTACATGCAGTAAATAGAATTGTATGAAAAAAAAAAAAGAAAGGGGTGGAGGGAAGCAGTCCAATGGACATTGTCAAGGCTATGGGCAAGAAACAGGAGGGACCCCAACATTAGGTTGATTAAGGGCACCATAGCTGGCACCAACCTTAGTATTAAGGTTGATGTCAGGAAGAGGAATTGTCATCAACACAGGCGCCGACGGAGGTGGCGTGTAGCCTGGGTCTGATGACGATGAACCACTAACTGTAGTGGTAGCAGTTGAGCCCAGTGCCTGCAGATTTTGAAGCTCGAGAGGTCTCGACGGCAGGGCGGGGCCGACGATCCGAGGCTGACGGACCTCCACAACCTATGATGGCTGGAAGACGAGCCCACTGTAAGGTCCCAATCAAAGCAGAGGCCTGCATGGACTTAGATGTTGATGCGAAGCCGACAGGGTGACCCTGGAGAAGAAGAAGAAGAGGAGGAGGAATCCAGTGGGGACCTGGATTGGCAATGGGAGGGAGCGTCCATATGCCATCCTTGTTCCGACGAGAATGTTTCCCAGAGGATTTGTCCCAGGCCTTGGTGGCCTGACAGCCTGAAGAAGACGCTGGCGACTGGGCCTGGGGCTATGGAAGACCCCTGCCCTCCAGCTGGCTGCCTGTTGTCCATGAGGAACTTCTGCAGGGCTTTTGCATTGGCACTGGGTGGCGAGGTTGAACTTTATGCAGGACTCACAGATGAGGACATTGTGGCTGGGCCCAAGACAGCAGACACAGGTTCGTGTTTGTTGGTTGAAGAGATCTTCTTTCGCAGCAGCAGTGATAGAAAAGAGCTGATGAAGGAGTAGTTCTCGACAAACAAAGGACAAAAGACAAAGGACTTTAAACTAAAGTGATTCATAGGTAAGTAAAAGAAAATGAAGGTAGGTAAATTTACGGCAATCAAAGCGGAGTACAAGCTTCCACAGAGTTTAAAGCAGCAAATGGTCGACGGTGGAAAGAACTGAGGGGAGTGTGGCTGCCTGCACTTATATATGTAAATTACCCTGCAAATGGGGGTTCCCAAAGACTTCCAGGAGCTTGCTTGAATGCTCCAAGCCTGAATGGTGTTTGGCATTTAAGCCATTTATCAGTGAGTGTTTTTAAGAGCCTCTGGTACTGTCTCTTTAAGAGCTGTCTGCTTGCAGACATAATTAGTTTGTATGGGGACTGTGTGCTTCTCTGCTTGAGTACCACTCGAGCTGCTGCCAATTCACTCCATTTTGCAGTCACTAGGAGTGCAAAGGAACCTATCTGAAAGATGTAATTGTTTGCCAGAAATCATTTAGAGTAATAAAGAAAATACAGTTTGTCTAACCTGCTTCTTTGCAGTCAGAACTGTGTTTGCCTAGTTCCCCATTCTAGTTTTGAACTGCTGAACTGGACCAATCAGTGTGGGTTAAGGTAGCTCTAAAATGGTGCCTTGGACGAATCAGAACTTGGACTCGTAATCTGAGCCAGCCACAAGAGGATTGTATGGGCAGTGACTCTGGGAGATGTAGTTTGGACTTGGGCCTTTTTGGACCAACAGGGGCAGTCTATTGTGAGTGACAGCCAATCCAGCCAAGAACTGGGAGGAACTCAAAGGAAGTGCCGGTTTTGTCTGCTGGAGTTTCAGTTGAGCTCTGGCAGTGAAGAGGGAAGGAGCCCTGTGCTTTTTTCGTGTGCAGTTTTAGTCGGGAACGTGTAAGGCCCAGAGTTCCAGTCTGCAGCTTGTGTAACTGCTTGGTAGGACTGAATCCGTCCTGTGAAGAGAATCAAAGGATATCTGAAGAGTAGAAACCAGGCTCACCCTGTAGAAGACTGGAGAAATTGCTGAATTGCACTCGGTCTGTCAGGAACTGAATCTGCTGTGTGTTCTCCCGGTATTGTGCAGTAATTACGATCGGGATAGAGAAGCAGCCTGCCTGGTATAGTACTTTCTTTTTACCATATAAATGTGTGAGGAGGCTTGTGTAGCTCAAGTGAATCCTGCTGCCATTAAAGAACTTTTGCCTGTTACTGTTCACCATATAAATGTGTGAGGAGGCTTGTGTAGCTCAAGTGAATCCTGCTGCCATTAAAGGACTTTTGCCTGTTGCAGTTTGCCATATAAATGTGTGAGGAGTCTCGTGGAGCTCAAGAGTAGCCCTGCTGACACTGAAGGACCCTATCTTGTTTGGAGGTCGTGAGTACTAATTCAGGTCGCTCCCTGTTGAATTGCCACATTGAATCCAAATGGAATTACTGTACTGCTGACTGTTTAACTAATTTTTCTTTTTCTATGTGAAAGGGCCCTACCAGCTGCCACGGTTTGGACTAGCCACTAGGGCTTGGGTACCCAGGACAGTAACTGGTATGGATAGGCCTGTGCACAGAGCCATAGGTAGATGAGTAAAGTGATAAGCTAATTAACCTGATTCCCCTGTCCTTGTTATATCCCCTAAATAAATCAGAGCTGCTTGTTTCAGCAAAGTTATACTGCCTGAGGTATTTGTTCTACGTTAAAGTATTGTACTGTGATTGTTGCACTGTATCTTATTTTACAGGAGGTCCCAGTGCCTGAAACAGTCCTGGGGGTAAGTGTATACTGTGAAGGTAATTCTGATATATTGTGTGGGCCACTAGTGGAAGAAAGGGGTTGCAGTGTCCCAGAGGGCTGTGACCAACTTTTGAGGAGAAATTTGCTAAATGGTTGCTGGGGAAGGAAAACTGTGGAGGACTTGAAGAAACTATTCTTGCCAGCTGGGGTGTTCATCCCCAACACCCTCTCCCGCTCCAGTACCCGTAATGGTGGCTGAACCAATGCAGACTCCTATTTCTGCACCTGCCATTAGTCACGACTCTTACCAAGGTTGAGGATCTTCTCTGGCACCTCCCACCCCCAAGGGGAGGATGACAGGAGACCTGGATAGACTATGTTGCCCCCGTGCTAGAATGGCAATGCTCGGAAGCCGAAGCGAAAGAGGGTTAGTGAGAGCCTCAGGATCCTGCCCTGGCTACCATCCGCGCTGAACGGGCCAGTAACCCTGAAGTGACTGCACAGGCCTATCTTGAGGCCTTGGAGAATGTGTATGGGAGCCCAGATTCTGATGAGGATCTATGGTGGAGAGTAAGAAATGCACAACAGTACCAAGGGAGTTGTTGTCTGTGTTGTATCTCGGCTGGAAAAATTGTTGCAAGAATGCCTCAGAAAGGGTAGTTTGCCAGCAACTGAACTGGACCGAACCAGGCTGGACAGGATCCTTAAGTCTGCCCTCTCTCAGAACTGCTGTTGCTTCAGTTACGCCGGGCAATCGACTGGAATCCCCACCTCCTATGATGAGTTAATGAGAGAAATTCGAGGAGTTGAGAAAAGGCGACCGGAGGGACCTGCACCAATAGCTGCGGCTATGACCCGAGTGACTGAGGGTGGCCCATCAAGAAGTTCAGGGCAGAGGTTGGCAGTCAATGAGTGCTCTGACAAGGAAAAGATATGCCACAATGGGGCGAACTGTTGAGAGATCCGGAATTCAAAACAGTCCTTTATGAAGGCCACGCCTGCATGTACGGGCCCGATCTATATCCGACTGCATCTGCTATGGGGGTGAGGGTACCCACCCATGTATCTCCTGCTGATAACAGCTCCAAACTCAATTCCTTGACCATGGAAGTGGAGAAACTGACGATGTCTCCAAATGCTTATCACCAAGAGACAGAGATGGCACCAAGGTTTCCAGTTAGTAGTACCCCTGCCCTGGCTCCCAGTGTGGCGCCTGCCAGCTCAAACTCCAGAAAGTATGTTTTGCTATAATTGCAGGAAGGATGGGCACATGAAGAGGAATGCCGGTCCCCAAAAGACACTGACAAAGTTGCATATAGGCTACAAGGAGAGCTTCAGAGAACTAATCAGTGGTTAAGAGGTGCACAAAATGATCCCAGTGAGGGCACCAAAATGCTAACTCGCCTTTTTGTGCAAGGTCAGTTGCCCAGGCCCCACTACCGCCTCTTTCCAGACTGGTCCAGAATACTGGGTCCTCCATGGAGACCACTGTAAAGGTGAATGGAGTGTCTACAAGAGCTGTATTAGACAGTGGCTCCCAAGTGACAATTATGTTCCAGGATTGGTATCAGAAGCATTTGTCAGACGTACCCTACAACCATTAGAAGGACTGCATGTATGGGGGTTAAGTGAGAAGGCCTACCCCTATTCCGGGTATATCCGAATTGGCTGTCTTTCCCCACCTCTGTGGCTGGAGTGGCCGAACAAGTAGAGACCCTAGCCTCAGTGTGTCCCCCACTGGACTGTAGTGATGGTGTCCCTTTGTTGATTGGAACAAATGCTCATATGTTCGGAAGGCTGGCACAGTTGTGTTATGAAAACAGGGGTCAAAGACTAGTAGAGCTTTAAGAGTTCTGGCTTTAATTAAGAAGGCTTATGAGGCACAGAGATGCTGAAAAATAGAACCAGAGGAACCGGTCGGAATTGTATGGAAGAAGGATCCTGAGTCTCTGATCCTGGCGCCAAATGCCCAGTGTACCTTACAGGAGAGGTCCGTATCAGAAAGGATGTTAAGAATAAAATATTAATGTTGGATGCACCAGGCGATGGAAAATTGCCAGAGGGACTGCTGGTCAAGCCTAGTATTTTGCCCGCTAGAGCCCATGCTTATGCCAGAAGGGTAATGGTCCAAGTTCATTATGTGTCTGAAAGAGACATTCGAGTAGAGGTTGCATCCTGGCTAATGTGCATTGTGCAGACACTGCAGTGCTACCCAGCAGCAAGAGTTCGAGGAAGAATGACAGAGTAACGCCTGACTTGTTTGATTTCGCGACTCCCGCTGCCAGCTGAATGGAAAGTGAGGATCAGTGAGAAGCTTGCCCAGAGAGACCAGGTGTTTTCTTTAAAGGAATGGGACGTGAGGATACGTGCAAGGAGCTGAGCACAATATCCGGCTGCATGACGAAAGACCATTTCGTGAGAGATCTCGACGCCTGGCACCTGCTGATATAGATGATGTGAGACGGCATCTGCAAGAGATGTTAGCTGCTGGTGTAATACAAGAATCCAGAAGCCCTTATGCTTCCCCCATTGTGGTAGTGAGGAAAAGAATGGGACAGTAAGGATGTGCGTGGATTATCGCACCTTAAACCGCGGACTATCCCTGATCAGTACACAATGCCGCATTCAGGATGCTTTGACTGCCTAAACGGGAGCAAGTGGTTCTCTGTGCTGGATCTCTGCAGTGGGTACTACTAGATCCTGATGGCCCCAGAGGACCATGAGAAGACAGCTTTTATCTGTCCGCTTGGCTTCTATGAATTCATGAGGATGCCTCAAGGATTTCAGGTGCCCCAGCCACTTTTCAACGATTGATGGAGCATGCAGTGGGGACATAAACTTACTAGAGTGCCTGGTATACCTAGATGATGTTATTGTGTTTGGCAGCTCACTGGAGGAACATGAGAGCAGATTATTTAAGGTATTGGACCGACTGGAGGACTTTGGCCTTAAACTGTCCATTGATAAATGTCAATTTTCAAACATCAGTAAAGTATATGGGACACATAGTATCCACCGAGGAATAGAGACCGACCCAAGTAAAGTTGAGGCCTTGACCACCTGGCCACAGCCCAAAATCTAAAAAGAACTGCAGAGATTCCTGGGATTCTGTGGTTATTATCGGCGCTTCATCAAGGACTATTCAAGAGTGATCCGCCTTTACTTAACCTTACTCAAGGGTATCCCCAACCCACAAAAATACCAAAGTCAGGTCCCTCAAGACTGAAAGAGTGTATTTTCGTCCGAGTGAAGTATTTGGGGCCCGCTGGACTCTGATTGTGAGACTGCTTTTCATGAGATCATATATCAACTTACCCATGCTCCAGTGCTGGCCTATGCCGATCCAAGAAAACCTTACGTCCTGCACACTGATGCTAGCTTGCAAGGGTTGGGGCTGTGTTGTACCAAGAGCACGAGAATGGCCTGAGACCAGTGGCCTTTGCCAGTAGAAGCCTGACCCCATCCGAAAAGAACTATCCTGTACATAAGTTAGAGTTCCTAGCTTTGAAGTGGGCTATTGTTGACCAATTCCATGAGTACTTGTATGGGGCTAAAATACTAGTAAAACTGACAATAATCCTTTGACCTATGTGCAGACCTCAGCTAAGTTGGATGCCACTGGCCATAGGTGGCTTTCTGCATTATCTACATATGACTATGTCTCGAATACCAAGCAGGTCTGAACCACATAGATGCTGATGCTCTCTCCGGAGGCCTGTTCCCAGAATGATTGAGTCCGATTGGCAGAACCTGACATTCGGGCACTCTGCCGGAAGTTTGACAGGAGGAACAAATGTCCCGACGCAGTGGACTGCATGGTGGATTGCTTGGGACCCTCTGAGATTGCATACCTGCTGCTTATTGCCACTTTTCTGCAATAGACATTGGTGCCTGCCTCAGCTGGACAATGACAGTATTCGCATGGCTCAATCCACGATCCCATGATCAAAGCAGCTTTAGAAGCCCTCACGAGGAAAAGATGTGTCCAAATTACGCCCACTGATTTGAGAACTGCACTGTTATACAAAGAAGGTCCTAAGTTGAAACTGATCAATAAACTGTTATACAGAGAAACAGTAGACAGAGGGGACAAGTAGACAAACAACAACTAGTGCTGCCCACTGCCTTTCGAGACTCAGTACTGATGTCCTTGCACAACCACATGGGGCACCTCGGTATAGACAGAACACTTGACTTGGTGAGATCCAGATTCTATTGGCCTAAGATGGGGCTGATGTGAGCAACACATTCAACTTGTAGTCGCTGCTTACAGAGGAAAGTTTTGCCAGAGGGCTGCCCTCCTGTTAACATCACCAGCAGTGCACCCATGGAGCTGGTCTGTATTGATTTTCTGAGTTTGGAGTCAGATCAAAGAAATATCAGTAATGTGCTGGTGGTCACTGACCATTTCACGAGATATGCCCAAGCTTTCCCCACCAAAGACCAGAAAGCATCCACTGTGGCCAAAGTACTTGTAGAAAACTTTTTGTTCACTATGGGGCTCAAAGAATCCATTCTGATCAAGGGAGAGACTTTGAGAGTCGTCTGATCAAAGAGATGCTTTCTCTGTGGGGAGTGCGAAAGTCCAGAACCACTCCTTACCACCCACAGGGGACCCACAGCCTGAACGCTTTCAACCGACTTTGCTAGATATGCTAGGCACCCTGCACCCAAAGGACAAGTTTAGATGGAGCCAACAAATTAGCACCCTGGTACATGCTTATAACTGCACCAAAAGTGATGCCACTGGGTCTCCCCTACCGCCTGATGTTTGGAAGAGAAGCTCGACTACCGGAGATGTGTGTTTGGGGTCTCTCCTGATGGGGTTCAAGCTGACAACTATTTACAGTGTGCAAAGTTAAAGGCCCAGCTAACTCATGCGTATCAACTGGCTCAAACCATGGCTGCCAAAGAAATCTGGCCAACAAAGAAAGGTATGATAAAAAGGTGAAAGCACAGGAACTCCGGAGGGAGATCGGGTATTGCTAAGAAATCTGGGACTGCATGGCAAACACAAGATTGCTGACAGATGGCACCATCTCCCTCACATTGTAGTGAGCAAACTAGATGATCTGCCAGTGTACAAAGTAAGGCCTGAGAATAATTCAAAGATGTAAAAACAATGCATAGAAATCATTTACTGCCCATTGGACAAATCTTGATTGAGTCTGAGCCCCAGAAGATGCCCCTCTGGACCAGTGACTAGAGCTGCTGCTAAGAAAAGCTCAAGAAAGTCTGCACCTACAGAAGCAGAGTTAAAGTGTTCCCTCCACAAGTCCCAGTTGAGCATGACTGTCAGTCCATATCAGAAGAAAGTGAGAGTGACTTTGAATACTATCCTTCTACTGAACTGAGTCAATTGTTTCGGGCAATCCCCTAGTCAATACTGGAGACGTTGTGGGCCTTCTGGACTATCTAAGCCCCAGCTTGTCCCTGAGCCAATGCTCCCAGAAAGTGAAGTGCAAAGCATCAGATCAGATGAAATGGAATCATTGTGCATGGTTGAACTGTTTGAGCTTAGGAGGAAATGATGGATTGGGGCAGACTGGTGATACACCAGAACAAGAAGAGTATTTTGAGTGCCCTGACAGTCCACTGCCAGTGTCTGAAAGCTCTCCATGCAAGCCAAATGTTGTGGACTCAGAAACTGTAACTCCTGGAGCTGAAAGTGCCCCAAGTTCTAGCCTCTACCCCACGGAGACTCCTGACAAGTAAGGACAATGCTGAGAATGAGGCTCAGAGTGTAGAGACTGTAACAGTTCCCTAGAAAGACTGGTCGAGCTGTAAAGCCTGTGGTGCACCTCAGTTATGATTCCCTTGGGAGGCCTGTGGACTTGCCTCTCAATGTTGTCCATAAAGGAGTGTATGTGTCCCCAGCTCATTGCCCAAACTGATGTCAGTGCTAACTCCAAGTTACTTGTGGTTTCTATATGGTGCCCTTGTCCCATCTAGCCCCAAGGTAACTGATAGGAAGGGCCTCTCTTCAGGTTTCATGTACAAGAGGTAATAACTTGAGTTATGGTACAAGTGTGTAATACTGTGTAAAGAGTGATGTACTGCAATGTTTCAGAAATGTGTTCTTGGTAAAATGATATATTGACTGATGATTACATGTGTGAGGCTAATGCAAATGTATATGGTTGCAGTTAAAACTTATGGTACTTGCTTGACGTGGACGTCAAGCTTTCCCAGGCCAGGAAGGGTATAACCCCTGCAAATGGGGGTTCCTAAAAGACTTCAGGAGCTTGCTTGAATGCTCCAAGCCTGAATGGTGTTTGGCATTTAAGCCATTTATCAGTGAGTGTTTTAGAGCCTCTGGTACTGTCTTTAAGAGCTGTCTGCTTGCAGACATAATTAGTTTGTATGGGGGACTGTGTGCTTCTCTGCTTGAGTACCACTCGAGCTGCTGCCAATTCACTCCATTTTTGCAGTCACTAGAGTGCAAAGGAACCTATCTGAAAGATGTAATTGTTTGCCAGAAATCATTTAGAGTAATAATGAAATACAGTTTGTCTAACCTGCTTTTTTGCGGTCAGAACTGTGTTTGCCTAGTTCCCCATTCTAGTTTTGAACTGCTGAACTGGACCAATCAGTGTGGGTTAAGGTAGCTCTAAAATGGTGCCTTGACGTAATCAGAACTTGGACTCGTAATCTGAGCCAGCCACAAGAGGATTGTATGGGCAGTGACTCTGGAGATGTAGTTTGACTTCGCGCCTTTTTGGACCAACAGGGCAGTCTATTGTGAGTGACAGCCAATCCAGCCAAGAACTGGGAGGAACTCAAAGGAAGTGCCCGGTTTTTGTCTGCTGGAGTTTCAGTTGAGCTCTGGCAGTGAAGAGGAAGGAGCCCTGTGCTTTTTCGGTGTGCAGTTTTAGTCGGAACGTGTGTAAGGCCCAGAGTTCTGGTCTGCAGCTTGTATAACTGCTTGGTAGGACTGAATCCGTCCTGTGAAGAGAATCAAAGGATATCTGAAGAGTAGAAACCAGGCTCACCCTGTAGAAGACTGGAGAAATTGCTGAATTGCACTCGGTCTGTCAGGAACTGAATCTGCTGTGTGTTCTCCCGGTATTGTGCAGTAATTGCGATCGGGATAGAGAAGCAGCCTGCCTGGTATAGTACTTTCTTTTACCATATAAATGTGTGAGGAGGCTTGTGTAGCTCAAGTGAATCCTGCTGCCATTAAAGAACTTTTGCCTGTTACTGTTCACCATATAAATGTGCGAGGAGGCTTGTATGCTCAAGTGAATCCTGCTGCCATTAAAGGACTTTGCCTGTTGCAGTTGCCATATAAATGTGTGAGGAGTCTCGTGGAGCTCAAGAGTAGCCCTGCTGACACTGAAGGACCCCTATCTTGTTTGGAGGTCGTGAGTACTAATTCAGGTCGCTCCCTGTTGAATTGCCACATTGAATCCAAATGGAATTACTGTACTGCTGACTGTTTAACTAATTTTCTTTTCTCTGTGAAAGGGCCCTACCAGCTGCCACGGTTTGGACTAGCCACTAGGGCTTGGGTACCCAGGGACAGTAACTGGTATGGATAGGCCTGTGCACAGAGCCATAGGTAGATGAGTAAAGTGATAAGCTAATTAACCTGATTCCCCTATCCTTGTTATATCCCCTAAATAAATCAGAGCTGCTTGTTTCAGCAAAGTTATAATGCCTGAGGTATTTGTCTATGTTAAAGTATTGTACTGTGATTGTTGCACTGTATCTTATTTTACAGGAGGTCCCAGTGCCTGAACCAGTCCTGGGGTAAGTGTATACTGTGAAGGTAATTCTGATATATTGTGTGGGCCACTAGTGGGAAGAAAGGGGTTGCAGTGTCCCAGAGGGCTGTGACCAAGTTAGTTTAACTATTGCAAACCCTGACCTCTGGGTGGAGGCACCAGCCATCGGATCCAGGCCCCTCAACCTGTTGGTGGCAAATCAGGCAGGGAGTAGTAGCCTGGATGCGCATATCTAGGGGTTACATATAGGGTGTGTGATGTTGAGTATAATGTCGCATGGGTAGCCTCATAAACTGCTGCAGAAAAAGCTCTCTGGGATCCTGACACCTGACAACTAAGTTTCATAGGTGTGACCTGACGAAGAGATACCCCCAAGAAGAAGCCTTTACTTAGCAGCTCAAACTCCACTCCACCCCTTCCTGTGCCTGCCTTGGCCTGGGTTAATCTGTGTCCCTATGCTCTCTGCCAACCTTGCCTATTTGCCTTCTGATGGACATATTTTAATGTATTTCCAATATCATCTGCTGTGGCATTTGGTATTTTAGTTGCACTGTATGTATTTGCCATTGATTGTATTTATTTTACTTGACTCTTAATATCTCTGCAATATGTAAGCAATAAGACATGATGGGTGTGCTTTGTGTCATACAATGCACAGAAAGGACGTAGGAGGCACAACTAACGCTGGTGTCTTATTGAGCTTACAAAATTGGTCTTCTAATGAAAATAATCTATATTAACACTCTCTTGTGACAAAAATAGGTGGAGAGATTATTTTATCTTTATTTAAAATGCTTGAATACTTTTTCTATATTTTAGGTCATATACAAATTTAACAATACTTTCCCTTAAAACTCATTTTATAAGCCCGATAAGATACTCTGGAGCTGGTGTATTGTGCTGTTACAATGCACACCCAGGGCTGAAGGCCCTCCACCTGTGGCATCGTGCCTGACTTCATCCCTGTGTGTGTTGTGACAGTACCACACACCCCATTGTGTCTTATTGCGACTTATTTTCATCTGAGTGTAAAACCTGTGATGTTAACTTCGTTGTTTCATGTACATTTACTCTGCCCAGCACTAGGAACAGAGTGTGCTAAATACAGGTAGATTTGTATTTTGTAATGTGTTTTTCCATCCTTCATCTTTCTCTGGTCGCCTGCTACAAAATGGAAGTGCTTGTTAAGGCAAGAGCAGGACCATGATTGCGGTGATGGTCTTGCTGGCAGCACACTTCCATCTGTGGTAGTGCCAGTCGTTAAACTACCAGCATTCTGCATGTACTGCAGGCATTAGGCAGTGGCTCAGTGAGTTAGCGATTCATAACTGGATCCAACTTGTCATGATGGTAAGGTGCCAACGAGTATTGAGCTTTCCAGTGAGTTTCTACTAGATTGGTTCAGCCTGGATGAAGTTAACTTTTTCTTACATTTACAGATTATGTTATCAGGTGGGTAGTAGAATGGGAAGTACTTAAGAAGTGGGCAACTGAGCCAATAATGAAAACAGCATCTTCAAAACCAGATGAACTTTGAAACAAATATTTATAAAAGCATAAAAATGGTGTTTATGAAGATTACTTGAGTCTATCAATAAGAGCCCAATAGCGATGCCATACAAAAAGAAAAAAATACTCAGGCCCAGATATTCAAAGGGTTGCGCCATGCTACGGGTTGCGTCATGCGCAAGTCCAAAATGCACCATTCTGCGATATTCAGCAGGAGGCAGTTACGCCACTGGCACCAGGTTGCGTAGAGAGCAATGCAAATGAATGCATGCTCAACAGGAGGGGAGGATCCATGTACAACCCGCGCAACCCGGATATTCAGTCGGGTTGGCGCAGAGTTGTGCATGCGAACCCCGCCGCGCCCGCACAAGCTTGAGCCAAAAAAAAGGTTAAGTCGAGGGCCACCCAGTGAGCTGCTGCATGCAGGCAACACAGCAGCTGCCACCCCTGCTGGCCCCCAACCGCCTCGTGCCTCTGCAGTGAGTCCCAACCTTCAACTGCTCCGAGGTGAAAGAGTTAACTTTCCATGCCAGGCATGCAACGCTGAACTCGAGCTCGGTTGAAAACTCTGTTTGTTGTTCTTCAAACTCAAACCGTCAGATTCTGCTTCGCCTCACTGAACAGTCGCTCCGGAGATTTCTCCTTCTGCTCGGTTCATTTTGTCGGTTAAAGTATTATTTTCTCATTTTTTTGACCGAATTTAAACCGCAACCAGTCAGTTCAAGCTCTGTCTGTGGTATTTGTGAGTACTAGATAGGTTTACATTATTTCTCTTCTGTGTGGAACTTACTAACATACTATTTGCCAGCAGATTAGGCCTTATGGTCTATCGAGTCTGCTCGAACCTAGATCCTTAGTTGGGTGCCGAGACCCTCCCATCCCTTGTGCTCCAGAAACCCCTATCATTCATCCCCACCCCCCTGGGACAGGCCATCATCTGATACATCCACTTTCTGTGTCTGTCCCACCCTCTCTTGAAGCCCTCCACTGTGGATCTCTGAACCAGCTCACCAGGCAGTGCATTCCAAGGGTCCACCACCCTCTCAGTGAAAAACCTCCTCCTCTTATCCCCCTCACCCTTCCACCTTCCAACTTCAAACCATGTCCTCTGGTGATACCTTCCTGCTTTAGTCTAAAGATCCCATCCATGTTTACCCTATTTATTCCCTTGAGGTACTTGAAGACTTCAATCATGTCCCCCCTGTCTCTCCTCTTCTCCAATGAAAACAGGCAGAGCTCCTCAAGTCTGTCCTCATAAGTCAAATCCCCTAGCCCTCGTATCATCTTTGTTGCCCTCCTCTGTACCCTCTCCAGGAGCTGTATGTCCCTCTTCAAGTGTGGTCTCCAGTACTGTACACAGTACTCAAGGTGTGGTCTAACCAGTCCATTGTACAGCGGCAGAATCACTTCCTTGCTCCTAGAGGTGATCCCCCTTGTGATGCATCCCAACATCCTGTTTGCCTTGCTAGCTGCTCTCCCACACTGCTCAGAGTTATTCATACATGTATCCACCATGACCCCTAGGTCTTTTTCCCCTGTTGAGGCTTCCAGCACCTCCCCTCCCAGGGTGTACCTGTGTTTAGGGTTTCCCCGACCAAGATGCAACACCTTGCACTTGGCGATATTGAAATTTAATTTCCATGTGTGAGCCCAGCTTTCCAGGGTGTCCAGGTCCCCTTGCAGGGCCAACCTCCCCTCTTCTCCCTCAACTACCGCTCCCATCTTGGAGTCATCCGTGAAGAGACTCATTTCACACCCTATACCATCCCTGATGTCCGATATGTATGCATTAAACAGGATTGGACCCAGGACCGAGCCCTGTGGTACCCCACTACCAACCTCTGTAGGGTTCGAGAGCTCCCACAGACCACTACTCTCTGAGTCGTCCAGCTATCCAGTTTTCAATCCATCTGACCATCAAAGGGCTACTCCTAACCCCATCAGTTTCTCCACCAGACCATGTGGGGACAGAGTCAAACGCCTTGCTGAAGTCCAAGAATAATACATCCACAGGCTTACCCCTGTCCAGTTCTGATGTTACCCATTCATAGAACTCCACAAGGTTGGTTTGACATGATCTACCTGGCACAAACCCATGCTGCCGACTATCCAGACCTCCCACCTCCTCCAAGTAAACCCCAATCGTTCCTTTAGTATACTCTCCATTAATTTTCCCACCACCGAGGTTAAACTGATGGGTCTATAGTTTCCTGGTACTTCCTTCGACCCCCTTATGGATTGGTACCACATGTGCCTCTGCCAATCCCCTAGGTACCCTCCCTGTCTCAAGTGACCTGCTGAAAAGCTCAGCCAGGTGCAGCCAGTATGTCCGCCAATTCCCATAGTACTCTCGGGATGAATGCCATCCGGCCCAGGAGATTTGTCTTTCTTTAGGGCCTTGAGGGCAAACCACACCTTTTGGCGGGATGGCATCATCAATCCCTCCACCTTACTGGTCTTTTATCCTTATCCAGATGTGACACCCCTGGGGTACCTTTCTCCCTTTTGCTCCATTTCTGTTGCCCTGATCCCACTCCCTGCCGCTTCTATCCCTTTGTACCTTGCTTTGTAGATATCCCATCCCTCCCTAGTGAACACAGAGGCAAAGTACTGTTAAATACTTCTGCCTGGTCCCTCGCCTCTTCCACCCACCCTCCTTCTGATCTCAATCTGCTGAGATGGCCTTAGTTTTCTCCGCTCCCCAATGTGCGGAAGACCCTTTCCCTCCATGTATCCCTGTGCCAGCCGTTGCTCTTTTATGGACTTTGCTCCCCTCACCATACGGTGACTTTTCTAGATGCAAGCTGGTACATTTCCTTATCCTATCCCCTCTTGTTGTTTTATATTTTTTGTAAGCCGCCTTCTTTTCTCTGACTGCTACCTGGACCTCACTGGACCACCAGCATGGTTTATGTGACCTTGCTGCCTTACGTTTCAACTTAGCGCAGATCCTGACTGCCTCATGAAGTCCCGTTTATGACCTCCCATCTCCTTTCCACACTTGTCGTTGAGGTAATCCCTCCAAGTGATCCTTGAGAATATTTCCATGCCCATAAAGTCTGCCCCCTGAAGTCCACTGCCAGTGTCCTAGATCTCACCCCACTCCCCAATGCTTATTTGAAACCAGACAGTATTGTGGTCACTCCCAGTCAGGGGTCCTGTACAACCATGTCCCTTACCAGATCCCCATCTGCCAGAACCACATCCAGGACATGCCCCTCCTTGTGGGCTCCATCACATGCTGTGTTAAGAACACATCCTGGAAGCCATCCAGCAGCCTCTGCTCCTTGGCTACCTTAGAGGACATGGTTCCCAGTTTGTACCTGGCATAAGGTCCCCATCAACACCACCCTTCCCTTTTGGACCACACTGGGCAATGATGTTGTCCAGCAAACCATCCTCTAGAACATCACTCATCCCGGGGGCCTATATGCTACTCCCAGCTTGACCTTATCTCCTGCTGGGGATCGTAGGTGACCCATAAGGCCTCCACGTTTCCCTCTGCCTCTTCTACCATAGCAATTTCTATGTCATCTCTAATGAACATAGCCACTCCACCCTCTGCCCTCCTTTCTATCCTTCCTAAGCATAGTGTACCGCACATTTAGGTCCCAGTCATGGTTTTTGTTGCCCACGTTCCTGACTGCCGCCCATCCACCCCTCGAACAGCATGGCCTGGAACTCTGGCAACTTGTTTCCCAAGCTCCTGGCATTAACTAACACTAACCCCCACCCTTATCGATCCTCTCAGATCCTCTTATACTTCCATCCTCCCCTGCTCCTCCTGAAACCTCCACCCCAGTCTGTTTCCCCTCCCCCTTGGGCTTGAAGGCTACTCCCCTCATCTGGAGGAGGGCTTCTGTCAGCCCTCCTTATCCCTTCCCCCTTACAAGTTTAAACCCCACCTTTCTTGTATGTAGTCAGCCATCCCTGTTTGAGGACTTCCTTCCCTAATGGGGCAAGATGAAACCTGTCCTTGGCATATAGTCCCTTATCCTCCCAAACTCCATTCCAGTTCCCTAACACCCCAACCCATTCTCTTCCACCCCACTTCCTGAGCCATTCATTAACCTCTGTGAGCTTCATTTTTTTTCCACTGAGGCCTTTGGTACTGGCAATATTCCGAAAAGGAAATGTTGCATCCATTATCCCGACAGACTCTGGCAAGTTCTTGAACCTTGCTTGGATTTCCATAATGCTATTTCCTCTAGATCATTAGTCCCAAATGCACCAGGAGATCCGGTTTCCTCCACAATCCCTAACCATTTCATACACCATGAACTTTGCTCTGTGCACTGTCAGCTCAGAGATACTCACTACCTTCACCTGGCTATGGCATCCACCCCACTGTCCCTCCCAATGGATACCCTTAATCATCGAGTCTCCCAGTAACAGAACCTTAACACCGCCATCATCCTTATGGTTACCTCCACTATGCCCTCTCAGCCCCCCCCCCACTTTATTCATGATCGCAATTTCATGGGAGTCTTCCTGCCTTATTAGAGACCCCCTTGTCACCCTCCCCTTTCTGCCTCCCTTGCTATTTTGCCCACTTAACTCAAACCCCCTCTGAATAGGTGTCCCCTTTAACCCTCTCTTATCTGAACCATTTATCCTGGCCCTGATGGTTTCCCTTCCCCGCACCACCATCCCTTTGTAATAGTACCCTGTCTCCAGAGGCTCTCTGTTGGTCCCCTTTAGCTAGGGCCCCATCCTTGGTACTGACCTCCTGCTGAAGGGGCTCCTCTCCCATCTCCTTGTCTCCCAGTTTCTCTCCAATCATGCTCTCCTCCTCATGTCTGGAATATGTTGCATCTCCCCATTTGCTTAACATATATGTTTCCCTTCTCCCTCTGGGACTATGTCTATCCTTTCCATAGCTGGTCTGTGATGCCCTATGGGTATCTGACTCTCCCCGGCCTCTGTATAAGTTTCCTCATTTCCACCAACCTCCTCCCTCTAGGATGCTTAGTATCTCAAATTTATTGTGACACTCTATGTCAGCCTCCATCAAGTAACCCGAGTTTCCCCTGACTGCATCTCTAAACTGACCCTCTTCTTCCTCTCTTGCACTGTTCACCTTAGGGCTCCCTTCCACAGTCTGCTGTTTTAGGTTCCGCACAACAGCCCCTCCTGACTCTTCCCCTTCAGTCTCCTTGAATTCAGAATTTTCACCCTGTACGGTTTCCCTTAGCATCAACTTCCCTATCTAAGGTCCTCTGTCCCAATATCCCCCTTCTGCTTGCTGTAGCATAATGTCCTGTAATTTCAGAGCGTTGCCTCAGCCTCCCTCAGCCCCACCCTTCTGCTGCCCATATCCACACCCCTATCCTTGGACAGCTCCCACAGCTACTCCTTAACCAATATACCTCACTCCTGATACAAGATAGCTGTCTACAGAGTGGGCAGCCTCCCTCTCCGGGCCCAATTTAGAATTATTGCCATCCCACAGCCTGTGCAGCCTACAACCCTTCCGAAGATGCCTGCCATGGTGGAATATGGCCACCCTGATTATCCCCTCTGTTTATAATAGCACACCCCTTTCTCAGTCTCTTTCCTGGAGTACAGTTCTCTCTATACTGACTGTAGTTATTTCACAAACCCAATTTCAACCCCACCAACAAAGTTCCCAAGTCTCACAAACACTACAGTCCAGTATGTGTTCGGTCCCACAAACAGTGTGTGTAAGCAGACACCAGGTACCATATGATGTCACAGGCCCACCAACTCCTGTTGCTTCAAATTTCAGTCCCAAACAGAAATACTCAGCCTTCAATCCCAACCCCAGTGGCTTTTCAGTATCTTACCAAACACCAGGCAAACAACACATTTAAATTACCTTCTAATTTTCCCTGCCAAACAACTATCCCCAAACCTACAATATCACAGCCCAAGTATCAGTTCAAATTCAAGGTAATAATTTTTAACACATAGAACTAATTTCACTTACAAACTATTCAAATATTTCAGTTAAAAACAAAATATAACTCCTGTCCTCTTTTCTACCAACCTGTTGCTTAAGCTCCCAAGTAAACTGTTATCGATTCGCTCTTGAACCGATCAGGTTGTTTAAAAATATTTTATTCTATCATTTAGAGTGTGGTTACCGGTTCTTATCGGTTCTAAAAAACCGGAATTTCTTACGTTTTTTTCCAAGACCCGTGACACAGTTGGGAACTGATAAGAGGGTCTTGCTTGGCGGATTACCATAAACGGGCAAGTTTGGTTAGGACTGGCACTATGTCTGAGAAACCCAGAAGAAAAACTGCCCACTGGGTTTCAACACTGCATTGTGTGTGGGAAGCCTTTGCCAGGCTGACCCCCACCACCTGTGTTGTCTGGGGTTTGACCACCTCAATGCAGACTGCCAGATTTGTAAAAATTTTCCTGTAGCTACCCTGGAAAAGAGAGTTGGTAGGCTCAGGGAAAGGAAGGCCAAGAAGTCCGCTGACCCGGATGGCCAGCCCGGTTCGGTTCCAACCGAACCAGAGGGAGTGCCCTCTGACCAGGGCGAGACTTCCTCGGGCAAAAGGAGAGCCGACTCTGAGGGGTCGGTTCCAGCAAAAAGGACTAGAAAATCAGTTGGGTGGAGCCAAAACTTTCCTCTCCAACCACTGAAGAGATAGCCAAAACGATTCAGATTGTCCAGTCGCTTTCTCCGGTTCCGACCCGAACGGTGCCATCAGGTAGGCGCCGGTTGGCCAGTTCACGGTTCAAGACTACGATTTAGAAGAATATTATGAACCGGAGGAGGGAAGAGGAGTATGAGGAGAGTGAATGTGGATTTGAAAGTCTGGATGTGCCCATCGACCCGACATCTCCCAGACAGACCTTCAGGAGTGTCCTCCTAGGTTTCTGAGTCCCTCTCATTTTATTTTCTATAAAAGTGGCTGAAACCCTCCAGCTCCCTATGGAGGAAGCTGTGGATGATCAAGAGGAGCCTGACTATGTGGAAATGATGGATATCCCAGAGTTAGGAGACTGTCTATTCCCTTGCATAAATCTTTTGGGAAACAGACTTTAAAATTCTAAAATTCCTCACACTATACCTCCTGTGGATAAGAGAATGGACAAGAGGTACACATTGTCAGGCTCTGATACGGAGTTCCTTACACAACAATGCAGCCATGTTGGGATAGTGCAGGCTGCAGCCTGTGACAAGGCAAATATCCCTTGGCCTCACAGCCCCGGACAAGGACTCCAGGAAGGTTGATGCCATGGCAAAGAACAGTACATGGCAGCATCCTGGGACTCAGACAGGCAAATTATATGGCTTCTGTTGCTAGATACCAGAAATCCAGATGGGATACTGTTATGGCTCTTGCAAAACAGGTCCCTGGCCAGCTTGCCAAGGAGCTGGAGCAGGTGGCTGCTGATGGTATTGAGGCATCCAAGGTGCAATTCCATGCTGCAGTGGACTCAAATGATGTGTCATCAAGAGTCATGGCTACATCTGTGGCTCTTCGCAGGATGGCTTGGCTCAGATGTACTTGCCTGTCACAGGATACCCAGACTAAGGCCATGGATTTTCCTGTTGTGGGTAATTCTCTGTTTGGGGAGCAGACAGAGAATTACATGAAGAAAATGGATGAGTATAGGACCACCTATAGGAGTGCACAGGCCAAGGAAAGGCAGGCCACTCCTCAAAGGCAGCTTCCCGGGGGCAGGGGCAGGCCTTTTCATAGGCCTTTTTACCAAGCCCAGGCCTCCTCTTCTGCTTTTGCCCAGAGGGGGTTCTTTAGAGGGAGAGGCAGACGGGGTGCAGGCAGGCCTGCTTCCACCCCTCAGCCCAAAGCCCCTGCCAAGCAGGCACCCTGATGAGGTTGCCAGGGCCGATTCTCAGCTACCTGTAGGGGGCAGGCTGGCTTACTTTGTCCAGGACTGGGAGTCTCTGACATCAGACAAGTGGGTCCTGGAGTAGTAAGCCAGGGCTGGTTCTCAGCTTCAAAAGTTTCCAAAGATGAGAACCAGATCCTTTCCACCTGCAAATCCTTCAGAGGCACTTGCCCTAGAGGTAGAGATCTCTTCCTCCTGGTCTCAGAGCCGTGGAAAGGGTTTCACCCCTACACCAGGGCAAAGGGTTGTACTTCAGGTACTCGTTACCCAAAAAGACAGGAGAATGGCGCCCATCCTGGGTCTCAGATACTTAAACAAGCACCTTTTAAAACCAAAATTCAAAATGGTGACTCTGGGAATTATTATACCCTCTTTAAGGCCAGGGGACTGGCTAGTGTCCCTGGACCTCAAGGATGCCTACTTCCATATTCTCATCAGAAGCTCCCATCGAAAGTACCTCAGGTTCGAGCTGCCCTCAGGCCATTACCAGTTCAGAGCAATGCCCTTTGGCCTCACCTCTGCTCCAAGGGCGTTCACAAAATGCCTGGCAGTAGCAGTTGCTTCTCTAAGAAGGCAAAAAATTGCCATCTTCCCTTACCTGGACAACTGGCTCATAGTAGGCCAGTCCCCAGACCAGGTCAAGTTACGTCTACAGATAACTCAGCAACTGCTCACCTCTCTAGGTTTCCTTCTGAATTTTTCAAAGTCAGTTCTAGAGCCTGTTCAGCTCCTCACCTTCATAGGTGCAGAGCTGAACACAGAGAAAGCCAGAGCCTTCCTCCCTTTGGACAGGGCAAGGACCCTGGTCTCTCTGGCCTCCTCATTCACCTTGCAGGTGTCTCGACCAGCAAGGCATTTTCTACAGCTCCTGGGGCACATGGCTGCTTCCACAGCAGTGGTGCAGGGAGCAAGATTTCAGATGAGGGACATTCAGTTCCATTTGAGAGCCTTTTGGTCTCAAAGGAAAGACCCCCTAACCAAATTGATCCCAGTGACTCGAACCCTGATCCAGGCCCTGCAATGGTGGCAGGATCAGAGCAATCTCAGACAAGGGGTTCCTTTTGTCACCCAGTCTCACTCCTTAATCCTTACTACAGATGCATCCCTCTTGGGATGGGGAGCTCACATGGGCGACCTCACTACCCAGGGGTTGTGGTCCCCTCAGGAATCTCTGCTCCACATCAATCTGTTGGAACTCAGAGCAGTATTTCTAGCACTTCAAGCTTTTTCCAAGTCTGTTCAGAACAAAGTGGTACAGGTCAGAACAGACAACACCACTACAATGTGGTACACCGACAAGCAAGGGGGCACTTGGTCTACGGCCTTGTGCACTGAAGCAATAAAGTTGTGGTCTCTGGCTTACTCCCTGAACACCTCCCTTACAGCAGTTCACCTCCCAGGCAAGGACAATGTCCTGGCAGATGCTCTCAGCAGGATTTCTCAGGGCCATCACGAATGGTCACTGGACCCCCTGGTCCTGGAGGTGGTATTTGCCAGATGGGGCACCCCACAGATAGATCTTTTTGCAGCCCCAGACAATCACCAACTTCCCTTTTTGCTTCAGGCCCCAGTGTTGGCTCAGTTCCTCTGGATGCCTTAGTCCTCAATTGGGAAGGAAGTTTTCTATGCTTTCCCCCCTTCCTCTGCTGTTCAAAGTGCTAGTCAAAATCGGTCTCAACCCTGCAAGATGATCCTGATTGCCCCAGATTGGCCCAGACAACCCTGGTATCCACTCCTGCTGTCCTTAGCAGTCCATCTTCCCTCTGTCTTCCCAGGAATTACAACCTGTTAACATGTGCTCAGGGGAGGGTTTGGTACCCGAACCTCAAATCTCTCAATCTCAAGGCCTGGCTCTTGAAGAGTTAGAGTTTGCTGATTTACACCTTTCCCAGGGTGTAATGGATATCCTGAAGGCTTCTAGAAAACCTTCTACCAGGGCTACTTATAATTCCAAATGGAAGAGATTTTCCATATGGTGCTCTGGAAAGCATATTTCCCCAGAATCTGCTGATTTACCCACAGTCCTGGATTACATGGTCCATCTAAATACCTTGGGGCTGAGACCAGCTACCTAAAAGTGCATCTGGCAGCTGTGTCTGCCTTTATTTCAACAGGTAAGCTCTCCTCTTTCAGCTCACTCTGTATTCTCCAAGTTTTTCAAGGGATTGCTTCACACCAACCCTCCATTCAGGGACCCTGCCCCTGCTTGGGACCTTAATGTTTGCATTGCTCAGCTTATGCAACCCCCTTTTGAGCCTTTGTCTTCAGCAGAGCTTAAGTACTTGACTTGGAAAATGGTGTTTCTGGTAGCCATCACTTCTGCCAGACGCATAAGTGAATTACAAGCTTTGTCAGTGGAGCCTGATTTTTATCTCCTTTCATAGAGATAAGGTGGTCCTCAGGACTAACAGGAAGTTCTTGCCTAAGGTGGTTTCAGATTTCCACCTTAATCAATCTATTTCTCTTCCTGTATACTTCACTGACCATTCCTCCTCTGGCGAGAGGAGGCTGCACAGTTTAGATGTCAAAAGAGCCCTTAGCTACTATTTAGAGCGTACCAAGGGTCACAGGTTTGACTCCTCAACTATTCCTCACTTATGGTGAGGTTGGTAGAGAAACCTGCCACTAAGAGATCCATTGCCAGGTGGATTGTCTCTTGTATCCAGTTCTGTTATGAAAAACTGGGTGAGTTCCTCCCTCAGACCTGAGGGCTCACTCTACCAGGGGTACAGCTGCTTCCTGGCTGCTGCCAGGGACATCCCTATTCTAGAGATATGTCAAGCAGCTACCTGGAAAACAGTTCATACTTTTCCAAGCATTACTCCCTGGATATCCAGGCTAGGAGTGATGCCGCTTTCAACGCGTTGTGCTTCAGAGCCTATTTCCCAAGTAGGTTCTGTCCCTCCTCCATGGAGGTACTGCTTTGTAGTCTGCATATGTCATAATATAGCAAGACTTCATTTTGTTTAAGAAAAAATTACTCACCGTAGTAATGTTGTTTCTTCTATTGGAGTCTTGCTATATTCTGACCTCCCCCCCTGCCTGCCCCTCTCAGAACCTCTGTTTTTGGGATGTGGGTGGGCAGTGCAGTGTTGGCACTTAGTAGGTGCCCATCTTGTTGTTTTTCACCCTTCTTTTGGGGTGACTTGGTGTTGTGTTTTTCATTTTTTGGGGCTCCTGACTTGAGTCTTTGTTTTGGGACCAAAAAATGTGTTATTATGTTTAGTAGCCAGTTGGCTAGTGTAGGTTTACAGCTTCCACACAGGACCTCAGTGAGTTTAGCTCGTAAAGATCTGACGGTTTGAGTTTGAAGAACAACAGACAGAGTTTTCAACTGAGCTCGAGCTCAGCGTTCCATGCCTGGCATGGAAAGTTAACTCTTTCACCTCCGGAGCAGTTCGAAGGTTGGGACTCACTGCATATATCATAATATAGCAAGACTCCAATAGAAGAAACAACATTACTAAGGTGAGTAATTTTTTCTTTCTTACTATACGAGATCTCAGTAGCTCTTATCTCTTATGTTTGGGAAGCAGGCCGCAGCCCTTTCTGTCAAAAAGAAATTTATGTAATTAGTCTGCGTGGTTCACTGAAGACCTGGCATTTTATCAGATAGGTCTTGAGAGGTTAAAAACAATGTAAATCTTACAAAATTTGCTGGGAAAGGGTAACATTTATGAGTATGAATCTTTCTTGAAAGGTATTCATCCCCAACTGAGGTTAGTAGCAAAAATGTTTAAATGCTAATCATTTAAATGTGCGATCTGTTGCATTTTGAAGGGGTAAACAAATCTCCAGTTTAATAGGCAACCAATATTTAACAAGCTGTTTCAGTTTCTAATGGCCATCACAGATGAGCACCTTGGAGTTATGTCTGCAACATTCTAAACAGAAAGAAGGGATTATTTAATTTTAGTTGTCATTGATTTGTAGATGTGGAAGAATACATTGAAAAGTCCAAAAATGAGTTCCACAAACTCCCATGTTCAAGCTACAGATAGCAAAATGGCTGTGGGCTCTGCCCACAGCCATAAAAGATAAAATGAAATGAAATGACTTCTGCCTCTATAGGCTCCAACCCCATATGGGCCTCACATCCTGACCCAACATCCCCAGGGACCCACTCCCTGCCCAATGTCGGTTGGTGCCTTATACACCTCCCGTTCTCCCAAGGGATGAGGGAGAGTATCATCTGGAGCTCCAACCCATGAAGAGTCTGAGGAGTCCGGTGGTGTTGGGGGACAAAGGTCTTTCACCATCCCCCTCCATGGTGGTTTCTGATAGGGAAGAGATCCCAGAACTACATTCCACAGTCTCCCCCTGATGACCCGTCAATTTGTGGGGTCATGCACCAGATCCAGTCAGCCAAGGGGTTCAAAACTGAGGAGCTGGATCCCTCCTGGCATTGGTTACCACCTACCTCAAGCTGCTGGACTCTTCCCCACTGGTGGTCCCCCTGTTGATAGATATATCTGAGGATGCCACCATGGCCGTCTGGCACTACCAGAACCTTATTCCGGCCATGCCTAGGAAGGCGGATAAATTATACAAGGCACCCATGGGCAAGCCTTTCTTTGGGGAACAGCCGCAGGTGAACTCTGTGATAATCAACGCGGCGCATGACTGCACTAAGTGGCCAAAACACCTGAGCTCCCTTCCTCCTCACAGGGAATCCCAGAGGCTGGACCTCTTTGGCAAAAGGAGTTTAGCCTCTGCCTCCTAGGCCATCAGGACTGTTAACTACTGTATATGGCCCACCTGATCCAATATCAGGATATCCTGTGGGAGCAGACCATGGAGATGGTGAAATCATTGCTTGAAGGCTCAACCACTCAACAGCTCTTCCAGGCTCTCAAATCTTGGTTGGAGGTCAGCCGGCACCTTCTGCACCTGGCCTACAATGCTGTGGATGCTTCGGCCCAGGTTGTGGCTGTGGGCATTTGCTTTTGCCGGCACGCCTGGCTGCGGGTTTTCGGGGATGACTCAGGATGTTCAGCTGTCCATCCTGAATGCTTCCTTCAGGGGGTATAAATTATTTAGAGCGGACATCCAGGATATCCTGTCCCAATTGCAAGGCTCCAGATGCACTCTAAAGTTGGTACATTCGCTGTACCGCACTTAGCAAATGAGTGCCCAAAGGGTGCCCTTTCGTCAGATGACCCACAAACCTTGACCCACCTCCACGCCAACCAAATGCAAAGCTGCCTCAGCTCTGCTCACCACTACTCCTTCTCCTCCTCCAGCAAGGGCTTTTGAGGAGGAGGGGCAGCACCAGCCCCTGCCCCCAGTTCTGCCTGACCCCCTCCCTCCAATGAACCCAGCGGAGGCAGTAGGGGGTCAGTTCTCACTACACTGACATGGTTGGGTGGAGATCACAGGCGACAACTGCATGCTACAGCTCATAAACCATGGCCACACTCTGGAACTCATAGAGTGGCCCCCAGAGAGACCCCCAGTCCCATCTTCATACCCTCCTGCTCACACACCCATTCTTTGGGAGGAGATCCGGTCTCTGCTCAGGAAAAGAGCCATAGAACCTGTACCAGAGACCCAGCAGGGCAGAGAGTTCTACGCTCACTTCTTTCTGGTTCTAAAATGCACGGGCGACCTCTGTCCCATTCTGGACCTCAGAGAGTTAAACCTCCTCATCCAGTATAAAAAGTTTTGGATGGTAACCCTTTAGGGACTGCTGCCCTTCTGAACAAAGGGGATTGGATATGCTCTCTTGACATGCAGGATGCATATCTACATATCAAGATGTGTACCCCACACAAACAGTATCTCAGATTTCAGTTTCAGGGGCACATTTCCAGTTCCTGGCCTTGCCCTTTGGCTTGTCCTCAGCTCACTGGGTGTTTCTCAAGTGCCTAGCTGTGGTCATGGCTGCCCTCAGGAGACAGGAATTCTATACCTTCCCTACCTGGATGATTGGCTGCTCAAAGCTTCATCCAGAGACAACCTTATCCGAACCCTGGAACACACCATATGTCTGTTTCAGGACCTGGCACTACAGTCAACTTGACCAAGTCCATTTTAACACCCAGCCAATGACTCCAGAACATTGGGGGCAGTCTTGGACATGGCACAGGTCATGGCCTTCCTTCCACAGGACAGGGCAGACCGTCTCTTAGCCCAAGCCAGACTGATGTTTCACAGCCGCTGTGTCTCTGCCAGAGTCTTTCTTCAGCTCCTGGGCATGATGGCAGTGGCCATAGTCACAGTGCCTCTGGCCAGATTGCATATGAGAATCCCCCAATGGACGTTGAGAGTCCAGTGGGACCAACGTACGGATGACCTTGAGCAGGAGGTCCTGGTCTCCTCCCTGGTGAAAGTTCTCCTCTTGTGGATGGAACCCACCAATCTCCTCAGGGAGGTTCCCCTTGCTATTCCTTCCCTTCAGCAGATCCTGACCACAGATGACTTGAGGATGGACTGGGGTGCTCATTTGGGCTCGTACCAAACACAAGGGACATAGTCTGTTCTGGAGTCCTCCTTCCATATCAGTGTCCTGGAAGATGAGGGCGATGCTGTATGCCCTACAGGTTTTTCAGACCCAGCTGTCTGTGGGCCTTCTGCTAGTACAGATGGACGACGTGACCATGGCCTAGAACTGTCAGCCGTCCATGTCACAGGCACCCAAATGTCCCCTGACGAGGCTTGAATGTCAAGACTGGGGTACTGGCCTGACTTATGGTCCAATATTAAAATGCTACTTAGCATTGATCTTCGTGTGTTTTGGATATTATTTTCCACTTGGAGTGCTCACTCTGAATCTCTGTTGCTGGACTTTGAGGCTTGCTACCTCCTGCATGAGCACCCCCCTCATAAGTGTATGCGTGACTCACATTCTTGGTTTGTTTGCACCCAAAATGTCCTGCCAGATGATCTCAACTGGTCAAAGATGCATGAGTGGGAGCTTCTGACCTCGGTTATTGAAGATCTCTACAGATGAGGTCGTCCAGAGTTGGACCTTTTTGCATCCCCACTCAAAGCAAAACTGCCACATTTTTGCTCAGTAGATCCAGGGCCTGGAGTTTTCTGGCAAGACGCGTTTTCCCTGTCCTGGAAAGGGAGGTTTCTGTACACCTTCCCTTCCTTCCCACTACTTCAGAGAGTTGTAATCAAGCTGTAGATGAAAGCGGCTGTGATGATCCTCATTGCCCCCTTTTGGCCTTGTCAGATCTGGTTCCCCTTGCTCCAGCAGCTGGCAGTAGAACCTCCAGTACCTCTTCTTCTGTGCACTGGCTTGCTCCCTCAGAACTTGGACACCCTGTTCCACCCGGGCCTCAAGTCCCTGCACCTTCATGCCTGGATCCTAAGGACATAGCCATGGCCTGGTTTGGGGTGTCTCCTAAAGTGGCTGATGTCTTGGTGATGGTCAGAAAGCCTTCCACCAGGGCCACTTATTCAATGAAGTGGAAGCGTTTTACACTCTGTGCTGCTTTGCACCAGCTGGACCCTTTCACATGAACTATGAATCAGATCTTGGAGTACCTACTGTCCCTTTCAGATTCAGGTCTGGGGTACTCCTTTTTAAAAGTGCACGTCTGCCATCTCTGCTTGTCATGTGCCCATTGATGGTCATACGGTGGCACAATTGGAAGTGTCACGCACCTTTTTGGGAGGCATCTTTCACCTGAAGCCTCCTATCCGCAATCCCGTCCCTTCATGGGACTTGAATTTTGTGTTAGAAAAATGTACGTTGGCTTCTTTTGAGCCTGCCACAACTTGCGAGCTACACTTTCTGCCATAGAAAGCATTATTTTTAGTTGCCATTACTTCTGTTCAAAGGATTTCTGAGCTACAAGGGCTCATGTGTGAGCAACCGTATTTGGTTTTCCACAAAGACAGGGTGTCTTTGCATACTAACCTTAAGTTTCTTCCTAAGGTGGTGTCTGAATTTACCCTGAATCAATCCATTCACTTGCCTGTTTATTTTCCAGACCATGCCAATCCAGGGAAAGCATTGCTCCACACTCTAGATGTGCATAGAATTTTGCATTACTATACACACTGTACTAAGGATTGCAGAAAGTCCAAACAGTTGTTTGTTTCTTTCACCCCTGGGAAAGAGGGCTCCCCTGTTTCTAAGCAGTGTTTGTCCAAATGGCTGGCCAGCTGCATTACGTACTGTTACAGGAAGTACGACAAGGAACTTCCTGGGGATGTTAAACGCCATTCCACCAGGAGTATTGCTGCTTCAGCTGCCTGTTTCAGGAACCTCTCAGCAGCAGAGATTTGCACAGCAGCTACTTGGAGTTCTGTCCACATCTTTACCAAGCACTACAGTCTGGACATTGCTATGGGCACAGGGACAGTTTCGACCTAGCTGTTCTTCAGGGCCTACTTTCTTAGGCTCTTGGTTCCACTCACCCAGACTAGCTTTCCTGATGTCAGAACTGCATGGGACTCGTTCTGTAGGTGTGGGCAGCTGCAAGAGATACCCTGACATCAGATAGTGCAGTCATGTAAGAACTTACCGTGACAGTAGCTCTGCGGAAGGATCTCTTGCGGCAGGCCATGCTGTCCCTCCCTCCTCCCTCCACCCCCTAGCTCTGGTAGATCTTTCTGTTGCCTGTGGATTCATACCATCTTCCATGTTGACGGGAACCTTCGGTACCTCCTCGGTTCCTCAGCAGGAGGCACTTTGCTCTGGTCTCCGGCAGGAGAACTGAGGAGGGAGCGGGAGCTGACCACTTTTATAGGGTTGGTCGACTTCAGAGGGTGATGTCAGGGTGGGCGGCTCCAGGTAGACCGGTAGCTAGAAAAGTTTCCAGGTGGTCCTAGTGACTGACGACGGCGGTAGTTCTGTAGGTGGGAAGCACCAAGTTTGGTCGACAGTAAATCTGTCGCCCACCCGCACAGCGACAGCACAGTACCAATGCAGGTATTGTGCCGCCCAAGCCCCTGGACTTTAGGATTCTCAACTCCAGGTCGGAGTTGATCCAGGGAGGGGGCAGGACACTGGGGGAAGCGAAACACGGAAACAGACCATTACAGTGACTGTCGCTGTGGTGGTCATTTTCTGTGTTTCGCCATCGGGGTGTCGGGCAAAATGGGGCCACCCCATAGGTGTGGCCAGCTGCAAGTGATCCCCTCGCAGATCTACTGTTATGGTAAGTTCTTACATAACTGTACTATTTTTTTTGAAGAAGAAGACTCTTTGTTGAATACTTTCAGAATCTAGCTACTGGGATTCAATGCAATGAAGTGCAGTTAATGCACATAGAGAGCAAGAACCCTAGGGCTGAGTACAGACTTTGGGTGTGATGGTCACAGATACAGAGGAGGAGGACCTGAGAATAGCAATCGCAAGCAACCTGGAACCTTCAATGCAATGCAAAAAGGCAGCGGCAGAGGCAAACAGGATGTTAGGATGCATATCAAGGGGGTTCACCAGAAGGAGGAAGGAGGTCATTCTGCCCCATACAGATCCATGGTACGACCACACCTGGAGTATTATGTGCAGTACTGGAGCCCCTACCACAAGGACATAAATCAGCTAGAGGCACTGCAGAGGAGGGCTACCAAGATGATCAAAGGGTAGCAGGATGTCCCGTATAAACTACTTGAACATGTACTCATTTCAGGAGAGAAGAGAGAGGGGGACATGATCAGGATCTTCAAATACCTTAAAGGCATAAATAAGTCTCACCTTGGAGATCTCTTTAGCATAAGCAAAACCAAAAACACCAGTGGGCACAGCTACAGATTGGCAGGGGGTACAGAAAGGAAGGAAGCCAGGAGACTCTTCTTCACGGAGAGAGAGAGGTGGCAGTGTGGAACGTACTTCCAGAGGGGGTAGTCAGTCACAAAGCTGTTTGGGAATTAAAAAAAAAAGACAGTAAAGTACGGCCAAGGGAAAGGTTGGGGTGATGGGGTGGAAGAGCAACATACAACAAACGTGCATGAACTCTGCAACGGGCAGACTTGATAGACTTTCTGGGCCATCTGCTGGCATTTTCGTATGTTTGTGTACTCCAGTCAGGTTTTAGATCAAGGCACAGCACTATCTCTGCCTTATTAAAGGTTGTAGGAGACACAAGAAGTCGTGGACAAAAATCACTCTGTAGGAGCAGTATTTATCGATTTACTAAAAGGATTTGGTAGGCTAATCCATAACATTCTATAAAATCTGGGACTTTCTGCTGAGGCTATGAAGTGGTTTGGGGACTATTTAACTGGGTGACTCCAACAGCTGTCTGTAAATAACTTGTCATTCTAAACTATTGGCAACAGTTCATGAACTGTGTTCAAGAGTCCATATTAGGGCTCTTGTTATTTAATATCTCCCTGAACAATCTTCCATTTTCCAAGTCTCAGGTTCAGTATCACTTGTATGCAGAGGATAAAATAAGTTTTGTGAATTTGAACTCACTAGGACTAACTGAGTCCAAACTCTAAAGAACATTTTATTTTCTGCAGCAATTTTTATGACTGCAGGGTCAGAGCACTGAAGACATCTTTCTATCACTTGGGAAGAAAGGGCACTTTAGGCTCCCTCCGAAGCAGCTGAATTAATCCTTCCACTACCTTTTGTGCTCTATGTACAGATTTAGGGTGCTGAGGTCTAGTATTGAACACAGATCTCCCGTCTTTTTGGGAACCAGGAAGAAGTGAGAGTAGTACCTGTTTCCTGTCTGATTTAGAGCAACGGGATATATGGCTGCTTTCTGCAGAAGAGCCTCTATCTTCTCTGATGACGGGAATGTGAGCCCTTGGGTAAAAGGATGGACCTGGAGAGTTGTCTGGGGGTCTCTTCAGAAACTCTGTGTGGCCCTGAGAGACTATTTGAAGGACCCACGATTCTGCGGTAATCACCTCCTGTAACAGCAGATCTTCAAGAGAGGCTCTTGCAGTAGGTAACTTTCCCTCCCACCTTCCCCAGCTTCTGCTACTGCTTCTTCTAGCTTTACTTAGGCTCAAGGAGGCCACTACTTTCTCCTGTCACATTATTCTGAGGTTCCTGGTGGGAGAACTGGAGAGCGGGCCGGGGACCACCCACCATATAGGGTCATGCTGATGAGAATCACGTGATGTCGGTGGGCGGTCCCCCACCAGACACTGCTAGCTAAAGTTTTCCATGTGGTCTTGATGCCAGGGGGCGCAGCCCTAATGGTTATTACCTACTGCAAGAGCCTCTCTCGAAGATCTACTTTTACATAAAGTTCTTACATAACTGTACTTTTTATTGGTGCCTGTGTATAATGGCTGTCTTCCCTCTGGGACTTGCAAGGTACAGTAGGCAAGAGTCTTCTCTATTTAGTACTATAATCAAACATGTAAACAGTAAGATAGAGAAACTATGACTTTAAACTAGGATTACACTTAGCTGATACCTGCCCTATGGTGGTGCCTAATTGTACACTTGTGTCACTTGTGACAGCACGGACCCTGGAGTTGAATGCACTGCTCTGCTCTACTTTGACTTGTCATATTGTCTCCAATGTATCTACTTGTGTGGTATCCTCTGATATGCGCTAGTCGCAAGTGGGCACCTACCAAAACGACGACCCACTTGCCTTTATACCACACAGCGAGGAAGTAGAGAGGCAGTTGTATGGCGGGGTTCGCGAATGGCGACTGGATATCACTATACGTACATGCGCGGGGAGGGGGAGCGAGCACGCTGAGTGAGGGGCTGAAGGGTTTGTCAAGGGTGGTGCCACGGTGAGCCACCAAGCTGGCGCCAAGGCGTGGTGGGTGGGTGCTAGTCTGGGGCAGCCAGGATGCTGGGTTCGGGTCTGGGCGCAGGTATGTTTTCTTGCGCCTGGCCCAAGTTGTTCTATTTAAATTTTTCTACACTTTTGCACCCTACCCACCGACATGCACCCCACTGGAGTTGAGAATCCTTAAGTAGGGCGCCCCCCGCATGACATAAAAACAAACAGAGTCCTGTGCACCGTTATCTGTTTCGGCGATGTACACTCACCATAATGACGATCACTGAACATAGAACCTACTAGTGTGATATTTTTCTGTTTGTATTAAAAGAAGCATTTGGCTGATGTGATAATGCTATGTGTGTTTTGCTGTCCAAACAAGCAAGCATAAATCAGTACCAGACACGTTTGCTTTCATGCTATTACAAGTAAGAGCAACAGTATCTTGAGGCTATAAGCAGGACTTTCTTACGACCATGAGCCATTCTTTCATAGACTATGGGTTCCACTGGGGATATAGGCCCCCATATTCAGAACTGGCCATGTGTGGTCTGTGGCAGTTTGTGCACAGCCTGCCTGGAGGGCAATATTCAGACAGTTAACTCACTGCAACTGGTGCGTGTAAACTGTCTAAATGTGGGGCAATGTCAGTACAGTGCATAGTGACTTTGCGTAATGCTGACACATGCCCAGACTGAATATGGCCAACAGGAGCACAATGGAAGTAGTGTGGGTCAGATGGAATAGCGACAGGGCTCCTGTGGGCCATATTTAGCCCTGCCATGCTAATGACCCTCTTGGGCAGGAAAGGTGCTATGGCCCATTTGCATGCCCATTACGGGCCCATTAACGTGTGCGTGCCCCCCCCCAAATTCGGTAGCTGTCTTACATATTCCTTTTGGTCTAGTGGTCCCACAGCCACCCTATTCGCCTATCCTCTAGCTGTCTCAAATATTCCTGGTGGTGTAGTGTTTCCTGCACCCCCTGACTGACTGACTGTCCTGTAGCTTTCTTGAATATTCCTGGTAGTCTAGTGGTCTCCCACCCCCTGATCACCTGTCCTGTAGCTATCTCGAATATTCCTGGTGGTGTAGTGGTTCCTGCACCTCCAATCGACCATTCTGTAGCTGTCTTGAATATTCCTGGCAATCTAGTGGTCTCCCCATAAGGGCATCTGATCCTCTGCCAACCCACCTACTCAGGACCCTCTTCCCCACAACCCCCTGCCCGCTCAGGTCGCCTAAGTCAGTGCACGGCAATAGTGACAGTGACCTGCACAGCCATCTGCTCACCACCTTGGTTGTCCGTAGTTTGATTATCAGTGGTATAATCATGGAGTACAGTAGAAACAGGTGTTTGTACAATACTTGCGATTGCTCAGAGACCATCAGATTGAAACCAGTTGAGGTGGTGAGCAGAGGGCTGTGCCAGTCATCACTGTTGCTTCAGTTTGCATTATGTGACCAGGGCTGGGGGGGGTGCCTGAGAGGGTGAGTCGGGAAGGGGTCAGATGCCCTTACGGGGGGACCACTAGACCACCAGGAATATACCAGACAGCTACAAGAAGGGTGATCTGGATGCTTTTGCAATGTATTTTCCCCAAGACAGATCGTCTTACATGCAACATCTGCTTTTCAGTGGGGGTTCTGCTGCAGGGTCCTGTTTTTACAGTTTTACAATATATTTACACAGGATAGCCCAGATGAGTTGTGATATCTTGTTTGCAGTGTGTTCTGTTTGACCCAGTTTTTACACTGTATTTACCCAGGATAGTACAGCGGAGATGCAAGATCTTTTTTTTCAGTGGGGTCCTCCTTTGCCCATTTTATGATGCATTTACCCAGGATAGCCCAAGTGAGAGGCAATTTCTAATTTTCAGGGGTCCAACTTTACTGTATTTTTCTAGGATAGAACAGTAAAGTGGACTTATTTATTAAGTAACTTATTTAATGTGGCAAAGTAGTGCATGTTTAAATGCCTTCTCCATGAAGGATTAGTAACTTAATAACCTGGCAGTGATAACTTTGTTCTCATCTTGAAGTTGGTACTTTTTGCTCATGTGAAGATTGATCTGCAATCTGGGGAATGGCCTGCAGAAATCCTCTAACCCCAGCGGCGGCTAGCTGTACCTGTGTGACTGGAGGTGCGGCTGATACTATGCGGTGCAGCCGACTAGTCGATCCATATGAGCCTGTGAGAGATTAATTCTCACAATCCAGGAGTCGGGACTTGGTCGGGACCGAGTGAGTTAGACAGTCGGTGCCAACAAAACAATATGAATTAATAACCAGCATGGCTTTATCATAAAAGGAGCTATGAGGTAAGTGTGCTGTTTTGTATTAATAATTTTGTTTGTATTGAATGGCCTTATCTGACAGTGAGGGACTGGTCTGGGCTGCATTCAGCGACTCGAGTGATCTCTCTTTCCTCCAAGCTTGCCGCTTGCCACCAGCCTCCCATCCCCCCACTGTGAGAGATCATGGAACCCATGAAGTGAAGTCCACGTGGATCTGATGGTGGATGGCAGTTCTTCAGCATTAAAGCCTGTGCTACATTCGGATGAGGCATTAGGTCGTGTGTGTTAGCTTTGGTGTCTGACTGACTTCTAAGTGGGTGTTTAGGTGGGATGAGCTTACTACTGGCATTGCCCTGCCCTTGCCATGTGAATGGGCTGTGTACATGCCGTGGGATGTGCTTGGCATTAGGTCATCATCTGTTACAGTTGGCTGTGCACCCCTGTAGGTTGGCTGTCATGTGTGTTATGCTGGAGTGCTAGATGGTGTTGTGGTTCCAGTGTATGACATATGGGGATTTGGGGGTTGGCTACCACCTACTGGCTATGAATGGGAAGCATCATCCTGCTGTAGAGCAGTGATAAATTATGGTCATGCCATTGTCCGAGGTCTCACACAGGTTGCAGAACCCTTGCTGCATGTCAAGTCTGTGGGCTGTGATGTCACTGTATATGCCCTGTATTTCATGGAGCTGTCCCTGCTGAGCCTTACCTCCTGCTCCAACTGTCTCAGTTCAGGGTACATGCAGATAAAACATTCATGACTTGGTATACATCCTGTGTCAATGCTGGGCCTTGAGGGACCCTCTATGTGTTCTGTGCATCAGTTCCATTCTCTGGCATGGATGGTCTGTGTTCATGTCTGCTGTGTGACAGACACATGCACCTCCAGGCTGGTGTTTTGAGTGCTCTTCTCACTGTCTTGTGTGTCTGACTGTGTGGTGCACTGTTGGGGGGGGGGGGTCTTCTGTTCAGGTTGCAAGATAACAAGTGCAATGCCTACTGCAGTGATAGTTGACTGTACTCAAGAGAAGTGGTAACTCCTGAATGGGACAGAGGTGGGGAGCTAACTCCTGAATGGGGCAGAGGCGTCACTCTCCCGGAGTAGGTGAGTGCATGCCCCTGGCATCGCTGGGTGGTGTCAGCCCCAGAGCTGGGAGCCGAATTAGTGGACACCAAGGCCAGGTGGATGATGGGCAGGGACCTGCCACCTGAAAAAACCCGGCTGAGCCACCTGGCTGTGTACCTGTAGTCTAATGGAATGGCCCGAGCATCAGGGGCTGAGAGGCCGAGGAAGCAGTCCCCGACCTCGAAGAACCACCACCCGATGTCTAGGTAAGGGTAGGTGGTTTGACCACAGGGAGCTCAGGAAGATAGGGCTGCCTCAGCAGGCTATTTCTAAGTTGACGCCAGCTGCCTCTCCTGACTGGCATCAGTCCACACCTGCCCGGTTAACACCAGCTACCCTATTGTCGACCCTGGCGACACCTGTTCCATTGTTGCCTGACCGTCCGTCATCACCAGCTGACCACACTGTTACTCCCAGCCAATGTCAAAAGAGCCTGGCATCTAGTCGGATGACTCCTTCAGACCAACACCAGATAAACATATGCCCGCTGCGCTGCTGCTAGTCAATCCAAATCCTCAGGACCGGACACCTGGGTTGCCGATACCAAAGGGACTGACGCCGGGACCATCTAATGTCTCCCCTCTGATGCCGGCTAATCCCTGTACACCTCAGAAACCTCTGCCGGATCTCATAGCTCTTTTTACATCCTGGTGGAACGTAGTCAAAGATGATCGGATACCTAAAAGGCCTCCTACACTCCCTCCCAAGGAACCTCTCCCCTCGGGGGCAAAGCCTCAGGCTCCTCCTCGGTAGCCCATACCACTGCCAAAAGAGCCTGCCCCACAACCAGATGACACTGGTAGGAGCTGCTCTAAGCATCACAGAGAAAGGCACCATCGCTCATCCTCCATGTCCTTGGGCAGATGCAGGCATAGGTTGCACTACCTTTGACACCGTCATTCGACCTCTCGATCTTCCTCTTAGGGGTAGTTGGACCAGTGTTCCTCCTCCCCCTCCTCGGTATTATCAGACTCTGGGATGTCCCCCCTTCCGGCGGACCCCAAGGACACCCCCCAGGTCCCCTCCTGATGACTCAACAGTCATGAAGGTCATGCGGCACATCCAGTCCAATATGGGCTGGGACACTGAAGATTTGGACCCAGAGAGATGCCATTTGGCTATTTTCCTCCATCAGAGGATCCCAAGCCTGTGGTGGTTCCTGCTCCGGTGGATCCTTCTAAGGACATCACCAGATCTGCTTAGAAATGGCCATCTTCTACCCCCACTGTTTCCGGGAAGGCAGATCATCTCTATAATGCTCACCAAGACTAACCATATTTTGGAGAGCAACCGATTGCGGACTTCATGGTTATTACAGTGGCCCACAATTAGTCCAAGAGGTTCCAGCATCTTAACAATCAGCCCTCAGACAGAGACTCAAAGAAGGTAGACCAGCTCGGCAGGAAAGTCTATGCTTCGGCCACCAGTGCCATTCACTCCCTGAATGTTTTAGCCCACATGGTCCTGTATCAGAACACCCTGTGGGAGAAGGCCATGGAACTAGTTCAGACTCAGCAGGATAACTCTCAAAAAGCTGAGCTTCTGCATATCTTGAAATCAAGTTTGGATGTAGGTACTCACGTCCTCGTTCCTCTCTCATTTAGCAGATTTAGCGGCTAGGGCAGTGGCCACGGCATCTGCCTTCGTTGTTATTCCTGGCTCCACATCACGGTTTTACCCAATGTCCAATCAAACATCATGGACACCTCTTTCAAGGCTCAGTCCTCTCGGCGAGAGTCGGATAAGGTCATTACTTGCCTTCAGGAATCTGGCAAGGCTGTTCGATCTGTACAGAATATGTAGAGGTCTAACCCTAAACAGAACCACCGCCAGCCATTTCATTGGTCCTACGGGGAACAGCCCCGAGGCCAACAAACCAGAGGTGCCTTTAAACATAAGACTACTTCTCAGGCCTCAGGAGGTTTGGGTCTCAGAGCCCCCTAAACCTCCCAGGTCCCTTTGCCTGTCCCCGTTCTTCAGCATGACTCCTTACCCGACCCCCAGCAGAATTTCTAGGGGAGGCAGTGGGAGGATCACTTTTCTCTCTATTTAGAGGGATGGCTCAGAATAACCACGGATAAGTGGGTTCTTCAGCTGATAGAGAAAGCCCATACTCTGGAGTTCGTTGAGGTACCCATGGACAATCCTCCTGTACACTCCCAGTACCCTCCGTCACACCTCTTCCTTATTCAGGAGGAGATCCAAGTGCTCTTACTGAAGCAGGCCATAGAGCCAGTTCCGCCAGATCAGAGAGGGAAGGGTTTTTATTCCCACTTTTTCTAGTCCTAAAGAAAACAGAGGACCTATGGCCCATCCTGGATCTCAACCACTTGAACAACTACATATAATACAAAAGGTTCAGGATGGTCACCTTTCCAGGCCTGCTCCCCTCTTTCATCAGGGATTGGCTGTGCTCCCTAGATAATGCATGTCACTAACCTTCACATTTTGGTCTTTCAACTCCACAGGAGGTTCTTCCACTTCCAAGGCAACCACTACTAATTTTGCACCCTGCCATTCGGCCTGTCCTCAGCTCCATGAGTCTTTACAAAGTGACTAGCAGTACTGGGTGCAACTCTATAGAGGAAAGGTCACTATGTCTTTCCCTACCTGGGCGATTGGCTCTTTGCAGCTTCCTCCAGGGATCAGGTGCTGAGCACCATGGAAGACACTTTTACCTTGTTTCGAGACCTAGGAATTACTCTCAACCTTCCAAAGTCCTCTCCGTGGCCCAGCCAAAGGCTGCACTACATCGGGTCAGTTCTGGACACCACCAAAGGAAAACTTTCCTGCCCCCAGACAGGGTAGAACGCCTTCAGGACCAGGCTCGCCTGGTCTCCCTCATACATGATAATTCCAGCCACAGTATTCCTAAGGCTGCTAGGGCACATGGCAGTGTATCGTGACTGTCTCTCTCTTGCACGCCTGCACATGAGGGTTCCCAATCTGCAAAGTCCGAGCACTCACAAGCCATGTTGAACTGGAACAAAACGCTTGAGAAGATTTATTTCATTAAATAATTTTTATTATAAATAGAAGGTAACAAACACCTAAATCTGTAATGCTTGACGCATTTTGAATAGCATTCTAGCCTTTCTCAAAAGCCTTTTTGAGAAAGGAAAGATTGCTATCCGAAATGCATCAAGCATTACAGATTTGAGTCCAGTTCAACAAGACTTGTGAATGCGCAGACTTTGCAGACTGGTAATACTTGGTATCTATCCGGAGGAGCACCACTTACTTAGTTCGCACTTTCTTGTGTTTACACGAGGGTTCCTGAAAATAGGCATAATACTTGTCTAGTGTACTTACCTGGTAAACAAAAGCTAAACCTTTCCTCAGGGGTCCACTTTTGGCGGGAGTATCCTTGTCTGATCCTGACACATCTGGCCTGGGCTACAGAGCCCTTTAGGCAGACCATCAGACCCAGGGTTCGTAGTCTCCCCAAGAGCAACATCTCCATATCAGTATATTGGAGATGCGGGCGTACTCTATGCCCTGCAGGCATTCCAGATGAATCTGCTCTTGGGCCTCTACTTATTCCGACAGACAACATGTCAGTGGTCTTCTACATAAACAAGCAAGGGGGGGGAGACTTAACTCCTACCTCCCGCTGGAAGGCCTGAGAGTCTGGAATTGGGCCATCAAGCATCATCTGGAACTCGCTGCTGTGCATATCCCAGGTGTGCAAAACACCTTTGCCAGCACTTTAAGCCTGTCTCAGTTCAAGGCACATGAATGGGAACTCCTCCAGTCTGTGACCAAAAAGCTATCCAACAGGTGGGGCTGGCCTGAGTTGAACCACTTCATGTCCCCACTCAACGCTAAACTGCCCAGTTTTTGCTCACTAGATCCAGGGCCTGGTGTTTTCTGGTGAGATGCATTGTCCCTCTGTTTTGGACAGGGAGGTTTCTGTATGCCTTCCCTCCCTTTCAGTTACTGCAGAGAGTTCTTCTCAAGCTGCAGTGGGAAGAAGCAGGAGTGATCCTGATAGCTCCTTACTGGCCACATCAGATTTGGTTCTCACTACCTCAGCAGCTGGCAGTGGAACCCCTGATACCCCTGCCCCTGAGCGCAGGCTTGCTCTCCCAGGAGCAGGGCACTCTGTCATCTGGACCTCAAGTCGTTGCACCTGACACATGGCTCCTGTAGACCTAGCAGTTGCTCGGTTTGGGGTTTCCTCAGAATGGCCAATGTCTTGTGGCCACTAGAAGCCTTCCACCATGGCCACTTATTCGATGAAGTGAAGCGGTCCTGCCTTTGGACATCCGCTTGCCATCTTGATCCATTCACCTGTCCAGTGAATTCTGTATTGGGTATCTCCTTTCTCTCTCGGACTCAGGGCTGAGCTACTCCTCTATTAAGGTGCACTTATCAGCCATCTCTGCATATCATGTACCTGTAGAGGACAAAACTCTTGCCCAGCTGGATCTTTCTCACAGCTTCTTGTGGGTATTCTTCACTTAAACCTCCCATCAAGGACCCTGTTCCTCCATGGGATCTTTTATTTGTTTTGGAAAAATGTACGCTGCCTCCCTTCGAACCAATTGCAAGTTGCGAGCTACGTTTTCTGTTGTGGAAAGCATTATTTCTAGGATCGTGGATATGTTGTTCATCCACACTTCTCGGCATGTCCCTTTCTCCTTTTTTTTTTTTTTTTAAATTTTGCTGTTTATTTCCATGCCCCACGTCCGTCTTCGGCCTGGTCATGGAACTCCTGGGATCCCCGGCCACCGGATATTGCCGACTCCCCAGTCATCCCAGGCTTGCCCCCCAGAGAGTGGGGCCGCGGTTCCGACCCCCGGAGTAAGCGTCATGCAGACACTGGGCGTGGCTTTTACCCCCATTAGCCCACACCCTGAGGAGGCGGGGCGTGCAATGGCACTCTGTCTGCCCCGCCTCCTCCCCCCACCCTGACGTGAGAGCACGGCCGATGGGTGATCCCTAGCCTCCGCTAGGTCCCCTTGCGCTGACTGCCACCCAGCCCTCCCGGAGAAGGAGGCAGTCCGTGGGATGCTCAATCCTTCTCCGGCCGCTTCCGCCACCCGAGTCCGTTTCGAACCGGGTCGCCAGCGCCGAAGCGGAAATCCAACATTGCGCCCGCCGGGCCGCTCTCCTTTTCCTTTAAATCTTGCCGGAAGTCTTCGTTAGCTCCTCCCACCCACTGGGTGGTATATACCTCAGCTTCGCCCCATGATGCCACATCTTCCTTTCCGCTGGAAGATACAGGTTGCCTCCCTCGTGCTCACGCATTTCGTAGGGTCTGGCTTTCAATACTTCGGGTTTTACCGAAATTAAAACTCATCTGAGTTAGCGGTCGCACTTTTGCGTCCTCGATCATGGAAGAGAAATCTTCTCCAGGATTTTGCCGGTGTCCTTGTGGCCAGAAGATGTCGCATACCGATCCCCATCTCACGTGCATCTACTGCCTAGGTGTCAGTCATAACACCTTGTCCTGCAGCTTTTGCTTGGCCTTCCTTGCAAACGTTCTGGACGATCGCCTGGCACGTTTAAAGTTGGGGAGACCGGAGAAAAAGAATCCTCCAGTAAAGTCCAAGGAGACTAGGTGGGCTGTTTCCATGGCCGCGGGTTCCGCCGAGCAGCTGGAACGCATGAAGGCATTCGAAGAGGAAGTCGCCCGCGCTTCAGACAGTCAAAGCTTGTTCATTCCACTCAACCTAGGCTCCACCTTCTCAGGTTTCTTCAAGTAGCTGTGCCAGTCTCTCCCCACCCGGGGAGAGGTGCCCATCGGCTCACACTCTTTCTGATCTCGTAAAAGAGGTAAGGAACCGAGCACATCTTCATCTTGGCGAAGATGCTCTTGGGACCAAGAGAGGTCTCAGTCCCAGGAGCATGCAGTCTCAACCTCGGTCGAGATCGCTTCCTCGGTTGCAGGCTCCACGGACCTTCCGTCAGGCCAGCCAACCGAGGATGCGACCAATGAGGTCAAGATTGTCCTTGACCCCATCAATCCACTGTCTCCTGTCGCCAACTCCTTGGAAAGGACTCCGGTCCTTGTCTTTCACGATGAGGAGACCCAGCCTGCTGGTGTCCCCATCAAGGACCCAGTTCCAGGTCCCTGGGTATCACTGATCCCACCAGTGTCTCCCAAGCATCTGAGTCGGCCTGTCTGATCTCGGTCAAGATCTAGAACCCCCTCGTCCGGACAGCTGAGGAAGAGCCACAAGCACTCGAAAAAGAGGTGACACCACGGTTGTCCTCGTCCTTCTCCGAGATAAGGAGGCTCTGGCGGAAACTCGTTGGTGCTACGAGGACCTCATGTGGCAACAGCTGATTTTGTCTGGGCACAAGCCGACTTCAACTCCTGCTCTGGCCATTACTTGGCTTTCACCTCCTAAGCTGAAGCTGACCCTCCGGCACCGAAGCCTTTGGTTCCTCGCCCATGCGGGCCGCCCATCTTCCGTTCAGCCTATACCAGTCTCTCCACTGATAGTGGTGGAGCTGCTGCCTAAGCAGCCTGTGGGAGGGGTCCCTTCCAAAGAGGACCAACCAGATACCGGGATTCCCCGACATCTGTCGGTAATGGTCACCCTGGACCACCCTCGGCGGGTCGAGGGTGATTTGGGCGGCAGGCCACTGTACCCTGACTCTTCGGACTTGGATGTCACCGGGCTCCACTCTCATCCTGGGGATGATGAGTCATCTGTTGGCACTGGGATGGAGGAAGGTCCTTCCTCCTTCCAAGGGATCCTTCATCTCATCTCTGATTCCACAGGGATGCCCCTGGAACCCATCCTAAAAAAGGCGGAGTACCCTCTCATGGACATCCTCAAGAGAGAGGATACCCCAACAGAGGCCTTTCCTGTGGCCGAGGCCATTGTTGATCCAGCACTCGAACTGTGCCAGTGTCCTGTCTCATGTCCAGCACCATCTGCCCGCATGGCCCGCAGAGTATATGGTGCCCATTAGTTTCCTTGCAGGGTTCACAGAGCACCCTTCAGCCGAGAGCCTGGTGACCGCCTCTGTGTTCAGGGGTACTAGCAGTTCTGCCGACACTGACTGACCTCCCGACAAGGAGTCCAAGTATTTGGACCACTCGGGGCAGAAGGTCTATGTGGCGTCCTCTTTGGGCCTTCGTCAGGCAAGTTTGGCCATCATCATCGCACACTTCTCCCATGCCCTTCCGGTCATTGGATGAAGTCCTCCCACATCTCCCTGCAGGCGTGCAGGCCACAGTCAAGCAGGTCCGAGATCAGGGCCATGCCATTGCCAAACAGCAGCTCCAGATGGCCCTGGACGCCGGGACCCTTGTGCCTGCTCAGTGGCGCGCCGCAGTTGCCTCTCGATGCAGGGCTTTGTTGAGGCTCTCCTCCTTCCTGGCAGATACTCCAGCACAAGTTAGCTGATGTGCCTTTCCTTGGGACCCGACTTGTTTGGCCCAGGGTGGCCAGTCACCTACAGCTCATAGAGCAGTCAGTGCCACCTTGGATGCCACTTCTGCCAAGAGTTCTCAGGCAAGAACCAGCAGAAGAAAAGAAGAAGCCTTGTTGGCACTCTTCCCCTGTGGTTCAGCAGTCCTCCTTCCAGGGAGGAGAGCAGCATCAGCATCAGCAGAAGGCTCAAGCTTGGCACCCTCGGCCCAAACCTGGGCCCCAACAGGCCCGCAGAGGAGGCCGAGCCTCAGGTCCTGGAGCTTCCTCCTCCACCAAGCCTACTCAGTGACAGGGTGGGGGTTGCCACCCCTATTCCCGTCATGCCAACTCTAGGTCTTCCTGTGGGGGGCCGGCTCTGCAACTTCCTTTCTGCCTGGTCCGCTATCACTTCGGACAGGTGTGTTCTCGAAGTGGTCGGCCAGGGACTGCCTCTAGAATTTGAGCAGTACCCTCCCAGCCAAGCCAAGCCCCTCAGGAGAACGGATTTCCACATGCACCCAGTCAGCGCTATGAGACGACATCGCTCAGCTCCTCCTCAAGGAGGCAGTAGCTCTCGTAGCGGATCCGTCTGCAGACCCAGGCTTTGTCTCCAGGTACTTCCTGGTGCCCAAGTGGATGGGGGGCTGGTGCTCCTTTCTGCATCTCCATCACCTGAATCTGTATCTCAGGTCATGCACCTTTCAGATGGTCATTCTGTCCCAGATCATGGCATCCTTGGGCCAGAAACATGTGGTTCTGCTCACTGCATCTGCAGGATGCGTTCTTTCATGTCCCACTCATCTGTCCCACCAGTGGTTCCTCGCTTCAGGGTCGAGGGACCATGTCTAGATTTCGAGCCATGCCGTTTGGCCTGTCATCAGCCCCACAGGTCTTCACCAAATGCATTGCAGTGGTGGCAGCCCATTTCTGGCATCGGGGGGGTGTCAGAATTTACCCCTACCTCGACGATTGGCTCCTTGCAGGTTCCACATAACAGAAGGTGGAGAGGTCCAGGGATCTGGCCCTTCAAACCTGCTTCTAAGTCGGCCTCCTGATCAATGAGGCCAAGTCGGAACTCGTGCCTTCTCAGGTGATGGGCTTCATCAGGGCAGAACTCGACTCTTGTCAAGCCAGAGCTCAGCTCCTGGCGGACAGGGTGGAGGTTCTCTCCTCCTTTGCCCAATCATTTCTGGTTGGGCACTTGCACCCTGCCCGGGACTTTCTGTGCCTTCTGGGCTACATGGCGGTGTGCACCTCAGTGGTCCATTGGGCCCAGTTGCACATGTGCCTCCTCCAGTGGAACTAGCCGCCCAGTGGACTCAGCGCCACAGTCATTTTCGACCACCTGATCACGGTAACCCAGAAGATGTGGGACGCTCTCCAGTGGTGCACGCCCAGACCGGTTGCAGGAAGGGATCCCGATTGTCCACCAGAGCCGACAGTCATCTTCTTGACCAGTGCCTCTCTCATGGGCTGGGGAGCCCACATGGGGGACAACAGGACCCCCGAGGAGTCCCAATGTCACATCAACCTGTTGGAGCTCAGAGCGGTCAGACTGGCACTGTCAGCTTTCGCTCCTCAGCTCCTGGGTCAAGTGGTTCAAGTCCAGACGGACAGTACCACTACAATGTATTACCTCAACAAACAGGGCAGCACACACTCCCGTCTGCTGTGCAAGGAGGCGCTTCGCATCTGGACCCTTGTAAGCCGGTTGGAGGTGGATCTCCTAGCCATCCATGTGGCAGGAGCCTTGAACCAGCTGGCGGATGCTCTCAGCGGCACAGGCCAGACATCCACAGTGGTCACTTCATCCAGAGGTAGCATACAGCCCGTTCTCCCATTGGGGCAAACCGATGGTGGACCTGTTTGCCTCAGGAAAACACCAAGCTGAGGCTGTTTCATGCCCGCGTCCCCTCAGTAGGGCTCGCTGCAGGGGGATGCCTTCTCAAGGCCATGGACCCCAGGCCTCCTATACGCCTTCCCTCCATTTCCCTTGATCCACAAGGTGTTACTCAGGAAGGACAAGACGAAGGTGATTCTAGTAGCCCCAGACTGGCCACGCCAGATCTGGTATACAGATCTCCTCAGCCTCAGCTGTAGGCCCCCGGAGCGACTTTGTACATGCCTGGACCCGATATCTCTGAACCAGGGGAAGGTCTTCCATCCGGACCTTCATTCCCTGCACCTCACAGCCTGGTACCTGAGCGGCTAGAGTTCCAGGCTTTGGGTCTTTCCGAAGATGTCTACACCGTGGTGGAGGCATCTAGAAAGGAATCGACCAGGAAATGTTACGCCTTCAGATGCAATCAATCAATCAATCAAAATCTTTATTTATCCAGGCGGGCACCATTGAGCAAGGCTCATTTGCAAGGTGGACCTGGTCATGAATACATCAAAGTACAGTACAGAAGCAGGTATACAAAAAGCAATAATATACAAGGAAGAAAAAGTATATACAGTGTATGCAGTACAGTACAAGGTTGAAATAAATAAAATAAAAAAAACATATTAATTTGCAATTGAAGAAGTCAGCAGATGTACAGTCAACCATAGGCATACAGGGGGTTATAAGCAAGAGATCTTTTGAGTGGGCCGGCAACTTACACTTATGGGGAAAGAGGCCGTGTATGGGGTGGCAGGTTAGAGAGGTAAAGAAGAGGAGGGATATATTACCAACAACTGGGGAAAATTGAGCTAAAACCACAGAAAGTGACGATGGCTGTCGTGTACTTGTTTATTGTGATGATGGAGGAGGGTAGATAATTGGGACACTACTATGGATGGGTGGGACTTTAGCCAGGCTGGAGTGGACAGGGAAGGGTGGGTGCAGCAGGAAGAGTTAAAGGGAAAGAGTGAGGCCAGGGTGAAACATGGCAAGCATCAGGATGGAAAGGGGAGTTGGCGGAATTAGTGGGCTAGTGGTGAGAAAACATTTGCAAGGTGTTTATGTAGCAATTGTAGAGGCCTTGAAGATATTCACAGACTAACAGGGCAGCTCAGCTTCAAGTTCCTTTGTAAACTGTTCCACAATGTGGGTAAAGAGAGCTTAGAGCAGCTTTACAAAATGAGGTTTGACCCTTGGAACTTGAGGACAATTGGGAATAGCTCATAGAGCATGGGTGCCTAACACGCTCTGGGAATACTATCTGAGACATATGAGGGGAGCTTGTTGGTCACCACTCTGAAGGCCCATAGGGTGCATTTCTATTCCTTCTATAGTGAAGGAAGTCCAGCCTAATGATGAGTACAGGAGCAGTGGTGTGTGGAAAGTGGAAGGCCAGTAATGAACCTGATAACTCTGTGGTAGGCGGTGTCCAACTTAGCCAATACAGAGGCAGTGCAGTGGCTGTAGAGCAGGTCAGCGTAATCTATTAAAGATAGGAAGGTAGCATGAACAAGTTGAATCTTGGCCTCCTTTGTGAGCAGGTGGTTAATTCTATAGAATAGTCCTAATCTTTGCCTTAATTTCTTCTGTAGTTCTTGAGATGGTCGACGAAGGAAAGTTTATGATCGAGCCAAACTCCTAGATATTTGAATTTAGCTACATACTCTAGTGTTTCTCCAAGAACAGTGGTAATTTTAGGATAGCCCCCCGAAGCAGGAATTGGGTTTATAAGGAGAAGGAGAAGAGCATGGCTTTTGTCTTTTCACATTGAGCAAAAGCTTTTGTTTATGAGCTGAAGGTAGTAGAAGGTTAAATTCAGCTTAGAGGTCTTCACAGGCTGCTTCCGGTGTGGGACAACTCAAGTACAGTACAGTGTCGTCCGCGAATAAGTGGATGTTGGCTTTTTTAATGGGGTCATTGATGTTGTTAATGTAGACTGCAAAGAGGAGGGGACCAAGGATAGAGCCCTGGGGCACGCCCCAGAGCATAGGTTTTAATGGAGAAAGATCACCTTCAGCTTTAACCTGCTGTTTCCGTTCTCCGAGGTAGTCTGTAAACCAGCACATAGATTTATGGTCCAGATCTAAGGTGCTTAGGGAGGAAAGAAGCACACTGTGATCAACTGTGTCGAATGCTTTACTAAGATCCAAGAAAACGGCACAGACATGCTTCTTGTTGTCAAGGTCTAGGAGCCATTCATTGGTCACCTTAGCTAGGGCTGTTATGGTGCTGTGCTTTGCTCTGAATCCAGACTGAACCGGGTTTAATAGGCTTCTGGATTCTAAGTATACCCCTAGCTGGCCACACACTATTTTTCTAGTAATTTAGACAGGATGAGGAAAGAGAGATTGGTCTGTAATTATTTAGATCGCATGAGGTCACCTGCTTTTAATAGAGGATGACATGGGCTATTTTCCATTGACGGGGAGGCTACCCTGGGAGAGTGATATGTTGAATAGGTGGGTGATTGGCACCACAAGCACATGGTGGGCACATTTCAGATAATATGGTTCTTGGAGTCGGGCCTGCTCCCTTCCTGGTGTCCAGTTACAGCAGTAGGTCTTCCACCTCTTTTAGAGAGACAGGCAGGAGGAGAGAGGCCTCCTCGGTAGAGTGGGCCCTGAGCTATGCGGAGGTCATTGGCAGGAGAAGTATCAAATGCTAGCCTGCCGTTGCAAAATGGTTATTGAGGGCTTCAATATCTCCGATCTGTTAGAGAAAATGCCACGGACTTAATTTTGCTGGAGTGGAATTACCAGGTGCATGTCCAGACATGTCTTTAATGTTTTCCAGAGCTTTGAAGGATTTCTTGAGGCAGAGGCTAGTTCCGAGCGACAGTAGGCTTGGCTGCTCTGACCAACTTGGTGCACTTGTTCGTGCTCTTAAAAAGACACCAATCCGAGTCGTTCTGCTTCTTCTGGCTTTTTTCCATAAAGTATCCCTTTCTAACTGGTGAGCTTTGAGCTCCGACGAGAACTAACGGCAGGTGCTGCTCCTGACCCGCACCTTAACCAAGGGTGCATGCTTATTTAAAGCCTCACTTAAGATATCATAAAAAATAGTATATGCCCTGTTAACCGTTTTGGCTAGGAAGAATTCCTGCCATTGCAGTGAATGTTTCAAGTCGTGAACATAAGCAAACAAATCAAAGTTGCGTTTGCACCTCTTGATAGAGAACTTTGCCACAAACTGTGGGTTGTGCACAGATCTAATGGTGGTGATTATACAATGATCGCTAATGTCTGAGAAAAATGTTCTGACATGAGAGAACAGGTGTGGCTTGCTAACCAAAATTACTTCTGAGAGGGAGCTGTTGTTAAGGTTCTTTTATTTGGGTGAGTAGGCTCCGCCAGTGAGTTGCACCAGCCCCTAGAGTGTCACAAAAGGATTTCAAGGAGCTGATGCACTTGATAGCCAATCGTAGTTCAGGTTGCCAAGAATAATGGTTTCCAAGGAACTCAGCCCCAGTACAGAACTGAGGTGAGACAGGTGATGAGGCCTGGCAGAGAGAGCCTGTAGCAGCCTACTACACAGAGTACACTGGAAGGAGAAGTTCGATCTTTAGGGTCAAGTACTTGAATTCTTTGGGGGAGGATGATGTGTCTAAGCATGTGGCTGAGTATTTGTCCCTTACATAAACTGCCACCCTACCTCCTCTTGATTGCCTATCCGCTTGGAAGAGTAAATCATTTGGGATATTGATTTCATTGTCTGGGGTGGCTGGCCTAAGCCAGGTCTCAGTGATCACTAGGACATCAGGTAGGGTGTGGCTCACCCAAGCCTGGAAAAGGGTGAACTTTTTCAGCGAACTACAGCATTAAGATGCATAAAAGACATTCCTTTGATACCTGCCAGGTCTGATGGAGAAGCAAGGGTGTCTAATGGTCCTGGGTTGAGTTCGACATTGTCTGAGCACAATAGTAAAAGAAGCAGAATTATTTTTAAGGCAGCAAACTGTAATTTGTAAAGACTATTTTTTGGGGCGATAGGGGAGGCGGAGTTGATGGGTAGGCCTGTACCCACTCCTGGTGTTATACTGGCCTAGTGTTGCAGCCACTAGTGTCCTGGCAGAAATTTGCCATGAGTAGGAAGTCTCAAGTCTGTGGGGGTAATCTGCAGAGGCAGCTCAGGAGATGTCCACTCCTGGCAGAGACAGCTGAGAAGCCCAATAGTCCAGAATGGCTGCCTAAAAGAGCTGTTGGACCGCAAGACAGGGAGAAGCATGAGGTCATTCCACTTTAGGGAGGGATGAGGGTTCTGAAGAATTGAGCTGGCGCTAGTAAAGCTAGTGGACAGACCGAGGAACCAGCTGTAATTTCCATGGTAGAGCTAAACACCACAACAGCTGACAGTAAAGCTACTAGAAGCCTCAGACCAATCAGCGATCAGGTGTCTATGTTCAAAATCCTTTTGTTGGCTGAGAGGCGGTTTTGGCACTGAACGTACCTTTGGAGCAACTCTTTGCAGCTGAGCCAGTGAGGTGGTTCAAGGCTGCAATCCGGTGTGGCAAGATTGGTCTGTGGCTTTCGTTTCTGTTTCTGGCCCTGCTCTACCAGTACAGAATGGGAGTGGGGCAGGCGTTCAAGTCTTGCAGCCTTAGTGGATGAGCATGGTTCGGCCTGAGAAACAGACAGAAAAACCCTGGGGATGGTCCTCAGAAAGAGAGGTATCCCAGGTCCACTGAGACAGAAGAGGAAGTAGAAAATATAATGTGTTCCTCTTTAACAGAAAAGACAGCTGTTGTAGCCCTCTAGTGGCTATATAGTATAATTGCAAATGAGAAAGTAGACAGAGAAAGATTTTCCATTTGGTGTCAAGGTAGGGTCTGGACCCTTATCCTGTTCTGTGGCTAACATTCTCGACTACCTTTGGTCTCTCTCCAAAGGGGGTCTACAGTCATCGACCCTTAGGGTGCACCTGGCAGCCATTTCTGCTTACCGGGTGTGGGCCGGTCAGCCGACATTGGCACAGGAGACAGAGGTCGGGCACTTTTTCAAAGGCCTGGATCACATATCCCTTCCGGTGCGTGACCCTCCACCTCCGTGGGATCTACTGCTGGTATCGGCAAAGCTCATGGGCAAGCCATTTGAACCAATTCATAAGTGTGAGCTGTCACACTAGTTATGGAAGACGGCCTTCCTGGCGGCTGTCATGACTGCCAGAAGGACAGGGGAGCTCCAGGCACTTTCGGTGGACTCCTCTTATCTGGTCTTCCACAGGAACAAAGTTGTCCTGTGCCTCCACCTGAAATTCCTTCTGAAGGTGGTGTCAGAGTTTCACCTTAACCAGGTGTTGACTCTGCTGGTATATTACCTAATTACCTCGGAGGCTGAGTACGTGCTCCATACTTTGGACCTGAGACATGCTCTCTCCTATTACAAGGAGAGGACGGCAGAAATTCATGGAGCTGTTTGTCACCTACGCTGGAGCTGCTTCTGGCAGACCTGCAGCCAAACAGACCATAGCAAGATGGATTACATCATGCATAGGTCTATGCTATGAGTTGGCGGGCATGGAGCCTCCCAGAGGGATAAGAGCTCATTCTACCCGCCATACTGCTGCATCGGTGGCTGCTTCCAGGGACATCCCTATCCAGGAAATCTGTCAGGCTGCTACCTGGAAGTCAGCAAACACCTTCATTACCACATCGACCTTGAGTCACGCCGGGATACTGGCTTTGGGACCTCAGTTCTCCAATCTCTGTTCCCTAAGTAGGGGGTGTGCACTTTGCCTCCCTCCTCCCAGAGAACTGCTAGGAGTCTGCCAATAAGTGTGGATGAACAACTTATCCATGCTCCTAGAAAAACAGGTTACTCACCTATAACAGTAGTGGTATATGTTGTTCATCCATACGGACTCACCGACCACTCCCGGCTGCGGGGCGCACACAGCCATAGCTTCCAGTGGGCTAAGATCTGGTGTCATGGGGTGGAGTCGAGGTAAAAACCACCTGGGTGGGTGGGAGAAGCCAGCATGAGACTTCGGCAAGATTTAAAGGGGAAGGGACATGCCAATAAGTGTGGATGAACAACATATACCACTCCTAGAACTACTGTTACAGGTGAATAACCTGTTTTTTTAGTTGTCATTACTTCTGCTCGAAGGATTTCTGAGCGTCAGCCTCTGATGTGTAAAGAGCCTTATTTATTTTTCCACAAAGTGAGCATCATGGACGAATCCTAAGTTCTTGTCTAAAGTGGTGTCGGGTTTACTCTGAATCAGGACATCAACCTACCAGTTACTACCCAGAGTATTCTAACCAAGGGGAAGCTCTACTTCATTCTCTGGATGTCCACCGGGTGCTTCGTTACTATTTAGATCGCACCAGTGCTGTCAAAAAGTCTGACCAGTTTGTTTCTTTCACCCTGAGGACTGAAGGGGGCTCCTGTTTCTAAGCAGACTTTATACAAATGGTTAGTCAACTGTATTGTTTATTGCTACCGAAAATATGACAAGCATTTGCCGGGATCGGTCAAAGGCCATTCTACCAGGGGTTTGGCTGCTTCTTTTGCATCCATTAAGAATGTGTCTGCGGCTGATATCTGAGCAACTGCCACTTGTTCTGTACACACCTTCATTCAGCATTACAGTCTGGACATTGCCTCTCGTCGTAGGACAGGCTTTGGCCTCGCTGTCCTACAAGGCCTGCTCTCAGGAGCAATTTCAGCAGACTTTTACCTCCTCCCGGTTGGCGCGAGTTAGTCCTTCCACTGCTTGGGACTCACTCCTTATGGTGTAACCTGCTGCAAGAGTTCCCCCTCAAAGTGAGATAGTACAGTTATGTAAGAACTTACCGTAACAGTAGATCTTTGAGATGAGCTCTTGCAGCAGGCACTGCTTTCCCTCCTACCTTCCCCCTGGTGTCTGTTTCTCCATTGACTGTATTTATATTTATTTCAATTCCTCGTTAAGGAGGAACCTCCTCGGTTCTCCATTTCTGAGTTTGCCGGGGTCTCCAGCAGGAGAGCTAAGGTTGAGCTGGGGGACCGCCCCTTTTATTCCATTGGCTGACACTGGGGGCGGGCCAATGTCAGGGGCAGTCCCCAGCTCTAGACTGCTAGTTAGAGGTTTTCCGTGGTGTCCTGGCACCTGCTGGCTTCAGTCCTTATGGTGTAGCCTGCTGCAAGAGCTCATCTCAAAGATCTGCTGTTACGATAAATTCTTACATAACTGTACTTTATTTTGATAGTGATATTGGTTATTTGTAACAAGTCGAAGAAGGCTTTAAAAGTAGACAGACAGTCTCATAATGACCCTCAAAATGCACCAGAATGCATCTAAAACCGGATAGCTTATAGGGGCCTAGGTGGCCCCCAGACTCTCGGCCTGTAGGGGGTTGGGGACATCATAGTTCATGGAGTCCGTACACTTCTAAATTTAGCACTACACCACTGCATGTTGGTCAAAACTGAGTTTGTGATGAGACTGCATTTCTCCAGCAGAGATTCAGATTACACTTCTCTCTCTCCCAACTCTGTGTGTGTGTGTGTGTGTGTGTGTGTGTGTGTGTCTGGCAGTGTACAATGATTTACTGCTATCTGTGAGTTCGTTAACCCTTTCAGGACTGAGCTAAAGACTAAATGATAAACTGGCGCTACCATTCCTCCTCCCGTCTCTCTCTCTCGCTCTAGGAACCAGACCTATCCAGGAAATGCTGAAAGGTGAAGCTGACCACATGATAACTTACTTGACTTTTTATCAACTTATACTTCTAAATTATTTTCCAGCCTTTTACAAATAAAACTTACTATGTGCACTGAATGGAGGATGATGGCTTGGATAAAAAAGTTATGTATGTTTGAAATCACTGACTGTAATCTACAGAATATGTATGTAATGTTCATCACTGCTGGGCTTGATGGAGTGCATAGTACTATATGGCACAGATATTCAGTTCATTTTGTTTTTAGTTTTGTTTGATCCTCAAGCCCGCATCTCCTTACCCCATCCCCAACAACCACCACACATTTGTATCTAAACTTGCTCTGTAAACCAACAGCACAGGTGCAAAACTGGAACAGCTGTGTGCCTTATCCATTTGAGTCACATAACCTGTCACACATAGAAATGTAGCCCTCCTCCCATGTCTAGGGGTATGGATGGAATATGTCCATGGGAAGGCGCCCACAGCAACAAGGAACACTTCCAGTGGCCATAACCCTGACCCAGATGTCACACACAGGGTCCCTTTTCCTTGCTGGTGCTGGATGAAAACAACAGGTTAATTCATATTAAACAGTTCCTTTCAGTAACAGAATGTCCACATGGAACTGGAAGAAACAACAGGATCCCAAATTCATTAAACTCATTCACACATACAGTAGCTCCAGAGGCATCAGTTAATTCACAGGGAAACATTCAGCTTTCACATGGCCAGTATGGCTATAATAGCAGCTTTACTTGGACTGAGGAGGTTGCACAGTCTTTAGGGGCAGTTACCTCAGGACGCTGTGGTCACAAAAGTTTGAAGGCAGCACAAGTCCCAAAACAGTTCACAGTGCCTAACAGCCCATTATTCTTCACAGGTGCTAAAACTGTCAACAATACCCATGTGTCTCTCTCTCTCTCTCTGCACTGGCTCAGTGGGTCCCTCTCCAAACATTCAGTCCTCACAGCTTGGGAATTTGCAGGTTCCCTCATGACCCTGCATCCTTTCCCAGAACTTTATATCCATCCTGAAGTTAGGGAGTCAGAGCTGGAAGTTGCTGATAAAAGGCTACAGCAGTCAGGACCATTGGAGGAGATTCAGATAAACCCTGAATTGGAACCTTGGCAACAGAAAGATTTGCAGGGGGTATTACAAGAATTTGAGTCAGTATTCCACTGTTCCACCACAGGCAGGATGAGGGGTTCCTATCAACACCTTTCCTTCGAACTGTGCAGGGACAGTGTGCTTTCAACTGTAAGACTCCTAATGGCTCAATGAAATCCCAGTGCACATTCTAAACTCCAAATGCATCCTGCAATTCAAAAATGGCTTAAGGCAACACCTTCTTACTAGGACAGTTTGTAACTGCCACTAGGACTCTAACACCCATAATGCCCACTCACCCACCTCTCCTTCCCTTCATTTTACCCACTCTTCCTCCTTGCCCTATCCCTCTGTCTTCCTCTCCCCGTGCCTTTTCCCCCACTGGATCAACCTTAAACCAACCCACTACCACTACCTCCCAACCTCCTAGACAAAGCCACTTCTTTGGCTGCCCATCCCCCAGTTTCCCTCCCTCACCTTGACTCCTCCTCGGACTCTCACACTAGATGTCACACCTCTTATCTCCTTCGCTACATATAAACACTGTTCTTTACCCTAGTTGAATGCTCTTGATGCTGTACTATCACCATTGGTACTATGAATGACATTGTAACCTTATTGTATACTAGCTACCTACTATTCGAGTATTGTATATAAAGTTTGTTATTGTTGTCATTGTCACTGTTTGACGAGGAACCTTTGTAAAAGAGCTCTGAGCTCAAAGGTATGATCCGAATCCCTAAATAAATAAATAAATAAAATAAATTCACAAACATCCTGGGGCAGGCCAAAGGAATTGTGCACACCATAACTGCCACGAAAGACAAGCCCATACACCAAAAGCCCTATAGACTGCCCATGAAGGTGAGGGATGAAGTGATTCAGGAAGTCAAAAAAATGGAGCAGTTAGGCATAATTGTGCCCTCAAAGAGTGAATGGTCTTCACCCATGGTCATAGTGGACAAGAAAGAGGGTGGGATACATCTATGCCTAGGTTTTAGAAAGCTTAACAACTTGTCACTATTTGATGGCTACCCAATGCCCCGCATAGATGACATCATTGACAGGCTAGACAATGCACAGTATATCTCCACCCTAGACCTTACTAAGGGATATTGGCAAATCCCCTTGTCATCTGATTCACAAGATAAAACCGCATTTAGCACCCCCAGTTGGTTTATACCAGTTTGTCACAATGCCATTTGGACTACATGGAGCCCCAGCCACTTTTCAGCATTTTATGGACCACATACTAAGACCACACACTGAATACTGTGCGGCTTATTTGGACAATGTGGTCATATTCAGTCCTGACTGGGAAACCCATGTTAGACGCTTGTCCCAGTTATTGCAAGCAATAAAGGAGTCAGGAGTGACCATTAACCCTGCTAAGTGTGCCCTAGCAAAGACTGAGACAAGATACCTAGGGTTCATTTTAGGAAATGGACAAGTGAAGCCTGAGGTAGAGAAAGTTACAGTAGTAGCAAACAGCCCAATACCTACCACAAAAAAGCATGTGAGATCTTTCCTAAGCTTGGCTGGTTATTACTGGAGATTTATTCCTAATTTCTCAGCCATTGCTAGTCCTTTGACTGATCTCGCTAAAAAGAGGTGCCCAAATAAGGTTCAGTGGACCCCTAGTTGATGAGGCATTTAGGGATATCAAGGCAATTCTGTGTACAGCTCCTGCACTGAAAAGCCCTGACTTCAACCAAGTGTTTGAGGTTCAAACTGATGCATCAGAGAATGGTATGGGGCAGTCTTATCTCAGAAAATAGATGGGGAAGAACATCCAATCATATATATCAGCAAGAAGCTACATGAGAGGAGAGAAGATATGCTACCATAGAGAAAGAATGCTTAGCTCTGAAGTGGGCTGTTGAGTCTCTAGTATTACTTGTGGGGGCTGAATTTAAGGTTGTAACTGATCACAACTCCCTCTGCTGGTTGCACCAAATGAGAGAAAAAAATTCCTGCATAATGCGGTGGTACTTGACTCTTCAGCCTTATCGATTTACTGTGTCCCACAGGGCAGGGACAAAACATGTAAATGCTGATTTCATGTCTAGATATGGTGCAGGAATTGATGTCACTGAAATATGACGTACTTTTCCTAAATGGAGATAGTTCAGGGAAGGTACTGTTAGTCTCTGTTGAGAAATGTGTTAATGCCTCAGAGTAAAGAATGATGATATCCACTATTTTTATTATGTAATGTTTATTGTTAATAGGGACCTTGAGACTGAGCTTCTGAAGATGGATGGGCGGAAGCTTCATCCCTTCCTGAGACAGAAAGGTGGCAAGCAGTCTGCAATAACTGCTTCCCTTTTAAGGTGGGGATATGTGACAGGGAGCTCCTGCCACTCTTGAGGACCAACCTTTTCTTAAATCTGTTGCAACAGTTCTTCTATTTCTTAGCCTAATCTATTCTTTACAATTTCTAGTCCATAAGGTTGGCCACCTATTGTCACCCCCTTCCCTTTCTTGACTATGCTATAGTGTCCTCTTTAATTTTCCTTTCCCTCTCGGGTCCTCATACAAGGAGCTTATTGTGACCTCCGAGGTAATGTAAAACAACAGACTGTGTTCCTTGTTGCTGGATTTGGTATGCAATGGCACTATGTCATAAAATACATTGATGTACATACCTTATGTGTATGAAACCTGTAAATGTTGAAAATACCATGGCACTAGGTGTTTTTGATAAAGGTAAAAGTACTAGGTAACTGTATTATAGAAATTAAGTTAGTTGTGCTATTTAAATGCATGTAAGTTGCTGTAAACTGAACCAGTCTGAAATTTCATGGTTATTTGCATATGTCCCATGATGCTTTGCATTATGGAAGTATGTGTGATGTCGTGTTTCTTTGAAACTTGGCTTTATTGTCAGTGCCCTTTGGGGTAACCCTTGTTTCATTGCTTCTGCACTGAGATTCTTTGTCTTTAGCTTGTTTTTTTTTATTTGAGCCCCACCACCCAAGCAAACAAGGCCCGCATAGTGGAGGCTAATTCTCAACAGATAAGTTAGGTCAGAGATCAGTGAGTCAGTAGGTGCTGGCTAAGTGAAGAGAAAAGACTTGCATAGTCTGTTGCTACAAACTGATGCACTGAAGAAGGATATGCCATTGCTGAAGGCTATCTGCTGCATTTTGAATAAACATCACACAGAGATTGTGTGTTGAACTTGAAGTTCAGTGTCTGGTCCATCTGTTGTCCCAACCCCTCCACACTGACCTGCAGGAGGCTGTAGCTGAGTGCTAAGAATAATTAACCCTTTTCCCTACTGGGCGAATTAGGCCACAAAATCCCAGGAGTGCGGATAGACTAGTAATCTCCCAAAGGGAGTGCTTACATAAACATAGAAACTGATGACAGATAATGACTGCTGGGCCCATCTAGTTTGCCCATTTTTAGTTATGATCACTTTTGCTGCAGACCCAACTTGCCCTACAGCACTGTCTTTCCACCTTTACTCCTTCCTTCTTCCTAGGATTCCTTTGTGCTTGTCCCAGGGCATTTTTGAAACCCACCACTGGTTTCACCTTCACTGCTCCCCATGGAAGGCTATTCCAGGAATCCACCACCCTTTCTGTGAAGAACTACAGTATTTCCTCACATCTCTCCTGAATCTACCTGCTTCCAGCTTCTTATCATGACCCTTTGTTCTACAGCACCTTTTTCTCTGAAACATATCTCCCTCCTGTACCTTATTAACCCCCAAGACATATTTAAAGGTCTCCATAACATCCCCACTCTCCCTCCTCTCCTCCAGGGTGTACATTCTGAACTCTTTCAATCTCTCTTCATAGGGCTTCTGATACAGACCTTGCACCATTTCGACAGCCTTCACTTCTCTTCTTGCCACTTACTCCTTTTTTCAGTTGTTCCCCCCTTCCACACCTTTCTCCTTTGACTGCTCCTTTTCCCCCTTCTTCCTTTGCTAATCCCCTGCTTCCTTGAATAACTTGCATCCTAGTGGGACTCTCTCCCCTTGGGATCTCCCTGCTCTCTATCTCAGCTTCTAGTGACCCACTTGCTGCCTCCCATATCTCTTTCACCATCCCCCTCCCTCAGCTACTTTAAATGTCTATCGAAGTAATGTTTGAATCATCCACTGAGAACTGTGGTTGCCTGCTGGTTGAAAGCAGGCCATCACCTCAGTATAGGTTCTTATCCTTCTAGTTTTTACAGTCCCCAGTGTAGACATATCTCTCCTCCTTACACCATTCCTTCTACCATTGCTGAAGGCCTCGGTGTGGGCTCTTTCTCCTTCTACATATAGTACAGCACACACTCGCCACTCACATTTAAACACATGGAAACACAGGATCAACCAGATAAATTATCTGCCTTTACCAAAAATGAAGTTTACAAACGGAGCTGACTACAGCAGTTCATCTTTACGTTTGAGGCCATGAAACATCCTGGTCAAGTTAATGTATTAGCAGCCATAGTGGTTCTGACCAGAGTTTGTTTTGGAGCAGTGGCTGGTTTTAAACACTACTAAAATGTAAATTATGCATTTTAGCAATGACAGCAACCTGAATTTACTTCAAGACTCATTAAAGATAGTCAGTTATGATGAACTTCCCTAAAAGCAGTTTAATTCATATAAATATCTAGGCATATAGCTGGCTAAATAATGTAAATGTCATGTTCAGTGCGATGTATCAGTTTAGAAACTGTTTGCCTTTAAAGCAAGAAAGCACATGGTAAATGCTATGCTTGTTGCTAGACTATGGGGATGTCTTATACGGCTGGCATCGGAGAGGAGCTGGCATAAATAGGCCTGTTGTATAACTGACTTGCCCACTTCATTCTCAGTGCCCCATGTTAGATATTGTTTATTATATCAAGAAATGAAATGGTTAAAGAGCAACTCTCTTATATAGCAAAAAGCATAAACCACTAGATGTGCATCAGTCATGTTTTAAATTTAGTATTTTATATATATTACTTTTCCCTCTTGGTGTACTAAGTATTGCAGATAATGCAGTGCTTATTTCAAAACATATCTGACTCTACCATGCTTACCTCACAGTAGCTGTTTGTGACATAACAGTCTCTCGTTATGGTGAGCACTGTGATCCATAACAAAAGTACTGTGAGAGGAACAGAGAGGCGCAAATGATTTTGTACAGATCTTTTGGGACAGACTACCAAGATGTGCTGTAAACCTTGTAAAGGAACACTGAAAAAAGGATTCTCAAAAAAATTGTAATAACTGAAACATATTTATAAAAGTACATGCTGAAGTACAAAGTTGCTTTTTTTAAGATTGGAGGATCACAGTCACTTGCACCTGGTAACATTTAACTGCAAGTGTCATAAGGGTTCAGTAGCCAAGTACATTTCCCATAACTTGACTAAGAATAGTAAAGGGGCTGGCAGTATAGCCTAGACATTAGAGTAAGGAGCTGTGGATGAGCTTGGTACATCCAACAGACCTGAATTTGATTCCCACAACCTCCACATGCATACTGTGACTCTGAGCAAGTCGCTTAACCTCCCCAGTGCTCCCAGGTCACCCTGCAAACAGGCACTTGTGCCTTATAGGCATACCAGTTACCAAAGACTAAAATAAAAAAATAAAGCCAGGTTTAAGATCAGCTGAGGGCTTTGAATATGTCATGCTTAATATGAAATCTAATTTCAGCAGAACCTCTAATGCCTGTCAGGGCCCTCTTGCATGGAATTCCTTGCCTTTGTATTTGAGACCAACCCAGCCCAGTATTTATTAATAAGATCTGTGGTTATTTTATCTTCCAAGTTGAAAGACCTCCCCCCATGGCCCAAATTATGATAAGGGTTAACATATTAAGAGTCCTCAAGTTATGGCAACTTATTGAATGTTTTTAATTGATGTTGCTATTTGATATCAGTGTTTTATTATGTAATGATTTATACAGACAGAATATAAATTGCAAAAAACTGTGTTGATGCTATAGTTAGGGATAAAGCCACAAAAGTAGGGAATTGTGGCATTAGGGTTTTCAAAGCTACCCCACACCCACCCTGGACACACCAACAGGTGTCGGGTGTGACTTGGGGCCATCAGCCCCAGCGCTTACCCCATTCCATAAGTAAATAAGCTGCAATGGGTACAGTACAAGAGAATAGGTGAGCATTAGGGCTGACGACTTCAGGGCACTCCCAACGCCTGTTGGTGTGTGCGGGGTGGGTGTGGGGTATTAACTTTGAAAGCCCTAATGCCACATTTCCCTACTTTTGTGGCTTTATCTCTAATTAGAGCATTAATGCAGTTTTTTGTAATTTATTAATTTTCTTCTTGAGATAGTATAATCATATCCTTATTTGCCTGTGGGAGAGCATGGCCATCCGGGCCCAGCGCTCCCATCCCTCCGTAGATGTGTTAATATACTGTATATATGTATCTGTGGAAGTACAGGGTCCTCCGGGCCCTGCGCTTCCATTTGTAGGACAACAGTGAGCAGATTGTCAGCATAGCCATCGTATTACCCCACCTCATGTACTCAGTACAGAAAATTATTGAATACCCGCAAAATCATAATTCTGTGCAACTGCAGTGCCATTCTGCACCACAGGTGCAAAACACATTTTGGGCAGGATTTGAAAAATGACATCTGTGACATATTGAAAATCTGGGGTCAAAATATTTAACATTTCCAAAGTTACACGTGGGCGTAGCAAAATTGCAATGAATGGTCATAATTTTGGCATTGTTTCATATTTTGACCCCAGATTTTTAACATAGTCTTCTTATGACCTCTTCTCATAAACCCCGTAGGTGAAAATGTTCAAATCTGTGCCAAAACACAATTCCATGCACAGGGGCTAAACCATGTTTCTGACAGGGGATAAAAAATGACAGTTGTACTGTTCATGAGGTGGTGTGAAAAAATGGCTATGTTGAAAATTTGGAGTCAAAATATTGAAAATTACCAAAGTTATGCACGTGTGTAGAAACATTTCAACAAACACACATAACTCGGCCATTTTTAGGAATGTTTTCAAATTTCAACATGGCCTTTAGAACCCTCATAATGAACACTTGTGGTAAGTTAATTATTCGGGTCCCAAAGGGTGATTTCACACAGCGACTGGGAAATCACATTTTGGGCCCAATTAATGAAATGACAGTGCCAGTGTTCATGAGGTGGGGTCCCAAAAAGGCCATGTTGAAAATGTGGTGAAAAAGTTCCTAAAAATGGCAAAGTTATGAAAATAAGTTCAAAATGCCATTGAACTACTGTAACTACATTATACTGCACTTAACTTGATTCCTCAGTTCACGGTTCGACTTTGAAGAGCGCAGGCATGTCTCGGTCCACAGAAGATGACAGCCTATGACCTCCAGTGGTAAGTATAGGGTAGGGGAATGTGAGGTGGTGGGTGCTCAGTTGGAGGTTTGGGATGGGGGAAGGGGATGGCGTGGATGACAAGGGACCGTTTTAATTTTTTCAGGTTTAAAAAAAAAGATGTTGGGGGACTTTTTTCTTTTTGCAGGTACAAATAAATAAAACAATATTTCAGGACACTGGGGGTGGGCTCCCCAGTGTCCCTTACTGCTGGGAGGGTGCTTGTAATATTGACACAGGGACTGGGCCCCCGATGTTGGCACTATAAATAAAACAACTGGCTGCGGGGCGGAGGGACTAAAATAAAATTTAGGGGATGGTGATCAGTGGGTGGGGAGTGCCACTAGACACCAGGGACAGTGATCGGACTGTGGTAGGTGCCACTAGACACCAGGGACAGTGATCAACAGGTAGAAGGATGCCACTAGACACCAGGGACAGCGATTGGTGGGTGGGGAGGTGCTGCTACACACCAGGGAAAAGGGTGGCTCACAGTTAATACTGCAGCTGGCAGTACGACTTCAGCTGCAGCTGCAGAAGTCAAGAATTCCTGGTGTTCTCATACAGAGAATGCTGGGGAAGCACTCTTCTCACTAAACTGTGCACCCGGGATTTTGGGTGCCCATAAAAGGCATTTGTGGGCACAATTTTCAAAGAAATATCAGAATCTAGCTGAATGGGTCCCGTTAAGCTAGGTTCTGATGTTTATTTTAAAAATCTCGGCAGTTTATGTATTTTCCACATTTGTTGGTTTGTGGAAAAGGTTAACAAGATGGTGGTTGGAATGACACAAAAAAAATTGTTTGGTGCCATGCCAAACAAGTGGCGAAAAAGCAAATTGCGCATTTGTGGCATCAAAATTTTACTTTTGCTACAAATTGTTTTCTTAAAATCCCTACTGCGCATGTGCAAGATGGAAAACACTAAAATTTAAAGCCTTATAACTCTGGAACTGTTTGATATGTTTTTCACCAGACCTGTCAAAGGCACTACCTTGGGGCATGACACATGTCCACTGCATGTCTGGGGCAACAGTTCCTTTCACATGAGGCTGCAGGCAGAGCAAAAGAAAAACAATGTTAAGTATAGGAAAACAATTGGTAATTTTCTAAAAATGACACATGCAGATCTCAGAAACCACAGACGCTGCTGTCACAGACATTTCTACACATCAAGAGTTTGCCTCCTAGACAACACATACAACATTTCAGCTCATCCCATCAAAGAGCGCCAAAGATATTAATGTGCAAAAATTTGAGGTTTAACATTAAATAGGCTACTCAGCCCTAACTATAGGGGTGCTGTTGTGCCCCTATAATAATGTGTAATTGACTGCTCTTTATATACATTTGTAACCATTGAAAGTGCTTGTGGAACTCACTGAAAATGAGCTTTGGCTCAATGGGGTGTTCTTACTCATAATTTAGGAATAAAATAATTTTTCATTACTACTGCTTCTTACCCTTCACTGACACTAGCTTGTTTATTACCTTCTGGAGCTTTCACCTTCAAAAGCAAGGCAGATATTGGATTACTGAACAAGAATGATGGTTAACAGAACACTATTGGAAGCCTTTGAGCTGCAGCAGGAAACTTACCAGGTGTGTCCCCTGTCCCCACTACTATACTTGCTAATGTTAGAACCCCTGGCTTCAGCTATCCGAAGCAACCCAGACATCAAGGGACTATATGTGGGAGAAATGGAGCACAAATTGTCCCTTTCTCATGAATGATCTGCTCCTATGTCAAACACTCAAATGATTCACTACCATTTAGCCAAGACATTGAAAGAATAAAGGTTCATTTCAAGACAAAAAATTAGTTTGGGTAAAAACGAGATATTGTACTGGGAAGGGGCAGGATTTTGACTGAATCAATTCTGGCTCTAAAGGAAGTGGAGGAGCTCAAATACATTGGCATAGTTATCCCAAAAAACACGCTGTTATGAAGCTACCCCCCGCTGAAAAAAATCAGGAAGAAGAATCAACATTTGTATTGCACTTTACATACACATCGTTTCCCATTGTGGCAGATCCTGCCAAACCAACCTGGTCGAGTTCTATGACTGGGTAACTAGGCAACTGGACAGGGGCCATGCAGTGGATGTCCTGTATCTGGACTTCAGTAAGGCATTCGACTCAGTGCCACATGGAAGGCTGGGAAGGAAGTTAGTAGGCACAGGGGCGGGTGCAAAGCTGGTGAGATGGGTAGGAAACTGGCTGCAGGGAAGGCAACAGAGGGTGGTAGTGGGTGGGGAGCTCTCACACCCAAGGGCAGTGACGAGTGGTGTTCCACAGGGCTCGGTGTTGGGACCAGTGTTGTTTGGGATATTCATTGCAGACATATCATGGGACATCAGAGCAAGATCAGTCTGTTTGCTGATGATACCAAGGTAGGCGGTGGTGGATGACCTAGGGGATGGCAGGGGTTGCAGGATGATCTGGCAAAGCTTGAAACCTGGTCAGACACCTGGCAACTGGGCTTTAATGCCAAAAGAGTGCAAGGTGCTGCATTTTGGGATGAAGAACCCAAGGAGGATTACCAGCTAGGGGGAGTGCAGCTAGCCCAGACAGAGGAGGAGAAGGATATGGGTGTGCTCATTACAGGGTCAATGAACAACTCGGCACAGTGTAGGAAGGCAGCTGCAAAGGCCAACAAAATGCTGGGTTGTATTGCAAGGGGTATATCCTCGAGGAGGGAGGAGGTGATTCTGCCATTGTATAGGTCATTAGTTAGACCACACCTGGAGTACTGCGTGCAGTACTGGCATCCGTATCTGAAGAGGGACATTAAGTTACTGGAGGGGTGCAGGCGCAGGCGACAAAGATGATCAAGGGCTTGGGGACTTATCGAGAGGAGGTTGAAGGTTGAACATGTACTCACTGGAGGAGAGGAGACAGGGTGACAGATTGAAACCTTTAAATACATGAAAGGAATAAACAAGACAAGTACAGAATGGCTGTTCAAAGTAAGGGAAGGGAGGGACACCAGGGGCCATGATATGAGACTGGAGCGAGGAAGGTTCAGGAGGGAGGTGAGGAGACACTTTTTTTACAGAGAGGGTGGTAGCTGGGTGGAATGCGTTACCTCCTGAAGTGGTATGCAGTAGAACAGTGGACTGCTTCAAACGAGGATGGGACAGGACAAGGGGGAGGGTTAATGAAGGGGAAAGGTGGAAGGGAGGGGCAGCTGCAGGAATAAAGGGTGCTAGCTGCACATTGAGCAGACTTGATGGACCTCTAGGCCGTTATCTGCTGGCAAATTGATGTTCAGATGTTCCCAAAGCACTTCTACAAGCAATGCTAGACCAGTAGTGACTGAACATGTAGTAGCAGCCATTTTGCATATAGACACCCACACACAGCCTTGGTCAGTTGCACAAACCAGTTTTATGAGAAGAAGACTGTTTGCCAGGACACCAGAAAGACCCTACTCGATGGTAGGGGAGTTGCTGCCTGGCCTCCTGGTCAATGGGAGTCTGCGCTCCGGGAGGAGGACGTGGTTGGGGAAGCTCCGACTCCTTCAGGCAGGTTACTTATGGAGAGTCCGACTTCCAAGTGTTCAGTTGAGGGCAGCTGCTGTTGCCTGGACCAATGTTCCTGGTACTACAGTGGAAGTGGTTTCGTCGCCGGAGGCCTCAGTTTTTCAAGAGGCAGGAGTATGTCTACAGGATGCCCTGAAACAGAAGCAAGACTTTTTATTGTCCCTGCTTGAGGAGAAAGAATGGGCGACACTTCAGGAGTGGGAGAGACTACGGAGGCTGCAGGCCGCTGAGGTGGAGATCCCCACAGGTACTGTGCTTTCTTTCTCATTGGGGGAATAGAATGTGGATGTGTGTGGGCCGGCGGCAGCTACTGGTTTCTCGCTGCTGACCCGAAATGTACAAATGCCGGTCCTGCCATTAGGATCAGGATTATTGGCCTGTGACGTGGCAGGGGATATTACACCGCAGGTAGTCCTGTTCTTTTGCCTGCGCCTCCACCCCTGCACAGTGACCCGTGGGTTGGGACAGATGGCCGCAGCTGGGCCGCCGGACGGATATTAAGGGTCTATCACGGAGTTCGAGGGAGGTAGTCCTTCTGTCAGTGGAGATGGGAGGAGGATACTTTCCTGCATCAACCACAGCGTGAGGTTCGGAGCCCTGGCGGTGGACAGCGTTCCGGCGTGCCAGGAATGCCAGGATGTAGACAAACCTCCGGACAAGGAATCCAAGAAATTAGATTATGCCTGGCGAAAAGTCTACGCTTACGCCCTCTCCGGCCTTCGCCAGGCCAGTTCGCCGCCCCTCATGGCACATTTTTCTCACGCCCTGTTGGGCTCCTGGATGAGGTTGTCCTCATCTTCCTGCGGATCTGCAGACTACAGTCAGGCAGGTGCGGGACCAGCAGGCGGTGGCAAACAGCTCCAGACTGCGTTAGACATTGGGGACTCATGTGCCAGGTCTGTGGCGGCCGGAGTGGCCATGCGTCGTCGGGCTTGGCTGAGGATATCCACCTTTACCTCGGATACCCAGCACAAGTTGGCGGATGTTCCCTTTTTGGGGACTGACCTCTTCGGCCCTGGGGTGGAAGGTCACCTGCAGAGGATCGAGAAGTCCAGTGCTACCTTGAACTCGGTCTCTTCCGCTCAGAAGGACAAAGGCCGCAAGCCACAGCCTAAGCCCTTTCATCCTTCTGCGCCCGCGGCGCGCCCGGCCCAGCAACGTCAGGGCCGGCAGGCTCGATCTTGGCATCCCAAACCCAAGCCGCCGGCTTCCTCCAACAGGAAGCAGGGAGAAAAGGCCCAGGTGGTCCCTCGGCGGTCCTTCCTCAAACCTGCCAGTGACGGGCTGAGGGGTGTGCCCCCATCCCTGTCACCCTCACCCCTGGTTCCATCTAGAGGGCACGCTCAGACACTTCCTTTCCGCCTGGTCCGCTGTTACCACGGACAGGTGGGTACTGGAGGTGGTGGGAAAAGGCCTGCCTCTGGAATTCGAGCAGGTACTGCCCTTCAGAGCCGTCGCACCTCGGGGGGCCTCGGGGTCCGCAGCCTCACTGGCGGCTCGCCGAGCCGACCTCGCTCTCCTCCTCCAAAAGGAGGTGATCACGAAGGTAGAGGACCCCCCTTCAGACCCGGGGTTCATGTCCAGGTATTTCCTGGTTCCGAAACGGACGGGGGCTGGCGCCCCATTCTCGACCTACACGACCTGAACAAGTTCCTAAGGTCTCGAACCTTCAGGATGGTCACTCTGGCACAGATAATACCATCTCTGGAACACGGTGTGTGGTTCTGCTCTCTGGACCTACAGGGCCAGCGTTCTTTCCACGTCCCTATCCGTCCGTCACATCGGAGATTCCTCCGCTTTCGAGCGGAGGGATCCCTCTTCGAGTTCCGAGCCATGCCCTTCGGCTTATCTCCAGCTCCCAGGGTCTTCACCAAATGCATGGCAGTGGTGACAGCATTCCTACGGCGCCGAGGGGTCCAGGTGTACCCTTACCTGGACGATTGGCTGATAGCAGCCCCCTCCAGACGGGAGGTGGCGCGGTCCAGAGATCTGGCCCTCCAGGTTTGCTCTCAAGTTGGCCTTCTCATCAACGAGGCCAAGTCGGAACTCGCGCCGAAGCAGGTGATCCTGTTCATCGGGGCAGAGCTCAACTCTCTTGAGCCAGGCGCGACTCCCAGTGGACAGGGCAGTTCTTACCTCCTTTGCCCAATCATTTCTGATTGGGCAATTGCATCCTCCGGGACTTCCTCGCCTCCTGGGTCTCATGGCGGCCTGTACCAGCATGGTCCGTTGGGCTCGCTGGCACATGCTCCCCTTCAGTGGGAACTGGCCAGCCAGTGGTCCTGGCGCTGCGATCCTTTGGACCAGCTAGTGACCCAGGAGATGTGGGCAGCTCTCCAGTGGTGGACCGTTCCATTCCATTTGCAGGAGGGCATCCGTTTGTCGCCCGAGCCGACGGTCTCTCTATCGACCGATGCCTCTCTGATGGGTTGGGGTGCCCATCTGAGGCAGCGAGTGCCGCCTCTGGTCCCCGCGAGTCCCGATGCCACATCAACCTGCTGGAGCTCCGAGCGGTCCGCCTAGCTCTCACCGCCTTCGCTCCGTTTCTCCGGGGTCAAGTGGTCCGAGTCCAGACGGACAATACCACGACCATGTACTACCCTAAACCGCCAGGGCGGGACGCGCTCCCTGCTTCTATGCAAGGAAGCTCTCCGCATTTGGTCACTCATGCGCAGCCTGGAGGCGGATCTCCTAGCCATTCATGTGGCAGGAGCCTCCAACACCCTGGCTGATGCCCTGAGCCGGATAGGGGCTGCATCTCACGAATGGTCTCTCCTGCCGGAGGTAGTACAAGATCTGTTCTCCCTCTGGGGCACACCTCAGGTGGACCTGTTTGCCTCCAGGGAGAACGCGAAGCTGAGGCTGTTTCATGCCCCCCCCCTCAGCAGGGCTCGCTGCAGGGGGATGCCTTCTCGAGGCTGTGGACCCCGGGCCTCTTCTACGCCTTTCCCCCATTTCCCTTGATTCACAAGGTGCTTCTCAAGGCGAGGAGGGACAAGGCACAGGTGATTCTGATAGCCCCAGACTGGCCCCACCAGTTCTGGTACCCAGATCTCCTCAGCCTCAGCTCCAGGCTCCCGAGGCAGCTTCCAGCTCGCCGGACCTGCTCTCAGTCAATCAGGAAGGTGTTCCATCCGGACCTTCAATCCCTGCACCTGATGGCCTGGTTCCTGAGCTGCTAGAGTTCCAGGCCTTGGGTCTTTCCGAGAGTCCTCAGTGTTGTTGAGGCGTCCCGTAAGGAGTCGACCAGAAAATGCTACGCCTTTAAATGGAAGAGATTCTCTATTTGGTGTCAGGGCAAGGGCTTGGACCCTTCCTCCTGTTCTGTGGCAAGCATTTTGGACTATTTATGGTCCCTTTCTAGTCAAGGGCTTAGGTCGACGACCCTAAAGGTGCACCTGGCAGCCATCTCTGCTTACCGGGCGCGGGCCGGAGAGCAGTCGGTGGCGCAGGAGAAGGTGGTCGGGCGCTTTTTCAAAGGCCTTGATCACATTTCCCCTCCGGTGCGAGAACCTCCACCTCCGTGGGATTTACTGCTGGTACTGGCAAAGCTCATGGGCAAGCCATTCGAACCAATGCACAGGTGTGATCTCTCTCACCTGTCGTGGAAGACCGCCTTCTTGGTGGCTATCACGTCAGCCAGAAGGATGGGAGAGCTCCAGGTGCTTTGCATCAAGTCTCCTTACCTGGTCTTCCACAGGGACAAGGTTGTCCTGCGCCCCCACCCGAAATTCCTTCCGAAGGTGGTGTCGGAGTTTCACCTTAACCAGGTGCTGACTCTGCCGGTGTTCTACCCCAATCACACCTCGGAGGCTGAATACAGGCTCCATACTTTGACCCTAGGGCTCGCTTATTATAAAAGGCTGCGGCTGAAAATCGGGGAGAGGTTAGCCAGCTGTTTGTCACCTCACGCAGAAGCCGCACCTGGCAAACCTGCAGCCAAGCGGACGATAGGCAGGTGGGTCACCTCTGCATAGATCTCTGCTGTAAGTTGGCGGGCATGGAGCCTCCCAGAGGGATAAGAGCTCATTCTACCCATCATACTGCTGCATCGGTGGCTGCTTCCAGGGACGTCCCTATCCAGGAAGTCTGCAGGGCTGCTACCTGGAAGTCAGCACACACCTTTATTACCCATTACCACATCGACCTTGAGTCACGCTGGGATGCTGGTTTTGGGGCCTCGTTCTCCAGTCTTTATTTCCTAAGTAGGGTGTGCTGCCTCCCTTCTCCGGAGAACTGCTAGGAGTCTGCCAATAAGTGTGGATGAACAACATATCCATGTCCCTAGAAATACAGGTTACTCACCTGTAACAGGAGTTCTAGGAATGGTATATATTGTTCATTCACCAACCCACCCGACCTCCCGGCTTTGACACACAACCTGGAGCTGCCAGCGGCCAGATCTGGCGTCATGGGCGGGAGCTAGAGTTTTACCACCGGGTGGGTGGGAGGAGCCAACTGAAGACCTTCCGCAAGATTTAAAGCGGCAAGGAACCTGCCAATAAGTGTGGATGAACAACATATACCATTCCTAGAACTCCTGTTACAGGTGAGTAACCTGTATTTTCTGTTGTGGATCAGAATCCATTTAGCTTCAGCCTGTGATACCCTTCAATACTATCTTTGCTTGACTTTGGGCCATACCAGTGCTCAATGTTCAAACGATCTTCGGTGCAACTTGTGTAAGGATACTGGCCACACCTACCACCAGTGTCAGTGGACGACACATAATCAGGACGAGGATTTTACGATGGACGCCCTTCAAACAACATGAAGTCTTGCTATATTATGACATATGCAGTGAGTCCCAACCTTCGAACTGCTCCGGAGGTGAAAGAGTTAACTTTCCATGCCAGGCATGGAACGCTGAGCTCGAGCTCGGTTGAAAACTCTGTCTGTTGTTCTTCAAACTCAAACTGTCAGATTCTTTACTCCGCCTCACTGAACAGTCGCTCCGGAGATTTCTCCTTCTGCTCAGTTCATTTTGTCGGTTAAATATTATTTCGGTTTTGTGAATTTAAACTGCAACGGTTGGTTTCAAGCTCTGTCTGTGGTATTGTAAGTACTAGATAGCTTTTACATTTTATTCTTCTGTGTGGAACTTGTAAACAGTTATTGGTTCAGTTTGAACCGATCAGGTTGTTTTGAAATATATTAATCTGTCTTTTATAGTGTGGTTACCAGTTCTTATCGGTTCTAAAAAAAACTGATTTTATTACGTTTTTTTCCACGACCCATGACACGGTTGGGAACCGATAAGAGGGTCTTGCTTGACGGATTGCCATAAACGGGCAAGTTTGGTTAGGACTGGCACTATGTCTGAGAAACCCAAAAGAAAAACCGGGCCCACTGGGTTTCAACACTGCATTGTGTGTGGGAAGCCTTTGCCAAGGCTGACCCCACACCACCTGTGTTATTGTCTGGGGTTTGACAACCTCACCAGACTGCCAGATTTGAAAATTTTCCTGCAGCTATCCTGGATAAGAGAGTTGGTAGGCTCGGGGAAAGGAGGCCAAAGTCCGCTGACCCGGATGGCCAGCCCGTTCGGTTCCAACCGAACGGGAGGAGTCCCTCTGCCGAGGCGAGACTCCTCGGCAAAGAGAGCCGACTCGAGGAGTGGTTCCAGCAAAGGACAAGGAAATCAGCTGGTGTGAGCCAAAACTTTCCTCTCAACTGCTGAAGAAATAGCCAGCGATTAAAATTGTCCAGTCGCTTCCGGTTCCGACCGAACCGGCACCATCAGGTAAGTGTACGGTTCAGCTGTTCCACCAGTTCAAGAGTATGAATTAGAGGAATTTATGAACGGAGGAGGGGAAGAGGAGTATGAGGAGAGTGAATGTGGATTTGAAAGTCTGGATGTGCCCATTGAACCGGACATCTCCCCAGACAGACCTTCAGGAGTGTCTCCTTCTAGGCTTTCTGAGTCCCCTTCTCATTTTATTTTTTATAAAAAAAGTGGCTGAAACCCTCCAGCTCCCTATGGAGGAAGCTGTGGATGATCAAGAGGAATCTGACTATGTGGAAATGATGGATATCCCAGAGTCCAGGAGACTGTCTCTTCCTTTGCATAGATATTTTGGGAAACAGACAGTAAAAATTCTAAAAACTCCTCACACGATACCTCCTGTTGATAAGAGAATGGACAAGAGGTACACATTGTCAGGCTCTGATACGGAGTTCCTTACACAACAATGCAGCCATGTTAGGGTACTGCAGGCTGCAGCCTGTGACAAGGCAAATATTCCCTTGGCCTCACACCCCCTGACAAGGACTCCAGGAGGATTGATGCCATGGCAAAGAAACAGTACATGGCATCATCCTTGGGACTCAGACAGGAAAATTATATGGCTTATGTTGCTAGATACCAGAAATCCAGATGGGATACTGTTGGCTCTAGCAAACAGGTCCCTGGCCAGCTTGCCAAGGAGCTGGAGCAGGTGGCTGCTGATGGTATTGAGGCATCTAAGGTGCAATTCCATGCTGCAGTGGACTCTAATGATGTGTCATCAGAGTCATGGCTACATCTGTGGCACTTCGCAGAATGGCTTGGCTCAGATGTACTAGCCTGTCACAGGATACCCAGACTAAGGCCATGGATTTTCCTGTTGTGGGTAATTCTCTGTTTGGGGAGCAGACAGAGAATTACATGAAGAAAATGGATGAGTATAGGACCACCTATAGGAGTGCACAGGCCAAGGAAAGGCAGGCCACTCCTCAAAGGTAGCCTTCCAGGGGCAGTGGCAGGCCTTTTCATAGGCCTTTTTACCAAGTCCAGGCCTCCTCTTCAGCTTACGCCCAGAGGGGGTTCTTTAGAGGGAGAGGCAGACGGGGTACAAGCAGACCTGCTTCCACCCCTCAGCCTAAAGCCCCTGCCAAGCAGGCACCCTGATGGGGTGGCCAGGGCCGATTCTCCACTACCTGTAGGGGGCAGGCTGGCTTACTTTGTCCAGGACTGGAAGTCTCTCACATCAGACAAGTGGGTCCTGGAAGTAGTAAGCCAGGGACTGGTTCTCAGCGTCAAAAAATTTCCAAAGATGAGAACCAGATCCTTTCCACCTGCAAATCTATCAGAGGCACTTGCCCTAGAGGCAGAAGTCTCTACCCTCCTGGCTCTCAGAGCCGTGGAAAGGGTTCCACCCCTACACCAGGGCAAAGGATTGTACTCCAGGTACTTCCTTACCCCAAAAAAGACAGGAGAATGGCGTCCCATCCTGGATCTCAGATACTTAAACAAGCACCTTTTAAAACCAAAATTCAAAATGGTGACTCTGGGAATTATTCTGCCCTCTCTAAGGCCAGGGGACTGGCTAGCATCCCTGGACCTCAAGGATGCCTACTTCCATATTCTCATCAGAAGCTCCATCGAAAGTACCTCAGGTTGAGCTGCCCTCAGGCCATTACCAGTTCAGAGCAATGCCCTTTGGCCTCACCTCTGCTCCAAGGGTATTCACAAAATGCCTGGCAGTAGCAGTTGCCCACCTAAGAAGGCAAAAAATTGCCATCTTCCCTTACCTGGACGACTGATAGGCGCAGAACTGAACACAGAGGAAGCCAGAGCCTTCCTGCCTTTGGACAGGGCAAGGACCCTGGTCTCTCTGGCCTCCTCATTCACCCTGCAGGTCTCTCGACCAGCAAGGCATTTTCTACAGCTTCTAGGGCACATGGCTGCTTCTACAGCAGTAGTGCAAGGAGCCAGATTTCAGATGAGGGACATCCAGTTCCATTTGAGAGCCTTTTGGTCTCAAAGAACGGACCCTCTAACCAAATTGATCCCAGTGACTCGAACCCTGATCCAAGCCCTACAATGGTGGCAGGATCAGAGCAATCTGAGACAGGGGGTTCCTTTTGTCACTCAGTCTCATTCTTTAATCCTTACTACAGATGCATCCCTCTTGGGGTGGGGAGCTCACATGGGCGACCTCACTACCCAGGGACTGTGGTCCCCTCAGGAATCTCTGCTCCACATCAACCTGTTGGAGCTCAGAGCAGTTTTTCTAGCACTTCAAGCTTTTTCCAAATCTGTTCAGAACAAAGTTGTACAGGTCAGAACAGACAACACCACTACGATGTGGTACATCAACAAGCAAGGAGGCACTCGGTCTACGGCCTTGTGCACTGAAGCAATGAAGTTGTGGTCTCTGGCTTATTCCCTGAACACCTCCCTTACGGCAGTTCACCTCCCAGGCAAGGACAATGTCCTGGCAGATGCTCTCAGCAGGATTTCCCAGGGCCATCACGAATGGTCACTGGCTCCCGATCCTGGAGGTAATATTTGCCAGGTGGGGCACCCGCCGATGGATCTTTTGCAGCCCAGACCATCCTGCTTCCTCTTTTGCTGCAGGCCCCCAATGTTGGGCTCAGTCCCTCTGGATGCCTTAGTTCTCAACTGGGAAGGAAAGTTTCTCTATCTTTCCCCTCTCTCCTGTTCAAAGTGTTAGTCAAAAATCAGATCTCAATCCTGCAAAGTGATTCTGATTGCTCCAGATTGGGCCGACAACCCTGGTATCCACTCCTACTGTCCTTAACAGTCCATCTTCCCTGTGTCTTCCCAGGAATCACAATCTGTTAACCTGTGCTCAGGAAGGGTTTGGTACCGAACCTCAAATCTCTCAATCTCAAGGCCTGGCTCTTGAAGAGTTAGAATTTGCTGATCTACACCTCTCCCAAGGTGTAATGGATATATTGAAGCTTCAAGAAGCCTTCCACCAAGGCTACCTACAATTCCAAATGGAAGAGGTTTTCCATGTGGTGCTCTGGGAGCATATTTCCCAGAATCTACTGATTTACCCACAGTCCTGGATTATATGGTCCATTTGAACACTTTGGGGCTCAGACCAGCTACCCTAAAGGTGCATTTGGCAGCTGTGTCTGCTTTCATTTCAGCAGGTAAACCCTCTTCTCTTTCAGCTCATCCTGTATTCTCTAAGTTTTTTTTTTTTTAAGGGATTGCTTCACACCAACCCTCCATTCAGGGACCCTGCCCCTACCTGGGATCTTAATGTTTGCATTGCTCAGCTTATGCAACCTCCCTTTGTGCCCTTGTCTTCAGCAGAGCTCAAGTATTTGACTTGAAAGACTGTTTCTGGTAGCCATCACTTCTGCCAGACGCATAAGTGAATTACAGGCTTTGTCAGTGGAGCCTGATTTTATCTCCTTTCATAGAGATAAGGTGGTCCTCAGGACTAACAGGAAGTTCTTGCCTAAGGTGGTTTCAGATTTCCACCTTAATCAATCTATTTCTCTTCCAGTGTACATCACTGACCATTCCTCCTCTGGCGAGAGGAGGCTGCACAGCATTAGATGTGAAGAGGCCCTTAGTTACTACATTGAGCGTAGCAAGGGTCACAGGTTTGACTCCCTCCAACTGTTCCTCACTTATGGTGAGGTTGGTAAAGGGAAACCTGCCACTAAAAGATCCATTGCTAGGTGGATTGTCTCTTATATCCAATTCTGTTATGAAAAGCTGGGTAAGGTTCCTCCCTCAGGCCTGAGGGCTCACTCTACCAGAGGTACAGCTGCTTCCCTGGCTGCTGCAGGACATCCCATTCTAGAGATTTGTCAAGCAGCTACCTGGAAAACAGTTCACACTTTTACCAAGCATTACTCTCTGGACACCCAGGCTAGGGTGATGCTTTCGGTTCTTTAAGCTGTGCTTCAGAGCCTATTCCTAGAAGGTTCTGTCCCTCCTCCATGGAGGTACTGCTGTGTAGAAGATATATGTAATATAGCAAGACTTCATGTTGTTTGAAGAAAATTACTCACCTTAGTAATGTTGTTTCTTCTAATGGAGTCTTGCTATATTATGACTCCCCAGCCTGCCTCCTCAGAACCTCTGTTTTTGGGATGTGGGTGGGCAGTGCAGTGTTGGCACATAGTAGATGCCCACCTTGTTTTCACCCCTCCCTTTTGGGGTGACTGGGTGTTGTGTTTTTCATTTTTGGGGTCTCCTGACTTGAGTCTTTGTTTTGGGACCACAAAATGTGTTGTTATATTTAGTAGCCAGTTGGCTAGTGTAGGTTTACAGCTTCCACACAGGACCTTAGTGAGTTTAGCTCGTAAAAATCTGACAGTTTGAGTTTGAAGAACAACAGACAGAGTTTTCAACCGAGCTCGAGCTCAGCGTTCCATGCCTGGCATGGAAAGTTAACTCTTTCACCTCCGGAGCAGTTTGAAGGTTGGGACTCACTGCATATGTCATAATATAGCAAGACTCCATTAGAAGAAACAACATTACTAAGGTGAGTAATTTTTTCTTTTGGACCAGGTGAGGTGGCAGGCACAACAACGCCTGCAGAAATCCTTGGCTGCACAATTGGCTCACCAAGGTTCGACGAATGAGGAACCGTGGGGGTGATGTTCCTCTTCCAATGCCAGTTTTTCCTGAATCCTCCTTGGTTGACTTGGGTCTGGTCCCCCTTTCTATTGGATTACCGGTGGATGTTACTCGAGTTTTACCCATTGAGGGAGAACAGTCTGCAGGGACACCACTGGCTCCAACTTTTAGCTCTGTGCCACTTCTGAAACCACTAATTCACACTTGGAAATGATCCTTACCATCCCATAAATTGCTGAAAGAGATGCCTACTACTTCCAATGGGGGTACACCTATACCTTTGGACAACAGATTTGATGTCCTGTCCCAAGAGGGATAAACCAGAGTGGAATTGGACTATTCCTCTTGCCCGTCCTCTAGACCCATGGTTTCCATGGATATGGAGGGAGAAATGGACATTGTACTGCCTCCTCCACTTGTAAAACCTATAGAAGTGAAAGACAACTGTGAAGAAGCTGCCTGCTGCTCGTACTGTAGTAATGGACATGACCTGACCATGTCACGGGCCCTTTATTTACATTTCATTATGGCTGTACTTACTTTCCACCTTGTGACTGTTAATGTTAACAGTATGAAGGCACCTTCTAGGCGCACATATTTGTTTTCACTGCTTGCTGATCTTAACTTAGATATTTTTTTGCAGGAGACCAGATTGTCCACTTACAGGGAACTGCAGCTGGCTGAGAAGCATTGGTGCTGGGGACCATTGTATTGGTCCATAGGCACCGATACTTGTAATGGTGTAGGAATTTTGTTTCGCAGTTGTGATTTTGGACTTCAGTCCCTGGTTGATATTATTCCGAATGGGTCTAGTTGGTGGATGTGCTGTTTCAGGGGTCTCCCCTATGTTTGTTAAATGTATATGCCCCTTTGACTAAGACCCAGGTGGAGTTATTTCAGGAGCTTCGGCCCTGCCTCCCAGTAATTTTCGGGCAATATTTTAATGTGGGATTGGACCCTGTTCAGCCTGTGTCGAAGACTTATTGTGATGCCCGTTCCCTTCGGAAAATAATTTTGGATGCGTCCCTTAGAGATGCCTTCCGATCCTATTCCCCAACAGGAGACATGACATACCATAGGGCGCATCTTGCCACGTGCATTGATAATCTTTTTTATTCAGAGCAGCCTTTTGTCGGGACGATAGGTCTCCTGCCCTTGGAAGCATTGTACCACCTTTTGTTGCATGAAACCTTTTCCATGGTCTGGATGCCACGTACGGGCCGCGGGTTTTGGCAGTTTAATAATACAATGCTTTTGGAGGACCGGACTTGTGATAGGATTGTGGACTTCTTACGAGCTCGTCAGTCTGTGACTTGCATGGAGGAGTCCCTTAGTGCCTGGTGGGAGGCTACTAAGCTTTCCCTGGCAGTTTTTCTCCGATTTCATGTCATACTAAATCAACGGCTTTTAAGGAGATACCTATCCTGAGGTCTCACCTGTTTCAGGCCATTTCCTTGCAGAATGAGTCTGGCAGTGATTATGGTTCGATTATTTCAACTTAAATGTAGGATGCAGCTTTTGCAGTATGACCACAGTGCTTCTTTGCATATGGAGCACCAGGCGGGCACCCAGGGTGCTCAGTGCACTGGGGACCCCTTTGAGAGCTGCAGAATGTGGATCAAGAGGCAGCTTCTTACCACCCTTGACTCAGGGAGGGGGGATGTTGTGACTTGTACCCCAGGTATTTTGGCAGGGGCCCGGTCCTACCTATTGGATATGTTTGGCACTGAGGGTCCAGTCATGTCCACTGCTGCTTTTCTTGCTTCAGTAGATGCGCCTTGCCCAGAGGTGGATTGCTCCTTGGATATGATATGCCCTATCACTTCTGATGAGGTGTTGGCTGCTATCCATAAGTCATGTTGCAACACTGCTCCATGTCTGGATGGACTGACTTCTGAATTTTATGTCTTTTTAGACTTCTTTGACAGAGATTTTGATGGTAGTTTTTAATGAGTTTTTGGAATCGAGTGCTCCCTCTACTTCTTTTTTGGAGGCTTCCCAAATCCTCCTTTATAAGAAGGGTCTTGGAACCGATTTGGCCAACTGGTGTCCCCTCTATCTTTTGAATTCAGACTTGAACATTTTAATGACTATTTTGACAATGACTGGCCCTGCTGTCCTGTTGAGGTAATTTCCCCATACAGACTTGTGCTGTCCCGTAGACATATCACAGATAACTTAATCCTCCTTCGTGAGATGCTTGGCCCTGCAGGAGGGATTGACCTCAGGATATCTGCTTATGCTGGACCAGGAAAAGCCTTTGACAGGGTGTTGCATGACCTCATGTTTCAGGTCTTAGTTCATTATCATGTTCCAGTGGGTTTTGTGACATGGCTTTGGACTTTGCATGAGAGGGCGACTGTGATACCCTGATTATGACCATGTGGGCCAGGCCATTCTCCTTCACCGGGGAGTTCAGCAGGGGTGCCCAGTGAGCCCGCTACTTTCTCTTTTATAGACCCCATTCTGCTGAAACTTCAGCAACATCCACAGATCAGGGCATAGTTGCTCTGGAGGGTACAGCTACTGTCACTGTCTCAGCGTGTCAGGATGACATCACCCTTTTGTTCAGGATGACATTTCAGGTAGGTTGGCTTTGGAGATGTTTGCCTTATTCACCCCCAGTTAGGGGCTTCTTGCAACCTCTGTAAATGTACAGGTTTGACTGTGGGAACCGGTTCTTTGGTGACACAAATTGGGGGATTGATGTTACCCTTCCCCAGGTTAAAATCCTGGGATTTGTTGATGGAGTTCGGGATATGGCCTTGTTTAATTGGGAAGTGCATATTACAGCCTGTTTGGGGAAGATTCATCATTGTCAGACTTGGGTACAAACCAAGAAAAGAAGGTGGCCAATTTGAAGCATTTTGTTTTGCCCGTTTACATATATGAGTATGGTATATCCATTGGCAAGAGAATTAGAGTCTAGATTTTGTGAGTTATTTTTTTCGCCTTGTGTGGGATAGTAGATTGAATCCCATTCGACCTAGCCTTCTTTATTTACAGGTTACTCAGATGGGCTCGGACATGATCAATCCCGTTTTTTCCCTTTTGCTAATTTTGCAGTGAAATTTAGGGCCTTTTTCAGCATTGTCTAAAACTATGATCTCTGTGGGTGTCCCCATGGATGATTCTGATTCAGTCCTTTTTGGGTCCCCGACCTATTCCACGGTGCCTTTCTAGACATGCTGTGCATTATGTTCGTGTTATTGCCAATAGGATGACTCGTTGGTCCCTCACTCCTCAAAGTGTGAGTGCATTTACTTCCAAACAGCTATATGCTGTTGTGATGCGTTCCTTTTTTGCAGACACTTCTGAGTTCCCTGATATCTCTGTGACTGCACATCCCCATGTCCAGAGGGCCCCGGTAGATCTCGGACCCCCTCCCAAAATGTGGGATGTCCTTTGACTTAGTTTTCACGGCCGACTTAGTGTTAAGGGGAATGCCAAGCACAAGAGTCTATCGGAACGGAATTGTCCAAGGTCGGGTTGTGAATTGCTTGTGGAGTCCATGTCCCACGTTTTAGTTCATTGCCCGTATACGCAGGGGTTTTGGTCCCATGTGGCCACAGCATGGGGAGATGGGGCTTGGTCCTCCCTGACTTATTCTGAAGTCATATTGGGTTTGTCTACTTCCCTAATGGGGTACGATCCAAGCACACTTTGTCTTTTGTTTACTTGTTTGAAATATTATCTTTGGCACTCTAGATGTGCTTTCCTTTTTCAGCAACAGGTCCTCTCCCCAGGCCCCTTTACATATGGTGGGCAGGAATTGTGTTCATTGTCTGGCCAGGGACAAAGCTGTTTGGCCCCGCTTCTCAGATCTCATTGGAGAGGTGTGGTGTTGGTCCAGTGATGAGACACCGTTTCACAGATGTGGGGTTCCCTGACCCTCTTGTCCTTTCCTGTTATGCTTCCAGGGCATATGTCTGTATCTGGAGCTGCCTTCCGCCCCTGTGTGGGTTGGGTTGGCTTATGATTTCCCCTTTTCTTTTGTTCTGAGGATTTTGTTTTATTGTTGGGGTTTCCAGGGCAGTTCATTGACTGGTTGAGGTCACATTAGATCCCCCTTTATTGTGGGGATTGGACCTGGTTTACTTGCCCATCCCCCGGGTATTTTCCTTCTCTTTTCTGTTTTGTTTCCTGTATGACTTGCCCTGGCTTTCCCCTCTTAGTGATAATAACTTTGCATGGTACTGTGGGGTTTTTGTTTGAGATTTGTTTTGGATATGTTGGGTTTTTTTTTACGATGGTCATGTGGGCTGAATATACCAATATTTATTGTTTGTTTTCTTTATTAAAATGTCCCTACTCTTGCAAAACTGCCTTGGGTTCTTTTTACTTTCACCTGGACAAACACCAAGACAGCACCAGAGATGGGTAGAAGGGACCTTGGTTTGATGTCTCATCTGAAGGACAGCATAGCCCGACAGTGCAGCACATCCTCACCCCCAGTACTGCACTCAGGTACCCACATTTAAGTATGAGCCAAATCCCATTGTGGGACTAAAACCAATTACCTTCTAGCCCAGAGGTGGATGTGACACCTAAAATGGACTGTAAAAGATGGTCAGCCTTTATGATCTCCTTAATTGGCAGTGTTAACACTTAAAGAGCAGCTGACACCTTCAGGATAACTTAAATAAAACATAATACTTAGACACAGTTCAATTTAGATTTCTTTGTACTTATCTTATTGGATATTTCGGATACAACCTTTGAGATAAGAGCTCTTTACATAGCCTCCATGTCAAAGTTTACAAAGAACAAGGATTACAAAAATGATAAACAATCAGGTAAACAGCTGGGCTAACAGGCAAAAACACAATTTAGACAAAGAAGTGTTGAGGAAAACAAGTATAACAAAAGTGTGAGTGGTTAACAAAACAGGTGCAGGTATATTTGTGAGCAAGAAGACAATATTGGTTTTCAAGTAAATTCTATGCAAGTTGTACCAAAACAGGGGGTGTCAGCCCAGAAGGCCTTATCAAGATAAGAGAAAGAGGGAGAAGGGGACAAGGAGGAGAGGTAGGACAGGTGGGAAATGGGAGGTGGGGACGTAAGGTGGGGGAGGACATTTACCTAAAGTGGGTAGGTGAGGGGCAAGGGGGCGTGGAAAACATGTTATTGCATTGGGCGGAATGGAACCGGGTCTACTGCTTGAAGACAGCTATGCTCACCACTATACCACCAATTTCACATTAGTTCTGTACTTTCATCCCAGTTATTTATTACTGAAGCCATTTGTATGGAAACAGGATTTCTGCTCCTGAAGAGTTCATCTATTCCTGTCGCTTTCTCCCACCTGAGGTCATAATGCACTGCTTGTAGCATCACAGTTACTCCCTTGGCATCAGACTGTGTGATGTTGCAACTCAGGATTATGTTATGAAGTAAGGAGTAGCTTATAGAGGCAGATGAACTGTAACAGATAATATTCAGGCACATTTCCTCTGTAATAAAAGATGTGAGGAGAAATCTATACAATATATTTGGAATGCAAGCTAAATTATATGTAATTATTATCTTTTCAAAGTTTTCTTTGAGGTGTCAGCAACTCTTTAAATGGTGTTTGCCTCAGGGTGCTTTACCTTCTACAAGCTTTTCCCATCAAGATACCACAGAAGTTTTTTCAGCAAGCAGTAACAGTTTTCTCAGGAAGGAAAACCAGCACGAAACAGAACAGCCACACTGCAAGAGCCTGTCGGGTGGGGTCTGACACTGCCACATGTCCAGCACTATTACTGGTAGCACAGTTGGTGTACCTGGGAGCAGAGAGAGAGGAGAGGCCCATGGAAGCAAATGGAAGAGCAGGATCGAATAATGCCTTACTCATGGGAAACCATACTCAGCCCTAGTTGCAGAGGAGTGTTAAACCTAAACTCAAGAACCCTTTCGAGGGGCGCTGTGGAGCTCGAGCAAGATGGCTGCCATTTGATAGTGCTTAGCAGCTAAACGCTGGAATATTTGTATAAACTATTAAACTTATCAAAGTTTTTTTGGCTATAGACAGTGCGTATAAAGAGAGCATGGTACTTTTCCAACCATCTCTGATGGTAAGAATATACTGGACTTGCATACTAAGACTTTGTTGTTTAAAACCACGTGACTCCTGGGCTCATTCCACAGCTATTTGTGTGTATTTATATCTCGATGTAGTAATTGATATTTCCCCTAAGGTCATATCATAAAGCAATAGATGGTTAAGATGTATATTTCAAACAACATGAAATCTTGCTGTATTCTGACTTATTGCAGTTAGCCCCAGCACTTGAACTGCTCCGGAGAGGAAAGAGTTAAATTTTATGCAGAGCATAGAACGCTGAGCTCGAGCTCAGTTCAGACCTCTGTCTGCTGTACTTTGAAGTGTAACCGTCAGATTCTTTACTCTGCCTATCTGCCTAACAGTCGCTCCGGAGATTTCTCCTGGCTCGGTTCACGGTTTAAAATTGTCGGTTTTACCATATATTCTTGCATTGTTTTGGTTCAGATCCCTGTCTGTGGTACAGTAAGTGCATAGGTAGTGGACTTAGCTAGAAAAGTATGTGGTAATTGTATTCTGAATTTCTGTGACGGTTAAACTGAGACAGTCTCTGTTAGTGATTGTTTTTCTTTTCTTTACAGGAATTTTAGTGTAAGTACGGTCCTTATGGGTTTAAAAAAAAAAAAAAAGTGTTTTTTTTTTCAAATGTCTCGTAACACAGTTCGAAACCGATAAGGGTGTCTTGCCTGGTGGTTGCCATAAAAGGGTAAGGGTTTAGTTATGGCTTTGTCTGAGAAACCCAAGAGAAAAACCAGGCCCACTGGGTTTCAGCACTACAGTGAGTGTGGGGAGGCTTTTGCTAAGACCAACCCCGACACCACTTGTGTTTACTGTCTGGGTTTTAGTCACCTAGAGTCAGACTGCCAAATCTGTAAGAATTTCCCTAAAGCCACCCTGGATAAAAGGTTGGGCATGCTTAGGGAAAAAGAGGCCAAGATGTCCGCTGACCCGGATGGCCAGCCCTGTTCGGTTCCGAGCGAACCAGAAGGAGTGCCCTCTGACCAGGGCGAGACTCCTTCGGGCAAAAGGAAAGCCGATTCTGAGGGATCGGGTCCATCAAAAAGAAAAGACAAATTGACCAGTTCGGATCCGGAACCACATCGTCCGCCCGACGAGGGAATTGCCCGAGCGATTCATATAGTGGAATCACTTAGTTCGGTTCTGGCTGATCTGGCGCCTTTTGGCAGGCGTTCGGTTCAGTCGGTTCCTCCGGTTCAAGATTATACCCCTGAAGATTTTTATGAACCAGACCTGGAGGGGGATGAGGATTATGATGATGATGAAGGTGGTGATGATGATGGAATTGAAGGTCTGGATGAGCCTATCGAACCAGACATCTCCCCAGACAGGTCTTCTGGTGTTTCCCCTCCCAGGCTTTCTGAGTCCCCTTCCCACTTTATGTTCTACAGGAAAGTGGCAGAAACCCTCCAGCTCCCTATGGAAGAAGCAGTCGAGAAACAAGAGGAGCCGGACTTTTTGAACCTTTGTCTTCAGCAGAACTTAAGTACTTAACTTGGAAGACTGTTCCTGGTAGCTATTACCTCTGTCAGATGTATCAGTGAATTACAAGCTCTGTCAGTAGAGCCCAATTTTATCTCATTCCATAGAGATAAGGTGGTCCTTAGAACCAGTAGGAGGTTCTTACCTAAAGTGGTTTTAGATTTTCATTTGAACCAATCCATGTCTCTCCTTGTATTCTTCACTGATCACTCTTCTTCAGGAGACAGAAGATTACACCGTTTGGATGTTAAAAGGGCCCTTAGTTACTACATTGAACGTACTAAGGCACACAGGTTTGACTCCTCCAGTTGTTCCTCACTTATGGGGAAGTGGGTAAGGGCAAACCTGCCACTAAGAGAACTATTGCCAGGTGGATAGTCTCTTGTATACAATTCTGCTATGAGAAGCTAGGCAAAATACCACCCTCAGGCCTGAGGGTTCATTCGACTAGAGGTACAGCTGCTTCCCTTGCTGCTGCCAGGGATATTCCTCTACTAGAGATATGCAAAGCAGCCACCTGGAAAACAGTCCATACATTCACCAAGCATTACTCTCTGGATATCCAGGCTCGGTTTGGTGCAGCAGTACTGCAGAGCCTATTCCCAAAATAGGTTTTAATCCCTCCTCCATGGAGGAACAGCTTGGTAGTCTGCAATAAGTCAGAATACAGTAAGATTTCATGTTGTTTGAAGAAAAAATTACTCACCTTAGTAATTGTGTTTCTTCTAATGGAGTCTTGCTGTATTCTGACCTCCCTCCCTGCCTCCCCTCTCAGAACCTGTTTTTTGGGAAGTGGGCTGGCAAATGCAGTGTTGCACCCCAGGGGTGCATTTGGGCACTCCCTCTTTTTAGAGAGGGGGAGTGGGTTATGTTTCTTGTTTTTCAATAGTCATAAGTTGTTCACTACCTGGTTTTTGGTTTTGGATTTTTCGACTTGACTCTTTTGGTGCCATTTGGCTAGTAAAAGATTTACAATTTCCACATAGTGGGTTAGTTAGTACTAACTCGTAAGAATCTGATGGTTACATTTAAAAGTGCAGGAAACAGAGGTTTGAACCAAGCTCGAGCTCAACGTTCTATGCTCTGCATAAAATTTAACTCTTTCCTCTCCGAAGCAGTTCAAGTGCTGGGGCTAACTGCAATAAGTCAGAATACAGCAAGACTCCATTAGAAGAAACACAATTACTAAGGTGAGTAATTCTTTCATTAAGAGGAGTGGCCCCCTCATAGAGAATTGATATTATAAAGTAATGTCTATGCCTGTGTAACTCCTAGGTGGTGCTATCCCAAGGGCTACTACCCCTGCCTGTATGGCTAGCGACAGGTTAAGGGGCCTAGGTCCAGTGAAGGGTGCCTCCATCCAGAGGTCAGGGTTGGTAGTGGTTAAACTAGCTTGGGTACAGCCCTCTGGGACACTGTGACCCCCTCTTTGTTCCCACTAGTGGCCCACACAGTACACAGGAGTTACCTTCCCAATGCCCCACATATGCACACTTCTTACACATACAGTACCCACTTACCCTCAAGACTGATTCTGCAGCACGTCTCTGAGGACCCCCTGTAAAACAAGGTTAGGTAATGCACGCAACCACAATGTAATACTGGTTCTATATGTAATGACACCCCAGACAGGATATAATTCAACAACAACAAATCTGATTTAGTCAGGGACAGTAACAAGGAAGGGGAAAATCAGGTTGATTGGCAGTAAACACACAAATCACAGTACTGTGCATACAATTTAGGGTCCAAATGTCACACTCTCTGGGTACCCAGGATGGGGGGGGGGGGACTAGCCAGGTCCGTTGCCCGGGGTTGGCCAGCTGGTGCAGATGGATGGGGTCCTGCAAGGAGAAAGTACATGCACAACACACAATTGTAATCAGGGGCTGGATGGCTCAGTCCACAGAAAGAAAACACAATGCAATCAGTTGACACACTTTGATTAAATGACAGGTGCAGGGAGCTACCCTGATTTGTACTCATGATACCCAGAGCTGAGAACAGGGTGGAGAATGTTCGTTCTGGATTGCCAGACAAGCAGGGTATGGAGACAAGACCCTCGTGACAGGGCCCTACTGCATTTGAAAACAGGCGGATTCAGTCCGAATCAAGCTGGGTTCTGCCTCCAGCTTCAGCACACAATTCACAGTACAGGGGAAATAAGATCGGGATTCCCCACAAGCACCAAACACATTCATATGTAAAGGAAATTACTATACCAGGCAGGCTGCTCCTTGATCCCGATCACAAAACACTGCAAAAACCCGGAAGCACTCAGAGCAGCTTCAGTTCCTGACAGGCCGATCGCGCTTTAGCAAAATCTTCGGTCTTCCACAGGTTTAGCCTGGTCTCCACACTTCTGCTTCTTTTTCCTTCTCAAACACTTGGATTCAGTCTGATTTAACTGTACTAACGGCCGCAGACCGACTTGTGGGCCTACACACGCGCTTCCCACGCGAACTATTTGCCGCACTAGCACAGAGCTCCTTCTCCTTTCACACTCACCTCGCATCTGGCTTCTGCCCCAAACCTCAGGGCACATCAACATTTTGCTTTTCTGGTCGGAGTCGCAGTCCGAAAATGAAGGTTCCTCTCTGTGCTTCTTCTCCACTCACTGTACCCATGACTCAGGCCACAACAGCTGCTTCTGTTCAGAAACTTGGTCCACAAAAACACAGTCCTTTCCTCTCCCTCCAGGAGAGCTGAAGGCAAAGAGGCCATATGCAGGCCTCCCGCATGGTTCCCGCGCTGCCCCATGGGCAGCAGCCCACTGAGCTGCTCACTCTTTCAGCTCCATCTCTGTAATGCCTTTCTCAGCAGGCAGCCTGGGCATTTCCCCCAAATCCAAAAGACTCCAGTTGGCTGATTCTTTCTGTCAGTCACAACAGGCTCCCTCCATTGGTGCAAAAAGGCGCAAACACTTTAAAACTACATCTCCCAGAGGCTCTCTTCCACACAGCCCTCTTGTAGCAGGCTCCAGATTAGAGTCCCTTTCCTGATTGGCCCAAGCAGTCTCCATTTTAGGGCTACCCCAACCCAACTGGTCCAATTCAGCAGTTCAGAACCAAAATGGTGGGGCTTCACAGAAACAGTTCGTGCTGCAGGAGAAACAGGTTAGACAAACTGCATTTTCAGTTTTACTCTAAATGATTTCTGGCAAACAATTACAGCGTTCTGAAAGGCTTCCTCAGCGCATATAGCGATGGCAGAAATGGAGCGTTTACTCAGTGGCCCAGGCGGGACATGGGCACAGAAACACACAGTCCCCCCAGTCAAAGGGGTACCACTGCAATTAGGCAGCTCTTAAAGAGACAGAAGCAGAGGCACTTAGGCACTCTCATACAAAGGCTGTTTAAAACAGCTGAAACCCAGGACACCAGCATGGCAAAGGGCATTTAGGCACATCTAATGAAGGCTTTTCAGTGACCGCCGTTTGTAGGGGGGGGTTACACCCTTCCTGGCCTGGAAAAACTTGACATTGGCATCAAGTAAGTACCTTCACAATAATTAGAATTTTTACTATACATTGAAAATACTATCTAATACATCAGTCTTCAATTGACCTGCATGGCATACTGTGAAATACAGAACATGGTATGGCTTCTAATACCTTAAACTATGCTATACATGACAAAGATAATGACTACTCCTTCAGACTAGCTTACTCAGGATACTCTAGCTATTTTCTGTAACGACAGCAATTATGTATTTTCATACAATTATAATTACTACACTTATTTACATTATCGCTTCCTACAGTCTACATACAAATGGGGCCCATCCTATGACCCACTATAATGGCGCTAAACCCAGTTGGCGCCAAATTCTTTGGCAGCATTAGATATTAGTCCTCCCAGCCACTAGAAGGTACTAATCCCAGAGTGCCTCAAGATGTAACCTCTAGGTGGCGCTATCCCAACGGCTACTACCCCTGCCTGTATGGCTAGTGACAGGTTAAGAGGTCTAGGTCCAGTGACAGGTGCCTCCACCCAGAGGTCAGGGTTGGTAGTGGTTAAACTAGCCTAACGTACAGCCCTCTGGGACACTGTGACCCCCCTTTGTTCCCACTAGTGGCCCACACGGCTACACGGAAGTTACCTTCCCAATACCACATATGCACACTTCTTACACATACAGTACCACTTACCCTCAAGACTGATTCTGCAGCACGTCTCTGAGGACCCCCTGTAAAACAAGGTTAGGTAATGCACACAACCGTAATGCAGTACTGGTTCTATATGTATTGACACCCCAGATGGGATATAATTCAACAACAACAAATCTGATTTAGTCAGGGACAGTAACAAGGAAGGGGGAAAATCAGGTTGATTGGCAGTTGATAGGATGGCCTCTGACTCAGCAACTGGACTTGTTCTTGGGGCTGTGTCATTGAAGGCCTCCTCTTGGGTGCGTAGTCTTGGAGTGATTCTGGACAGGAACCTGACCATGGAGGCTCAAGTATCTTCCGTGGTTCGTACCTGTTTTTTCCATCTCAGAAACATTGCCAGGATTAGACCCCTTGTTCCACCTCTGGACCTCCCTACCTTGATACATGCCTTAGTCACATCTAGGCTGGACTACTGTAATGCGCTCTATCTCGGGGTCACAGGGGGACTTCTTCGCAGACTGCAGCTGGTGCAAAACGCAGCTGCCCGGTTATTGACTGGGCAGAAAAAATTCTGTCATATTACACCGGTATGTGCGAAGTGCACTGGCTGCCAGTCAGGTGGAGAATCCTCTTTAAGGTGGGTCTTCTCACCTTTAAGGCCCTACACGGACAGGGCCCTGGTTACCTGTCAGCCCTCCTGACACCTACCCCCTCTGTCCGCCCTCTCCGGTCCTCCAGTGGTGGCCTCCTGACCGTTCCTAGAGTGAGGTTGAAATCAGCCGGCGACAGAGCCTTTAGTGTTGCAGCTCCCGCTCTATGGAACTTATTACCAACTGCGGTCAGAGAGGCCCCGACCATAGATGTTTTTAAGGTTCGCTTGAAGACACTATTATTCTCTCAAGCATTTGACATTTAGATTATGATTTATTTTATAATCTGTGATTTTATTTATTTTGTTTATACTCATGTACTTTGTTCTTAAAAATTTGTATGGCGCCCAGAGCCTCCGGGATTGGGCGTCTTTTAAATAAACTTGACTTGACTTGACTAAACACACAAGTCACAGTACTGTGCATGCAATTTAGGGTCCAAATGTCACACTCTCTGGGTACCCAGGATGGGGGGGGGGGGACTAGCCAGGTCCATTGCCCGGGGTTGGCCAGCTGGTGCAGATGGATGGGGCCCTGCAAGGAGAAAGTACATGCACAACACACAATTGTAATCTGGGGCTGGATGGCTCAGTCCACAGAAAGGAAACACAACGCAATCAGTTGACACACTTTGATTAAATGAGAGGTGCAGGGAGCTACCCTGATTTGTACTCATGATACCCAGAGCTGAGAACAGGATGGAGAATGTTCGTTCTGGATTGCTAGTCAAGCAGGGTATGGAGACAAGGACCTCGTGACAGGGCCCAACTGCATTTGAAAACAGGCGGATTCAGTCCGAATCAAGCTGGGGTCTGCTTCCCCGCTTCAGCAGATAATTCATAGTACAGGGCAAATAAGATCGGGATTCCCCACAAGCACCAAGCACATTCATATGTAAAGGAAATTACTATACCAGGCAAGCTGCTCCTCGATCCCGATCGCAAAACATTGCAAAAACCTGGGAGCACTCACAGCAGCTTCAGTTCCTGACAGGCCAATCGCGCTTTAGCAAAATCTTCGGTCTTCCACAGGTTTAGCCTGGTCTCCACACTTCTGCTTCTTTTTCCTTCTCAAACACTCTGATTCAGTCCAATTTAACTGTACTAACAGCTGCAGATCGACTTGGGGGCCTACACACGCACTTCCCGCGCAAACTACTCGCCGCACTAGCATAGAGCTCCTTCTCCTTTCACAGTCACCTCGCATCTGGCTTCTGCCCCAAACCGCAGGGCACATCAACATTTGCTTTTCTGGTCGGTCACAGTCCGAAAATGAAGGTTCCTCTCTGTGCCTGTTCTCCATTCATTGTGCCTATGACTCAGGCCACAACAGCTGCTTCTGTTCGGAGACTTGGTCCAAAAACACAGTCCTGTCCTCTCCGTCCAGGAGGCTAAGGCAAAGAGGCCATACACAGGCCTCCCTGGTTCCTGCGCTGCCCGTGGGCAGCAGCCCACAGCTGCCCACTCTTTCAGCTCCATCTCTGTAATGCCTTTCTCAGCAGGCAGCCGGGCATTTCCCCAAATCCAAAAGGCTCCGGTTGGCTGATTCTTTCTGTCAGTCACAACAGGCTCCCTCTATTGGTGCAAAAAGGCACTAACACTTCAAAACTACATCTCCCAGAGGCTCTATTCCACACAGCCCCCATGTAGCAGGCTCCAGATTAGAGTCCCTTTCCTGATTGGCCCAAGCAGTCTCCATTTTAGGGCTACCACAACCCAATTGGTCCAATTCGGCAGTTCAGAACCAAAATGGTGGGGCTTCACGGAAACAGTTCGTGCTGCAGGAGAAACAGGTTAGACAAACTGCATTTTCAGTATTACTCTAAATGATTTCTGGCAAACAATTACAGCATTCTGAAAGGCTCCCTCTGAGCATATAGCGACGGCAGAAATGGAGCGTTTACTCAGTGGCTCAGGCGGGATACGGGCGTAGAAACACACAGTCCCCCCAGTCAAAGGATTACCACTACAATTAGGCAGCTCTTAAAGAGACAGAAGCAGAGGCACTTAGGCACTCTCATACAAAGGCTGTTTAAAACAGCTGAAACCCAGGACACCAGCATGGCAAAGAGCATTTAGGCACATCCAATCAAGGCTTTTCAGTGACCCCCATTTGTAGGGGGATTACACCTGTATTACCAAACTGTATGTTTGTTCCTATTAAAACAATAAACATAAAGTTTAAAAATAAAAGAACCCTTTCACTAGGCTAACAGTGAAAATATGGGAGCAGACACAAGTCTTAGGACATAGGCCAGTCCTATCTCCCCCCTGGCAGACATCACCTTAGGATTCAGATATCAGAGAAGGTACATGGTATTTGTGTATTAAGTGCCATTGACTGGGAGAAGTGACGGCAAATAAAAATAGGGGACCTGTATTGGGGGTAGTGGCCCCCTTCCCAAAGTTAAAAAGACAAACTCCTAGTTTGTATACCTGTGTATGAGTGGGATGCTCAGGGACAGGGAAGGGAGAGAAAGACGGTGCCAAGTTTGTCCCCAGCAGAAGGTATCATAGTGGCCCCCCACAGGGGACAAAATGAAAACCACAGGAAGGCTTGAGGAGCTGACCTTGGCCAGGAGATAACCCTTGAAATCTGGAAGAAGGCAGCACTGCATGCAGTTACTTGTGCTAAAACTAATAGACTGCATCAAAGACAACATAACAATCTGTATAAAACTTATCTCCCCCACGTCAAACTCCAGAAGTTGAAGCCAGACTTCAGCTCACAATGCCCCATAAATGTCAAAGTGCTGAAGGCGTTTATGCAGATATGGTACTAGACTGCTCAGAGAAAGAAATACTGGGGGGAGTTTCACAACATAATGGAACAAGTCCTGCAGACAGACTCGCCTCGCTCCCTGTTGGAAGTGCTGCTGGGAGCAGAGATAGGGCCGGGAGCATTCAGTGCCAGTCACTATGGCAGCTAGACTTAGTGAATGCAAAGAAGATTTTAGTACAATACTTGGGCAGTGTAGACCCACCCCCAGTCGCACACTGGATAAGTAACCTCTCAGAGTGTATGAAATCAGAAAATGAACAACTCAGGGCAAATGAGGAGGGGGATACATTTGAAAGTATATAGAACCTTCTCATAAGATCACTGGAAGATGGGATAATCTTAGGATAGTAATTGAAATTGATGAGACTGTTGCAGGCCCAAAAATGAAATAGGGTCAATAGACCAAGTATGTTGTAATGTCACAGGTAATTAGCTAAAACTGTTCTGTGGTATGAAGGAACTGTAAGCACAGTGGGCTCTGTGCAGAAGCCTATGTGCTATGGATGTGCAGTGCATGGGCTTACTAAGTCGGAATGCTGTGCAGTGGGGTCCATCAGATCCGCAGTGGCAGTCACGACAGGTATCACGAGCCCTGTATGCCTCAATCCCCAGCTGCCCATGCAAACACATGCCACGGGCAGTCTGGGGGAGTGTGGGGTATATACACTCCATGCCATTCACTATAGCGCAGAATGTTGAGCATGGTGGGCACAAGATACGACAGGAGCCCACCGCAATGGACAGCTGCCAGCTCTTGCAGGCTGGGAACAACCTCAGCCCTGCTGCCCAGCCCACCAGGCTGATAGGGCTGGGGCAGCCAGTCAGCCACTCGCCCATAAATGAAAAACCTGGTTCCATGCATTCCCAGGATCCCCTGCTTGCACGCAGTAGGAATCTACTTTGAGACCTAGGACGGCATCTGATTGGATGCCCGGCTGTGTCCTGTGATCCGCCCCACCTAGCTGCATGTCGGGGGGCCCACAGACAGGCAGCTAGCACCTGTGAATGCCAGCCGGTACGTGCTTGTTTATACGTGCGGAGCTGCATGCGTCAGGTACGCCTCTCGAGTGTACCCGGTGCACATTAGTGCATAGCAGCAAATGAAATTAAAAAGGATATTAAGTGTACTTGTACCAGAAGTGTTCCCTGTATGTACCATAACAATTATTTGTTACATACCATGTTTGTTTCATGTCTGTAAACCTGTATGAAAATATTTAAAATAAAGTTTACAAAAAAAAAATTCTGAAATCTTTGTGATGTGATTGTAGATCTTCCCCAAATTAATCTTCACCATTCATTACTAAATGGGAGATGAGGACCCTGCTCGGGAAACAAAAGAGCACTGCCTCATTACATTTTTTCTGCAATGGAGAAGCCGACATTGGGATAGCACTGCCCACAAGGCCAGCGTTCTACGTGGTGCTCACGGGTTGGCCAGTAATTGATGCCGACTCCTCCCAGTCCAGAGTTCTGTTTCTACTACCATCGAGGAAGGATCCTGCGAGGAAGACTATCTTCAAGCCAGTTCTGCGTCACATTCGAAGTTCTCTAGGCCTCATCTTTGATCATGCGCCGTGAGTACCAGTACCGTTCCAGTTAGGAGTTTATTCCTTCTTTCTTATTTTATCGTGGCGCGAGTGTTTCTCTAGTTTAAATTCCCTTTTTATTATTTTTCATGCGATGGTATGTTGGGGGCTGGGCATAGATCTAAGTCGAAATGCGCAGAAGTTGCCCCTGTGTGTCAGTGCCCCTGTGGCAACTCCATGACCGTTACGGACCTTCACGATCGTTGCTTCTCCTGTCTGGATCCCCGCCATCTCATGAACAAGTGCAATGCCCATTTTTCCATAGACTTCCATACGCTCGTTATCCATGTGGCGCAATTGGGGAGAGACACCCCAATTTTCTGAGGGTGTCAACGCACTCAGGACACCAAGACATGGTCTCTGGGCTCCACCTCTGAACCCACTCAACTCTGTATGGGCCTGCAGGGACGGGATCCCTTCTGCTGCACAGCTTTCTGGTGCAAATGGTCCCAGTGGGGTTTGGTGGGGCAGTCGCTCTTCCTCGGGGGGGGGGCAGCTGGTCACCCCACGCAGTCCAGGGTCTCCTCGGAGACACGGATGACCCCCTTGTGTGGAGCCTGAGCTATACGCAGGCTCTGCTCCGGCGGGCCCCACAGTGCCAGGCCGAGTCGCCACCCCTGCCCTGGCACCATCTCCGTGCTGGTGAGTGGGGTGGCGCAGACCACCACCAGGCTCTCTTCTGATGCTGCTCCTGGTGCCGGGGACCAAGAATCCAGGGGTCGCCACTTGAAGATCTCACTGATCTTGTCTCCCAACCTGGGAGATGAGGATTGGGATGATCCCGATTGGGTGTCGAGCTCCCTAGGAGCCCTTGGATTCTGCCCAGGACTCCCGGGGCCTTCAGAAGTTTCTAGACTGGCACCATCTTTGGGCGGTACCACTAGCAGTGCCATTGCTCCAGAGCTTCTGGTGCTGATTCAGTACTGGGGACTCTCTGGGGGTTCTTTCTGGGGCTCCTGGGAGTGGTGGCGCCATGGGCGGCGCCAGTTTGGGTGACAGTGCTGCGGCCTGTGCTGTTTCAGGGAGCAGCACTGCAGTCAGCAAGGTTTCTGTCTCCGGTGCTGTGGCTGGTGCCAATTTGGGGGCTGGCGCCATCTCTAAGGCTGGATCCAGGCCTCTCACGATCTGGATCCCAGCTGATGAGGACGACGCCCAGAGGAGAGCTCCACTGCCTCCCCCTGTGATGTCTGTGGTATCCCCCCCTCAAGTCAGTCAGTTCAGATTTTTCGACCAGGCCTCTTCTGCGGGGCAGGTCCCTGTCTTTGAAGTCTGGGGTTGGTAGGACCTGGTCTGAGCAGCGAGGCCGACAGGGAGCCTCTCAGGGCTCGAGCAGGAGTCATAGTGCGGACCCATCCTTGCCTTCCTTCACTTTGGGGAGGGGTCCTGCAGTTGATGGGGACAGGAGCCTTCCAGTAGGCTCTGCATGACTCTGGTCTCCCCAGCTGGGGGGTTTCCCTCAAGGGCAACACCTAGTCCACCCTTCACTGGTTGGGCGCACTGTGCTGGGTGGAATAGGCAGCCCCCACCTCCGGGCAGGATCCCCTGCACAATCCCACAGGCCTTGCAGAGGACGTTCCCTGCTTCACCAGGCTGTCCCTCCTTCTGTTCCTCTGCCATCCCCTCTTCCCTGGTCTCTTGGGTCCGGGGGGACCCATCACCTGGAAACAGTTCAGGGGTTCAGCGGCTGTTTTTCCCCATTACCTTATGGCCATCTCCGAGGTCATTTTTAGACCTCAGACCCCTGCGCCACCTGCCTCTGATTTGAGCTCCTCCAAGTCTTTGACTTCCTCCACTGAAGAAGAGGATGCCACTCTCCACTTCCCAGCTGATGCAGACTTTATGACCTACCAGCACTTCCTGGCGGAGATGATGGAGGAGCTCCACATTTCCCATTTTGCCGGACATAACCCAGGATGTGCGACACTGTAATTCCTGTGGGATTACAGTGCTGACACCTCAGTCGTACAGTAGCTCCTTGGCCGTGGCTATTCACAGAGGCCCCACACGCCATCTGGCTCCATCCCGCTGCCCCATCTCCTGGCCCTAAGGACTGCACGTGCAGGTACTGCGCTGCAGTGGGGTCTCCAGGACCATGCCCCACCCTACTTCAGGAGTGGAGCTCCTGGACACCCAAACCGGGTGTCATCGCCCTTGTCACGACCGGCCCCAGGCGCTGACTTGACCGATGGGGAGAGGGGTGTTCTCATCAGCACACCTTCTTCTGCGGATTGCTGCTCATCAGGTTTACCAGGTGGCCTATGCTAGGCACATCTGGACACTGCTGGGCCAGCTCCTTGCAGCGATGCCGGATGGTGAGGAAACCCGGCAAGCCATCCCTCACTGCTCAGGGCCTGGAGCTGGCAAGACACTTCTCTAGGCAGTGTATGATGCCAACGAGGTGGCTTCCAGGCTGATGAGAACTTCAGTCTGCATTAAACTGCATGGCTTCACCTGTCGAGGTTGTCACCTTGGCCCAGCGTAGGTGCTGTCCTCACCATTCTGGGGCCCGTTTTTTTTTTGAAGGGCACAGCGTGAATTGCAGGGGTGCTTCCATTTCCCGGATCTCGGAGCATCTGCTGACCCAAACCATCCTTGGGCCCTGCTAGGCCAGTAAAGGCCCTCTCTCCCATGGTTATCGCCCACGGGGGCTGGGGAGAAATCTTTCTCCCTCAGGGTTTTGCCATCTCGGCACTCAAACCCATTTAGTAATGAATGGTGAAGATTAATTTGGGAAGAAACAAAATTACATATTTACCATAATTATTGATCTTCCCAAATATCTTCATTCATTACACCCACCCTCCCTCCCTATAACCAGGTGCTGGGCAGCACTGATCCCCACCCCCCTTTTTTCCTCCCCCTACTTCTGATTTGGGTGTGAGGATCAAGAGGAGATAGCTCTTACTAGGGGCAAACCCTGCTCTTTACACCTCTGGGTGTCCTGCATTCTCTGGGCAGGCCCTGTTTGGGAAGGCTGCCTTCTTTTCTTTGCTTGGAGGAGACATTTTCCTTAGGATCTTCTCTCTGACCTTTCGGATCACCTACCTGGGTTGAAGTTGGCTTTGACCTGTTTTCCAGTTGGGTTAGGGGCTAAATATTCTTCCCTATCCATGTTAAGTTATGCTGGAAAAGCAGTTTCAGTAGGCTCCCAACTAAGCCAGTGAACAAACCGGTGGAACCACTGGGATTTTCCCAGCCCTGGCCCTGTTAACTCATTGTTTCATCCCTTCAACCCCAGATTCCACATTTAACAGGAGTCCACTTCCTAGTGAATTTCTCTCTGCTACCCAGTTCTCTTTGGAGACCCTCTGGGAAGCACTTCTGGGAATAGAGAGACTCTGGAGATCTCTCTGTGTCCCCTGAGGAGAGCAGTGCATCTTGTCCCTCCTTGTTTCTCCTTCTTCCTCCTCTGGTCTAGCTGACCAGAGGCCTCACGTCTCCTGAGGCCTCTTCTTAGCCCAGCTGGGTCTAAAATCTTCCCTTAACAGACACCTGTCTGTGGACAGTTGGACAACCTGGTCAGCCTCCTCATGGGAGGTTAAAAAAAAGGGGAGGAGAAGCAGTGATTGCGGGTGATGAGCCTCCTCAGTAAGGGGGGACTACACTCTCTCTCTCTCTCTTTTTCTCTTCTTCTTTTCCTTTTCTATTGCTTCTTCTGCCTCTTAGGGTTGCCCAGCGTTCTGGCCACCCCTATCCTCCCAGCCTAACCCCCTTTTCAAACCCTTTCTGTCAGCTTTATATTTATTTTCTCCCCCTCCCTCCTCTGTCCTTCTGGCACCCTTGCCCTCCCTCTATCCCTGTCCTTTCCTTCTCTTCCTCGCCTGGTGGACAGAACTGAGGACTGGGAGGAGTTGGTGTCGGTTACTGACCAACCTGCGAGCATCATGTAGAATGTTGGCCTCATGGGCAACGCTGTCCCGACATTGGCTCCTCCAGCTCACAAAAAATTTAAAGAGGCAGTGCTCTTTTATTTCCCTAGCAGGGTCCTGACCTCCGGTAGGACCCATTTAGTAATGAATGGTGAAGATATTTGGGAAGATCAATAATTACAGTAAGTACGCAATTTTCATTTCTTTGCAAATGGATTCTGAGTTGACAAGCTAGCTGAATGATATTTATTTGATCTAAATGTGAAATAAAAATGTGAAAAAGTTGAAAGTTTAAAAAAAATCTATTTATGAAAAAACAATCATTCGACAATATGTGATTGTGAAATTAGAGGAGAGTAGCTAGCTGAGTTGCCCTGGCCACCTAGAAAGAGCTGGATGTTTTTGTTTCCTGTTTTCCCCAAATGGCTGTGAATAATGAAAAATACTCTGTGCTCGGTCCCAAATACCCCATTATTTGTGGTATTTGGGAACTAATATTCAGACTGTTACCTACCCTAATGTGTAGCTTTTCATGGTGGACGTGGGTAAGAACAGAAACTTATAAATTCAAACCACATATCTCAGTTCAAGAATACATATACAGTATTCGAATATATATGACTTAGCCAGCAAAAGAAGGCCTTTTAGTCTATCTAGTCTGCTCGATTATGGAGCCTCTGATTCAGAGATTACAGTGTGCACTCCTGCCAACCCTAACTCTCCCTTCACCCTGTCCCACCCTCTCTTGAACCCCCCATCTTCTGATTGACTGTCTCAGATGGGAACTCATTCCACCCTGACACCACCCGCTCTGTAAAGAAGTGCCTCCTGACCTCCTTTTTGAACCTTCCTCCTGCCAGTTTGTAACACTGATGTTGTTTACATGCACATCATAGTCGGTCCTGACTCCTTTAAAACACGGATAAATTCTCCGATCCATGATTCAACAGTCCATGTATACACAAGCGGAGATGCAATGTGGTCTATTCCCCAACTCCTTTGACAGCATGCAGTTCAAAATAATTGATTACGTTGAACCCAAACACGCACTGCATGTAGACAGAAATCTTCAGTTGCATCAGCTACTTGTGCATACCTTCAGTTATTGAATGCAGTGCATGTCACAGTTCACTCTCTTGAAGTTGTTTGTGACAGGACACAAACTACTGCCTAGCAACTGTACACATGTGCAGTCATCTGACACTCCCCCTTCCTCATTTTAAATGGAAGTGTCATGTAAACACGAACAGAGCTTGTGACCAGGTACAGCGCTGCAACCTGATTAAGAATTTCTGTTCCCCGATCGCAGAAAAGGACATGCATGTAAACAAGGTAAGTGCCCTCTTGGATTGTATTTTCAGTAAGGCCAAAAGGTCCCTGACATCCACCATGTTTATACCCTTCAGGTACTTGAAGGTTTCAATCATGTCCCCTCTCTCCTCTCCTCTCCTGGACTGAGTACATATGAGTTCTTTCAGTCTGTCCTTATATGCCCTGTCTTGCTGTGCCTGAACCATCTTAGTCACCATCTTCTGCACTGCACTGAGCTATATGATGTCCTTCCTCAGGATGGGACTGCAGTACTGCACACCATACTACAAGTGAGGCAGTACCAAGGATCTGTACAGTGGCAGGATAACCTCCTCCTTTCTGCTCTTGAACCCTCTAGCAATTCAGCCCATTCATTCCATTAGCCTTGGTCACTTCTTTTCTACACTGTGTACCATACTTTAGGTCACTGTTAATGGCTATAGTATCCCCAAGTCCTTTTCTTCCTCTGACACAGTGATCTTGAGCCCCCCCCAGACTGTATTCAGCCCTTGGGTCCTTTCTTCCAATGTGTATGATGTTGTACTTCTTTGCATTGAACCCCAGCTCCCAGATACTTCACCACCTCTCCAGCTTCTCTTGATACTCTTTTAGGTCCTACACCCCATCATCTGTGTCCAGTCTCCCACAGAGTTCGACATCATCCACAAAGGGAAAGATCTTGTCTTTAACACCATCCCCAGTGTCGTTAATGAACACATTAAACAACACTGGGCCCTGCAGGACCCCACTGGTATCCTCCCTGATACATGAGGTTTCTTTCCTTCGCCACCCTGTGTCCTACCACTGAGACACCCACCTGGTTAATTCGTTCCCTGCCCCTAGGTCCTCCAGTTTCCTGATCAACCTGTTCTGGGGCAGCAAGTTGAAGGCCCTCCTGAAATCCAAATACAGAATGCCATCCACCTGGCCCTTGTCAGTCTTCTCCTTTATTCAGTCAGAGAAGTTGATCAGGTTCGTTTAACAGGACTTCCCTAACACAAACCCATGCTGTCTGTTTTCCTGTAGCCCATTTGCTTTGAGGAACCTAATTATCTTTTCTTTCAGAAAGGTCTCCATCCGACCTAGAGGCAGGGAACAAATTAACCAGGTGGGTGGCCCACGCATGGAAAGCCCACAAGAAACTGGGCACCCAGGCATCCTTCCAAAGCTACAGAGCCCTCCGCAACTCCTGCACTAAACTCATTCGCCAGGCAAAAAAGAACTATTTCTTGTCAGCTTTCAGCGCAAACCTTAGCTACCCAACAATCTTTTGGAAATCATTCAAATCCCTCTTCTGCCCCCCTACCCAGCCGCCACCACTGACACTGTCAGTACAGGGCACTTCCATCACTGATCCCTGCGAGGTTGCCGCTGCTTTCAATTCCTACTTCTCCAGCTGTGCTGACTCGCTCCTATCAGCCCTCCAGCACCCACCCACTCTGGGCCCCCCACCCCACCAAGAGCACTCCTACCAACCATACAGTTTCTCCTTTCGCCCTGTATCCCCGGCTGAAGTACTCAAATCCCTTCGATCCCTAAACCCTAACAAAGGTAAATGCCCCCGGCCCTGGATGCAAGATATTATATTTGTCCACTCCAGCCATAACCGCCCCACTAGCCCGCTCTATTCAACCTCTCCTTCTCACTGGGCAAATTACCAACCGAATGGAAACAGGCTACCATTATACCCCTCCCAAAGGCGGGGACCCTCTTCCCGGTAATTATTGCCCCATCTCCCTACCCCGATTCTGGCAAAACTACAGGAACATCTTGTCCTCTCCCAACTCTCTCCCTATCTGGACTCCTCCTCATTCTTCACTCCATACCAATCCGGTTTTTGCAAATCACACTCAACTATCACCTCCGTACTAAGAATCACTGACGACATACTCACCGGCATGAACAAAGGCCACATCACCTCTGCCATCTTTACAGACTTAGCCAAGGCTTTCAACACCGTCTCCCATACTCTGCTCCTCTCTAAACTAAAAGAAGCCGGGCTCTCTAAACCAGCCTCCACCTATTTCCACGACTACCTGGTGGGCAGGCACCAGGCTGTAAAAGTCACCTCACACATCTCCAACCCCCTACCAGTTACTGCCAGCATCCCCCAAGGCTCAGTCTTGGGCCCACTGCTCTTCTCCATATTCTTAAACGACCTCCCATCAGCCTGTCGTTACTCCTCCATCCAAATGTATGTGGATGACACAGTGCTGTATGCCACGGGCCCTTCCACAAGTGAGGTGGCAAATCTACTACAGCAGGATTTCAACGCCATCCAGGACTGGTTCCAGTCAAACCAACTATTCCTAAACCTTAATAAAACAATGTGCTTTCAGTTCACAGCAAAGACTCTGCCGCCAAGCCCCCTGCCCCCCTTTCCAAACCCTGGATGGGACCCTCCTGGAAGCATGCACCAGCTTCAGATACTTAGGCGTCTGGCTCGATCAGCACCTTGATTTTGCCACTCATATTGATTCCATACATAAGAAACTACTCCCTAAACTCGGCACCCTATATAGGAACAAAAGTTGCCTCCCCTCTCCTGCCAGGAAAACTATTGTTCAAAAGATGATACTCCCAATATTCGACTCCAGCAACATAGTCTATACTACTGCTTCCTCCTCCGCATTGGCCAGCCTTGACACCCTTTACTACTCTTTCTGTCGCTTTATCCTCGACTGCCCACAATCAACCCACCATTGCGTCTTATACAGTTCATTAGCCCTGCTGTCACTCCAAGACCACAGACTAACCCACTGTGCTAGGTCTGCAGCCAAATTTTGGTCCCATACCCTTCCCCCCTACCTGGTCTCTATCCTCTCCCCACAACCTCCCCCCGCTTACTCCCTCAGAAGCATGGACCCCAGACTCCTACGTCCCCCTCATGTGCACAACCAAAGGACAGGCAGCTTTCAAATTCCGTATCCCCAGCTATGGAACACCTTGCCAGGCGATATAAGAACCTCACCCAACCCCAGCCACCTCAATCGCCTACTTAGCACCCACTTCTCCAGCTGCTCATGCTTTGGCTAGTGCACAATATGTAATTATATTTATGTGTTCTCAGATGAGTTCTCTATAATGTTTCCTGTATCTATCTGCCAATTGTCTATATGGCGGATAGGACCCCTCACTGTGTTGTTTTAGCAGGTTATACAGACCTGCCACTAGAGGGATTCTTGGTCTTTCTACACAAATCACTGTACTCAATCGTGGGCAATATGACCTGCATTATCATTCTACTTCTAATCCTGGCAAAATTATGACTCATAAAGCACTGATCCGTGCTAAGTCAGAAGTCATCCCAGCCTAGAACCCACAATCATAGTTCCTGCTGCATCTTCATATTGCTTCCCTACTCTTAATCTGTCGGGTTTTCATTTTAATTCTCATCCCTCTCCTCTGGCCCTCCTCCCTTCGCCAGTGTCTTTCCGTGCACTTCCCCTGCTAGCCTTGAACGGCCATGTCAGCATCTCCTATGCCCTGGCTAGATGTACCTCAATGACTGAACACCACACAAAAACCCATACGAAAAGAGCCCACTTCTACCTGATAAATGCCCTCAAGAAAATGTTTCTAATTCTCCTTTTCTGTTCAGGCAATGTCGAACTAAATCCAGGTCCACCAACTCAAATCACTTCTCTGTCAGAGTTTGCAGCTGCTCCTGGGATGAAACTGATGATGGTCAATATTGTAAGCCTGGTCAAAAAACTTGATCAGCTTCAAGTTTGGGCAGCCCACACTGACCCTGATCTGATTATAATTACCGAGTCATGGCTAAAAAAGACCAACACTGATCCGCAAATTACTATACCGGGCTTCAAGCTCTTTAGGGCTGATAGGGATTCGAAAGGGGGGGGAGTGGTTGTATATGCCAAATCAAAATTTGACGTTAGCAGCATTTCCTGTAAAACTAAGCCCAAGGAATACGAGATTGTCTCGCTTAAACTTCACCGTCCATCCTCTGAGTGCATCACAATCATTGGTGGCTATAGACCCCCGTCAGGAGGCACAGAAATTCTTAACGTGTTGAAATCCATAACTTTGGCTGCTAACACGGAAACAATAATCTTAGGGGACTTCAGTATGGATTGGCTCACTGCTAAATCCCACTCCCTAAAAGCCATCTGTGATGAGCTGGGTCTTACACAGATAGTAACTGAACCCACAAGAATCAATGCTTCTAACTTTGCCAACAGCTCACTCTTAGATGTCATCTTAACTTCGCATCCCCATAAAATCTCACATTCTGCAGTTTTCCATAACGACATGAGCGACCACAGTATCGTTGTATGTACAAGATTCCAATCTAAAACCCAGCAGCACCCTAAATTCAGAATCAAACGCTCATTCCATAAATTCAACTCAGTAAACTTCCTAACCGATCTAGCTACGATCAGGTGGCAAGACCTATATCTTGCCAAATCTGCTGATGCCGCCATCTCTGTCCTAAATGACAACCTCACCACCCTAATTAACAAGCATGCTCCTCTTATTAAAATGAGGGTGTGGAAAATCTCGCATCCGTGGTTCACCCAAGAGCTCAAATCTGCACTTACCAATAGAGACAAGCTGTGGGCTAGGGCCAGGCACACAAAGGACCTGGCAGACTGGCAGGCATTTAGAACTGCCAGAAATGCCTGTGTTAAAAGTGTACGTGCTACTAAAGCAAACTTCTACATCTCCACTCTGGAGCAGGCCAAAGGGAACTCCCAAAAAATCTGGAAGACACTGAGATCCATTGAAGGCCATCCTGCTGCTTCCTCCCTTCCCACCAAGATTCTGGCAAGGGCACGGATGGTTGAAAATAAACTACGAATCCTCGAAGAACTTAACCTTCACTTTGCCACTGCCGGATTGGCATTCGACTCCTCCCCATATGCTAGCCGAGTGAATAGCAACACTAGCCCAGATACTACACATGCTACTCCACCTCATCCCTTCCAGTTGTGCCTGTTTAGCTACAAAGAAGTTGAAGACATAATTCTTAGCCTTGACACCAAGAAAAGTGCAGGGGACGATGGCCTTGAATCATTTTTCTTGCGGTTAGGCTATGCCCAGCTCACAGCCCCCATCCTTCACATCTTTAACCTCTCTATTACCACAGCCACTGTTCCATCCTGCTGGAAGTCTGCCCATATTCTTCCTCTCTTCAAATCAGGAGATCCTTGTGACTTAAACAACTACCGTCCTATCTCTATCTTGCCCGTTGTCTCCAAAGTGCTGGAAAAACTTATATACAACCAACTTAAAAATCACCTCGAAGTGCACTCACTCCTAAACCCGGCCCAATCTCACTTCAGGTCGAAGCACAGTATCATCTCAGCCTTGGCTAAAGTCTCTAATGACTGGATCCATGCTATGGACACCAAGAAGGTTACTGATGCAGTCTTTCTAGACCTCAGTAAGGCCTTCGACACTGTAGACCATCACCTCCTAATCACCTGTCTTGCCTACATAGGTGCCACTCCACTTACCTTACAGTGGTTTAACAGTTATCTCACAGGAAGGATACAAAAATTCAATGCTGATGGCCTACTATCTGCCCCCCTTCCAGTTGCCAGAGGAGTCCCTCAAGGCTCCATCCTAGGACCAATCCTTTTTTCCCTGTACATCAACAACCTTGACTCCCACATAAAGAACTCTAGCATACATTTCTTTGCGGACGACATGGTTTTGTATGCATCAGGCTCGTCCTTAACTGAAGTCAGGGAAGCACTCAAAGCTGACTTTATCCAGTTAGAAAGCAACCTTATCAATGCCAAGCTTCTCTTAAATGCCAAAAAAACCAAGACAATGATTTTCTCGAGAATGCCTTGTCTGATGCCCTACCTAGCCCACTAAAAACTTCATAGTTACCTCCTAGGTGAACCCTTGGAAGTCGTACCTAAATTTAAATATCTAGGTATGTGGATGAACAACAAGCTTTCCTTCAACGACCACATCGAGGATCTATCAAAGAGGCTTAAGCAGCTTGGGTTTCTTCTTTAGAAATAGGACCCTCTTTTCTCTAGCGACCTGCAAAGACTTGTCCAAGCAACATTCCTTCCCTTGCTTGACTACGGAGACATTATCTTATCCCTCCCCAACCTTGAGCCGATCTAAACTGGGCGTACTCTATCACCATGCTCTTTGCTTCATTACTAACTCTGCGTACAGGACCCACCACTGTGATCTTTTATGCAGCAGTTGGGTGGACCTCTCTTGCCACGAGGCGCCTCCTGCATGCTGGCATTTGGACCCTCAAATTACTACTCTACAAACTGCCTGTCTATTTAACGTCTCTCATACACATCTAGCATAAGCGCCTACTCTAAGAAATCCGACCTTATCCTACTAGATGTTCCCAGGACACGTAGCACAGCTGGCCAAAGAGCTGTCTCATACGCCCTCCCAAACATTTGGAACCAACTACAAGCCATGCTGAAGCTAACCAGCATCGTATCAATTAACTCCTACAAAACACTAGGTAGCTCTAAATTAAAAGACATATGTAAGTGCTACTAGGCCCCCAACGCCAAGTCAACTTCCTAGGTACCAACTGGCCCTCTACTTATTAAGCTGAAATGTGTTGCATAATTTAGGGCAAGGTTAAAGCTGGAATGTACTGCATATATAGCATAAGGACTTCTATTTTGCCTACCTCTTGTATTATATATATTTTTTTTCTTTGTTCTACATTTTATATCTCCTGTCTATGTAATTGCGAACTGTATGTGTATGTGCCTCAGGACCTCCTTGTGAATGAGCTTGCTCAACGGAGTCTTTCCTGCAATAAACTTGAACTTTAACTACTGTACCTTGTATTGTGCTATTGTCTTTTGGACTTGTCCCCCAGGTCGCATCTGGAATCAAGCAACACTGCTCAGTATGCCTTCCTGGTTACACTCATCAATAAATAAATAAAATAAACCACAGTGGATAGCTGACTGACGGTCTGTAGTTCCCAGGGTCATCCCTAGACCAACTCTTGTGCAGTGGTACCAGATGTGTGGCTCTCCACTCCTATAGTACTACCCCATATCTAAAGAACTGCTGAACAGACCCACCAGTGGACCTGCCAGCTCCACTACCAGTTCCCTCAACACTTTTGGGTGCATGCCATCCTGACTCAGGGACTTACCTTTCGAGACATGAGCCACTTTTTAAACCTGTCTTCTGTTTTGCTGTCCTCAGCCATGTCTCACACACACACACACACACACACCAGCCTCCCTTGTGGCACTGGTCCATCCTTTTCTGTAGTAAAGACAAAACCGAAGCATTTGTTCAACACTTCTGCCTTCCTTCTACTGTCCTCTGCCACCCACCCCTCCCACCTTTTTACCTTCACTGTGATTGCCTTTGTTGCCCTTATATCGCTGATATGTCGAAGTAATCTTTCTCTCCTCCTTGATCCCTCTGCAGTTTACAGCTCCTTCCAAGTCTTGGCCTGCCAGATATCCCCAGCTTTCTCCCCTCATCCTCATCCTTTTGGGACTTATTAAACTTCCTGTACACTGCCCTCTTATCCTTCACTGCTGGCTCACCTCCATATTGAACCAAATTGGTCTCCTGAGTTTTGAAATTTTTCTCTTTCTGCTTGAGGCAGGTGTTAGTGGTTGTTGCAGTCCCTTCCCAGATGACTGCCTACTTTTGATACATTCCCATAGTTTCCTTCAAGCTAACTAGGTGTCCCTCAATATCTCACCCATCTTAACATAGTCAACCTTCCTGAAATCCAGCACTTCAGTCTTTGTACTTGATGTTTCCTTCCCCATATCAACTCAGAACCACACCATTTGGTGGTCACTGCCCCTCAAGGGTTCCTCCACCTTGATGTCCCTGATGTGATCCCCGTTTGTTAATACCAGTCCCAGGATATCTCCATCTCATGTCAGTTCAGTCACCACATGAACGAGGAACCTGTCCTAGACTAGAACCAGGATCAGCTGATTCCTGGCACAGGTGGTGGATTGGACACTCCAGTCCTCCTTATGCAAACTGAGGTCCCCTATTACCACCACTTCACCCCTTTCTGCTGCCATATTGATGATGGTACCCAACTCCCTATTCTGTTCTTCATTTCATCCTAATTCAGTGGCCTGTAAACTACACCTAGCTTCAAAATGTCCCTCACTTGGCTGTTTTTATCTGTACCCACAGTGCCTCTATTTTCCCTTTCCCCATTTCCTCTCTAGTGACAGTAATCCCTCCCTGACATATAGTGCCTCTGCCCTTCCCTTTCTCCCTGTCTCATCTAGAGAGGGTATAGCCTGGAGTGAGAGGTCCCAGTCATAGTTCGGGTAGCCTCTGAAGACTACTGCCAGATGTCCTTTCCTCTTCTATCATGGCCTGCATTTAATGTACAGTATTATGTTCTCTGAGACTTCTGGCATTGAGAGACACTAGATCTTACTTTGAGAGGTTCCTGCAGTAGGTCTTCACATATAGGACTCGCCCCTGGCATCAGGTTCCAACGGCAAACTTGTAGATGTAATCATCAGTGGGGACCACCCCGGCGTCAGGTGATGTGGCGTCAGCCCGACTATAAAGGCGGTCCTGCGCCCGCCCTCAGTTCTTTCGCCCGTCGCCTCAGTTAGTTTGGCTCACGAGTTAAAACAGTGATCTAGCATGCAGCGTCAGTCAAGTTTTTCTTCATATCTTAACTTTTTCCTCACTTATTCAACCAATTGTATGTGCGGCTCGTATAAGAAAAAAGTGCTCAAGTGCAGAGCCCAAATCCCACATGGGGATGACCATTCCGCTGCCTCTTGTGCTTAGGCTCCAAGCACAACTTGGATGAGTGTGCTATCTGCCAGGCCTTCAATCAAACCACTAGGACCAGGCTCAAGTGGACCTTGAGGCCCACCTCTTTACCCGGCAACTGGCATCGATGGAAGAAGGAGCTTCCAGGAATTGAGGGAAAGGTATTGATAAGCTAGGCCCTAGAGAAAGAAGAAGGACAAGGAGAAGTGCGGGACAGGAGTCCATCGCCATGCAGGAGGCCTGCTCCAAAACTGTGAGTACTCCTTCAGGTACCCCATCTGCCTCTTTGGGCCATGCACCTTCTCCCCTCCTGCTGAGGGAGGCGGGCAGCTGGGGGTAGCCTCTATCGAGGTTTCTGTTATGTCTCCTCCAAGCACCGCCGATAAGTCACCCCTCAACCCCGTCGACGGGTGCATGGCATTGACTGATAAGCCTAGCAGCAGCTTTTCTGCTGCCACTAGCCTGGTTAGGTTCCATAAGTCAGACGGCGGATCCTCCGTCACCCGCTTGGACCCTTCTCGACCGTCAGGTTCCCGCGAGGCCCCCAACACTGGCCTGAGTGTGCTGTCGAGAGTCCCTGCATCCCTCCGGGTCCTGCACCCCAGGGATTCGCCACCCGATCCTGCTTTGTCCCTGCCGACAGGATCATTGTTCGACCTTTCGCTTGGGTCCCTCCCAGAATTACCCCCTTCGCCAGGTCTGCTGCCGCCTCCGGACAAGAGTTTGTTGCGGCTAAGGATCTATTATGGATCCCCCTCCTCGGGACCTTGAGGGCCCTCCGCATCCACACCACTCAGTGGCCCTCTGGAACCTCCCTGGTAGGTCAATCAAACCCCCTGGCAGTCTACCACAGCCAGACCCAGAGTACCCGCCTTGGCAGGGGCCCGCGCCAGCTCCTCAGTACCCGGCGTGACCACCGTGCCTCCGGCGAATACCCGACATCGGGATACCCGACTCTGGGATACCCTGGGTATAACCCTTATGGCTATACTCCTGGATTGCCAGGCTTTCCAGTACCCTTCTTGGCAATGCCTACAGTACCCAAGCTACCCAGGCTACCAGCCTCCTCCTCCTCCACCTCCAGTGCCATATCGGAAGATGATCCCCACATGGTGGCAGGATGCCAGGACCCCGCTCATCATGGAGCTCAGGCAGTCGGTGGGGACATCCGTCTTCCCAGGGCCCCTCTCCCACCGATACCTTCCGGCTGAGCAGCGGGTGCTCTACCCGTAGGCTCATCTGGGGTAGGCCCTTCCATTCCCAGTGGTTCTGAGCCTTCTAGCTCGGACTCTGACTCCGAACCTTCGGACCCTCATTCCCCAGTTGAGGTACAACCCAAAGAGTCCCCAAAATCTCCTCCAGAGGATCCTTCCTTTGGGGACCTTTGACACACTATTCAGGCCGCGGAGGCTGCCCTTCAAAGAAGTGGATCCCCAGCTAAGAGACTGGCAGAACATTTGGATTTAGCCACTACAGACCCTCTACCCATCCCCCCGGTTGGGTCCTCACAAGGATCTGGTGACTACTATCTGGCAGCAGCCGTCATCCATCCCTGCTGTCTCCAGAAAGGCAGACCATACCTACTATCCCCCGGAAGGGATTCAACATCTCACGACTCATCCCAAAGCAGACTCTATGGTGATTACTGCTGCTCATGACTGGTCAGCGCAACCAAAGCATTTGAGTTCCTCGCTTCCCAACAAGGACTCTCGGCAGTTAGATCAGTTTGGCCGGAAGATCTATTCCTCTTCCTCTTGTGCCATCCAGTCCCTCAACTATGTTTCACACATGGTGGCATTCCAGAAGGCCTCTCTCTCCGAGCTGGAGAGGGACCTTCAGGAGGTCCAGGATGAGTCACTCCATAACAAATTGCTGGACAAAGTCAGAATGGGCAAGTCTTCTTGTCGTCATGCTTTGAGTGCAGTGTATGACTCAGTGGCTCGGGCGGCAGCCACAGGGATCTGTATCCGTTGCCTTTCCTGGCTTAAGATTGCAGGTCTAGCACAAGACGTCCAGTCCTCCATTCTGGGTGCCCCTTTTAGGGGTTCCGTCCTTTTCGGCGGCGACACCAAAGATATAATTACCGGGCTGCAAGAGAGCAGACACTCCCTTCGCGATGTATGCTCAGTGTACCGGACGGGGCAGAAGAAGCAGCCTTTTCGTTGCCAAAGGAGATGGAATAAAAACCAGGGTAAATGTCAGGGGAAGTGACAAGCCCCTGGTTGGAGACCCAAACCCCAGGCCAAGTTTCCTAAACGGCCTCCGGGCAACTCCCCTTCCCTCGGTGTCCTGACTACTTTCCCTCCTTCTTCTACCTCCAGCAGTAACAGAGGAACCGGTAGGAGGAAGTTTGGCCCTCCACCTGGAGGGTGGAGGTAAGTCACCGCAGAATCATGGGTGTTGCAACTCATCCAGCGAAGTCACTCGATAGAGTTTTCCGAGATTCCTGCCCCGCATCCTCTGGGACAGTCTTTTTATCCAATGGATCAGATTCCCATAGTCTTCCAGGAGATTCAAGCCCTCCTGTCCAAAGCGGTCATAGAACCCGTCCCTCAAAACCAGCTAGGAAGGGGATTCTACTCCCACTTCTTCCTAGTTCCAAAGAAGACGGGCAGTCTGAGTCCAATCCTGGACCTCAGCATGCTCAACCTCTTCGTCGAGTACAAGAGGTTTCACGTGCTGACCCTTCAGGGGCTTCTTCCCCTGCTCCAAACAAACTCTTGACTATGCTCCCTGGACGTGCAGGATGCCTACCTGCATATCCCTATCCTCCCGGCCCACCACCGCTTCCTCCGTTTTACTTTTCAGGAGAACCATTTTCAGTTTCGAGCACTCCCCTTCGGCCTTTCCTCGGCCCCCCCAGGTGTTCAACAAGTGTTTAGTGGTGGCTGCGGCTTTTCTTCGCCCGCCAGGGCATTTACATGTTCCCATACCTGGACAACTGGCTCCTCGCTGCACCCTCTCTGAACAGCCTGAAAGAGTCTCTTTCTTTCACTCTGAGCTTGTTTGCTCTTCTGGGTATCACGGTCAGTTTGCCCAAGTCCCAGCTAGTACCATCTCAACGGCTCCAATTCATTGGAGCAGTACTAGACACAGTTCAGAGCAAGGCTTTTCTGCCATCAGATCGAGCCGAGACCCTAGTTTCTCAAGCCACTCTCGTGGCCCAGGGTCGGTGGATCCCAGCACATGTTGTGCTTCCTGTCTTGGGACTGATGGCAGCGGCCCATTTCCACAGTCCCCCTGGCCAAACTTCATATGAGGGTCACCCAGTGGTCTCTCTGAGTCCAATGGGATCAGAGGACGGATGACATGAACCAGAAGGTCATGATCTCCAACAGCCTACAGAGAGATCTTCGCTGGTGGCAAGATCTTTCCAGTCTGTTACAGGGAGCCCCTTTCCATTCCCCTATCCCTACCCAGATACTTACCACAGACGCCTCAGACTTTTGCTGGGGAGCCCACCTGGGGGTTCACAAGACACGAGGGGTCTTGGTCCGACCAGGGGCTTCTGCTCTATATCAATGTTCTGGAGACCAGAGCAGTTCTGTACACCCTCCAGGTGTTCCAGTCCCTTCTATTACTGAGATCACTTCTTATCCAGATGGACAACATTTCCATAGTCTGGTACATCAACAAACAGAACTCGCTCGTACCCTCTCTGCAGAAAAGCAATGAGGGTTTGGTACTGGGCGATTCAGCACAGCCTTTTCTTGACAGCAGTCCTCGTTCCAGGCGTAAACAACGTCCTGGCAGACAGTCTCAGTCAATCAGTAGCCAGGGCTCACGAGTGGGAGTTAAAGCTAGAGGTGGTCGAAGATCTCTTTCTTCGATGGGGTCAGCCAGAGATAGATCTGTTCGCCTCCCCATTCAACGCAAAACTACCCAACTTTTGCTTGCTCGTTCCTGGGCATGGTGCTTTTTGGCGAGACGCACTGTCTCTCTCTTGGACAGGGAGGTTTCTTTATGCTTTTCCTCCCTTTCCTCTCATTCAGAAGGTTCTGGTGAAACTTCCGGAGGAAGGAGCACATTTGATTCTGATCGCTCCTCTCTGGCCATGCCAGATTTGGTTCCCTCTCTTACAACATCTGGCACTAGAACCTCTGGTTCCCCTGCTGTTATCCCACGATCATCTGACTCAGGAGCAGGGCACCCTGGTGCACCCAAGCCTTCGGTCTCCTCACCTTCATGCATGGCACCTGTGGACATAGTGACTTCCCGCTATGGTGTTTCTTCACAGGTTGCCGATATCCTGGTGGAAGCCAGAAAACCATCTACCAGATCCACCTACGCCATGAAGTGGAAAAGATTCTCGATCTGGGCCCTAGCCAGGAGCTGGGATCCCTTTTCATGTTTGGTTGCCCAGGTGTTAGAGTACCTTACACATTTATCAGAGACGGGCCTTAGCTGTTCTTCTATTAAGGTCCATCTCTCTGCAGTTTAGGCCTACCACCTCCCGGTGGAGGGCAAACCTTTGGCTCAACTGGAGGTCGTCAAAACCTTTTTGAAAGGCGTCCTCCACTTGAAACCTCGGTCCAGATTCCCTGTCCCCGGGCCTGAATTTTATGTTAGAAAAGCTGACCTTGCCTGCTTTTGAACCAGCCTCTAGCTGTGACTTGCACTTCCTTTCTTGGAAGACTCTGTTTTTAGTTGCAGTAACTTTGCAGAAGGGTTTCAGAACTTCAGGTGTTTATCTGTAAGGAACCCTATTTGATTTTCCATAGGGACAGAGTAGTCCTTTGGACAAACCCTTTGTTTCTTCCAAAGGTAGTCTCGGAAACCACTCTCAACCAGAGTGTCAAACTGCTGGTTTATTATCTACAGCATTCTAACGAGGGGAATACCTCCTTGATGTGCACAGGATCCTGAGGTATTACACAAACCGGACTAAAGAGGTTCGTAAATCCCATCAGCTCTTTGTGGCCTTTGCTCCCCAGTGCCAGGGCAAGGCCATTCCAAACAGACCATTTCTAGGTGGTTGGCTAACTGCATCCACTTCACTTACCAAAAACACGGGAAATCCCTTCCGGGAGTGGTTAAGGGACACTCCACTAGGAGTGTTGCTACTTCTACGCCTTTTTCAGGAATGTGTCACGGCAGAGATCTGTGCAGCCACGTGGTTGTCTGTCCACACTTTCACTAAGCATTAGTCTAGACATCGCCTCTAGGTGCAGAACTGGCTTTGGGCTTGTGGTTCTGGAAGGCCTCCTTTCGTAACTTGCAATTGGCGACTTCTCCTCCTTCCTGATGTACCTCCGTATTATTTCTTTTGGGACTGCTTGGTATTCAGCCCTATGTGAAGACCTACTGCAGGAACACTCTCGAAGTAAGATATTGCAGTTACGTAAGAACTTACTGTAACAGTAGATCGTCGAGAGAGGTTCCTGCAGTAGGTCTAGTTTCCCACCCACCTTCCCCCTACTCCTGGAATGATTCCTTCATTTTTATCCTGCCTAGCCCTTGGATCTAAAGAGGAAGCATGGTTCTAGGAGTCTTCACACCTATTTTTTCTACTTACCTTTTTCTAGTTCTCCGGTGGAAAAGAACTGAAGGGCGGGCGCGGGACTACCCTTTTATAGTCGGGCTGACGTCACGTCACCTGACATTGGGGGCGGTCCCCGCTGATGATTGCTATCTACAAGTTTGCCGTTGGAACCTGACACCAGGGGACGCAGTCCTATATGTGAAGACCTACTGCAGAACCTCTCTCGAAGATCTGCTGTTACGGTAAGTTCTTACATAACTGCAATTTTCCATCACTCCTGATTACCTCCCTTCCTTCTTGGCCAAGTGCCTCCTCCTGATCTGTGACTGCCTGCCTCCTTTCTTCTTCCCTAGGTAATTCCTCTTGCTTTCGCTCACCCCAGCCCCTTTTTATCGCCCCAACTCTCCCTTCTTACAGACCCTCCTGTGCTTTTATCTGGGGGGGTATCACCCCAAACCCCTTCCATTCTCCCCACTCCCTGTCTTTACTGACCCCTCTGTTTTCTACCTGGGGGGGGCCTAGCTGCACCCTCCTCTGGGAAGCCCTGGGTACTATGATCCTTTCTGTTCTCCCCTTTAGTTTAAACTTAAGCTGTTGCGAATATATTACCCAATCCTTTCCCTGAGTAGCCTGGTTCCTCTGCTGCTTAGATATAACCTATCAGGTGCATAGAGGGTTTATCATCCCAAGTTCCCTCCCAGATCCTTACATATCCAAATCCCTTCTCCCTACACCATTCCCTCAGACAGCCCTTAAACACCTTAGTCTTGCATTTGTAACCCCAGGCCGGTATGCCGTTTGTATCTGACAGCAATACCAGGTGGGCTGGGTTCAGGGAGAAATTGGTCACTCGGCACAAAGGCTAGGTTTGGCTACTCTGCACAGGAGCTCCCAAGTAACTCCGAACACATGAAGCAATAACTGTAATTTTCAAATACCAGAAGTGGGATTCTAAAGTGTGGCTTTTATTCACATCCTAACAGAATAAACGAAGCGTAGATGGACCCCCACGGGGCTACGCTCCTGGTAATGCAGATTAAAAGAGACCAGAACACATCCTCATCACTTTAACCCTCAGGCTCTACCACACACTGGCCACACAGCCTGGACTTGTATGCTGCTTTGGGTTACACAGCCCAAACTTTTACACTGTTCTGGGTTTTCCCTGGCTCGGCTCCCTTGCCAGCCACTTGGACACCTTCCATACTTCATGGAAACATTTTCTGGTGGCTGCCTAAACCACCTAAGAGCACCATGGCTCCATCAGGGAATCTTCCTTTCAATCCCATGTCTGGGTGCTTTCCTCAGGCACTGACCAAGTACCTGAGAGAAAGCAAAAGGTGTCTCAGAGCAAATCCGTAGAGGTGAATTTGGTTACTACTGATGGGTGGTCTCCCACCTCTCGCTCCCACAATTCATACCCGGCCATTTCTCTGGACAGTAAACACCTCATCCTTTAGCACTCTGCTGTGTAGATTCTTGCTAAATGTATTTCACATTCAATCTACTTGTCTTGCTTCCCATTTGTGCTGGACTTGAACATACTTATACATGGCTTTGTCCATTACTCTAGACCCCCCACAAAGTTAAGCAGTCCAATCCCCACTTTCTTTCTTTCCCTTTGTGCTGGACTTGAACATACTTGTAACTGGCATTGTCCATTGCTCTAGACCCCCCCCACTGAGTTAAGCAGTCCAATCCCCACATCTTCCAACTGTACTTGGCTGTCTTTTCCTGACCCCACAGTAACAGTCCCTTTAGTTTCCTTCTGTTCAGGTGAAAACACTTGGCCCTTTTTCAGAGCGGACTCACCCTTTAGTTGCAGGTGCCCCACAGGCATTTCCTCCACAAGAAATCTTCCTCTCAGAGCTTCTGGTGCCTCAGCACAACTGGAACAGGCAGCTTATTTCCCTTAGCCGGACCCGGGGGGGGGGGGGTTGCCCCTGGAAAACAGGCAAACACCTTCCTCCCATCCCCTCAAGGATGGGGCTACTGAACCATTGAGAGCAGTCTCCACTACTTCAATTACCAGTTCCTGTGTTCCTCTTCAGGTGGAAACACACACCTTACCAAAAGTAGCTCTTAAACAGAGCTTAAAGCTCTGAGAGAGCCTGCACACACTCTGCTGCACTACAGTGTCGCTCTAAGACTGCACACAGACTGGCTTCAAATTCCCCAGCGTTCTACTGTAACCTCCAACTGCAACATTCCAGTGTGGCTTATGTAGCTGCGACAGTTCTAAAATGATGTCATCCCTCAGTCTCAGCTGAGACTGAGAACAGAGTGAGACAGTGTGAAATCCTTTTAACTGGAGTTTCACAAGCCGCCTTTACTGCCTACCACTAGGTCTTACTGGGATTCTAGTAACCCTGGGTAACGGGGGTTACACATTACTGACCTAGCCTCCCCCTACAAACCTGTCCCACAACTCTGAGCTTTTCCTGCACTGTCTCTACCTCACATCCATCTAGGTTATTGGTACCTAGGTGAACTACCACATGTGGCTTCTCCCATTCCCGTGTGAGTGGACACACCTGCGGGCATATGCATTCTGCTATCATTCTTAGGAGCCACACCACTCTCCTACCTTACTGTTCTCCCCTCTTCTTAGCCCATTCTATCCCCTTCACTATTGAATCTGCCAGTTCTATGACTCTGTTGCAGCCCTTCCCTCCTCCACCCCTCTTCCTGTTGGAACTGCCTTTTCCTGTTTCTTCATTCTTTTTTCTGTTACCCCCTCCCTCCTCCTTCTCTTCAGCTGCTGTCTCTCTTTCGTCACCTCCGCCTTCTCATCTACTCCCCATGCCTCCCCAGCTTCAGTTGTAGTCTGTCCTCCCTGTCTCTCCACTTCACTCTTCTCCTTACCTCTAAGCATTCCCACTTCTACTACTGTTGTTCTTACCTCATCCCTTTCCCCCTCTGATCTTTTTACAGCCTCCCCTGAACCCCCTCTACAGATGAGCTGCCCCCCCCAGTCATCTGTGTCTTTCTTTGGTCTACCCCATCCCCTGTACTATTAGTACCATGAGTGTACCCTCCCCTTCCTCCCACAGCTGTACCCTTCTGCTCCTCCCCACTGTCCTCCATCCTGCCTCTGTAGGCTTCCTCCCCTCTAGGGCAGTGGATCCCAATGTATGGACCCTCAACCCCTCTTCCCCCTACTCCTTGTTCCTCCTCCTTGACAGGCCCTGCTCACCTGTCTTCCTGTTGCAGCCCAGCTCCCTGTCTACCTGTCAGTATTCCCATCTCCTTTCATAACACCTGCACCTCTGCTGTCAAAAATCTTAGCTTCCTATACACTGGACAACCCCATGTTTGTGTGCAGATGTACCGATTTTTCTTTTCATTTCATTTGAGTGATTTCTGGGTATCAAATGAAATGAAAAGAAAAACAGGTATGTCAGTTTTTTTTGGCTAGAAGTACATCATCGTAAGAAAAAACATTATGATGACCCCCCACCCCCAACTATAAGTAGTGTTGATTCAGATTCCCTGACATTAATATTTTTAGCCAAGGGTAGCTTCAAACAACATGAAGTCTTGCTGTATTCTACTATTGCAGTTAGCCCCAGCCTTTAAGCTGCCCCGGAGAACAAAAGGTTAACTTTCTATGCAGAGCATAGAATGCTGAGCTCGAGCTCGGTTGAGGTCTCTGTCTGGAGCCCTTTGAAATCCAACAGTCAGATTCTTTACTCTGCCTCACTGAACAGTCACTCTGGAGATTTCTCCTTCAGCTCGGTTCGAAAGTCGGTTAAAGTCTCGGTAAGTTGTCGGTTTTTAACGAATTTATTTCCGCATAGTTGGGTCAGTCTCTGTGGTACCGTAAGTACTAGATAGGTTTTGTTCTGTTCCTGTGTGGAAATTGTAAAGTGTTAGATCGGTTCGACTGAACCGATCATTTGCATTGAATCCTTGTGTTTCACTTTAGAGTGTGGTTACCGGTTCTTATCGGTTCTAAAAAAAAAAAGCGTGTTTTGAATGTTTTTTTCCAACACCCGTGACATGGTTAGGAAGCGATAAGGGAGTCTTGCCATAAAAAGGGTACGTTTGGTTAGGTTGGCCACGTCTGAGAAACCCAAGAAAAAAGTGGGCCCACTGGGTTTCAACACTGCAGTGAGTGTGAGGAGGTCTTTGCTAAGGCCGACCCCCACACCACCTGTGTTCATTGTCTGGGGTTTGAACACCTCGATTCAGACTGCCAAATTTGTAAAACTTTTCCTAAATCTACCCTTGAAAAGAAACTAGGTAGAGTGAGGGAAAAGGAGGCAGAGAAGTCAACTTACCCGGATGGCCAGCCCGGTTCAGTTCTGACCGACCCAGAAGGAGTGCCCTCTGACCAGGGCAATACTTCTTCAGGCAAGAGGAGAGCCGATCCTGAGGGGTTGGTTCCTACAAAAGCGCAAGAAAAATCGGCAGTTCGGATCCAGAGGTTCATGTTCCGACTGCCGAGGAAATACCAGGAGTGATTCAAATTGTGGAATCGCTAGCCCGGTTCCGACCGATCCGGCACCTTTTCGCAGGGGTTTTGTTCGGTTGGTTCCCCCGGTTCAAGATTATACCCCTGAAGATTTTTATGAACCGGAGTTTGTGGAGGAGGGGGAGTTTGAAGATGATGGTGATGATGATGAAAGTCTGGATGTGCCTGTGGAACCGGACATCTCCCCAGACAGACCTTCTGGTCTATCCCCTCCTAGGCTTTCTGAGTCCCCTTCCCATTTTTTCTTTTACAGAAAAGTGGCTGAAACCCTCCAGCTTCCTATGGAGGAGGCAATGGAGGATCAGGAGGAGCCTGATTATGTGGAAATGATGGACATCCCAGAGTCCAGGAGACTGTCTATTCCCCTTCACAAATCCTTTGGGAAACAGACACAGAAAATCCTGAAGTCTCCCAATTCTGTACCCCCTGTTGACAGAAGGATGGACAAGAGGTACACACTATCAGGCTCAGATACACAGTTCTTATACCAGCAATGCAGCCATGTTGGGGTAGTGCAGGCTGCTGCCTGTGACAAGGCAAACATTCCCTTGGCTTCACACACCCCAGATAAAGACTCCAGGAAGATTGATGCCATGGCAAAAAAAAACAGTACATGGCATCTTCCTTGGGACTCAGGCAGGCAAATTATATGGCCTATACAGCCAGGTACCAGAAGTCCAGGTGGGACACTTTACTGGCACTGGCTAAACAGGCCCTCCCCCAGCTAGCCAAGGAGCTGGAGGCGGTGGCTGCAGATGGGATTGAGGCATCAAAAGTTCAGTTTCATGCTGCTGTGGACTCCAATGATGTGTCATCAAGAGTCATGGCTACATCTGTGGCTCTTCGGAGAATGGCGTGGCTCAGATGTACTAGCCTTTCGAAGGATACCCAGGCTAAGGCCATGGATTTTCCTGTAGTGGGTAATTCTCTGGGGAGCAGACAGAGAATTAGATGAAGAAATTGGAGGAGTACAGGACCACTTACAGGAGTGCTCAGGCCAAAGAGAGGCAGGCAACTCCTCAAAGGCAGCAGTCTAGGGGCAGGGGCAGGCCTTTTCATAGGCCTTTCTACCAGCCACAGACCTCTTCTTCCTTTTCACAGAGGGGGTTCTTCAGAGGAAGAGGCAGAAGGGGGATGAGCAGGGCTGCATCCACTCCTCAGTCTAAGGCCCCTGCCAAGCAGACACCCTGATGGGCCTGCCCGGGTTGACTCTCCTATTCCAGTAGGGGGCAGGCGGACTTACTTCATCCAGGACTGGATGTCTATCACATCAGACAAGTGGGTCCTGGAAGTAGTAAGCCAGGGACTGGTTCTCAGCTTCAAAAAATTTCCGAAGATGAGAGCCAGATCTTTTCCACCTGCAGGTCTCTCAGAAACCCTTGCCCTAGAGGCAGAGGTTTCATCTTTGCTGGCTTTAAGAGCCATAGAGAGAGAGTGACTGTCCTACACTGGGGCAAAGGTCTGTACTCCAGGTACTTCCTTACCCCAAAAAAGACAGGGGAGTGGTGACCCATCGTAGATCTAAGATACCTAAACAAACATCTTTTAAAACCAAAGTTCAAGATGGTAACTCTGGGAATAATCCTTCCCTCTCTAAGGCCAGGGGACTGGCTAGCCTCCCTGGACCTCAAAGATGCCTATTTTCACATTCCCATCAGGTGCTCCCACAGAAAGTACCTCAGGTTCCAGTTGCCCTCAGGCCACTATCAGTTCAGAGCAATGTCCTTTGGCCTAACTTCAGCCAAAAGGGTCTTCACAAAGTGCCTGGCAGTAGTAGTTGCCTTTCTAAGGAGGCAAAAGATTTCCATTTTTCCATATCTGGACAACTGGCTCATAGTGGGCCAGTCCCCAGACCAAGTCAAGTCACACCTGCAAATGACCCAGCAAGTGCTTACTTCTCTAGGATTTCTTCTCAACCTTCCCAAGTCAGTTCTCGAACCAGTCCAGCTTCTTGCCTTTATAGGGGCAGAGCTGGATACTGTCAAAGCAAGAGCCTTTGTTCCCCTGGAAAGGACAAGAGTTCTTATAGAACTGGCTTCTTCCTTCAGCCTTCAGGTGTCTCGACCAGCAAGGCATTTCCTCCAGCTCTTGGGCCACATGGCAGCCTCTACAGCAGTGGTCCAAGGGGCAAGATTCCAGATGAGGGGCATTCAGTTCCATCTGAGGGCCTTTCGTCCCAAAAGAAGGATTCCCTTACCAAACTGATCCCAGTGACCCGGACCCTGATCCAAGCCCTTCAGTGGTGGCAGGATCAGGACAATTTAAGGCAAGGGGTCCCATTTGTCATACAGTCTCATTCAGTGGTCCTTACCATGGATGCTTCCCTCCTGGGCTGGGGGGCCCATCTGGGGGCCTGAACTGCCATGGGACTGTGGTCCCCTCAGGAATCTCTTCTCCATCTCAATCTCCTGGAACTCAGGGCTGTTTTTCTGGCCCTGCAAGCTTTCTCTCAGTCAGTGCAGAACAAGGTGGTTCAAGTCAGAACAGACAACACCACCACCATGTGGTACATCAACAAGCAGGGAGGCATGCAGTCTACGGCCTTGTGCACAGAAGCCATGAAGTTGTGATCCCTGGCTTATTCCCTGCAAACCTCTCTGATAGCAGTCCACCTTCCGGGGAAGGACAATGTGCTAGCAGATGCATTGAGCAGGATTTCACAGGGCCATCACGAATGGTCCCTGGAGCCTCTGGTCTTGAAAGTGATTTTTTCAAGGTGGGGCACTCCAGAGATAGATCTCTTTGCAGCCCCAGACAATCACCAACTTCCTCTCTTTTGTTGCAGACCCCCAGTCTTATGCACAGTCCCTCTGGATGCTCTGATTCTGAACTGGGAAGGAAAATTTCTGTATGCTTTCCCTCCCTTTCCTCTACTATTCAAAGTTTTAGTCACGATAAAGTCACAACCTTGCAAAGTGATTCTGATTGCTCCAGATTGGGCCAGACAGCCTTGGTTCCCCTGTCTCTTCCCAGGAATTACAACCTGGTAACAACCTCTCGGGAGGATTTGGTACCCCAATCTTCAGTCTCTTAATTGCAAGGCATGGCTCTTGAAGAGTTAGAGTATGCAGATTTGCATCTGTCTCAGGGGGTTCTGGACATCCTCAAAGCCTCTCGAAAGCCCACCACTAGAAAGACCTATAACTCCAAATGGAAGAGATTCAGCATTTGGTGTTCTAAACAGCATATTTCCCCAGACACTGCTGAATTGCCTACAGTTCTGGATTATATGGTCCATCTTAATGGCCTAGGCCTCAGACCAGCTACTCTCAAAGTTCACTTGTCAGCTGTCTCTGCTTTTCTGTCAGTGGGGAAGTCTTCCTCACTATCATCTCATCCTGTGTTCTGAAAATTTTTCAAAGGATTGCTTCATACCAATCCTCCATTCAGAGACCCTGCCTCTGCCTGGGATTTAAATGTTTGTATTGCTCAATTGATGCAACCTCCCTTTGAGCCTATGTCCTCAGTAGAGCTTAAGTACTTGACTTGGAAAACTGTGTTTTTAGTAGCCATTACCTCTGCCAGAAGTATCAGTGAAATGCAAGCCCTGTCAGTGGAACCTGATTTTATCTCCTTTCATAGGGATAAAGTGGTCCTTAGAACCAATAGAAGGTTCTTGCCCAAAGTGGTTTCAGATTTTCACCTGAACCAGTCTGTCTCTTCCTGTTTTCTTCACTGATCATTTCCTCTTCAGGAGAGGAGGCTACAAGTTTAGATGTTAAAGGGCCTTTAGCTACTATATAGAGCGTACCAAGGGTTACAGGAGTGATTCCCTCCAGCTGTTCCTCACTTATGGAAAAGTGGGAAGGGCAAACCTGCCACCAAGAGAACTATTGCAAGGTGTATGTATCTTGTATACAATTCTGCTATGAGAAACTAGGAAAAATTCCACCCTCAGGCCTGAGGGCTCACTCCATGAGAGGGTACATCTGCTTCCCTGGCTGCTGCCAGGGATATTCCTCTCTTAGAAATTTGTCAAGCAGCCACCTGGAAAACAGTCCATACCTTTCAAGCATTACTCTCTGGATATCCAGGCTAGGAGTGATGCTCGGTTCAGCACAGCAGTACTCTCTATAGAGCCTATTCCCAAAGTAGGTTCTGTCCTCCTCCATGGAGGTACTGCTTGGTAAGTCTGTATTAAGTCAGAATACAGCAAGACTTCATGTTGTTTGAAGAAAAAATTACCTTAGTAATTATGTTTCTTCTAATGGAGTCTTGCTGTATTCTGACCTCCCTCCCTGCCTCCCCTCTCAGAACCTGTTTTTGGGTTGGGTGTTTGTTTTATCTTTATTCTTAATTGGATTGTTTTTTTGTTTTGGGTTTCCTGTCTTGAGTCTTCCTTTGGGGATCCAAAGCTTTTTGTTGTCAGTTGGCTAGTAAAAATTGTAGTTTCCACATAGAATAGTTAATGAGTTTTTGCTCGTAAGAATCTGACGGTTGGATTTCAAAGGGCTCCAGACAGAGACCTCAACGACTCGAGCTCAGCATTCTATGCTGTGCATAGAAAGTTAACCCTTTGTTCTCGGGGCAGTTTAAAGGCTGGGGCTAACTGCAATAGTCAGAATACAGCAAGACTCCATTAGAAGAAACATAATTACTAAGGTGAGTAATTTTTCTTCTGTTTTATAGTGGTACTAAATAAATCATTTGTAGTGTTCATTTGTTTTTATTGTTATTTCTAGATGTCCAGGAAGCTGTGAAATGAACCCATCTGCTGCAACTATTTTACAGATTAGCTCTCCTTTTGTGAGTATATTAGTTTACAACATTCTACTCTCTTCTTTCCACATAGCTCTTAACCGTTACAGAGTGTGATAATGTTCCACAGTCTTGAACAAAGCCTTGATGAACAAATTAAAGCAAATATGCCATGCAGTGCTGTACTTCTAAAAAATGTTTCAACTAGTAATGCTTAAAGCAAATTATACAGTGGCAAGGAAAAAAAATAATGATTCTGATTGGCTAACTTGCTCTTTTCAGCATGAGTAAATCCCTGCATAACTCATGCAACAAGACCCACTTAGCTTTCTCACAAAAACAAAAGTAAAAAGTAACTTTTCTCATGTTAAAAACATATACACAACCCCACCATGGTGCTCCTTGCAAATGCACCTCCCCCTCAGAAATATAAAAAAGAAACCTGCAAGCACAGTGTGTTCTGTATCTGAGTGAGTGGGGGCATCTCATACAACAACAATCTGCCTACCAACATGGAACTATCATATGGAGGAAGGATATTCCCCACAAAATCAGTAAAAATATATATATATATATTTTTTACAAATAAAAGCATTTTAATTTTTTCTTAAGCCTTTACTTGCTACCAGTGGTATAATCACAATAATTCACTCTAAAATTTGGTTTATGCTGTTATTTACCCACTTCTGGTGTGGATTTGGTCACGAGGCTGCACCACATCAGGCATTGGTAAATCCTAGCATAACCCACACTGTGTTGTGGATTATTGCTTAAATAAACCTGGAGTTATTATAAACAACCCCAGCATGTAAAGGTCCTATTAATCAAAACAATCTGCATTTGCAAAACTAAGTTTTGTTTAGGTTATAAAAAGTCTGAATGGAAATTCTAATTTTAAGAATAAAACATGCCCATCTTTTGGTCTGTTAAAGGGGGGGGCAAAATACTGCATAACCTTTTTCAAAAATCTTGCCCCCTCCCAAAAAATAAAATAAATAAAAATTCGCTCTTCAAATAGTTGATGTGATGTAACCACATCTGCTTGTTACAAAGAAATTTAAAAAAATGTCTTCAGTAGAAATTACTTACTTATAGGCTTGTTACAGAAAGCTTCTAGCAAACAAAACTTACTGTGTTTTGCAATAAACAAAAAATAGGCTTGAAAGATTGTACTGCAACTGATAAGAGGCTGTGCTGTAAGTATGTACTGAAAATGGGAACAATAAGGGGACACTGTGTCAATATCCGAGTTGCAGGACAAAGATTCTTGTAAACACTGAAACCACCTAGTGCTATGGCATGTCCCTAGTTGTACTCCCTATGAAGTGTGGCAAGAATGGCCCCAGCTATGTAATGTTTGCAGATATAATTCTGTTATATATGTTTTTGTGATGTGATTTTGTGAAATTTAAAATGCCACCAAAATGCCAGTATTAAAGAAAGGATCACACTGGATAGTGAGAGAGACTGGATTTCTTCTGAAAGTGTTTGACCTTCCTCTGACCTGAGGGGCAGCTGCTGCCAGGGAACTGAGATTGCATTTCCAGGTCCCTTAACAGAGCTGTGCTAAAATTCATTGCCTGTCATAAACCATGCATTTCAGAGGCAGGATGCTTTATTCCAGGAAACTGTTATAGTACATTGCATCTTATGAGGTAAAAGGACAGGATCATCCTTTCTGGTAGACCTGTGTGAATTATTGACACACTGGTGTCAATTGTGTTACTAGTGGGACACTGAGACATCAAAGGTTATCAGGAAAATAAGATTTTGGCAAGGAGCGAGAGACACACCTGCTGGCCTAGAGAGGGGGCCACCAGCTTCAAGCCAGATAGTTTTTTTTTCAATCTACCAGGGACTATATATACCCCTGTAAACAGAAGCTTATAGGACACTTTTTATCTGGACTCTCTCTCTTGACCACAAGAGAAGCAAAACTGCCACAGCACAAATACTAAAAACTAGAGAATGCACTTACTCTTTACGGACTTCAGTTCACTACAAACTAAGATAAAACTTTAGATAACTGTCATAGTGCTTTTTTTGTACAATTCCACTTTTGTTTGTTATGCTGTGACCAAAAAGACTATTCAAACCTTTTTAGTTGTAACTGTATGATTAGTAAATACTTAGTAAAAACATTTTGTTTTTAAAAGAACCAGCCTGAGAGATTTTCTTATAATTGTGTGCGAGATTGTGAGAGGTTCAGTATTAATCTGTGACTAAACTTTTATTGCTAAGGGGGCCATCATAAGCTACTAAATTGAACAAAGGGTCTAAAAAGGAGAAGTCTGGATAAGATAGGGGGAATACGAAAGTCTCAAGGAAGAGTTTGGTGGGATTTGAACCAGGTTATTGCACGCCTTGTGGGAGAAGGCAGAATAAGGGTTACAACACCTGGATCTCCCCCCCCCCCCACTTTGTGTAACAACCAGGAAGGGTTCATTTGACTACAAGACACAAGACTGGTATTGTACCCTGATCCAGAGTAAAGAGGGGACCCTAAGACTTTGTGGCGAGTGCTCAGTTGTGAAGCCAGTGAACACTATAGAGGGATTTAAAGAGGGTATCCCCTGTTTCTAACTACATGTATTCTTCTCATATTCATAACTCTCTGCAGTTAGCCTACTCAGTAGAACTACCCGGAGAATGGAACTATATGCTAACGATGGAATCATTGGCACGTGACAATATTCAAACTGCTGCCCTCATCTGCTGCACATTCTTTCAACGTTTCAGAGTTCTTACTCCGCCTCAGTAGTCTAGACACCCAGGAGATCCCTCAGGTCTTTGTTGGCTTATTGTGAAGTATAATTCCTTAATTATACATAATTTTCTTTCTGCTGTCTTCATTTATTGTTTAATTTTATTTTAACATCTAGTTAATATTAGTTTAGTTAGATTTTGCATTTTTTTTCTTGGTTCCTCACAGTTCATTATAACCGTTGAGGAACCGAGTAGTTTATTATTAGTTGTGGACTTTTTCCACTTTATTTTCTCTATTTTCATTTAAGAATCTTTATTGTTTGAAGTTATATTTGTTTTGTTGAAACCGCTAATCCAGCTTCTTTTTAACCGCTAACCTGGTTACTGTGAACTGTTATATCGGTTTCAAGAACCACTGACCAGTTCTGAATTCACAAAATTTATCGGTTCTTTTGGGGCCTAATCGGTTCCTGAACTGCCATAAAAAAAAAAAAAAAAAAGAATATCTTTGCGGTTGAGGCTTTTTCTCCTGAAAATGGAGCACTCAGAAAAACCTAAGAAAAAGACTTGTCCCCCAGGGTTTCAAAACTGTGTGAAGTGTGGGGAAGTGTTTGCCAGAGCAGACAATCATGACAGTTGTGTGTTCTGCCTGGGAACTGACCATTTGAATTCTGACTGTGAAATTTGTAAATCTTTCCTACAGAAAACTGTGGAAAAAAGGATGGAGAGGTTGAATAAAAAGTTGGGAGGTGCTTCAGGCTCTAACCAGCCAACACCTTTAAAATCAGCGGGTGAAACCACAGCTTCTTCCTGTACCACCCCTGACAAGGGTGAATCAACCTATTTAAAGAGACTGAGTTGGCGGCTGACTCTCTGGTTTCCTTCAAAGCGTCAACGAAGACCAAACACGTCGAGACCCCAAGCAAAAGCGTATAGGGGATTCTTCTGTGTCTCACAGTCTTGCCTACTGCTGAGGAAATTGCCAGGACTATTAAAGTCATTGAGGCAATTCAGGGGTTTATACCTTTTCCAACCCCTCCTCCTCCAAAGGTTCAGAAGATTACTCACTGCTTGGACCCCCAGTCTCAGGAAATGGATACTGGAGAGTATGATTTACCAGAGCAAGATGATGGTGAGCCCATTGAACCAGAAATCTCACCAGAGCAGTGCTTTGGCTCTCCTCCTATGCCTGAGGATTTTTTCTCTCACTTTTCCTTCGTGAGGAAAATAGTAGATGCCCTTGACCTGGCTACCACCGAGGTCATACAGGATGAGGAGGAGGCAGAATACATGGAAATGATGGGGTAAACACCCACTAAAAAGATTTTTCTGCCTATCAGTAAATTTTTCAAGAAGGACTTATTCACAGTCCTGCAGAACCCTAACTCTGTCACACCTCTGGATAAGAAGGCTGACAGGAAGTACCAACTGGACAGGAAAGGGGCTGAATTCCTCTGTTATCACCCTGATCATCAGGGTATAGTCCAGCAGGCAGCCTGTGAGAAGGCTAGGGTTCCTTTATCCTCTCACCTACCTGAGAAGAATTCAAGGAAAATGGACAGTATGTCAAAGAAAGGGTATTTAGCTGCCTCTCTGGGGGTCAGACAAGCTAATTACCAGGCCTCGCTGCACAGTATCAAAGACAGTCTGTTTTGGCCATGTCAGAAAGGTTCCTCTCCTATCTCTGATGACCTAGCAGAAACAGCCAGATTTGGACTGGAAGCATCCAAATACCAGTTCAGATGGCAGCAGATGCAAATGATAATGCTGCTAGGATTATGCTCTGACTGTAGCCATAAGAAGGTTTGCTTGGCTAAGGGCTACAAATCTAACACATGACACCCAGGCTAAGGCCATGGACCTTCCTGTTCAAGATCATTCTCTCTCTTTGGCAAACAGACTGAAGAGTATATGAAAAGGTGGATGAATACAAAACTACCTATAAGAGTAATTCATCCAAAGACAGGCCTTCTACTTCTTATAGGCCTTATGGAAGGGAAGGTAGAGGAAGGTCCTATGGTAGGCCCTTCTATCAGAATCAAGCTGTTCCATAGCTGCAGCCATACCCACAACAGACTGGGTATTATAGGGCCAGAGGCAGGAGGGGCTCCAGGAGGGCTTTCCAATCTGCCTAGGCTCAGGCCCCACCGAAACAAAATCCCTGACTCCTTTGCCAAGGCCACCTCCCTTATACCAGTAGGGGGCAGATTGGCTCACTTCTTTCAGGCTTGCCAGGCCATAACCACAGACAAGTGGGTACTGGAATTAGTGAGCCAGAGACTCTCCCTGAGTTTCAAGTCCTTCCCTCCTCTAAAGTCAAGGCTATTCAAACCAACCTCCCTTCTTGAAGAACAGCTCCTTGAAAAGGAGGTTAAAACCCTGCTCAGCATAAAGGCAGTAGAGCAGGTGCCAATCCTTCAGAGAGGCAGAGGGTTTTACTCCCGGTATTTTCTTACCAAGAAGAAAAATGGGGAGTGGTGGCCTATTCTGGACCTAAGGCATCTGAACAAATACCTGGCAAAGCCAAAATTCAGGATGGTGAGCCTACCCTTAATTTTACATGTCATTCAGCGGGGAGATTGGCTGGCATCTCTAGACTTAAAATATGCCTATTTCCACATCCCCATAAGGGAGTCTTACAAAAAAAATCTCAGGTTCAGACTCCTTTCAGGTCATTACCAGTTCTCAGCCCTGCTCTTTGGTCTAACCTTAGCACCAAGGGTATTCACAAAATGCCTGGCAGTGGTAGTGGCATTCCTACGAAAACTAGGAATTACAGTTTTTCCCTGTCTCGACGACTGGCTAATAGTGGGAAAGTCATTCCAGCAGGTGCAAACACACCTGGAAATAACAAAAGATTTGTTACAATCTCTGGGTTTCCTGCTAAACCAGGAAAAATCCATTCTCACACCGGTTCAAGTCCTGCATTTCATAGGAGCAGAACTGAATACCTTAAAAGGAAGAGCTTTTCTTCCAGAGGACAGAGTTCAGTCCATACTGCAACTGATTGCCTCATTTGAATTGGGAAAGCCATGTCCTGCCTGAAGATCCTTGCAAATACTGGGAAATATGGCTGCAGCAACAGGAGTGGTCTTGGGAACAAGACGTTGAATGAGAAACATACAGTTTCATCTACAGACACACTGGTGCCAAAGAAAAGACCATATGTCAAAATTGATCCCTGTAACAAGGTCAGTGATCCAGTCCCTACAGTGGTGGACAGATATCCACAATCTAAGGGCAGGAGTTCCTTTTCAGAGGTAAAACCCCTCAGTCATCCTTACAACAAATGCTTCTCTGTTAGGATGGGGTGCTCATACAGGAGAGCACACTACCCATGGCACTTGGTCAAGCGTGGAGTGTGCCCTCCACATAAATCTGCTAGAGCTCAGAGCAGTGTTTCTAGCTCTAAAAAGGTTTTCCCAGTTAATGCAGGGCAAGGTGGTGCAGGTCAGAACAGACAACACCACTATAATGTTTTACATAAACAAGCAGGGGGGAACAAGGTTGGATCCCCTGTGCACAGAGGCCATGAAAATATGGGAACTTGCTTACTCTCTAAAAGCTTCCTTGCAAGCCATTCATGTACCAGGCAAGGACAATACCCTGGCAGATGCTTTAAGCAGGATCAACCAGGCACATCACGAATGGTCTCTGAACAGACAGGTACTGGACTCAGTGTTCAGACGATGGGGCACTCCAGAGGTAGATCGCTTTGCCTCTCCGACAATCACATGTTGCCCCTAGTCTGTTATAGGCCACCAGTCAGGGGCACAATTCCCCTCGATGCTCTGGCCTTGGACTGGTCAGGAAAGCATCTATATGCCTTTCCTCCCTTCCCTCTCATCTTCAGAATGTTACTCAAACTCAGGTCACAGTCTGCGTCCATGATTCTGATAGCACCAGATTGGGCCAGACAACCATGGTATCCCCTTCTGCTGTCAATGTCAGTGTCCACACCAATCCTCCTACCCAGGAGGCACAACCTATTAACTCCCCACCAAGGGACGATCCTGTATCTGAACCTCAGGTTTCTCAGACTCAAGGCCTGGCTCTTGAGGACTTAGAGTTTACAAATTTGCAGCTTTCCCAGGCTGTTCTGGATATCCTAAACAGATACAGAAAACCATCTACTAAGAAAACCTACAATGCAAAATGGAAAAGCTTTTCTGTCTGTGTGATGCCAAACATGTTTCTCATTCTCTGGCAGAGATTCCACTATTATTAGAATATCTTACTGAATTGCACTCTCAAGGCCTCAAACATGCATCTCTGGCGTGCACTTGGCGTCAGTTTCAGCTTTTATCTCAGCGGGGAAAACTGTTTCCCTTGCATCTAACCCTATTTTCAAAAAATTCTTTAAAGGATTAGCCCTTTTACTGTACATCCTCCTATTAAAGAACCAGTCCCAGTATGGGATCTGAATATTTGCATTGCTCAGCTTATGAAACCTCCATTTGAGCCAATGTCATCAGCACATTTGCAATATGTCATATGGAAAAACATGTTTTTGGTAGCAATCATTTATGCTAGAAGAGTAAGTGAGTTGCAAGCATTGTGTGTGGAAAAGGATTATTTATCTTTTCATAATGATAAAGTAGTAATCTGTACTAACAGAAGGTTTCTGATTTCCACTTGAGTCAGTCCATGACACTGCCGGTCTTCTTCACAGAACATGCCAGTTCAGGAGGCGAGGCTCCACAGTCTGGATGTTAAAAGGGCATTGAGTTGTTATCTAACTCACACCAAGGATCACAGAGCTGATAAACAGCAACTTTTTCTCACTTATGGGGATGTAGGGAAGGTCTATCAGAGATCAGTCTCTCGCTGGATAGTTCACTGCATTCAGTTTTGTTACACAAAATCAGGAAAACAGGCCCCAGCAGGCCTCAGGGTCCACTCTACTAGGGGCACAGCTGCTTCTATAGCAGCTTCTAGAGATATCCCCTTACTGGAGATCTGTGAAGCAGCTACCTGGAGGTCAGTACACACCTTTACTAAACATTACGGTTTGGACTTGCAGTCCAGAAGTGATGCCAGGTTTGGCACTGCAGTGCTGCAGAGTCTCTTTCCTAAGTAGGTTCTCTGCCCACCTCCAAAGGTACTGCTTTGAAGTCTGCAGAGAGTTATGAATATGAGAAGAATACATGGGGTTAGAAGAAAAATTACTCACCTTAGTAATTTTGTTTCTTCCAATGTATTCTTCCATATTCATAACTCTCCCTCCTCCTTCCAGAACCAGAGCCTTTGAATGGTCTTCTTACTTGACAGTCCCAAACACAGGCACGCTTACTTTAATCCTGTGGGGTTTTATTTTTTACTTACCTTTCTTTTTCCCAGGGAATTCTGGGTGTTTCAGGTAGGTCTGATACTACAATCATTAGTATCAGTGGTAGGGGTAGTGATAGAACAGAGTTGTCTGTATCAAGCAGTTTTTTTAGCTTGAATCACTTTAGTTAGGTTGCCTTGTGGGCTTCCTAGAAATCTGAGACGTTGCTAGAATGTGCAGTAGATGAGGGCAGCAGTTTGAATATTGTCACGTGCCAATGATTCCATCATTAGCATATAGTTCCATTCTACGGGCAGTTCTACTGAGCAGGCTAACTGCAGAGAGTTATTAATATGGAAGAATACATTGGAAGAAACAAGATTACTAAGATGAGTAATTTTTCTTTCCCCCTCACGGTCACTGATTGCACTTAGTGGTGGGCACTGTGAGCTCAGTGGACCTGACCCTCAGGAGTGGGTTCATGATAGATCTGGTACACAGAGGTGGGATCCAAGAGATCTGGTAGCAGTGAGATTCAAGAAATATTGGTGGCACAGTCATAACAGTTGGATTTGAGACCAGTATATCAGATTGATAAACTGAAAGCAGTATACACACGATCAAGGCAGAGATTTGGAAAATAATAATTTGGTTACAGTATAAAGTTTCCTGTTTTCTTTTTTTCTCGGTGTAAGCTAGTGTAGTAATAGGGAAGAAGATGGCTTCCAACTATAACAAATACACTGCAGACTACCTAAGGCAGTTGTCTCAGGAAAGAGGGGTCCAGTACAAGGGACGAATCAAAAAGAACCTCGTGGAGGCTCTTGTTGCAGCCAATGAGCTAGCGGCTGCCCAGGATCTTGAGTCACTGCCAGTAACCGGAAAGAACCAGAGCCTGGGCATAGGGGTGCCAGGGTCCATTACAGAATCTAGTCCCAGGGAGGAGAACAGCAAGACCAGAAGGACCCCAGAGCCACAGCAGCAGGAAAAGGGATCAGACTGCAGCTGGAGTTGAGGAAATTTGAGCTGGAATTCAAAAAGACAAAAACAAAAACCCAGGGGAAGAGTACACAATGGGGGGTGAGATACTGACAACAGTAAAAATGGGAAGGGACCTGGGGGTAATTATATCAGATGACCTAAAGGTGGGCAAGCAATGTGAGAAGGCAGTAAGTAAGGCTGGGGGGATACTGGGATGCATAGGAAGAGGCATCACTTGTAGAAAACAGGAAGTTGTTATCCCTCTGTACAGACAGCTGGTGAGACCCCATCTGGAGTACTGTGTGCAGTTCTGGAAACCCCATCTCTGCAAAGACACTAGACAGAGTAGAGCTGTCCAGAAGGAGGGCAACCAAAATGATGCAGGGTCTGCACCAGAAGACATACAAAGAAAGACTAAAGGAGCTTAATATGTATACCCTTGAGGAAAGGAGGGAGAGAGGGACATGATAGAAACTTTCAAGTACCTCAAGGGAATCAACAAAGTCCAAGAGGGTAGCATCTTTCAGAAAAAGAGATGTGCAAGAACAAGGGGGCACAATTTGAAGATAGAGGGGGGATGGCTCAGAGGTAATGTGAGGAAGTATTATTTCACGGAGAGGGTTGTGGATGCATGGAACAGCCTCCCTGAGGTATGGAGTCAAGAACAGTGGGGGAATTCAAGAATGCATGGGACAGACATAAGGCAGTCCTAGTGGGGAGTAGGAGGAAGTAAGCTGTTGGTTAACTAGGATCTGCAGTTTGTCTGTTAGGTAGGAAAATGGGCAGACTAGGTGGGCCAAGCAGTCCTTATCTGCCATCAAATTCTATGTTTCTAAGAGAAAGTTTGAAGCACAGAAGCGGAGGGAGTTTGAGCAGAAGAGGTTTGAACTGGCGATGCAGGAAAAAGAAAACCAGCGTCGGAGAGAGGCCAAGGAAAAGGAAAAATGGCTTCAGAGAGAGGCTGAGAGTAAGGAAAAAGAGCACCAGAGGGAATTTGAACTGGAGAAGTTAAAACTCCAACAACAAGCGCCAGAGGAGGTAAGTGGCAGGATTGAACCTGAAACTCCAGGGCTGGGGTATAAGTTAAATTCTAAATGAATAGCTGAATTTAAAGAGGAGAACAATATGGATGCATTTTTGAATTCATTTGAAAAGGTCCGTATCCAGGCCAGAATACCCAGGGAGTCCTGGAGCTTTCAGCTATCCCCGCTACTTACTGATAAAAGACGTGAGGCGGTAGGCCAAATGGGCAATCAGGACAGTAGCAATTATGAGAAACTTAAAGCTGCTTTGCTTAAAAAGTATGAGTTAACTCCTGAAGCATACAGGGTTAAGTTCTGTAAGTTCCGAAGAAGCCCTGACATGAGTTATGAGGATCTCGCCACAAAGCAACATCAGTTTTTGAAACATTGGTGGGAGAGAGTAGAAGCAAATTCTGTGGAAGAAACTGAGGCAGTTACATTGCTAGAGCAGTTCTTTTGGGCTTTCCCAGCAGAGTTGAAAACCTGGCTAGAGGACCGAAATCCAAAACAACACAGCAAGCTGCTGAACTCTTGGACCACTATGCCAGGAGCAGGCCTGGTCTGAAAGGGAATGGGGCAGGTGTGGCAACACAGAAGGGGAAAGGTGCGCCTTAAGGGAAGCTAAAACCCTCACTGCCTACACAGAAGGGGGAAAGTCCCAGGTTACAGAAAAGGGTTTTCTCAGATAAAAGAAATGATGACTGTTGGTTTTGTAAACAGCCAGGGCATCTTGCTAGTCAGTGTCCTAAAAAGGCACGGAGTGGAAAAAGTGGTGCTCCAACAGAGTTGGGTTTTTTTGTGTATCCCTGAGAGCATGCCTGTAAACATGAGGGAGCACATGCACCCAGTTATTATAAATGGGATGCAGACTCGTGGGTTAAGGGACATGGGGGCATCTCTTACCTTAGAAAAGGGGGATTTGGTTGGGCCTAAACAGCTTATATCTAATCAGTTTGTAACAGTGAAGGCATTCACTAGGGAGGAAAAAACTCTGCTACTTGCTAGCGTTCTCTTGGACTGGGGTGAGACTGGAGAGATGGTGCAAAACGTGGCAGTAGCAGACAGTCTCGCCCTGGATGTGATGACAGGGAACAATCTTCAGAAGAGGGTGGTGTGTGTGTGGTTACCCGCAGTCAGACAGCAAAGGCCAGTTATACTTCCCTGAACCCCATAGAAGCCCCTGTGAAACAAATGGGAGGCTGGTTCCCCAGCCTGTGTCTCCAGAAATGGAGGGTAACGAAAGGGAGGTAGGACTTCCCCAGCTAGCCGTTCACAAGGCAGCTATGGAAGGTTACTCCCTGGAGGGAGGGGTAACAAATGGTCAGAAGGTTAGGGATGGCAGTGACCTTGATTGCCCTGATGCTAGAGCTATGGACCTGAGTTTAGGAACTGAAGGGACATGTCCCATGCCTTGGGAAAATGTGAAGAATTTGCAGCTGCTCGAGAAGACTGACCCTAGTTTGGAGGGCTGAGGGCTAGTGTAGAATCTGATGGAACACTGGGAGGTGACATAAGACATAGGGTATTTTGGGACAATAGACTGTTGTGTACACAGGACATGAGGACAGAGCGAGGGTGATGGGCAGGCAGCTTGTCGTTCCCCAGGGTACCATGAGCGGTTGCTCAAGATCGCTCATGATATCCTCATGTCCGGACATCTGAGAATCATGTGCACCATGCAGCGATTGGCCCAGAATTTCTGTTGCTAACTTCACCCAGCAGGTGAAGGAATATTGCAGGTCTTGTCACCGGTGCTAACAAACAGGAAGACAGGCAATAAAACCAAAGCTGCCCTAATTCCATTGCCCATTGTGGAGGAGTCATTCCAGAGGGTAGGAATGGATATTGTGGGACCTTTGAGTACCCCAAGCTCCTCTGGGAAGAAGTTTATCCTGACAGTGGTCGATTACGCCACCCAACACCCAGAGGCAGTCACCCTCTCCTCACTTAAGACAGACAGAGTGGCAGATGCCTTGCTAGGGATTTTCTCCCATGTTCGGTTTCCGCAGGAGGCTATCACTGATCAGGGGTACCTTCATGTTGGACCTGATGAAGTGTCTTGTGGTAGAAGTGAGGGTGATCAGGGACACACAGCACTTATTACCCACAAGCCAATGGGCTTGTGGAAAGGTTTAATGGTATCCAAAAAGCGATGCTCCAAGCATTTGCTGAACAGCATGGGAAGGACTGGGAGAAATGTCTTCCCCACCTGTTGTTTGCATACAGGGAGGTGCCCCAAGAGTCAACAGGGTTCTCCCCCTTCGAACTCTTGTATGGACGTAGTGTGCATGGGCCCCTGGACTTGATCCGGGAGGACTGGGAAGGCAAGTACTCCACCCAGGGAACTCCCATAGTGGAGCATGTCCTTAAGTTTAGGGAGAAGCTGAAGGAGCTTATGGGGGTGGCCCAAAGCAACCTGTCAACTGCCCAACAGAAACAAAAGTCTGGTATGATCGGCAGACCAGCACTTGCATGTACAAGCGCAGACAGGAAGTAATGGTCCTAATTCCAATCCAGACGGACAAGCTGCAGTCCAAGAGGGCGGAACCATACAAGGTAGTCCGACAGGTAAATGCCGTACATTATATTGTGGAACTGCTTGACAGGAGACATAACCAGAGGATGTAGCATGTCAACATGATGAAACCATATGCAGATAGGGCTGACATGGTATTTGCAGTGTGTAGTCATGGGGAGGGGATGGACGAAGAAGACCTCCTCCTGGACTTGCTAGAGGAAAGCAAGTGGGATTCCTCTATGGAGACAATCAAGCTGTCACCCCAGTTGACCCCAGAACAATTCCAGGAGGTGTGGGGGGGGGATTAGAGGACTTTGTCCCTTTGTTTACAGCCAAGCCTGGACTTACCCACCTAGCGACACATGACGTAGATACAGAGACGCAAACACCCATCCGACAGACAACCTACCGGGTGTCTAAGGCCATCCTAAATGACATTAGGAGGGAGGTGGAAGAAAAGCTGGATTTAGGGGTAATCCAGAAATCCCACAGTCCCTGGGCCTCACCTGTAGTCCTCACTCCCAAGCCGGATGGCTGTACTCGCTTCTGTGTGGACTGTCATGGACTCAATGCAGTCACGAAGTCCGAGCACACCCAGTGCTATGGACGGATGAACTACTAGACAACTTGGGAGGGGTGACATACCTTACCACTATTGACTTGACAAAAGGGTACTGGCAGGTAGAGTTAACTGCCAGAGCTAGAGAGCAGTTGGCCTTCAGCACTCCAATTGTATTATTCGAGTTCTGAGTAATGCCTTTTGGAAAGAAGAACGCCCCTGCCACCTTCCAAAGATTGGTCAACCAGGTGTTACATGGTACTGAAGAGGATGCAGTGGCTTATCTGGAGGATATTGCCATCTTCAGTACCAGCTGGAAGGAACACCTATCCCACCAGAAGGAAATGTTGGGCAGGATACAGAGGGCAGGGCTCGCTGTCAAGGCTGAAAAATGCGAGGTGGCTATGGCGGAGGTGGCATACCTAGGCCATGTAGTGGGGTGGGGGGGCAGCTTCTCCCTAATAAAGCAAAGATTGAGGCCATAGCGGCATGGCCGATGCCTGAAACCCAAAAGCAGGTTAGGAGCTTCCTAAGGATCGCAGAGTACTATCAAAAGTTTGTACCAAATTACGGTACCCTGGCAGCTCCCCCATCTGGCCGGTTAAAGAAAAGAAAGCCCAAAAGGGTAGATTGGGAGCCAGCCTGTGAACGATCCTTTGCATGATTAAAGGAGGCACAGTGCAGTGGCCCTGTGTTAGCCATTCCAGATTACTCTAAGCAATTTGTAGTCCAGACAGATGCCTTGGATATGGGGATTGGAGAAGTCCTCATGCAAACATCTAATCAGGGAAATGATCACTCAGTAGTGTACCTTAGCTAACGTTACTTCCCCAGGAGCAGGCATATTCCATAGTTGATAAGGAATGCCTTGCACTGGTGTGGGCCCTGAAGAAATTAGAGCCATACCTTTAAGGGGAGACACTTCAAGCTACAGACCAATCACAACCCCCTGGTGTGATTAAATCAGATGGGTAAGACAAATGGTAGTCTCTTAAGATGGAGTATTGCCATACAGGCGTATGATATGACCATTATGCACAGAGCAGGGTCACCAATGCCAGCTGGCTCTATCTCGCCAGTTAAAACAGTAATAGAATTTGTGAAAACCTTACCATGCATTAGCGTGTTTCCACAAATTCAGTCAAGGAGGGAAGATATGGTGAGAATGGCCTCAGCTGTGTAATATTTGCAAAATAATTCTGTTATATACAGAATGTTTTTGTGATGTGAGTTTGTGAAATTTAAATGCCACCAAAATGCCAGTATTAATGAAAGGATCACATAAGATAGTGAGAGACTGATTTCTTTTAAAAATGTTTGACCTTCCTCTAACCTGAGGGGCAGCTGCTGCCAGGAAACTGAGACTGCATTTCCAGATCTCTTAATAGAGTTATGCCAAAATTCATTGCCTGTCATAAACCACGCATTTCAGAGGCAGGATGCTTTGTTCCAGGAAACTGTTATAGTAACTTACATCTTATGAGGTAAAAGGACAGGAACATCCTTTCTGGCAGACCTGTGTGAATTCTTGACACACTGGTGTCAATTGTGTTACTAGTGGGACACTGAGACATCAAAGGTTATCAGGAAAATACGATTTTGGGAAGAAGCGAGAGAGACACCTGCTGGCCTAGAGAGAGATCACCAGCTTCAAATCAGAGAGGTTTTTTTTTCAATCTACCAGGGTCTATATATCCCTGTAAACAGAAGCTCATGGGACACTTTTCATCTGGACTCTCCTGACCACAAGAGAAGCAAAACTGCCACAGCACAGAGACAAAGAACTAGAGACTGCACTTACTCTTTACAGACCTCAATTCACTACAAACTAAAGTAGAACTTTAGATAACTGTCATAGTGCATTTTGTTTTGTACAATTCACTTTTGTTTTGTAATACTGTGACCAAAAGATTATTTAAACTTTTTAGTTGTAACTGTATGATTAGTAACTATTTAGTAAACACATTTGTTTTTAAGAGAACCGGCCTGAGCCTGATTTTCTTATAACTGTGTGTGCAATTGTGAGAGGTTCAGTATTAATCTGTCACTAAACTGTTATTGCTAAAGGGGCCATCATATGCTACCAAATCGAACAAAGGGTCTTAAAAGAGAAAGTCTGGATAAGATAGGGGAAATACGAAAGTCTCAAGGAAGAGTCTGATGGGATTTGAACCAGGTTATTGCACGTCTTGTGGGAGAAGGCAGAATCAGGGTTACAGCGCTATCTCGAAGAGGTTGTAGCACCTGGATCTTCCCTCTTTGTGTAACAACCAAGAAGGGTTCATATTTGGCTACAAGACTCGAGACTGGTATTGTACCTTGATCCAGAGTAAAGAGGGGACCCTAGGACTTTGTGGTGAGTTTTCAGTTTTGAAGCCAGCGAGGACTATAGGGGGACTAGAAGAAGGTATCCTATTTTCCCCCACCCTGTCACGGATTGCACTTAGTGGTGGGCACTGTGATCTCAGTGGACCTGACCCTCAGGAGTGGGTTCAAGACACGGAGTTGTTACTATTTGGTCTCCATTCCCACCAAAAAGAAAAATTAAACTGGGGTGAGGGTGTCACAACCCTCTCCTGAGGGTCAGATCCACGGAGCTCACAGTGCCTACCCCTAATGCAGTCTGTGACAGGGAGGAGAAAACAGTGATACCTCGCATGTCCTTCTAGAATGCTCGCCGAGATCACGACCAGAACACCCACCACGAGGCCCCAGGGCTCTTGCTTTACTCTGGATAATGGTACAATACCAATCTCGAGTCTTGTAGCCAAATGAGAACCCTTTCTTGGTTGTTACACAAAGGGGGAAGATTCAGGTATTACAATCTCTTCGGGGTAGCTTTGTAACCCTGATTTTGTCTTCTCCATGGCCATTAAATAACCTGGTTCAAATCCCCACAGACCCTTCCTTGAGAGTTTTGTATTTTCCGTATCCGTACCCAGCTGCAACCCTAAGCAATAACAGTTTAGTCACAGATTATTATTAAACGTCCCTCAACCACACACAATATGAAAAATCTCACTCAGGCAGGTTTCTTAAAAACAAATGTTTTTATTAATAAAATAATAATCATTTACAACTAAAAGATTTAGAAAATTTTGGTCACAGAATAACACAAATGAAAGTGGAAAATTTACATGAAAATGCACTACAACTGTTATCTAAAGTTCTACCTTAAGTTCGAGTAAACTGTATTCGGAAGAATGAGTGAAGTCTGAGAAATCCTTTCTTCCTTTTCAGCCACTGGCAGGTTGTTCTGTGTCTTGTCAGGGACTGTCCAAGTGCAATGTAATGAGCTTCTGTTTACAGGGTATTATAGTCCTCTGCAATCTGAAAAAACCTTTCTGCGGCAGCCCTACCGACAGTCAGTCGGCGGGCGGAGGGGCGGCAGGCGGGTGGATGCTGCTCGCCCGCCGCGGGGAGCGGGTGAGGGGCTTCGGGTGGGTGGGGGACACTAGACACCAGGGAGATGTTTGGGGGTTCTCTGTGACATTCTGCCCGCGATCGGGCTTTACGGTCCACTGACCACCAGGGAGTTATTCGGGTTGGGGAGGGTTACATTCTGCCCGCATCGGGCACTGGGGGTTTATACAGGTTCTGCCCACGATCGGGCTGTGGGTGATGTTGGGGGCGATATGATGTGTTCTGCCCGCGATCGGGCTGTGGGAGTGTGGGGGGCATAACTGTGATGCCCGCGATCGGGCTGTGGGAGGTGGGGGGCATGATCTGTGATGCCCGCGATCGGGCTGTGGGAGGTGGGGGCTATAACTGTGATGCCCGCTGACGTGGAAGCTGTAGTATGCCGTCCCCGACGGCTGCTGCCTGGCAGGGTGGCCAGAGCAAGTCCGGGATCGGGCGCACTCATATGCAAATGGTATGCAAATGAGGCTATAAAGAGATGCAAATGGCCCCCTGCGCCTTGTATAAATTATGGCCCCATTTGCATGTCACCTTTGAATATCGGAAATTTGGCGATGGCGAATGGTACTTTGCGCCACCGCAAGTTGAATGCTCAATCCCTGGCAACTTGTGGCTGCTGAAGTTCCACTGCGCTACGCGCAGTGCTGGGTTCGGGCGATATTCAAAGGAGTTGCTCAACAGCCCAACTCCTTTGAATATCACTCCGCCACACCCCGCGCAACTATTTTGAGCAGCGCAGGGCTTGCTCAGACTGGTGCAGTTTGAATATCTTGGGCCTCAGTGTAGTAATGCTGTTTCTTCTCGGGATCTCTCACGATGGTTTCACTCTTAGCATCAATCTCCATGGAGACAGATGCGAGGAGACAGACCCTATTCTAACAGTAAAATTAGAATTCAGAATAGGTGTTTGAAAAGTCTACAGTGACCTTCCATCCTGGCAACTGCCAGATTTGTTTCTCTAGCCAGCATGGAATGGTAGCTACAGAATCTAGGTAAAAGGCTACCAACATTTTTAATGCAAATTTCAGGTTTTTGAAAAAAACAGAAATTAAATTAAAACAGGCATATTAATATAAAGAGAAAAACACAGCTTATAGTTGTAGAGAAGCTGCAATGATACTACTCAAGCAACCCAAGTAAAGGGAAATGATTATTCTGAGAACTGTTTTCAGTTTCTTAAAGGGAAGCAGGGTGGGAGAGTGAAACTGTAGTGAGGATCCCTAAAAGAAATAACAATTAAAATGTTTTCTTCCTCCCGCCTTTTCTGGGGAGGGGGACCAAGGCTCGGTGCTTAGCTGACCCTGGGTGGAGACCCGAGGTATGGCAAGCCCAGCCAGCAGTAAGGAAGCTGTGTGGTGGACATCAGCGCCAGCTCTTGACATCAGGGTGCACACCACATGGAAGAAAAACAAGAAAATGGCCAGTGGCACCTTCAGTAGACGGAGCGCCAGCCCCGATCCCCAATGCCTCCTGCCTGCTCTCGGAACCGGCATCCCAACGAAATCTAGATGTATGGGGTGTAAGGGCCCTAACTCGACCCCACCTGGGGTAGAACCAAGGCTCCATGGGGACGGACCGGCTCCGAGGTCAGGGTAGAGAGTGGGGACTGAAGGCAGATGGTGACTCCTGAAGAGTGGAGTACCGTGGGCCTGGGGAGTATAAAGAGATAGTTTAAAAAAAATGTTTTCTTTCAACACAGAAATTGATGACAGATTAGGGCTGCTTGGCCCACCCAGTCTGCCCATTTACACTACCCACAGTACTTAATACTGCAGACCCTACTTAGACTCCAGCTTTACCCTCTTTTTCATAACCACTTAGGTTCCCTTATGCCTGTCCCCAGAGTCCCTCATTTATAGTTTCAATCTTAAGCAGACTATACAGCAGTACCTTGGGAGGCTGGGTACAGAACCTACTTGGGAAAAAGGTTCTGCAATATAGCAGTTCCAAAGCTAGTATCCCTTCTGAACTGTATGTCCAGACAACAGTGCTTTGTGAAGGTGTGTACTGCTTTTCAGGTAGCTGCTTTGCTAACGTCTAATAAGGGGAGGCCCCTTGTGGATGCCCCAGAGGCAGAGGTGCCCTTGTGGAGTGTGCCCTGCTTCTAGGTGGCATTTTCCCAGCTTATTCATAGCAGAACTGAAAGCAGGTGTAACCCCCTGCAAATGGGGGTTCCCAAAAGTCTTCCAGGAGCTTGCCTGAATGCTCCAAGCCTGGGTGGTGTTCAGCGCCTGAGCTGCTTAACTGTGGTTGCAAGTGAGTGCTATTTGAGCCTCCATGTACTGTCTCTTTAAGAGCTGTCTGCTTGCAGACTTAATTAGTTTGTATGGGGGACTGTGTATTTACTGCTCGAACCTGCCTGTGCTATGGAGTAATTGCTCCATTTTCTGGTCGCTGAAGGCAAAGGAGCCCACCTGAAAGCTGTAACTGTTTGCCTGTAATCATTTAAAGCATTAGCAAAACTGTAGTTTGTCTAACCTGCCTTTATTGCAGCTGGGACTCTCTGTGTGTTACCTTCCATTTTTGACCTAAACTGCTGTGCTGGGCCAATTGGTTAAGGAAGCCCTAAATGGAGCCTGTGGACGAATCAGAACTTGGACTCTTAATTTGGGCCAGCCACCAGGGGACTGTATGGGCAGTGACTCTGGAAAATATAGTTTTGACCTTGGCGCCTTTTCCTACCAACAGAGGGAGACTTATTGTGGTGACAGCTGAATTAGCGAACAGAATAGTGTGGAGCTAAAGAAAATGCCCTGCTCTGTGACTGAAAAGATCAGATCAGTTGTGGCAGTGAAGAGAGAAGGAGCTGTTTGCGTCTAGGTATATAGTTTTCCATGGAAGCATGTGTGACGCTGAGTTTCGGTCTGCAGCCTTTGTGAGTGCCAGTTTGGACTGAACTGAAGTTATGAGGAGAAAGAAGCACTAGAAGTGTGGAAACCAGGCTCACCCTGTAGAAGATTGGAGAAATTGCTGAATCGCTTCGGTCTGTCAGGAGCTGAAGCTGCTATGTGTGCTCCCGGTATTTTGCAGTAATTGCGATTGGGATCGAGGAGCAGCCTGCCTGGTATAGTACTTTCCTTTTACATATAAATGTGCGTAGCGCTTGTGGGGAATCACTATTTCAAATCCCTGTACAGTGAATTTTGTGCTGAAGCTGGAAGTAACCCCAGCTTAATTCAGACTACATCCGCTTGCTATCAACTGCAGTGGGGTCCAGTCACAAGGACCTTGACCTCATGCCCTGCTCTTTTGGCAATCCAGAGGACATTCTCCATCCGATCTCGACTTGGGTGTTGAGTACAAATCAGGGTATTCCCTGCAGCTTGTTTTCAATCACAAGTGTGTCATCTAATTCTTGTTTTTCACTGTTTCGTGGACTGAGCCCTCTGGCTCCAGATTACAACCGGTGTTGTGTATATATTTTCTTCCACAGGGCCCTATCCATCTGCACCTGTCAGCCAACCCCGGCAACGTGGGGCTAGCTCAAGAATTAAAATAAAATGGTGGTGCCTCCACCCAGAGTCGCTGCTGCCATTATGCATTACCCCTAGGTGGCCCATTCACAGTCCCAATGCAGTTCTTGTCATTGTCTCATGTTATAGTTCTCCTGCAGCCAGCATATACATTTTTATTTGTTAAATCCCTACAGCATTGTAGTGGCCCTTTCTCTTTTACACAATATCAGGGTTAACAATTTTATTGTCTTCCCTGTCTGTTGTTAGTGCTAATTTCACTCTGCCCCAGTGCTAGACAGGTTCCCCTCACTAAATATTCATGAGCTGCCTAATTAATATTCATGAGGTGGCTCCTGGATTCTTGAGCATGTTGCTGCAAAAACACGCTTTTCTGCCTCCCTAATGCCTCGCCAAACTTCCAACGGTCTCCGGTCCCCTTTTACTTTATGCAGGTACCGGACCACTGGAGAAGACTATTCAAGCAGCCGTAGAATGGCTGAAATGAAAATGCGCTTCTCGCATGCATGGAGCACTGGAATGCACTCACGGTGCATAAAACAACTAGCGGCTCCATGCTACAGCGCCCTCTGGCCCAGTTCTAAAAACTATGTGGATGCTGGAGGGAGGATCAAGGACACCAAGGGGACTACCAGGGCACAAACAGAACTGGGACACAATGGAGGAACACCAGGGGAAAACTGGGGCACCAGAATGGGGAAAAACAACAGCCCCAGTGGGCAGACAGGTAACCCCCAAACAGGGGTTATACTCCTCCTTAAATGCTTGGCATCCGCCCAAGCCTAGATGACTCCCAACTGTTGCATATAACGACATTTGCATTAAACACCTTCCAAACTTTAAACAGTCTACTTTATACACATGGTTACCCATCTAGCAACAACACCACCAAAACATATCCTGCTCTAGACAATGATGATCTATCTACAGAGTCATAAACATTTTCCCATAGACTCAGAGCTGTAACAGGTGTTAACCCTCCCCAGGGACCTCTGGCACTAACATTTTCCAGGTGACAACCAAATTAATGCAATTTCTCTCGGCCACTAGGGGGCTACATTTTTCACTGACCAGCAATGAAAACAGCCCAAGACAGATTTGGCGCCAAAACACCTCTACCGCACTCTTCCATAGCTTTTTTCACCGCTTGCAAGGGTCCCCAACATTTTAGTGAGTGGGGGATCCATGCTGGGCATGACTGGCACAGTAGATCCCAGCGTGCCTCCATTTATGCAGTCCTGACGCCATCCTGTATGAGGGCTATGACCCCTGCCTTGCAGGCCTGACCAAGGTTGAGGGCCTGTTCCTTACCTGTTGTTACTGGGTGTCCTTTCTCAAGAATGAAAATAAAATGGTGGTGCCTCCACCCAGAGTACAATTTAGTGGATCTGATTGCTAGCAGTACAACTTTCTGGGATGCTGTACCAAACCACCTCCCCATACAGTCACCCAGGACATGGACTTACCAGTACCAACCAATATCCCCAACATTTCACATCTGGTATCTATAACTTCAGCTAATAATATGCTCACTAAAGCAGATCTTTTCCAAAACAGTAACACCATATTTATTTTACAGGGGGCAGAGGTGCCAGAGGGAGGATCAAGGACACCACAGGACTACCTAGGCACAAACATGACTGGGACATAATGGGGGAACACCAGGGGAAAACCGGGCACCAGAATGGGGAAAAACAACAGCCCCAGGGACAGAGACAGGTAAGCCTCAGAACAGGGGGTTACACTGGTTTACCTTGCCAACCTCACCATCAGTAACAAAAGCGAGTTTTTTTGACCAGACATTTTTTAATATTTAAAGTTTATGAGATATAGTATAGACTAGTACAGGAAGTGATACAATTCAATCAGCAGACAATACAAAACGCACTTACAGCTTTTGTGATGTTCTCCAGTATGTTTATAACAAATTATGTCAAGTGTAGCTGATGTAAGCTTGTTATAGATACCCAGAACTCATTTCAGGTCAAGGCTGAGCAATTTTACGCACCTGACTGAGAGTTCTAGATGGTGCACAGGAACTGTTACTGACCGGTTCAAGGAATTCAGACACCACCCTGGTAGAAATGTCCTACTGGTTTTAAGGAGCACCTATCCCTATGGAAGACTATGTAATTTGGCTCTGTGCAGAGGGCTTGCAGCTCACTTACCATCCTAGCAGAGGTCAGAGCAAGCAGGAATATGGTTTTCTGTGTGACACACTTTATCAGTAATGTCCATTGGCTTGAATGGAGCCTCCATGAGCTAGGCAAGGCAGACATTGAGATTCCATGGCGGGACTGGATCCATTACTGCTAGGTGCAAGTGACTGAGTCCTTTAAAAAAGTTTGACATAGGTTGTGAGGCCAGTGACTTTCCCTTGCCTGGTGATATGTAGTCTGACACTGCTGCTAGGTGCACCTTAGTGTTGAAGGTCTTAGGCCTAGAGACTGTAGGCGTACCAGGTATTCCAGGACAACAGGCAACCCTGTCTCTATAGGGATTATTCTTTTGGGGTACACCAGTAAGAAAATATTTTCCAATTACAGGAATATGTTTTCTTGGTTGTTTCCTTGAAACCCTAAGAACCTCCAGAACTTCCTCTGAGACGTTCAATTCAGAGTATTCTAAATCTTCAAGAACCATGCCCTCAGGCATAGTGTCTTGGAGTCTGGGAATGTTATCCTGCACTGAGATAATGTCAGTAGATTGTGACTTAATGGCAGGCTGACTTGACTCTTGGTGGAGAGGGCCAGAAGCACTGGGTACCAGGTCTGTTTGGCCCAGTCTAGAGCTATTGGGATCTTTACTGCAGGTTCCCTCCTTCAGGAGGACTTTCTCTATGAGTGGAAATGGTAGGAAGGCATACAGGAACCTCTCTGTCCAATCTAAAACCAGGGCATTCTCTGGGACTGTCCCTCTGGCTGGTGTTCTGCAGCAAAACTGTGGGAGCTGATTATTCTCCAAGAGGTGAACAGGCCTATTTTGGGAGTGCCCCACCTTTGAAAACTGGGTGAGAACCTGTTGGTTCAAGGCCCATTCGTGATTTCCCTGGCTGACTCTGCTTAAGGAGTCTATCGGGATATTGTCTTTTCCTGGCTGGTGCGCACATGAATGTTTGCTTCTAAGGGTATGCGGTCCTACTGCCTCGTTGCTTGTACACGGTTTTGAGGATCTTGTTCCTCTGCTTGTTTATGTAATACATTGTTATGGTGTTGTCTGTTCTGATTTGACAGACATACTTTGCAGCTGGGATGAGATTGGCTGCATTGTTAGCAAACTACCCTGAGCTCCAGGAGACTGATGTGCTCCAGGTACTTCCGTGGCTCCATGTGCCACTTACTGTAAGGTCCTGTACATGTTTGTCCTACCTAAGGAGTGCAGCATCCATAGCAAGAATTGAGTGCTGAAGGAAGGGAATGCCCTTTCTGAGGTTGTTTTTCCTTCCACCACTCTAGTGACTTTCTCAGTGTTTTTCTCACTGGCAATAGTTTAGAGAGTTGGTCCCATCGTTAAGACCACTTGTGTCTTAAGTGTTACTGGATGTCTCTATTTGAAACCTGGCCCATGGAACCACAGCTGTGGATACAGCCATGTGTCCAAGTAACTGCAAGAAGTTCCATACAGGTCTTGATAGCCTGCTGTGAAAGACTCTGCTGTAGCTACTGAAGATGAAACTTTTTATTTATGTTTTATTTTATGATAGTTTGGTATTACATAGTAATACTGACCAGTAAAAGAGAAAGAAAAACAGAGTCTATAGATCATAAAACATATTAAGCTCCTCATCAGCTAATACAAAATACATATACTGGGATCATCCGGTTTTAAACATATCATTCATATAAAACTTTACCCCAACAAACATTATGGAATCAGGAGATATTTAACAATATCACAAATTATCAAAATGCGTGTCTTTTACATGGGGACTCTAAAAGCTAATCTGGGAAATTGCTATAGATTTTAGCTACTGCAATGAAAGGATCCCACATTGAATGAAAATATTCTGTTCTGTCTAGCTTATAATAATGTATCCTTTCTAATAAATATAGATCTACCATAAGATTAAACCATGTCCTAATAGATGGAGGAGCAATATCCTTCCACCTTATTAATATGCACTTTTAGCAGTCACAAAAGCCAAAGAGATTAGTTTACTCTGATAATCGTGGAAGTTCACAGCCCTACTTGTGAAACCTAATATTACCATCATTGGATCCATATTCACTTTAGCACCAAAGGCGGATTCCAAAACCCTCTGTACAGACTCCCAATGTTTAGCCAGTTTTTCAAAGTAAGGAACATATGTAGAAGGAACCAGTGTTTTCTTGACATCTAGGACAAAATTCATCGATATTGGGATTGAATTTATGCAGTCATGATGGGGTCAAATAGGTCCTACAGACTATATTGAATTGTATCTGCTGGAGTTTGCATGAATAAAATTACGCTAATGGGTAACAGAGTATTTTATTCCAGTCTTCTTGGCTTAATAATCTCCCAGATGTACCTCCCATTTGTTTTTAGGTTTTTCTAGATCGAAGTAGATATGTCCATTAGCATTTTTAAATATTTGATAAAGGTTTAGCATTAGGATCAGAGTAATAAATAATTGTTTCTAGGGGACACAAAGCCCAAGTTAGTTAAGACTTAAAAATATAGTCAATTATTTAAGAATCTATAGAAATGTTCAAGAGGTAAATTATATTTCTTTTGAAATTGATTAAATGTCATCAATATTTCATTTTCAGTATAACTCTTTTACCATATGAATACCTCTTTTTTCCCATATACTAAAGGCTGGATATTTATCGATGGCGTAAAGCTGTAGTTGCAGTAAATCAGTAAAAGATGGATATATATTGATTCCATCCATCATTTGATGTATCTTTACCCAACACTGTACAGTATTTTTCGAGGCAGTCAAAATTGTGCCTTACTATTTTTTTTTATTGTAATACTGAGAGTATAACAATCTATGAGGGCATTGATACTTATGAAAACTTTTCTCACTCTCAGACTTTTAGTACCTTCCCATAGAACCAATCCTGAATTTGAGCCATTTAGTGCGGCATGATAGTATTGTTTAAAGTCAGGAGGGCTAATCCACCTCTTAATTTAGGTAACCTAAGGTTTTGCATTGAAATTCTGTTTTTTTCATTCCAGATGAAATAACCAATTTTTGAAGTAACTATCTGTAACTGCTATAGGCAGGCTTGAAACAAAAACAGGAGTCTAGGAAGCATGTTAATTTTAATAGCATTACACCTACCTATAAGGGTCATGGGTAATTTTCTCCAGTTTTCCAAATCTTTCTCAATAGTTTTAATAGTAGCATGTAATTTAGCTCAAGGGTTCTGGATATATCTTGGGGTATCGTAATCCCAAGGTATTTAATTTGACTTTTAATGATGTCTTTATAATTCACCAAAATCTGTGAAGAGGGTAAAATATTGAGCAATAAAGCTTCAGTTTTAGTCATGTTAATTTTGTAGCCAGATGCTTTACCAAACTGAGAAATAACATCTAAACATACAGGTAAAGAGCTAGTAGGGTTTTTAAGATATATTAGCGTATTGTTCGTATACATACTGATTTCATGTTCTATGAAATTAACTTTTTACATCTTGAATGTTCTGACTGTTTCTTATGGCAACAGCTAATGGCTCTACTGCATAACAAACAAAAGAGGTGACAAAGGGCACCCTTGTCTAGTGCCCTTAGATAGTTCAAAATAATCAGATACATTGTTGTTGGTTACACCATTAGCCAAGGGTTTATTATACTGTATATAATTTTAATCCAATTTATACACAGTGTACCGAATCCAAATTTTTCTAAAGTAGATATTAAATAGTCTATTCAACCCGATCAAAGGCCTTTTCGCATCTAGAGTCATAATCATAGATTTCTCATTCTTATTTAGGTCAATTAAATTTATCAGTCTTCTAGTGTTAGCCCTAACTTTCTATTCTTAATAAAGCCACTTTGATTGGGTTGAATGAGACAAGGAATTACTTTTTCTAAATGAGTGGCCAATATTTTAGTGAGTATCTTCATGTCTGAATTCAAAAGATATATCGGTCTGTACGACGCCACTAATTGCTGGTTTTATCCTTTTTGAGAATACAATAATTCTAGCATTATAAAAAGGAGGAGGAGGAAGGGTACCTATTTGCATAGCAGAATTAAAGACGCAGCTATAATTTCCTTATATGCTTTATAAAAGTCTATTGGTATCCCATCTTCTCCAGGAGCTTTTCAGGTGACAGCTCTTTTATGGCTTCCATCACTTCTTCTAGCATAATAAAACTGTTCAAAATCTCGAGTGTTCCTGAGGTAGGTTAGGTAAAGTAATATCTTGGTAAAATTAATTTACCGCATTAGGGAAAGAGGGCCTTTCAGTTGTATACAGACCTTTTATAAAAATCGCTAAAGACGCTCATTAATCCCTTTGTACAGAAAATCACTGTTTTATTACTTATAGACAAAATTGTACAAACTTGTCTTTTTTTTTGTAGTTGTAAAGAAATAACTTTGTCTGGTTTGTCCTCTAAAATATGGTATTTTGCTCGAATGCGAGAATATTCTTCTCTGCCTCCAGTGAAGATAGTTTATTGTATGCAGCTCTATCTTGTAAGAGATCAGCAAATACTTGTGGGTTTAGGTTGTATATGCTATTTCTCCAACCTATTAAGTTCATCTTCAACATGTTTAAATTTAAATTTCAACTTCTTTAATATAATGTAGAGTCTTGCTTAATACAAGCCCCCTCCCCAATAACTGTTTTAAAGGCTTATCAGATAACTGCAACAGATGGATCTCCTTAGTACTGAGCTGGAAATATTCTATTACAACATCCCTTAGGGTTTTAGAAAAATTGTATCTTTTAAATACACTACTCATAGACCAATTAATATTTCTTTGTGGAGATTCTAAACCTATATGTATTTGGACAGAAGCATGGTCTGATATATGAATATTATTGTATTTAACTTCCTGAAGTTGATAATATAAACTGTGGGAAATAATGAAAAATAAATACAGGTATAGCTCTCAGGTGTGGGTGAAAAATAAGAAAAGTCTGGGTACTGGGAAATTTTTTTTCCATGGATCAATCAGACCAAGATCTTCCATATATTCCTGCAAAGTTTATGAACTAAGGCCATTTTATCCGAATATGTAAAGAATTTGTCCAGTCTTGCATTCACAGCCAAATTAAAACCCCCCAAATATATGGATTATTAAATGTAGCTAGTAGCAAGAAAAAATCTGTAAAGAATTTGGTCATTTTATTCGGCTATAAATGTTGGCTATGGTTACAGATCCTATAGGGCTATGAACTTCAGCAATCACAAATCTGCCAGCAGGGTCAATATAAGACTTTCCACAAGAAAAAGAAGTATTCCTTTAATAAAGACAGCAACTGCTCTGGCGGCATTATTAAAATTTGCAGCTCTGTAATCACCCTATTTTTTTTTTTTTTAGAGTAGAACAAAATCTCCTGGCTGAAAATGCGTTTCCTGTAGAAGAAAAATATCAATATTTTACTATAAATGTATCTTCTGACTTGATTGGCTTTAATTTTGTTTTCAAGTCCCTAATATTCCATATCATTATTCTAACCACCATTTTACTAAAAATAACGAGTAATATTTTCCTGATTCCTCATTGCAGTAAAAGTGTACATCCTATTGCAAATCGCATTACTTAATTCGATGTCCTACTGTTATAAAACGTGCAAACGATATCTATCTGACCAATATTAACCAATAGATCCCTATTTCTCTGCATTATAGTAAAACCTGGCAGTATCAGCATCATCATACTTATATACCCTACTTCTCTTCTATACTTCCTGACCCCCACCGTCCCCACCCCTACCCCTTTTACACCAATAAAAGATAGCCTCATACACCTCTTACCAAGGGTGACTGGTGAGCCTCGTATAATCAATATGGCATTGAAAAACCATGCATTATATATGAAACAACAAGGTAGATAGGTGGAGCGGGGAAAAAGGAACCTTAGAATTCACTAACCCAGACACCACCTCCTACTCGGGTTTGAAGATGCAACTCTGGCCTGTGGGAGGAAGGATTTTCCCTGCAGGGTGTTTAGCTCTGCTTCTATGAAGTCCAGTACAGTATTTGAATAGGTTTTACTTAAGACTTCTGCAGATTTATCAAGAAACCCAGCTTCTCCAAGGTGCTTTCTGTAGCACTCCACATTGTCAATGGGTAATCATATTAACTGGGTACTGTGCACCCTACCAGGGAATGGCACAGCTCAAGCTTAGAATGTTGGGTTCATGAGGATTACAAGCAACAACAACTCCCAGGTAAGCTGTGCTATTCAAAGAGGACAGAGCTACTTTTATCTTCTCTCAAGATTTTCAAGATTTCAAGACTTCTTTGGGGCTGCAATTCTGCACAGCAGGTTGGGGTTACCTGTTTTTCTGGCATCACCCCTAAATTAAAATCGTGCCTGTTAAGCTGTGGCTTTCAAATTGAATAACCTGCCTTCTTATTTTCCTGTGTGGATTGGCAGCCTTTTTCTGCCTTGTTAGGGTGTTTCTAATGGTCTCTGTTTAAAAACAAAACAAAAAAAGGTGCCACAGGTAGGTAAAATTTCATTATTTCTGGAAGTGTAGGGTTTCTGTGGGGTCCTTCAGCTTTGGTGTCAGTCGCCCCACCCAGCTTCAGGTTTTGTATTACTGATTGTTTCTCAGCTAACTGAGTTTTTAGTGTTTCTCAAAGGTTTTAAGTTTTTCCCCACAGACCTCTCTGTTTTCCCATTTAACGTGACGCCATTAACAGCTAGTGCGTGCTCCTCCTTCAGGCCATTTTCCTGCCTTTGTTTTGCACTCACCATGCTGTGTGTGTTACATGCATGACGGAGCATTAGTGCAGCACAGTATTTATTTATTTATTTATTTATTGAATTTTGTTGATCGGTAGGCCCACTGGGCCCCGGAGATCCCTTTTTCAGGGGCTACCTAGGGTAAAAATAACATATTGGTATGCAGAACAGCACAAATTGATAAATGACATAATGTTTGACAGTGAAAGATTTCATAGGGTTACAATCAGATAGATGGTGTGGAACATATAGTCAGTGGGACCTCTAGAGTTGGATATATAAAACATTTTACATGCACAAATCATGTAGATCTAGGGAGTGCATGAGATAAGGGCTAAGTTGCCAAGAGTCAAGATACCTTCCTAAGGGCTTAGATGGATGGAGGTATGGGTTACGATAAAGCACACCTTCCTAAGAGGGAGGGAGAGACGTGTGGTCAGGTCCAAGGCATTGGCAAGTACTCCTGTCGAGCAAGTGTGCTTTGAGTTTGGACCGAAGCAGGGGCCAGACCCTGCCTCCTGTACCTCCAGTGGGAGGTTGTTCCAGTTGGAAGGGCTGTGAACGAAAGGACCTGGACCCAGCTTTGGTCCTTGTTTTAGAAACCTCGAGGAGAGTTTGTCCTGAGGTGCGGAGACTCCTCTGATTAGATTTAACCCTGACTAGCCCTTTGAGGCTAGAGGAGGAGAGGGGCCCAGTAGCTTAAATGTCAGGCAAAGAGTCGGGTAGATGAGGCGGGCTTCCAGTGACGGCCACCTGAGCCTTGCTTGGGCCTCGCAGTGGTGAGTTCTAGGGTGGGACATTGTGGCAAACCGGGCAATCTTGTTGTATAAGGTCTGGAGCCTGCCAAGTTCTGTAGAGGCCACACCTTGGAGAACTGGGGCTCTGAGGTGAGCTTAGGGAGTAGGATGCTGGTTGCGATGGCTACCTGGCTTCAGGGATAATCTGGTCCTTTATTCTATAGAGGATACCGAGTTTCACATGGATGGGTTTGTGAGTAACATATCAAATGTATCAGTTACTGTACTTGCACACCTGCTGGTGTGCGCACTTGCAAGCACACTAACATTCTGCGTGGTGCCTGCTAGTGAGTGTGTGTGTCTTTACCACTGTTTAGCATACTAATTACTGCAGCGGCTGGCAGTATAGCTTAAAGCTTCAAGTAAGGGCTTGATACATTCAGCAGTCCTGGGTTTGAATCCCAAGACCTCCACTTATATGATGTATGACTCCGAGAAAGTCTTTTAAGACAACTCAGTGCAGAACTTTAACTCAGAAAGATATTGGGGCTAATTATTATTTTTACCTCACAATTGTTATTTGGCAGATTTATATTTCTTTGGCACTATGACTTATGAGAGACCATTAATCATGAAATGATTTAAGACCTGCAGAAAGGGTGATGAGACCCTCTCCCATGGGTTCCTTTTGCCTTCATTGTGTTGCTCAGCCCCAAGCTGGTTCTCCAGCCTGGGAGGGGCAGCACCTGGTTCTTTAATAGGCAGTGGCAGCAGAATTGCAAAGAAATTATCTTTGTGGCTCTTGAGTGAGTTTGAGCCCTGATGTCCTGCAGGACATCCCTTCATATGTACCCAACCCTAATCGGGCCCCTCAGGTCAGGGAGGGCCATCCAGGAGTGGTGCAGCTAGCTTAGGCTGCAGTAACAGATGTGCAGGCAGACCCCAACCCTGCCTTTCTGAAGCCACGATGACAACTACGGGGATCTTGGGAAGTTCCTGACTTAACTTAACAAAAAGAAAAAAAACGAGGATGTTCCCTCCTCTGCAGGGAAGGAAGTGGAAAGGAGTGGACGGAGTCTAAATCAGGGATGTTTTTTTTCTACTTACTGTAATAAGCCCTTGTCTTTTGGATAGCTGAGGTGTGTGGTCTCTTACAGCTCAGGAGATACAGTCTGTAGAGACAGTGGATGTCAATCCGACTCTGCATCTTTTAGGCTACTATGTGACTAAAATTATTAAGCAACACTGGGCAGGTGTGAATCAGAAAATTGTCTTCCCAACCATATAATGAATTTTCCTTATTTTTTTTCTTTTAAGGAAAAAGTCTCGCGTGTGGGAAGCTCCTCCACTGAAAGACCAGAACGTTTGTATTTCTGAAACGACACTGCCCTGCCTATAGAAGGCTCTGGCCATAACAGTCGTTCATGTCAAGCAGGTGGACACTGCGTGCAGAAGGGGTTTCACCTCTGTCAGCACACAACAGATGTATGTCAAATGTTTCTTTTATTGGTCAGAAACTTCAACATATAGGTCACTACCCTGGCCAGTTTCTGTTCTGCCTTTCTGAAGGTGAGAGCCTTTTGCAATCCATGACAGTGGTTCCACCTTTCCAGGTGTTTTTTCACTGGAGAATTTCGTGCAGACCATTCAGCCTCCTACTTGTTTTCGGCCATGAGGGCTGTGTGGCTTTAGTCAATGGGTCTGGTCAAGCTTCATAAGCTAAGCTGTTTAACCTCCCCTTGAGGGAGGCCAATGGTTTGATTCCACCCTGGATATTACTTAAAAAAAAAAAAAAAAAGATATGCGTGGAAAGGGCCATCTCCAGTGTCAAACAACAGTACAAGGCTACTGTAACCCAAAGGGGTCAAGGTAATGGCTGACGAGACAGTTCCGAGGGGGTTTCTTCCTTCATAAATTGGCTCCAGAAAATGGAGGAGCCTACTCAGGTAACAAGGTATCAGAGGAGCACTGGCCAGCACCATGCAGGAGGCCCAGCACCACAAGTCTGGTGCCTCACAAGACATTTTCTTGGTGGTAGATTAGAGAAGTTTTCTCAAGATTGGCTTGAACAATGTCAGATGCTTTATTAGGGATTCTTCTCCATCCCAGTTCTCAAGCATCGCAAAAGGCCAGAAATCGTCAGAGGTCCTGACCTCCTCATTCTTTCAGGGCCACAGTACAGGTCCCGCTAATTGAACAAGGTCAAAGGTCCTATTGGTTTTATTTTATAGTCCCAGGAAGTTAAGGGGTTGTCATGCCCTTCTAAATTCAGCGCCTGAACAAGTTTGTGCTCCACAAACCTTTTCAGGATGGAGCCTGGGTTCAATCACCGGGCTGCTTCAGTCAAGGGGTTTTCTTAAAGAGCTGCTGACACATTCAGTAGAACTTTAACACAACATTAATATTTATGCACTGTCCAGCTTGTATTTCCCATTAGGTTCTGTATTCCTCCTCCCCATTATTTAGTATTGCGGTCATCTGCATGAAAATAGGATCTTTGCTCCTGAAGAGTTCTGTTCTTGCTGCTTTCTCTGACCTGAAGTCATAGAGCACTGCTTGTGACCTCACAGTTAGTCCCATGGCAACAGATTGTGATGTCACGACAGAGGATTATGACTTGAACTAGGCAGTAAGCTACAGAGGCAGATGAACTCAAAGGAAATCTAAAGGACAACAATCATATAGTCATACATTTCTTTAATAATAAATTATGGGAAGGAGGAATATATAAATGGGATGCAAGCAGAATTGGACCTAATTATTATTGTTTTTAAGTTTTCTTTGAGGCGTCAGTAGTTCTTTAAGCCCCAGTATATCTGATGGCTGCCTGCCACCACATCCTCCATCAGTCCTACGCAGAGTATCTCAGATTTTTGATACTGGACCAACCTTCCAGCAAAGGGCGCTCGTCCCCGAGCATCAGCCCCACTGAGTTCCTTGAGGGGTTGATAGATCTGGTGGCTTAATGTCTATCCTGATTGAATGACGTGCTTATTCATGCACCGACATTGTCCCTAGGAAGGGTTATTACTCAGAACTCTAGATATGCTAGAGTCACATGGCTAAGGGTGAACTGGGAGAAGAGCTCTCCCGAGCCATCTCAGACCTTGAATGCCCAGTGGTAATTTTTCAGCACAAAACCAGGGAAGATTTTTCACCTTCCTGGAATGTGACTTTTGTCAGAAGGCTCAGGATGCAGTCATTGGCATCTGCCCTCAGTCTGCTGTGATTTGGGCCTCTGGATAGGCAGCGATAGTTTTAATCCCATGGGCTCACTTCCAGATGTGGCCTATTCAAATGGGTTTACTGTCAGCCTAGGATCACTCATCGGAGGATTATCAGCCAGTGTTCCCTTCCCCTCAGCTTTGTCACTCCTGAGTTGGTGAGTGGATGTGCAGAATCTGAGCAAACTTCCACTAGAACTTCCAGAGTTAATTCTCACAACAGATGTCAGCTTGCATGGATGTAGGGCAGGCCACAGCCAGCTTCCCACTCAGGGAACTTGGTCAGTCTAGGAACAGCATCTCCACATCAATGTTTGGGAGATGGAGACGGTCCACATAGCTTCTCTTTGGTTTCAACCCTGCTGCTAAGCATGGCATACATTTGTACATAACCATAAGGCATGAGAGATGTTTTGAGAGGTTGCCGACCTATTGACAGTTCACCCGGCAGGAGTTGAACCTTCAGGTGGACTGGCTAAGTTGCAAAATGTTCATCCGTGGAATGGAGGCTGAACCTGGAGGTTTTCAAACTCCTGTACAACCAGTTTGGTTGACCTCAGATCGATCTGTTTGCATCCAGCTGCAATGCTCAGATCCGAGAAGGTTCTTCAGTCTTTTCGGTGTCCACAGCAGGGGCAGTGGTCGCTCTGCCTCAAGAGTGGACCTTCAGCAAGCATATGCTTCCTCTAATAACTTTCTTCCAAAATATTTAAAATAAATATAAAAGACGCTGTAGAGGGACCTGCCTCTTATTAGCTGCAGAGTGGCTAAGAAGACTGTAGTTCTCTGACTTGGCGAATCTTGCTCAGCAAGCACCCTCCCATCTTCTGGTGTGTGAGACTGGATAGCCAAGGTCTCTCTTGCTCCACCAAAAAATCCAGGAAAGATGGAGCTCGCGCCCTGGCTCCTGAGAGGAGGCGGCTTGCACTTGCTCCTCTGAGAGGAGAAAGGGCCTCCTCCTCCTTCTCCTCTCAGGAGCCAGGGCGTGAGCTCTATCATTCCTGATTTTATATAATAAATACATATATATACATATATATATATATATATATATATATATATATATACACACAGTACATATAGGTTTCCCTGAGGAACTACTTGACACCTTGATGGTTGCCAGAAAATCCTCTATGTCCGCAGCCTATGCTCTGGTAGAGGCCACCTCTCTTTAACTTGGGCCAGCAGAGAAGGTTACAGCTTCATTGGCCTCTATTCCACAGTTTTTGGGGTTTTCTACAAGAAGGCATGGCAAAAGGCTGACATTGAGTCCACTGAGAGGCCAGGTTCTGCTCTGCAGCATCCTGGGATTTTAGGTCTAGGAATTCATAGGCACGTGTTTAGTAGGACACGTCTGGTGTCCTTATCTTTGGTTCTCGTGGGATCCGAATTGGGTTCTGAATGCTCCTTGCAAGGAGTTTTTGAAGCGCTCCCATCCATATCACTGGATGTGTTGTTTACAGGCTTCCTCTTAAGGAGCCTTATCATGTTACGATAAGGACAAGTGGTATTCAGAACAGGGTCTCATTCCTAAAGTGCTCACTGCCTTCCAGGAGTTCCAGGACATAGGCTTGCATTCTCTTGTCCGCAACATCCTCAATCCAAGGAAGGAATTACACAAGCTGAATTTATCACGCACCATTAGGATCTTCCTAAACGGACGGCTGTGTTCCGTAGTCAGATAGCCTGTTTGTTCTCATGGAAAAGACAAGCAGGATCAAGAGACCTATTTAGGCCACCCTTGCTAAAAGGGTGCAGGCCTACATTGATTCAGGCCAACATTGCAGTAGAGGAGGCCCCTGGCTCTCCTCAGGCTCAACACTCCAGGCTAGAAGCGATGTCCTAGGCAAGACAGGTGAAGCATTGTTTTTGTTTTTTCTATATGTATTTTACGCTTTTACCCCGCTTTTTCCTGAGAGTCTTGGGACCCTGGCAGACATGGCAGTGCTACATGGAGGTGCACACGCAATCCAGGTACCAGCTCAGTCCTATCCACCCCACCCCTGGCTATTACTGGGTCCCCGTGGCCCTAAACTGCCATCCGCCCTCCACCAGGTGGCAGCCAAGGGCAGAGAACCCCTCATCCCTCCCGGAGAAGAGCCACCTCGCGGTAGCTCAGTCCTGCTCCACACCCCCCACCCCCAGGCCCCCAATAACCGGGGCTTGTTCGAACCTGGGTTGCCGGTGGCGCGAGGTGTGGCATCCAGTGCCTCCAACCTCAGCACCTCAGGGCCAGCTGAAGCATTGATTTTAAGGTTATGCAAGACATGTGGCCTCCTGTCAACATGCAAAATCCATCTTGGATGTTCAGACATCGGCTGACGAAGTTTTAGTCGCAGAGTGCTGCAGACAGCAGTTCGTAAGTAATTTAAGTGCTTGCCTCTGGCATATGGAATAATCTTCTCCCTCCTCCCATTTTTTTCTGGGTACTGCTTTTAGAACCCAGTTGTTATGATTACCCATTAACAATGTGAGCGCTACAGAAAAAGAAATTAACTTCATTTACTATTATTTCCTTTTCTGTTAGCTCCAGCATTCTCAATGGGGCCTCCCAGGAGCCTGGTTCCTGTGGAAGAATCTTATCCTGTATGCTAGAGGGCTGTCCTGTTTGTCAAAATCCCTACTAAGTTTTTGACATCCTCTTTCTTGCTGTATTGTACTCATAAATAAGATGTATATAAAAAAAAAAGGATAATTTTTAGATAGTCTCGACCACAGTTTAACAGCTTTACTGATAACTCTTGAGGTGTTTTACTTGTTACAGGCAGCTTCACGGCATCTAGTTGTTGCATGGAAAGAATGCTTTAGTGGGTGGTCAGCCTCAGTTTTTCCAGTTGTGCAAATGGGTGGAACCTGCCTTGCTGCTGGATGGTTCTTCCTGCAGGAGGATCAAATTGTCCAAACCTTGAGTACAATGGAGAGCATTTTCCTCCTGGACGCCTGCCTGGAAGGTAAGAGTTTTTATTACATGTTGAGGTATGTTTTATGTACGTAATTAATTATAATGTATAAAATGTGTAGCTGTTATGGCACTACAAGGTCAGCAGTGACAGGGAGTTGCTGCTGCTTGAAACTCTCATAAGCCCAACATTCTAAAGTTTGGCTATGCCATTTCTCCTGGTAGGGGTGCAAATACCCGTTGTTATGATTACCCATTGACAATGTTGGAGCTAACAGAAAAGGAAATAATGGTAAGTATGAAGCCAATTTCTTCTTTTCACATTCTGAACTGAGCACCTTGTCTCTTGTTCTGTTTTCCTTAGAATAGCTAGTCGTCCAGGTAGGGGAAAACCACCACACCTTGTCTTCTCAGGTGTGCTGCCACTATAGCCAAGTACTTTATGAATACCCTTGGCGCCTGGTAAGGCTGACTGGAAGAGCTGTGACCTGGTACTGACAGTTTCCTATCTTGAACCTGAAATATTTCTGTGTGATGGCCTGACTGGGATATGAAAATAAGTGTCTTTCAGATCCGGTGATCCCAGCCAGTTACCTGACTGCAAAGATGGTATCACTATTCCCAGTGCAACAACCCTGAATTTCTCTTTTATATGCCTATTTCGATACCTGAGATAAAAATGGGTCACCACTCCCCATTTTGCTTGTGGTCAGGAAGTACCTTGAGAACAGACCCTTGCCCCACTAAGAGGCAGGGGCCATTTCAACAGCTTTTGCTAGCAGCAATTGTTTTTTCACTTCAAATTTTTTTGAGGAAGAGTGAGTTGGAAAGTGTTTGTGTTTCTGCAGTTTTGCACATTTTGGAACTGCAGGGACAATCCTGCAGCACCCACTTGTCTACAGTACTGTTTGCCCATTCTGGAAGCAGTGAGGCAATCTCCCACTGGCAGTGGTTGGGCGACCTGGTCAGAACTGTGAGGGGTTTTGCTTTGGCTGGGGCCTGGGTGCTAGTGCTGCAGCAGCAGTTCACTTTGTGTCCCTCTTCCCTGCCTCTGTAGTAACCTTTTTGTGACTGGTACTCCCCAAGGGACATATGGGGTACAGACTCCTGGGACGTATCCCCCGGCCTCTGCCTCCCTTCAATAAGGTCTGTAGGAGGTAGAGGCCTTCCTTCTCATTGTTACCCTTGTAAGTGATTTTGTATTCATCCACTTTTTCATGTATGCCTCTGTTTTGTCAACAAAAGTAAATTTTCCTCAAAGGAGAACTCCATGGCTTTGGTCTGAGTATGCTGGGAAAGGATGGTAGTACTTAAGCAGGAAAATCTTCTTGAGGACACTGCATGAGCTAAAACTCTGGCTTTAGTGTCAGTAGCATACACCGAGTGTGGAAATAGTATTTAGTGACATCTAAAGAACATAAGAACATAAGAATTTGACGGCAGACAGGGACTGAGTGACCCATCTAGCCTGCCCATGAACCTAACCCCTCCTCTATATTTTGCTGTTTTTATACTGTAGTGCTGATCTTGCTGTGGCAATTAAGTCCTTTGCTAGTTCATCATCTGCTTTATCAGCAAGTGTCAGAATTGTGTTCCACAGTGCTTTCTGGTACTGTGCTATATGTCTGAAATAAGCTGCTTGCCTATTGAGCAAGGAAGCTGAGGCATGAACTTTTCTGGCCATAGTCCATTTCAGGGGGCTGTACAGACAGGGAGGCTTGCTCTGTCACAAGTAGCAGCCTGGACCACACGTTGATGATCAAGATGGGCATACAGGTGTTCTACCCCTTGTCTGTCCACCTGATATTTTGTTTCAATTTTTCTGTCAATGGCTGTAGCTGAAGTTGGTGCAGACATGATTTCTGATACTGGCCTTCTAAAGTAATTTGTGTATGGGGATTAGCAGCCTGCTCACAGGTGCCATCCCCATTATACCCATAAACTCAGCATGCTCGTCATCCTCCCCAGTTTCTTGAGGGGAGTGTTGAGAGTATCAAACATTTGTCTGACAAACAAGGAAAATGAAATATAGTCCTCATTATGCTCTAGAGGAGAGTCAAAGTCTTGCTCTGGTGCACCTTCTGATTCCATGGGGTTCCCTTCCTCTTCCTGTACATAGTATTCTTCTTCCTGCTCCTCCACAGGCAGGTAAGTTGGAGCATGATCCTGGGGAGGGGTGGTGGCAGTCACATTATTAAAATTTCCCATGGCCTGGATGGCCTGGAAAAATCTTTAATATATCCTCAGATGAGAAAAAATGTTTTCTGTGTCATCTGTCTGCAGCTTCCTGCATTCAAGTGGAGTGGCAGTGATATTTTATTTATTTAAGTTTCTTTTTAGCAGATACTGTTTCCAGTGTCTGCTCCAAAACTCTTTATTTTTAATTTTGCTATCACTGAATTCAGGGTTCCCCATTTCGGGCACCCTGGTATCTGATCCATCTTTATGATGCCTTTCAAATGGCTCAGCAGCCTTTTCTTTTTCTTGTCACTCTTTACAGTAGTTGCTGATAGCGTACATGAAGAGATGGACCCTGCTGATGTGCGCTTTCCACCATTACTGGAGATCCTCAGCCTCTTGTATTATTATTTTGATTTCAAGAAGGCAGACTGAGACACCATAATTTCTTCTTTGTTACCCTTTTCTTTAAGGTTTTAGGGCAAAAATAAGACAGGACTTACAAATAGTAAAGTCATGGTCTGGAACCAGGCACTTTAAACAGAGCTTGTGGCATTTGGTATTTGTCAGGAGCTGGAAACAGTGTTTACAATTTTTTGAGCTAGAAGGTCCCCAGGTCTCTAAGGCATACCAATTTTGAGAGATCCTGGTAAAAAGAAAAAAAGGAAAACAGAACAAAGGCCCAACATTAAAAGTCCTGCTCTAAAATACTGTACAAAGGTAGATTGCAGTTCCTGTAACAGGAACCGATTAATTAAGGTGAAAGGGCACAGGATGCAACAGAAAGTGAAAGCACCCCAGTTCCTATACTGTACATAGCGAATAAAAAGGAACCACTTTAATATGATAGACGTGGGTTTAACTTAACAGCAGCAACCAAAAGAAGAAATGGTAACTAGATATGAGTCTCTGGTTCCTGAACTGGAGACCATACACTTAAATTAACTCTAACTAAGGCAGAGTAATCAAGGAACTAACATGAATAACAGTAAATACACTTTAAGTCATTTTTTAACGCCAGCCCACTGGTGCAGCGGCAAGCTACCACTTGCAATGCCGTGGACCTGGATTTGGGAACGTGCCCAGGGAGACGGAGGGCCAGCTAGGGGGAGGCTTGAGGATCCGAGGACCGCTCATCTTTTCTGGGGAGGGAGGATGAGGCTCGGTGCTTGACTGGCCTCTAGCCGAGGCCAGAGGCAACAAGCACCAAGCCACTCCGAGAGGTAGGGGAGCATGACATACGTCCGGCGAGTGCGCCTTGATGTCTGGGATGATGTCAAGCCCACTACAAGAACAGTGGAAAAAAGCTCCGTGAGTACCGGAAGATGGAGTGCCTGGAACAGACCCACACATCTCCCTGCCTGTCCCGCTTGGCATGACCCAACGAAATAAGAAGCTCAGGGTGTACGGGCCCACTTCATCCCGCTGACGGGTAGAACCAAGGCTCCATGGGGACCACCCACAGGCTCCAGATAAGGGAGAGGGGCAGATGCCATAGGCAACTGCAGATGGTGTGGGGCTCTAGGGAACAATGGAAGTATAAAGAGAAAGCAAAAATAATAATTTTTAAATAAATAAACCAGCTGGAGAACCCGCAATACTGAGGTGACTTCAGGCGACTGCCTCTCAGGCAGAGAAACAAATCTAATCAATTGTCAGAGTGCAGTGTGGCTGCAGAGTTTTAACCAGTATTCTAAATTCCATAATTAGAATAGGTTACATCTTATGGGCATCTGTCATCATGGAGATAGATGCAAAAAGTGTAAACATTCAGTGAGGGATTCCTGGGGTTAGAAAATGCAGGATTCCAGCTAGAAATAATATGATTCAAAAGGGTTGACAATGTCCTTGAACAACTACAGGCATTATAAAATGTGAAGTGGTGTTATATAAAGGCTGTGTAGAAGAATGTGATTAAAGGAGCTGGGATCCAAGGTATAATAGAATTATTACATAGATGGCATCCTAACTAAAGCTTCATAAGGAGGGACAACAGCATTTTTTTCACTAAGTACAAGCATGCCATCTGGTTTAACACCTAGCATATTTTATTATTTGTGGTCGTGAAACATAGAAACATAGAAACATAGAATTTGATGGCAGATAAGGACCGCTTGGCCCACCCAGTCTGCCCATTTCCCTACCTACTGGATAAGCTGCAGATCCTAGTTAACCAGCAGCCTACTTCTTCCTACCCCCACCCCCCAGAATTGCCTTATGACTATCCCATGCATGCTTGAATTCCACCACTGATTTTGACTCCACAACCTCCTCCGGAAGGCCATTCCATGCATCCACAACCTCTCTGTGAAAAAATACTTCCTTAAATTACCTCTGAGCTGCCCCCCATCTTCAAATTGTGCCCTCTTGTTCTTGCACACCTCTTTTTGAAAGATGCTACCTCTTGGACTTTGTTGATTCCCTTGAGGTACTTGAAAGTTTCTATCATGTCCCCCTCTCCCTCCTTTCCTCGAGGCTATACATATTAAGCTCCTTAAGTCTCTCTTCATATGTCCTCCGGTGCAGACCCTGCACCATTTTAGTTGCCCTCCTCTGGACAGCTTCCATCCTGTCTATGTCTTTGCGGAGATTGGGTCTCCAGAACTGCACACAGTACTCCAGATGGGGTCTCACCAGCTGTCTGTACAGAGGATAATAACTTCCTGTTTTCTACTGGTGATACCTCTCCTATGCATCCCAGTATCCCCCAGCCCTCCTTGCTGCCTTCTCACATTGCTTGCCCACCTTTAGGTCATCTGATATGACTACCCCCAGGTCCCTTTCCATTTTGTTGTTGTTAGTATCTCACCCCCATTGTGTACTCTTCCCTGGGTTTTGTTTCCCAGGTGCATTACCTTGCACTTCTTAGCATTGAATCTAAGCTGCCATACATTTGACCATTCCTCTAACCTTGCCAAGTCCCTTCTCATCCTTTCCACCCCACCCTGTGCATCAACTCTGTTGCAGATCTTAGTGTCATCTGCAAAGAGACATACTTTTCTTCCAGTCCTTCTGCAATGTCACTTATAAAGACATTGAAGAGGACTGGTCCTATCTGAACCTCATGGTACCCGCTAGTAACCTCCTTTCTTCTGAGTGGACTCCATTTATTATTACTCTCTGTGTCCTATTCTCCAGCCAATTCTTTACCCAGGCTGTCATCTTGGGACCCACTCCCAGGCTGGCTAACTTATATATTAATCTTTGTGGGACTGTGTCAAATGCCTTGCTAAAGTCTAGGTAGGCCATGTCCACAACCCCTCCCTGATCTACTACTTTGGTCACCCAGTCAAAGAAATCTATCAGATTCAGTCTGGCATGACCTTCCCGCTGTGAATCCATGCTGCCTAGGGTCCTGTGCCCTTCTGGCCTCTAGATACGCCACAATTCTTTCCTTTAGAAGTGATTCCATCATTTTCCTATCACTGAGGTTAAACTAACAGGTCTATAGTTTCCTGCTTCTGCCTTGCTCCCACTTTTGTGAAGGGAATCACATCTGCCCTCCTCCAGTCCTCGGTACCACCCCATCCTCCCATGATTTGTTAAAGAGGGTAGTCAGTGGTGTCACTAGTTCTACCCTTAGTTCTTTTAGAATTCTGGGATGAATCCCATCAGGCCCCATTGCTTTGTCCACCTTCAGTTTTAAGAGTTCTTTCAGAACCCTTTCTTCTGTAAATGGGTGGTATCAACTTCTGTATCCAGAGTGTTACTACTGTTTGTTTTATGTACTCCCTCTTCCTCTGTAAATACTGAGCAAAAATATTTGTTTAGTATCTCTGCCTTTTCACATTCTCCCTCTGCCCACCCTCCCTCCCCTTTATTGCCCCACTATCCTCCCTTGGTCTTCCTTTGCTCCCTGATGTACCTATAAAAGGTTTTATTCCCCTTCTTAACTGAGTTGGCTATCTTTTCCTCAGTTTGGGCCTTTGCTGTTCTGACTGCCTTCCCAGCCTCCTTTGCTTTAACTGATACAGTTCTCTGTCCTGCTCCTGCTGGATTCCTTGTACTTCCTGAATGCTTTCTTTTTCTCTTGAACTTCACTGCCACTTCCTTGAGAACCATAGTGGTTTCTTACATCGTCTTGTTTTGTTTATCTGCTTCACACAAAGGCTCGTTACCTCTGTGATGGCAGTTTTATTATTCCCCATTGTTCTTCCACCCTCCTTCCCGCCCATTTGCTAGTGCATTCCTTAGGCACTCACCATTTTGGCAAAGTCAGCCCTCCTAAAGTCCAGTACTTTTGTCTTTGTATGGCTTGACTCTATTGCTGTGTTTATTTTGAACCATACTGTTCGATGGTCGCTAGTTCCCAGATGGCTACCCACTTCTACATCTGTGATCTCTCTCCATCTCCATTTGAGAGTATCAAGTCTAATATTGCTCCCTCTCGAGGTGGGCTCCAGTACTAGTTGTCTCAAGGCATGCCCCTGTAGGCATCTAGAATAACTGCACTCTTCAAGTGGCAGCTGCAACTGCGCCCAGTTAACATCTGGCATATTCAGATCACCCATCAGCAATATCTCCCTTTTTCTGCCATTCTAAGTATACTTTCTATCATTTCCTTGTCCATTTCTCCCCTGAGAAGGGGTCTGTATACAACCCCTGTGCGGATTGTGGTGCCATTGCCTGTCTCCAAATTTACCCACAGTGCTTCTTCTCCTCCCTGTTTACCCTTTGTTCTGTTGCTTTTATTCCTTCCCTTATGTAAAGAACTACTCCTCCCCTCTTTACCCCTCCCTGTCCCTCCTGTAGATAGTGTATCCTGGTATGTTTACGTCCCAGTCATGGTTTTGTGTGTACCATGTTTCTGTGACTGCCACGATATCCAGATGTTCCTCCTCCATCAAGGCCACTAATTCAGGAAGCTTGATACCAGACTACAGGCATTGATACTCATTGCTCTCCATTTTTGATGGCCTACCTTCTGTTGCAGCATCCCCACTGACCGCTTTACCTTGGTCTTTTTCTCATTTAGTACCCTGTTTTGTAGGGAGAGGCTGGGATTACCAATGGGAAGACCAATGTGTTTTATGTTTATGCCTGGAATCCTAAAGACCACTACAGTACAATACCACATTCTGTGGACTGTTGCAAAATACCACTAGACAGAAAACAACAATAGAACTACTAACAACAGAAGAAAAGGATAAACCTCTTACACTGAAGTCTCTGGTTGAGGCGGTCTAGGGACTGAAGAAGCCTCTGTTCTTCGACTGACAGTGCACTGATGCCTTGACGCTGAACTTTATGAAGCAAGAAGGAATGTTTGTGTGACTGTACAGTTTCCATAGCAGTCAAGATTTCACATTCTGCAGCTGATGCTTCAACAAGTTTCTCTGCCAGAAGAAACTGGGTGGTGCTTTCTGAAACTATACACAGGAGTTGCATCAGAATTGCAAATTGTACTGAAATTAGAATGTTACTGTAGCTTTATATGTATTGATTGATTTTGCATTTGTTTACCGGGTGAGTGCACTGGACCATTTTCAGGCACACCCGGCCATGAAGATGGCACAATGGTAAAGGTACAGGTACATAATACATCACAGGAATATTTACATTTTAGACACTGATTTTGACTGAAACATCAGCGTATCCCTTGACAGTAAGGTTGGTGTGGTTATCGTATCCAAAATCAATTACTTCTAAACATGTTTAGGAAAATAATTATATGAGTTTTAGATATGAAAATTGGGATTTGATGCCTCTTTTGGAGCTCTCCTTAACTGCTCAGTTCTCAGATTTCACATATTTTGTATACGTTATTTGACTATACATTGCATATTTAACTAAAGTCTGGAGTCACAATCATAACACAACAAGCCTGACAAAATCCAACTAAAATAAGTTTTGGAATAAAACGGCATGTTACACGCTTTGCCCATTTTGGAATCCCATCTCACAATTTGTCAAATCCACTACTGAAACTAGAAAAATGAATGTAGTTCTCCTCCTTGAAGGAATACCACTAGAATATCCCTATGCACAGGCATACAGTATATTATAATCATGACTTGTCCTTCTCTGCTTAACAGGTTAAAACCTGAACTTAATTTAAAAAATTATAGTTTAGACTCAAGTCAACATAGATATGCTGTATTGATAAACATCAGTGTACAACAGCACACTTTAAGTGGTAAGACATGATGGGTGGGTTACCATGAGACAATTTTACCTCCCTACGTGCTAAACCACTTGAGGTAAAGGTGATTATGGTTCACAGTAAGGGTGGGATTACTGTTGGTAACCCACCTCCCGGAGCCACCTTGCTGCTATTATGAAATGCTGAAGGGTGACTTGGTGACATTTTTAAATTGTTTTAAATTAAAAAAAACTCACTTTTTTTCCTCGTGTGCACCTTGCTTCTTGCAACACCAGGGCACGCGAGCTATGTGAATACTGTGTGATAGTCACATGGGTTCCAGAAAATCAGGAGGCTGAATTCCTGTGGCCAGTTTTATAATTACTAAACAAAAGAATCCATTAATTGTCATACATGGCCTTTAATGCATACAAAGTCACCAGAGTCAATCTCCTCAAGTCAGGAAATCTTGGCAGGGTTTTTAAAAAAGACCCACGGCAACTTTAAAGGTGACCTGCAAATTAACTATATGAACCTGCTCCCATTCCACATACCTTGCTAAGCGGTGACAGGAGTCTGGAGCTGCCATCAGCACAATTTTCAATATTTGTTATTTTACTAAACCGCTGAAACTTTCGGCGTATTGAAGTGTCGCTTGGTTCAACAGAGCGTGAAGTACAACATGGGTATGTACTATTTAGTGACATTGCAGTAACTACTGCTTTTTATTTAGCAGCATGAGGGGTTTAATTTATTTATTTTATTGAGTCATGGGGTCTTGACTGAATTATCACTCTACAGCCACACCAGAATGGGTCGTTGTTGTAAGTATTAATTTAGCATCAAGACCCCTCAAGCAATAAAATAAGTAAATAGCCACCTCCACTGCTGCTTCATTAAAAGTGTGGTGTCTGCAACGCCACTAAATCGGCATAATACCCATGTAACTTCAGCTCGTTGAAGGGACCCAGACGGCATCTTCTGTATTCACCATAATTTCCGTGGTTTAGTAAAATAAACAGAGGTTGCAAAATTGTACTGATGGCAGCCCCGGACTCCTCACCGCTTAGAAAGGTATGTGGATGGGAGAGGGCTCAATAGTTAATTTGCAGGTCATCTTTAAATATCATCAGTATTGAATTAATTAATCAGACATACAGTAAACTTCAGCTCTAGAAGTTTCACTGCCAAATAAAACAAGCCCACCATTTCACTCTGTAAATCAGAACTTTTCAAGGGATGTGGTCCTATCAAATGTAACATATACATCATTATTTTTAATTCATTTATATTATCAGGACCTCACCACTGTACACAAATACTACAGTGCTGAAAACCATAACCCACATGTCATTATACCCTTTTTCTGCTTTTAGCTAACATTTTAAAATCAGAAACAGGTTCTAACTCACTGAACTTCTAATAAAACAAGCATTTGTCAATGCTGAATTTTGCTTGCTGGTATTAGCATTGGAAGAGCATGAGTTAGAGAGATGCATAGTAGGAATGGCAGTGAAGTACTGAAGTGACACCTACTCTCCCCACCCTGCAGAGATGGACAGGCTTAAGAGTGTAATTATTCATCTAAATGGTTTTGGAGTGTGGAGCAGTAGCTCTGGCATACAACCCAGACCCAATGCCACACAGACTAAACCAAACAACGATAGTGGTCTACTTCCTCTTTTGTACATGTTATTCTCCCAGTAAAACTACTGTTTGACCAGATTAAATATCTCATTAAGGATTCCTATAGCTCTAACAGAAAAATAGTTTGCCTTATTTTCCTGCAACAGTACAGCAATAAAACAACTTTGCAGGTCTTTGACTGGTGCTTGTATTCTGTATATCTTTATTCCCTGTAGCTGGCCTCAACATAAATAAAACAGTGGGGATGGTTTACCTGGTTGGTTACATCCGTCGGTAGGTTTTAATCAGGATCTTCCTGTGATTGTACAATTCCTTGCGGGTCTTCTCCAGATGGTTGCATATCTCCTGATGCTCCAGCGGCGACAGTATCTCCTCAGCCCTGAGACCCCCTCCTACTGCCCTGCACCACCGCACTGCCTCCCCTCGCTTCCCGCCAGCGGCACCTGTTCCAAGGTAAAAAGCTGCCCCATTGCCTCTGTACAGTGCGCCAAGCTCACAGGACTTAAATCCCACTGGTAGGTTCCTGGGAAAAGGGTCCAGAATTCGGAAATTCATTCCACTTTCACAGACAGCCTAGCTGCAGGATTAATAGACATGGCTGTCGCCATTTTGGAGTTCAAACTCGGAGACACGGGATGGCAACACTAATCTGACTGGCCAAGTTTAAACAACAGGCTACCAAGTCTATTTGATGAACCAATTGATAAATTTTTTTTTCTGTTTTCATAAAGTCTTTCTAACTACTGTACGGTAGCAGTGTTTTGATATATCTGATACTAAGGGGTAACGATCATATGGGGAAAGCATACACCATTTCACATTCTGCAGTCAATCATTTTAATGAAAACAGAAAAAGGTTTGCCCAATCGGCACGTCGAAAACAGCTTGGTAGTCTAAGCCCTAAGCTACCCTCCTACTGCCCTGCACCCCACAACTACCTCCACTTCGCCCCGCCCTGGCACCCGCTCCAAAGTAAAAGCCACCTCATCACCTCCATACAGTGCGCCAAGCTCCGGATCTAAATCCCACCAGTAGGTTCCCAGGAAAAGGGTCCGGGATTTGGAATCACACCATGAGAGCCTAGCAGCAGAACAGCTGGTGGTGACAGCATGACAAGCTTGTGTTTCCTCACCCTTCCAGCTGCTACTGTATAGCTGAGAAGAACAGAGAGCACAGAACTGTCCATGACAGGTGTTCAAAAGTGCTCAATAGCACCCACCAACAACAACAAAACTAGAGAATGCTGCCTGAGGAGAGAACGAGAGAGAAAGAGAGGGAGAAAAACAAGCGGTCTATGATAGCAGTTCAGATGCGGGGAGGTGGCAGTATGCAAATTGCCTACATTTTACCACCGCTGATTGTAACAGTGTTTTTCTGAACTGTACGCCACTGGAACCACCTGGCAACATGACTCCGGTGACGCCACGGATCCAGTAGCAGCGAGGAGAAGAGCTCCCTCCGATCCACTGCCTAGAATATGAATTTTACATATTGAAAAAGAAAGCAGCAGTTTAAGATGTCTATAAGGACTGAGGAGGACCCCTCAAGCAACTAAGAATAAAACTAAAACAGGAGGACGTTCTGAGAGTCGAGAGGGTAAAGGAATCGATGAGGCCTGCATGAGTAGACCACCCTCCCCAGGAACTACTACAACTCCAGACTACAACACGGACAACGAGTCTGAAAAGCTCTCTAGGAGCCGACTCGAGGTGCTTTTGAAAGAAATCAGACAGCTTCAACAGGAGAATAAAGCAGATTTTAAATCGATCCAGCAGCAGTTAACCCAGATAGATACGCTAATTTGAAGCAAGTGGAGGAACGGTGTCGAAGACCCAAGATACTACCATGCACCTCGCCCAAGTGGTTCACTCTCTCTGAGCACATACTACAGAGCTGCAGGCCAGATGCATCAATCTCAAAGGCAGATCCAGAAGGAGAACCTCCCGCTATATGGGCCCCCAAGGACCAAGAAATCAGCCCATATCCTCTTACCTAGAGAATCTCCTGAAAGACATTTTAGACCTACCAGCCACTTATGAGCTCCACGTGGAGCAAGCTCATCGCTCTTTACAGCAAAACCGCAAGATCCAGCAGCCCGCCCTTGCTCCATAATATTTAAGCTGAGTTTGTTTCATACCAAGGAGGACATTTCGTGAGGGCCTGGGCAAAAGGAGCTATATACCTGGAAACCGCCTCTATATGGATCATGATTACCCGCAGAGATCCAGGCACAGCGCCAGCATTCATGCCGCTCTTGGAAGTCATGAAGGAGAAGGCAATAAAGTTCCAAACCCCTTTTCCAGCAAAACTTAGAATTTGCTGGGAGGATGGAGTAAAACCTACTTGAATGCAGATGAGGCCCTAGTGGCATTTAAGGAGAAAGGCTTCCTCAACCAGAGATCCACGGAAAAGTTCCCGGATCTGGGCCTCGCTCTGGTCGAGAGAAACAAAGAGAGAGCTGGTCCTACTAGATCGGACACATTAGAACGATGCAGCAATTGTCCCATATCCTGAACAAGAAACCAGCACAACCGATCCTGGGAAGAAAACCTGAGGCTGGTAGAAGCACTGTGAGTACTCTCTGTTAAATCGAAGCCCGCTGCTCCCCCTGCTTGACTTTATTTGCAGCATATAACATTTAAGGCAGGATTGAGGCTGACAGGAGACCGCGAGACGTCTGTGAGGCCTCCTGGATGTCAGCGGTTTCTCCTTTTTCTTTCTTTCTTGAATGTTGCAGTGTATGATTTAAAATAAATTTTTGAATTTATTTTTCCAAGGAGTTTCTGGGTCTTATAAAGCTGTTTACTGCAGAGCTTTAGACTCCAGGAAATTAAAGTAGTAGACATGTTTGAAGATGGCGTGTAATACTGTTCACTCTCTAAGTTGGGGCGGTGGGGGGGGGGACACCATTCTGGTGAGGGGTTCACTGTTTTCCGTGCGTCAGCCTATATTTAGGAACTGTAGAGCCACAGTGATTCTAGGCTCTGGGAGAGGTCTCCTAGAGTAGGAGTTCGAGTACCGCTTCAATCTGCTCTACTTTGAGTAGATTTAGAAGCCTGTTTGCTATACATGCTTCCTACCTTGGAAGCAATAACAGTTTTTCTTTTATAAGTTTATGTGGTTGTCTGCCATGTTGGCACAAGTTTTGATAATGTTGAATGCTGGGCTATGTTATTATTTTGGTCTTTCCGAGGGGGACTAGGGAGGGACTCGTCCAAGATGCAATATAATGTAAGAGGTTACCAGGAAATTAACAGAATCCATACAATATGATGGCTTTAACATATACAGTTTGCACTTACAATGTTCATGGGGTGACAAGTCCGATTAAGAGAAGTAAGATTTTAGCATCTTTAAACGGTCGGGGAGATATACTGATGCTACAGGAGACACATCTATCAGCTGACTGAGCACAAAAATTTGAGAGGCTGGGTTTTCTGAGGTAATTGCATCCGTCTTATTGGAGGGCGGAGAAGGGAGACAATGATCCTTATCCCCATAGGGTCCCATTTGAGGTGAAAGATACTTGGAGGGACAAAGAGGACGGTTTGTAATGGCCAAGGAACCCTTAATGACCAGAAGCTCACCCTGGCCTCGGTGCATTTCCTAGCCCAACACACTCTAGACTTTATAAAAAAAAAAAAATTTTACAACTCTTTCAGTGGGGAAGGACAGGTATTGTGTGGGAAGATTTTAATTTAACTCTTGGGGAGAGGCGAATGAAGGAGACATTCCTCCACTGTAGAGTCTAAAACAACTAGGGAGGTATCAAGCTCCTGAAGGAGTTGGGATTTGAGGATTCTTGGAGATTCCTAAATGGTAGTGTCCCCACCATACCTTTTACCTCAGGCTCACTCCTCTTACTCTTGCCTGATTATCTCCTGCTGTCTAGAGAACATTTGGGAACAGCAGTTCGAATATGGAAGGGAGACCTGTCACTTTCGGATCATGCCCCATTTTCATAAAACTAAAATTTGGTCCCCAACAGAGAAACACGTTTTGGAGGCTTAACCTTTCACTGTTGAAGAGTGAGGAGGATGTAGAGGCCATACAAGAGACAATGGCACAAGCACTGAAGTAATGATACCCTATGGTGACCCCCACTATACAATGGGATACAATTAAAGCAATGACTCGAGGCAAACTAATAGAAATGTTAGCTAAGAAAAAAGGGCAAGGGAGGCGAGGAGAGAGCTGCTCCTGGCTCAAATCGGGGAACTGGAGGAAATGTAGCAAACTAGGGGCTGCAAACAAAGGGAAAGGAAGTGAGACAGCTTAAGACAGAACTGAACTCCCTGTTAGATTACTATGTTGAACAGAGATTAGTTTTCCAGCGACAAAAATATTATGAAGAGGGTCCTAGGTCAACAAAACTGTTAGCAGGAGATTAAGGGCTCAAAGAGCCAGAACCACCATAACAGGTATTAGACATCCTGTCAATAAGTCCTGGCAGCGATAATGCTGGGTATCTCTGAAGCCTTTAGACTTCTACACACATCCTTAAACTGCCCCAGGAAGTTCCAAGGAAGAAACTTCAGGATTTCTATGACATCTGCAATTAATTCAGATGTCTGAAGCTCAGAGTACTTCCTCACTGCCCACATCTCAATCAAAGAGACAGAAAACGAGATAGGACTATTGAAGGGGGAAATGTCCCGGTTCGATGGACTACCCAAGAATTTTATATAAAACATTTAAAAAGAGATCTCCCACTTCTAAAACGGGTATTTACATTTGTTTTTTCCCCAAAGGTGAGGTGCCCTTCTTGGGATGCAGGGTAATCTCGTGATCCCAAGGCAGGCAAGGACCCTCTTTGCTCTTCATATAGACCTATTGTGGTCCTCAATACAGACTATAAGTTAATGGCTTCTATTCTGGCTCATTGGCTGATGGGCTTGGCACCTGATCTGATTCACATATACCAGTGCGGTTTTATTACAGGCCGACAGGCCCAAGATAACATACGAGATCAGTATTTCTTTTGGAACACAGAGAACAACAGAAAGCGCCTGCCTTGCTCCTCAGCCTGGATGCCGAGAAAGCTTTTGATAAAGTATCTTGGTCATTTTTGAGGGGGTCCTTGCCTCCTTTGGCTTCCCAAGTGAGTTCGTAGATTTCGTTTTTAGGCTTTAAGAAACCCGAGGGATATTTTTGAACAAACGGCCTTGTCTCCCAGAGTTTTCCACTGAGGAGGGGTACGTGACAGGGATGCCCTCTTCCCCTCCTGTTTGCATTCTACATTGAACCCTTGGCCCAATATATCCGGCTTACTCCTGAGATTTCAGGGATTGAGTTAGCAGATGTAGAACATAAAATAGCGTTATTCACTGATGATGTTCTAATTTATCTCTCCGATCCAGAGAAATCAATTCAACCACTTTTCAGATGTTTATCGCTCTTTCTCAATTGTCTGGGTACACTATTAACGCAGCCAAGACAGAGCTTTCCCGATCAGGTATATACCCTCAAGAGAGATGCAGTCCAACTATAATATGGATTGGACTCCAATAATCCCTAAAGTACTTAGGAGTTACTATCCCAGGGGACCTGAGGTGATTACATGATTGTAATTATCCGCTCTGGTTTCAAATCTGAAAAGACACATGACTAGATGGACCATTCTCCACTTACGTTCTACTCTAGAATTTAGCCCTGAAATGAATGCCCTCCATGATTTTCGACCTATTTCAAAGTGTCCCTTATGTGATTACAATTAAGGAACTGTTGAGTTGGCAATGGATGTTTTCTTGGTTCCTGTGGAACGGGGAAGCCGAGGATTGCACAACGCCTTCTTCACCTCCCAAAGGATAGAGGTGGTATAGCTTTACCTTCTCTGGCTCACTAGTGGATGGCTACTCAGATGTGGCTCACACTTCTGTGGGGCCACCCAGGGTATAGCTCTCATTGGAAGACTACAGATTTGGCGAGGGAGCTTCCTGCCCCTCCCAGCTAGCCTATTCAACTCTTCCTTATTCTCTAGAACATTTAACCTGGTACCAGATAGCTGTAGGGCTATTCTTGAGGGCTGGAAAAGAAGTATGGGTGTCAGGGTGCTTCAGCTACAGATGTGGAAGTAGCATTGATTTTGTACAACCCCAATTTACTCCAGCTTGACATACTGGATGGTTTGCCCATCAAATAAACAAGGGTATTATGGCCCCATGGCAGTTACTGAGGAAGTGTCTTGACCTTTGAGGAGGGAATGAGGGTTTATGCTTGGTCAGAAAAGACAGGATACACTATTATCAAATTAAAAATTACTTAAACAATTACAGAATGCTAGAACACGAATACAGCAGCCACAGAGTGAACTCCCTTTTCTCAGATATGGAGCTCAGGGAATCGAGAGGGCGTATATCTATTCTTTATGCTGCTCAGATACACCTCTCTCTCATCATGCTGATAGATTAAAAGCAAGATGGGAGAGGGATTTGTCCACCACATTCTCAGAGGTAACCTGGGCAAGAGTCTGGCAGATGACATGGGCTACCACCTCCTCCCCTGTTTGGGCGGAGTTTACTTGGGAGACCCAAGTGCATTTTTCTTGGACCCCGAACTAAGGGCTAACAGAGCCCCGGTTCCTTCTCGGCTTGTTGGAGGGATGTGGAAACCAGGCAGCGACTCATTTACATATATTTATGGAATGCCCGGTTCTCCAGCGACTTTTGGTTGGATTTAGCAAATCAATTCAGACAGCTATTTGACCTCCTTCGCAACCAACACTAACACAGTTATCACTAGGGTTATTGCCAGAGGGTATTCGAGGTAGAGATTTCATTTAACTATGGTCAATATGTTTGGTAGCAGCATAAGGTAGTAATGCGTAAATGGCTCCAGAGAATACCACCAATGAAGAAGGAATGGTATGATACGATGCAACACATACAACATCTGGAACAGATGACTTTCTCTAAAAATAACAGGTCCGAACTCTCTGTCCAGAGATGGGCAAGATGGGAGCTCAACAATATTAGGGTGTAACCCTCTAAGCTATGGGTGATGGTAAATCCATTGGAGGGTTTGCTTTCCTCCCCCTTGTCTGTTGGTGATTCCTGACAACCATTTGGTAAGCTAACCCCAACCCCTGAAGAGACCTATTTTTGTTTCTATATAGAAGCAAAATGTGAGGTATAAAGATAAGAGATATATCAATTCTAGCCCAAGTTTGGTTAATAGATTAGGTTTTTAGAGTTTTAAGTCTTTTTAGGAATAATATGCCAGAAAAGAGTATATTTGTTAGAATTAACTGATTAAGTTGACAATTTTCCTATCTTAAATATGTAATGTGAGATATTGTTAATGTGGGTTGGGAAATTTTCAAAGAGATTGTAATAATTCGAATGATGAGTTATATTATATGTGTATGTATGTTATCTTCTGTAAGAACAATATACTAAGTATAAAAAATGAACTGTACGCCACTGCATCTGAACTGCTGTCATAGGCAGCTCAGACATTCATTAGTGTGGTATGGCGGCGCCTGCAAAAGAAGCAGGGCACTGGAAGCTTGGGCGGCACACCCTACGAAAACTCAGATGGTGGCACTATGTTTCTTGCACATGCATACAAGCAAACATAAAAATTAATTTCACTAAACCAAAGCCATGCTCCATTCTTTAATCACCAAACAGACGCTACTATAAGTCATCTATCTGTGAAGAAGTGTGCTTCTCTCTCAAGAACCCTGCGTCGAAGCAACACCATGACATCATGCATTGTCCTACATCACATCAGATGTCATGACGCTAGAACAGGCAGTCCTGCATTGTGCTAGATATAAATGTGAGGTTAAAACAGTATTTATCCCCTACAGCACTGGCATGGAGATGTGCTTCAGGGTGCCCTGCTCTGACAATCTCATCCCTGGGACAAGCACATATAAACAATATTTGAAACATTTTTTTTTATTAATTTCAAAACCACTTAGAATGTATGTACTCACAATCACATCTGTATGGTATAATGCTCTATAATAACTATTACATTCTCTTTTAATAATTCATCAAAATTATAAAACACATTTTTAAGGATATAATACCAAAACTGTTTCTAAAAATAAATATGGTTATTTTTGTTTAATCTGTAATTTAGGAAAATTATTTATTAAAACGTGCTCACCAGCCAGGGAGGTTTAAGGTACTACAAGGAGGTCAAAAACAAAAACTCGTTCCAGGACTATAAAAGTCTGAATGGGACCCATACTTACAGTATATAATGGGAACCTGATCTATTTCTTCATTCATCCCAATCTACTAAGTGTTCTGTCCAGAGGCTCAACAGATTTATAATCACATCCCACACTACATGTGTGTATAAAATTTAAGGTTTACACAGTCCCTCAAACTTCCTTTTATATAATTGCTGGGCTCCACTTTTTTCACTGCAAGCCCTGTCTCCTACCTGCATGGAGCAGGCTGTAGCCTGAGCTCCATATGGGCTGGGAGTTGAAAGTGCCACCTGCCACTATCACTTTCTGACCATGCAGATGCAGCTGCTTATAACCAGGAGGTTATAATGGCAAACTATAACCGTGTTTCCTGGGAAGCAGAGCCTAGTTATCATATATTGAGCTTTATACTGAGGACTATAAGCAGAAGCAGGCCAGGAGCCCATTAATATTGTACTCACATCTCAGTGGTAGAATTCCAGATGTGTAATACCCCATATAAGCTTGTCTATATGATATTTAAATTCCAATTTTGTTTTAGCCTCTACTCTATGTTACTGTAGTTTGGTCCATATTCCTGCTATCCTCTGTGTATAGAACATTCTTTGAATTGTTTTCAAGTGAGCAGATTTAATTTGTCTGTTATGACCCCTCAGTAAGTTTTTCTTACTTTGGGTTAAACGTTCATTCCCTTCTCAAGTTGATCATCCCTGCTAATATCATACAACAGCAAAAGATCCCTCATGCATTTATCCTAGATTAAGTCTGTCAAGCTCTATTCTCCTAGGATGATTTCTTTAGCCCTCATACCATCTTTATGACATTCCACAGTACCCTCTTGATTTCCCTCTTGTCACCCTCCTAATGGGGATACTAGAACTGACTACAGAAGTCCAGAAGCGGTCACGTCCAAGGTTCTGTACAAGGGTGTAATTACTTTCTCACTTCTTTAGTTAATATTTTCCTAATGCAGCCAGTTATACTATTTGTCCTTTTGAAATCTTGTGGCACTCTTCAGTGTTATTTACTGAACTGTTTACTAGTATCCCTAGATCTTTTCACTGGTGGTGATACCTAGTTTGTGTCCATCCAAGTAATATTTATTTAATTTGTTGTTCAAACCAAAATGCACAGCTTTGCTTTTATCCAAATTTAGTGTCATACCCAGTCTTTTTTCCACTGAACAATTTTATTTAGATCCACCTGTAAGTTTTCAGCCTGTTCTTCACTATCTACTACTCATCCCAGCTTACTGCCATCCATAAATTTTCGATCCAACTAGTTATGTCCTTAATCAAATCCTTATTGAACAGCTTAAACAGAAATGGACCCAGACTTGAGCACTGCAGGATGCCACTCATAACTTTACTTTTAGAAACACAGAAACATAAACTTTGATGGCAGATAAGGACTGCTTGGCCCACCCAGTCTGCCCATTTCCCTACCATCGGTTAAGCTGCAGATCCTAGTTTTACCAACAACCTACTTCCTCATACTTCCCACTAGAATTGCCTTATGTCTGTCCCATGCATTCTTAAATCCCCACTGTTTTTGACCCCCAACCTCCTCAGGAAGGTCGTTCTATCGTCCACCACCTCTCCATGAAAAATACTTCCTCATGTTGCCCGTGTAGTCCCCTTCTGTCTTCAAATTGTGCCCCTTGTTCTTGCACATCTCTTTTCTAAAAGATGCTACCCTCTTGGACTTTGTTGATTCCCTTGAGGTACTTGAAAGTGTCTATCATGTCCCCCACCTTTCCTCGAGGGTATACATATTAAGCTCCTTAGTCTCTCTTCGTATGGCTTCTGGGACAGACCCTGCACCATTTTAGTTGCCCTCCTCTGAGTCTCCAGAACTGCACGCAGTACTCCAGATGGGGTCTCACCAACTGTCTGTACAGAGGGATAACAACTTCCTGTTTTCTACTGGTGATGCCTCTCCCAGTGCATCACAGTATTCCCCAGCCTCCTACTGCCTTCTCACATTGCTTACCTACCTTTAGGTCATCTGATATGACTACCCCAAGCCCCTTTCCATTTTTGTTGTTGTTAATACCCCTCCCCCATTGTGTACTCTTCCCTTGGGGTTTTGCTTCCCAGATGTATTACTTTGCACTTTTTGCATTTAATCTAAGCTGCCATATTTTTGACCATTCCTCCAACCTTGCCAAGTCCCTTCTCATCCTTATCACCCCTTGTGTTATCAACCCTGTTGCTGATCTTTGTGTCTGCAAAGAGGTACTTTTCCTTCCAGTCCCTCCACAATGTCACCTATAAAGACATTAAAGAGAACTGGTCCCAGTACTGAACCCTGTAGTACCCTGCTAGTAACCCTCCTTTCTTTGTAGTGGACTCCGTTTACTATTACCCTCTGCGTCCTGTTGTCCAGCCAGTTTTCTACCTCAGGTTACCACCCTGGGACCCACTCCCAGGCTGGCTAGCCTTTCTTGGACAAGACATCATTTAGCCTAACTCTTGCTTCCTATCATCCAACCAACTTCAAGCCACCTTACCAGATCTCTTTGTACATCGTACTGTACTGTACTGTAGATACTGCTTCAGTTTGAGGATTATTCCACATGTACTATTTTATCAAACATCCTGCTGAAATCTCGGAATATGACTTGTTTTGAAACTGTTACTTTAATATTTACATTGCTGATAAAGTGAGGAGCGGCTGAAACAGACAAAGAGACACATGCTGAACATTTTGTGTATGTAAAGCTTAAATTGGAGTTACCAAGGAAGACCTGAATAAATATTTAAGCAACAGTTTCAAAACAAATGAAATTCATTTTAAAAGATTTAAAAACAGATGAGAGAAAGAATACCACTGACCTGCAGTGGCATGGCCACAAAACATTGTGCAATTAATTATATGGTGGAACATACAATAAAAGAACAGAATACAGACTCAACCTTGGGAGTTATTATATTTTTGGTATTGGTTCTGCAGAAGAGTTCTTCTGATGCCACAAAGGAGCCTCAGAAACTAGGGACATCCCAGTTCTTATGGTGTATGTTAACGGTATTGACCATTTGCCTTACAAAGGAATAGTGTGAGGTGTAATCATCTGAGGAACAAGGAGGGAACCGAACTCCTGTTCAGGGGAATCATCAAGCTCTATAGGGTCCCTTCCTCCTCCTCATAGTAAAATCGGCCTCCTCTTCCACAGGCAGTGGGATAGGTGCTGAAGCCTGCAGAGGGGTGGCAGGCATACTCATAGAGTCCCATATTGCCGGCCCACTGGCACAGCAGTTGGATTTCCGCTAGACGCCGGCACCTGGGTTCAGGAATGGACCCAGGTCGCTGGAGGGCCGGTTGGGGGAGAAGGATTGAGCATCCTTGACTGCGCCTCCTTCTCCGGGGGAGGGTGGGCGTGAGCATCGGTATTGTAGCGACACCAGCGGAGGCTGGGTTCACTACCGCACTTAAAGCTGGCAGAATCAGGGGCGGGAGGATGCTGGACATCATTGCACTTCCCCGCCCTTCCTACACGGGGAGAAAACACCGTGCCCTCGGCCGCCTTCATGAAGGCTTGCCCGTGGCCTCAATCAGCCTCTGCCGCTGGCTCTCAACCAGATACAGTATATGTATCGGGCACTGAGGTGGTACAGAGTCGTGACCACGCCCTCTGGAGGAAAACCAGAGGTGAACTAGGAGCGAGGTAATTGACGGAGGTGGAGACGGGGTCCGTGACCAGGATGGATACTAATGGTAAGAGGGCACACAAAAAGTATACTAATTAAAATAAATAAAGATCCCTATATCCTGGAAGGCCTGGAGGAACTGCCATGCTGTCTTCTAGGAGGGGCATCTTATTTTGTCAATAGGTGTCTCCTTTCCTTCTTCTGGAGGAGGGATAGTGACATGTTTTTCTTTTGTTTTTTCTTAGCAGGTACCATCTCAGGTGTCTGCTCATAGGCTCTTTTATTTTTACTGGATGCAGGGTTCCCCATTCAGACACCTTGATCTCTGAACCATCTTTAGCAGCCCTATCTTTCTGCTTACTTTGAGGGGCTGGACCTTCTTCTGAGACTTTAGATGACATAGAGACAGACTGAAAAGCTATAAAGTCTTCTAATTTTGAGCCATTTTCTTTACTGTTTTAGGGCAAAATTTGATACAAAGCTCACAATTAATAAAAGCATGATCCAGACTCAGGCACCTCAAACACAACTCATGGCTATCTACCTTAGCCAGAAACTGGAAACAAATGTTGCAATTTTAAAACCTGTAGGTTCTGTCTTCTTTTGGGTCTGTAAGTCATACCAATCTCTGATGACCTAACTGCACTTTGGTTCCCCAGTACAAATAAAGAAAGTGGCACTTCAGCTCTTTACTTATAAAGGAAATCCTGAAAGGCCATATAGCATCTTGGTTCCGCCAGAAAGGGAACCGGACAAGAAAATAAGAATGGCAAAGCACTTACTATATATTTTTTTAAATAAAACAAATAAGATAAATAACATGGTTCCCTGAAAGCAGGACCCGCGACTGCAAAGGGTTCCAAATCAAGGGAAACTAGAGAAAAGTAAATAAAACAACAAAATACTAAATATGACACCTTAACTGATGCAGAATTACTGAAAACTAAATTAAAAATACTTTTCTAAAGTTAAGGGAAAAAACAACATAAAATGGCACTGCACTTGTGTAGACGACTGCCGGTGACTCTTCAGGCGTAGACATAAATCTTACATTAGTGGGCAGACATGAGTGTGACTCACCAGCACACAAGTTTTGAATTTCATTCTAAGATTCTTTAATCAGCATAAAACACAGACTTGGGTCAGCTTATTCCAGGGAATGATTGCAGTTGTTAAGCACAGTGAGGGATTCCTGGGGCTTGAAAAATCTGTTATGATCATTACATGTAACACATCCGAAGAATACATCTAAAATGAACTGTCACAGCTCAGTGTGCTTTTCCTAGTCAAACATTACAAATAAATAATGATGTATAGCTGAAAAAATATATAATCTGTTAGTTTCAAACACCCTTTTCGTAATTTGTTTTATCCTTTTCAACAAACAGCATATCCACAAATTATCTCCAGTACATTATTATATTTACGGAGAGATACATTTGACTGGTGCTCTAGTTCCCCATCCAGGAATGTCTGAATGTCAATTCCATATTTAAAAGATAAGTTGATTTATTGTTTTATTCAGAAATGTCATTCATATTAAGCAGTTGAAAATTACAGAATTCTGCAAAATGGTAAGTTCACTATATAAACAATTGAGGAAGCTTTAAATGTACAGACACTGTCTCTAAAACATAATTTTAATTGTATATACCTTCATCAGAATTCAAGTGCTCAAACTGTACTGGGTCAAAGGCACTGGAAATGGACAAATCTGGACAGTCTGCACTGAACTCTGAAAACAAAAGAAAAAAGTTCCATCATATCAAGTTTTGCTTCAATTCATAACTGATTTGGGAAAACAGTATATGTATTCTGTCACTCTTATGTACTGAAGGTACAGTATGTAGACTGGGAGAAAGTGCAAAGCAGGATCAGTCTAGCAGTTGTACAAGTCTTAATGTTCTCTGGTGGTAGCTATTATAGACTGCACATTTATGTATGTATGTATTTAACTTTGTTGTCTGGGTGACTGCACTGGCAACAAGTGCCTTTTCAGTCACCGACCGGTGCAAAAGCACAAACACGAAAAGGTACATACATGATGTTATTACTTTCAGGCAGAGAAGATGCAGCATGTTTGGGTACAGAGATGCAAAAAGCAATGTACAGCTAGGATACAAGTTAATGCATAACATGTAGCAGGCTCAAGAAACATAAGTACAGGACTAGTATGTTACAAAGCCAGAGCCAAGGTACGTGAGAAGAGATAGGATAAAATAGAATGCATCAACACACAGTGATTTGTAGAAGATGTGCAAGGGAAATTACTGGGTATAGGGAGCTTAAGAGAGGTGCATGGAGCTGTGATGAGGAGGAACGGTGTGAGATAAAAGAAGAAGGGGAGTAGAGGTGGTTTCTGAGGGGTAAGTGCTTATGTAGCTGGGAAATTAGTGAAGGCAGTTATCTCACATAGACAGAATGTGTTTAACTTGGGTTCTTAAGTCATAAAAACAAAACCATTTCTGACTTTCTGTTAGCATTCACTAAAACATACATGGCAGGCTTGCCAGCACACTTGTTAGCGGCATTGCTTGCAGCACAGACAAGCTGGGTTCGAAGTGAATTTGGGGTGTTGAGGGTTGAGTGTCCCAGACTGCCTCCTCCTCCGGGAGGAGGGAGGGTCACGGAATCCAGCATGCCTGGCCCTTAGCAGAGGCCAGGAGCAGGGCAGTTTGGGCTGCCAGAGTGGTGGAGAAGCAGCAGACGCCGACGCAGATCACACAGGAGCGTGTGTTCTATGCATCATAACGTCACTGCACATCTGCTCCTCGGGAAAAACAGGAAATTCAGGCCAGCAGGATGACTCTGGTCACCTGCAGGCCCAGCATCCTACGACCTGGGCATGTCGACAAAGAACCAGATCCCATTACATGGTTGGGGACCTCACCACCTGCCGGGGGCTAAGCCCCTATGGGCAAACATGTCTAGTAAGTCCCAAGAGAAGATGGGATGATGGGACTGGGGTGGCTGGAGGATGGTTGCTGCTCAGACTGTGGGGATAAAACATCAACAAAAACAAACACCACAAAGAACTAATACTATACATAAGGAAATATGTCATGTACCTTAGACAAATGTGCTGGGCCTCCTGGTGGCATTGTCTGGTTGTGGACTGAACCACCATGTAGGAGATCCTGATTCAAGATGCAGGTACCCAACTGGGGAGAGGAAGCTGGGTGTCATGCTCTCTCAGTGTCTCCTCTAGTAGGATTTGTTGCTGGCTTTGATGTTGTAGATGACCACTACATCGACCAGATGTACAGTGCAAGCAGAGTGCCACTGGTGGAAGCCAGAGGTGGAGGTGGAATGAAAATGTGGAAAGCCACTCATCTGTAGGGATGACAGTGTGACACCATCTCACTTAGATGCCATGGAATGCCTCAAATGCCTCCTCCCCATGGAGTCTTTCGCAGCTTTTGCTGGTAAGGAGTGCAGTGGCTAGTTGGAGCCCTGCCGAGGTGGGGATAGGGTAAGCCCTGGGATGATGAAAGTGGAAACTGAAGGAGTGCAATGGCAGGTAAGAGTGTATGTTGGGGAGAGAAGGTTGCAATGCATCTGATCAAGGGTCAACCTTAACTTTTTTGCACCAGCCAGCCAGACAAGTTGATTAAAAATTGCACTAGCCCACAGATGGTTACACTAGCCCACAATAATGATGGTAAATTTTGATTGGTTATACAGAAAGATGCACACCAAGACATACTCTAATTATTGCATATTTATCCTGCTCCCACATTGCTTCCTGCCACAAAAAAGACTGCAAAACAATCACATGCAGTATGTACCCACTGTTTTTACCATGTTCCCTTGTTTCCTCTTTCTTCACCCCTCCACCAAGCCAGAGAATACCATAATAGTAAATGTTCAATCAAGCAGTTCTAGCTCTGCACACACAACAGTCAACATCATCATCATACACCTCACCACAGTCCTACCACGACCTGCAGGGCAATGTACAGAGTCAGACAGAGAAATACAGTCTCATCCCCACCCTGTGATTAACCAGGCCTGAACTTCGGAAGTTTTTGACTGCAAAGTGAGCCTGGGGTCGTTCTAGGATTTCTTTGGAGAGAGTTAAACACAAGGGGCTTGGGATGTAAGAAAATTTGACATAGCAGTTTATATATACCAGGCACAAAAAGTATTGATTTAACATGCTCTGCCCTAACATATTTTTCGTAACAGTGTCCTTTCATCAGTCAAAGGGGAGCAGTATATAGGCATGATGCTGTACTACCTCTCTTTCTATATAGGATGATCTAGGCACACCAGGAATACCTTTTTAACCTTTCAAATGATATATTTTACTAAGCTTTTGCTTTGTACCATACATGCTCCAAAGCATTGTTTTTAGGATGAGATGACATGCTGAGTGGTATAAGGGTGGTACTGCATGGATGGCATTGACTGGTGTGAGCCATTAAGAGGAGCTGTGGACCCTACACCAGTCAGTAATAGCAGCTACTGTATGGGTCTATGGATGGCCACTTCAGAATCTACCTAGTCTGCAACAGTGTCCTGAGAAAGTATGGAGTGGGCAGACCACCTGGCTGGGAAGACTGTGTATACATCATAGCATTCTGTCACTGCATTGTTGGATACAGACACTCAAAGGTTGGGAAATGAGGCACACTGGTCTTAATGTTGTGGGACAAATCAAAGACAAGTTCAGCAAACTGGAAAACTAGTGACATGACCACTCTACTTTTGATAACAGCCTGCACACTAGCTGAATGTCATAATAACTGAGTGATAATGACTCACACTGAGTCTTTTGTTGGATCTCCTCTTGAACTGCTAGATAATTGCAACTCTTAATGAGCTGTTAATCACACCAGGCCACCTGGAACACTGAGGAGATTGGCAAAGTACTATGGCCTGCTAAAGCAGGGACTTTTTAATGTCATTAACAGCCATGTAAAACCTGCACTAGTCAAGACGGACAAGTAGAGGGTTAGCTGCACTAGCCCTGGTCAATTGCACTAGGTTCAGGGCTAGTAAAACAATGTTAAGGTCAAACCCTGCATCTGATTATAATGTGAGTTGCAGTGACAATAAAAATAAATTACAAAAATATGTTGGATAGGTATACCTTCCACCTACATCATGGCGTGTGGAGTGAACTGTAGCCTCAGTTGAGTTGTTGGGGGAGGATGTACATGAGTAAAATATCCAACATACTTTCAAAAACATATGACATACAGTACAGTATTTGGTCTATGCAGTGCCTCTCATTGATCTGATAAAGATCAAAGCAGTAATGCATGTTACAGTGAAATATTTGAACCTATCCTTCAAACAACATGAAGTCTTGCTGTATTCTGACAACAGCAGTGAGTCCCAACCTTCGAACTGCCCTGAGATGAAAGAGTTAACTTTCCATGCCAGGCATGGAATGCTGAGCTCGAGCTCGGTTGAGACTCTGTCTGCTGCTGTTTGAACTCAAACCGTCAGTTTCTTTACTCCGCCTCACTGAACAGTCGCTCTGGAGATTTCACCTTCTGCTTTCGGTTCAATTTGTCAGTTAAAGTACCGGCTTCTCGGTTTTAGGCGAATTCAAACCGTAACCTGTCGGTTCAGTCTCTGTAGTATTTGTGAGTACTAGATAGGTTTTATTATTTTCTATTCTGTGGATCTTAGAACGGTTCATCGGTTCGGTTTGAACCGATCAAGCTGTTAAAAATCTTTATCTGTACTTTTAGTGTGTGGTTACCGGTTCTTATCGGTTCTAAAAACGGATTTTATTACGCTTTTTTCCACGACTGTAACACGGTCAGGAACCGATAAGAGGGTCTTGCCTGGCAGATTGCCATTAAAAGGGTAAGTTTGGTTAGGACTGGCACAATGTCTGAGAAACCCAAAAGAAAACCGGCCCACTGGGTTTCAACACTGTGTGTGTGTGTGGGGAAGTCTTTGCTAAGGCTGACCCCACACCACCTGTATTTATTGTCTGGGATTTGACCACCTCAATGCAGACTGCCAGATTTGTAAAAATTTTCCTGCAGCTACCCTAGAGAAGAGAGTTGGTAGGCTCAGGAAAGGGAGGCCAAAAGTCCGCTGAACCGATGGCCAGCCCGGTTCGGTTCATACCGAACCAGAAGGAGTGCCCTCTGACCAGGCGAGACTTCTTTAGTAAAGGAGAACCGATTCTGAGGAGTCGGTTCCGCTAAGAGAACAAGAAAGGAAAACTCAGCTGGTGTGGATCCAAAGCTTTTCTCCAACCGCTGAAGAAATAGCCAAAGCGATAAAAATTGTGTAGTCGCTTCATTAGTTCGACCGAACCGGCACCATCAGGAGGCACTGTCTGCCGGTTCCACCGGTTCAAGATTATGATTTAGAGGAATATTATGAACTGGAGGAGGAGGAGGAGGAAGAGGAGTATGAGGAAAGTGAATGTGGTTTTGAAAGTCTGGATGTGCCCACTGACCCGGACATCTCCCCAGACAGACCTTCAGGAGTGTCTCCTCCTAGGCTTTCTGAGTCCTCCCATTTCATGTTTTATAAAAGTGGTTGAAACCTCCGGCTTCCTATGGAAGAAGCTGTGGATGACCAGGAGGAGCCTGACTATGTGGAAATGATGGATATCCCAGAGTCTAGAGACGGTCTATTCCCTTGCACAAATCTTTTGGGAAACAGACATTTAAGATTTTAAAGACTCCTAATACTATACCTCCTGTGGATAAAAGAATGGACAAGAGGTATACATTGTCAGGCTCAGATATGGAGTTCCTTACACAACAATGCAGCCATGTTAGTAGTGCAGGCTGCAGCCTGTGATAAGGCAAATATTCCCTTGGCTTCACACCCCCAGACAAGGACTCCAGGAGGATTGATGCCATGGCAAAGAAACAGTACATGGCATCATCCTTGGGACTCAGACAGGCCAACTATATGGCCTATACTGCTAGGTATCAGAAATCCAGATGGGACACTGTCATGGCTTTAGCAAAACAGGTCCCTGGCCAGCTTGCCAAGGAGCTGGAGTAGGTGGCTGCTGATGGTATTGAGGCATCCAAGGTGCAATTCCATGCTGCAGTGGACTCCAATGATGTGTCATCTAGAGTCATGGCTACATCTGTGGCACTTCATAGAATGGCTTGGCTCAGATGTACTAGCCTGTCACAGGATACCCAGACTAAGGCCACGGATTTTCCTGTTGTGGGTAATTCTCTGTTTGGGAAGCAAACAGAGAATTACATGAAGAAAATGGACAAATATAGGACCACCTATAGGAGTGCACAGGCCAAGGAAAGGCAGGCCACTCCTCAGAGGCAGCATCCCAGGGGCAGGGTAGGCCTTTTCATAGGCCTTTCAAGCCCAGGCCTCCTCTTCTGCCTATGCTCAGAGGGGTTCTTTAGAGGAGAGGCAGAAGGGGTACAAGCAGATCTGCTTCCACCCTCAGCCAAAACCCCTGCCAAACAGGCACCCTGATGGGTTTGCCAGGGTGATTCTCCACTACCTGTGGGGGCAGGCTGGCTTACTTTGTCCAGGACTGGAAGTCTCTAACATCAGACAAGTGGGTCCTGGAAGTAGTGAGGACTGGTTCTCAGCTTCAAAACTTTCCAAAGCTGAGAACCAGATCCTTTCCACCTGCAAATCCCTCAGAGGCACTTGCCCTAGAGGCAGAGGTCTCGTCCCTCCTGGCTCTCAGAGCTGTGGAAGGGTTCCACCCCACACCAGGGCAAAGGATTGTACTCAGGTACTTCCTTACCCTAAAAAGACAGGAGAATGGCGGCCCATCCTGGATCTCAGATACTTAAACAAGCACCTTTAAAACCAAAATTCAAAATGGTGACTCTGGGAATAATTCTACCCTCTCTAAGGCCAGGGGACTGGCTAGTTTCCCTGGACCTCAAGGATGCCTATTTTCATATTCTCATCAGAAGCTCATCGAAAGTACCTCAGGTTCGAGCTGCCCTCAGGCCACTACCAGTTCAGAGCAATGCCTCGGTCTAACCTCTGCTCCAAGGGTGCTCACAAAATGCCTGGCAGTAGTAGTTGCTTCTCTAAGAAGGCAAAGGATTGCCATCTTCCCATACCTGGACGACTGGCTCATAGTGGGCCAGTCCCCAGACCAAGTCAAGTTACACCTACAGAGAACTCAGCAACTGCTCACCTCTCTGGGTTTCCTTCTGAATCTTTCAAAGTCAGTTCTAGAGCCTATTCAGCTCCTCACTTTCATAGGCACAGAGCTAGATACAGAAAAGGCCAGAGCCTTCCTTCCCTGGACAGGGCAAGGACCCTTTCACACTGGATCCTCATTCACCCTACAGGTGTCTCGACCAGCAAGGCATTTCTGCAGCCCTGGGCACATGGCTGCTTCTACAGCAGTGGTGCAGGGAGCAATATTTCAGATGAGGGACATTCAGTTCCATCTGAGAGCCTTTTGGTCTCAGAAAAAGGACCTCTGACCAAACTGATCCCAGTGACTCGAACCCAGATCCAGACCTTGCAGTGGTGGCAGGATCAGAACAATCTAGGACAAGGAGTTCCTTTGTCAATCAGTCTCACTCTTTAATCCTCACTACAGATGCCTCCTCTTGGGGAGCTTATTTAGCGATCTGACCACCCAGGGGTTGTGGTCCTCAGGAATCTCTGCTTCACATCAATCTGCTGGAACTCAGAGCAGTATTTTAGCACTTCAAGCTTTTTCCAAGTCTGTTCAGAACAAAGTTATTCAGATCAGAACAGACAATACCACCACAATGTGGTACATCAACAAGCAAGGAGGCACTCGGTCTACGGCCTTGTGCACAGAAGCAATGAAGTTGTGGTCTCTGGGCTTATTCCCTGAACACCTCTCTCACAGCAGCACACCTCCCAGGCAAGGACAATGTCCTGGCAGATGCTCTCAGCAAGATATTTCAGGGCCATCACGAATGGTCACTGGATCCCCTGGTCTTGGAGGTGATATTCTCCAGATGGGGCACCCTCAGATAGATCTTTTGCAGCCCCAGACAATCACCAACTTCCCTTTTTGCTGCAGGCCCCAGTGTTGGGCTCAGTCCCCTGGATGTCTTAGTTCTCAGTTGGGAGGGAAGTTCCTGTATGCTCCCTTCCTCTCCTGTTCAAAGCGCTAGTCAAAATCAGGTCTCAACCTGCAAGGTGATCCTGATTGCTCCAGACTGGGCCAGACAGCCCTGGTATCCTCTCCTGTTGTCCTTAGCAGTCCATCTTCCCCGTCTCTTCCCAGGAATTACAACCTGTTAACCTGTGCTCAGGGAAGGGTTTGGTACCCGAATCTCAAATCTCTCAATCTCAAGGCCTGGCTCTTGAAGAGTTAGAGTTTGCTGATTTACACCTCTCCCAAGGTGTAATGGATATTCTAAAGGCTTCTGAAACTTCCACCAGAACTACTTATAATTCCCAGTGGAAAAGATTTTCCATATGGTGCTCTGGGAAGCATATTTCCCCAGAGTCTGCTGATCTGCCCACAGTCCTTGACTATATGGTCAATTTGAATAGCTTGGGACTCAGACCAGCTACACTAAAGGTGCATCTGGCAGCTGTTTCTCCTTTCATTTCAGCAGGTAAGCCCTCTTCTCTTTCAGCTCACCCTGTATTCTCCAAGTTTTTCAAGGATTGCTTCATACCAATCCTCCATTCAGGGACCCTGCCCTGCTTGGGACCTTAACGCTTGCATTGCTCAGCTTATGCAACCCCCTTTTGAGCCTTTGTCTTCAGCAGAGCTTAAGTACTTGACTTGGAAAACTGTGTTCCTGGTAGCCATCACCTCTGCCAGGCGCATAAGTGAGTTACAAGCCCTGTCAGTGCAGCCTGATTTTATCTCCTTCCATAGAGATAAGGTGGTCCTCAGGACTAACAGGAAGTTTTACCTAAGGTGGTTTCAGACTTCCACCTTAACCAATCTATGTCTCTTCCTGTGTACTTCACTGACCATTCCTCCTCTGTGAGAGAAGGCTGCACTGTTTAGATGTGAAAAGAGCCCTTAGCTACTACACAGAACGTACCAAGGGTCACAGGTTTGACTCCTCAACTGTTCCTCACTTGTGGTGAGGTTGGTAAGAAAACCTGCCACTAAAAGATCCATTGCCAGGTGGATTGTCTCTTGCATTCAATTTTGCTATGAGAAACTGCGTAGGTTCCACCTCAGGCCTGAGGGCTCACTCTACCAGAGGTACAGCTGCTTCCTTGGCTGCTACCAGGGATATTCCTATTCTAGAGATATGTCAAGCAGCTACCTGGAAAACAGTTCACACTTTTACCAAGCATTACTCCTGGATATCCAGGCCAGGAGTGATGCTCGGTTTGCACAGCTGTGCTTCAGAGCCTATTTCTAAGTAGGTTCTGTCCTCCTCCATGGAGGTACTGCTTGGTAGTCTCGTTATTGTCAGAATACAGCAAGACTTCATGTTGTTTGAAGAAAAATTACTCACCTTAGTAATGTTGTTTCTTCTAATGGAGTCTTGCTGTATTCTGACCTCCAGCCTTCCCCTCTCAGAACCTCTGTTTTTGGGATGGGTGGGCAGTGGCAGTGTTGGCACTCAGGAGTGCCCACCTTTTTGTTATCACCCTTTTTCTTTGGGTGAGTGGGTGTTGTGTTTATTCATTTTTGGGTCTCCTGACTTGAGTCTTTGTTTTGGGACCAAAAATCTGTTTTATGTCAGTAGCCAGTTGGCTAGTGTATGTTTACAGCTTCCACACAGGACCTCAGTGAGTTTAGCTCGTAAAGATCTGACGGTTTGAGTTCAAATAGCAACAGACAGAGTCTCAACCGAGCTCGAGCTCAGCTTCCATGCCTGGCATGGAAAGTTAACTCTTTCATCTCCGGGCAGTTCGAAGGTTGGGACTCACTGCTATTGTCAGAATACAGCAAGACTCCATTAGAAGAAACAACATTACTAAGGTGAGTAATTTTTCTTTTATGCCATTTTAGATTACCACTGTTCACCTTTCCTGTAAGATGCCCTTTTTCCTCATTGTGAGTCTGCTTTAGTAGTTGTTTTTAACTTAGTTTTATTAAACATCCATTAATGGCACATATCCAATTCAGACCAGTACACAGAGACATACAACTGGCTTGCAGATGAAGAGAGTACACACAGTATTATACACAGATGAATAATTTTTGTAACTGTCTGATTGCTATCCATGGCATCTTGTAGCCCAAGTAAAGTCCATAACTTGCACCACTGACCAGTGCATCCTCATATTGGTGTGATTATTCCTCTCCTCTTGTTACTTGTCTGCCTGAACAATACAGCTTGTGCTAGTCACAGTCATACGAGCATACGAAAAATGCCAGCAGATACAGGCCTAAGGTCTATCGACTCTTCGAGGTGCAGCTATCAGTTTTTACTGTGCAGCTGCCCCCTTTACAATATTGAACCTGACCTGTCCCACCCCTCTTAAAACTGCCCACCAACTTAACGATACCACCTCCTCCGCAGTGCATTCTTTCCACCCCGCCACCACCCTTTCCGTGAAATAGTGTCTTCCCACTTCCCTCTTGAATCTTCTTCCTCCAATTTCAGACTGTGCCCCTAATTTCTCTCCCTCCCTTTAATCAAAATATGCCTCTGTACTAACCCTGTTCATATCCCTAATATATTTGAAGGTTTCAATGATATCACCTCTATCCCTCCTATCCTCCAGGGAGATGTTGAGCTCCCTCAGTCGCAGGGTTTGTCCTCCATTCCTGTGATCATCCTGGTTGCTCTGTGCTGGACTCCCTCCAGCAGTTTGACATCTTTTTAAGCAGGGATGCCAGAACTGCACACAGTTCTCAAGGTTCAGTCTGACTAGTGACCTGTACAGTGCTAGGGTGACCTGTACAGTGCTAGGATAACCTCTCTCCTTGTTGAGGCGATTCCCTGGCAATACACCCCAACATCTTATTAGCCTTAGCTGCTGCCTTCCTGCGCTGTGCTGAATGTTTCGTTTGCCCTTTGATTAGCACCCCTAGATCCTTCTCCTCTTCCATAGTGGATAATTATCCCCCCACCCCCACAATCTGTAGCAAAACATTTGGTTTCTGGCTCCCAAGTGCATAACTTTGCACTTCTTTGCATTCAAACCCAGCTGCCATGTGTCTGACCAGTGTTCAGTTTATCCAGTCCTCCTGCAGTCCTAGCCACCCTCTGTGTTGTCCACCACTGCACTAATCTTTGTGTCGTCTGTAAATAGGCTGATCTTATTATTCCAGTGTTAAGATATGGTGAAGTGATATACAGAAGAACTAATAAAACACTTTTGGCCAAGTTGGATAAAACTTATTTCTAAGTGGCCAGATATGTATTAAAGGGGAATTATCGTACTCATCATTGTTTATTGTTGAATAAATTAAATTGGCTGTCTTTGGATACAAATGATATATGTCATTGGTTAATTTTAATTCATAAAATGAAGTATTCTTGTTTAAATCATCCAATTTCATTATTGCTGTTTCCAGTGAAGCAACATTCTAAAAGGTTATTAACTAGATCAGTTCACTTAAATAAGATTATCATAGAAAATCACGAAACAAATATGGGGATAGGACTTTAATTCATCAAGCTGCTAGTTTTGGAATTTTCTTGCTAGAGATGTAAGGAAATTACAAATCATTCTACATTTGTTCATATTATAAAGGAACTGAATACTCATGTTTGTAATTGTTGATTATTCCTCTCAATGTACTGTAAAATACTTTTGTTACACTAGATATATTTATACTGATGCGTTTTGTGTATGTGTTAATATGGAACCTTATTGTATGTAATTAGATAGGGATTGCACAGGTCGTCCTGTAAACTGGACTTGTGTCCAAATAACATGTACTACCTGTATACAAATAAAATTCTACTTACCTACCTACCTTATTGCTAACCCTATATGTGATGTTGGCAATAAACATGCTAAACAACACTGGATCTAGCACTGAGCCCTGTGGAATCCTGCTTGTTACAGCCCTTGGAGATGAGAGTTCCCTCCTTACAACAACCCTTTGCTGTCTATCCTGCAACCAGTTTTACCCACTCACCATTATCTCCCCTACCCCAGATGATCCAGCTTGCTAACCAACCTCCCATGTGGCACCAAATCAAAGGCCTTGCTGAAGTCCAAGTACAGGACATCCACTCGCGGCCCCTGTTGATTGCTCTTGTTACCCAGTCATAGAAGTCAACCATGTTTGTCTGGCAGGATCTACCCGAGACAAACCCATGCTGCCTGCTGTCCTGGAGACCATTCTCCTCCAGAAAGACTACCAGCCTCTCCCTGAGGATAGACTCCATGACCTTCCGTGATGGAGGTGAAGCTGACTGGCCTATAGTTCCCTGGCTCATCCTTGGGCCCACTTTTGGATGGTCGCCCATGTCCCATTCTCCAGTCTTGCGGCATATAACCAGTCCTCATGGCCGTGCTGAACAAGTCTGCCAACGGTCCCATAAGGACCTCTGCCATCTCCCTCAACACCCTGGGGCGGATGCCATCTGGACCTGGTGCCGTTCTACCCTCAGCACTCTAAGACCTTCTAGCACTCTGCCTCTGGGATTACCCTCCATAAACTCCATCTCACCTATACTAACTACTCCCTTCCCCTCATGCATTGGCCCCAGCTTCTCCCTGGTAAACACAAACAGAAGTAATAAATGAGAACAGCTGCCTGCTCCACCCTTTTCTCCACCCACCCCTGTCCACCTTGATCCTAAGAATCTAATCCTTACAGCTTCTTTTCTCTCTTATGTACCTGAAGAAATCCTTCTCCCCTCTCTATCCCCTGTGCCAGCCTAAGCTCTCTTGCTGCCTCGACTGCCCTTACTGATCTGCTCACCTCTTGATTTCTTCATGTACTCCTCCCATCCTCCTCCCATTTGGATGTGCATATTTTCTGAAGGTAACCCTTTTTCCTTAACCCTCCTAACACTTCTCTGCTTAAACAGCTTGGCCTCCTAGACCTGGCCTTTTGATTTGGAGCTTGAACATGAATTTGAGGTCTCTACTAACCCAGTTCTGATAATCCCCATTTCTGATTGGCATCCATGTGTGGCTGGATTCTGGCAGTGTGCCCTCCAATCTGTCCTCATCCTTCCAAAGTCTGCCTGCCTGAAGTCTATCACCCTAGTTCTGATACTGACTGTCTCCTTACTCATACAAATTGAAAACCACACCTGTAGTGGTCACTCCCTGCCAGGGATCCTCCACCTCCAAATCCTGCATGCTCTCCCCATTGTCAGCACAAGGTCTGGTAAGTTTCCTTCCTGGTTGTCTCCTCAACCAACTGCACCAGGAAGCTGTCCTGGAAAGCATCCAGGAGGACCTATTACCTGATGTTTGAGGTAGCATAGGCAGTCCACTCCACTACTGGCAGATTAAAGTCCCCATCATCACAGTGTGCCCTTTGCACAGACCCTCCTTATCTGCTCCCCAGCTCCCTATCGGTATCTTCACTTTGAGCCAGTGGCCTATACATCACCCCCAGCCTCACCCTCCTTCCTTTCAGGTCCCTGTTTGAACCATAAGGCCTCTGTTCTACCTCCTCCCGCTAAAAGATAGTTCTTCCTTTATATATAGCCACCCCACCCCATTCCCCTCCATCCTTTTGGTACAACTTGTACCCTGGGATCACCAGGTGCCAGTCATGGTAATGGGTGGCCCATGTTTCAGTGATGACAGCTATGTCCACCTCCTTCTGCCACATTGCCTGCAACCTAGAGGTTTTGTTTCCCAGGCTCCTTGCATTCAAGGAGACCACCCTTCAGTATGTCCCTCTCCTTCCAACCCCATCTCTAGACCACTCTTACTGCCGCCTTTGAATCTGAATTCTTCTACTGGCTTGGGGTGGGCCTACTCCTTCCATGGCCTGCACAATTACTTTGTCTTCAAACTTTCTGCCCCTCCTCTTAGTTTAACGGAACCCTGGTAGCTATATACTCCCCCAGTCTCTGCTTCAGGGTCACTGTGCTTGTCTACTTAGATGTAGCCTGTCTGGGGCATATAGGTTCTTGTTTCCATGAACCACCCCACCTCTTCCAGCCCATACCCCTGGACTGACAGCATTGCCCCAACCATGTGTTGAGCTCCTCTATCCGCTGTTACCTGGTGTGCTAGCCCTGGGAGAAACATCCAAGAAAGCAACTGAGCACCCTGCCTCCTCACATAGTTTTCCCATCTCCCTGAACCTCCCTTGCATCTCCTTGACTGTGCCCCTACCAGGTCATTCATGCCCAGGTACACCACTATGGCAGGTGTCTCCCTTCCTCTCCACACACTTTTTTTAACATCTTTTCCCTCAGTCACTACCTGCAGGGTCTTTCTCAGACATCCCAACCTGATCCTGCCTGCCTGGGGTCCCCAATCCCGAGCCTCCCCATAGTACCCCCCCCTGCAGCTTGGAACCCCGGGTTAACCCCCAGGGTGGGCCACCACTCCTCTTGGCGCTCTCAGAGACAGAACTGCTGCAGGTGGGGCTGGGAGGAGGGAGTGGGAGGCTGGGCGGGTGGGATCCAGTGGAAGACATGGGGTCAGGTGCCATCGCCTACCATGCAGAGCAGGGTTTTCCTTGTTCTGGTGTGCTCCCTCCCAGAGGATGCGGACGTGCAATGATGTCTAGCACAGATGCGCTGCCAACACCTCTTTCCGGCCTCCGCAAGTGCTCCCGAGTGCAGCGCCCTGCCTCCACAGGGTGTCACTAGTACTGGGAGACACTCCCCACCCTCACCCCAGGAGAGAAGAGTTGTCATCAGGCGCTCGATCCTCTCCTCCCAGCCAGCCCCTGGAGACCCGAGCTCACTCCCGAACCGGAGTCGCTGGTGAGGCTGCGAGGTGTAGCATCCCAGCGCCTCAACCCTCAGCGCCACCGACTCTCACACACAGTTGAAACTGCTGGGCCTTCCTGCTGTCATGTCTGGCATGCACTCCACCCAAATGCGCCCTCTTTCTTGCCTCCCATCTCACCCTCTTTCAGAACTGAGTCCCCAAAACTATGACACTACATCCTTCGTCCTGGTCCCTCCCTTATGTTTCCCACTATACTGGTCACAGTCCCTCTCAATATCCTCACTTCCCATGTCCCTGTCTCCTTTGCCTCACCTGTTCCATTCTTGCCCTCCTCCTCACCCCTGTCCCCCATTTCCTATCCCCACCACTTGGCCCAACCTCATCCCCTCAGCCCAACTTCCTCTTGTTCACCCCTCCCACTGTCAGGATCAACCTCCTCACCCTCTACCCCTTGCCTGCTTACCCTTTTCCTCCTTGTCCCCTCCCCACTAACCACCTTAGCATTTGTCTTCCAGCATATTCCCACTTTGTCCCTGTAGCCTCTTTCCACCAGACTGCTAGTCCCACTGTTTTCTCTCCCCACCTTCTCCTATCTCCTCTCTGAACTCTCCCTGCTCCTGGTCATCTAGGCTTGCTAGCACTGAGAATCTGTTAGTCCTCTCCTTGGCCATGTCCTGAGCCACCCCGTCCTTCTGCCTGTCACTTTTCCTTCCTGCACTGCCCTAGGTTTTGTTTTCCCTGGTTCTTGACCACCATCCACCTCCCTGATTCTGCTTCCTTTGGTTCCTGCCAACATGGTGGTTTTGGCTCTTTTAGTCCCCCTTCCCTACCCTGGGCCTGTCGGCTAAGCTGTCTGAGTAAGCTCCCCATGTCCCCTTGGTCCCAGCTGCCCCCAGTCCCCCACAGCTCCCTCTCAGCCATACAATCTCATTCTGCTGCCCAAACCGTTTGCACACCAAGCATCCCCAGCCTCCATGTAATCCTTAAGAATAATAATAATAATATTTATTTATATCGCACCTTTCAAAAATCAAGGTGCATTAACAGTAAGATAAAACAGAAAACAATAAAATACACTTAAATACATATGCCATAAAATTCATATCTTCAATAAATCAAACATGGAAGGCTTGGTTCCAGAGCTGAATTTTAAGGCCTATTTAAATCTCTCCGCAGTCGTGCACTCCTGTAGCTGATGGGGTATAGAATTCCAAAGGGCTGGGGCCACGTATATGAATGCATGGGACCGGATGATTTTAAAGATACCCTTGGAATCTCTAGCAACCCCTCATCAGCCAAGCGGAGCGATCGCCCAGGGCAGTAAGGAACCAGAAGCTCTTTCAGTAAGATGACTGTCCCAGAGAAATTGCAACCTACTCCCTTCCTCCATCCCTTCCTGCTCTACCCTATTCATCTCCCCTCCTACCCCACCCCTTCAATCCTGCCTGTCCCAACCCCTGGACCTCCATTTCACTAAGCCACCCCTCTATTACTCCCCATTCCAGTCACCCCTCCCCACTGTCTTGTCCCAAATGAAATTTTTTTTAACTCTCCTCCTTATACCCACTATGTCTTCCTGTGTGATTGTAGTCAGATCAGTATAAAGGGTTGGGATGTGCCCCTCCCTATAAATCTGGATGAGCCTGGGTGGGTGGGATGTGGGGGCCTCTCTCTCTCTCTCTCTCTCGGCAATCAGCCCCTGATTCCAAGACTCGAACCCCAGCCCTTCAGTCTCTTTCCCAGTCACCCACTACCTCCAGTCTGGACAATAATCACAGGTATTTAACACGTTTGCCAATTTTCTAAAAATCTGTATCCTGTGTCTGTGTCCTTCCCTGCCCTGTTTGCAGTCCTCTCCTTTCCTCCTTCACTGTTCTGCTGAGGTTTACAGTGCGTTCCCTGATACAGGCACTCCTAATCCAGGGGTAAATGGAAAGATGGACAAGGGCAATAAGAGCAGGGATGGGGTAAAAAGGAAAAACCAAAAATGGAGGGCAATGAGTACCAATGCCTGTAGTCTGGGAAACAAGCTTCCAGTGCTAGTAGCCCTGATGGAAGAGGAACACTTGGATATTGTGGCAGCAGAAACATGGTACACAGAGAACCATGACTGGGATGTCAACATACCAGGGTACACAATCTACAGAAGGGACAGGGAGGGTAAAGAGGAGGTGGAGTAGCTCTCTACATAAGGGAAGGGATTAAAGCTACAGAACTAAAAGTAAAGGGGAGGACAAGAGAACTCTGGGTCACCTTGGAGACAGGGAATGGCATCACAATCCGCACAAGGGTTGTATACAGACCCCCGTCTCAAGGGGAGGAAATGGACAAGAAAATGATAGATGGCATTCTCAAATGGCTGAAAAGGAGATACTGTTGATGGGGACCTGGAATATGTCAGATGTTAACTGGGCGACATGGACTGCAGCCACATCCAGAGCAGGGTCATTCTCGATGCCCTACAGGGAGCATGCCCAGTGATGAAAGTGAGCCGGAGCAGAGGAGCGGCGTTCGGTACTTTTCTGTGACCGGAGCGCCATTCTGGTACTTCACTACAAAATATTGTGTCCTTTTTTGAAACACTCGTAGTGGTCAGAGGAGTCAGAGAGTCCGTGGCTGATAAGAAAAGATTGGTCAATTAGGTAATTTCCACCAATCACGGATTGTGTTGTGGACACAACGCAGTCTGTGATTGGTGAAACTCCTGACCAATAGCCATCAGCAGAACGTAAAGGCGGTTAACAATGATATGCTACGGCAAACAATAACAGTTATGCTTTGTGCACCTAGGCTCTCTCGACGTTGTTTTGAGAAGAGAAACACAGCAACAAAATTTGAGCTGGTGCTCAGCTTACCGTGTCTGTGCTTTGAGGATAAAGTTTGGACTCAGTGAGTACCCCGGGTCTAATAGGTTGGTCGGGTGCGGGGTGCCCAAGGAAATGTTCCACTTCTGGGATAGTCGGGAGTCTCTGGACTCGGTAGTGGTAGTCCAGGCATAAGGACCGCAAGGCCCATCCAGTCTGCCCATTTCTTTTCTACCTTTTCTATGAAGGAAATGACAACCACAAACCAGGCCCATCTCAGTATGTTTGACCACTTTGTGCCTACACATGTTACTGTATTCAGACCGTAGAGGGATACAAGTCTGCTTGGGACAGAGTCACACATGGGGCTAAGGGAAGGGGGTGACTCAGAATATGGTAGGTTGGACTAGAGGGTAAGGGCAGACTAGATGGACTGGGAGGTCATTTTCTGCCATCACATTCTGTGATTCTGTGATTCCTGAGTGATACCTTTGGGTGGCCAAAAGAATGTTAGCCACATGCTTGAGTGTGGCAGCTGTGAAATGTAATCTGCACATCTTTATGGGTGAAAGTGTGTTTTGTCCGTGGGTTTGTGACAGGAATATGGTACCTATGATTCATTAATGAATGCCCATTTCTCATTAAGTAAAAATACTTGATATTTTTTTAATCCTGCCTTATCTTGGCTGGTTTTAGATTCAAGTAAGTCAGGGGCTGCTAGTGGTTCAAGCACAAAGGGTACTTTAAATAAACAGCAGCAGCAGGGATCAGCTTCAAATACATGAGTGTAAGTATAGCAGTACATCATCGCAGCCGTAGAATAACCACCAGGCTGTGTCAGCTTCGCTCACATGCTTTAAGTGAAAGTCACGTCATAGCTCTCTCTCTGCAGCTTAGTGATGTGGGGTGTTTGCAGGTGCGGTCTGCAATTTGTTGCTTAGTGCTGTGCTGTGTACATGACATTTCTGTTTTGCACACACTGTCTTCAACTGCTGCCCCCATTAGAAAAATGTACACATCTCCAAACCGTGAGAGATTTATAAACATAGATGCCAAAGGCCCAGGGAGTTTATATTGGCCACAGAACCCTGAGACAACATTACACCTGCATTTATGCACAGATGGGCATAGTTTATCCATTATAATACAGATTTCAGAAAATACACAGAAAACGTCTTTAGTTGCTAAAATATATAGCAATACCCAAGTGTGTGACGAGGAATAAACATTTATATATCTTACTAACATTTCATCATTACGTTATACCTTTTTAATCGAAAGTATGATATGTGAGGCAGTGGTCTAGAGATTTGAGAATCAGATTGGGAACTAGCAGCTTGTAGATTCAAACATGGCATGAGCCAAATACTCATTGTGATACCTTGGGCAAGTCACTTGGCCTCACAGTGTTCCAGTCCAGCCAGCTGTGGAACGGGAAGAAGCAGGACCCCCAAACAAGATGTTACATCTTATCTGTTTCACATAAAGTTATGGAACTCCCTACTCCTTTAAAGCAGGCACTCCTCCTCACCTTGGTCCATCTCAACCTCCCTCAAAACTTCCTATATCCTACCTAGAGCTGCTCCTAGCCACACACACACACACACACTCTCTGCCACACATTCTCCTGCCCCAGTGCCATTTTAGCACTTAGCTCAAATTTTATGTAAGCTCCTAGTTGCTATGTTGTATGTTGCAATCAGTTCTCAAGTATAAGCTGTGTGTACAGTGACTGTGCTCTCGTTAGTGCTTCTAGTCTTAGCTCCTTGTTAGCTCATTCAGCTTATACTCTAACTGACTTCATGTATTCGTTATTTTGTTATTTCGCTTACCTATATGTTGTAAATTTGTCATGGTATCTTACTGAGGCCTGTTATGCGTATCCCAAATGTATTATGTATTAAGCATTCTACTGATGTTATGTATTGTTAAGACTATTGTACTCCCATGTCCCTTCTCCCCAGGATGCTCCGTGAGACAAGCAATTTAATATTGTTCAGTGTGCCTTTCCTGGTGAAACTTTTCAATAAATAAATATAAAGAAAGCATTACAGTACTGTGACTGGTGCTATTCAAACTTACAAACTCACAAAATGCATCCGAAGGGAGCATGCTTTAAGGAAAAATATATACCACTACCAGACTCTGGAATAACTTGCCTCAATATATTTATAATCCCAGTACGTGGTGCTAACCCTAAAAACAACAAAGCTATACAAAGTCACCAGTTTCCATGGAGGACCTCACTAACACACCAGCAGCATTATCCATACTGGGTCTCCTCAGGGGTTATGAAGCTATTACAGAGACCAGTGGTGCTTTTGCCTGTTTTGAGAGTACTGTTTTGCTGTTGGATGAGGTCCTGCACCTCAGCTGGACTATTCTGGGTAAACTGTAAAAGGGGCTAACTTGGAAGTTTCTGCCATCCAGAACCCAGTATTTCAACTCTTATACCAGTTCTCTCTGTGCTCCATCCTAGCTGCAAAGGTACTGTCCATGAAAACTCTTCTATTTTTACACATACAGTCCGAATCCATGTACAATGCTTCCAACCTGATCAGTCATTGTAGACTCTTACTGTGTAACTTGAGCGCATCACTTAACCTCCCTGTGCTTAATTCTCCATCAGATAACACCTGAAACAATTTTCAGCTTAGTGTGCCTTTGCCAGTCCAAAACATTTCTCAATAAATTGTACAGGCTGCCACTAGCCAAATAGTGTTTGCTAAGCACTTCTTTATATAGCTACAAATACAGTAAAAGTGTCCCAGAATTGTTATGGCAGTTGAATGACAGGAGATCAAGATTCAATATTTTTTATTTTTTTTATTAAGGTCTAAGAATTGTCAGTTTGTCTAAAAAGTCCAGGTAACAGATTGCCAAAATGCTACTATATAAGGTTTAAGCACTGCACACTTTACATCATAAGTTCGTCATCTTCAAGTTCAAAGGTGGCTTCAGGGTAGATTCCCAACAGAAATACTCTTGTTTTCTAATAACACAAGGACTGCTCAAACTATTTTTACTTGTTAAGTTATTAACCTAGATCAACTTTTTTGAGGAAGACAGATTACTAAAATATAACTTGAAAGTTTTCAGTTTACAAACAGATTGTGATCAGAATTCTCTAAAATGCACCAAATCGACTCACTTTTTGAAAATTTTTTCGGGGGCATGCCCGGACCCCCAAGCAAGACTCAGTTTTCGGACTTGAATACAGTTCCAGTACTTCCTTTGAACCACTTTCATCACTGAGCATGCCTTAGACAGCTAGTGGTGGAAACCACTCGGAGGAGCAATATTAGACCTGGTGCCTCAAATGGAGAGAGGATCACAAACTTAGAAGTCAGTAGACATCTGGGAACAAGCGACCACTGCACAGTGTGCTTCACAATAAACACAACCATAGAGACAAGCCATACAAAGACAAGGATACTGGACTTTAGAAGGGCTGACTTTGGCATAATGGGTGAATACCTGAGGAATGCATTACCAAATGTCCAGAAAGGAGGGTGGAAGAACAATGGAGAAAACCAAAACTGCCATCATGGAAGCAACAAGCCTTGTGTGAAACAAATAAAAGAAACAAGCGGAATAAAAACCACTATGGCTCTCAAAAGAGGTGTCAGGAAGGTTAAGGAGAAAAGGCTGCATTCAAAAGTATAAGGAATCACAGACGAGTACGACAGGAATTGTATCAATTAAAGCAGAAAGAAGTGGGAAGGCAGTCAGAAAAGCAAAGGCCCAAACTGAGGAAAAGATAGCCAACTCAGTTAAGAAGGGATAAAACCTTTTATAGGTACATTAGGAAGCATAGAAAGGTTAAGGAGGGATAGCGAAGATTAATAAAGGAGAGGGGTGGGCAGAGGGAGACAGTGAAAAGGCAGAGATACTGAATGAATACTTTTGCTCAGTATTCACAAAAGAGGAAGAGGAGGAGTTACCTAAACCAAACAGTAGAAGCACTCTGGATAATGAAGACACCAGTCCATTTACAGAAGAAAGAGTACTGAAAGAACTCCTAAAACTCAAGGTGGACAAAGCAATGGGGCCTGACGGATTCACCCTAGAATCCTAAAAGAGCTAAGGGAGGACCTAGTGACACCACTAACCACACTTTTTAACAAATCATGGGAAGATGGGGTGGTACTTGAGGACTGGAGGAGGGCAGATGTGATTCCCTTCACAAAAGTGGGAGCAAGGCAGAAGCAGGAAACTACAGACTTGTTAGTTTAACCTCAGTGGTGGGGAAATGATGGAATCACTTCTGAAAGAAAAATTGTTGAGTACCTAGAGGCCAGTGGGGCAGGACCCAAAGCAGCATGGATTCACAGCAGGAAGGTCATGTCAGACGAATCTAATCGATTTCTTTGACTGGGTGACCAAAGTAATAGACCAGGGAGGGCTGTGGATATGGCCTGCCAGACTTTAGCAAGGCATTTGACACAGTCCCGCACAAAAGATTAATAATCAAGTTAGCCAGCCTGGGAGTGGGTCCCAGGGTGGTAGCCTGGGTAGCAAACTGGCTGCACAACAGGACACAGAAGGTAATAGTGAATGGAATACATTCTGAAGAAAGGGGTACTAGTGGAGTACCTCAGGGCTCAGTACTGGGTCCAGTCCTCTTTAACGTCTTTATAGGTGACATTTCTGGAAGGAAAGGTATGCCTCTTTATGGATGACACAAAGATCTGTAACAGAGTTGATACACAAGGGGGGTAGAAAGGATGAAGGACTGGCAAAGTTGGAGGAATGGTCCGACATATGGCAACTTAGATTCAATGCAAAGAAGTGCAAAGTAATGCACCTGGGAAATAAAAATCCAGGAGAAGAGTACACAATAGCAGGAGAGGTACTAACGACAACAATAATGGAAAGGGATCTGGGTGTAGTCATATCAGATGACCTAAAGGTGGGTAAGCAATGTGAGAAGTCAGTAAGGAGAGCCAGGGGATACTGGGATGCATAGGGAGGCATCACAAGTAGAAAAGGGAAGTGGTTATCCTCTATACAGACAGTTGGTGAGACCCCATCTGGAGTACTGGCGTATGTTTTGGAGACCCCATCTATGCAAGGACATAGACAGGATGGAAGCAGTCCAGAGGAGGGCAACTAAAATGGTGCAGGGTCTACATCAGAAACCATATGAAGAGAGATTGAGAGAGCTTAATATGTATACCCTTGATGAAAGGAGGATAGGGGACATGACAGAAACTTTTAAGTACCTCAAGGAATCAACAAAGTCCAGGAGGGTAGCATCTTTCAGAAAAGAGATGTGTAAGAACAAGGGGCATATTTAAAGTTAGAGGGGGACGGCCTCAGGGTAATGTGAGGAAATTATTTTTCATGGAGAGTGGTGGACGATGGAACCGCCTTCCTGGAGAGGTTGTGGGTCTAAAACAGTGGGGAATTCAAACATGCATGGGACAGACATAAGGCAATTATAGTGGGGGGTTGCAGGAAGTAGGCTGTTGGTTAACTAGAATCTGCAGCTTATCCAATAGGTAGAAATGGGCAGACTGGGTGGGCCAAGTGGTCCTTATCTGCCGCCTTCTATGTTTCTATGTTAATTCATGGGCCAGTCAGCCAAAAATCACAATACCACAAACAGAAAGAAAACAACCAGCAGGTCCGTGGCACTGGAGTTTGAGGCACTGCTCACTACACCACGCACCATACTGGCGATCTGGGTTCTGGAACGAGCTCGGCCACCGGGGCTGGCAGGGGAGAGGATCAAGCATCCAGAGGACTGCTCTCCTTTCTCAGGGAGGGATACTAGTCTTCCGCTGCTGACTGCCCTCTGGTGGTGGCTGGAGGCAGTACGGGTCAGAAGGCTGGAAGCTGACATCCCTTGCGTTGGGGGGAGACAGGCACAACTGAAGAAAATCGAGCCTGGCAGGCTCTATGATGGCCCTCTGTCTCCGGAGCAGCCCGGAATCTGGATTAGGTCTCCAGGAGGGGGAGAAGCCTGCAACCCCTCCTGGCACAGCCACGGGAGGCAATCCGCAGGGATAATCTGGGGCCACCTAGCACAGGAGTAGTGGGACTGAGAGAGAGACCCTCGTTGGGAGGCTGAAGCCACCTGCCAGGGCTTCAGGGGTGGAAAATGTAAATACACAAAAAAAAAAGAAAACAACCAAAAGTTCTTCCCCCCAGCCCCTCACGTCTGCCACTTTCATTCCATCCCCGTTACTTCGCTAAAACAGTCCAAAGTAGGCTTTGTTACTGCTTATCTGTCATCGAAGTTAATGCCCTACTAAACCTCCTAACCAACTACAATTATCTGTCTCACCATTCTAGCAACTTGGAGCCTACATCACTGGAGTCAGAGTTTAAAACAGTGAAATAGGCTGAATAACCCTTATGCTCCTAGCCACCCTACAATGGCTGTGTTTTGCTCTCATTTCACCGTCTACTGGTTTTATTCAGTATCTCCCTCCAATGAGGCAGCTTCTATGCACCATTTGGTTGGCTTTACATACAACCTCCCTGAGAACTCCTTAACTGTGTGCAGTCCCCTACTTTATTAATAGGTGCACTATTCTTGTTTGTTTCATCCTCTGTATAACCTTCTTCCCTTCCCTCCCTGTCCCACGTCCTCCTCTCCCCAAGCTGTGTGGAGTATGTTGCCTGGGAATTCTCCTCTGCAAATCTCCCTTTACCCTTTGTTCTCCTATGGTGTTTTATGACCTTCTTAGAACAGTATTAAAGCATCTGTTCCAAAATAGTGGTTCCTTCCTTTTCCTTCACTACTGTATATGATAATGTGGCAGCCACCTGGAATTGTGTTTCTTCCTTTTCAACCTCAATAATGCTGTCAACCCCTTTCCACTGTTTTTAAGCCTGTCATTGAGGTACAGGTCAGGAAGCACAGGAAAATCAGGAGCAGTTGCAGAATTTGCAAAAGTGTTTATTAGTACTAGCAGTAACATAAAAAAATTGTTCAGAATAACTATTTACAAAGGCAGAATAAAAAGAGAAGATCCATCTGAGTTTTCCTTCAATCTCTGTGTGTCTGTTTCTAAAATATCAAAGCTACAGAAATTCAGAACACACATAAGGAGCCAGAAGAACTGTGGGTCACCCTGGAAACAGGAAATGGGACAGTCATACGAATTGGGTTGTCTACAGGCCTCCAGACCAGGGGAAGGACACAGACAAATTACTGTTAGAAGATATACAAAACATGACAGCTAAATGGGAGGTTCTGATAACAGGAGACTTCAACATGCCAGATACAGATTGGTCAATACCAGCAGGAACATCTGCCAGAACTAGACACATAGTGGATTCCTTTCAGGGGAGGGCCTCAGACAACTGGTACAACAACCCACAAGAGACAGGGCTATCCTAGATCTAGTACTGACTAACAGGAAAGGTCTCCAGGTAGAAGGTCACCTGGGGCCAGTAACCATCACATGGTGCGGTTCAATTTGGCCACTAGAACTAAATCATCCTATTCCAAGGCAAAATATGGGACTTCAGAGGAGCTGACTTTGATAAGATGGCCAACAGAGTTAAGCTAGCCCTGGCAAAAAGAAATACAGGTGAGGGATACAGGCAAAGTGGGCAAGCATTATGATGCAATACTTGAAGCAACATCCCATTGTGTTAGAGAGAAAAGGAAGTGCAAAGACGAAGGAAACCACTTTGGTTCTCAAAAACAGTAGCAGAAAAGGTCAGAGCCAAACGGCTGGCCTTCAGGAAACATAAGGGAACGTAGCGGGATGAAGATAGAGAGGTATACCAAAGTTCCTTAAGGGAAGCAGGGAAGGCAGGCAATGGCCCAAACCGAGGAAACACTAGCACAAACAGTAAAAGAAGGTGACAAAACTTTCTAAAGATACATTAGTGAAAGCAGAATGTCCAGAGGGATACTGCTAGAAGAAGAATAATCAGCATTTATATAGCCTTCATGTGCAGTGTATCCTAAAGCGCTTTACAAGCAATGCTACACTGGTAGTGAAGTGACTGAATGTGTGGTGGCGCCATATCGCATCATCACACCACACACAGCTATGGATAATTGCATGAACCGGTTTTATGGGAAGGAATGTTGGCCAGACACTGGAATGTTCCCTACTCTTTGCGAAGAGTGCCCTGGGTTCTTTACTTCCACCTGGACACCCACCAGGAAAACACCAGGATGGACAGAAGGGACCTTGGTTTAACGTCTCATCTGAAGGACGGCACACCCAGCAGTACAGCACCCTAATACTGCACTCGATGCCAGCGATTTTTAGGTGCAAGTCCAATCCTAAGATCAAAGGATAAGGAGGCGTGTGAGGAGGAGGAGGACCATGTAAAAGCATCCATCCTGAATAGATACTTCTGCTCAGTATTTATTTATTTATTTCAATCTTGGATTACAATACCTTGAGCAGGAGACCGCTTTTTACAAAGGTTCCACGTCATGGAGGGTGGTATACATACAATGTGGGTTTAGGAATATCTTGCTAAGTGAGTAGACATGTACATAATACATTGTAAATAGGAAACAGAGAGGTCTGAACATTAGGATAATTCAGGTTACAGAAGCAGCCAAGGTGGCATTGTCAGGTAAAAGTCAGTAAGCAGCTAACCAAAAGGAGAGTGGGGTGGAGATGACTGGGGAGATGGGAGGGAGGATGCAGGGATTGCAAGGCAAGACAGGAACAGTTTGGAGTAGTAGCAGTCAGAAGATAGTGAAGAGATGGTGAGATGGCCCAAAATGAGATAGTCCAGGGTCAGAAATATAGAGGTGTGTGGAGTAATTAGAAAGTACTGTCTGGGAACTGTTCTTCAGTAGGTGTTGTCTTGGTCTTTGAAAAGCCCCAATCTCTGCGTGCCGCTAAGTTCAGTGCCAAGGTTATTGAGCCAAAGTGGTACCCGACAGACATATGACCTCTGCCTTTGGGAGGTTCTCGAGACAGTGAGAACCTGATGGTGGGACTTCCTGGTGCGGAGTGGGTCTGTGAATAAGTTTAATAGGTTTGTGACTCGGGAGGTTGTAGTTGAGTATCGATTTTTAGCTAAGAGGCAGGTTTGCTATTGTATCCTGTTTTCAAGTTGTAGCAACCCAGCTTGCTCATAAAGGTCGCATGTGCAAGTAGTTGGGGGGAATTGGTGAGCAGCTCAGGCTTTGTTTAGGGCTACTGCTATCCCATGAGGAGGCGTTGTTGAAGAGAAGGTAGGCAGGAGCCCACAGCTCAGCACATCATGGACGGGGAGGGAGGTGCACTAGTCCCTTCACAAAAGAAAGGGTCCTACAAGAGCCTCGATAAGCTCAGGGTGGACAAGGTAATGGGACCTGATGGCATACATCCCAGGGTACTAAAGGAGCTAAGTGGAACTAGCAGAGCCATTATCAGAACTGTTTAGTGAGTATCTGAGCACAGGACAGGTCCCAGAAGACTGAAGAAGGGCTCATGTGATCCCTCTCCACAAGTGTGGTAGCAGGAGGAGGCAGGAACTACAGACCAGTCAGTCTTACCTCCGTAGTGGGCAAGATTATGGAGGCACTCCTTAAGGAAAGGACAGTGCAATACCTGGAATCCATAGGGCGCAGGATCCAAGACAGCATGGGTTTACAACAGGAGGTCCTGTCAAACTAATCTCATAGATTTCTTTGACTGGGTAACCACAGTGGTGGGCAGAAGGGTGCAGTTGATGTCGCCTACCTTGACTTCAGCAAAGCTTTCAATACATTCCATACAGAAGATTAATTAGTAAGCTGGGTAGGCTCGGGGTGGGTCAGAAGTTGGTCAACTGGGTGGCAAACTGGTTGGCGGGCAGAAAACAGAGAGTGGTGGTAAATGGTATGCAGTCAGAAGAGATGCAAGTCACAAGTGGGGTACCTCAGGGATCAGCCCTGGGACCAGTCATCTTCAATATCTTCACGGTGACATTGCAGATGGACTGGAGGTAAGGTTTTTCTGTTTGCAGATGACACCAAGATTTGTAAGAGAGTAGATGACCCAGATGGGGTGGGCAGAATGAGAAGAGATCTGGATAAACTGTCAAAAATGGTCAGAAGAGTGGCAACTGGGGTTTAACGCAAGAAGTGCAAGATCATGCACATAGGGAAGAGAAACCTCGAAGCCACCTATAGGCTGGGAGGAGTTGCTGGCAGTCACAAGGGAAGAAAGAGACTTGGGTATCATCATCACAGATGGCCTGAAATCATCCAATCAGACCACTAAAGCAGTAGGTAAGGCCAGGGGATGTTGGGGTGTATTAGTAGGGTACACAAGTCGTAGAGGGAGGTAATAATCCTCTTTACAAGACACTGGTTAGGCCCCATCGGGAGTACTGAGGCCACACCTTCACAAGGACATTAACCAAATTGAGGCAGTCCAGAGAAGGCAACCAAAATGGTGCAGGGACTGCATCAGAAAACATATGAGGACAGATTAACAGAGCTCAATATGTATACCCTAGAGCAAAGGAGGGAGAGTGGTGATATGATCAAAACATTCAAACACCTTAAGGGCATTAACAAGGTAAAAGAGTCTAACATATTTCAATATAAGAAAATGGCAGGACAAGAGGACACAGCATGAGATTAGAGGAGGCCAATTAGGGGCAATGTGAGGAAGTTCTTTTCACAGAAAGGGTGGTGGATGCATGGAACGGCCTACCCAGGAAGTGGTGGAGATGAATACAGTGCAGGGCTTCAAACAGGCATGGATAGGCATAAGGGAGCAATACAGGTGAGTATGAATAGATAGGCCATTGACAGAGCAAAGGCCAATGGCACATTCATAAGGTAGAAAAGAAATGGGCAGACTGGATGGGCCTTGCAGTCCTTATCTGCCGTCACCTTCTATGTTTCTCTCTTGCAAGAAATTGCAGCTCTGTTTTATAAGTCCTTGCAACCCCTTCCTTAACAAGCATCCAGTTTTTCTAAAATGTTCCTGTATGTTTCAGGCAGGTGCAGTAGAACACAATGTCAGAGAACAGAGGCCCCTCTTCACAGCTTCTAAAAACTGCTCTCAGGTTAACCCCTTGAGTTCCCAATATTTTTGGCAATCATTTCAAACTATAATTATATACATTTCAATATATACATTTCAACAGTAATACTATATCATTTCTAAACAAAGGTATTCCAATATCAGTTACATTTTCACATAATGATTTGCATATATTTTATACCAGCAGACATGCAAGGAGGAAAAGACAGAAACAGCAAGGAGACTGAGAGACAGTGAGAGGCAAGAATTGCAAGACTGTTGGGGTGATTAAATCCTAGGTCTCACACTAAAATTTGGTTGCACCACCAGACGGACAAGAGAAAGGAAAGGAAAGAACAGAACAGATCCCTGCATTCAAACTCTCTATAACTGGGACAGGGTACTATTCAACCCTGTCACATACACCCCTTAAGAGGAACCTGTTTTATCAAACAGGTTTCCAAAACTTTATTAATTCTCTAACATTAACGTCTAATTTTCAGAAATTAAGCACACATGCAGTATCCTTTTTTCTATAACAGTATAGCAAACAGTAAAGTTTAAACTCATACATTTGTTTTTCAGCTTTCGAACCCTCAATTCCTGATCCATATCTTGACAGAAAATCAGCATTGTTATTCTCTTTACCAGATTTGTGTATCACCTGAATTTAAATGACTATAGTGCCAGGTACCACCTTGTGATTCTGGAACTTTTATCTTTCATGTGTTTAGCCAGAGAGGACTGTGATCTGTTATAAGTACAAAGTCAGTTCCTAGCAAATAAAACTTAAGGGACTCCATGGCCCACTTTGCTGCTAAACATTAATTTTCAATGGTGGAGTACCTTTCTCTCTGTCATGCAACATCCTATTTATGTACAGAATAGGATGTTCTGTCCCATCTATATTTTGACTCAGGACTGCACCTAGGCCTGCCTCTGATGCATCTGTTTGTAACAAAAATGGTTTCTCAAAATCTGGGCTTCTTAAAACAGGGCTGAACATAATGCAGCCTTAATGGCTTGAAAAGCTTCATCACACTCTGGGGTCTATTTCACATTACTTGGGTACCTTTTTTGTGAGTTCAGTGAGGGAGTAGCTAACTCAGCAAAGTTGGGAACAAATCTCCGATAATAACCTACCAGCCCTAAAATTACCTGACATGTTTCTTGGTTTTAGGGACAGGGCTGTTAGCTACAGCTTCTTAGAGACCTCTGGCTTGACTTCTCCATTTCCCAAACATAGCCCAAATATCTGGTTTCCTGCATGCCCAATGCACACTTGGTAGGATTAATTGTCAGACTTACCTTTTGATCAATTGGATAACTGCTCGTAGGTGTTCCAGGTGACTTTTCCAGTCTGGACTATACACCATGACATCATCCAGGTAGCAACACAATAACCTGTGTGAGTGGATAAAACTGCATCCATGTAATGCTGGAATGTAACGGTTAGCGTCATATAAACCAAAGCGGCATTGTGGTGAACTGATAGAATCCAACAGGAGTGGCAAATGCAGTCTTGGCTCTGGATTCTTAAGCTGAGGTTGCTAGTAACCCTTGGTGAGATCAAGGGTACTGATATACTAGCACTCCCCAGTCTGTCTGCCAAATCATCTATTCTGGGCATAGGATAACTGTCAAATTCTGACACTTGATTAAGTTTCCCAAATCAAGTCAGATTCTTACACCCTTCTTTTTTTACAATCACCATTGGAGATGACCAAGCACTCCTTGACTCTTCTATGATACCCAAGTCTTTCATTTTTGTATCTCCTTAACCATGTCAGCTTTTAACGCTGGTCTTTTGCCTAATAGGGTAAGCATTCCTTGGTACTATTACGTGCTCAACCCTTTTGCTCAGCCTGGTACTGTGGTAAAAGTACTGTTAAATGTCTTTAGCAAGTCATGAATTTCTGCATTTGTTTGGGGTTAAGGAACATTCACCTTTATAGCATCAGCAGTTGCAGTTTGTTCCAGTCTATCATAAGCTACATCAATAGCTTCTTTATCAGTTTCTGGTAAAGTAGCAAAGCAGCGTTTGGCATTTTTCCAACCCATTTCTTGAGGAGGTTAGCATGGTATATCTTAGTAGGATTTTTCCTTGTCAGGGTCTCAATCTAAGTAGTTAACGGTGCCAGTACATCTAAGCACTCTATAAGGCCCTTGCTACTTCATTAAAGTTTATTTTCTGTTGTGGGTAACAGTAGCAAAACCTTTCACGGGCTCAAAAACCTTTTTCATTTACCCCATGGTCATAATGTACCTTATGCTGGTTTTGGGCCTCTTCCCGATTACTATGGGCAATTTCAACATATTTGCCAGCTTCTTTCTTATGGCACACATATAAGACATTACAGATTGTTTCTGACTGGGGTTATCTTCCCACGCCTCTTTTATCACATCCAGTGGCCCTCTTGGCTGCCTACCATACAGCATTTCAAATGGTGAAAACCTGTTGATGCCTGTGGCACCTCTCTGTAAGCAAAATTAGGTAAGGCAAATATTGGTCCCAATCTTTCCTTCCCTTTACAAACCTTTTAACATGCATTTTAGCGCTTGGTTAAACGCCAACAAGACCATCTGCCTGAGGGTGATAGTAGGAGGTTCTTATGGCAGTGGTACCTAGTAATCTGTACAGCTCCTTAAGTAATGCAGCACCAAAATTACTACCTTGATCAGTAATAATTTCTTTAGGTATGCCCACTCTGCTGAAAATTTCTGCAGGTTGCTGCCACTTTGAAGCTGTGACGGCACGCATTGGAACTGCTTCTGTATCAAGTAGCATAGCCATACTACCAGGATAAATCTATTACCCTTTTACTTTTGTCTAAAGGACCAACCACACCCATTGCAATTCTCTCAAAGGCACATCTATCAAGGGTAGGGCACCAGGAACACCTTGTATTTTCTAGTGACTGGGGCTTCTTTCTGACACTCAGCACAGGAATTACAATAGGTAGCAACATCTTCATGAATTCCAGGCCAGTAAAATCTACACAGCAATCTGGCAAGGTGCGATTCCTCCCTGAGTGACCAGCCATAGGACTATAATGTACTATCTGTAACAACTCTGTTCTATACTTCTATGGTATAACCAATTGTTCTGTTTGTTCCTGTGTCTGAGGTTTAACCCAAACTCTGTACAGTAACCCATTAAATTTTTTAACATTGGTTTATCCTGCTTTGGTTTCACCCCAGATGCTTAAAATAACCCTGGAGAGAAACATCGTTAGCATGTTCTGAAAGAAAATCACGATCAGTGAGCAGTTTAGTTTCTGCATTTTCATATGTTAACCCGTTATGTCCATTAGTCTTTTGCTGCCACAGTTTCTTCAGGTATCGTCTTTCTTTCCTGGATTTTCGGATCTTGGAGCTGTGCTCAGACAAGTCTGAATCAAAGTCACTGAAAGGAAAAGTGTCCCCACCATTTGAGATTTTCATTGCCTGAGCTCTTGTTACCACTGCTGCTTAAACTGCTGGGTTCAGGTCCTCTGAGATTAACTCAGTAAATCCTGGACAGCCATTTCCAATAATCACTTGTACAAATAACTTGGGTACTACCCACTTTCATTTGGTGTGACACACTCTAATGGTCAGAGTCACTTGGGTGGTGGGATAGTATCGGCGTCCCGTGGATGCAGATGACACCAGTACCTGGTCCTTTTGCACAGTGTTTTCGAGAACTTCAACATGCACTAGGGTCTGCCTCTTTCCGAATCAATGATTTTATTTATTTATTTATTTCATAGTTTGAAATAACGTCTTGAGCACAATGCTCTTTTTCAAAGGCTCCATGTCAAATCATGAAACAAGATTAATACAACAGGTAAAAAGCAGTGACTAAAGTTCTCAAAACATAGTAATATGTACATTAGGGACAACACAAAATGCAGCTACAGTTATGATGCACAATTCAAGTGCAGGAGGAGATTATGTTACAGTTGAATCAGAGAAGGGTTGAGTTAGGACATAAAAGGGTAAATAAAAACTTATAGTTCAACAGGCAGAACCACCTGAGTACAGGCAGTGTCTAGTATTAGGAGAAGAAACAAGACAGGGTTAGTGCAGGCAGAGCCACCTGAGTACAGGCATTGTCTAGAATTGGAGAAGAAACAAGGCAGGGTTAGCACAGGGCAGAGCCACCTGAGTACAGGCATTGTCTAGAATTAGAAGAAACAAGGCAGGGTTAGCGCAGGGCAGAGCCACCTGAGTACAGGCATTGTCTAGTATTAGGAGAAGAAACAAGGCAGGGTTACTGCAGGGCAGAGCACCCTGAATACAGGCATTGTCTAATATTAGAGGAAGAAACAAGGTGGGGTTAGTGCAGGGAGGGGCAATAGGTGATAGAGCAGAAGCAGATAATGCAAAGGGCCCAGGAGGGATAAGAGAAAAGATAAGTATATAGGACAGGAAGCTAGTGCTAGATCAATGAAATCGGAGTGGCACCCCGTCCAAGTACTTGTCACAGTGGACTGTGCGAATTTACAGTCTTATCCCCACCTTCACATCTGTTTAGTACTTGCCCCAATTTGCATAACAGACAAATCTGCTCCAGTGTTACTTTTCTTATGGCAATTCCTTGCAGTATGAACTGGCTCATTACATTTATAGCAAATAACGTCTTTCAGCACAGATTTGTTACCCCCACCAGAGTTCTTATCAGACCTGGAGTTTAAATGGGAAAAGAGGGTCGTATCGGTGCTTGGCTGTTACTTGCTGCTGTGCATCTGTCTGGCCATTTGGTAGTCCTTGCTCAAAGAAACAGCCTTTTCCCCACTTTCTGGTCAGTGTTCCTTTACCCAAAGCTGCACATCTGTAGGCAGGATAGTGATGAATTGCTCCATGGCAAATGTGTTGATGATGTTTGGGACTGTTTTGCCCTCTGGTTGAGCCATTTTATCAGGAGTTCTCTGAGTCAGGTGAAGGCTTCTCGAGGATTGTCGACTGAGTTGTAGTTCAGAGATCGAAATCTCTGCCAGTAGGTCTCTCCTGAGATGTCATACCTTTTCAGGATTTTGCTTTTCAACTGGTCATAGTTTTCTTACTGTGCAGTGTCCATATTGCTGTAGGCAAGTTGGGCTTTCTCTGTCGGGTAGGGTACCAGTCTGATTGTCCATTGCTGCTCTGGCCATTCACAGACTTGGCAACTCTTTCAAAAGTTGTCAGATATGCCTTGATATCATCCAAAGGTCACAACTTTGTAAGTTTAATAGCTTTTAAGTTACTTGTGTTTTGTTGCTCATCTGAATCTGTGTCAGATCCTCTGCCTTTGATAGCTTGCAAGGCATCCAGCCATCTCTGCTCCTGTCACTGCATCTCTTCTCTCAGCTGCTGCTTTTCTTCTCCTCTGGTGCATCTCTCCTCTCCTCTGTGCTTCTAAATGTTGAATCTCTTTTTTCTCTGCTTCTCCGTCTCTTTTTGTTGTATAGCCCACCATTTGAAAAGTCCATCAGGCTTTCAGGTTCTGTCACTGCCTGTTCTTTTTCCATAACTTGTGATGGCTGTACAATCTCAGCTAGACTTCTGTCTCCGCTAATTTGGCTGCCATTCTCCTAGTAACCCCTCCTGACTTGCTGCTGCAAAATCCATACCTTTCTCTATGCTTCCTGGTACTAGGTCCAGTACCCATGCACAAAACTCCTGGCTTAGAGTATGCACGTGTAAATCCCACTTAGGCTGACACAATTTGAAGATAGAGGGGGATGGCTCAAGGGCAATGTGAGGAAGTATTTTTCATGAGAGGTGGTGGACGCATGAAACAGCCTTACTGAGGAGGTTGTGGGGTCTAAAACTGTGGGAGAATTCAAGACTGCATGGGACAGACATAAAGCAATTCTTGTGGGAGGGGGTAGGAAGAAATAGGCTGTTGGTTAACAAGGATCTGCAGCTTATCCTCTAGGTAGGGAAATGGGCAGACTAGGTGGGCCAAGTGGTCCTTATCTGCCGTCAAAGTCTATGTTTCATCTGTTATCAAGGCACAGGTCAGGAAGCATTGGAAAAACAGGAGCAGCTGTAGAATTCACAAAAGTGTTTGTTAGTACTAGCAGTAACGTAAAAATAACTATTTACAAAGCCAGAATAAACAGAGAAGATCCAGCTGAGCTTTTCTTCAAGCTCTGAGTGTCTGTGTCTCTCTCTTGCAAGAAATTGCAGCTCTGTTTTATAAGTCCTTGCAACCCCCTTCCTTAACAAGCATCCTGTTTTTCTAAAATGTTCTTGTATGTTTCAGGCAGGTGCAGTAAGAACACAATAGCCCAGAAATGAGGCCCCTTCTCCACAGCTTCTGAAACACTGCTCTCAGGTTAACCCTTTAGTTCCCAATAGCTTTTGCAATCATCTTAAACTATAATTATATACATTGTAATATACACATTTCAACAGTAACACTATATAATTTCTAAACAAAGGATCCCAATATCAGTTACATTTCCACATAATGATTTGTATATATTTTTATACCAGCAGATATGCAAGGGAGGAAAAAGACAGAAACAGCAAGAAAAGACTGAGAGACAGTGGAAGACAAAGAATTGCAAGACTGTTGGAGTGATCAAACCTAGGTCTCACAGGAAAATTTGGTTGCACAACCATCAGACAAGAGACAGGAAAGGAAAGAACAGAATAGATTCCTGCATTCAAACTCTTCATAACAACTGGGATAGGATCCTATTCAACCCTGTCACAATGCCAACTCATATTATTAGCCAATCAGAAACAGAGGAAGGTTTATTGGTCAGCCATTTATGTGTGATGGCTTTACCCGCTGCCATCACCCAAACATTAAAGATATAACTTTTAGCTCCCCATTGAGCTACTTTTGGTGGGGCCTTGAATGCTAATGAAGGTGATGGGCTTGGTGTTTTCAGAGTATTAATCTAAATTTATGTTTGTTCTCCTCAAAAGGATTGCAGAGCAGGGCAAAATGTGAATTGGGTGTTTACCTGCCACAATTCCTCCAGCAGCGTCAGTGTTAGTAGTCCTATAATATGTGAGTTTATCTGGTGTAGTAAAATACCTAATCTCTATCTTCCATCTAAATTCCCTTCTCTGGCTTCCACTGTTGTTTGTGTATATTTGTCTGAATTTGCTCCACTGTTTACTGTCTATTTGTACAGCAAGAAAAAACTACTCATCATAGTAATCTTTTTCTTCTAATGGAGTCATGCTGTATTCTGACTATATGCAGTTAGTCCCATCACTTGAACTGCTCTGGAGAGTAAAGGGTTAACTACATGCCAAGGCATAGAATGTTGAGCTCGAGCTCGGTTTTCAAACCTCTGTCCCGTACTCCTCAGTGTAACCGTCAGATTCTTATGAGCACTATGCTGACTAACTAGCAATCTAGAAATTGTTTTAAAATTTTGTGCCAAAGGGCAATACACATATTTTGTGGGTCTAAAAGACTCAAGTCGAGAAAACCCCAAAAGAACCCAAGTAGATAGCGAAAACAGCCAATATATACTTAAATAAAACCATAAAACCTCAAACAAAGATGAGATATCCAAGTACACCTCTGGGGTGCAGCACTGCACCTGCCAGACAACATCCCAAAACCACTAGGTTCCAGGAGGGAGGCAGGGTGGGAGGTCAGAATACAGCAAGACTCCATTAGAAGAAACAACATTACTATGGTAAGTAATTTTTTCTTCAAACAACATGAAGTCTTGCTGTATTCTGACTATATGCAGACTACCAGCAGTACCCCTTGGAGGAGGAGTTACAAAATTATTTTGGGAACAAGGTCTGCAGCACTGCTTGTGCCAAACCTAGCATCACTTCTGGACTGAATGTCAAGAGTAATGCTTAGTAAATGTGTGAACAGTTCTCCAGGTGGCTGGTTTACAGATTTCCAGTAATGGTATATTTCTAGCTGCTGTGACCGAGAGCGTGCACTCCAGTGGAGTGAGCCCTCAGACCTGAGGGAGGCTCTTTCCTAACTGTGAATAGCAGAACTGAATACAGGAGACAATCCACCTGGCAACAGTTCTTTTACAAGTAGGTTTACCTTTTCCACTTCTCCATAAGTAAGAAGCAGCTGTAAACAGTTGTTTCTGTGGGACCTAGAGTGTTCTATGTAATAACTAAGGGCCCTCTTCACATCCAGACTGTGCAGTCTTCTCCCCAGAGGAAGAATGGTTAGTGAAAAAATACAGGCAATGACATAGATTGATTCAAATGAAAGTCTGATACCACCTTAGGAAGGAACTTTCTGTTGGTTCAAAGGACCACCGTATCTCTGTGAAATTAAATGAAATCAGGTTCCACAGATAAGGCCTGTAATTCACTGGTTCTCCTGGCAGAGGTAATAGCCACCAGCAACACAGTTTTCCAAGTCAAGTACTTTGGCTCAGCTGAAGATAATGGTTCAAAGGGGCTGCATGAACTGTGCAAAACAGATATTTAGCTCCCAAACAGGAGTAGGCTTCCTAAAAGGAGGATTAATATGAACCAGACCTTTGAAAATTTCTTAAAAACTGGATGAGAGGCTAGAGAAAGCCCTTTCCAGCTGAAAGGAAGGCAGATATAGCTGCCAGAAGTACATTGAGAGTAGTAGGCCTGAGGCCTAAACTGTTAAAATGCACCACATAGTCCAAAACAGTTGCAATACCAGCTGAATCTGGCTGAAAATGCCTCCGAGAACACCAGAAACCAAATCTCTTCCATTTGGAATTGTACGTTTTTCTAGTAGAAGGTTTCTACTCGCTTAAGAATGTCCAAGACTGACTGGAAATGTGCAGGCTTGCATACTCTAGCTCAAGAACCAGGCTTTGAGTCTGAAGGTTGGGATACAGAATCCTCCCTGGTGAGGAGATTGTACTATTTGGGAAGACAAAGTGGTATTGTCACTGACATTGACAATAGTAGAGGGTACTAAGGCTGTCTGGCCCAGTCTGGAGCCACTAGAATCACTTTGCAAGGCTGAGATCTGATCTTGACCAGAACTCTGAATATCAGAGGAAAAGCATACAGAAACTTGCTTGTCCAATCTAATAGGAGAGCATCTTGAGGAACAGACCCCAGAAGAGGAGGTCTACAGTAGAACAGAGGAAGTTGGTGATTATCCAGGGCTGCAAAGGGTCCATCTCTGGGTGCCCCACCTCTTGAAAATGACCTGAAGAATCACAGGATCCAGAGCCCATTCATGATGGCCTTGAGAACTCCTGCTAGAGCATCTGCTAGTACATTGCCCTTCCCTGGAAGATGCACAGCTATCAGGAAACCTGAAGGGAATAGGCCAGTGACCACATTTTCATGGCTTCTGTGCAAATGGCCGAGGACCGAGTGCCTCCCTGCTTGTTGATGTACCACATGGTTGTGGTATTGTCTGTCCTGATCTGCACCACTTTCCCTGAATTGTGTTTGAGAATGTCTGAAGTGCTAGAAAGACAGCTCTGCGTTCGAGAAGATTTATGTGCATTACAGACTTCTCATGATACCATGTTCCCTGAGCAGTGAGCTGGTCCATATGAGCTCCCATCCCAGCAGAGAGGCATTTGTGGTGAGAATCACTGTAGGAGCCTGACTGAGGAAAGGAACACCTTGTTTTAGATTGTCCTCCTCCAGCCATCACTGGAGAGCCTGAACCAGAGTTTGAGACACTGGAACTAATTTGGAGAGAGGGTCTTTCTCTGAGACCAGTAGGATCTTAGATGAAACTGAATATCTCTCATTTGAAATCTTGCCCTTGCACCTCTGCAGTGGAAGCTACCATGTGGACTAGCAAATAAAGGAAGTGTCTGGCTGGTCGAGACATTAGTGGATGAAAGGAGGAAGCCATAGTGATGAGGATTGTACCCTTGGCAGAGGAAGAAACGCCCTTGCCTGGACAGTGTCCAGTTCCACCCCTATAAATGTGAGAAGCTGGGATGGTTCCAGAACAGACTTTTCTAGGTTCAAAACGATCCTAAAGAGTCCAGAAGCTTCTGAGTGACCTCTACAGCTGACCTGACTTGATCTGAGGACTGACCCACTATGAGCCAGTCGTCCAGGTATGGGAACAGCGAGATGCCCTGTCTCCTGAGAAAGGCCACCACTACTGCTAGGCACTTGGTGAACACCCTAGGAGCAAATGTTAAGCCAAAAGGCAATGCTCTGAACTGGTAATGCCCTGAGGGCAACTCGAGCCTGAGGTACTTTCTGTGGGAATGTCTGATAGGTATGTGGAAATAGGCATCCTTGAGATCCAGGGAGGCTAGCCAGTCTCCTGTTCTCAGAGAGGGAAGGATTATTCCCAGAGTCACCATTTTGAACTTTGGCTTTAGTAAATGTTTGTTCAGGTATCTTAAATCTAGGCTGGATCGCCACTCCCTGTCTTTTGGGGTAAGGAAGTATCTGGAATACAGTCCTTTTCCCCTGTGACAATGAGGTACCTTCTCTACTGCTTGCAGAAGTAGTAGGAGAGACTTCTGCCTCTAAAGGCCTTTGTCTCCAAGGTAGAGGGAGGACTGAAAGACTTTGCTCTCATTTTGGGAACCTTTTGAACTGAGAGCCAGTCCCGCTCACTACTTCCAGGATCCATTTGTCTTAAGTAATAGACCTCCAGGCCAGGAAATAGTCAGCCAGCCTGCCCCCTACTGGAATTGGGAGGCAACCTGACTGACACCTCAGGGGTCTGTTTGGCGGGGGCTTGGACTGAGTGGATGATGGGGTCCTAGTCATCCCTCATCGGCCTCTTCCCTAAAGAACTTCCTCTGCTGGAAAGAAGGAGGCCTGAGCTTAGTAAAAGGCCTGCCCCTGTCAGCCCTAAACTGCTGTTTCTGAGGAGTGGCCTGCTTTTCTTTGCAGCAGCACTCCTGTAGGTGGTCCTGTACTCACTCATCTTCTTCATGTAAGCCTCTGTTTGCTCCCCAGGCGTTACCAGCAACAGGAAAATCCATGGCCTTAGTCTGGGTATCCTGTGACAAATTAGTACATCTGAGCCAAGCAAACCTCCTCATGGAGACAGATGTAGCCATGACCCTGTAATGTACATCATTTGAGTCCACAGCAGCATGGAATTGAACTATGGATGCCTCAACACCATCCATAGCCAGCTGGGGACGGGCATTCTTACAGTGCCAGAACCGTATCCCACATAGATTTCTGGTATCTGGCTGTATATGCCATATAATTAGGTTGCCTGAGTCCCAAAGAGGATGCCAAGTATTGTTTTTTGCCATGGCATCCACTTTCCTGGAATCCTTATCTGGGGATGAGATGCCAGGAAATGTTAGCCTGTCACAGGCTGCAGCTTGCACTACCCCAACATGGCTGCGATGATTTGTGAGAATTCCATTCAGGACCTGACAAGGTATACCTCCTGTCCATCCTCTTATCCACAGGAGGATGGCCCCAACCCTGGAATTCTCTACCTCGTCGGATTCGAGAGTGCCAGTCAACAGAGCAATTCAAGGCTTTTAAAAGCTATTTGTTTGAGAAAGCCTTTGATTAGGCCAACCTATTGTCTTTTAATTGTTTTAAATGTATATTTATTTGTTGGTTGTTTTATCTGTATTGTATTAGCGGTTTGATAATTCTGAAAAGCGCTTTATAAATAAAATTTGATTTGATGTTGGAAACTGCAGAATTTTCTGTGTCTGCTTCCCCAGGGATTTATGCAAAATGATAGACACTCTCTTTGACTCTGGGATATCCATCATTTCAACAAAGTCAGGTTCCTCCTAATCCTGTTCAGCCTCTTCCACTGGAAGCTAAAGAGTATCAGCCACTTTCTTGTAGAACAAGAAATGGGAGGGACTCAGAAAGTCTGGGAGGAGACACATTGGAAGGCCTGTCTGGGGAGATGTCAGGCTCTACTGGCCCATCTAGGCCTTCATATTCCTCTTCTTCCTATTCTTCGTCTTCTCCTTCCCAGTCACCCTCATAGAATGCTTCAGGTTCAATTTCAGAACCAACTATTTCCGACCGAACCGATTGTCTTTGAGCTGGTGTTGGTTCGGTTGGAACTGGACAAAGCGACTGAACAATAGTAATCGCTAATTTCTTCAGCGGTCGGAACATGGGAACCAGGATCCGAACCGCTGACTTGCATTTTCTCTTAGGCGGAACTGACTCTGCAGAGTCGGCTCTCCTTTGCCTGAGGAGGTATCGCCCAGGTCAGTGGGCACCCTCAGGTTCGGTCAGGATCGAACTGGGCTGGCCATTCAGATCAGCAGATTTCTCGGCCTCCTTTCTTCCTTCAGCCTACTTAAACGTTTTTCCAAAGTGGCCTTGGGAAAGTTTTACATATTTGGTAGTCTTCTTTGAGGTGGTCAAACCCCAGACAATAAACACAGACGAGGTAGAGATCAGCCTTAGCAAAGGCCTCCCCACACTCGGTGCAGTGCTGAAACCCAGTGGGACCGGTTTTCTTTTTGGTTTCTCAGACATGCCAGATTAAATAAAGTTACCCTTAACAGCATTCAAGCCAGGCAACTACACACCCTACTCGGTTCCAACCATGTCACAGGTCGGTTAAAATTGAAGAAAACTGTTTTTTTTTAGGAACTAATAAGTACCAGAAACCACAATAATAATAAACAGAACACAAGAATTAACAGTTAAAGAATTTGCTTTGGTTACCAGGTCGGACTGTCCGGAGAGAACCAAACAAAATACAATTTCTACTAAATAAACTCTAACTACCTACCTACTAGCTACACTTACTGTACCATAGACAGAGATCTGAATACAGAATAAAATAAGAAAAAGTGGTTGAAAACCAACCGATTTTACTTAACCGAACCAAAGCGAAGGAGGGAATCTCGGAGCGACTTCACAGTTAGGTGGAGTAAAGAATCTGACAGTTACACTGAGGAGTACTGGGACAGAGGTTTGAAAACCGAGCTCATGCTCAACATTCTATGCCCTGGCATAGAGTTAACCTTACTCTCCGGAGCAGTTCAAGTGCTGGGGCTAACTGCACATACTCAGAATACAGCAAGACTTCATGTTGTTTGAAGCTCCAGTTCCCATCTTGTTTGTACCTTCTGTATGTCTGGCATCCCTACACTCCTTGTAAGCACCGATATAATTGTGTTATTCTGTGTTTTTGTTCTAGTCCGCTGGCCATCTCTGCCACCCTAATCAGTAGTTCGGATGTGTTTCAGTTATCTTGCTCAGATTCTCCGACTGTGTTATAAAATCTCTAATTTGGAAGTTTCTGAACAAACCTCTCCACATTAGGCCAAATTCTGTCTGCAGCTGCCCAAATGATTTAATCTTGCCATCATGTAAACACTCGTGAAATATTTAAAACCCTTTCTCCCCATCATTCAAAAGCAGGATCCATTTTGCTGGTAGGAAGTTAGGGGACTGCCCAATGAGGCTCCACCCTCTTGTGGTTCTGTACAACCTGTCTCTTAATTTTCACCCAGAGGGACATGAACTGTCTTGTCCATCTACTGCTGATCTGCTGGGTTCCCTTCATGTTTTAAATGCTCATGGCAAAATCCTCGCTAACATGTGGGGATGTGCTTGCCATTCTATAGGTATCCACCCTCTTTGTCCCCGTCTGCTGGGATGTAAATAAGTGGCGTAAGTTGAGCTGCTTCACAATAATGTTTAAAACTTGGCAATCCCATGTCTCCTTGTTCTCGTCTCTAGCTAAAATACCCCCATCTAACTCTTGCTCTTTTCCCTTGCCAAATAAAGTGCCTGATGGCTCTTCATAGCTCCTACCAATCCCTTCTGGGGATATTCACAGAGTAACTTAGTAATTAAAATAATCGCAGCAGGGCATTCATTTTATGGTATCATGACAATTATACAGAGTGAGGAGAGTGCCTTTCATTGTTTTAGATCCCTGAAAAGTTCTTGTTTTAATTGGCTGTAATTAGTATGGTAAAGATGGGACATATCTAATTGTATTTTAATACCTGATTGTATCTGTGTCCCACTTGTATGCAGTGATTCTCTTAACCCTGTTGGGATTTCTCCGCTTATAGTTAAAATCTCAATTTTGATTCATTCACTTTTTAGTAGTTTTTTAGAATTTAAATAATTAAAGAGCTACTGACATGATTGTACATGATGGGCAGGCAACTCCTTCCAGTAGGTTGCCTGCCCAATTAGCTAAATGAGTGATTGTGACATTTTTAACAATGTTTTTATTTATTTAGTTTTTGTTGACTGGGTAAGTACACTAGACAAATTCTGCTATTTTCAGGCACGACCGGGGATACAGATGCATGTCAACTGATCTTAAACCAGATTAAGCTGTTGGTGCTATTTTCAGTGAATGTTAAATACATATATTTTACCATAGTGTGCCCGGCTTATAACTTCTGAGTATGAGCCAAGCTGCCACCAAACGCTGCAGCCCCGCCCCGAAAACAGCACTTTGATGATGTAAGGTAGGGGATGGAGCTGCAGGTGCGCTATGTAGTAACTAACAGGATGGGAGTAGGATCGGGGTGGTTTCTAAATGTACAAACATTATGTAACCCACTTACAAATGGGGGTTCCCAAAAGTCTTCAGGAGCCTGCTGGACGCTCCAAGTCTGGATGGTGTTCGGCGTTTAAGCCGTTTTAAATGGCACTGCAGCGAGTGTTTTAGAGCCTCTGCGTACTGTCTCTTTAAGAACTGTCTGCTTGCAGACATAATTAATTCTTGAGGGGAGGGGATCTGTTTTCCCGCTCGAGTCTTGCTCGAGCTTCTGACCAGTCGCTCCGTTTCTGCCGTTACTAAGTGGGCAGAGTGAGCATTATTGAAAGATGTAACTAATTCTGAGGAGAAATGCAGGGAATTAGTGAAAATGTGAGTTTTGTCTAACCTGCTACTTTTGCAGCACAAACTGTTTTGATCAGCTACCCCATTTTGGTCCCGGACTGCTGAATTGGGCCAATCAATATGTGAGGACTCTAAAATGGAGCTTACTTTGGACCAATGGCGACTGGGACTCTGTCTGGAGCCTACTAAAGGGTCAGTGTAAAGGGAGCTTCTGGGTAATGTAGTCTTGGATCCTCGCCCTTTTGCACCAATGGAGACCGACTTAAGTGACTGATACCTGCAGCCCACCAATGGGATCGGGTGGCGCCTGAATCGAGCCCTTGCCCAAACTGCCAAGGGGCAGAGGCGCTGTGGCTGTGGCGAGGAAGGGCTCTGGGCTCCTCGCGCTGTTGAGCTTTCATGCGGAAGAAGCATGGAAGGCCAGAAGTCGGCGGTTTCAACGCCAGCAAGTGTCAGACTAAATCCGTTAGGCAGTGGTCAGAGGAGGCTGTGCAAAGCGCAGCTACTCAGAGCTCACCCTAGAAGACTGGAGAATCTGCTTCAATCGCACTCGGTCTGTCAGGACATGTGAAGCTGCACTTGGGCCCGGTAGTGCAGTGAAAGCGATCAGGAAGTGTACAGCAGCTGCCTGGTATGGTACCCTCTGCCTTTCATATAAATGTGTGGAGAAGTATTTGAAGTCCAGGCTCGGTCCTGTGAGTGGTGTGAGAGCTCTTTCTTCTGGAGTCGTGAGTACTAAATCAGGGTAGCTCCCTGTCAAATGTTCCTAGTGAGGGCAAGATCTTCTGACTACTTTGCTGGCTACACTAACTAAGCCTGCTGGCTCTGTTTAATCTTCGTAGGAATTACTTGCTCGTTTCTGTGTCAGGGCCCCAACTAGCTGCATAGAGGACTAGCCTTTATTGCCTGGGTACCCAGAGACAGTGACTTATAGGTCAGGCCTGTGCACAGTGCCCTAGATAGATACTTATATATTAGAGTGGTAAGCTAATTAACCTGATCACCCCAGTCCTTGTTACTTCCCCTAAATAAATCAGATTGATTGTTTTGCAAAGGTATACTGGCTAACTTGTGTGTTTATGGTGACTTACCTTACAGTGATTATTGTGTAACAGCATCTTACTTTTCAGGGGTCCCGGAGCAAGCTGATTGGTTCAAGCCTGGGGTCAGTGTATACAGTAAGGGTACTGTGATTGATTTGTGTGGGCCACTAGTGGGAAGAAAGGGGTTGCAGTGACCCAGAGGCTGTGACCAAGTCATACTACACTGTCTCAACCCCGACCTCTGGGTGGAGGCACCGCCATCAGATCCAGGCCCCTCAACCTGTTAGGGAAAATCAGGCAGGGGTAGTAGCCCTTGGGATAGCGCCCCTGGGGGTTACATTTGGAGGCACCACTGGGATTAGCGTCCTCTAGTGGCCAGTGGACGAAGTACCTCAATATGGCTAAATTAAAGGAAAAGTTGGAGGGGATGTCATGGCTAAGATTAAGCTGGACCCTATTAAGACGATGGTACATAAACTGATGAGGTGGGGTGAGGCAGAAGAGTTGGATTCCCAGAATATTGTGTTGCTACTGGATGTACCTCTGGGGACAACGACTGACCTTATTTCTGCAGTGGAGCGTGTTAAATGTTTAGGCAAGGTAGAGGTGAAGGGCGTATGGCTGATCTACTCGACCAGACCTTGCAGGTGTTACTCTTATGCAGTATAGCTATCGACCCGAGAGGGTACCCCCAGTGATCTACCGGAAGGTGCCCAACAGGGTGGAGGGTCATTCACATCGAGTGGGTCAGTCACCCCGGAGTCCCCAAAACTAATAGTTTTAAAGATAAACTGCTTAAATTGCTAGCTGTGGAGGAGGACTACCAGGAGTTACTGCAGGCGTTGGACCTTTCCAGTGAACCCACCCCACAAGCCTCCCCAGGTACCTCTCCCGGGCCCCCAAGGTTCTATCTTGGCTTCACCTCCCTAGTTGTTCCCCTATACAGCTAGATTCCTACCGTAAACTAAAACTTTTCTGGCACTGTGCCGGTGCCCTCGGGGAAGATGATTTGGAGGTGTGGATGGACTATGCCACCCCCACAGGCCAAGAGTGGCAGTGCTCTGAAGGGAGAAACGAAAGAGACTGATGGAGAGCCTCTGAGGGCCCAGCTTTGGAAGCTATTCGGTTCTTGCGGACTTGCCCGGAAGCTACCGTGAGGAGTACCTTTCTGCCTTAGAGGGTGTTTGGGAGTACAGAAACTGGGAAGACTTATTATGGAAGTTCAAGTCTGCCAAACAATGGAGGAATGAGAAGTTGTCCGACTTTGTCACTAGGGTGGAAAGGGCCTTGCAGAAGGCTTATTGAAAGGGGAATAACAGCCACAGCCTTGAACCTGGTACAGCTGGAGCACATTTGAAATCTGCTAGGTTTTCCAGTGTGATTTTGTTAAAACTTAAGTTACATGACCGACGGGCTGCCCCTCCTGAGTACTGTCAACTGATGAGGAGATTCGAGAAGTAGAGAGTGATGAAGAGGGGTGGAACCCTATGTGGGGCTGTGAATCTATGCCAAACCCCTGAGTCCAGTGAACCAGATGAGGCCCACCCTCAAGGGCTTGATGTTTCTCCTGTACTCCCAGAGGCCCAAGGAGGGTGGGAGTGCCTGCTGTTTCCTCTGATCCCGGGTAGAAAGTGTTTTGAGGGCTGAGATTAGAGATTTACAAGAGCTGGTGAGGGACTTGAAGCAAACTGCTACCCACCCTGTTAAGTTTGGGGAACCAGAGTTATCTAGAAACAAACGACCTCAGCCATATCCTCTCTAGCACACTGCACTGACAATATAAGCATACACATTGTATAATATATATATATATATTTCTATATAACAAACCAATCACACACACACACACACAAAAAGTAGATAAACATGTGGGGAGTAGTGAATGTAATGGCTGTGGGGCAGCAGTCTTCCGGGAGTCTTTCTGGAGGCTGAGATGCTGTCCTATTTGCAGACAACTCTCTGCCCTGAGGGAGGAAGCTGTGTGTCTTTAGGCCACACTGGACAGCAGTAAGGGAACCTTCCCCAGGCCACACTGGACAGTAGGAAGGGAACCTCCCCATCCAGGAGCACCAGAGCCACCACCACTACCTCAGAGGCTGCGAAGAAAGCGCAGCAGTTGGACCACAGTGGGCTCAGGGAGGGTGAGGATGGTGGAGCAGAGGCACACCCAATCAATTGTTCCACTCCACAATCCATACACCATTCTGGGGAGCATAGCTCCCCTATGGATGCACCATGAGAGGAGACTAAGGAGGCTGAGGACAACTGTCACAAGGAGGCCTACAGGAAGGAGGCAGAGGACACCACAGGAAGGAAGCAGCTCCTGGTGGGGACTCAATTATTAGGGATAGAACTGGGGAGCAGGAAAACTGAAGTAAGGTGCCTGCCTGGTGCCATGGCTTGGAGGGACAGGAAGCGCATCCTCAGGATCACGAGAACAGCTGCAGGAGTCTGAGCTGGACGTCATTGTACACCTAGGGACAAATGACTTGGCTCATCATGAGATTAGAGCAGTGCAGGAGGACTTTGTAGAGTTGGGGAGGGGCTCAAGACAAGTAGCACACACAGTATCCTTCTCAGAGGTGCTGCCTGTCAATGGCATGGGGAGGCGAGGTACTTTGCACTATGCAGTTTAATGAATAGTTGAAAAAATGGTGTGGAGCACAGGGGTTTGGCTTCATTGGGGACTGGGGTTCCACCTGGAGGACACCAGCCTATACTGGCAGGATGGTCTGCATCTGTCCAGGAAGGGAACAAGTCTTTTGAGCAATTGGTTTAAATGCTTCATTGGCAAGCTTTTAAACTAGTCATGGGGTAGGCACTGACAAGCAGCAGGAAAATCCCAGCCTCTCCCTACAAAACAGGGTACTAAATGAGAAAAGACCGAGGTAGAAAGGTCAGTGGGGATGCTGCAACAGAAGATGAAGCCATCAGAAAATGGAGAGCAATGAGTACCAATGCCCGTAGTCTGGGTAACAAGCTTCCTGAATTAGTGGCCTTGATGGAGGAGGAACATCTGGATATTGTGGCAGTCACAGAAACATGATACACACAAAACCATGACTGGGACGTAAACATACCAGGATACACTATCTACAGGAGGGACAGGGAGGGTAAAGAGGAGAAGGAGTAGCTCTTTACATAAGGGAAGGAATCAAAGCAACAGAACAAAAGGGTAAACAGGGAGGAGAAGAAGCACTGTGGGTAAATCTGGAGACAGGCAATGGCACCACAATCTGCACAGGGTTGTATACAGACCACTTTCTCATGGGAGGAAATGGACAAGGAAATGATAGAAAGTATACTTAGAATGGCAGAAAAAGGGAGATATTTCTGATGGGTGATCTGAATATGCCAGATGTTAACTGGAGTGCAGTTGCAGCAGCCACTTGAAGAGTGTGGTTATTCTAGATGCCCTACAGGGGCATGCCTTAGACAACTAGTACTGGAGCCCACTCGAGAGGAGCAATCTTAGACCTGGTTCTCTCAAATGGAGATGGAGAGGATCACAGATGTAGAAGTGGGTAGCCATCTGGGAACTAGCGACCATCGAACAGTATGGTTCACAATAAACACAGCAATAGAGTCAAGCCATACAAAGGCAAAAGTACTGGACTTTAGGAGGCCGACTTTGCCAAAATGGGTGAGTGCCTAAGGAATGCACTAGCAAATGGGCAGGAAGGAGGGTGGAAGAACAATGGGAATAATAAAACTGCCATCACAGAGGTAACAAGCCTTTGTGTGAAGCAGATAAACAAAACAAAACGATGTAGAAACCACTATGGTTCTCAAAGGAAGTGGCAGTGAAGGTTCAAGAGAAAAGAAAGCATTCAGGAAGTACAAGGAATCACAGAAGGAGCAGGACAGAGAACTGTATCAGTTAAAGCAAAGGAAGCTGGGAAGGCAGTCAGAACAGCAAAGGCCCAAACCGAGGAAAAGATAGCCAACTCAGTTAAGAAGGCGGATAAAACCTTTTATAGGTACATCAGGGAGGCGAAGGAAGACCAAGGAAGGGATAGTGAGGCTTAATAAAGGGGAGGAGGGTGGGCAGAGTGACTGTGAAAAGGCAGAGATACTAAACAAATATTTTTGCTCAGTATTTACAAATGAAGAGGGAGGTACCTAAAACAAACAGTAGAAACACTCTGGATACAGAAGTTGATACCAGCCCATTTACAGAAGAAAGGGTTATGAAAGAACTCTAAAACTGAAGGTGGACAAAGCAATGGGGCCTGATGGGATTCATCCCAGAATTCTAAAAGAACTAAGGTAGAACTAGTGACACCACTGACTACCCTCTTTAACAAATCATGGGAGGATGGGGTGGTACCCAAGGACTGGAGGAAGGCAGATGTGATTCCCTTCACAAAAGTGGGAACAAGGCAGAAACAGGAAACTACAGACCTGTTAGTTTAACCTCAGTGATAGGAAAATGATGGAATCAATTCTGAAGGAAAGAACTGTCGAGTATCTAGAGGCCAGAGGTCACAGGACCCAAGGCAGCATGGATTCACAGCGGGAAGGTCATGCCAGACAAATCTGATAGATTTCTTTGACTGGGTGACCAAAGTAGTAGATCAGGGAGGAGCTGTAGACATGGCCTACCTAGACTTTATAAGGCATTTGACACAGTCCACACAAAGATTAATATACAAGTTAGCCAGCCTGGGAGTGGGTCCCAAGATGACAGCCTGGGTAAAGAATTGGCTGGAGAATAGGACACAGAAAGTAATAGTAATTGGAGTCCACTCTGAAGAAAGTTACGGGTGGGTACTGCAGGGTTCAGTATTAGACCGGTCCTCTTCAATGTCTTTATAAGTGACATTGCAGAGGGACTGGAAGGAAAAGTATGTCTCTTTGCAGATGACACAAAGATCTGCAACAGAGTTGATGCACAAGGTGGGGTGGAAAGGATGAGAAGGGACTTGGCAAGGTTAGAGGAATGGTCAAATGTATGGCAGCTTAGATTCAATGCTAAGAAGTGCAAGGTAATGCACTGGGAAACAAAACCCAGGGAAGAGTACACAATGGGGGTGAGATACTAACAACAAAAATGGAAAGGGACCTGGGGGTAGCCATATCAGATGACCTAAAGGTGGGCAAGCAATGTTGAGAGGGCAGCAAGGAGGGCTGGGGGATACTGGGATGCATAGGGAGAGGCATCACCAGTAGAAAACAACAAGTTATTATCCCTCTGTACAGACAGCTGGTGAGACCCCATCTGGAGTACTGTGTGCAGTTCTGGAGACCCAGTCTCCGTAAAGACATAGACAGGATGGAAGCTGTCCAGAGGAGGGCAACTAAAATGGTGCAGGGTCTGCACCGGAAGACATATGAAGAGAGACTTAAGGAGCTTAATATGTATAGCCTCGAGGAAAGGAGGGAGAGGAGGACATGATAGAAACTTTCAAGTACCTCAAGGGAATCAACAAAGTCCAAGAGGTAGCATCTTTCAAAAAAAGGTGTGCAAGAACAAGGGCACAATTTGAAGATAGAGGGGCGGCTCAGAGGAATTTAAGGAAGTATTTTTCACAGAGGGTTGTGGATGCATGGAGCGGCCTTCCAGAGGAGGTTGTGGAGTCAAAAACAGTGGTGGAATTCAAGCATGCATGGGACAGTCATAAGGCAATTCTAGGGGTGGGGTAGGAAGAAGTAGGCTGCTGGTTAACTAGGATCTGCAGCTTATCCAGTAGGTATGGAAATGGGCAGACTGGGTGGGCCAGCGGTCCTTATCTGCCGTCAAATTCTATGTTTCTATGTTTCTAAGAGGAGCCTCCCGACCCCAGGACGGCCCCAGCAGGCGGGTATCCTCCCAATAAAGACCCCGAGACACTAAGTTCTGTTACCGTTAGGAGAGGATGGACACTTTCAGACTGAGTGCCAGTTACCAGAGAATTTAAGGAAGGTCAACAGCAGGCTGATCGCTTGCACCACAAGGCCTATACCCGACCCCTAGGAAGAGTTTTGACCGGGCCAATGCCCAAGCAACTTTCAAGCTGTGCCCCGAATGGTCTGATGTGGTGGGGCCTTGATGGAGCCACTGTGAGAGTGAATGGGATACCCACCGGGCTGTGTTGGACAGTGGCTTCCAGGTGACCATTATGTTCCAGGACTGGTATCAGAAACACTTGCCTGAGGTGCCTTTGCAACCCTTGGATGGCCTACATGTTTGGGGCTGAGTTATAAGGCCTACCCTATTCTGGGTATATCCGGATCTGGTTGTCTTTTCCTACTTCTGTGGCTGGGGTGGCCAAACAAGTGGAAACTCTGGCCCTAGTATGTCCCCCCACTGGGTTGTATGATGGGGTGCCCTTGTTGATTGGAACCAATGCTCACATGTTTGGTCGCTAGCGCAGCTGTGCTCTGAAAAACAGATGTCCAGGACTGGGCGAGCTTTAGAATACCCGCCTTGATTCAGAAGGCCTATGAGACTCAGAGAAAGGCTGGCTGCGGAACCTGTAGGCCCGTGGGTGTTGTCTGGAAGAAGGATCCAGAGCCGTTGCTACTAGCCCCAAATGCCCAGTGTGTTTAAGGGAAGTCCGGATTAAAAAGATGTTAAGAATAAGATATTGATGCTGGATGCACACGGTGAGGAAAGTTGCCTGAGGGGTTGCTGGTTAAACCCAGTATCTTACCTGCCAGAGCCCATGCCTTTGCGGAAGAGTGATAGTCCAAGTGCATAATGTGTCTGATCGAGAGATTCGAGTGAAGCAGGTTGCACCCTGGCTACAGTACATTGTGCTGATACTGCTGTTTGCCCACAACAAGACTCCCAGAGAGGTGACCGAGTGACCCCGAGCTGTTCGATTTGGTGATTCTCCACTACCAGCAGAATGGCAGAAAGGGTCAGTGAATGGCTGCCCAGAGGAACAGGTGTTTTCTTTGAAGGAGTGGGATGTGGGATGTGTGCAGGGGCTGAGCATCACATCCAGCTGCAGGATGAGCGACCTTTTCGTGAGCGATCTCGAGCCTAGCCCCTGCTGATATAGATGATGTAAGGCACCACCTGCAGGAGATGCTTGCAGCTGGGGTGATACAAGAGTCCAGGAGTCCTTCACATCACCTATTGTGGTAGTGAGAAAAAATAATGAAGCTGTTCGGATGTGTGTGGATTACTGTACTCTAAACCGGCGGACCATCCCAGACAGTATACCATGCCCGCATAGAGGACACCTTGGACTGTCTGAATGACAGTAAATGGTTCTTTATGTTAGACCTCTGCAGTGGGTACTACCAGATCCGATGGCTCTGGAGGATTGAGAAGATTGCTTTCATTTACCCCTAGGCTTCTACGAGTTTATGTGGATGCCCCAAGGAATTTCAGGTGCCCGGCTACTTTTCAGCGTCTGATGGAGCATGGTGTGGGGACATGAATTTGCTCGAATGTTTGGTTTATCTAGATGATGTCATAGTGTTTGGCAGCTCCTTGGAAGAACATGAAAGTCGGTTGTTCAAAGTCCTGGATCGATTGGAAGCCTTTGGTCTCAAATTATCTATGGACAAGTGCCAATTCTTTCAAACCTCTGTAAAATATGTGGGGCACATAGTATCCACTGAAGGCACAGAGACTGACCACAGCAAAGTAGAAGCTTTGACCACTTGGCTCCAACCAAAAACTTGAAGGAGCTACAGCGGTTCCTGGGGTTTTGTGGGTATTACAGATGATTTATTAAAGACTACTCTCGGTGATCCGCCCTCTGCTTAACCTTACGGAAGGTATCCCCAACACATAAAAAGTATAAGAAGACTGTACGATCTGGGACTGACAAAATTATTTCCCAAATTATGTGTTTGGCACCGCTGGACTGCTGATTGTGAGGAAGCTTTCCATGATATTATATATCAGCTTACTAATGCCCCAGTGCTGGCCTATGTCGACCCTGCTAAACCGTATGTTCTTCATACTGATGCCAGTCTGCAAGGATTGGGGCCGTATTGTATCAGGAGCATCCGAACGGTCTGAGACCTGTAGCTTAGGCCAGCTGCAGCTTGACCCCTTCTGAAAAGAACTACCCAGTGCACAAACTAGAGTTCCTGGCTTTGAAGTGGGCCACTGTTGATCAATTCCATGACTATTTGTATGGGGCTAAGATACTGGTGACAACTGATAATAATCCTTTGACGATGTTCAGACCTCAGCCAAGCTAGATGCCACTGGTCATAGGTGGCTCTCTGTTATCCACCTAGAACTACGCTGTTGAATATAGAGCCGGCCTGAACCATACAGATGCTGATGCCCTCTCCCGGAGGCCTGTGTCCAAGTTGATTGGGTCCGTTAACAGAACCTGACATAAGAGCCCTTTGCCAAAAATTTGACAGGGAGGAACCGTGCCTCCTGAGGCTGTGGACTGCTTGAGGCCCTCTGAGAACTGCTTACCTGCTGCTTACTGTCTTTTTCTGCATTAGACACTAGTATGTTGCCTCAATTCAGTGATGATAGCCTCCAACGGGCTCAATCCCGAGATCCCATGATAAACTCTGTCCTGGAAGCCTTGCAGAGAGAGGGGAAATGTGTCAAGACTGTGGTCCCCTGACCTGAGGACTGCGCTGCTGTACAAAGAAGGACCCAAGTTGAAACTGATTAATAGACTATTGTACAGGGAGACCGTGGGCGGAGAGGGGCGAGCAGTCAAACAACAACTGGTGTTGCCCATTGCTTTTAGAGAACTGGTATTGAGGTCCCTACATAATCACATGGGACATCTTGGCATAGACCGAACTCTTGACTTAGTGCGGACCCGATATTACTGGCCCAAAATGAGTGCTGACGTGAGCAGTATGTTAAGACCTGTGGCCGCTGTTTAGAAAGAAAGCCCTGCCTCAGAGCTGCCCCCTGGTCAACATCACTACCAGCGCCCCTATGGAACTGGTTTGCATTGACTTCCTGAGTTTAGAACCAGATCTGAAGAATATCAGCAACATGTTGGTAGTTACTGATCATTTCACCCGGTATGCCCAGGCTTTCCCACCAAAGATCAGAAAGCAACCACGGTGGCTAAAGTCCTTGTTAAAATTCTTTGTTCACTATGGGGCCCCAGCGAATCCATTCCGATCAGGGAGAGATTTGAGCGTCTGATTAAAGAAATGCTATCCTGGTGGGGGGTATGGAAATCAAGAACCACCGGTACCATCCCAGGGTGATCCTCAACCTGAGAGATTCAATCGCACCTTGCTCGATATGTTGGGCACTTGCACCCTAGAGACAAATCTAGATGGAGTCAGCAGATCAGTGCCTTAGTCCATGCCTATAATTGCACCAAAAGTGATGCTACTGGGTTTCTCCATATAGACTGATGTTTGGAAGGAAGCCAGATTGCCAGTAGATGATTTGTTTGGGGTTTCTCCGATGGGGTTCAAGCAGCTAATCATCTACAGTATGTGCAGAAGCTGAAGGCCCAACTCAGTCATGCCTACCAACTAGTTCAGACCATGGCTGCTAAGCAGAATTTGGCCAATAAAGAAAGGTATGATAAGAAAGTGAAAGCAGTGGAACTGAAAGAAGGAGAGAGTGCTATTGAGGAACTTGGGATTGCATGGTAAACATAAGATTGCTGACAGATGGCATCACCTCCCTTATATTGTCGTGGGAAAATTGAAAGATTTACCTGTATATAAAGTGCGGCCTGAGAACAATTCAAAAGGATGAAAACTTTACACAGAAATCACCTGCTGCCAATTGGACAAATTTTGAGAGGCTGAATCTTCCAATGCCCCCTTCAGGCCTATAACTAGAGCCACTGCCAAAAAAATCCAGATGGGTCGACTCCTCAGAACTCAAACTCAAGAGGCCTTCTCCATCCCCTCTGATGAAGCTGATCCTCCGTCTGTGTCTGAGGACAGTGAAAATGATGTTGAGTATTACCCTCTTATGAACTGAGTCAACTCTTTAGGGGTAATCCCTAACTAACTCTGGGGGCGAAGTTGGGTTTCCTGGGCTGTCTGAGCCCCCAGCTTTGTCTCTGGGTCCATGCTTCCGAGGATGAAGTGAGTGGCACCAAGGGCGAAGAAGTGGGATCTTTGAGCCTGGCTGAATTATCTGGCCTGGCTGAGCTGTCTGACTTTTCAGATGAAGGAAGTGATGTGGGGAACCAATTAGTGATATGCCAGAGCAAGAAGAATACTTTGAGTGCCCTGATAGCACCCGGTAGTGCCAGAAATGTTCTAGCTGAACCAAGCAGTGTGGGTCCTGATATAGAGGGTCCTGTTCCCGAAAGTACTATGGGCCCTGGGTCCCCTTCCCTATGGAGGTTTCCCTACTAATCTAAGTGAGGCTGAAATGGAATCAGGGCCTGTAGCAGGTTTTCTGAGACCCCTAGATGCACTGGCCGAGAAGTATGGCCTGTAGTAAGGCTGAGTTATGAGTCCCTGGGTCAGCCTGTGGACCTGCCGTTACATGTAGTTCATAAAGGGTGTATGTGTCCCGAGCTCCTTGCCCAAGTTAGCCTTGGGAAATGATGCCCAACTGTTAGTGTTACCCTCTGAGTATGGGACTACTGCCCCAGTTAGCTCTCAGGTAGCTGATAGGAAGGGCTACCTCTATCCAGGTGTCAGGGCAAGAGGTAATGACCTGAGTTATAATCGAAAAGAAGGTTGTCTGTATGTGTAATGTTGTATAAACAATCGTGAAACTGTGTATTACAGTATTTAATGTATGTAACCAAGGTCTGATGTTCTGTCAGTGTAAACTGCTTGCCTTAAAGTGATTTAAGGGTAACTACTTGACGCAGATGCCAAGTTCTTTCCAGGCCAGGAAAGGTGTAACCCCTTACAAATGGGGGTTCCCAAAAGTGTTCAGGAGCCTGCTGGGCCGTTTAAATGGCACTGCAGCGGTTTTTAAGAACCTCGTGCTGTCTCTTTAAGAGCTGTCTGCTTGCAGACATAGTTAGTTCTTGAGGGAGGGGGACTGTGTTTCCCTCGAGGCTTGACCAGTCGCCCGTTTCTGCCGTTACTAAGTGGGCAGAGGGAGCATTATTGAAAGATGTAACTACCTGTAATTCTGGGGAGAAATGCAGGGTATTAGTGAAAATGTAGTTTTGTCTAACCTGCTTCTTTGCAGCACAAACTGTTTCTGATCAGCTACCCCATTTGGTCCCGGACTGCTGAATTGGGCCAATCAATATGTGAGGACTCTAAAATGGAGCTTACTTTGGACCAGTGGGACTGGGACTCTGTCTGGAGCCTACTAAAGGGGTCATATAAAGGGAGCTTCTGGGTAATGTAGTCTTGGATCCTCGGCGCCTTTTGCACCAATGGGGACCGACTTAAGTGACTGATACCTGCAGCCCATCAATGGGATCGGGTGGCGCCTGAATCGAGAGCCTTGCCCAAACTGCCAAGGCAGAGGAGCTGTGGCTGTGAGCGAGGAAGGAGCTCTGGGCTCCTGCGCTGTTGAGCTTTGCGTGGGAAGGCGTGTGGAAGGCCAGAAGTCGGCAGTTTCAACGCCAACAAGTGTCGGACTAAATCCGCTAGGCAGCAGTCAGAGGAGGCTGTGCAAAAGAGCAGCTACCTACCAGGCTCACCCTGTTGAAGACTGGAGAATCTGCTTCAATCGCGCTGGTCTGTCAGGACATGTGAAGCTGCATCGTTGGGCCCAGGTAGTGCAGTGAAAGCGATTGGGAAGTGTACAGCAGCTGCCTGGTATGGTACCCTCCTGCCTTTCATATAAATGTGTGGAGAAGTGTTTGAAGTCCAGGCTCGGTCCTGTGAGTGGTGTGAGCGCTCTTTCTTCTGGAGTCGTGAGTACTAAATCAGGGTAGCTCCTGTCAAATGTTCCTAGTGAGGGCAAGATCTTCTGGCTACTTTGCTGGCTACACTAAATGAGCCTGCTGGCTCTATTTAATCTTCATAGGAATCACATGCTCGTTTCTGTGTCAGGGCCCCAACCAGCTGCATCGAGGGACTAGCCTTTATTGCCTGGGTACCCAGAGACAGTGACTTATAGGTTAGGCCTCTGCACAGTGCCCTAGATAGATACTTATATATTACAGTGGTAAGCTAATTAACCTGATCACCCCAGTCCTTGTTATTTCCTAAATAAATCAGATCAATTGTTTTGCAAAGGTATACTGGCTAACTTGTGTGTTTATGGTGACTTACTGTACAGTGATTATTGTGTAACGGCATCTTACTTTTCAGGGGTCCCCAGAGCAAGCTGATTGGTTCAAGCCTGGGGTCAGTGTATACAGTAAGGGTACTGTGATTGATTTGTGTGGGCCACTAGTGGGAAGAAAGGGGGCTGCAGTGACCCAGAGGGCTGTGACCAAGTCATACCAGACTGTCTCAACCCCACCTCTGGGTGGAGGCACCCGCCATCGGATCCAGGCCCTCAACCTGTTAGGGAAAATCAGGCAGGGTAGTAGCCCTTGGGATAGCGCCCCTGGGGTTACAATTATCTCTGCTGGCAGTGCTACATGTGACTATGATATCATATACATCATAGCCCCATACATGTAGAACTGCCAGCAAAGATAATGTTAGTACATTTAGACAGCCCCTTCCCTGATCTTATTAGTTACTACACAGAGCACCTACAGCTATGTCCCCTACCATATGTCATCAAAGTGCTGTTTTTCAGGGTGGTGCTGCAGGCTTGGCGGCTGCTCAGCTCGTACTGAAAGTTACAAGCCGGGCACACTAAGGTAAAATTTAAGTATTTAACATTGTTAAAAGATGTTAAAATCAACTCATTTGACTAATCGAGCAGGCAACTTACTGGAATTAGTTGCCTGCTTGAATCATGTCTGCTGCTTTTAATCAGTCAATCAATCAATCAAATCTTTATTTATCCAGGCGACATCATTGAGCACAGCTCATTTGCAAGATGGACCTGTAAGGTCAAGGTTCAGTTTACATAGATACATACAAGTATACAATATTCACACACTCTAAGATACTACATATAACAGTCAGTATACACACTGTCTAAGCATACATTCTAATCATACTATACAATAGTTCAGTTGTAGAGTAATAAGGGGTGAGTGGAAGGGGAGCGAAGTGGTGTGCCTAGCTGGTGGGGAGGAGGAAGGTGGTGGGTGCTTATAAAGAGGAACGGATAACTGTGGTTCTATGAGAGGCCGGAGGCCGGCACTGGTGGGTTTGTATAACAGGGTATAGGGCTATGATATATGACAGGGAATAAGGGAGGCGGATGGAAGGTGGGATGCATGGAGTGTGAGGTGGTGACTCTTGGTAAAGGTGGATACTTTCCATGAGTTGGCTGTCTGAGGAGGGGAAGGATGAGATTAGAATACTCTACTGTTTGTGGAAACAATTACATTTTTCTTGGATAAGCTTTGAATACAGATGTTTAAAGGATGTAAATGATATGTAACTGTTCACTTTCAGGGTCTTCTGCATCATGTTCCATAAGGCAGATAAGACATAGCTGATAGCAGATCTCCCATGTCAGTATTGAATTTGGGCACTTTAAGCATGATGAAATTAAGGCTTCTTAGGGCATATTTACTTAATTTGACTTGTGTGAAGCAGTCTGAGACATAATTTGGTAGCATCTTGGATATCGCTTTATAAGTCCATAGTGCGGCATTCCTGTTTCTTCTAAATTGGAGTGAAGTCCATCCAACTGCAGCATAGAGCGAGCAGTGGTGAGTGCGGGAGGAATATCTGTAATAAACCTCAAGGCTCTATGGTAAAGTGTGTCCAGTTTGCTCAGATAAGAGTTGGGGCAACGACCATATAGGAAATCTGCATAGTCTAAAACTGATAGAAATGTGGCATGGACCAACTTTTTAGAATCCTTGTTAGAAAGTGCTTTATTCTGTAATAAAGTCCAAGCCTCAGACAAAGTTTTTTGCAGATCTTCCAGATGATCTAAGTAGTCGAGTCTACTGTCTACCCAGACCCCAGATATTTGAATTTTGTAACATATTCAAGATTTTCACCAAGGACAGTGGATAACTGGGGAGACTGTTTGGGAAGGAGTGACTGCATGAGTTTGGGGAGAAAACATTGCCTTTTTTTTTTGCATTTAGCAGAAGTTTTTTCCCAGTAGCTGGTGTTGTTAATAGGTTGAATTCTGCTTGTAGCTCTATGCATGCTGTTACAGGAGAGGGGTGACTGACATACAGTATGGTGTAATCCGCAACAGGTGTACAGTGGCTGTGGTGAGGTTATTGTCTATGCTATTGATATAGATGGCAAATAGGATTGGGCTGAGAATGGATCCTTGGGGAACTCCCTTTGAGAGGTTTGAGTGGTGATAGGTCTCCTTCGGCCTTCACTTGCTGGTCCTTCCGTGAGGTAGTTATTAAACCATCTAATGGAGGATGAGTCGAGTCCTATGGATTTCAGGGAGGAGAGGAGCAGTTCGTGGTCGACCATATCAAATGCCTTACTCAGGTCTAAGAATACAGCACATACACAATTTTTTGTCCAGTTCAGCTGCCAATCATTGGTTACTTTAGCCAGGGCTGTATGGTACTGTGGTTGGCTCTAAATCCAGATTGCGCTGGGTTTAAAAGATTAGCCTCTTCAAGATATCCTCTTAGTTGAGTGCTCACTATTTTTCTAGCAGATTGATAGCACAGGGAGGATAGAAATTGGCCTGTAGTTGTTGAGGTCCATGGGGTCCCCTGCTTTCAGTAGTGGATAACTTGAGCTGTTTTCCAGATCAAGGAATAGAGCCTGATTGTAATGAGAGATTAAATAGGTGTGTTATTGGTACTGCTAGTGCTTGTCATGGCAATTTTAAAAATAGGGATCAAGGGAGTCTGCACCTGCACATTTTTGGTGTCCAGCTGTGATATTAAATCTTCCACCTGCGTCAGAGTGGCTGGTATGAAGGAGAAGGTGGATTCCGTTACCCATGCTTCAGTGTTCTTGATACCTAACTGGGAACGCAGTTGGTTAGCCGGAGAGATGTCGAATGCTAGGCCAGTGGTTGTAAAGTGATTGCTGAATGATTCCAGGACTTCCAGTCTATCAGAGACTGTTCCCTGCCATTGTGTATTTTGGCTGGGAGTGTAGTACTTGGATCTTGTCCTGTTATGTCTTTTATGGTGTTCCAGAACTTGGCAGGGTTGTGGCAGGAGGAATCTAGTTCGACATATAATAAGCAGCCTTAGCAGCTCGTACTTTCCTGGTACAGATATTCCTGGCTTTTTGAACAGCTCCCAATCAGTTGGTGTCTTAGTTTTTCGTGCCTTTTTCCATAACTTGTCTCTGTCAAGGAGGGCGGCTTTGAGGTCAGGAGTGAACCAACGGCAGGTTTTATTTTTGATGCGTACTTAGAAATTGGGGCATGGATATTAAGGGCACCTGTAATAATGTCATTTAGCACCTCGTACGCTATTTCCACTGTGTTTGCTAAGCAGAACTCTTGCCATCGTGTCGAGTGGTTTATCTCTTGCAGATATGCCTCAATGTTGAATTTTTGCTTTGATCTCCTCATTATAAACTTAGTGAGGGATGATGGCTTCAAGCTGATCTTATTCCTGCAATAAGGCAATGGTCACTGATGTCGCTGAATAGTACTCCAACATGCGAGAAGAGGTGAGGTTTATTCACTAGCATAACATCTAGTAGTGTGCTGTTTCTCTGATTCTTTTGTTGATTCTGGTGGTTCCTTTATGAGCTGTGTAAACCCATGTGTATCGTATAATGATATTAAGGTGCAGCTGCCTTTGAGAGACAGTTTAGGTTTAGGTCTCCTATGATTATAATTTCTTCTGTTCCCTTTTGATTAGATCACCCAGGTGGGATAGTAGCTTGAGGTCAGCTGAGGGGGCCTATAGCAGCCGATTAGCTGCAGCGATGTGGTGTGGAGAGGGCCACTTTGAGGGATAGGCATTCAAATTCTTTTGCCATGGATGATGAGTCGAGGCAGGTTACAGATATGTTGTCCTTCACTATATTGCTACGCCCCACCCCTAGTTTGGCAGTCAGCTCTGAATACTTGATAATTAGGTAAATTTATGTCTTTGTCGGCTGTGACAGGCCTGAGCCACGTCTCAGACACTACCAGTATATCTGGTAGGTGTGGTTAACCCAGGCTTGGATCATCGTGAGCTTCTTTAACAGACTGCATACATTAATATGGAGAAAGCTTAGCCCTTGATCTTGGCTAAGTCTGTTTGTGCAGTGATGGCCTCTGGGGGTCCTAGGTTAAGTTCTACATTTCCTGAGCATATTAATAATAGTATCAATAATTTCACAGTTGCTTCAAGAGAAGTAAAGATTCTTTCTGTTGCCGTTTTTTTATTCTGATACCGCTTTGTTTGCCATTCGGATATGGAGCTTTGGGTTCTTGTCAGACGCTGATTAGTAGCCTTGCAGACAGGCTGATGAAAATTTTCTGTCCAGAATTGAAGCAAGGTCCCATATGATAGTAACCGCCTGAGTCCTTCATGGCAATTGCTCCATGGGTTATGTTGTAGCATTGGTAGGTCACATATGCATACCCAGTCCCTTGGGACTGTTGCAATATTAGAGTAAATGGAGTAATGCAATACATTTCCGTCTGGCATCCCTGAAAGATATCCTTTTCACTGCGCCTGGATACAGTAACAGAGCGAGCAGAATCCAGAGATCCCCCATTATGAAGAGTACAGCTGGTATGCAATTGGTACTATATCAAATGACTTTTGTGGTGCCCTCAGTAGAGTGCCAATATACACGACTTATCCAGCTACCGTCTGGTGAGAAGAGTTTAAATTAAAAGGAATATAAATAGAGGGGAAGGATAGAATATCACAATGGGGTGCCTAGCGATGTATTTCCGCCTACTGTTTAAGGGCAAACATTGGTCAAGCTTCGCTCAACAGTGTGGGCAATATGACAGAGCAGCAGGGGGACTGCTGATTTGGTGGCTTATAAGAAGATACAAAGCAGGCTACAGGGCAGTGAGGTGCAGGGGACGTGATTTAAATTTTTGGCGGAAGATGTCTATATAAGAAAGGCTCCAAAGGGGGAAGGGCGGTCGGCATAAAATTTGCGGCTCTGCCGTACCTTCCCTAAGCGGTCCCTCCGGTCTGGCGGTTCCAGGCATCGGCTTGCGGCTGCCGACCGCCCGCTGGCGGAGACTGGCCCGCGCTCGACTGTGGGCAGCTATTGAAGGTCCTCTTCTGAGGAGAAACAGGAGAGCACAGCAAGTTAAAACGCTTTGCAATGGCAAGCATCAGCAGTGCAGCAGGGGCCGAAAATTAGCACAATAAAGGCAGTGGGGGCTGAGGCGCCGTAAGGCCTGTCCCTACTTCAAATACCTGAAAAGGCTGTAATCACTGTGCATACATTTACAAGGGTTCAACACAATTTCCCACACCCCACAGTTTTAGAAAACAGCTCTTTTCATGAGAAATTATACATTCAGTCCCCAAACAAAGATTCGACTTGCAATTCAGAGAGAAATAGACAGGGTGAAGCAGAGGACCAATCGGATGCGAGGCCGTGGAGGCCTTCGCCTTCCGATTGGTTGTGGCTTTGCCGTACCTTTCCTAGTGGTCCCTCCAGTCTGGCGGTTCAGGCGTCGGCTATGCTGCGACCGCCCGCTGGCTGGACGGATCACCCCGCCGACTGAGGCAGCTATTGAAGGTCCCTTCTGAGGAGAAACAGAGAGCACAGCAAGTTAAAACGCTTTGCAATGGCAAGCATCAGCAGTGCAGCAGGGGCCGAAAATTAGCACAATAAAGGCAAGTGGGGGCTGAGGCGCCGTGGCGTCTGTCTCTACTTCAAATACCTGAAAAGGCTGTAATCACTGTGCATACATTTACAAGGGTTCAACACAATTTCCCACACCCCAGTTTTAGAAAACAGCTCTTTTCATGAGAAATTATACATTCAGTCCCCAAACAAAAGATTCGGCTTGCAATTCAGAGAGAAATAGACAGGGTGAGAGAGGACCAATCGGATGCAGGCCGTGGAGAGCGCCGCTCCGATTGGTTGTGGCTTTGCTGCATCTTTCCTAGTGGTCCCTCCAGTCTGGCGGTTCCAGGCGCCGGCTTGCGGCTGCCGACCGCTGGCGGAGACTGGCCCCGCGCCGACTGTGGGCAGCTATTGAAGGTCCCTCTGAGGAGAAACAGAGAGAGCACAGCAAGTTAAAACGCTTTGCAATGGCAAGCATCAGCAGTGCAGCAGGGGCGAAAATTAACACAATAAAGGCAATGGGGGCTGAGGCGCCGTAGCGTCTGTCTCTACTTAAATTACCTGAAAAGGCTGTAATCACTGTGCATACATTTACAAAGGTTCAACGCAATTTCCACACCCCCAGTTTTAGAAAACAGCTCTTTTCATGAGAAATTATACATTCAGTCCCCAAACAAAGTTTGGCTTGCAATTCAGAGAAAATAGACAGGGTGAAGGGGACCAATGGGATGTGAAGGCCGTGGAGAGCGCTTGCCTTCCGATTGGTTGTGGCTTTGCCATACCTTCCCTAGCGGTCCCTCCGGTCTGGCGGTTCCAGGCGTCGGCTGCGGCTGCCGACCGCCCGCTGGCGGAGACCCGGCCCCGGCCTCGACTGTGGGCAGGTATTGAAGGTCCTCTTCTTCCTAGCGGTCCTTCCGTCTGGCGGTTCCAGGCGTCGGCTTGCGGCTGCCGACTGCCGCTGGCAGGAACTGGCCATGGCGCTCGACTGTGGGCAGCTATTGAATCCCTCTTCTTCCCTAGCGGTCCCTCCGGTCTGGCGGTTCCAGGCATCAGCTTATGGCTGCCGACCGCCTGCTGGCGAGACTGGCCCTGGTGCTCAACTGTGGGCAGCTATTGAAGGTCCTCTTCTTCCCAGCGGTCCCTCCGGTCTGGCGGTTCCAGGCATTGGCTTGTGGCTGCCGACCACCGCTGGCGGAGACTGGCCCAGTGCTCGACTGTGGGCAGCTGTTGAAGGTCCTCTTCTTCCCTAGCGGTCCCTCCGGTCTGGCGGTTCCAGGAGTCGGCTTGCAGCTGCCAACCGCCCGCTGGCAGAGACTGGCCCGGCGCTCGAATGTGGGCAGCTATTGAAGGTCCTCTTCTTCTAGCGGTCCCTCCAGTCTGGCGGTTCCAGGAGTCGGCTTGTGGCTGCCGACCGTCTGCTGGCGGAGACTGGCCCCAGTGCTCGACTGTGGGCAGCTATTGAGTCCTCTTCTTCCCTAGCGGTCCCCTCCGGTCTGGCGGTTCCAGGCGTCGGCTTGTGGCTGCCGACCGCCCGCTGGCGGAGACTGGCCCGGTGCTCGACTGTGGGCAGCTATTGAAGGTCCTCTTCTTCCCTAAGCGGTCCTCAGTCTGGTGGTTCCAGGCGTCGGCTGCGGCTGCTGACAGCCCGCTGGCAGAGACCAGCCCGGCGCTCGACTGTGGGCAGCTATTGAAGGTCCTCTTCTTCCTAGCGGTCCCTCCGGTCTGGCGGTTCCAGCGTCGGCTTGCAGCTGCTGACCGCCCGCTGGTGGAGACTGGCCCCGCGCTCGACTGTGGGCAGCTATTGAAGGTCTCTTCTTCTCGCGGTCCCTCCGGTTTGGCGGTTCCAGGCGTCGGCTGCGGCTGCCGACCACCCGCTGGCGGAGACTGGCCCAGCTCGACTGTTGGCAGCTATTGAAGGTCCTCTTCTTCCCTAAGCGGTCCCTCGGTCTAGGCGGTTCCAGGCGTCGGCTTGCGGCTGCCGACCGCCCGCTGGCGGAGACTGGCCCTGGCGGCTCGACTGTGGGCAGCTATTGAAGGTCCTCTTCTTCCTAAGCGGTCCCTCGGTCTGGCGGTTCCAGGCGTCGACTTGTGGCGCCGACCGCCAGCTGGCGGAGACTGGCCCAGCTCGACTGTGGGCAGCTATTGAGGTCCTCTTCTTCCCTAGCGGTCCCTCCCGGTCTGGCGGTTCCAGGCGCCGGCTTGTGGCTGCCAACTGCTTGCTGGCGGAGACTGGCCCCGGCGCTTGACTCTGGCAGCTATTGAAGGTCCTCTTCTTCCCTAGCGGTCCCTAGAGTATACTTTTAATCTGGCTATCACCAGGTTTTGTCACTTTTAAACCTGCCTGGCGTATCAGGACAGACTTCTTGGAATTACTATATATAGATGAATGGAATGCAGAAGTGTATTTACTTCCATGTTACTACTGCAGTTATCATGTGAGAATTATTTTGATGCCCCATAACAACTGCAGTAGTAAGCAACAAGTCACCCGTCCACGTCTACCTACCTGTAGACCACAAACACAAACCATCCCCAACAAAAAAAAACCCAAAACAAACAACAAAAAAAGAAACCGTTTCAATTTTGTAACTGGACTGGATCAACTGAGTAAAGAGGCAATATACACGACTTATCCAGCTACCGTCTGGTGAGAAAGAGTTTAAATTAAAAGGAATATAAATAGAGGGAAGTCACTGAGTCGCGTGAAAGATGCTCCCAATTACTTCCATCCACCACATGGTCTGGCGTTCACAGACCCTGAGTGTTAGGTCTGTTTGCAGCAATCACCCAGTTGCTCCTTCTATCTGTTTCTTTTCTTTTTCTTTTGTTGCTGTTAAATGAGCTACAAAGATTCTCCTCTTTGCTCAAAAACAACACCGTGGTTCAGCACGCTCAACCCTGGGGGTCTGGATGCCTAGCCTATGTGGTCTGCTGTCGATAGAAAGCTCTCCTCACAGTCAATGTCTCTGCATTTGACATCATTCAGGTGGCAGTTGACCCCAAGGAACTGCTACTCACTCTCCGCGCAATCATGTGCCCTACTGCCAGCACCTAACAGGAGGCTCTCGACCACGTGTAGGGGCCCATTTGGTTTGAAATCAGGCTGGGCACAGGCTACTTAGTTTTAAATGAATGCCCCCTACCTGAAGGAAGAAAGGGTGAATCCGATTTGAAAGTCTTAACCCGTCTGAAACAATATAGGACTCAGTGAGCCCAGCCACAGTGGTGGTTGAATGGTAAATCCTCAGCATATGATTCAACCTCCACTACCACTTCTTAGGCAGCAATGTCTCCTCTGGTCTCTGCTACAAATATGCCTTCAGTCACTGAACTCCTATCAAAGTTGAAGTAAAATCCTTCTGTGAGGTAACTTTACATTTCAAACATACTCAAAGTAATCATTTAAGTGAATAAAAAACTAGATTTTTTTTTGCCTGTACCATTTTGAAACAATCTCTGCTAAAATGACCAGTTCTGAATTTGACCAGGTAAAGCAAAATCAGACACAGACAATGATAGATTACAAGAGACTCAAACTATCTTTTCGTGCTTGAGGCAATTTGTGTGGCAAACATGCTAGATTTTGTTCAAACAGTCAAGAAAACTGGGAGTTTAGAAAACTTGCTGAAATTAAAAAAATATTGAGATGGGTGGGCTTGTGGGCAAATGTAGGACAAGTGAGGGAGGGCTGCAGGGTGGGGTGCTGCCTTTTCCTTGTTCTTTCCTCCTCCTCCTCACTGTGTAAGGTGGGGAGGGTTCTTTTTTTTTTTAAACATTAATAAAAGCGGATGAAGAATTAGATTCTGATTTCAATTCTGCATTTGATTTCACATGTTTTTGGAATTCAAATTTTTGGCTTGAATACCATAATTCTAAATTCTGAAAGCCTGAATCCAATAAAGTCAGATTGTCTTGACCAAATGTACGCCTACTTTTGAAATGCTGAAATGTATTTTATTGAGACACTGAACTTTTAGGCGGATAACCTCCCAATTTTTAACAAAAGCTTCAGAATTCTATTTAGGTTTAAACTAAGGGTGCTCGGGTTCTCTGGGATTTGTCCAATTCTACATCTGTCAAAATTTCAGTACTTCCAATTCTGACTCGATTTCATGTTGCTTATGTTAAGGTGCCTGAGTTGAACTAGCAGTCAGAATTGAATTCCAAATCTGTCTCTAAATAGCAGCCGTGCACCATAAATAACCTGCAGCCTGTCCCCATGTCCCATCCCTCCCTTACCAGCGACTGCCCATCACCTGACCTTACCTGCTGGGCTGCCCACTGCCAGCCGATGGTGATGGACACAATAAGCCCTGGGTCCACTACCTCCTCCGCCTGCTGCCTCCAGCACTGGCTGTGGTGAAGAAGGACTGTCTGGTCTGTCACTCATCTGTGTAGCTGACTTAATCCTCCATAGATGACTGAGACCAAAGTGACTGACCAAACCGCTACTGGACTGGTACCAAGTCAGTCTCCCATTCCTGACACCATAGCTCAGCAAATTAGTCCACGACTCCACATCCACACAGTGCAGCTGCCAGCCACATCACCCACTCAAAGTTGCCCATCACCACGTTGCTGGCTACCATCTGTCCGAGAGATGAGGGACTTTAACTAGTCCATGGGTCATGTGACGGTGAGTGACTGTGATGAGGTGGCATATCAACATATCGCACCATGATTAGTTTCTCCAGAACTACATGAAGTACACACTAATAAAGAAAAATCCTTTTTTCCAAACCCACCCACCACCCACTGTACATACAGTATATCACCAAGTCCGCCCCTCCCTCATATGTTTCACAAATCTCTCCCCACCCAGCTCCCTTCTAGCACCCCACCCAACAGTCCCAACAAGTATAAGGTGAATAATAAGCAGCTACCACTGCCAGCTGTAAAAATCCCGTCTCCCACCTACTACAAACAAGTAACCACACACTATCACCCGTTCAGACACTTCTATAATTCAAAACCACCTCCCCTACCACCTGTAACCACCACCTCCCTCCCAAGCCCCAGAAAGTTAAAGACACAGGGGACCAGGCAGAAAGTACAGAAATGTGCTCCTTAGAGTAGTCAGGTCTCTTTGTCATTATTTCAATGAATGAATGATGTCCCAGTAGTAACACCTGATCAGGTGTTAATACTCAGGATGTCATTTCATTCACTCAAGCAATAGCAAAGAGATCTGACCACTGATAGAAGGAGTGTATTTATGAACTCTGTATTCTTTAACTTTAGGAGGTGTGAGGGAGTTTGTATGCCACAGTAGGGTGGGTGGGTCTTGAATTATGGAGGTTGGTTGTCTGGATGGGGTGAGGGTAGCAGGTGATTACTTCTTTGGAGCAGGTGGGGGTAGGGATTGTTTTTGTTACAGCTGGCAGTGGAGGCTGCCTTTGCAATTATATCTATTACTTCCTGCGACTGTGGGGAGGGGAGGGGAGAGAGGAGGGAAGGGGATTGCGTGGTGGGAGATGCATGAAACTTATCTGGGAGGTTGGTGGGGGATGGGTGATGCTTGTACAGTGGGGGGCAGCAGGCTTGGTAATAAAAATGGGAATAAAAAAAAACTTCACCTAGCAAAGTTAGGCAAAGTCAGAACTTCACTATGCATAGTGCAAGGTTCCAGACTTTGTATCAGCTTTCTGATAAAGTTTTAATCTGCAACATTACTACTCTTGCATAATCAAAACAAAAGAATATGGGGAGAAAGCAGCATTAACGATGGATCTTAAATAAAGAACGAAGAAGAAATTACTTTCATACTTACCATAATTTCCTTTCCTTTAGCTCCAACATTGTCAATGGGTAATCATAACAACTGGGCATAGAGTACTCCTACCAGAGGAATGGCACAGCCCCAGCTTTAGAAAGTTAGGCATATGAGGATTCCATGCTACAGTAACTCCTCAGTTACTACTTACCTCACAGTGCCATAATAGCTACACATTTTCATACATTATAATCTATTGTCAACATAAACGTATTGCCACATGTAACGAAAAATTGTCTTACCTTCCTGGCAGACATCCGAGGAGGAGGAGAAGGCTCATAGGACTCAAGGTTTGGACAATTCGATCCTCCTTGCTGGAAGAACCATCCTGTACAAAAGGCAGGTTAAAAATATTTCACACATCTGGAAAACTAAGGCTGATCAATGCTAAGGTAGGACTTCCAGGCAACAACTGGATGCAGTGAGGCCACCTGTAACATGGAAAATGCCTCAAGAGTTAGCAGTAAAGCTGTTAACCTGTGGTCGCAGACTGATTGAAAAATAAACCTATTTTTTAATTATATTTAAAGTACTGTACAAAAAGAAAAAGGATGTCTGAAAAATAACAGAGGATTTGTACAACAGGACATCCCTCCTTACTTACAGGATAAGATTCTCGCAGGAGCAGGCTTTTGGGAGGCCCTTTGGCAATCTTGGAGCTAACAGAAAAGAAATTACGGTAAGTAGGAAGTTAATTTTTCTTTCTGTACTGTTCCACATTGTCAGTGAGTAATCATAACAACTGGGTTCTAAGAAGCAGTACCCAGAAAAACGTGAGGGGAAGAAGATTATCCCATATGCCAGATGCCAGCACTGAGAATTACTTACGAACTGCTGTCTGTAGCACTCTGCGACCAGGCTGCGTCAGCGAACTCTGAACATCAAGATGGATGTTTTGCCTGATGTGGACGTGAGACCATGTAATTGCCTTGCATAACCTTAAAAGTAATGCTTCACCTGCATGACGAGAGCATCGCCTTAACCCTGGAGTCATGAGCCTTGAGGAGAGCCGGAGATAACCTCTTACTGCAACGTTAGCCTGAACAACGAGGCCTGCACCCTTTGGAGGGTGGCCTAAAAGGAAGATAGATACTTTATTTATAAAGCACCCTTTCCGAAGATTCGTGTGCTGTACATTTAGAACAATACAATTCTTAAAAATCATACAGAATAAATAAATTAACTGGGAGTCAGCAATTAAATTTCATAGATATTTTCAAGCAAATAGCCTTATGTCTGTAAAGCTTGCCCATTTACATCTAACTTCAGAACTTAGTTTTCATTTCACCAAAATGCAGATCCAATCTATTCTTAAACTGATTCATGCTCCCACTATTAATTATGGCCTTGGTAAAGCATTCCAGGAATAACCACCCTCTGACTATACCAGTGCTTTTTTATGTTATATGCCTCCATTTGGGTTGTATCAGTTGTTTATTATGCCTTCTATTACCATGCTCATCTGTCCTTGAAAAATCCTAATTCAGTGCCACAGTTGGAATTCCAATTACCTTATACAAAAGGCAAATATCCCCTGAACCTCCTATACACAGGGAATACAAATTAAGGGAAGTTAACCTGTCCATATATGATTTTGTTTTCATCCCCTGTATGGATCCTGTAAATCTCCTCTGTACAGATTCCAATTTAATAATATCCTCCCTGTTTTGAGGAGGTCACAGCTGAATGGCATACTTCAAATGAGGCCTAACCAAAGCTATGTAGATGGAATTAATACCTGGCCTCCCTACTAGCAATATATCTCAAAATACTATTTAAATTTTGGTTTGCTTTTTTATCTGGGCTCTACAATGGGTGCTAAACTTAAAATCTGAACCAATTATAATGCCCAAGTCTTTTCTTCAGTAGTGTCATGAGTGGTGAATTAGCAAGTGTATAGTTTTTGTGTTTATTTGTTTTACCCATATGCATTACTTTGCATTTAGTGGTATTCAAAACCAGTTTGTTAGTAATGGTCCAATCTGAAATTTTATCTATAGTACTTGTAGTTCCATACCCTTCAAGAGTATTCACAACTGCCACTAGCCTACAATAGTCAGCAAACTTATATAGCCATACCCTAGAATTATTTGATTGTAGGGAGGCTATATATATGTTAAATAAGCAAGGTCCCAAATGGAACCCTGAGGGACTCCACTGGTAATAGTAGACCAATTTGAAAATATTCCCTTGATAGATACCCTTGTTGTCTCCCTTGCAACCATGCTGATACCCAATTACAAATGTTAGGATTCAAATTAGTCTCCAGCAGTTTTAATAACTCTGTATGAGGTAATTTATCAAATGTCTTTGAAATCCAAATATACCATGTCAACTGAATTTCCCAGGTCTAATTCCTGTTTACATTTTCATAAAAGGAAAACAAATTTGTCTGACAAGACCTGGATTTGTGAACCTGTGCTGAGAATGGTCTACCAAACCATTTTCCTCAAGATGCATCAGGACTTTATCTTTATTACCCTTCCAAAATCTTACCCATTAGTGAAGTCAAACTAAGCAGTCTAAAGTTTTCTGGTTTAGACCTAGCTCCTTTTTAAAATGGGGACCACTGAAGCTAGTTTCCAATCCTGAGGTACCTTACCTTGATCTAAAGAGGTCTGGAAGACATATGTAGGGAAGCTGTAACGTTTACAATTCCTTTAATACCCTGGGATGCACAACATCAGGACCAGGAGATTTGGTAATATCTAATTTTGATAAACTGTCATATATGTCTTTGGCCTCCACAATAACTTGTCCAGGACGTGAGTTATATCTCCCACAGTGTGTATGTTGGCTACCAGTATAAAAACTGAACAAAAGTAACTATTTTGGATACCAGCCATCTCTTCAGGATTGGCTACTTGTCCCATAGCATTTGTAAAGGGTCCTACTGTATTATTACCTTTTCTCTTGCTATTTACATATGAATAAAAATATTTCTTACACTCTTTCACTTTATCAGCAAGTGATAGTTCAAAGCATGCTTTGCTTTCCTGATTGTATGTTTAAACTGTTTGAGACATTCTCTATATAGTTTGTAATTAAAAAGTGTTCCATGACTTTTATATTTTTAAATTATCTGTTTTTTTTGTTTAATAATTTTTGATGGACCTGTTCATCCACAAAGGCTTGTTCCTTTTGGGTCTGTCACAAATAAGTTTGTTAGGTACATATTTCATAACAAGCTGCTTAATCCTGGCTAGCAGCAAGTCCCACATATCTTGAACAGACACGTTTGTTAATTCTTTTCCCAGTCCCAACAAGCAAACTCTCTCTTTAAGCCAACAAAATCCGGTTTCCCAAAATTTAATTTAGATGTTATGCCTGGTGTTTTTCCAATGCCTGTTTCAGAAATATTAAAATGAACAGCAGAGTGATCACTGTTCCTAACAGACTTTTTATTGACACATTATTAATTGAGTTTCCATATTACTGAGAATCAGATCAAATACATTCAACCCCTAGTACTACTATGCACTAACTGCTCCAGTCCCATCTGTTCAAACATGTCTAGATACCTTTACTTATGTTGCTATCAGCCTGCAATGTTTTCCAATCAATACTGGGCAAATTAAAGTCACTTGCCAAAATTACTCTCTCCACAGGTTCTAATGTACTAATTATATTAAGTATTTTAGTGTCATCCACATATGCAAAATCACAAGAGGGTTTACTGTATTTTCAAAAGCCTATCTATTCCAATGTAAAACATTACAGAAAATATTTTAACCATTAAAAGCCTGTTGGAACAAGTAGATCTTCAGACCCTTTTTAAACGGTTCTACTAAGGAAGCCTCCTTCAAATAACCAGGTAATGAGTTCCACAGGGTAGGCGCTGCCACCGAATTCCTGGTCTCCTGAGTGCGGCTATGTAACCCTGGGAACTCCAAGGAGGCAACCCTCAGCAGAATGGAGTGCTTGGGGCAGCTGGTCGGGGACAAGGAGATCTTGCAGATAAACCGTCCCCTTTCATGCAGGGTCTTGTAGGTCAGGAGCCTTACCTTGAAGACAATCCTTCACCTGACTGGCAGCCAGTGCAGTTCACGGAGGACCAGGTGATATGATCACATCTTTGCACCTGTCAACTGTCTTGCGCCATATCTGCACCAGCTGCAGCTCAGTAGTTGCCTTTAAATAACCCTAGGTACAGGGCATTACAGTAGTTCAACCTGGATGTGATGAAAGCATGCACCAGCGTAGTCAGGTCCTCAGGCGGGATCAGGGCTCGGATCCGGCAATGTTCCTAAGATGGTAGAATCCACTTTTAACCATGGCTGCCACCTGAGCATCTAGTGTCAAGCCATTATCTAGGATTACGCCCAAATTCTTCACCTGTCTAGACAGAGTAAGGGAATCCCCCAAACACTAAGCCAGGGGTATCCTCACCCCCATGTCATGATGACCTGGGTCCACCACCAGTACTTCAGTCTTGTCTGGGTTAAGTTTAAGCCAGTTTTGAGTCATCCAAGTCCAGATTTCCTCTAAGCAGCTGTTAAATACAGAGGCCGCCATCTGGGTATCCGTGCACAGGACAGGTATAGATGGGTATTATCTGCATTACAGTGAAAACCCAGCCCATACTGCCTAATAATGTTCCCCAATGGCAGCATATATACCGAGGCCTCTTCACCCGTTTGTCTGTTCCACGAGAACAAACAAGACTCTCAGACTCACAGAATGCAGCTGTCCATTTAGGATAGATCCTAACGATGCAAGATAAATCCAACTTGTAGAATTCCTTCCCTTGTATTAAGGAGGTTACAGACAGGTGAACAGAGACCATGTCCTGACCCCTGGAAGGCAAAGAGCACCTGAGGGACGAACACTGTTCTGAGTACCACCTGTCCTTATGCCTAATAAGGTCTGGCTCTTTAATAGCAAGCCTGTAAAACAACACATCTGGTGATGTGGATGGGAGCAGTTTGAAAAACTCCTTGCAAGGACATTCAGAACCCCAGTCAGATCTCACAGAGAACCAGAGATCAGGATGGCAGACGTGTCCTACAAACACATGCCTGTTAGCTCCTAGGCCAAAAACCCAGGGCTGCGAGAGCACAACCTGGTCTCTCAGTGAACTCAATGTCAACCTCTTTACCTTCTTGTAGAAAAATCAAAAATGCGGAATAGAGGTCAAGGAGAAAAGTTTCTCTGCTGGCCCAAGGTAAAAAGAGAAGTGTAGCATAAACTGAGAAGAGGAGCATAGGCTGCAGACATAGAGGATTTCTGTCAAGCATCAAGGGGTCAAGTCGTTTTCTCAGGAAAAACTATACATAGGAATACAATAATGGGCTGCAGTGGAATAACACATTTATCTCCACTAGTGAGCGGTAAGACCCATAACTCACGAGTGGCCAAGCCAATGAATTCATTATAAAGGTCTAAATCACTCATGTGTGGAGATAAATGTGTTGTTCTTACCACAGTCCATTGTGTGTTTGATATATAATGCACACCATTTATAGTGTTTTTACTGCTGTTTTATCTTGTTTTAGCTTAAAACTGCCTTTCTTTCTATTGCTCCCTATCTGGCCCATTGTTCTCCTGTGTTCCATTTCCAGATTCTAAGTGGAAATAACATGTTCTAAGTCATATAAATGGTGTTCTAAGTTATATAAATGGTGTTCTCAGTGAAACAAAGAGAATATTGGATGTGCAACTATGCAGAACCAGTGTGTTCTGCCACAGAGGAGTTCTGATTCCTCTGACCTTGAAAGCAAAGCTGCTTTAGTTTTGACAGAGGAGAATTTTGCTTTCAGAACAAGTAACAGCTGATTAGAACTACAGCTTTTTAACTGATAAATCACTTCTATCTCAGCAGGAGTCAGTGCCTGTTGGGATTAAGCAAACATATACTTTATTAGAAGCAGGGGTCCTCATTTAAGTAAAAAAAAAAAGAAAGTCACAGTGTGTTTCTCTGTTTGAGGAAGAGGGCTGTATCAACTTAATTTGCTGAGTCAGGAGCAATGGGAGAAGCTAATTGGGGTGTAGCTTGAGCAGGAGAAAAGCAGCTGCCTCCAATTACAGCTTCCCTGCTGTTAGTTTTGACAGAGGAGAATCTTGCTTTCAGAGCAAGTAACAGCTGACTAGAACTACAGCTTTCTTTACTAATTGCCTTCCTCCCACCCTAAGCCAGTTCTGCTTTTATAGCCACTGGATTTGACTGACAACAGGAACTTCCTGTTTGGCAGTAGGAAGGAAGGATCACTGAGACACATTAGTTTCATCAACCTTGAAGGAACCTAAAAATAGCTCTCCCCAGCTGCTGGAGGTCTGAATCAAGCAAGGAAGAAGGAGACTACTGAAGACTACAGGAAGTTCCTGTCCCAGAACAGGAAGGGTGAAAGCTGTAAGGGCACATAGGCAGTAGGAAAGTAAGTGTAAAAATACAAAGCAGGAGGAGACAGTAAGCATACAAAGCAACAGGAGCGGGACACAACATAAGTCAAGATGGGAGTGGTGCAGTGCAATGGCTGTGGGCGGCAGTGTTCTGGGAGACATTCTGGAGGCTGCGATGCTGCCCTATTTGCAGGCACCTCTCTGGTCTGAGGGAGGAGGTGGCCAGTCTCCAGGCTGACCTGGCTAGGGTTCATGAAACCTCTTCCCCACCCAAGGACCACCAGAGCCACCACCAGCACCTCAGAGGTTGCCAAGAAAGAGGAGCGGCTGGACCAAGGTGGGCCTCAGGGAGGACAGGGTGGTGGAACAGAGGTGCATCCCTCCAGTTGTACCCTCCACAATTCATATGCTGTTCAGGCAAGAGTGATTCCTCTATGGAGGCACCTGCATTGGAGACCAATGAGGATGCTGGGAACCTCCACTAAGGAGACCCACAGGAGGGTGGCATGAGATCCCACAGGGGAAGAAACAGCTCCTGGTGGGGACTCAATCATTGGGAGGTGATAGTGGGAGAGGAAGGGGATAGGGAGGTAAGGTGTCTGCCTGTCGCCATGGCTCAGAGGAAAGGAAGCGAACCTCAGGATCACGGAAGCAGCTGCACGACAGAGGGAGCTGGATGTCATTGTCCACCTAGGGACAAATGACCTGGCTGCGAATGGGATCAGAGCAGTGCAAGAGGAGTTTGTAGAGTTGGGGAGTGGCCTTAGACAAGTAGCATGTACGGTAACCTTCTCCGGAGGTGCTGCCTGTCTATGGCAAGGATGATGCTAGGTACTCCGCACCATGGGATTCAATGAATGGTTGAAAACTGGTGTGGAGTTCAGGGTTTTGGCTTCACTGGGGACTAGAGAGCCAACTGGAGGTATGCAGGTCTATACTGGCGTGATGGTCTGCATCTGTCTGGGGGAGGGTCAGGATCCTAGGTGATAGGTTTAAATGCTTCATTGGCAAGCATTTAAACTAGCCAAGGTTGAGGCACTGAAAAGGAGCAGGGAAATCCCAGCCCCCACAAAACATAGTAGTTAGAGAGGTAAACAAGAGAAGTCAGTAGGAAGCAGAACAGGGGTAAATGCAGAAAAAGGCAGTAAGGCAGGGATGGGGCTAAAAGGGTAAGGCCATCAAAAAATGGAGGGTGATGAGTACCAATGCCCGCAGTCTGTGTAAGAAGCCCCTGAACTAGTGGCCTTAATGGAAGAGGGATGCCTGTATTGTGGTAGTCACTGAAACATGGTACACAGAGAACCATGACTGGGATGTCAACATACCAGGATACACAATCTACAGGAGGATAGGGTGGGTAAAGAGAAGGAGGAGTAGCTCTCATGTAAGGGAAGGATTAAAGCAACAGAACTAAAGAGTAAACAGGAAGTTGATGAGTCACTATGGGTCACCCTGGAGACAGGAAATGGCACCACAATCCATAGGGAGTTGTGTACAGACCCCCATCTCAGGGTGAGGAAATGGACGAGGAACTGATAGAAGGCATCCTTAAAATGCCAGAAAAAGGGAGATATTGTTGATGGGGGACCTGAATATGCCAGATGTTAACTGGAGTACCTTTGCTGCAGGCACATCCAAGAGCAGGGTCATCTGATGCTCCTACAGGGTCATGTCTTAGAACCCACTCGGGAGGGAGCAATCTTGGACCTGGTACTTTCAAATGGGGAGCAAGGATCTCTGATTTAGAAGTGGGTAGCTATCTGGGAACAAGTGACCACCAAACAGTGTGGTTCACAATAAACACAGCCATAGTCAAGCTCACAAAAACAAGAGTATTGGACTTTAGGAGGGCTGACTTTGGGAAAATGAAAAGTGCCTCAGAAAAGCACTAGCAAACAGGCAAGAAGGGGGGTGGAGGAACAATGGGAAAATCAAAACAGCCATCACAGAGGCAACAAGCCTTTGTGTGAAGCAAATCAACAAAACAAAATGAAGGAAAAAAAACACTATGGTTCTCAAAAGAGGTGGAAGGGAAGGTTAAGGAGATAAGGATAGCATTCAGGAAATATAAGGAAACACAGAAGGAACAGGACAGAGAACTTTATCAGTTAAAGCAGAAGGAGGCAGGGAAGGCAGTCAGAACAGCAAAGGCACAAACTGAGGAAAAGATAGTCAACTCTGTTAAGAAGGGGATAAAACCTTTACATGCACATTAGAGAGTGAAGAAAACCAAGGGAGGGGTACAGAGACTTAATAAAGGTTGTTTGTTTGAGGCCCTCCCTCTGCAGGGAATCCACCATGTGTCTAGTTCTGGCAGATGTTCCTGCTGGTATTGACCAATCTGCATGTTGAAGTCTCCCATTATCAGAACCTCCCTTAGCTGTCATGTTTTGTATATCTTCTAACAGTAATGTGTCTGTGTCCTCCCCTGGTCTGGGGGCCTGTAGACAACCCCAGTTCTTATGGCTGTCCCATTTCCTGTTGGAGGCTGTTCAGAGGAGGGCAACCAAAATGGTGCAGGTATGCACCAGAAGACATATGAGGAGAGACTAAAGCAGCTTGATATGTATACCCTTGAGGAAAGGAGGAGAGGGGAACAGGATAGAAACTTTCTAGTATCTCAAGGGAATTAAAGTACAAGAGGGTAGCATCTTTCAGAAAAGAGATGTGCAAGAACAAGGGGCACAATTTGAAGATAGAGGGGACGGCTCAGAGGTAATGTCAAAAGTATTTTTTCACAGAAAGGGTTGTGGATGCATGGAACAGCCTTCCTGAGGAGGTTGTTGTGTCAGGAACAGTGGGAGAATTTAAGAATGCATGGGACAGACATAAGGCAATTCTAGTGAAGGGTAGGAGGAAGTAAGTTGTTGATTAACTAGAATCTGCAGCTTATTCATCAGGTAGGAAATGGACAGACTAGGTGGGCCAAGTGGTCCTTATCTGCCTTCAAATTCTATGTTTCTACATGGTAAAGCACACTGGCTGTGCACAGAGTTGCTCATCCTGTATTTTTTATAGTGTATAGTACTGTGTGAAGTATGTGTTTTGAGAGTCTTTTGCTTTAAAATGAAACTGACTCATGCAGTCTTTAGAGGTTCTAGAATGCTGTTTTACCATAGTAGGGTAGAATCACATTCCATGACCTTGGAACTGTGGTAGAACAGCATTTTGAAAGGGATGGAATTCTATAAAGAACAACACTCACTATACACTATATAGAGGATAATGGATGGGGATTTATCAGTAACCATGCAGTAATTGCTTGAGAGGTTTACAGTTGTCATGGTAACCTCGAGAAGCGGTTCAGCGGGTTACCGATAAATCCCATCCATTATATTTTATAGTGTATGGACTGAAAATGTAGATGTTTCTTACCAAGTTTTCCATTAGTGCTTCTCAGATTAGAGCCAGTTCTCACTGCCCGGTCACCTCGTTGTCTGCTTGGGTAAAGGATGCACAGATTCACTCCTGTTGTTATGGAATCGATGTGACGGACTCAAGAGGGTTAACAACCTCTTGATGTCACATCGATACCATAACAACACTATAAACTTGCGAATTGGACAATAACAAGGGCTCCCCTACATTATAAATATTTATCCCAAAATAACATGATTTATTCACCCAATGTATTCACCACTAGTGTGGGGTGTGTGTGTGTATGTATATATATATATAAAACTCTGATTTAATCATTAGATAGGGTTGTTCACAGTGACAAAAGAGGAAATTTGGGTTAGGGTTGAAGCGCCTTGAACCCCCGCCACACCCAACCCGGCATCTTGGTGCAGTGGGGTTGCCGGCCTCAAGTCTCACCCCATCAGATGTGGAAGAAGCAGAGGTATAGGAGAATGGGGTGAGAGTTAGACTGATAACCCTAACGCACCCCAATGCCGGTTGGGGAGTGGGGCGGGGTCCAAGGGGCTTTCAACCCTAACACTGAATTTCCTCGCTTTTGTCACTGTGGAACAACCCTAACTAATGCATTAAATGGAGTTTTGCTTCTAATTTCCCTTCTTTTGAGAATGATAAAGAAATAGTGAATGTAATGTGGCAGCGGGAGCACAGGGCCCACTCATCGTGACTGCGCGGCGGTCCCGCCACGTGATGTCTTGTCACATAGTAACATTGTGCCCGCAAACGCAAATGGTAATGCGCATGGTGACGCAAAGCGAAACAGAAAGAGAAACAGTACTGTAGACAGAAATGTTAAAACAACGCAAAAGCAAGCGCAAAATGAAAACGCAAGCGGTAACGCATATGGTGGCGTAAACGGAACAGTAAGTGAAATGGTATGGAAATCGCAAGCGAAGCGGTAATAGTAACAGTAATGTAAGCGCACAGGCTGGTTTTCCCCAAAAGCTGCATAGAGAAAGACAGTGAGTACAAAGAATGTATGCTTAATAATAGGTCTTGGAGCAGAAAATGAGGAGCTGGAATACTAAATTGCTTATATCTCAGGAACTGTACGACGTGAAAAAATTTTTAAAGTCATATGATTCATGACTTTTCTAGCTAGTTTTGTACGTAGCCCCTTAAGGAGTTTTTCCGACGAAAAGTCCGTATCTCGCACCGCTTCCTAGATACGGGCCCTGAAAGGCGCGCAAACACCGTAATGTTATCCTATGGGAAAAAAGAGAAGTTCTGGAGTGCTATAACTGTGGCTCCTCGTAATATTTTTCACCAAACTACTGAAAGGCACATCTGTGGATGTTGGCTTTCTTCCTCAAATTTCAGTCCAAAAGACCAAACTGTTATTTTGCAGCAGGGCGCCAAAGATTCCTGTATGCGGCGGATGCCGTAATGTTATCCTATGGGAAAAAGTGTCAACTTTGGAGTGCCGTAATTTTGCCGCCCTGTAATATCTTTTCACTGAAACACTGAAACGCACATCTGTGAGATGTTGGCTGTGTTCCTCAAATTTCAGCCCAAAGACCAAACCGTTCTTTTGCAGCAGGTTGCCAAAGAATTGCTATCAGTTTCCACGAGGCTGGAAAAGTACTGTCGAACTCTTGCAAGCTTCGCAGGCGCGAAAGTACTTTGTGAAAGTACTTTTCCAGAAATTTGAAAACATATTTCTGGGGTGTTTTACCCCAAAATAAAGACATGCCTAGCATCCTCAGGGTCCGACTAGGTGAATACAAAAGAATTAGGTTGCTAGGGTCCCAAATTTAAATGCCAAGCATTTTCTGATTACCAACTGAAAACAAAATGGCGGATTTACGACAGTAAAGGGCATTGCAAAAGTAACACTGCATTTGCGACACTGTCGAACTTTTTTGTTAACTTTTCCCATTGACTTATAATAGGAATTTGTTTTGAATAACTTTTGAACCGTTTAATATTTTTCATGAAATCTTCAAAGCGGCACACGAGACCCCAACCGTATGTTCCCTGAAAGATTTAGGACCGATCGCGCAAACCGATGCGACCAGTAGAGACGCATCAGAATTCCAAAAGCCGTAAGATCGCGCAGATCACGCTAATAACTCTGCAGCCTTATATGCTACCGTATGAAACTTGGCAGATCCTAAGGCGTTTGGTCTTGATAGTGTATTCAAATGTCAGGCAAATCTGTCTAACAGTTACAAAGTTATTAAGGTGCAAAATTTTGGTTTAACTATGTAAATGGCTCCTCAACCCTAACTATGGTAGCACTACCGTGCTACCATAATATATATATATATATATATATATATTCACTGCAAAAAAACTTTGTTAATGCACCATTAGGGTTGAAGCCTAAAGTATGGAAATGAGATCTTAGGGTTCCCGAGCCTAAGATCCCTCCCCCACTGCTTCAATCCAACACCCCACCTTAATTCTTGATTCCAACCCTATGGCCTGCACCTTCACCTTGCATGTAGAAATAGGTGTCAGGAGTGTGCCTTTGGGTTATGTAACCATAATGCTCACCCCATCCTTTTATTCTGTACCCATGTCAGGTTATTAACTGTTGAAATGGGGTGAGCATAATGCTCATAAATCAGCCATTTTTAGATTTTTTCACTGCATTTTCAACAAGGGCTTTTGTGACCCCACCTCATGAACAGTGGTACTGTCATTTCATTAATCGGTCCTGAAAGGTGATTTTGCAGAGCTACTGCACCATTCTTCGCCACAGGTGCAAAAAATACATTTCAGGCAGGATGTGAAATTGACAGCTGTACTGTTCATGAGGTGGTGTGAAAAATGGCTCCGTTGAAAATTTGGCATCAAAAGATCGAAAGTAGCAAAGTTATGCGTGCGTGTAGAATAAATTCAACAAGCGCCGTAACTCGGGATTTTCAGGAATTTTTCACCAAATTTTCAACATGGCCTTTTGGAACCCCACCTCATGAACAGTGGCATTCTCATTTCATTAATCCATCCTGAAAGTTGATTTTGCACAGCAACCGTGATATTCTGTGCCACAGGTGCAAAACATGTTTTGGGCAGGATGTGAAAAATGACAGCTGGACTGTTCATGAGGAGGTGTGAAAAATGGCAATGCTGAAAATCTGGAGTAAAATATTAAACACTGGTGAAGTTATGAGCATGCATAGAAACTGTGCAACGCATGCTCAAAACATGGACATTTTCAACATTTTGCACCACATTTTCAACATGGGCTTTTTGGGACCTCCCCTAATGAACACTGGCACTGTCATTTTGTTAATCAGTCCTGAAAGGTGATTCCGTGCAGCAACTGTGAAATCACCTTACGGGTCCGATTAGCGATATGACAGTGACAGTGTTCATGAGGTGGGTCCCAAAAGCCTATGTTGAAAATTTGGTGAACATATGTTGAAACTGGCCAAGATATCAACGTAGTTGAAACCCCACTGACTCTCATTATACTGGTGCTTACCTTGATTCCTCAGATGCAGTTCGCTTTGAAGAGTGTAGGCGTGTCCTGGTCCACAGAAGATGACAGCGCCCAACCTACAGAGGTAAGTATGGGGTAAGGGGTGTGTGGGGGCGAGTGCACAGAGGGAGGGTGGGGATGGGGAGGGGATGGGAAGATGACAAGGACCATTTTCTTTTTCAGGGAAGAAAAAAGATGCTGGGGGCAGTTTCCTTTTTCACAGGAAAAACAGTTTTGGGGCATCAGTGTCCCACAGGGTGAGCTCCCAGTGTCGGACACTGGTGGGGTGGGAGTGGGTACAGGGTAACATTGCCGACAGGGGGATTGACCCTGCTGTCGGCAAATTATGTGGGGAAATGTACACACTAGGAGTGGACTCCCAGTGTGAAACTGCATTGGGGGCTTACAGTACCGACAGCGAGATTGGCACCACTGTTGGCAAATGAAACTGAACAAGGACACTGGCGGTGGGCTCCCAAGTGTCGGACCCTGGTGGGTGGGGCTTACACTGCCAACAGGGGACTGGGACCCAGCTGTCGGCAAATGATTATTAAAAAACAATTGTTGACTCTAGGAGTGGGCTCCTCAGTGTCAAAACACTGTCGGTGGGTGGGAGCTTACAGCGCTGACAGCAGGACTGGGCACCTGTTGTCAGCAACATATAAAAAAATTACAGTGACAGGTATGACAGTTGTAATTTGCACAAGATACTAGTTGTATTTTGCGCTCAGTACTACAGTATCTTGCAAGTTATGTAACTTGCACAAATTATGACATGTAATTTGCGCAAAATACAACAGTATATTGTGCAAATTATGTAACTTGCACAAATTATAACTTTCGTGCCTGACATATAAATTTTACCATAGGAAATCATGGGAAATTCAAACTTTAATAACTTTGAACAGATTAATATTTTTCACCAAACCTTCAAAAGGCACATCTGTGCCCCAAAGGCTTTCTACCCTGAAAATTTCAAAGCAAAACCGAACACCATTTCTGAGATACAGGTGGACAAAGAAATGTAAAACAAACTGGTAATTTAAGTTTTCTGACACTCTGTATCTCAGAAACCAGAACACCAATTCACACGATATTTGACATGTCAAGAGCTACCCTAGAGATTATGCACGCAAATTTCACAAAAATCTGTTGAACAGTTCCAGAGTAATCAAGGTTCAAAAGTTTGGGTTTAGCATAGAAGTTTGCACTCAACCTAATATACTGGTGCTACCGCACCAGTATGATCTATATATGTATTTTTGGTTTTGGTATTTGGAAGGGCCTCCTCCTCTCAGGCACCAGGGTGCAAGCTGTATTATTCCTGGATTTTTTTGGGCGGAGAGAGACTCTGATAGCAGGTCTCTACACACCAGAAGGCGTAAGGTGCTTGCTGAGCAAGATTCGCTAAGTCCGAGAACTACAGTCCTCTTGGCCACTCAGCAGATAACTAGATGCAGCTCCCTCCACAGCGTCTTTTATTTTGTTTATTATACCTTTTTAAAAAATAAAATAGACTTTGGAAAACAGTTAGTAGAGGAAAATGCACTCTGCTGAAGGTCCACTCTTGAGGCAGAACGATCACTGCCCCGACACTGTGGACACCAAAAAGACTGAAGAACCTTCTTGGATCCAAGCACTGCAGCTGGATGCAAACAGACTATATCTGAGGTCGACTAAACCAGTTGCACAGGAGTTTGAAAACCTCGGTTCAACCTCCACTCCATGGTTTGAACATTTTACGGCATAACCAGTCCTGCCTGAAGGTTCAGCTCCCCTGCCAGGTGAAATGTTGACAGGTCGGCGACCTCTCAAAACATCACCCGTGCCTTAATGGTTATGTACAAATACATGCCATGTTTAGCATCATGGATGAAAACTAAGGGAAGGCAGACCTTCTCCATCTCCTGACCACTGATGTGGAGATGCTGTTTGTAGACTGACCAAGTTCCCTGAGTGGGTAAGTGGTTACGACCTGCCCCTATCCATCTAGGCTGACATTTGTTGTGAGAATTAACTCTGGAAGTTCTAGTGGAACCTGCTCAGATCTTGCACATCCACTCACCAATTCAGGGAGTGATGAAGCCAGTGGTAAGGAAACTGGCTGATAATCCTCCAATAAGGGATCCCAGGCCTACAGTAAACCCATTGAGTTGGCGCATCTGGAGCAAGCCCACAGTATTAAACTATCGCTGCCTATCCTGAGGCCCCAAACCTGCAGTGAGCCAGCGGACTTCAGACAAAGGTCAACTTCCAGGAAAAAGGTGGCAAAACCTTTCCTGATTTTGTGCGAAATTATCACCTGACATTCCAAGGCCTGGACGGCTTAGGAGAGCTCTTCTCTTGGTTCACCCTTAGCCACATGACTCTGGCATCTCTAGAGTGCTGCGTACTGACCTCTTGCTAAGGAGAATGTTGGTGCATGAAGAAGCAGGTCATTCAATTAGGAGACATTACGCCACCAGGACTACCAACACCTTCAAGGAACTCAGAGGGGCAGATGCTCGAGCGAAGAGACGTGCCCTATGCTTGAGGGTTGGTCCAGTATTACAAACCTGAAATACTCTAAGTAGGACTGATGGAGGTATGGTGGCAGGCATCCTTCAGATGTACTGGGGCTTAAGAAACTCCTTAACCAGCTGGATAGTGCAGCAGTAGAGTTACTGGGCTGCCATCCAGATGAAGGAACGCAGATCCTAAGCCCATAATGTCTGGTACCAGCTGGCGAGGTGGGGTTCAGGCATTCATTAGATGCCTCTCACCTCAGGGAGGAAGGCACCTTCTTCTGCTGCATGACCACCCCTAGTGACCCGGGAGAAAGAGCTATCGTGCGGGAAGGAACAAGTGGTCTCTTTGGGTTGTATAGTCAGCACATACCATTTCGTCTGGTAGTTGATGTGGAGGCGTCACATGCCCAGAGTGGGGCCGGCAGGGAGGCACCAAAGGTGGGGCATGGCTTACCCGCCCTTCTGATGGCCCCATAGGCATCTTGCCAATGCCACCTCTCAGGACTACACCCTTGGGTGAGGGAGGAAAAGGGAATAAAACAGAAACATAGAATTTGATGGCAGGTAAGGACTGCAAGGCCCATCCAGTCTGCCCATTTTTTTTCTAACTTATGATGTGCCATAGGCATTTATTCTGTCAATGGCCTATCTATTCATACTCATCTGTATTGCTCCTTATGCCTATTCCATGCCTGTTGAAGCCCTGCACTGTATTCATATCCACCACTTCCTGAGGTAGGCTGTTCCATTCATCCACCACCCTTTCTGTGAAAAGAACTTCTCCATTACCCCTTAATCAGCCTGCCTCTAATCTCATGCTGTGTCCTCTTGTCCTGCTATTTTCTTATATTGAAACATGTTAAGACTCTTTCACCTTGTTAATGCCTTAAGGTGTTTGAATGTTTCGATCATATATGCACTTTGGACTTATAGAGCTATTACCAAAAACTGCCCCAGTACATTTTTGACTGCATTCCACCAAGTTTGGTTGGTGCCTATGCACTAGAAGTACTGCCTATATCTCGCTGAAGTACCAAAGGTAAAATATGCTTTGGCAGGGCCATATAAGTTATATGCTGCCCGTTCTGTGGAACAAGTTGCAAAAACACTGAACTCATCATTCCTACCAACCTGTCTATCTTCAAGACTCTATATGCTCGTTCATTTAAGGAATCCTGCAAATGCTTTCCTCACCCTAATCTTCCTGTTTTGCTTTAGGTAGTGCACTTCTATATCCTCCCATCCTCTCCTGCTAGATAAGCTCTCCACTGCTGGCTATGTGCCAATGCCACCAGTTGGTTCCACTCCTACTTGAGGGCCAATCCCAGTCTGTCAAAATTAGTGGATCCACCTCCCACTCCCAGTTATCATGGGTGTCCCCCAAGGATCTGTCCTCAGTCTTCTCCTATTTTCCATCTTTCTAAATGGCCTGCCAACCACCTGTCCACACACCTCCATACACATGTATGCGGACAACATGGTCTTGTATGCTTCTGGCCCCTCAACCACTGAAGTTGAAATCAGGTTGCAGCAGGACTTCAATCAAGTCCAGCTCTGGTTTGCGTGCAAACCAGCTATTCCTAAATACCAAGAAAACGGTCTCCATGACCTTTGGCACGAGGCTGAGGCTCTCGGCTCAAAACCCTCCCCTTCTTCCACACACTGGCTGGGCTACTCTGGAAGCTTGCACTTCCTTTAGATATTTTGGAATCTGGCTGGACCAGCATCTCGACTTTTCTGTACACGTGGATGCCATCCACAAAAACAACATCCTAAATTGGGTGCTCTCTACACGATTGTGGTAGCATCCCCTGCCAGCCTGCAGGGCACTAGTACAGAAAAAAGGTTCTCCCCGTTTGCAACTATGGTGATGTAGTCTATAGTGCCACTCCCAAATCCATCCTATCCAGACTGGACCCCTCTTCCACTCTTTCTGTAGATTCGCTCTTGACAGCCTGCCCTCTACTCATCAATATGACCACTACATCGGTCCCTAAAGCTGCCCTCACTCCACGATCAGTGACAGGCACACTGTACCATGCTCATAGCAAAGTACTGGTCCCAGTCCCTCCCCAATAGCTCAATGCTGCGTTAACTCCTCTTCCCACCACCGCTATTCCCTGAGGAGAGCAAACACCCTTCTCCTGTCAGTACCATGCATGACCTCACTGGCTGGCCAAGCAGCCTTCAGACACCATATGCCTAAGTTATGGAACTCCCTCCTGCAAGTACTGGCTAATGCCCTCACCCACTCACCTCAGACACCTCATAAAGCGGGTACTGCAACTCACCCTGCATGTGCGATAGCTGTGCTCGGTACAGTATTCTGCCCCGACCTCTCACCACCATACTGACTTGTTGTCTCAGTTCCAATTGCAGGCCTTGCTTCCTTTCGGAAGAAATGATTGTCAGTAGCTGCAAGTCATAATGAAAATGTCCAAATATAAATATGTATGATCAAATGTATTTCCAAGCTATGTGTCAAACTAGTGATGTATCTGTGCTGTTACTGTACTTGCTTGTATGTTTCTGTCTTCTATGTCCCCTTCCCCCAGTACGCACCTGGAATCGGGCAGTACTCTGCTCAGTGTGCCTTTCTGGTTAAACTTTTAAATAAATAAATAAATATCCTAGCTGGCTTCTTTGCTTCCACCCCAGCCCACTTGTTCCCATCCATCTTCTCACCCGTAGCTCCCAAATACCTTATTTTTGGTCACTGTGCCGATACCTAAATACGTTTGAGTCCCACAGCCATGCTTCATTGCCCTACCTACCACTAATTGGGCAGGAACAGCACTCTATGGTTGCTGAAAGCGTATACCCTTGTTTCAGCACCTGGCCCCTCCCCTCTTAATGCTCCCCACCCTTACTGCCCTAATACCTTTTCACTCTCCCTCCCATCTTCCTTTTGCCCTCAAGGTATTTTCCCTCTTGCCTGCTGTGCTCTAGTCCTACTGATTATTTTTTGATTGCTCGAGATATGCTGTGGACATCTGCTGTATACGCCTGTAAATATGCTTATGTTTCTTGTGCTGGCTCTTGTGTATATACTGTCATCATTTACCAAATGCATTGTACTCGCTAATACTACCGCTTTCTAGTTGACACACTTTCTGAATATTGTAACCATTGTGAACTTTGATGTCTTGTATTGTACACTGTCTCAAAGCTATCCAGGTCCATCTTGAAAATGAGTTTTGCTCAATGATGACTGCCTGGTTAAGTAAAGATTTGATTGATTGATATCACCTCTCTCCTCCTTTGCTCTAGGGTATACATATTGAGCTCCATTAATCTGTCCTCATATGTTTTCTGTTGCAGTCCCTGCATCATTTGGTTGCCCTTCTCGGACTGCCTCCATTTTCTTAATGTCCTTGTGAAGGTGCGGCCTCCAGTACTGTAACGCAGTACTCCAGATGGGGCCTAACCAGTGTCTTGTAAAGAGGGATTCTATGTGTGGTACGTGAGTTCAGTGCTTGATATATGTAGAACTGAATGGTATGGTTGGTACTTTGAACAGTAGGCTAGAACAGTACATAGGACAGTGTTTGTATAATGAGGGAACAGGATGTTATGGTTAATGCTTAGATATGGTAGCACTGGATATGGACATAGGTCAGTAGTTGTAGTACACAGGAAATGGACTGGATATGATTAGTGCTTAGATACTAGAATTGAATGAGCAATGGTAGCTAGCAGATCTTAATGTTTTGGCCTTCTCTATAACCCACCTTAGGCCAGATGCTTAGTTGAAGGTGGAATGGAAGGCCCAAAAAGACAAGTAATTGCTAGATGATTACCTTTTCCAGCTCTGAGAGTGTGGCCAGTAGCACACAAGAGAGGAAAACCCCTTAGGGGAAACCTCTGAGGACCCATGGCTACTGATCTGCCCATCCTCTGGGCATACTAAAGGAGAATAATCCTAAATAAACTAAGGAAGAAGCCATGAAAGAATCCACATCTTGAGTCTTGATTGTAGAGTAGAACTGGAGGTGATGGCTAGTAGGACTTGTAGTTGAAGTACTGATAAGTGTCCTTGAGGAAGCAGTAGTAGGTCCAGATAGCGAATCCTAGTCCAGTCCATAGGTGTATAGGTCGAATATGTTTCATAAGGCACGTTTGGTCCATGTCGGAGAGTGGAATCATGTCTTGGAATGGCTGGAGTAAAGTGAAGTGAACAATGCTGGGGTTTGCAGGAGAAAAGTTGTTTCAGGGTCTGATATGATAACGGAACTGCTAAAGTCTTCTTACGAGGCAGAGAATAATCAATGGCTTGTAAATCTTGAAATAGGAAGCAGAAATAGGGTCCTGGGCTGAGAGGATCTGATGCAGAAAGCAGCTAAATATATTTGCGTGCTTGATGAGCAAGAACCAATGAGTCAGCTAGAAAATGGCAGCCATAGAATGAATACTAGCCCCACATGGGCTAGCAGGAGCGGCTGGATCTCCACGTAGGTCAGCCAGAGGTATGAGTGGTAAATGGAACTTGAGATAGACCTCCACGTAGCTAGCAGGATCAGCTGAACCTCCACGTAGGTCAGCCTGAGGGAAACAGGGAACATGAGTCAAGTTAGGCTCCATGTAGGCTAGCAGGACCGGCTGAACCTCCATGTAGGTCAGCCTGAGAAAGGTATACAGGTGTAAGTCGGCTAGCCTCCACGCAGGCTAACAGGACTGGCTGAACCTCCACATAGGTCAGTCTGAGAAGGGTATATAGGTGTAAGATGGGCTAGCCTCCACGAGGCTAACAGGACCGCTGAACCTCCACGAGGTCAGCCTGAGAGAAGACAGGAAACATGAGTCAAGCTAGGCATCCACGTAGGGTAGCAGGACCAAGCTGGACCTCCACGAGGGTCAGCTTCAAGGAATGGTAGAGATAGCGGACATCTAGCTAGGACTCCACGTGAGGCTAGCAAGAAGGGCTGCACCTCCACGTAGGTCAGCCTGAGGGGATAAGAAAGCTGGAACCTCCATGAAGGTCTTTCTGGGAATAGAGGAACTGGTCAGTTGTCACTGGCTGGTCGACCGTCGAGTAAAGATGGCTGGAGGAAGAAAATCTGCAGAAAGGATAATGAAGAAGCAATGGCCTCATCACACGGATGAAGGGTAATCCTAGAGCTAAAGGTTGAATGCCTGAAACAGGAATGGATATCCAGGCTGTTGGAAGAGGGCAGCTGGTAGCAAGGAGTATCGTGAGTATCACTGGAATTAAGCTGGCACTGTAGAGATCCACTGCGCTGACAGGAACATTGAGGCGCATGGGAATCTGTGACTCACGTAAATCGATAGCTGGAGGAATGGCTGGTACAGTACTGATGGGTGGTACTGGAAAGGCATGGAACATGACCAATTGAAATATTGCAAGGTAGGATTAAGGCCAAGGGATAGTCTCACTGCACAGGTGAAGAGGTGCTGGTTTGGAAAACTGAGTTATCTGATAAGGTGTGGATAACGGTCTGATAAACGGGCAGAAGACGAAATACCGAGGCAGTAGCAGAAGTCTTGCTGTTCTGGCTGATCTCTGGTGGACTTAACAGGTGCGAAAGCACTAGGAAATGAGGTAGTACTTCATGCTGGCAGGTGGACAGGCAGAACCATTTCCGTACAGACAACAGGCTCATGGTATAAGTACATAAAGGAATCCAGGAGCTATCACCTGGAGGCGAAAGTCTGGAAATAGCAGGCCCAAGGGGTAATAGGAAGAGCAGGCAGGTAAACTGGTGACACTGGCAGTGGCATTCTGAACTGCTGAAAGAACCTGGGGATGGTGGAGGGCAAGCTAAGGAGGAAACAGGGGTGATATGACGGTTCTTTGGGTTAATATCACGGTGCAAAATATTGCAGGACAAAATATCATGGTCAAACACTGTGGAAAAATAAAAGTGTGGTAAAAACATCGCAGGACAGAATAGTGCAGGAGCAGGCAGTACAAGCCACGGGGCGAAGAAGGGCACAGGACACTGAGGGGTTCATTTGGGGGCTAATCTGCATGGCTGCTCCTCAGCCACTTCTCTGTGTGGTACATCACAGTCCTCCACTGGGGGTTAAACTTCATAAAGTCGGTGCAAAGTTAGTCCCCCAGTGCAGGACTGTGATGCATGGCACAGCTGAAGTGGCAAAGGGGTGGCTGTGCTAATTTAGGTGCCCTCCCCAATTAACTCTCCAGTGTCCTGTGCTCTTTGTCACCTTATGCTTGCACTCCCTGTTTCCTGCACTGTTCTGTCCTGGCAATGTTTCTACCACACTTTATTTTTTCCTGCAATGTTTTGACCGAGATATTTTGTCCCGCAACATTTTTTCTGCAATATTAATACCTGGAACCGATATGATGAGGGGAAGCTGAGCACTGTATGCCGCAAGGCTTGAGGTAGGAGCGAGTGAGTAAACTGGCCTCCAGTATGTGAGAGGGCACTGCAATAGACAGAAACCTGTTGTCACTAAACACGATTTCTACTGGATTCCTTGGCTGCTTTCTTGAGCTGCATGACAGAGGCTGCCATATCCTCTAGTAAGAATTACCCACTCAGTGTCTAATACACCGACCACAATAACTGCAGAACACATCTTGCAGGCAGGAGGGATGAGCTAACCGCACCAGCCTCAGGGAGTTCAATAGTAAAATTAGTGATACTGCACTGGTTCGGATGCATATGAAAACATACATCGCAAATGTCTACCTTTGGTCAAGTACACGTTAGTTCTGGGAAAGAGTGTTGAGCATAAAGCAGCTATACGATACAGACGCCAGCCTATTCCTGTATTTAAAATTAGTCAACGAGGGCTAAATCCACTTTGACATTTCACTTATTTGTGCAACAAGTAAAATCAATAGGCAGTATTTGAAGAGCAAACGTGAGAAAGAAACACAGGTAATGCTTTCTGCCAAGAATAACAGAGCTGATGGTTTCTGCACCTACAGAGTACTCCATGAGTGTCTTCAGGCAATCTAAAGGAACTCCTGAAGTATGGGTGACAGTATCAGTGCCTGGCGCTGTAAGAGCGGGACTGGAGAAGAGAAGCATTGCAGGTGTCAGCAGTGCAGGTGTCTGCTGCTGCAGCAAGTCTAGAAAGCAGGATAATTCCAGGGTCCCTGCCCCATCGAAACAACGTGGGAAGCATGGAATGACGGTGGCAAGCTAGCCACAGAAGGAAATGCAGAGCAGGCTACTGAGGAGTGTACAGAGCAAGCCGAGACGCACAAGGGAACATAGCGACTGAGCTGGCATGTGGAGGGCAATGACATTGTGGGCGAACACAGCACATAACCGCGGCGGTGAGCTGGCAAAGAAGGAAGCTCCCAAAAAGCACAAGGGACCAACAAAGGGGAAGGAAGGCAGGAAGAACCGAGGACAAGGGAGAGCGAGGGCAAAGAGAAGGAGGGACGAAGACCAAGGAGGGACAACGGAGGGAGCACCAAAGCAGAAGGGAAAGAAAAGAGCCAGCCCAACCGCACATGCACGCTAGTGTGACTCGCTCCTAAGCCAAGCGGGCATTGGCTGGATGCTTATGAAGGGGATGGGAGGAGCTAATTTTTCCCACCATAGAACCACAGGCTACAGCCCTTCAATTATTACCTCCTCTTATGACTTGTGATACTCCTACTAATACACTCTAACAGCCCCTAGCCTTGCCTACTGCTTTAGTGGTCTGCTTGATGATTTCAGGTCATCGGTGATGATGATACCCAAGACTCTTCTTCCCTTGTGATTGCCAGCAACCCCTCCCAACCTATAGGTGGCTTCAGGGTTTCTTCCTATATGCATGATCTTGCACTTCTTTGAGTTAAACCCCAGTTGCCACTCTTCTGACCATTTTGCCAGTTTATCCAGATCTCTTCTCATTCTGCCCACCCCATCAGGATCATCTGCTCTGTTGTAGATCTTGGTGTTATCTGCAAACAGACAAACCTTACCTTCCAGTCCATCTGCAATGTCACTGATGAAGATATTGAAGAGGACTGGCCCCAGGACTGATCCCTGAGGTACCCCACTTGTGACTTGCATCTCTTCTGACTGTATACCATTTATCACCACCTGTTTTCTGCCCGCCAACCAGTTTGCCAGCCAGTTGACCAAATTCTGACCCACTCCAAGCCTACTCATCTTATTAATCAATCTTCTATGTGGAACAGTATCAAAAACTTAGCTGAAGTCAATGTAGGCAACATCAACTACACCCTTGGTCCACCACTGTGGTTACCCAGTCAAAGAAATCTATGAGATTAGTTTGACAGGACCACCCTGTTGCAAACCCATGCTGTCTTGGATCCTGTGCTCCTATGGATTCCAGGTGTTGCACTATCCTTTCCTTAAGAGTGCCTCCTAATCTTGCCACTACTGAGGTAAGACTGACTGGTCTGTGGTTCCCTGCCTCCTCCTTGCTACCACTCTTGTACACAGTGGGATCACATGAGCCCTTCTCCAGTCTTCTGGGAGCTCTCCTGTGCTCAGAGACTCAGTTCTGATAATGGCTCTGCTAGTTCCACCATTAGCTCCTTTAGTACCCTGGGATGTATGCCATCGGTCCCATTGCCTTGTCCACCCTGAGCTTAGCGAGCTCTTGTAGACCATTTTCTTTTGTGACGGGTCTTGTGCACCTCCCTCCCCCTGTGTCCATGGTGCTGAGCTGTGGGCCCCTGCCCTACCTTCTCCTCAATAAATACTGAACAGAAGCACTATTTAGGATAGATGCTTTTCCCTTAGTCCTCCTCCATACACTCCCCCTTATCCCATTTGATCTTAGCAATAACCCTCTGGACTTTCTCCTTTCACTAATGTATCTATAGAAAGTCTTGTCCCTTGTTTTACTGTTTGTGCTAGTGTTTCTCAGTTTGGGCCTTTCCTGCCTTACTACCTTCCCTTAGGCAGCTAGTGGGGTGAAAGCCGCCCTGCCCCCATGCCATGGCAGGTCTCCCTAGCTCCTCCTATACCTTTGCCTCCCCCACGGCCCCTGACTGTTGAGTGAAGTATGTTCCTCCCAGTTTGAAGGGGACCGGGGGTCCTGCCCATGGGGATAAGCCACTGGTTACAGTCGGAGTACCAGGAAAGTTGTCGAGAAAAGGCTGGTTTTGGGCTGGATCATCTGGGACATCACATGGTGGTTGGAGGGCATGGGCAGGTGGAAGTTGGTCACAGCAGCTGGCGAAGTGAAAATGAGGACAAAATAGAAAATAAAAAATTAAAGAAAAGAAACCCCTTGACTGAGCAGCCCAGTGACTGACCTCCGGGCTCCATCCTGAAAGGTTTGTGGAGCACAAACTTGTTCAGGCACTTAAACTTAGAAATGGGCTGACAACTCCCTAACTTTCTGGGGACCATAAAGTAAAACAAACAGGACCTCTGAACTCATTGATTAGCAGGAACTGTACTATGGCCCAAAAGAAAAAAAGGATAGTCAGGATCTCTGACGATATCTGGCCTTTTCCCGTCCTTGAAAACTGGGTGAGAAGTGACCCCTAATAAGGTGTCTGACATTGTTCTGGGCCCATCTTGAGAAAATCTCCTCTAATCTACCACCAAGAAATGGAGTCAGGGATGGGCCGCATGCTCTCTTGTGAGGCACCATGCTTGTGGTGCTGGGACTCCTGCGGTGCCTGGCCAGTGTTCGTCTGATCACGTAACCTTATTACATGATTAGGCTCCTCCATTCTTAGAAGCCAATTTCCAAAGGAATGGAACCCCCTCTGAACTGTCTGTGCCAGCTGTTACCTTGACCCCACTGGGTAATGGTAGTCTTGCAATGTCGTTAGACACTGGAGAAAGACCTTTTAGTGCATTTTCTTTTTAATACTATCCAGTGGAATCAAAGCATAGGCCTCGCTCAAGGGATGTCAAACAAGTTAGCTTATGAAGCTTGACCATACCCAATGACAAGCCACATGGCCTTCATGGTCAAAGACAATGAAGTAGGCCAGCGGTCTGACACCAAAATCTCAGTAAAAAAGCCACCTGGAAGGTAGAACCATGGCCATGAATCACAAAAGGCTAGCCCTTCAGAAGGCAGAACAAGAGGCTGGCCCACAGGCGGCTAGAGGCTGGGCGCTGGACACCACACCTCATACTATGCCGGCGTGCCGGATTCGAGACAGGCCCAGGCCATCAGTCGGCAGGGTGAGAGTCGATTGGGCGGTGGGAGGACTGCTCTCTTCCCTCAGGGAGGGAGGAGTCGTCATTCCACCTATTGGCTGCCCTCTGGTGGGGGCCGGGGCTGGTGCAGGCTGAGAGGGCAAGCAGGCCGATCGCGGAGACGCACGCGCCTCCACACGGCGCGTCATGGGCCGGGAGGGAGGGGGTCAGAAAACAGAAAAACAGTGGTGGAGGCTCATGAAGCTTCCCCAAGTCCTGCTGGTCTGCCACCACTGCCTCACTGGATTTGGACTATGCTGTGGAGAGGGAGCCCTTCACGACCCTGCCATGGGGGCAAGCTGTGGGGGACTTGGGTTGGTTAGCGGTGGTCGAGCTGGTGGGCAGGTGATCTGGAGCGATTCCGCTCCCACTGTGCGGGGAGCAAAAATGTAAAAAAAAAAAAAAAAGAAAGAAGCGGAACGAAACTGGCCAGGATAGTGACCCATATGTTGAAGGCTCTGGCCAATAAAAGAAGCATAAGATGTACAACTGTTGTGTGCTGATAGAGGCGAAATCCCTCTTGCATGTGGTGTTCACCGCTAACATGAAAGACTGTTAGGGTCAGAGCCTTCTATAGGCAGGGGTGTCTTTTCAGAAATACAAACAGCCTTGTCTTACAGTGGAGGAGCTTCCCACCATTGAGACCTTTCCTTAAAGAGGAAGATCCATGCCATGGTTGGGAAGACACTTTTCTGATCCACACCTGCAATGTTGCTCAATAATTTTGGCCACCTAAAAATGCAGACAGAGACAGACTGACATCTGACGTCTCCACAGACTGTACCTCCTGAGCTGTAGGGACTACATGCCTCAGCTATCCAAAAGACAAGGACTTATTATGAAGCAGGGAGAAAACATCCCTGATTTGGACTACTTTTTTTACAATTTTTTATTAAGGTCAGAAACTTCCCAAGATCCCTGTAATCGTCATCCTGGCCTTCAAAAAGGAAGGGATCTGCCTGCACATCAGTTACTGCAGCCTAAGCTCATTGCACTGCACCTGGATGTGTTTGGATGGTGCCCCTGACCTGTGGGGCCCTATTGGGTCAGGTGTATCTGCAGGGATGTCCTGCGGATATCAGGCTCAATCTCACTCTGGAGCCACAAGGTAATTTCTTGCAATTTTACTACCACTGCCAATGAAGAACCAGGTGCTCCCCTCCCAGGACGGAGAACTGGCTGGTGGGGTGCTGAGCAACACAATGAGGGCAAAAGGAATCTATGGGGGAGGGCCTCATCACCCTTTTGCAGGACTTACATCATTTCTTGATTAATGGTTTCCGACAAGTCATGGTGCCAAGAGAAAATAATTGTGCCAAATAACAATTATGAGGTAGAAAATAATGATTAGCCCCAATATCCTTTCTGGGCTAAAATTCCCCACAAAGGAGTCTTAAATACCTTGCTCAGAGGCACATATAATGTAAGTGGGGTTGTGGGAATCAAACCCAGGACTGCATAAGCCATAACAGTGTAACAATTATTAGCCTTTTTGCTTGTTGGGCTACAGGTGGTCGTGGGAATCAAACCCAGGACTGCTGAATGTATAAGCCATAATATTATAATAATTATTAGCCTAGTTCCTGCTGGACTAAAATCAGCAAAGGCAACTGTAATATTGTATTTGCGCCAAAAAGCACTAGAAAGGCGTGCAAGCTCCTGAGGATCGTGCATGTGTTAGCGATAACTGCGTGATAATGTCTTGGGGATTACACTGCATAAATGGGATTAGTGAGCACAAGTGCACACACCATGGCTGTGTGCTCTAGACAATGGCGAAAGCCTAACTGAAGATGAGCGTAAGCCTCTAGCCCTAATGGCAGCCGCATCAAAAGGAAAACAAAGGTCTGTGGCGGAAAATCACCAAAACACCTCTAAAATGGACCAAATTCACACAGTGGATATATAACAGTATAAAACACAAAACCTGAGGCTTAGGAGCAAAAGGAACTGACGCTAGACTCGAAGGACCCTTCAGAGACCCTACACTTCCAATAAATAAAATTGTACCTACCTGTGGCACCTTATCTTTTTTTTTTTTTTTAACGGAGACAAGTAAAACACCTTAGCAAGGCAGAAGTGGCTCCCAATCCTCACAGGGAATGAGAAAAAGGTAGGTTATTCAATTGGAATGCCGCAGCTTAACAGCCACAATTTGAATTTAGGGTGCTCCCTGAAGCAGACAGCCCAACCTGCACTGCTGAATTGCAACCCCAAATCAAGTCTTGAAATCTTGAAACTTGAAATTCTTGAGAGAAGATAAAAGTAGCTCTGTCCCTTCAAGTGGCACAGCTAAACTGGGAAGTTGCTACAGCATGTAATCCTCATATGCCAAACATTCTAAAGCTTGGGCTGTGCCATTCCTGGTAGAGGTGCACTATACCCAGTTGCTATGATTACCCATTGACAATGTGAAGCACTACAAAATATGCTTATTTCAAAACAGACACACAAACAGATTACACTGGGGTTATTAAGCAGACTTCATGAATGCCAAGCTATTTTGTAGGTTAATAACACTGCTGAGACCAATCTTACGATTGTATTAATGGTCTCATGCATTCTTAGGGTATGACAACTATGAACCAAAGGTAAGCAGTTCTGGTACTCTACCACTGGGTTGGTTATCATTAAGTAGGAGAAGAATGATACATAAACAGCTGTTTGCTTATATAAATGTGGGCTGGGTTCCGTCCCTATATACAGTATCTAAAGAATAGATTTTCCTTTAGAAGTGTTGAACTGACATTAAGAAATCAATTTGTTATGGATATGGTTGCCCCCTAGTAAATCAAAACATTCCCAATATTTATTTAGTAATTATATTCGGATATGTTGGAATAGCCTTCCTCATGAATATAAGCAAAGATTGGTAAGCCCTTATCAACATCCCATCTAAGAAGACACCTGATACAGTATATATACAGGAACCTTGTAATTGTTATTGATGTTATTTTTTTCTATGTTTTTGTATTGATTGTTGTTTGATTGTATTATTATGTTGAGTGTTGAAGTGTATTTTGTATTTTTGTAAAGGTTACCATTGCGAATGAATTTTTACTCAATTGGTTTTACCTTGAATAAACAAACAAACAAACAAACAAAATGCAAGTGAGACCACTCTTACAACTGCAGGAGTGGTCTCAGTGGTAGTACTAATATATTATTGAGTTTGATCAAAAATATATATTTTTAATCTTACCCAAGCGTAACCATTTCAGGGCATCTGTGCATGAGACATTCTTCGCTGATTAAGTATGTCTCACACATAAGAAAGGAGTGCTTTGATTAGTTGGGCGCACTCACTCGAGCTATCATTCCCATACTGGTTTGCATTCTATTCTTGTTTCATCTTTCTGGCCTTTCATGAAATTCTGTTTGTGTTTCTGATTCATACACAGGACGTAAGGACCATTTTAGAACTGTATGATGGTACTTTATATCCTTGTTTAGTGTTTCCAATGATGCAGCAATCCACCTGTGTTGCACTATTGTACTCTGCTACTGAAGGGACATCAGTAAAAAATGACTCACCATAGTAATGATGTTTTTCTAAGGGTCTGATAATGAGTTTAACAGGTTGCATCATCTCTAGCGGAGATGTTGCCCCAGAAATTTTAGAACTTAGAACTGGAACAGAATACAGTTCGAATGAGAGAAAAGGGTGCAGTGATCACCTACCTAGACACACTAACACTACATATAAAATAACAGCAGACTTAAAAATTGTACAAGAAACATTCTTAACATACAGCATAACCATTTCTATTTGAAATTTATGAAAATATAAATGTTCTGGAACAAAAATGCTCAAGCAATTAAAAACAAACAACAAATGATTCTTAGAAGAACCTTTTTACTTACATTCTAGAAGGAAAGGAAGGGATGGGATTGTATGACTCACCATTGGACTCCTTAGCAGAAACGTCATTATTACAGTGAGTAATTTTTCTTCTAACTATAAAAGTTTAATAGTGATCTCAAGCTGGCCCAATGGCTGAAGATTGACCACTAAACTAGCTAAAAGGTACCAAAAATATGTACCAATTTAAAAAGTTCTCAGAGCTTTTTTTGTAAGAGAATAGATCACAGTATCAACTGTAAAGATACTGTAACATGTAATACTCAAGCAAAATGAAAATACTGATTATTGTGTGACCCTTTCCCAGGTTCTGGAAGGGAGGTAGGGATGGATTCTTAAGCATACTGAACTATCTCATGGAAGAAACAACATTACTATGGTGAGTAATTTTCTCCTAATCCCAGGAATCCCTCACTTATGTTTAACAACTATAGACTTCATAACAGTACCTTGGGAGGTTGGGTACAGAACCTACTTATGGAAAAAGTTCTGCAAGACAGCAGAGGCAAAGCTGGCATCCCTTCTGAACTGTATGTCCAGAGAGAAGTACTTTGTGAAAGTGTACTGTTTTCCAGGTAGCTGCTTTTACAGAATTACTGTAGGAAACACTCTGGAAGCTGCCACAGAGGCAGACATATCCCTTGTGTAGTGGGCTCTGAGGCCTCAGATGGCAGTTTGTTAGCTTTGGCATAACAGAACTGAATGCAGGAGACTATCCAACGAGCAGTAGTTATCTTGGATGCTGGTTTACCCTGCCCTTATTCATTGTAGATGACAAACAGCTGAGTACTGGTGGACCTGGCATCCTTTGTGTAGTCAAGTAGTACCTCAGAGCTCTCTTATCATCCAGACTATGGAGTTTTTGCTCCCCTGGAGTGGATTTTGCTGTAAAGAATACTGGAAGTGTGACTGATTAATTCAGATGAAATTCAGGCACTACTCTGGGGATGAATTTTCTGTTAGTTCTCAAGACTACCTTGTCCCTGTGGAATATGATATAGTTAGGATCTTTGCAGAGGGCTTGAGGCTCGCTTATGCTTCTGGAAAGCGTGAGTGTCACCAGGAAGACTGCTTTGCAGGTGACATACTTCAGGGCAGCAGTTGCCACAGGCTTGAAAGGAGCCTCCATCAGCTGAGCGACACTCAGGTTCAGGTCCCATGGGGTGACAGGATCCTTACTGGAGAGTACAGCTGAGCACGGCCTTTAAAGAACTTTTTAAAATCGGCTGTGAGGCCACAGACCTATCCTTGCCAGCTGAGGCGTATGCTGAGATTGTTGCCAGATGCACCTTCTGGGTTGAGGGTCTAAGGCACAGGGACTGGAGATGAACCAGGTAATCTATGATTGAAGGGATGCTTGCCCAGAGTGGGCTAAGCTGCCTAGAAAGCACCAAAGGAAAAATCCTTTCCACTTTGAGGCATAGGGTCTCCTAGTTGCTGGTTTCCTGGGCTTGTTAAGCACTTCCAAAACCTCCTCAGAGAGCTTTAGTCCAGAGTACCCTAGCTCTTCAAGAGCCATGCTCTGAGGTACAGAGTTCTCAGATCTGGGAATGCTATCCTACCTTGAGACAAGGTCAGCAGACTGTATCTCAAGGGAAGGTTGATGGGACGTTTGACGGAGGGTGACAGAAGAAATCGGTACCAAATCTACCTAGTCCAATCTGGAGCTATGAGGATCATTGTTGTTGACTCCTTCTCAGTTTAGCAGCACTCTCAGCAAAATGGGAATTCTGGGCACTGAGGATAGATCAAAGGCAAGGGCTGCAAACTGGTAGTGGTAGTTCCTACTCTGAATCTGAGGTACTTTCTGAGATGGGGTCTGACTGGTATGTGAAAACAGGCATCTTTCAGATTCAGTGACTCTAGCCAATCTCCTGTTTTTAAACTTATATTTTATTATTAAAATAAACAAACAAATAAAACAGTACATAGTTCATACTGCCTACCAGGCATACATGGCTAAATGCAAGGAGTCATATGTAACCCCTAGATGGCGCTATCCCAGGGGCTACTACCCCTGCCTGATTTGCCACTAACAGGTTGAGGGCCTGGATCCAATGGCGGGTGCCTCCACCCAGAGGTCAGGGTTTGCAATAGTTAAACTAACGGTCACAGCCCTCTGGGACACTGCAACTCCCTTTCTTCCCACTAGTGGCCCACACAATATATCAGAATTACCTTCACAGTATACACTTACCCCCAGGTCTGGTTCCGGCACTGGGACCTCCTGCGAAATGAGATACAGTGCAACAATCACAGTACAGTACTTTAACATAGACAAATACCTCAGGCAGTATAACTTTGCTGAAACAAGCAGCTCTGATTTATTTAGGGGATATAACAAGGACAGGGAAATCAGGTTAATTAGCTTATCACTCTAATAATCTACCTATGGCTCTGTGCAGGCCTATCCCTATCAGTTACTGTCCCTGGGTACCCAAGCCCTAGTGGCTAGTCCAAACCGTGGCAGCTGGTAGGGCCCTTTCACACAGAGAAAAGGAGAATTAAACAGTCAGCAGTACAGTAATTCCATTTGGATTTAATGTGGCAATTCAACAGGAAGCGACCTGAATTAGTACTCACGACCTCCAAATAAGATAGGGTCCTTCAATGTCAGCAGGGCTCACTTGAGGTACACAAACCTCTTCACACATCCATATAAAAAAGCACTATACCAGGCAGGCTGCATCTGTCCGATCGCAATTACTGCACAATACCGGGAGAACACACAGCAGATTCAGTTCCTGACAGACAGAGTGCAATTTCAGCAATTCCTCCAGTCTTCTACAGGGTGAGCCTGGTTTCTACTCTTCAGAGATCCTTTGATTCTTTTCACAGGACGGATTCAGTCTAACAAGCTGCAGACCGGAACTCTGGGCCTTACACGTTTTTGGCTAAAACTGCACACTGAAAAGCACAGGGCTCCTTCCTTCTTCACTGCCAAAGCTCAACTGAAACTCCAACCGACAAAACCGGCACTTCCTTTGAGTTCCTCCCAGTTCTTGACTGGATTGGCTGTCACTCACAATAGACTGCTGCTGTTGGTCCAAAAGGCACTGAAGTCTAAACTACATCTCCCAGAGTCACTGCCCATACAATCCTCTTGTGGCTGGCTCAGATTATGAGTCCAAGTTCTGATTCGTCCAAGGCACCATTTTAGAGCTAGCTTACCCACACTGATTGGTCCAGTTCAGCAGTTCAAAACCAGAATGGGAAGTAGACAGACACAGTTCTGACTGCAAAGAAAGCAGGTTAGACAAACTGTAATTTCATTATTACTCTAAATAATTTCTGGCAAACAGTTACATCTTTCAGATAGGTTCTCTTTGCACTCCTAGTGACTGCAAAATGAAGTGAATTGGCAGCAGCTTGAGTGGTACTCAATCAAAGAAACACACAGTCCCCATACAAACTAATTATGTCTGCAAGCAGACAGCTCTTAAAGAGACAGTACCAGAGGTTCTAAAAACACTCACTGATAAATGGCTTAAATGCCAAACACCATTCAGGCTTGGAGCATTCAAGCAAGCTCCTGAAGTCTTTTGGGAACCCCATTTGCAGGGGTTACATATAATGGAAAACAGTAAAACATTTTAACCTAGTCAGACTGGCGGAAGGAGGTGAGGGTAGTACCATAATGTCCAGCATCTGAATCCAAGATTGCTGCACCTCAAGAATAAGGCGATCAGCCAATGAAAAAGACGACTGAAAAAGTTAGACTCAACATGAAGGTTGATATGATCGCATTCAAACATGAAAAAACAGTATTGGTAGCACTCTGTTCCCTCCCATATATCCCACAGAACTCCATATGACTAAGCTGTAAAAAATAGTGGCATTAAACTTTTAGATAACAAACTCTTAATGAGTAGAAGAACAAACTGAAAACTGAGACAGGCCATCAGAGCAAGGCAGGGCTGGGAGAGAGAGAGAGAGAGATACATTTAAACAAACATACACACTGGATACGAAATAGTAAAGCCAACACCCTCCAAACTGACTGGAAAACAGTTCAAGGTAAAACTGTATACAGTACCTCAGACTCAAATTCAAATATCTGGCACAAAACCTACCCAGACAGCAAAAGACAAAACTTCCACTCTTCTTGTTGCAGAGATGGAATCACTGATCCCAATGTTACCATATTGAACTTTTCCTCTTTTAAGTGTTTGTTCCGATATCTCAAGTCTTAAATAGGCCACCATTTCCATTTCTCTTAAGGATCAGGAAGTATCTTGAATAAGCCCCTTCCCCACTGTGAGGAGGGACTTTCTCCACTGCATGTGAGTGTAGCAACTTTTTTACCTCTAACTACAAGAGGGTTTTTCTGCTGGAATGTGAGGGATGAAGGTTCTGTCACCATGCAGTTTCGGAAATTTTCTGAACAGCAAGGTCAAACCCTGACTCACTATTTCCAGGACCCACTTGTCTGAGGTTATTATTTTCCATTCCTGGAAATACTGAATCAACCTTCCCCCACCAGCAATGGTTGGGTGACCTGTACAGACTTGTCAAGGATTTTGCTTCACCTGGGCTTTGGGGGCAGGAGTTGCATCCACATGCTTGGAACCCCATCTGCTCCTACCTCTGAAGAAACCTCTCTGAGGAATGAAGGCATAGGCGAGTAATCCCTACCTCAACCTCCTCTTCCATAATGCCTGCTAGAAGTGGAGGCCTTTACCTTCCCAGTATTGCTCTTGTAGATGGTCTTAGATTTGTCCACATTCTTAATGAATAGCTTCAGTTTTGTTACCAAACATGGAATTTCCCCCATAAGGAAATCCATTGCTTTGTTGAGTGTCCTGAGAGGTTTGTGGTTCTAAGCCAAGCAAACCTTCTAAAGACACTACATGTGCCATGGCCCTAGATGCAGCATCACTGGTGTGCACTTTTATGTGGAAGTGGTATTGGTGGCATCCATGGCTGTCTTTGCTGTGTCAGCCAAATCCTGTGCCAGGTCACTAGTAGCTTTCCCGCTCATAACCAAAATGGAGCTCTAGAGGCCTTTTGGCATTGAGCTGTGCAGGTCATGTATGCTGTTTTGCCTTAACAGCAGGGCAGCTGAAGTATAGACTTTCTTCCAATACTATCCAGTTTCCTGGAATCCTTCTCGGGATGCTGGGATGAAAGGGGCACTCTGGCTTTATCAAAGATGCCATTCTGGACTCCCCATCATAAGCAGGGTGGGACTACAGATACTCAGCTCACTGTTTGTCCACCTGATATTTCTTCTCATTTTTGTCTATGCCAGTAGCTGAAGTAGGTACTGACAACACTTTGTAAGTGGCCTTTCTAAGGGATTTGTGGAGGTTTACCTATCCCAAGGCAACATCTACAGCCCGATATCCCGATAGCAACAGACACAATGCTGAGTGTCGACATTGTACCTCGGGATGTGTGTGTGCTTTCTTAGAAGTGGCTGTGCCCCCAAGCCTCCCAACACCCTCCAGTTTCTAAATATACAACTCTGAGTCAGTTATTTTGGGGAGGGGTGAAACACTGGGAGATGCAGTGCTGGAGCCAGCAGGGACCGTCACAGCGACCGATACTTTCTGTCCAAATTCTGTCGATGTGATGGTCTTCACTGTAGCAGTTCGCTCACCTGTCGGTACCATTTGTGGATGGGCAATAACAACCTTTTGTGGGAGTTAAGCCCATCCCATCCATCCTCAACTTCAGGAGTCTCATGTGATGAGATGTTGAGGGTACTAACCATCTGTCTCATAAAAATGTAGTGTGAGGTATAGTCATCGGAGGGACAAGGAAGGTAACCAAACTCTTGTTCGGAGAGCCATCCTGCACAGGCACCGGTACTGGAGCTTGGGGGACAGGCATACTCATAAAATTCCTCATAGTCTGGAAAGCCTGGAGGAATAGCCATGCCTTAGTCATGTCTTCTATTGAGGCTCCTTTGTCCACTGATGTCTCCTTTTCTTCAAAAGGTGGGACAGCAACATGTTTCTCTTTTGTTTTTCTTTACAGGTACCGATTCCAATGTCTGCTCAGATGCTCTTTTATTTTTAGTGGGTTCAGAGTTCCCCATTCAGACACCCTAACCTCTAAAAGTACAGTTTCGTAAGAACTTATCGTAACAGTAGATCTTCGAGAGAGGCTCTTGCAGTAGGTAATTATAAATAGGACTGAAGCGGCAGGCATTAGGATGCCACGGAAAATTTTTAGCTATCAGTCTCTGGCGGGGACCGCCCCATGTCAGGTGACCGATGTCAGGCGATGTCAGTATAAAGGGGTGGTCCCCGCCCGCCTTCAGTTCTTTCCTGCAAAGGCCTAAAAGACGAGATGAGAGAAGCGGGTGTTTCCTCACTGGAAAAGGAGCTGAAAAAGCTTAGGGGATGGAGGCGGAAGGCATTACCTGCAAGAGCCTCTCGGATCTACTGTTACAGTAAGTTCTCACGTAACTGTACTATCTTACTTGGAGAGGCTCTTGCAGCTGAAATTACAAATAGGACTGAGTCCCAAGCAGTCTGGAACAAGGAGAAGCAAACGGGAGGAAGAAAACTACCCAAAAGTAGACCCTCTGGCTGCTAAGGCCTTAGGAAAGGAGACCCTGCAGAACAGCCAACCTGAAGCCCGCTCTCGGCGACAGGCAATGTCCAAACTGTAGTGTTTCAGTAAAGGTATGGACAGATGTCCAAGTAGCAGCTGCACAGATGTCTGCCGCTGACACATTCTTGAAACAAGCAGCGGAGGCAGCGACTCCTCTGGTGGAGTGCCTCTGGCCTGACCCGGCAGGGTCTTGTTCTACTGGTCGTAACAGAAAGTGATACAATGAGCTAACCATTTAGATAGGCATTGCTTAGAAACAGCATTGCCTTCTCTTTTATGAGCAAAAGAGACAGTTGATCAGTCTTCCTGAGATCCTTCGTCCTTGTGGTGTAGTATCTCAGGATTAAGTGAACATCCTAAGTATGCAGGAGGTACTCCCTTGATTGAGTGCTGCGTAAAGAAAGCAGGCAGCTCCATGGATTGGTTCAGCGAGATTCCGCTACCACCTTGGGGAGAAACTCAGGGTGGTACACAGAGCCACATGCCCTTGTGGAAAATCAAATATGGGATTTGCACATGAGGGCCTGGAGCTTGGAAATCCTTTGAGCAGAAGCAATGGCCACAAGTAAGAGAGTCTTCCATGAGGAGGAACTTTAGGTCTGCTGAGGCTTCTGGCTCGAAAGGAGGCACAGTAAGCTTCTCAAGATAAAATTCAAATCCCAAGGAGGGGCAGGAACCTGAATAGGGGTCTCAAGTGGAGGACCCCTCAAGAAAAGTCTTGGAGACTTCCAACTGCACAAAGTCCTGTCCCAAAAGGAACACGGTAAGCCAAGATGGCCGCCATGTGAACCTTCAGAGAGGAATGACTGAGACCCAGATCAAAAAGAAGGCTAAGTAATCCAACAGCCACCCAACAGAGCAAGAGAATGGCTCAAGATCTTTGAAGGCCAAATACAGAACCGTTTCCACTTCATGGCATAGGCAGATCTAGTGAAGGCTTTCTGGCCTCCACCTAAATCTCAGCGACCAATGGGGAAACCCGAAATGAGCTTGAGCTATGTCTGCAGGAGCCACGCACGCAACTGAAGGGACTTGAGACCTGGATGGACCAGGGTCTCCTGATCCTGGGTCAGCAAAAAGTCACGAAAGAGGAAAAGGAAGAGAGGTTCCTCTGAATAATATTGCAGAAGAGAGAACCAAACTTGCTTGGGCCAGAAAGGAGTGATGAGGATCATGTGGGCTCCTTCTGAGCTGAGTTTCTGTATGATCCTTGGAATCAAGGGGATCGGGAAAGGCATAGACGAATCTTCCTTCCAGTCTAGAGACAGAGCGTCTCTCCAAAAATGCTGCGTCCTGTAGTGAGCGAGCAGAAGGCGGAAGTTTTGCGCTGAGAGGAGATGCAAACAGGGCTACTAGTGGCATACCCCAGCCTAGGAAGATATCGTCTGCTGCCCCGATCTAGTTCCCACTCATGAGCATGAGCAGATGACAGACTGAGGTGGTCTACTAACGTGTTCTCGACCCCTGGGACGTGAATGGCCATGAGGAGAAGGCTGTGCTGTATTGCCCATTCCCAAACCCGGATCGCCTCCCTGCAGAGAGGGTAGGAACGAGTTCCTCCCTGCTTGTTGATGACCAGACTACGCACATGTTGTTCATCTGGACAGCCAGATGACTGGGAAGCAGATAAAGATGCAGAGCCTGAAGAGCATAAAGCACGGCCCGGCTAGAGCACACTGATGTGGAGAGATTTTTCGAGCTTGGACCAGGAGACCTGGGTCCTGTGAGGCCCGAGATGGGCTCCCCAACCCTCGCCTGAGGCATCTGTATTCAGCATCTGGGAGGGAGAGAAAGACAGAAGGGAACTCCCCAGCAAAGGTTCTCCTGGGCCATCCACCACTGCAAGTCCCAAGCCATAGGATTGGAGACCAGAACTAGTTGATCTAGGTCATCCATCAGCTGATCCCACCTAAGACCAAAGCTCCACTGAGAAATTCTCATGTGAAGCCGAGCATGAGGGACTGTCGGAATAGCAGCCGCCATGAGCCGAGGACGCGAAGGACCGACTTGGCGCTGACCCACCTGTGGCTGGACAACAGGCTGACCTGAGCCTGGAGTGAGGCCGCCCTGTCCAGTGGCGGAATGTCATGCCGGAGGTCGTGTCCAGTATCGCCCGATAAAACTGGAGCCTCTGGGACGGGATCAGGTGGGACTTAGCCTGGTTGGGTAACCCCAGACAGGTAAAAACCTGCAGGGTAAGGGAAAGGAAGTGCAGGAGTTCCTCCTGACAAGGCCACCAGGAGCCAGTCGTCCAGGTACGTGGAAAACCTGCACCCCTAGGTACGCAGGTAGGCCGCTATCACCGAAAGACATTTGGTGAACACTGGGCGCCGAGGAAAGACCAAATGGTAGGGCCTTGAACTGGTAGTGGTCCACCTGGAATGCAAAATGCAGGTATCTGCAGTGGGAAGGATGAATAGGATATGCAGGTAAGCATCCTGCATGTCCAGAGCACACAGCCACTGTCCCGGCCAAGAAGGGTCAGAAGACTCTGCAGAGAGCATCCGAACCTTCTGTACTCCACGAACAAGTTCAGGAGCTGAGGTTGAGAATCAGCCTCACATCTCCTGACTCTTCGAGACCAGGAAGAAATGGGAGTAGCAGCCCGTCCCCGAAGATGAGGAGGTACAGGCTCTATCACCTCCTTCAGAAGAAGAGAGATATTTCTTCCTGAACCAGAAGATGATGTTCTGGGGAATAAGATGATTGGGGGCGGGGGTTTCGAGGAGGTTTCCAAAGAAACTCTATTGAGTGTCCTTCTGCGATCAGTTGGAGCACCCAAGTGTCTAAGTGATCCTCTCCCAACCCGGTAGATGGAGGGAGAATCTCCCCCACCAGTTCCTCTGGAAGGCCCAGAGACTATGGGAGAGGAAAGGAGTCAGGAGGTGTGAGGCAGCGTCGCGGCTGAAGCCCCGCTGCTTTTTGGGCGGGGGCTTGGCAGGGTTTCACTTTGCTGAGAATGTCTGCGGAAAGGGATGACGCTGAGCCTGAGGGGTTTGTACATGGAGTCAACCGACTTAAGTGCAGTACCCTTCTCCTGCAGATCAGTGATGATGTCCTTGACTTGACACCGAACAGCACTGAACCCCTGAAGGCGCATCCTGGATAGCAGACTGCCTCGGGACCAAACTGACACCTGAAGCCAGGCATGATGCCGCCAAAGCCATGGCGAAATCCAGCTCCGGACGCCAGTGTCGACTGCGTCGTATGTGGCCTGTTGCATGTGCCGACTGGCGGCAAAGCGAGACCGACTAGAACCGCCACTTCCTGCTCGCCTGAGACTCAGGAAGGGAGTCCACTTAGCCTCCACCCTGCTAAGGATTGCCTTCTGCAATCCCCCACATGACCAGCGAATTCAGGGCCCTAATATCCAGAGTGGAAGAAGCATAGACCTTCTTCCTGTACTGGTCCAGAAGGCGGATTCCTTGGGTGGTGACGAGCTCAAGTGCTTGGGGTTAGCCGTGAGCGGCGCTAATCATGACTAATTAGCTCGAGGGTGTGAACTTAAAGAGTCAACACCTCCAGAGCCCGATAAAGCCTGTCTGACTTTCTAGGAAGGGGGCTAAGCCAACGGTTGCTTCCAAATGGTGGAAACAAGGTCGGCATGAGGCTCAATCCAAGGTGGCACCAGGGTGAGAGCAGTCTCGGCACATCCAGGTGTGCAGCGAGTTTCTTACACTGTGGATCCGGCTCCAAGAATGCCACTGATGAACTGCCTGGATTTTGCACAGCAACTCCATAAAGGAAGGATCCTCCGGAGGAGACTGGAGGAGTCCTTGGCCTGGGCTTGTCCGGTGCGGGGCTTGTCGCCTGGATCGAACGACCATCAGAGTCATCCGAGATCTCGAGGAGGAGGATGAAGAGGAAGAAGACTCCTCCTCCCGCACGGGAGGAATGGACCCTTGGGAAGCCCCGGAGCGGGATCCTGCCCCATCCTGGAACCGGAGGGCTTGCCTCTGGTATCTGGAGGTGGGGGAGGGGGTCTCTGTCTCCAACGAGGGGTCCAGAACTGGGACAGGTGTCAGAAGACGGCTCTCTACCTCCCTGGTGAGCTGAGCCTTGGCTTCAGCCCACCAGGAAGCCAGAAGTCTCCTTCAAGTCCATCGCGGCTGAGGGGCAGTGGAGGAGGAGGAGGAGAAGGGGGGTATGGATACTGAGGGTATCTGGAAGGCGCGATCCATACCCCACAGGGCAGCCTGGCGCGTTGAGTACTGGGGCACCGTGTACTGTGAGCGCCAGGTAGGCCGCATCGGGTACTGGGGTGCCAGGTATAGTGTGGGCCTGGGTATAATGGCATCGGATAGGATGGGGTCAGATACCCAGGGACTGGGGGTCTGCAGGAGCAGAAGGCCCGGAAACGCCCAGCGGGTGGGCCTGAACGGAGGCCGGTGGGCGGCAGGCCCGCATAGGGGTGGTGTCCAGGAATGGGATCTGTCGGGTAGGCCAGCACTGGCGCTGGTGTCCGAGAATCCAGCGTCGGGTCATCCGGCCAGCGGGAGGGAGACCCGACGGCAGTGTACCCCCCTCCATGTCGCCCGGGAAGAAGGATTACCATCCCGGGATCCAGCAGAGGAGACGCTGGTGCCTCAGAGTGCAAAGCGTTGCAGTGAGCTCACGACTACAGATAGGCCCGGGTCCGTGTCGGCCTAACGCTGCCGGGCGTTGGAGGAGCCAACGCCTGTCTTATCGACGGGATCTGGGCGGACGCCGAGGAGCCGCATCCGCACTCTATCGGACCCAGAGCATGGTGAAGGCTGCAAAGGAGGGGCGGCCTTGGCGGGCGCTTTGGAGGCCGTGAGCTGCCCTGGAAGGTCAGGCTTTCTTAGCGGCCTTACCCGGGGCGGGCGTCGGAGGAGCTGACGTCCGACTTATCGGGACCACCCTGAACCAGAAGGCGCATGGCGGCGACCTTACTGGGCCGGCTGTCTCCTTGGACCCGGAGGAGGCTCCCGAGGGCCAGAGCAACGAGCCTGACGGGAGGGTTGACGCCATCTTGGAAGCCTCCAAGATGGCACGCTAGGAGCAGCCTCCTGGAGAGGCACCTGCAGTGCGAGGCCTCCACAACCGATGAGGAGTCCGGTCCGGTGCTTCTTCTTGTGGTGGCCCTCCGGAGAAGTCGAGGCCCGCCAACGTTTTTCAGTTCCTTTTCCATGGAATTCATTTTTGTTTAGAACGTGGACCTCCAAGGACTGCTGCCTCCGCTTCGGGTGGCCGCTTAAACTGCTGGCAGAGCTGTCACTGACGGGATGATCGGGCCTAGACAAATAAGGCACTGGGAATATCCATCCTTATGTGGAGCTTGGCGCTGCAAGAATCGCACTTGTTTTTGTGCTTGGAGGAGTCGGGATGACACACATGGCAGTTGTAGGTAAGGCTAATGAAAATCAGGAAAAAAGAAGAAAATAGGCGGTAAAAACTACCGACGATTGATCTGGAAGCAGTGAACTTAACTAGCAGGCGCTGCACGAGCTAACGGTGGAAAGACTGGAAGGCGGGCGGGGACTGCTCCTTTATACTGACGCCACTTGACATCGGTCACCTGACGAGGGCAGTCCCCCGTTAGAGACTGCTAGCTAGAAATTTCCAGGGTCCTGATGTCTGCCGCTTCAGTCCTATTTGTAATTACCTACTGCAAGAGCTGACTCAAAGTAAGATCTATCCTTAGCAGCCTTATCTTCCTGCTTACTGTGAGGTCTGGACCCTCCTCTGAGTCTTTAGGTGATATGAAGGCAGACTGAAAAGCCATAATGACTTCTAATTTTTAGCCCTTTTCTTCTGTGTTTTGTGGCAAAACTTAAAGGGAACTATTAGCAATAAGAGTCTCACACCCAAATGTGAGGCTGATCCCAATTAGCCTCTTGTGTGCAAAAACACTTTTGTTTACTTACTGATCACTGCAGTGTAGTAGATTGTATCAGGCCAATTTCACTGACTTGCAAGCTGACATTTCCTCTAACCAAAATGCCAGACTCCTCTGCTGCTGATATCAGAGGAGGGCTCATGAGTAGGAGATTCAATAGCCCGCAGTGCATGTCAGAGTTTTTATAAGCTGTATCTTCTGTTTGCTGGTCTGCTGTTCTCCTGGGGCTAGGTACAGTCACAGAGAACTGTACTAAACCCTGTGAGCACAGCAGGACTAAGCAATAATCTGATTTTAGCCACAAAATATTTAACATGTATACTACGGGTTATTGAATCGCCTAGCTCTGCAGCCTCCTCTGATGTCAGCTGGGGATTGTGGTATTTCTGGTTACAGAAAATGGCATCTTAGATGGCAGCATAATTAGCCTAATACAGTCTACTATACTGCAGTAACAGTAAGAAAAATGTTTTGTACACAAAGTGCAAATTTGGATCAGCCTCAATGAGACTCTTACTGCTGACAGTTCCCTTTAAGACAGAGTTCACAACTGATAAAATCATGATCTGGACCCAGGCAACTCAAACACAACTCAAGGCAGTCTACCTTAGCCAGGAGTTGGACATTTTTTTACAATTTTAAAACCTGTAGTTCTTGTTCTCTTTTATTGGGCTTGTCAGTTGTGTCAAATACTGACAACCAAAGAAGGTGCTCCAGTTCCCAAATAGCCAGTTTACGTCCTGGTTCCGAAAAAGGAACTGGGAACAAGTTACAGAAAAAGACCACAAAGCGGCTCTTAAAAGAAATTAACAAATAAAATAAGTAAAGTTATGTGGTTCTCTGAAAGTGGGAACCACCACAACAAGACTTTCTCTAGTTCCTGGGATCCATAAGGAACCAGAAAAATACCGAAGATCAGTTTTACAATAAAGTCCCTAACTAATGCCGAGTTATCAAGGTAATAACTAAACAGCAAAACTTAAAGCAATAAAAAGTAATAAACCATCATCCTTGACGTGAAGAGAAGATATCAAGGTGATTGCTTCCTTCAGGTGGAGAAATAAATCTACCATTAGAATGCAGGTGTGAGTGTAACCATGCAGCAGAGTTTTAATTTCATTCTAAGATTCTCCGGTTGACATATAATTTTTAGGCTGCGGGCAGCTCACTCCAGCTGAATGATTGCTGCTGTTAAGCATAAGTGAGGAATATTTTACATGGAAACAGTGTTCTTCATTTCTAGCCAACAGCCTCAGCAGATCTCAAATATTTTACAGGAAACAGTGTTCCAAAGCATTGACTGTGGTAAGGAGAGTAATTGACTTACAAGCTATGTGCACAGAGCCTAACTACACTATCACACATAGGGATAAAGTGGTGCTTAGGACACACAGGAAACTCTTCCCTAAATCAGTGTCAAAACACCAGCACAATTCCACTTGAATCAGTCTGTATCTCTACCTGTGTTTTCCCTCATCACTCTAGCACTGGTGAACAAGAGCTACATTGCCTTGATGTGTAAAGGGCATTAAGCTACTACCTTGACAGAACCAAGGACACCAGAACTCACATCACACAATGTTTTCCCTATGGAGAGGCTGGTAAGGGTAAACCAGCAGCCAGAAAGACTATGTCATGTTGGATAGTTTCTTATATCCCTTTTGTTTTATGAGAAGGCTGGCAAATAGTCTCCTAGAGGCACACTCCACAAGAGGTACTTCTAATCCCAGGAATTGAGATCAGCTGAGGCTGTTGGCTAGAAATGAGGAACTGTTTCCATGTAAAATATCTGAGATCAGCTGGAGGCTGTTGGCTAGAAATGAGGAACACTGTTTCCATGTAAAATATCTGAGATCAGCTGAGGCAGCTGGCTAGAAATGAGGAACACTGTTTCCATGTAAATATCTGAGATCAGCTGAGGCAGCTGGCTAGAAATGAGGAACACTGTTTCCATGTAAAATATCTGAGATCAGCTAAGGCAGTTGGCTAGAAATGAGGCACTGTTTCCATGTAAAATAGCTGAGATCAGCTGAGGCTGTTGGCTAGAAATGAGGAACACTGTTTCCATGTAAAATAGCTGAGATCAGCTGAGGCTGTTGGCTAGAAATGAGAACACTGTTTCCATGTAAAATATCTGAGATCAGCTGAGGCTGTTGGCTAGAAATGAAGAACAGTTTCCATGTTAAATATCTGAGATCAGCTAAGGCTGTTGGCTAGAAATGAGGAACACTGTTTCCATGTAAAATATCTGAGATCAGCTGAGGCTGTTGGCTAGAAATGAAGAACAGTTTCCATGTTAAATATCTGAGATCAGCTAAGGCTGTTGGCTAGAAATGAGGAACACTGTTTCCATGTAAAATATCTGAGATCAGCTGAGGCTGTTGGCTAGAAATGAAGAACTGTTTCCATGTAAAATATCTGAGATCAGCTGAGGCTGTTGGCTAGAAATGAGGAACTGTTTCCATGTAAAATATCTGAGATCAGCTGAGGCTGTTGGCTAGAAATGAAGAACAGTTTCCATGTAAAATATCTGAGATCAGCTAAGGCTGTTGGCTAGAAATGAGGAACACTGTTTCCATGTAAAATATCTGAGATCAGCTAAGGCTGTTGGCTAGAAATGGGAACACTGTTTCCATGTAAAATATCTGAGATCAGCTGAGGCTGTTGGCTAGAAATGAAGAACTGTTTCCATGTAAAATATCTGAGATCAGCTGAGGCTGTTGGCTAGAAATGAGGAACTGTTTCCATGTAAAATAGCTGAGATCAGCTGAGGCTGTTGGCTAGAAATGAGGAACACTGTTTCCATTTATGAAATGGGCATTGAAATTCAAGCATTCTCATTGGGCACTGTGTGCTAAAGTGTCTAACAACACAGGAATAAGACCAGGTAATACACACTGGGCATTGATATGGGTGATGCTGCCCACAAAGAATGTTCAAAAATGAAATAGCTGCCATCTTGTTTTGTGCCACAAGCGATGCCACCCTTACTGTGAAGTTAACACTCACTGCATATCTTGAAGTAAATGCACAACCTGCATCATTTAAAAAAAAAAAAAGTGCCACGATCGCAATCATCTCAGTAACCCGCCGCTCAACACAACACTGCGGTGTAATTACCTGCCGACACAGGCGGCGCTTGAGCCTCCCCCTGTTCCTGGCTGACAGATGCCAAGGAGCAGCCACAGGAGCGCAGCAGTGATAAAACCAATGGTTTCAACCCTTCCCCACTGCTGAAGCCACAGAGGAAGCGCCACTTGATAACTCACTTAAGTGTGAAGTCAGTCAGCCACGGACTTGCCATTCCGCTCAGACTGCGGTATCACCCGACGGTGGCAAACAGCAGGATCAACCAGATACTTTTGTGTGTTAAATAAAGGTAGGATCAACGAAATTCTTAAAAAACGAAAACAAAATTAGGAATGCTGCTAGTTAGATAGTGGGCGTGGGGTGGTGGTGGTGGTGGTGTAAGGCTGGTGCCATGACAACTACATGGGGACAAAAGACAGATACGGAAGCTAAACAGGTCAAAAGTACTCAACAAAAAAAAAAAAAAAACAGGAGGAGGAACTATTTTATTAAAAATTTAAACAAGCATTGAATTTTTCACTATTAAATACATTTTAGCTATCACAATACATCTGTATTTTTGACAGCCATTTCATAAGTGCAATAAGCCACATCAGGGTCTGTGTGTTAGACACTTTTAACACAAGGCTAGGGGCTGGATGCACTCGACTATGACCTCGTGCCTCACTACGCCTCCTAGCCGTGTGTTAAAGTGTCTAACACATACCCTGTCGTGTCTTATTGCTTACGTAAATATCTGAGATCAGCTGAGGCAGTTGGCTAGAAATGAGGAACAGTTTCCATGTAAAATATCTGAGATCAGCTGAGGCTGTTGGCTAGAAATGAAGAACACTGTTTCCATGTAAAATATCTGAGATCAGCTGAGGCTGTTGCTAGAAATGAGGAACAGTTTTCATGTAAAATATCTGAGATCAGCTGAGGCTGTTGGCTAGAAATGAGGAACACGATTTCCATGTAAAATAGCTGAGGCTGTTGGCTAGAAATGAGGAACACTGTTTCCATGTAAAATATCTGAGATCAGCTGAGGCTGTTGGCTAGAAATGAAGAACAGTTTCCATGTAAAATATCTGAGATCAGCTGAGGCTGTTGGCTAGAAATGAGAAACACTGTTTCCATGTAAAATATCTGAGATCAGCTGAGGCTGTTGGCTAGAAATGAGGAACACTGTTTCCATGTAAAATAGCTGAGATCAGCTGAGGCAGTTGGCTAGAAATGAGGAACACTGTTTCCATGTAAAATAGCCGAGATCAGCTGAGGCTGCTGGCTAGAAATGAGGAACACTGTTTCCATGTAAAATATCTGAGATCAGCTGAGGCAGTTGGCTAGAAATTAGGAACACTGTTTCCATGTAAAATATCTGAGATTAGCTGAGGCAGTTGGCTAGAAATGAGGAACACTGTTTCCATGTAAAATATCTGAGATCAGCTGAGGCAGTTAGCTAGAAATGAGGAACACTGTTTCCATGTTAATTTGCTGAGATTAGCCGAGGCTGCTGGCTAGAAAGAGGCTCTCTCCTCTCCTCTCCTCTCCTCCAGTGAGTACATATTGAGGTCTCTTACTCTCCTCATATGTTTTGTGGTGCAAATCATGCACCATCTTTGTCACCCTTCTCCACCTTGTTTATGTCCTTACACATGTGTGGTCTCCAGTACTGCATGCAGTACTCCAGGTGAGCCTTACCAGTGTTTTATACAATGGCATCACCACTTCTACCTCCTACTAGTAATACCTCTGTCTATGCACCCCAGCATGCCACTGGCACTCCCTGCAGCCTTTGCGACTGCTTTGATACCTTAAAGTCATTAGTTATGATAACTCCTAGGTCCTCTCCTCTTTGGTGATGGTCGGCACCTCCCCATCCTGTAGCTCTCCCCAGGGTTCCCCTACCCAGGTGCATTATACTAACATACTAATTGCCAGCAGATTAGGCCTTATGGTCTACCGAGTCTGCTCGAACCTCAGATTCCTAGTTGGGTGCCGAGGCCCTCCCCCCGTGTTCTAGAAACCCCATCATCCATCCCCACCCCCTGGGCCAGGCCATCAACTGATACATCCACTTTCTGTGTCTGTCCCACCCTCTCATGAAGCCTCCACTAGGATCTCTGAACCAGCTCGCCAGGCAGTGCATTCCAGGGTCCACCACCTCTCAGTGAAACCTCCCTCTTTCCCCTCACCCTTCCTCCTTCCAACTTCAAACCATGCCCTCTGGTGATACCTCCTGCTTTAGTCTAAAGATCCCTCCATGTTTACCCTATTTATTCCCTTGAGGTACTTGAAAACCTCAATCATGTCCCCATCTCTCCTCTCCTCCAATGAAAACAGGCAGAGCTCAAGTCTGTCCTCATATGTCAAATCCCTAGTCCCCGTATCATCTTAGTTGCCCTCCTCTGTGCCCTCTCCAGGAGCTGTATGTCCTCTTCAAGTGTGGTCTCCATTATCTTGCATGTTTTCACATTGAACCTCAGTTGCCACAACTCCAATCATCTTTCAAGCTTCTCAGGTCCCTCTTCATTTTCTGTACCCTTCTGGAGTATCCACCCTGTTGCAGACTTGGTGTCATCTGCAAATAGGCAGACCTTTCCTTCCAGCCCCTCTGCAATGTCACTAATGAAGACACTAAACAGGACTGGTCCCAGTACTGATCCTTGTGGCACTCCACTGGTCACCCTCTCTCCCAGATTGGATCCCATTTACCACCACCCTCTGCCTTCTATCCATCAGCTAGTTTCTAACCCAATGTATCACCTTATGCCCCATGCCCAGACTACTCATCTTGTTAACCAGCCTTCTGTGTGGGACAGTATTGAAGGCTTTGCTGAAAATGCAGGTAGGCGATGTCTACAGCCCTGCCTGATTCACTTCCTAGTCACCCAATCAAAAAATCTATCAGATTTGTTTGACAAGACCTTCCTGATGTGAATCAATGCTGCCTTAGATCCTGGGCACCAATGGATTCCAGGTGTGCCACTATCCTTTCTTTCAGCAGTGTCTCCATGATCTTCGTCACCACTGAGGTGAGGCTGACTGGCCTGTAGTTCCTCGGTTGCACCCTCCTGCCACTTTTGTGCAGTGGGACTACATGCGCCTCCTCCAGTCCTCTGGAACCATGCCTGTGTTGAGTGACTCTGTGAACAGGGTGGACAAAGGCGCTGCTACTTCTCTCCCAGTTCCCTTAATATCCGCTGGTGTATGTCATCTGGCCTCATGGCTTTATTCACCTTCAGCTTTGTGAGTTCCTCCCAAACTCTCTCCACAGTGAATGGACTGGTGTCCACTTCTCCCCCATTGCCTCTGCTCCTCAGCTGTGGTCCTTGGGTCGTCTGGAGTGAGTGAGAGCAGGCAGTGTAGCAGACTGATGGCTGGGGTGTAAAACGGGTAAATCATCTCTCAGAAATGGATTTATTTATTTCTTCAGCATCATGCCTGTGGAATAGCTTGCTAAAATGGAAGAAAACAAACAACTTTGCCACTGGACTGGACTGGGACCTCAACATAACCACTAGACCAGGTACCGTATGTCAAATGTTTAATTGTACTGCTGTTTGCACTCATGTTTTCATACAAAACTGTCAGAATAAAACTCAATTTTTGCATTTTTAAATTAGATCCCACAAAATCATAGCCTAACGTGTGTATTGATCAAAATTATACACGTTAAGTCATGATTTTATTTACTTTTGTGACACAACACTAAAGATGGGGAATAAAGTGTGCTTGTTGGCACTACAGAGAGCAAGACAGCTGTCTGCCTGAGGCTCTGATGACATCACACAGCACCTCGGTGGCCATTTTAGGAAGCAGACAAAGTGGGAGTTTTGAAATGGGAAGGCTGATGTTTACATTTTTCAAATGCTACGAAAATGCATTTATGTTAGTTATATAAATGCAGTTTAGCATCAATGTAAACATCGGCCTTTCCTTACCTATGAAGCTAGATTTTAAGTTAGCTTATTGTGAAAATAGGGATTTAGTTGTCCTTCAATTATGCAATGATTTACTTTATAATGAGTTGGAATTAAACTTTATGAGCTTTGGGAGCTAGGGAGGCCCACATCATTAAACTGAGCCCCATTTCCCATTATAAGTCAATGGCAGGGATGCATGAGCTACTAGGGCTCACTTCAGAACGGGGGTCGAGCCTGCAAGCCCCTGTAATTCCACAACTGGGTTAAACAACTGTATTTATGTCACTTAAAGTATCTTATTAATAAGGTGAATAAATATTTACACTGTTACATTATAATGGTATACATATATGATGCTTTAGCCCTCACCCCATGTCCAGTGAAGTGTGAAGAGCACTGTATGAAACTGTACAGCAGTGTCTACTGAGGAAGTCTAACCAACACTCACTTCTAGATGAAAAGCTGAAGAACCTTTGCAAGTGCAGTTAACAATTTTTTTGTGCTGTAATAGTAAGGATGGCTGTATCCCGACCCTCTGATTGACCCTCCCATTCAAATCATGCCATCATTTCTGCATTACCCACTGAATAAGCTGAAGACATACGCTGTATTATTGGTGTATTGTATGTTAAATACAAAGGATGTTCTCACTGCTTATATTTAACATCAGAGCCACCTTAGTTTGAAACGGCATGGCAAGAGATGCAGTACTGCAGTGGCTTTAGTGGGAGTCTAAAATAATGCTTTATGGCACGTTTATGAGATGATGGGTAAGAAAAACTTATAGCAGTTTTTCATGCGATAATAAACAGCACTTCTTATGCACACCCACATTCATACCAACTCCCTTCCCACAAACAAGCACAGATCATGCTTCATAAAGACTCAAAAGTCAACTTCAGACCTGTGCTGAATTACTGAGGTGTTGTACCGAGTGTGAAATGATATTTAGAAACAGCAGGGCAGACAAAACATTACAGCATTTACTCTCTCTAGAGACTAAGGCTGGCTCACTGCACTATCAAAAGGAGCCGAGTCCCTAGCACGGATTACTGATAGTTTATCATATGCTGTAGTAATCTGCATATGTGAACTCCGGACATCAAACAACTAATATAACCCCAAACCCCAAACCAGTTTAATTCAAACCAATCCGCTCCACTATCTTTAAAAGCAACTGCAGGCATATTCTGTATTATTGAGGTTTTCTGTGACAAAAATGTTATGTAGATTTTTTCGACATCTATTTTTAACGACATGGCAGAATTCACTTCAGATCAGTGGCTCTGGTGGAAGTCTAGCAATACTCCTGCAACAACACAAGTGGCTCAGGCTGTGACAGTTTGTTTAGAAAATGTGTTAATACCTTAGGAATATGCCTGAGTTACCACACCACAAGGCAGGATAAAATGGCATGCAGTGACTATGAATAGAGTGTAATAAGTGATCTCTGCCATATCAAAAGGGCTGGGTCTCTTCATGAGTGTTTAATATACTTTTTAAATGGAATAATAATCATGAGTTCCCTAACATTACTGAAACTCAAAGTCACCTCACACTCTTTCCGATCACATCTCACACACACCCATCTCCACCAGTATTCAGTTAATGAACTGCATATGTAATATGCATTATTGTGGTTTTGCCTTGGGGTAACAATCATAGTGTATTTCTTTCTAAGGTACATCTGATATGCAGGGTTATAGAAATGGTACGGCAGTGGCTCTGCAGGACTCTAATCAGTGTGTAATGCAACATCATAAAGGGCTAAGTCCTTGCCAGAGCGGTTTTGTATCTTTTTCATGTAATATCTCAAACTCACATTACATCCTCACCCACATCCTTTTGCAGCTTGAATCCATACCCATCTAACCCACATCCCTTCACAGCACATACCTATCCTGACCAATAAGTATTCGCTAACTGAACAGCTAACTTTTCTGCCATATATAGGTGTCATCTGGGTGGTGAAATGATAATTTTATTGTTTGTGTATACAGTTTTATTCACATTATGATAGAAACACAGAACATAGACTTTGACGGCAGATAAGGACCGCTTGCCCACCTAGTCTGCCCATTTCCCTACCTAGAGGATAAGCTGCAGATCTTATTTAACCAACAGCCTATTTCTTCCTACCCCACAAAATTGCCTTATGTCTGTCCCATGCATTCTTGAATTCTCCCACAGTTTTAGACCCCAAAACCTCCTCAGGAAGGCTGTTCCATGCGTCCACCACCCTCTCTGTGAAAAAATACTTCTCACATTGCCCCTGAGCTGTCCCCTCTATCTTCAAATTGTGTCCCTTTGTTCTTGCACATCTCTTTTTCTGAAAGATGCACCTCTTGGACTTTGTTGATTCCACTGAGGTACTTAAAACGTTTCTATCATGTCCCCCCTCCTCCTCTTTCCTCAAGGGTATACCTTTAGTCTCTCCTCGTATGGCTTCTCTTGCAGACCCTGCACCATTTTAGTTGCCCTCCTCTGAACTGCCTCCATCCTGTCTATGTCCTTATGGAGATGGGGTCTCCAGAACTGGACGCAGTACTCAGATGGGGTCTCACCAATTGTCTGTACAGGGGATAACAACTTCCTGTTTTCTGCTGGTAATACCTCTCCTATACATCCCAGTATCCCCAGCCCTCCCTGTCGCCTTCTCGATTGCTTGCCAACCTTAAAGTCATCTGATATGATTACCCCTAGGTCTCGTTCCATTTTTGTTGTTGTTAGTACCTCCCCCATTGTGTAATCTTCCCTGGGTTTTGTTTCCCAGGTGCATTACTTTGTACTTCTTTGCATTGAATCCAAGCTGCCATACTTCTGACCATTCCTCCAACCTTGCCAAGTCCCTTCTCATCCTTTCCACACCTCCTTGTGTATCAACCCTGTTGCAGATCTTTGTGTCATCTGCAAAGAGGCATACTTTTCTTCAGTCCTCTACAATGTCACTTATAAAGACATTAAAAGGACTGGACCCAGTACTGAACCCTGCGATACCCCACTAGTAACCTCTTTTCTTCAGAGTGGACTCCATTTACAATTACCTCTGTGTCCTGTTGTTTATCTGATGTTTTACCCAGGTTACCACCTTAGGGCCCACTCCCAGGCTGGTTAATTTGACTACTAATCTTTTGTGTGGAACTGTGTCAAATGCCTCGCTAAAGTCTAGGTAGGCCATGTCCACAGCCCTCCCTGGTCTACTACTTTGTCACCCAGTCAAAGAAATCAATTAGATTCGTCTCCATGACCTTTCCTGCTGTGAACCCATGCTGCCTTGGGTCCTGTGCCTCACTGGCCTCTAGGTACTCAACAATTATTTCCTTCAGAAGTGATTCCATCACTTTCCTACCACAGAGGTCAAACTGACAAGTCTGTAGTTTCTGCCTCTGTCTTGATCCCACTTTGTGAAGGGAATCACATCCGCCTTCTTCCAGTCCTCAGGTACACACCATCCTTCCATGATTTGTTAAAAAGCATAGTCAGTGGTGTCACTAGTTCTCTGCTTAATTCTTTTACAATTCTGGGTGAATTCCATCTGGCCCCATTGCTCTGTTCACCTTCAGTTTTAGGAGTTCTTTCAAACCCTTTCTTCTGTGAAAGGACTGGGATCACCCCCTCTCCAGAGTGCTTCTGTTAATTGGATTAGGCACCTCCCCACTTCCTCTTTTGTGACTACTGAACAGAAGTATTCATTCAGTGTCCCTGCTTTATCACTGTCACTTTCTGCCCACACACCATCCATTCTATTCAGCCTCACTATCCCTCCTTTGTCTTTCTATGCTCTCTGATATACGTATAAAAGGTTTTATCCCCTCTTAACTGAGTTAGCTATCTTTTCCTCAGTTTGTGCCATTGCTATTCTGACTACCCTCCTGCTTCCTTCTGCCTTAACTGGTACAGTTCTCTGTCCTGCTCCTTCTGTGTTTCCTTATACTTCCTAAATGCTATGCTTTTCTCCTAACCTTCACCGCCACCTCTTTTGAGAATCATAGTGGCTTTTTCTTTCGTTTTGATTTGTTTATTTGCTTCACACAAAGGCTTGTTGCCTCTGTGATGGCAGTTTTGATATTGGCTCATTGTCGCTCCACCCCTCCTTCTAGCCTGTTTGCTAGTGCTTTTCTAAGGCACTCTCCCATCTTGCCAAAGTCAGCCCTCCTGAAGTCCAGAACCCTCACTTTTGTATGGCTTGACTCTGTAGCAGAGTTTATCGTGAACCACACTGTTTGGTGGTCACTTGTTCCCAAACGGCTACCCACTTCTAGATCTGAGATCCCTCTCACTGTCCCCATTTGAGAGTACGAGGTCTAAGATTGCCCCTCACGAGTGGGTTCCAAACTAGCTGTTTGAGGCATGCCACCTGAAGGGCATCAAGAATGGCCCTGCTTTTGGATGTGGCTGCCGTAAGGTGCTCCAGTTAACATCTGGCATATTAAGGTCCCCATCAACAGTATCTCCCTTTCTCTGCCATCCTAGGTATGCCTTCTATCATATCCTTGTCCATTCCTCCCCTGACATGGGGGTCTATAAACAACCCCTGTGCGGATTGTGGTGCCATTTCCAGTCTCTAGGTGACCCACAGTGCCTCCCTCTCCTCCTGTTTACACTTTTGTTCAGTTGCTTTTATCCCTTCCTCCCATAGAGAGCTACTCCCCTCCGTCTTCTGCCCTCCCTGTCTCTCCTAGGTTGTGTACCTGGTATGTTAACATCCCAGTCATGGTTCTCTGTGTACCATGTTTCTGTGACTGCTACAATATCCAGGCATCCCTCTTCCATCAAGGCCACCAGTTCAGGGCTTGTTGCCCAGACTACAGAGCGTTGGTACTCATTACCCTCCATTTCTTGATGGCCTTACCCCTTTTGCTCCATCCCTGTCCTTATTGCATTTGTCACTTTCTCCATTTACCCAGCCTTCTCCCTATTGATATCTCTATGTTGGTGTCTACCTCGCTTAGTACCCTGATATTTTTGGAGGCTAGGATTTCCCTGCTCCTTTCCAGTGCCTCCCCTTGGCTAGTTTAAATACTTGTCAATGAAGTATTTAAATCTATCACCCTAGGATCCTGTTCCCCTCCTGGACAGATGCAGACCATCATGCCAGTACAGGCCTGCATCCCTCCAGGTGGACCCCGGTCTCCAATGAAGCCAAATCCCTGAGCTCTGCACCAGTTTTCAACCACTGATTGAATCCCATGGTGTGGGCACCCTAGCCTCACCCGTGCCATAGACAGGCAGCACCTCCAAGAAGGTTACCGTGTGTGCTACTTGTCTAAGGTCCCTCCCCATCTCCACAAAGCACTTCTTGCACTGCTCTGATCCCTTTCTTAGCCAGGTCATCTGTCCCTAGGTGGACAATGACATCCAGCTCCCTCCCTGTGCAGCTGCTGCTGCGATCCTGAGGATTTGCTCCCTGTCTCTCCAAGCCATGAGCCAGGCAGGCGCTTACCTCCTCTCCCCTTCCTCCCCAGTTCTACCTTCCTAACAATGAGTCCCCCAGGAGTTGTTTCCTTCCCCTGTGGGTCCCATGCCACCCTCCTTTGGGTCTCCTTTATGGAGGTTCCCAGCATCCTCCTTGGTCTCCACTGTGGGTGCCTCCACAGAGGAACCACACTTTTCCAGAACGGCATAGAAATTGTGGAGAGGTACAGACTGGAGGATGAGCCTCTGTTCCACCACCCTCACCTCCCTGGAGCCCACTGTGGTCCAACCACTCCTCTTTCTTGGCAACCTCTGAGGCAATGGCAGTGACTCTGGTGGTCCCTGGGTGGGAGAGGAGGTCCCACAATCCTGGCCAACTCAACCTGGAGATGAGCAACCTCCCCCTCAGCCCAGAGAGGTGTCTGCAGATGGGACAACACTGCATCCTCCAAAACATCTCCTGGAAGACTGCTGCTCCACAGCCACTGCACTGCACCACTTCCATCATGTCTTTTTCTGGCCCCTAACTGTTATTTGGAATACTACTCTTTCCTCTGTTTGTTTGTTTATTTCTTTTTTTTTTTCTTCTCTCCCTACTTACTTACTGCCTCTGCACCCTTTTATCTCCTGATCTTCCTGTTCTGAGACAAGAAGTTTCTATATTTCTCAGTAGTCTCCTTACTTGCTCAGAGTCAGACCTCCAGCAGCTGGGGGGATGGAGAGCTACTCTTGCCCTTCTAGGATGGTGAGTCTTTGGTGACTCTGTGATCACTCACTTCCTGCTCCCAAACAGGAAGTTCCTGTTGTCAGTTAAATCCTGTGCCTATAAAAGTAGAACTGGTTTAGGTGGGGTGATGGGGTGGAGGGAAAGGAAGGAGGCAATATAGTCCCAGTAGAGAAGTTTAGTTATACCAGGAGCTCCTTCCTCTTGGAGTTCTGTCTGTCCTCTGGCAGAAGCTATCTAGGGCAGTATTTATATCTGGTCTTAACCTGGCTCCTTCTAGCTAGCCACTCCCCTACTTTGCAAATCTTTCTACACTTAGTTAATTTCACAGATAACAATTCCTTCTGACACCTGTGACAAGCACCTAGATAAGACGCAGATAACAATTTACTTCAACTACCTCTGACAAACACACCAACTCCTTTTTTTTTTTTACCTTTAATTGAAGGTCCCAGTACAAGAGATCTAGTTCTTAGTCCCAGTAGAGAAGTTTTAGTTATACCAGGAGTTCCTTCCTCCTGGAGTTCTGTCTGTCTGTCCTCATTCATTGTAACAAACAGCAGGAAAGGAGAAACAGAATGACTGTGGCTCTGGGCGGGACTCTTAGCAGTGCTTCCTGCAACATCGAAATGGTTGAATCCATGCCTGATTTGTCTAATTCCATCTCTCTCTTTCACCTTTCCGAATGATGATAGTTTAAGAAAAATGGACTCTCTTCATAATAGAACATGGACAAATTTCACATGTTCATCTCTATTCAGTGGTTTGTGGCACTCATTTTAGCCTCGAGTGCTTTTGAACTAAGCACCATATTGAAAGAGGCATTTGGCCCATTTATTCAATACTCAGCTGCATTTGTGTTAAAAAATAATTATTTGCATATTCTCTGCAGTGTCTTGCAGTTCGATACTCCATTGGCTATTGCATGTGGTACTTACCCCCAATACATACACACCACCCAGCTCAGATAACACAGAAAGAAGCAGCTGCATATGTTTATGCATATCATCACACCGCATATGGTAACTTGCAATGTATGTTCACGACAGGGTTGCACAGTAATCACACTGCTATCATAATATGTCTCTATTAAAGGGAGGACATGTACTTTGTAACATTTACAAATGAGGATATTGTTTTGTAATGACCATGCAATCAATAACCAGCTGCATTCGGTTTAGGGAAAAAATCTAATTTTCACCTTACACTGCAGTGTATTGCGCTTGTTACCCAATCAGACACCTAATTAGAAATAACCCACTTACTGAAGTTTCTGAATTGGAATCTTTCACCTTGTTGAACTGCTTTCAATGATACTTGGTTGCATATGATAAATGCGTGAAGAAATACACTGGCTGACCATCATATTTCAAAAGTTGTTTTCCTGTGCCACCTGTAAAACAGTCTCATACCTCTGATCCATTGGTAATAATAACAAGGTTATGTCCTCAGGCTGTCACTGGCAGTGTCAGACACTAGGGTATTCACCAATATGCCCTTTAAAAAATCCCTTCCTCTAGTAATCCCAAAACCTACAGCACCCACTGAAGCAAAAGTCCCAAGCATTTTCTACCTTGGCTCTCTGCAGTAAACCAACTGTTCTAATGTTGCCAGCTCATTGTTCCTTTTCCACTGCTTCTAATCTGTACCGCAAATTGGTGTTTTTTTAATCATTTTATTACTTGTCAAAAGTTAATCTGCCATTCTCGCTGTGTCTACCATAACGTCTATCTTACTATCCTGTGCTACGCTCTGCTACAATGACCGGCTGCTGGACATAATCACGGATGGTACTTTCTACAAATCTAACATTTGCCTAATATTGTGGCATAGGGGTGTGTGAATACCTTATTTCAAATATTTGGGCTGAATAAATATTCGGTACTCATATTCATTATTCAAGTAAAATTTAAAAAAAGGCAGTAGAAACAGACCACACAGTATATCCTAAAACATACAACCCCATCCCCACCCTCTGATAGAATTCATCCCACCCTCCTCCTCCTCCAGTACCTACAATTTCAATATAATTAACAGTATAAAAAACTCCCATGATGGGCAGCTGGTACAACCCACCTGCCTCCACAGATGACTGGAATCTTTTAGTTTGTATTTGAGCAAAATGAAATACCTTTCCCATCCCCACCACCCAGGCAGAACCCTCCCCAGCACTCAAGAGCCACAGAGTGGCAAATGTAAGGTTTAAGAAAGCAACCAATGCAACTCACCCTCCTCCACAGTCAGCTGCCTTCTTCTGAATGAAAGCACTTGCACATTTGCTCATAGAAGCCTCCTTACAATAGTTCTCCAATTACTTGACTGGCCATCATAAGCAGGTAAAAGCTAAAGGTCTCTTCTATGCATGTGCTCCTTCTTAGTGTACCCCTAGGATCAGTTCTTAGTTCCCCCTTTTATGCTGCACATCAATGATCTGAGTTCAAATGTCAGTGATGCCAATCTGAACTTTTATGCAGACAACACTGCTGTGTCTTTCTAGACCTACAATTGACATCATATATGCTGATCACCAGTCTGCCTTCAATATGTTGTAGATTAATCTTTTCAACTCCAAACTGCTACTCAATGCCAGTAAACCCAAAGTAATGTTTTTCTCATTGAATAGTTCACCCCACCTTGTGCCCCAACCCCAACTATCACCACTCTACTAGGACACACTCTTGAGGTGATGGATAGTTACAAGTATATTGCAGTTACGTAAGAACTTACGTAATAGTAGATCTTGAGAGGTTCCTGCAGTAGGTCTTCACATATAGGACTGTGCCCCGGCGTCAGGTTCCAACGGCAAACTTGTAGATAGCAATCATCAGCAGGAACCGCCCCAACGTCCAGGTGACGCACCAGCCCAACTACAAAAGGGCAGTCCCGCCGCCCTCCAGTTCTTTTCCCACCGGAGACCTAGAGAAAGGTAAGTAGAAAAATAGGATCGAAGACTCCTAGAACCATGCCTCCTCTCCAGACCCAAGGGCTAGGCAGGATGAAAATGAAGGAAGCATTCCAGGAGTGGGGTAAGGTGGGTGGAACTAGACTACTGCAGGAACTCTCTTGAAGATCTGCTGTTACGGTAAGTTCCACGTAACTGCAATATCTTACTTTAAGAGGGTTCCTGAAGTAGGTCTTCACATATAGGACTGAATACAAGCAGTCCAAAATAAATAAAACGAGGTACATCCGGGAGGAGGAGAAGTCACAATTGGTAGTTACAAAAGGAGGCCCCTGCAGAGCCGCAAGACCAAAGCCAGCTCTGCGCCTAGAGGCAAATGTTCAGACTGTAATGCTTAGTGAAGGTGTGGACAGACGACCACTTGGCCACTGTGCAAATTTCTGCAGTGGACACATTCCTGAAAAAGGGGAAGAAGGAACACTCCTAGTGGAGTGACCTCTAACCGCCCCTGGAAGGGACTCGTGTTTTGTAGGCAAGTGGATGCAGTTACCAACCACCTAGAAATGGTCTGTTTGGAAATGACCTTGCCCTGGCACTGGGGAGCAAAGGCCACAAAGAGCTGATTGGATTTATGAACCTCTTTAGTCCGGTTTGTGTAATACCTCAGGATCCTGTGCACATCAAGAGTGTGCAGAAGGTATTCCCCTGTTAGAATGCTGTGGATAATAGACTGGCAGTCTGGACACTCTGATTGAGAGTGGTTTCTGAAACTACCTTGGGGAGAAAAGAAGGGTTAGTCCGAAGGACTACTCTGTCCCTATGAAAATCAAATAGGGTTCCTTATAGACAAACGCCTGAAGTTCTGAAACCCTTCTGATGGAAGTGATCATGATTAGAAACAAAGTCTTCCAAGAAAGGAAGCGTATGTCACAGCAAGGTCAGCTTTTCTAGCATAAAATTCAGGTCCCAGGGGGACAAGGATTCTGGATTGGAAGTTTAAGTGAAGGGCCGCCTTTCAGAAAGGTTTTGGCAGCCTCCAGTTGAGCCAAGGTTTTGCCCTCCACCGGGAGGTGTAGGCTGACACTGCGAGAGATGAACCCTTTTTTTTTGTTTAACCAGGAGTAGCACACTAAGCCGAAAGCTTTTACAGGTGCGACCTGGGAGCACAGGAAAGGTTAAGTGACTTGCCTCAGGGTCACACAGTATGCAAGTGGAAGCTGTGGATTCAAACCCAATTCTGGTCTGCTGACGCCACCAGATTTGCAGCTCAGAGCTCAAACCACTGCGCTATACTGCCTCCCAATCTTAATAGAGGAATAACTCAGGCCTGTCTCTGATAAATGTGCGAGGTACTCTAACACCTGAGCAGCCGAAAGACGAAAAAGGGACCTCAGTTTCTGGCTAGGCCCAAATCGAGAATCTTTTCCACTTCATGGTGTAGGTGTAGGTGGATCTGGTAGAAGGTTTTCTGGCTTCACTAAGATATTAGCAACTCAAGAAGAAACACCATAGCGGGAGGCCGCTATGTCCATGGTGCCACGCGGAAGATGAAGAGACTGAAGGCTCGGATGCACCAGGGTGCCCTGCTCCTGAATCAGAAGATCGTGGATAACGGCAGGGGAACTGGAGGTTCTAGTGCCAGATGCTGCAACAGAGGGAATCAAATCTAGCAGGGCCAGAGAGGAGTGATCAGAATCAAATGTGCTCCTTCCTCCTGAAGTTTCACCAGAACCTTCTGAATGAGAGGAAAGGAAGGAAAAGCATAAAGAAACCTTCCTGTCTAAGAGAGAGTCAGTGTCTCACCAAAATGCACCATGTCCAGAAATGAGCGAGTAAAAGTTGGGTAGTTTTGCATTGAAGCACCCATGCTTCTTGTAATGAACCTCCATCCCTCCAGGTGGAGGTCGAACCTCCCTCCTACCGGTTCCTCCATGACTGCTGGAGGTATCGTGGGAGGGAAAAGTCAGGATGCCGAGGGAAGGCAGCTTTGCCCGGAGGCGGCAGGGAACTTGGCCTGGGGATTTGGGCTCCTGAACCGAGGGGCTCGTCGTTTGCCAGCGTTTCCCTGGTTTTTATTCCATCTCCTTTGGCGGCAAATACTGCTGCTTCTGCCCTGTCTGAGTACATTGAGCGTCGTCCCGAAGGAAGGCGTCCGTTCTCTACAGCCAGTAATGATATCTTTGGTGTTGCTACCTAAAGGATGGAACCCTAAATGGGCGTCCAGAAGGAGGACTGGGCGTCTTGTGCCAAACCTGCAATCCAAAGCCAGGAAGGCGATGGATACAGATCCCCATGGCTGCCACCTAGCCACTGAGTCTACTGATCATACGTTGCACACAAAAGCATGATGACAAGAAGACTTGCCCATTCTGACTTTGTCCAACAATTTATTACAGAGTGACTCATCCTGGACCTCCTGAAGATCCTCTCCAGCGCGGAAAGAGGCCTTCTGGAATGCCACCATATGTGAAACATAGTTGAGGGACTGGATGGCACAAGAGGAAGAGGAATAAACCTTCTGGCCAAACTGATCCAGCTGCCGAGAGTCCTTATCGGAGGCGAGGAACTCAAATACTTTAGTTACGCTTGACCGTGCAGTGGGTGTTAGTAGTACCACCGTAGAGTCAGCTTTAGGATGAGTCGTGGAGAAGTTGAATCCTTCCGGGGATAGCAGAGTACGATCTGCCTTCTGGAACAGCCAGGATGGAGGGCTGGCTTCTGCCAGATAGTAATCACCAGATCCTCGTAAGGACCCGTCTGAGGGATGGGTAGGGGATCTGTAGTGGCTGGATCCAGTGTTCCGCCAGCCTCTTATGCTGGGGTCCACTCTTTGAAGGCCAGCCTCCTGCTGGCTGAACAGTGGTCAAAAGGTCTCAAGGACGATCCTCTGGAGGAGATTTTGGGGATTCTTGGGTGGTACCTCTACCAGGGACTGAGGGTCCAAGGCTCGGAATCAGAGTCTGTGACAGAAGGCTCAGAACCACTGGGGATGAAAGGGTCTGCCGCAGATGAGCCTACAGGTAAAGCCCCGCTGCTCGGCTGGAGGGTATTGGTGGGGGGGCCTCGGAAGAGGATGTCTCCTACAGACTGCCTAAGCTCCGTGATGAGCTGGGTCCTGGCATCCCTGCGACCAAGTGGGGATCATCTCCTGATCTAGTACTGGAGGAGGAGGAGGAGGAGAAGGAGGCTGGCAACCCAGGTAGCCTGGATACTGTGGGTATTGCCACAAAGGGTATTGAAAACATGGCAATCCAGGAGAATAGCCATAAGGGTTATACCCGAGGTATCCTGGAGTCAGGTATCCCGTGGGAGGCACGTGGCCTGGCGTCAGGTACTGAGGTGCTGGTGAGCCCCACCCGGTGCGTGCCTGGAGGTCTGGCTGTGGAAGACCGACCAGGAGGTTCGACTGGACCTACCAGGAGAGGTGCCGTAGGGTTACAGGGTGGCTTGGGATCCAAGGAGGCTCCCAAAGTTCCCGAGGGGTGCTCCATAACAGAATCTCTTAGCTGGTGGCAGACTCTTGTCCAGAGGCAGCAACAGACTTGGCAAGGGGAAGTCCCGGAAAGGGACCCCAACAAAGGTCGAACAACAATCCTGTCGACAGGGACAAAGCAGGATCGGGTGGCGAATCCCTGGGGTGCAGGACCCGGAGGATGTAGGTCTCTCGACAACACACTCTAGTCAGCGTCGGGGCCTCGCAGGGAGCCCATTGGGCGAGAAGAGTCTGGGCGGGCGACGGAGGATCCACTGTCCCGATTGATCGGACCTAACCGGGCTAGTGGCAGTGGAGGGCCACCACTAGGCTTATCGGTCAGCTGTGCCCCCTCACGACAGGGTCGAGGGAGACTTATCCGCGTGCTTGGAGGAGACACAACAGACATCTTGATAGAGGCTACCTCAACTGCCCACTCACCTCAGCAGGAGGGGAGAAGTTGCTCAGCCCAAAGAGGTGGACTGGGCACCAGAAGAACGCTCACAGTTTTGGAGCAGGCCACCTGAGTGGTGTGGACTATTGTCCCGCTTCTCCTTGTCCTTCTCTTTTTCTAGGGGAGCGGCGACGGCGACCTTTCCCTCAGTTCCTGGAGCTCCTTTTCCCATCGATGCCAGCCGCCGACTAAGGAGGTGGGCCTTGAGGGTCGCTTGCACCTGGTCTGGAGGCTTGATTGAAGGCCTGGCAGATGGCACACTCATCTGAGTTGTGCTTGGGGCCTAAGCACAAGAGGCAGCGGATTAGTGTCCCGTGCAGGATTTGGGCTCTGCACTTGAGCATTTCTTCTTTACATGAGTCGACATACAATCGGTCGAATAATTTAAGAAAAAATTAAATTATGAAAAAAACTTCGGTTGGCATGCAGGTGTTAGATCGCTGTTCTATCTCGTGAGGCATCGAACTGAGGTGACGGCGGAAAGAACTGGAGGGCAGGTGGGACCACCCTTTTATAGTAGGGCTGACGTTACATCACCTGACGTCGGAGGCAGTCCCCACTGATGATTGTTATCTACAAGTTTGCCGTTGGAACCTGACTCCAGGGGGCGCAGTCCAGTATGTAAAGACCTACTGCAGGAACCTCTTGAAGTAAGATCTTGGTTATGGCTCGACAACAGATTGTCCTTCACTACTCATATTGAGGTTTTATGTAAGAAACTGTGTGCTAGGCTGGGATTCTATTACAGAAACAATTGCTGTTTTCTGCTGATCCACGGAAACAACTGGTTTAAGCAGCTTTTCTCCTGGTTATAGACTATGCAGATCTCTTCTGTAGTAGCTGCTCTTCTACACATTTATTCAAGCTGGATGTACTCTATTGCAAGGCATTCAGATTCATTTTTATTTTGTTTATTTAGTTTTTGTTGATCGGGTAACTGCACTAGACAAATCCCTCTATTTTCAGGCACGGCCCAGGGAGAGGGATATAGATGAATGCCAACTGACCTTGAACCAGATTAAGCTGTTGGTGGTATTTTTAGTGAATGGAGGAATTTGGCCAGGGCACCAGGGAAATTCCACTACTCTTTTCGGTAGGGGACTTCGGTGCACAGACATGGAAGTTTCCACTCGGTGTCAGCATCACGATGGTGCTGCACCTTCTCAGGAAGACTACTGACGCTGCCTGCAGCAGCTTCGACCCAGCAACTTTCACGGTTGACTCACTTGATATGGCAATGCATACCCAAGATCTACGCTCTGAATCTGGCCACATCAACAACAAGAATGAACATTTACCTTCGGGACAAGTTATTTTGGAGCCTTTGCATGAAAGCGATATCTGCTTCAGTTTCCAATGCGGAACACATAGTTCAGTCGACTTGTGTACCCCACCAGATGCTCCCCTTGTGTTTCCGCTTTGGAGTTTGCGACTTTGGAGTCGCTTACGGAGACCTGTCTATGCCTTCCTCTCTCGACTAACCGCCCAGTTAGCCCCACAACCTATGTCCTCTACAAGCGGATCTTCTGCGCTCTCGATTCGGTTTACCGCCAGACCTAGATTTTGCGGACAAACCCTGGACAACTACAGGAGCACCTCAAAACGCAGGATGGACTAGAACTGCGTCTGGTTCCTGGACCCCGGACCCTTCTTGGGACGCTGAACACAACGGAGTTTTATTTTCACCTTCCAGGCCTGCAACTGTAAAGAGCTCCAACGAGGTACCAATGACTAGGGGTGTTTCTACTAACTCAGACATCTCAGTTGTTGAACATGTTATTCCTTTGCAGTCTACTGTTACTAGGGCAGCTTGGGGATATTATGGATTTGCAGGATAATGTTTTACCTAATCCTCTATTAATTCTGCAGTGAAACTTTCCTATTGAACCACCCTTATTGCCTTACATCAGGACTCAGGGGCTTCTAATACTGTTCAGTCTGTTGCTACTCCTGCTAATTTGGCTGATAGGGTATCCCTACCTCTTTCAGGGTCCATTTGCAGCAGCTGCTCCAACATCCCTCCTAGATGATCCCAGGAAGGCCCCTCAACCATGGCCCCTACCTTACAACCTTCCCCAGTGGAAGCCCCTCCTGCTTCCGGCAGAGGTCCTGTCCTTTCTGATTTATTTAAAAACAAAATGGAACAAGCTCCCAGACTCAATGCTGTTCGTTTGCATTATAGAGGTGGCCTTCAGAATTCCTGACAGATACCATGTGGCTCAAACCCTATTAAAAGGTACCATGCATTTCCAGGCTTCTGACATCTATGCCTTGATTCATGTCTCTGGGGAAGAGACTTTTGATGTCAGTTTAAAACTGCTAGTGGCCTAGATAGATTCTGGCATAAATATGCTTCTTTGAAAATACCTCCCCTTGGACTCCTTTTTATGTGGTTCCTCTCACTAAACCTTCTGTTCTGCACTGTGACCATAATGTTTCGAAATGAGGGTGTGAGTGTTAGTGACATCAATCACTGGCTACAGAATCGTTGTATGGTCTTATCCCCTCCGAGGCCCTTTTAGATGAGGAAGGCCTCTGACGGGAAGGGTGGAAATTCGTGTGAAACTATTTCAGTTAACTCTGAAATAATTCACTTACCTAATAGTTTTTCTTGGGTAAGGTTAGGGTGTTTGTTTCTACGGAGGACAACCCAGGGCTTGTTACAAATGTGGTGCTCACACACTTAGGCAGTACGTGTGATTTATTAAAATGTAGCCTATGTGGGGGTATGGACACTCTAGTGTTTCATCGAGAATGTTTCCCAATGTAATTTGTGTGATGAAAAAGGGCATGCATACCACCAATGTCCCTAGGCAAGTAAAACCGTCAGGAGGGGTGGGATCCTGCTGTATTGGTACAAAACACAGGATAAAATACAAGACAGGCCTCTTGCTCAGATTACTGTGTCCAATTCCATGGATATTGCACCCCTTTACCCCTTCCCTGGAGAGAGTTGAACCACCTGTTCTATTGGCTTGCCCTATTGATCCTGCAACTCCTACTGCTCCCTCATCCTGTCCTGCTACACCTCTTGTGGTATCCCTTATGGATCTGGAGGGTTTTCAACCCAGTAGAAGGGTCACCAGGGCTACTACTAGAAAACTGTGAAAACATCTGAGCATTCCCTCTCCAATCCTTTTGATTGTCTCAAAGGTGGCAGGGAGGAGTCAGATGGTGATTCTGATAATTCTATTTTACCCTCAGATATGGATTTGACTACTACTAAACCTCCCGATGTTTCCGTAAAAAAAACAAATCCCAAAAGGGAAGTAAGAAGAAGAAAATATGGCCTTCACAGATGGGGCGGGTGAATGACTGTTTTATTCTAGCTTCCATCAAAATAGCTTCTTTAAATGTCTGTAGCATAAAAGCTACAAGAAGAGGCTGTTTTTTTCATCTTGCTGCTTCCTCCCCATTGACATTCTTTTTTGCAGGAAACCGTATATCCACACTGTTTGAGGTTCAGCACCTTAACGAGGATAGATTAAAGGTCCCTCCTATTGGACCTTTGGGAGGATGTTGCAGATGGGGTTGCTATTTTATTTTTTCCACGGCATTTTCCATTACACGCATTATTGATGTTTGTCCTGGTCGGGCACTGATCCTGGATTGTACCTTTCAACTTCATCATTTTCGTCTTATTAATATCTACGGCCCACAAACTAAGGCTACCCGTATTTCTTTAATGGACCTAGTGAAACCTTATTTATGTACAACAAAACATGTTATTTGGGGAGGGATTTCAATTGTTGATAGATGTTGCCTGTAGGACAGCAGAGGGGAAGAAATGTATTGTGACTCCATTGCTTTATCTGATCTCGTGAAAGATACTGGTCTTATTGATGCATACCGTTCTTTGCATACTACTGCTGGTCATACATATTATAGATCCCTCTTCCACACTAGAGTTGACTATTTTTTCCTCTCCCCATTGTGTAGCACGCAGCTACACTCCAACCCACGGAAATCTCGGACCATCTTTTACTATCTTGCATGTTTCTCTTCACTACCTCCCGTTTTCACTGCTTTCTTCTTCTACTCAGTGGAAATTGAATAACTCTCTAATTTTTCCCTAGCTATGCAAGCTCGAGTTCGTCTCTTCTTTGTGCCCGGATCTCGGTTCCATGTTTTATGGTTCTATATTAACATGGTGGACAGATACTAAATTAGAACTACATCAATTTTTTCAGACTATGGGAAAACAGGTAGTCCGTGATAAATACATAACATATTTAACCTATTGAAATCAATTGTACAAACTACTCTCTCTATCGGCTAATTCCCTATTGATTATTCTTCCAAATTTCCACGGTAAAGGTCAATATGTTTGCATATCAGTATAACAGTGCTTGTCCTTAGACTTTCATGAGGTGGAACCGACTTCCCCTCTGAGAATCCTTTTCAGCGCATAAAGATAGGATTGGAACACAGTTATGCATGGTTTATTAAATCAGCAAGGTACCATTGTTTCTGACATTCCTAGCATGCTGTCTATTGTAAATTCTCATTACATCATCAATTTTGTACGCCATCACCTACGTTGCCGGACTTGTCCTCAGTCTTTTCGCCCCATTTCACAGTTTCTTGTACACCATATTCCAGACCTCATTGCACTTATAACACAGGAGGAAGTGGCACATGCCATCTCCCACCTGGCATTACAGGTCACCCGGCCCTGATGGCTTAACACATGAGTTTTATAAAACTTTTAAGGAAGATCTCCTAGAAATTCTGACTCAAGTTTTCAATTTATATTACTCTCCACAGAGGTCATCCCTGATTTTGGTATGTCCTTCCTTAAATTTATATACAAGAAAGGAGATACCTGCTCCCTACAAAATTGAGACCTCTGCATCTCCTCAATACGGATTATAAACTTTAGCCAGAATTCTGAGTACACAGTTATTACATGTTGCTCCTGACCTAATTGACCCTGCCCAATCATGTGCTGTTCCGGACGCTCCATACAAACCAATCTATTTCTTCTCTGTGAGATTTTTGAGGCTAAAAGTCGTAATGCTCTTCAGGATTTGTACTTTCTCTAGATCAAGCAAAGGCTTTTGATTCAGTACAACATGCATACTCGTTACAGGTTATGGCATACTATGGTATTCCAGCTACTTTTCTTCAGTGGCTTACCCGCTATTTTCTATGGCCTATTTTGCACCCATACTTAATGGGAATTTGGGGAGTACATTTCTCCAGACGGTTGGTATTCGTCAAGGCTGTCCATTAAGCTCGTTATTATATACCTTTGCATTAGACCCTGTTATTCATCAAATTAGATGGGACTCTCTATTATAGGTCTTGCACCTCACCCAACATTACCCTGTTAAGATTTCTGCATATGCAGATGATGTTGTGTTATCTGTTCAGGATAAAGTTTTGGGAGACCATGCTGTGGATGTCTTCAAACTTTTCAATACTCTCTGGGGCACTCTTAACCTTCAGAAGAGTGTCTCTATCCCTTAGATCCTGACTCTGCCATAGTGTCGGATGTAGGTGGGATTAAGATATTTTGTCTCCTCAACGTATTTTGGGAATTTGGTTTAATGTCCAGGATACAGCCCTCTATAACTGGAAAAACGCCTGAGTATTGGAGAGTCTAAGGTCCATGTTTGAAGTCATGGAAATTGGGTAAAAAAAAGAGGGTCTTAGTTATTAAGAAATTCATCATTCCCATTTTTTGTATCTTAGTTATATATATATGCTCCTGAACTCTAGAAACCAGACTCTTTAGTGTGTTCTTTCAAATGGTATGGGGTAGTCGCCTCAATCCTGTTAAACGTGACATCACATATTTAGCTATTCGACAGGGAGGACTTGCTATGGTTCACCCTATTGCTTTCCTTTCCTTTTTCTTTTCAGCTTTTCTTTAGAGTTCGATTCATAGCTCATGTAACCCTAGATGGCGCCTTTCCCAGGGGCTACTACCCTGCCTGATTTGCCACTAACAGGTTGAGGGGCCTGGATCCGATGGCAGGTGCTCCACCCAGAGGTCAGGGTTTGCAATAGTTAAACTAACTTGGTCACAGCCCTCTGGGACACTGCAACCCCTTTCTTCCCACTAGTGGCCTACACAGTATATCAGAATTACCTTCACAGTATACACTTACCCCCAGGACTGGTTCAGGCACTGGGACCCCTGTAAAGTAATAAGATACAGTGCAACAATCACAGTACAATACTTTAACATAGAACAAATACCTCAGGCAGTATAACTTTGCTGAAACAAGCAGCTCTGATTTATTTAGGGGGATATAACAAGGACAGGGGAAATCAGGTTAATTAGCTTATCACTTGACTCATCTACTCATGACTCTGTGCATAGGCCTATCCTCACAGTTACTGTCCCTGGGTACCCAAGCCCTAGTGGCTAGTCCAAACTGGCAGCTGGTAGGGCCCTTTCACACAGAGAAAAGAAAATTAGTTAAACAGTCAGCAGTACAGTAATTCCATTTGGATTTAATGTGGCAATTCAACAGGGAGCGACCTGAATTAGTACTCACGACCTCCAAACAAGATAGGGTCCTTCAACATCAGCAGGGCTACTCTTGAGCTCCACGAGACTCCTCACACATTTATATGACAAACTGCAACAGGCAAAAGTCCTTTAATGGCAGCAGGATTCACTTGAGCTACACAAGCCTCCTCACACATTTATATGGTAAACAGTAACAGGCAAAAGCCCTTTAATGGCAGCAGGATTCACTTGAGCTACAAAGCCTCCACACATTTATATGGTAAAAGAAAGTACTATACCAGGCAGGTTGCTTCTCTATCCCGATCGCAATTACTGCACAATACCCGGAGAACACACAGCAGATTCAGTTCCTGACAGACCCAGGCGCATTCAGCAATTTCTCCAGTCTTCTACAGGGTGAGCCTGGTTTCTACTCTTCAGATATCCTTTGATTCTCTTCACAGGATGGATTCAGTCCTAACAAGCAGTTACACAAGCTGCAGACCGAACTCGGGCCTTAATACGTTCCCGACTAAAACTGCACAATCGAAAAGCACAGGGCTCCTTCCTCTTCACTGCCAGAGCTCAACTGAAACTCTAGCAGACAAAACCGGGCACTTTGAGTTCCTCCCAGTTCTTGGCTGGATTGGCTGTCACTCACAATAGACTGCCCCTGTTGGTCCAAAAGGCGCAAGTCCAAACTACATCTCCCAGAGTCACTGCCCATACAATCCTCTTGTCACTGGCTCAGATTACGAGTCCAAGTTCTGATTCATCCAAGGCACCATTTTAGAGCTACCTTAACCCACACTGATTGGTCCAGTTCAGCAGTTCAAAACTAGAATGGGGAACTAGGCAAACACAGTTCTGACTGCAAAGAAAGCAGGTTAGACAAACTGTACTTTCATTATTACTCTAAATGATTTCTGGCAAACAGTTACATCTTTCAGATAGGTTCCTTTGCACTCCTAGTGACTGCAAAATGGAGTGAATTGGCAGCAGCTCGAGTGGTACTCAAGCAGAGAAGCACACAGTCCCCCCATACAACTAATTATGTCTGCAAGCAGACAGCTCTTAAAGAGACAGTACCAGAGGCTCTAAAAACACTCACTGGTAAATGGCTTAAACGAAAACACCATTCAGGCTTGTAGCATTCAAGCAAGCTCCTGGAGTCTTTTGGGAACCCCATTTGCGGGGTTACACTCATGTTTGTGACACCTGGATAAGTTATAACATGCAATGTACTGGATAATTGGGTCATACTTCCTCCTATAATTACCTCGTCCCTTTGTTTTCCAACTTATGCTGTAGATAGTTTTAAACAAGCATTTGTCAATGCCGAATGTTGCTTGCTTCTATGTGCTGTTTAGGTATTTGAAGTCATTGAGTGCAAATATTGAAAATTTGAACTTACGACGTGCTGTAGGAACTGCGTAATGCACGCTCGTAAAACAGTCATTTTAGGAATTTTTCACCAAATTTTCAACATAGCCATTTTAAGACCTCTGCTCATGAACAGTGTCACTGTGATTTTGTTAATGTGTCCATACATTGAGTTTGACACCGACTGCGCCATTGTACGCTACATGGACGGAAACACGTTTTGGGCAGGATGTGAAAAAGACAGCTGTACTGCTCATAAGGAGGTGTGGTAAAATGGCAATGTTGAAAATCTGGAGTGAAATATTGAAAATTCAAAACCTCACGAGCGCTGTGGAACTGTGCAACACACACTCGTGAAACAGTCATTTTAGGAATTCTTTCACCAAATTTTCAACATTGCCATTTTAAGACCTCTGCTCATGAACAGTGACACTGTGATTTTCTTAATGTGTCCCATACACTGAGTTCAAGACACTGACTGCCCATTATGCGCTATATGAGCGGAAACATGTTTTGGGCAGGATGTGAAAATGACAGCTGTACTGCTCATGAGGAGGTGTGGTAAAATGGCAATGTTGAAAATCTGGAGTGAAAATATTGAAAATTCACAAACTTAGTTTAGCGTATGAACTGTGCAACGCACACTGTAGAAACAGTCATTTTTAGGAATTTTCTTACCAAATTTTCAACACAGGCATTTTAAGACCTCTGCTCATGATTGGTGTCACTGTGATTTTCTTAATGTGTCCCATACATTGAGTTTGCACACCGATCCTGCGCCATTGTGCGCTACATGGGCGGAAACATGTTTTGGGCAGGATGTGAAAATGACAGCTGTACTGCTCATGGAGGAGGTGATAAAATGCCAATGTTGAAAATCTGGAGTGAAAATATTGAAAATTAGAAACTTACGAGCGCATGGAACTGCGCAAACGCACGTCAGAAACAGTCATTTTAGGAATTTCTTCACCAAATTTTCAACACAGGCATTTTAAGACCTCTGCTCATGATTGGTGTCACTGTGATTTTCTTAATGTGTCCCTATACATTGAGTTTTCACACGACTGCGCCATTGTGCGCTACATGGAAGGAAACATGTTTTGGGCAGGATGAAAAATGACAGCTGTACTGCTCATGAAGAGGTGTGATAAAATGCCAATGTTGAAAATCTGGAGTGAAAATATTGAAAATTGCAAACTTACGACGGCTGCAAGAGGGAACCGCGCAGCGCGCCTAAAAAACAGTCATTTTAGGAATTTTTCACCAAATTTTCAACATGGGGTTTTTGGGACCCCTTCTCATGAATGATGTCATTGTCATGGCGGTTTTCGGGCCCAAAGGGTGATTTTCGGTACTCACCAAATCACCCTTTGGGCCCAAATAACGCTCATGACAGTGACATCACTTCATGAGAAGGGGTCCCAAAACCCCATGTTGAAAAATTGTGCAAAATTCTCAAAATGCCTGAGATATGCAACAAAGTTGAAACCCCCTATCTAGCCCATTATACAGCTTACCGGCATTTCTCAGTTCGCGGTCGGCTTTGAAGAGTGTAGACGTGTTCCCGGTCCACGAAGATCGTCGCACGGGTCCAGAGGTAAGTATGGGTGAGTGGAGGCTGGGTGCGCGGTGGGTGGGTGCGGGTTGTGGGAGGGGCTGGGAGACGCCACTGGGACCGCTGCTTTACAGGTTTCAAAAAAAAAAAAGACGCTAGGATGCTTGCCACGCTGGGATGGGCTCCCAGCATGGCACAAGGACGCTGGGGGGGGCGTTTGCCGACGGGGGACTGGGCACCCCTGCCGGCCAGAGACTGCTTGCCACGCTGGGGTGGGCTCTCAGTGTGGCACCTACTACTGGGCGAGCTCAGCCAACGGGATTGGGCACCCTCCGGCTATACAGTGAGTCAGGGGGCGTACGCTGTGGTGGGGGGAGCGTGAGCAGCCTCTTATCGGTGCTCACTGAAGCGTAGCTCCCCTTTCAATCAGAGCGTTACTGCATTTTGGAGCGTGTCATCAGACAGCTCCAAAATGCATTGGCTTACAGGGCCGCCTGCCAGCACACTGACTGAATTGGAGGAGGAGGTGACACACCTCCGAAATCTCCGATGATGGCACTATGTTTCTTGCACATGCATGCAAGCAACATAAAAATTACACAGTTGGAAACTTTCAAAACATCCATTATGACGCCTTCTAGAAAACAATTATATAATACTTTCATTAATATCTCTAGACCAGTATTACAATTTCCATTGTGCCCCTTCTAGACTAGACTGTGCTTTGTCCATGCTTAGAGATACACTAATCCCTTTACATATGTGGGATGTTACTTGGCTGTGTTGTCACGGACGATTACCTGTTCAGGGAATTTGAAGCATAAATCTTCCCAGGATCGGTACTGCCCAAAACTTCTTGTACACATATTGAGGAAACCATGTCTCATTTTTTCTTGACTGCCCTGATGCTATTTTATTCTGAAAACATTAGCCAATAAATGGAAATGGCCATTTATTAGCAGGATTACTTATCAAATTCTGATATTGGGAGATTTCTCCACTCCTTGGATGCAATTTCATCCCAGTACTCTCAGAGTAATTTTTCAGTTTGTAAATACTATTTGTGGCAAGCTCGTTGTCAGTATGTATTACAAGTTCAGACTTCTCCTCCTAATATAATAAAGCAAATAGAAAATGCTTTGTTGACTATTATGGAATTAGAGCATAACCACCTCTCAGTTACTTGTTTTACTTCTTTGAAGAATATTCATTTTAAGCAACAGATGACATGGATTATGATAATGGTCTGTTAATCACCTTCTAGAGGTGTACTGTGGCATGAGGTAGCCAAGCGCCACATGCCCCTAGAGGGGTGATTAACTGACCATTAACATAATCCCTGGGAGTTCCTTATTGCTATTATAATAAAACATGTTTTTAAATACTGTTAAAGCGTGTTCAGCATATGGTTAGCTTTACATGTATGTTAATAAAGATTAACATAAGGCTGTTAGAATGTTTGCAGCCAATCAGAAAGCTTAATTTATCAGACCCTTTTATAATTTGCATTAATTGTTATTGTACCATTGTTTGACAATTGCTATTCCTCTATGTTATTTTGTCATTTGTTCTACAATTGCAATGTTTTATTCTTATGTTATTGACTTGTTACAGTTGTTCCTTTATGTATACACTTGATGTTATGTTTCTTTTGCTTAATAAAATTCCCTACTCTCCTGTAGGGGAACCTTTGTCATCCTGGTTCCAGACCAAGATGGCGGTCATGGAGGTGTTGGAGGAGATGATGGATGCCACTGAAGCAGGAGACCAGGTCTCTTCTCCCGCTTCTCACTGTTCTGAGACCATATTAAATACAGCTCTTCCTACTTCATTGGTTTGTGACCTCTACAGGCGTCTGGTCCTTCAGAAAAGATTGCTACATTTGATTCCAAATGACAACACCCTGGTATGGTAGCGACTCTTTTCTTTCTACTATTCATTGTGCTAGAACCACCATATTCAAGTTCTTGAGCGCAGTTGCAGGCTGAAGCCGAGGGCTATGCGCCTGCACCGCCAGGAACTACAGAACACTTTGACAGCTGCTCATTTTCATGCTTCTACAACTCAGGCTCCTTTGAATATGCTTGGCCAAAGGAATCACCTACTGTGCATCTTCCTGCTTCGGTCAAGAACTCTACTAGTACTAGCACTTGTTCTACAATGTCTGGACCAATTGCCTCACCTGTGTCAGTTTCATGCAATCCTACTCCGCCTGTATCTGTTGCGGTGGGAGCACAGGAATGGCTCAAACAGATAATACTTCTGGCCTAAGACGCTTCCTCACGAGAACTCTGCTTGTGCTGACATTTGTTCTACTCCTTCTAGACCATTTGCCTTACCTGAGACTGTTTCCTGTGATCCTGCTTCTGCTGTGTCTGTTGTGGAGGAGGCGCGGGAATGGCTCTAACAGATGGAATGTCTGGCCTAAGGCGCTCCCCGCGAAAACATTCCCCATGCGAATGCTCATATCTTGGCTGCTCATCTCGATGCAGGGTGGATACAGAATGATACCGAACAATGGGTGTCTGGTCCTGCCCTAATAGCTACTTCTGTTGCACAACGGACTTCCGCTCAACCTGCTGTTATCCCTTCGCTTCTCTTTATCCGTGATACTGCACAACCAGGACATTTCTGTCGCTCCTTCCCCTTGCATTTACCTTCAGAATTGCAACTCACAGGGAACCCGGTTCTGCTTTGACAACATGGAACAATCTACAGACGCTATCCCTGCACTCTCTTCCACAGCTGCACTGGTGGGGCCCTCTGAAGCACCGCTGAATCCCATTAATAAGACTGCAAAGAAACCATATGCCTCTCTTTTCCATCAACCCATTTATCCTGCCAAATGTCATAATACAGTTCGTCTTCTGTATAAATGGGGTATGACTGACTTTCTGGATCAAGTGTTTGTAGCTAAAACCTTATTGACGGGCGATGAAATTTTTGCAAATGAGATTTATGTCTCATTCATGTCTCTGGTGAGACCACTTTCGATGTTAGCTTCAAATTGAATGCAGGGTTGCAGAGGTTTTGGGCACAGTTTAACATCTTGAAGCATACCCTTTATGGGTCCCTTTGAAGTTATCCCACTTACAAAACCAGCATATAAAACTATTACTGTTTTGTTTCGAATGGAGGGGTCAATGTCACAGATTTGATATAGTGGTTGAAACAACGTTGTTCCGCTTTTAGGTTCTCCTGAAGCTATATTTGATGCAGAACATATGGGTGAGTGGAAAGTAAAAGTTATGCTCCATGTTACCGATACAGGTTTGAGTCACCTTCCCAACTTCTTTTCTTTGGGGTGGGATAGAGGGTCTTGTTCTATGCAGGACAACTGAAGGCCTGTTATAAGTGCGGTTCTTGCACTCATTTGAGTAGTCTTTGTGAACAGGTAAAATGCACACTCTGTCAAGCACTGGGTCATAACAGTGGAAATTGCCTGAATGAACCAAGATGTAACTTGTGTGACTCTGTGGCCATACTTATCAGAGCAGTAACTCAGGCTCATAATCAGTCCAATCTCGGATGATGTTGAACAGCAGCTACTAATTGCTATTGCTCAACGAGAATCCTTTCCTCACCCCCTAGACAGCCAGATGCTTCTGAAGTACCCCCGTTGTTCCTCCTGGTTCCACATCCCCACAGCAAGTTGCTGAGCTCCCCACCTGTACCCTTCGATAGATTGTGTTCTTAGTCCCCTCCCCCACTGAGCAAGTCTTGACTGAGGCTTCTTCTTCTACTATGCCCCTCATCAAGTCAGCAAGAGATCCTCGAAAAGGTCTCAGGTGGCTGAACAACCTAAGTATCTAAACTGTCTGAGTTGCCTTTAAGTAACTGATATGAGGTCTTTCAATCATCAGAACTTTTAGACGCAGATTTGGAAGGTTCCTCCTTGGGGCTTCACAAGTCGACCTTCCCTCTGAACCTGAAGTTCAACTTCTACCCTAAAGATCAACAACGAGATCTCCTCGGACGAGGAAAACGCCTTGATGTTTTTTTCCTAGTTTCACTTTTTCTTCTTTACATGCCACCACTGTCTTTAGGCTCTTTGAACGTCAGTAGTATAAAGAGCCATAGGAAGAGACATTTGGCTTTGACTTACTTCCTGTCCAGTCTTTACAGGTTATTTACCTGCACGATACCAGATTACACACTGTTTCTGAACTAGGTATTGTTACCAAACTCTGGCATGTTGATCCTTAGGCACTGCTGTTTGTTCAGGGGTTGGGATTTTGTTCCTTTCTGACCTGAATGCTGTCCTGATAAAACTGATAGATTTAATTCCTGGACATGTTTTGATATTGATACAAAAATTGACAACATTTATTTTCGATTTATTAATGTTTATACACCACAATCTAAAAGCGGAGAGGGTCTCCTTGTTTAAAACTATTCAACCCATTTTGATTTCTCACAGGCAGTTATTCTCGGTGGGATTTTATTATGGACTTGACAAGTGGGATAGGGGTTTACGGTCCACCACTACTAAAGTTTTTGTGACATGTCCACGTTAAATCAGTAATTTCCATCTCACATTTGAAAGATGCTTATCATGCCTGTACATAAGGCTGTGCACCCCACATTTCAGAAAGGTCCGTTGGCCTCTAGGATTGATTTTTCTTTATATCTGCGACACTTCCCACTTCTTCCAGTCAAGTACATGAGATTGAATTTTCTGACCATATATTGCTTTGCTTACGTTTAGGTTCTGAAGTACACTTCTCACAATGTCCTGGTTATTAGAAATTTAATTCTTCTCTCCTTTCCCAGGCAATATTGTTGCACAATCTCCAGTATTTTGTATATATAAATGCTCTGTTTTTGACATGTTTGACACTCCTGTCCTCTGGTGGGATGTTAAATTGGTTTTGTGGAAATTGTTACAAACTGAGAGTAAAAGCTTCATTATAATACCTATTTCCAGTACCTTCACCAACGGAAACACTTACAAAACTTCAGTCCCTGGCAAGGACATGGCCTCATGATTTCAAGCCACAAATTACTCTGTTGCAACAGGACATGCAGACCTTTCATTTACGCAAGCTGCCAGTTTACAGAAACAACAAAGCTTTGGTATTAAGGGAAGGCAGAAGTAATCTGTCCCTACATCCATTGTCACAATAGTGTTAATCATAAACAGATGGACCATCTCTGGATCAGGATGGCTACCTGTATACTGATAAATGTAACATTTTCAGGATTGTATCACAGCATGCACCTTCTCTTTTCGCATCAAACTCCATTACATGACTCCATTGAAACTTTGTTGCCCACTACCCTTATTCCTGCCTACCTCCATATCTTGTGGCTGAACTCACTAGAGATATTTCTGCTTCAGAAGTTGAACAGGCCATTAAGTCCTTACAAAATAATAAAGTCCCAGGGTTAGACGGGTTCACTCCAGAATTATACAATATACTTGGACCTTTACTTTCTAAGGAGTTAGCAGTGGTTTTACATTTTTACTAAATACTGCATCTATCCCACTGGACATGGCACGAGGCCTACTGATTTTCTTTTAGAAGAAAGGGATAAGACTAATCTTTCCAACTGGAGGCCAATTAGCCTGCTTAATACTGGTTTCAAAATGTTTGCAAAAATTTTACAAACCAGATTATTGCAAGTAGCCATTCATCTTATCTCCCCACTCAAACCTGCTCTATCCCTGGGAGACGATGAGTGACCATCTTATTCTCTTATGTGAATTGATTGAAAGGGACAATAAGGAAGGTTTATCCGGATTTCTTTTGTCCTTAGATCAGAAGCAAGCTGATACCATGGAGCATGGCTATCTATGGGATACGCTTGTTCGATATGGGATACCACCTCTTTTCTTCTTTGGTTACAAGCCTTATATAAGACAGCTACTGCATCACCCCTTATTAATGGTTGGTTAGGGCCTATGATTCCAGTTAACAGGGAGTTAGACAAGGTGCCCTCTAAGTCCCCTTTTATACATTTTTGTATTGATCCCCTTTAAAGGTTCTGAATTCTTCACCTGCACTGACACATGTGTCTGTTAAAATTTATAGGATTCCCATGTGGCTCTAGCATATGCTGATGACCTTACTGTCCTGGTTGGTAATTCGCCTCGCAACGCAGGTCATGAATATTTATCAGTTTTTCAGCTCTATATTGAGTACTTCCTCAACATGTCTAAGTGTACAGGGCAACAATTTGGACAACCTTTGCTTCCCTAGATTCAGTTGCAGGGTACAGTTAACCAGAGAACGATTACTATTTTAGGATCAATTTGGCCTCCAGGATTAGACCTTCTAAACTGGAGTCCAAACTTTCTCAGGCCCAACGGTTGGTTCAGGCCTGGAACTCGTGGCATATGGGGAAATTAAAAGGGTTCATCTTATAAAACATTCCTTCTACCTATTTTACTAATGTTAGCTGGTTGTCCTCCTCCCTAACATTAGACGCCCATATATAGTGTTTTCTTTCAGGCAGTCTGGGGCAGTAGATTGAATCTCTAAAGCGGAATATTTTGTATCTTCCAAAGAATCAGGGTGGTTTGGGAATGGTAAATCCAGTGGTTCTGTTTACCATCATGTATATCATTGTAAATTTGAGACCTGTTCTGACTCACGTCCAACGCTCTTGGATTCCTTGTATATACTACATGTAGCCCTTGGTTCCCCAATGGGAGGCTGCTTCTCTTAGAATACTTAGATACTGAAACATTTGTCCACCTTATGTGAGGGATGTGTTTGTAAAACTTAAGAGTTGGAAACTGTCCACCAGTATGGTTAGTGGACAGCATAGAAAGTTTTATATAAGCACATTATTGTCAATAAGTTTAGGGAGCCGAATTCTTTCCCACATTGTCCAGCCACTCACACACAGATTATGATTGACTTCTTGAATAACCCTAGGATCCTGAGAAAATGTGGGATATTCACTGGCTATGCTGTCACAACAGATTGAACATTAAGGAACACCAGAAACATAAACAGCTCTCAGAACGACTTTGTTCTAGACTCAATGTACCCAGTAACTTGAAACTACTTTTCACTTACTTTTTCATGTTCATATATTTCAACTTTTGGTCTCTCTCTTAGCTGGTTCCTGGGGCATGCCTCCTTTTCGTACTATATCTTTAGATGTTTTATTATATGGTGTCTTTGATTCTTCCTGGCAGTGCGATACCTCTACACTGCAGATCATTCTGACTGTGTTGAAATGGTACATATGGAACTCCAGATGTTGGTTTACACTGCAACAAAAATCAGTGCCTCTGCAGACCTTCTGGAAAAAATTGTTTGGGAAATAAAATGATATATAGACTAGAACTGAAGAATAGATTAGCTAAATGGGTTTTCAATCATGGAGGCATCTCCCTTGGGTCACTGATTCTGATGTCCTTATTACACAGCAACAGGATGTAATTTATTGCTCTTATGATCTTTTGGTTTTATAATCATTTTACTTTCTAATCTGTGATATGTGACCAAGATTATTTTTCTACTTTATTTTGGTTTCATTTTATTTCCTTCCTTTATTCATCCTTATTCTGTACAATCTCGCTATAAATTGAATTCCCCACTCTTTTCATGGGGAGGGGGATTGTTATATTAATTTTCTTCTGATTTAATATTACTGTCAACTGACATTCATTTTTTTGGTTTGGTTTCTTTGCCTTTTGATTTTGTATGCAGCAATACTTTTCTGTTTATTTTGTTTGCAATTTTGAATACAAAATTCACCTACTGTTTTAGTGAGGGGGTTCATAGTTTTTTAGGTATTTTGTTTGATCTTACTGCATGTTGTACTGTTTCCTTTTGGGTTTTGGGTTTTATTATGATTTTGCATGCTATAATACTTTTATGTATTTCTGTTTGAAATTTTGAATAAAAATTCCCCACTTTCCTGCAGGGGATTGCTGCTCTGTTGCAGAGTGGTGGTCAGTTGCGGATGGAGGGTGAGGTGGATGGAAGTATAGTGCAGTCCAAGGTTCTATCCATGGCCTCGGTTGCTTCTTTTGCCTAGGGATCGTGAATCCTGTCTCGGGAGCAATATTAAGTTAAGTCCGGAGGATTTGTCTGCTAATGGAGTGGACAGCGGTAGAGTGAGTACTGAGAGAAATGGAGGATTCTGTGTTCTTCATCTCCTGTTGTGGAAGCCGGTCTGATTGTACCACTGAGAATACTGTGCTGAGTGGTGCAGCTGTGGGTATCATTTTAGACAGAGCAGAAGTGGTACAGTCCCTACCTTTTCCATTGGAGCCTGAATTGACGTCTGCTGTCAGGGAGATTCGCGAGATTGACTGACGTCGAACAGAATGCGGAAGTCTTTCTGCATCTCGGCCCAGGCACAGCTGCTGGTTCAGTTGAGGTAATCTAAGGAGGTCTTTATGTAAAGCTAGTTGAATTCAAACATTGAATGGGGCCTGGGTGCCTGACCCAACTTGGGAGATTTTTCTTTGGCGAAAGTGTCCCCGGACAAGGTGCACTGTGTTACCAGGAAGTGGAGTAGGGTGCGACCTGTACTTTCCCTGACTTTGGGGTCACTGACTCAGAGGCTGTACCTCCTGTGTTGGAAGCCACTGATGCTGATTTGGATATTTCTGATGCTGCAGGGAGCCGGAACAAACTGCTAGTCCACCTCCTTCCCACGCCGAGAAGGCAGTAGGAATGGGCCCAGATTTTTGGACTTATTTAAAAATGATAGGGTAGAGCAAGCCCCTATACATAATACGGTACGCTCTGCTACAGAGGGATCTTCAGGAGCACCCGGACAGACTTTATGTGGCTAAATCTCTTTGAAAGGTTCCATGGGGTTTCAAGCAACGGACATTGTTGCTTTGATTAATATCGGGGAAGATACTTATATTAGTTTCAGGACCTTTGCAGGACTTGATTTGTTTTGGAAAAATATGAAATGTTTAAATTGTTGCCCTTATGGACTCCTTTTGGGCTGTTCCTCTCACTAAACCTCTGTACAAATCAGTGACTGTGATGTTTCGTAATGAGGGGTGAGTGTTGGGATGTTTATTATTGGATGGAAAAGAAGAAAATTACTCACCTTAGTAATGTTGTTTCTTCTAATGGAGTCTTGCTATATTATGACAATTGCAGTTTGTCCCACCATTAGAGTTCCTCCGGAGGTGAAAGAGTTAACTCCATTCCATGAATGGAACTTACAGCACGAGCTCTAAAGAGAAGCTCTGTCTGTGTAGTTTCAAACCTGAACTGTCAGATCTTTTACGAGCAAAACTCACTAAGGTCTGTGTGGAAGCTGTAACCTACACTAGCCAACTGGCTACCTAAATATTAACACCTATTGCTGGTCCCAACACAAAAGACTCAAGTCAGGGGACCAGAACTAATAGTATAATTTAACAATATGAGAGAGAAATATAAGGAAAAATGAAAAACACCACACCCCAAACCCCAAGAAGGGGTGAAAACATAAAAAGGGCATAAAATAGTGCCCACACTAGGCTGCCCACCCCATACCCAAGTAGAAGTTCTGAGAGGGCAGGTTGGGAGGTCATAATATAGCAAGACTCATTAGAAGAAACAACATTACTAAGGTGAGTAATTTTTTCTTCAAACAACATGAAGTCTTGCTATATTATGACAATTGCAGACTACACAGCAGTACCTCCATGGAGGAGGGACAGAACCTACTTAGGAATAGGCTCTGAAGCACAGCTGTGCCAAACCGAGCATCTTTCCTAGCCTGACATCCAGGGAGTAATGCTTGGTGAAAGTGTGTACCGCTTCCAAGTAGCAGCTTGACATATCTCCAATGTAGGGATGTCTCTGGCAGCAGCTAGAGCGCGGCTGTACCTCTGGTAGAATGAGCCCTCAAGCCAGAGGGGGATCTCTGCCCAGTTTCTGATAACAAAATTGGATACAAGAGACAATCCACCTGGCAATTGATCTCTTAGTGGCAGGTTTCCTTCCCAACCTCACCATAAGTGAGAAAAGTTGGAGGATTCGAACCTGTGACCCTTGGCACGTTTCTATATAGTAACTAAGGGCCCTCTTAACGTCCAAACTGTGCAATCTCCTCTCACCAGAAGAGGAATGTTCAGTGAAAAACACTGAAGGGAGATAGATTGGTTAAGATGGAAATCTGAAACCACCTTAGGCAAAACTTCCTGTTAGTCCTGAGGACTACCTTATCCCTGTGGAAAGAAATAAAGTCAGTTTCTACTGACAAGGCTTACAACTCACTTATGCGTCTAGCAGAAGTGATAGCCACTAGGAAAACAGTTTTCCAAGTTAGATACTTAAGCTCTGCAGAAAACAGAAGTTCAAAGGGGTTGCATTAACTGGGCAATGCAAACATTAAGGTCCCAGGCAGGGGCGGATCCCAAAAGGTGGATTAGTATGAAGTAATCCCTTAAAAACTTGGAAAATACAGGGTGAGCGGAAAGAGGAGGATGGCTTTCCTGCTGAAACAAAAGCAGAGACAGCTGCCAAATGAACTCTCAGGGTAGCTGGTCTCAGGCCCAAAGAATTAAGATGGACCATGTAATCTAACACAATGGGCAAATCAGCAGATTCTGGGAAATATGTTCCCAGAACACCAAATGGAGAACCTTTTCCACTTAGAATTATACGTAGCCTAGTGGAAGGCTTCCTAGAAGCCTTTAGGATTTCAAGAACACCCTGAGAGAGTGTAGGTCAGCAATTCTAACTCCTCAAGAGTCAGGCCTTGAGGTTGAGGGATTTGAGGTTCGATACCAAACTCTCCCTGGGCACAGGTCAATAGGTTGTGATTCCTGGGGAGACACAGGGGAGATGGACTGTCAGGGACAGAAGGAGTGGGTACCAGGGCTGCCTGGCCCAATCTGGAGCAATCAGAATCACCCTGCAAGGCTGGGATCTGATTTTTACTAACACCTTGAATAGGAGAGGGAAGGGGGAAAAGCATAAAGAAACTTCCCTTCCCAATCCAGGAGAAGGGCGTCCAGGGGACTGAGCCCAACACTGGGGGCCTGCAACAGAACAGTGGAAGTTGGTGATTGTCTGGGGCTGCAAAAGATCTATCTGAGGGGTGCCCCATCTGGCAAAGACTATCCCCAGTACTTGAGGATCCAGAGACCATCTGTGATGGCCCGAGAAATCCTGCTGAGAGCACCTGCTAGACATTGTCCTTTCCTGGAAGGTGAACTGCTATGAGTGAAGTGTTCAGGAACAGGCCAGAGACCACAACTTCATTGCCTCGGTGCACAAGGCCGAAGACCGAGTGCCCCCTGCTTGTTGATGTACCACATTGTTGTGGTATTGTCTGTTCTGACTTGTACCACTTGTTCTGGACAGAAGCAGAAAACGCTTGAAGTGCTAAAAGACAGCTCTGAGTTCCAGCAAATTGATGTGGAGCAGAGATTCCTGGGGACCACACTCCTGAGTGGAGAGATCGCCCATGTGGCTCCCCACCCCAGGAGGGAAGCATCCGAGAGAGGGTCAAAGTGTGAGAAAGGGGAATGAAGGGGACCCCAGTCTTAAATTGCTCTGATCCTGCCACCACTGGAGGGCCTGGATCAAGGTTCTGGTCACTGGGACCAACTTGGAAAGGGGTCTCTTCTCTGAGACCAATAGGCTCTCAAGTGAAACTGAATGTCTCTCATCCGAAATCTTGCTCCCTGCACTACAGCTGTGGACGCAGCCATGTGCCCCAGGAGCTGCAAAAGTGTCTTGCTGGTCGAGAGACCTGCAGAGTGAAGGAGGAAGAGGCCAGAGCCACCAAGTTCCTTACCCTTTCTAAGGGAAGAAAAGCTCTGGCCAGATTTGTGTCCAATTCTGCACCTATGAAGGTGAGTACCTGAACTGGTTCCAGAACCGACTTTGGTACATTTAGCAGGAAGCCCAGGAGGTGAGAAGCTGCTGGGTGACTTGCAGGTGAGATTTTACCTGTTCTGGGGACTGGCCTACAATGAGCCAGTCGTCCAGATATGGAAAAACAGCAATCCTTTGCCTCCTTAAGTGAGCCACTGCTACTGCCAGACATTTTGTGAATACCCTTGGGCAGAGGTAAGGCTCAAGGGCATTGCTCTGAACTGGTAGTGACCTGAGGGCAGTTCAATCTGAGGTACTTTCTGTGGGAGCTTCTGATTAGGACGTGAAAATAGGCATCCTTGAGGTCCAGGGAAGTTAGCTGTCCCCTGGCCTTAGAGAGGTAAAATCATTGCCAGAGTTACCATTCTGAACTTTGGTTTCAAAGATGCTTGTTCAGATATCTGAGGTCTAAAATGGGCCGCCATTCTCCTGTCTTTTTGGGGTAAGGAAGTATCTGGAGTACAGACCCTTGCCCTGGTGTAGGGAGGAACCCTTTCTACCGCTCTGACAGCTAACAGGGTTGAGACCTCTGCTTCTAGAGTAAAGGTCTCTAAAGAGCTTGCAGGTGGAAAGACCTGATTCTCATCTTTGGGAACTTTTGAAGCTGAGAACCAGACCCTGGCTTACTACTTCCAGAACCCACTTGTCTGAAGTTAAAGACACCCAGTTCTGACTGAAGTAAGCCAACCTGCCCCTACTGGTAAAGGAGAATGGCCCTGGGCACCCCATCAGGTGCCTGCTTGGCAGGTGCTTTAGGTTGAGGGTGGGGCAGGCCTGCCCGCGCCTGGCCTGCCTCTGCCTCTGAAGAACCCCTCTGAGCATAAGCAGAGGAGACCTGGTTTGGTAAAAGGCCCGTGGAAAGGCCTACCTTACCCCTGGGGTGTGCCTCTGAGGAGTGGCTTGCCGCTCCTTGGCTTGGGCACTTTTATAGGTAGTCCTATATTCATCCATCTTCTTCATATAATTCTCTGTCTGCTCCCCAAACAGAGAATTTCCCACCACAGGAAAATCCATAGCCTTAGTCTGGGTATCCTATGACAAGCTAGTACACCTGAGCCAGGCCAACCTACGAAAAGCTACAGATGTGGCCATGACTCTAGAGGAAACATCATTAAAATCCACAGCAGCATGAAACTGCACCTTAGAAGCCTCAATGCCATCAGCAGCCACCTGCTCCAGCTCACTAGCAAGCTGGCCAGGGGCTTGTTTAGCTAAATCCATAACAGTATCCCATCTAGATTTCTGATACCTTGCTACATAAGCCATATAATTTGCTTGCCTGAGTCCCAAGGACACTGCCATGTACTGTTCTTTTGCCATGGCATCAATCTTCCTGGAATCCTTGTCAGGAGGATGTGAAGCCAGGGAATATTAGCTTTATCACAGGCTGCAGCCTGAACTACTCAACATGACTACATTGCTGAGAAAGGAATTCTGTATCAGGGCCTGACAGTGTGTACCTCCTGTCCATCTTTTTATCTACAGGAGGCACAGAATTAGGAGTTTTAAGATTTTTATTGTTTGTTTCCTAAATGACTTACGCAAAGGAATAGACAATCTCCTAGACTCTGGTATATCCATCATTTCTACAAAATCAGGCTCCTCTTGCTCATCCACAGCTTCTTCCAAAGGAAGCTGGAGGTTTCAACAACTTTTGTAAAACATAAAATGAGAGGGGACTCAGAAAGCATGGGGGAGAGATTCAAAAGGTCTGTCTGGGGAGATGTCCGTTCAATGGGCACACCCAGACCCTCTAAGTCACATTCATACTGTTCATAATCATCCTCCCCTCCTCTGGTTCATAAAACTCCTCAACATCATATTCCTGAACCGATGGAACCGACCGAACCGACCTTTTACCAGATAGTGACGGTTCGGACGGAACTGGAGAAAGTGACTGGACAATCTGAATAGCTCTTGCTATCTCTGCAGCAGTTGGAGTAAGAATTTTGGGCTCCAAACCTGCTGACTCTTGTTCTCTTTACTGGAACTGGTTCATCCGAGCCAGCTTTTTGTTGCCGAGAAGTCTAGCCCTGGTCAGAGGGCACTCCTCAGTTCGTTGGCACGAACCGGGCTGCCATCCAGGTCAGCGGACTTTTGCCTCTCGCTCCCTGAGCCTGCCCAATCTCTTTCCAGGGTGGCTGCAGGAAATTCTTAAAATCTGGCAGTCTGACTGGAGGTGGTCAAACCCCAGACAATAAACACATGTGGTGTGTGGTCAGCCTTGGCAAAGACTTCCCACAGACATCACAGTGTTGAAACCCAGTGGGCCCGGTTTTTCTTTTGGTTTCTCAGACATAATGACAGCTAACCAGAAAAACTTGCCCTTTAAACGGCAGTGCCAGGCAAGACACCCTTATCGGTTCCTAACCGTGTCACGGGTATTGGAAAAACCGTAATGAAATCCGTTTTTAGAACCGATAAGAACCGGGAACCGCACTCTAAAATCTCAAATTTAAAACTTTAAGTTTTGACCCAAGCTGATCGGTTCAAAACCAAATCGATAAAACTTACAAGTTCCACACAGAATTAAAATATGAATTACTTACGATACCACAGACAGAGCTTGAACCGATCGGTTTTGGTGTTAAAATAAAACTATTCTCGGTTGAATCGAACCGAGAAAACACTGTTTAAACCGAGAAATGAACCGAGCAGTAGGAGAACACTCCGGAGCGACTGTTCAGTGAGGCGGAGTAAAGAATCTGACAGTTCAGGTTTGAAACTACACAGACAGAGCTTCTCTTTAGAGCTCGTGCTCTAAGTTCCATTCATGGAATGGAGTTAACTCTTCACCTCCGGAGCAGTTCTATTGGTGGGACAAACTGCAATTGTCATAATATCGCAAGACTTCATGTTGTTTGAAATGTCAGGTTATGGGGCCTCCTGAAGCTATCATAGACAGTGAAGGTATCTGGAATGGTAGCTGGAGGTTTAAAGTGAAGTTGCATTTGATTGGTAATGATGTGCAGCATATTCCCAACAGTTTTTCTTAGGGAAGGACAGAGGGGTGGTTTTTATCCAGGTCACCCTAACACTTGCTACAAATGTGGCAGCTCCAGACATCTTAGTAACACTTGTGACGGGGTTATTTGTGCCTTATGTGGGGAATATGATAATGCTAGCTCTGTTTGTAGGAATGTTTTCAAATGCAACCTTTGCAATTAACTTGGCCACGCTTATCATCAGTGCCCTTGGGCTGGTCAAAATCGGACTGGCCAGCTCAATCAGGAGAATTTGGTCTCTGAGGCCCAGGAGAGGTGTAGGCCTTCCAGACCACAGCCTAAGCCTGACGTTCCTGATAAGGCATCTGGGTCTCCTCCTCAGCCCCTACTGGTTGATTTGGCTCAGACTGCTCCCACTACTTCTGCTGCTCCAGAACAAGGGCTAGTCCTAGAGTAGAGAGTGACTTTGAGCAGACCCCCAGTGGAGGCTGATTTTCTCCCACAAAACGGGCTACTAGATCTTTCTTAAGTCAAACGTTTCAGTTGGCCCTATTTCCACATAAAATTATTTTAAGTGCTTCAGGACCAGGAGGGTGGCTTTCAGTCTGATGTTTCCTCTCATTCTGGTGCAGGTATCAGAAATGGAGTGTGACGAGGATACTCGTGAATGTCCTAGTTTCTAAGAAGAAAATAGGGAGGAAAAGAAAGAAAGACAAGGATGCGGTTTGATGTTTTTTACATTCCCTGTAACTTTGTAGATGTCACTTTTTCACCTGGTTTCCTTGAATGTGTGTAGCATTAAGTCCTTTCGAAAGCAAATGGCTTTGTTGGAGTTTTTTTTGACACTGTCCTTTTGATGCCTTGCTTATTCAGGAAACCAGATTCAATCTTACAGGATGTAGTTCAGGTTAAAAAGACATTGGCCTTGGGGTCCTTCTTTTGGTCTTTTGGGAGGACGTGGCAGATGGCCTTGGGATTCTTTTAAATCACCTCAAGTTCGGGTTCAGAAAGTAGTTGATATCCTGCCAGGGGGGCTTTTTGTTATATTGTGTTTATGATGGCTTTTTCATATGACATCAATTCCTATGCCCTCAGAGTAAAAAGGCTAGAACTGATTTATTTACCCAAATTAAACCTTTTCTACTCTCTTCCAGAATGATATCCTGGGAGGTGATATGAATTGTAGCCTAGATGTCAAGATGCTAGATAGTGTCCACAGAAGGTGTACTGTGATTCACATGCATTGCACAATAACATTCAGACTGCAGATTTAGTAGATGCATATAGGGTTTTGCTTAAGGACAGGGATTTACATATAGACGTAGTCGATTCTACCCGCATTGACTATTTTTCATTTCTAGTAGATTGTTGGTTAATGGTTTTGTTTAAAAGATTGTGAATTTTCTGACCATAGAATTTTACAGTGTGATATTCAATGTTCACATGACCCTCCTTCATTTCCTAGGATGCCTAGGTGGTGGAAACTTAATTCTGCAGTCTTAGATAAACCTGATGTTAAGACCCAAGTAGGTTTATTGTTTGCATTTCAAGTTCTGTGGCCATTTTTATGACTCTTGGTACTCCTGGTGGCGTGGTACTAAATGGAGGTTAAGAAACTGTTTCTTGACATGGGAGGGCTAAGGGTAGTAAGGACTATTTGGGGTACTTGGTTTTGAGGATCAATTTTATAAACTCCTATCCTTACCTACTGTAGCAGATTGTAGAATTAAGGCACAGCTTGATATTATAAAGGGTAAAATGAGAGATTATCATTTTCAGCATGCTGCTTTTTATATGCTGATTTTAAATTTGGTACTGCCATGTCTCCTTTTCAGATCCATTTGAGGCGTGCCAAAGCGAAGCTGGCGACCAAGAAAATGGCTGGTCTTTATGATAGGTCTGGACGTCTGCGTCGCTCTAATGTTGAGATGCTGGATGTTATTGCGAGCATATTCAGAATTCCTGAGGCACGAGTTTGTCTCTCTCATGTTGCTTGGGATGCGCAATCACTTGCCCGCTGCCTTTTGTCACATGATATAGCTGTTGATATTGTTGGTCCAGTTACATTGTCTGAGGTTTTGGATGTTATTTCTAAATTACGCTCAGGGGTTTCCCAGAGGAAGATGGGCTTACAAATGAGTTTTACCAAGCCTATAAAGAGCTGGTGGCCCGATTTTGGTGGAAGTTTTAATGAACTTTTGAATGCTGCTGCTGTACCAAGTTATTTTTCCTGCTATGGTGATTTAACTTTATAAAACTGGTGACAGGCAGGATTTGGGGAACTGGAGGCCGATTAGCCTGTTAAATTCTGATTATAAAATCTTTTCACAGATTCTGTGTCGTAGACTGCAGAAGGCTGCGTCTGTCTTAATTCATCAGGTTCAAACCTGTTCCATACCTGGGAGAAACATTCAACAGAACCTCAAATTATTGAGGGATGTCTGTGAGTTTGGGAGGCAAAGGAAATTATGGGGTTTCTGATTGCTTTGGATCAAAAAGGCCTTTGATAATGTGTCTCATTCCTTTTATTTAAAGTTTTACAAGTTTATGTCATTCCTTCATCCTTGATTACCTGGATTCGTATTTTGTATCAAGATGCTGTGGCATTCCTTTGGTGGGTGGTTTGCTGGTGACACTGGTTATCCTGAAGAGGGGTCAGACAGGGTTGTCCCTTAGTCCTCTCCTGTATACGTTTTGTTTAGATCCTATGATTAGAGTAATCCTGAATGATCCCATTATTGTTGCTTTGTCTCCATTCCTGAGGTTTTCCTCAAAAATAAAGGCCTATGCGGACGATATCTGTCTGTTGACGGAGTCTGTTCAAGCTGGAGTGCATGCTTTACAGGTATTAGCTGCTTTTCAGGGATTACTGGGGCAAGCTTTAACCATCAAAAGAGCACAGCTTTGGCTTGGCGATGAGGACCCAGTACGTTTGATTGGTACTGTGCAGGTATCTCAACACTTTATTAAGGTTCTGGGTATTAAGTTTGGTGAACATGATATGGCAAGGATTAACTGGGAGGATAGGTTGCAATTAGGGGATGCAAAGGTTTCACAATGGAAGTCTTGGGGATAGGATGGGGAAAAGAAACGGATTAGTACCGTTAAACATTTTTTAATCCCGCTTTTTATATATTGCATACATTTTTCCTCTATCCACTGACCTCGAAACTAGACTGTTTTGTTGCTTTTCAGATGGTCTGGGGTCATAGGTTGAACCCGGTTAAAAGGGATTTTACGATCTTAAGGTTTCGATGGGAGGGCTGGGTATGTTGAATCCTGTAGTGTTCTTTCAGTCTTTTGCATTTTTTCTTTTTATAGGACAGTGGACACTCTTCAATTTGGGCTGAGTGGACTCATTGTTTGTTTCAACCTTTTTCCAAGAATGGGAGGTGACTTTTCCTCGGTTAGGCGCGCTTTACAGGTTCCCCGACTCTGCCTTTTCTATGCTGAAAAAGTGAAAGGGTGGAATTTAAGTAAACTTGAGATTACTTCCGCACAAAGAAAATCTATATATGGTCTTGTAATGGATAGACAGCATGCACTGTGGGTTGATTTTCCTCGCTGCCTTCCTACCAAACTTCAGTTTGCTTTGAATATTCTTAAAGATGTTAGGATCCCTGATCATATTTGGGATGTTCACGCTTGGGATGTCCAGTGGCTGTGTTGTCATGGGAAATTGGGGGTTAAGGGTAATTGGAAGCATAAACCTGTGACCCGTGACTGACAGGTTGTGTTTGAGATTTTCTTGTATTGGCATGGAAGAATCACAGGAACATTTTATTTCATGTTCCTATACTAGACAGTTTTGCTTGATTTAGCCACTAGGTGGCATTGGCCTCCACTTCAGCATAACAAATATGAATGTCTGATACTGGGGATTATTTGGGTATTTACTCTAGGTACCATCCTACTCGTTAAATGTGCTGTTTACTTATATCAAATATTATCTTTGGCAGGCACGTTGTCAATTTTATTTACAGCATGTGAATACCCTAATACTGTAATGATTAATCAAATTACAGAAGCTTTAAAGCAACTTAAAATGAAGGAGTTGAGGATATTTGATAGAGGAAAGTTTCAGTCATTATAGAAACATGTTTTTTGGTTGCACTGATTACTTATTCTTCAGTACTATGTATGAGAAATTGATGATACTGTATGGGTTTCTTTAGTATTTTTCAGTTTCTTTCCTTGATTTTGGTTTTTGGGATTGTGGGGATTTTTCTGTGCTCATTACTTTTTCTGTTTGTTTTTATTATTTATTGAGTGTTCTTCTCTGATGTTATGTATTTGCAATAAAACATTCTCCCTACTCTTTTAGAGAAGTGTCATGGATCTTTAACATCCACCTGAACTACCACCGAACAGGCAGATGGGACCTCGGTTTAATGTCTCATCAAAAGACAGCACCTCAGGAGTGCAGCACCCCTCATGTTGCACTACAGTGTCAGTATTGGATTCAACCCAAGTGCCTCATAACCAACTTAGCTCCCAGAACTTACCACTGCTCAATGTATGCCTCTAGTTGGCTGGCTCTTTCTCACAACAAAGTGGCTCAAAAATCTGTACATGAGGTCATATAAGGTGCTGCTAGATGACCTGTCATCATACATCAGATCTTTTCATAGGTCTCACAGCCAATACACACTAAGGAAAAGTAACCTCTTTCTCCTGAATATCTTAAGGTATATCACACTATTTGGAAATAATACATTCATCTGCGCTATACCGTAACAGGAACATCTGCAAGCCTTGCTAAAGATAAGAACCCTAGTTAGTCGAAATGTTTTCAGAGAGCTCTCCGATGACCTCTGTACTGATGTCTGTACTTGTGGCTAAACCATGGTCATCTTGCTCACTGCCTTAATATGATAGTCTGCTGCCTAAATGGCAAAAAATCACCAAGTAAATGCCAAAGTTACATTTAGTTATCCTGGGTGGTGCCTGAAAATAGGCAGATGTCTGACCAGTGCACCCTACCTGGTTAACAAAAACTAAATAAATACATTTATTCTCTCTGTATGCATATCAGCTTTCCTAATTCTTATGTATAACTTTCCCATCTGATGTTCCTGTTGTAAATCTTTGTTGCATTCTTGTCTCTTAATACAACTGTATCTCTTGGACTATCTTGTATCCTGTAGTATCCTGCTGTAGTTCACTGCTTATTGAACTGACTTTGTTGGCCTACCCAGGACCCTCCTTTGTAAATGAGCATTGTTCAATGGAGCTTTTCCTGGTAAAATAAATAAATACAAACACTGTGCAAAATATTCCCCTTCCCTAGCCCTGGCTCCCACCCTGTCACCCCTCTTCCTTCCCCTGCTCTATCCCTCTGGGCTCACCTGCCGTCTCCCACATAACCCACGGCCACCCTGCCCCCTGCTAGTCGACAAAGCCTCTTACTCAAGGTTGTTTATCCACCTCCCTAGGGCCTTCTCCACTGCTTGACATCTGCTCTTTATTTTTGGCCCCTCTCACTGGGGCTCTCTCCACAGTTTACTAATGTTAGCCCTATCCAACGCTGGCTGGAGCTCTTGAGTTGTAACTAATCATGTAATGTTGTAATCTTAATTCTGTATGCTTTTACCCTATACCTATGTTGTACTGTGTCTGTTTAATTGTTATTTGATGTGGAACCTTTGTAAAAGAGCCTATGCTCAAAGGTTATTTCCGAATCTTTAATAAATAAAATAAATAAATACACTTTCGCTCCTGATCATAACTGACAGGGCACAGAGCATTAACCAACCTAAGCTGTGCTGGCTGAGGTGCGCGAGGCAGGCAAACAAGGAGCAGACGAGAGAAAAATAAAATGTAAAACTAAGTAAAAAAAAAAAAAAAGCTGTAAAGCTTATTGTTGCAATCAGACTTGTAATCACAATAATAATCTTGCAGCCTGTCATTTCCTGGGGTTATCAACTGACTGGTGGGGTGGCCCTGGGTGCACTGTCCCACAGCTAGTTGTTAATCTCCAGGAACTGACTGGCTGATTGGTCATTATTGCTAATGGTAGAGTTCAGACGTATACACTGCAACATAAGAAACATATTTTGTAACTTTATAAACGTTCGTGAAACTCCTACCCATTGTGAGAATTGAGCTTAAAAGTTTTATTCCAAAGCTCAGCTCCTTCACCACTACACTCACATGGTTCACCAATTCAGCCTTGAACTAGCATTCTAACATGTAACATATCATAGCTATACACTGAATCTGGAAAACAGTTATTACATATTTTTCTTAAGGGCTTCAGAGTTCAAATATAGTGCATTCCCAGTTCATGTCAAGCACTACAACTATGGCAATGTTTACAAAATCAGATCTCATTTCTATATAATTTGCTTCTCCAACAAGAAGTACTTTATTTTGTTGTACTTTTATCTATATCCAGTGCCAGCTCCAGGAATTAATGATGACCCACTGACAGGATCAGAAGGCTTGTACCTAGGCATGCAGGGCAATTTAAATCCAGACTATGTTGCCAGCTATGTATCACTGCTAGGGCACAGCTTGGGCACAGAAGAGTTTTACAAGGATATGTGCCCTGGCTGGCCCTGTCCTGAAGCCACCCATGGCTATATCAATCTCAGAAAGTTGAAAACTATGTGAATGTTTTTCAGTATCTGATACAGAATGACTAAATCTATACACAAACATTCTTGTTGCTGTATTGGTCCTTGTAACACAAGATCCACACAAACAGATGATTTGATACCTTTATTAGACCAACAGAGTTGTTGAAAAGGAAATAGGTGCAGAAATACTAAAAAGCAACATTTATGCACCTGTATTTGTTTTGGACTTCTCCTATTTGCCAAACAAGTCCAGTCATTTATGGATAGTCACTTTGGCAGTGCCTTCAGCATTTTTCTAACTTGGCTGAAGTCACTACCATGACTCTCAGTGTGGTGACTGCTTACTAAGTCTTCCAAGTGCTGCAGAGCCCTGAAGTTTTAAAGACAACAAGCCAGACAAGAACCTTTGAATCCTACTTACTGCATGTGCTCTCTCTACCATCCTCTCCTCCCTCCCTCCCGTCCCCTTTCCTCCCTCTCTACCTTCTCCTCCTTTAAATCCTTTTCCTCTCTTCTACCACCACCTCTGATTCCCTAATGTACTTGCTTGTTCTTAATCCTTACAAATGTGATAGCCCTGATGGCCTTGATCTCAGACTTTTACTTTTCTCATCCCTGCAACTGCACTGCCTATTACCCTACTCCTCAACCCAATTTTTCTTCCGCTACTGTCCCTGAAATCTGGAAGCAGGCTACTATCATCCCTTTCCTAAGGTGGCAATGATAACTTCCACTCCTCTCTCCTTCCTACCGTAGCTGAGTTACAGGAACGCCTTGCACTATGTCAGCTCTCTTCCTTCCTTGACTCCTCCTCCTCCTTCAATCCATCCCGCCTAGTTTAGGAAATCTCACTTCACTTCCTCCTTTGGCTCACTGACTCCATACTTTCTGGTACGGATCAGGGTCTGATCACATCTGCAATTTTTGTTGATCTTGCTAAAGCTTTTGACACAGTGGCACATCCTCCTTCTGGATAAGCTTAAAGCAACGTGTCATTCTGACTCTGCAGTCAGCTGGTTTTGTCTTACCTTGGGATAGGTCTCTAGCTGTCTGGATAGGTAGCACCATTTCATCATCACTCCCAGTCTGCTCAGGTGTCCTCGGGTCTGTTCTGGGTCCTATTCTCTTTCCATATTCTTGAATGACATCTCCTCTGTCTGTTCCTCTGTGTCCATTCATATCTACACTGATGATACAGTTAATTTTGCATCTGGCTCCTTTTCCCATGATCTTACCTCACAGCTTGAGCTGGATTTTGACAATATTCGGTGCTGGTTCCAGTCTAACTAGGTGTCAGCGTGGCTCAGTTGGTAGCACATCCGCCTCTGGACCAGAAGGTCATGGGTTCTCGTCCCACACCGGGATTCGCTTGCACATAAAAATTGATGGCATCTGAGTGCAGTATTGGGGGTGCTGTATTGATGGGGTGTGCCATCCTTCAGATGACACGTTAAACCAAGGTCCCTTCTACCCATCCTGGTGTTGTCCTGGTGGGTGTCCAGGTGGAAGTAAAAGAACCCAGGGCACTCTTCGCAAAGACTAGGGACATTCCCGTGACCTGGCCAACATTCCCATAAACCGTTCATGCAGTGATCCAGGCTGTGTGTGGGTGATGATGTGCGATATGGCCACCACTACACATTCAGTCACTTCACTACCAGTCTAGCATTGCTTGTAAGCGCTTTGGGATACACTGTGTATGAAAAGCACTATATAAATGCTGACTATTCTTCTTCTTCTAACTAACTATACAAACATTGAAGAAGCCAGCAGAAGAAGGCCATTTGGTCTATCAAGTCTGCTTGTATTGCAAGGTCACAGCTGAGCTAATGTCCCTGCCTCCCTCCCCACGCCTCCCATCCTCTCTACCCATGATCCTTACCATGGTGTACCTCATTACCAAAGAAACAGTTGCCATAACTTTTGGCACCTGTCAGGAGGTTTTCAGACTCTGTCTCTCCCTTTATTTCACACCCTTGATGGTGCTATTATTGAAGATGTATCCTCTTTTAAGTAACTCGAGGTCTGGCTTGACAATCATCTTGATTTCTCAGTTCATATTGATGCTAAACACCAAAACAAAAGCTCGGTGTATTCTACAGGAAGAAAGCGTATCCCGCTTCCTGTCCGCTAAGAGATTGTTTTAAAGATAAGTCTCACTACTTTTGATTGATGACATAGTCTATAGTGGAGCTCCAAATCCTCCTTGCCAGACTGGACCCTCTTCCAATCTTTTGTCATTTTGCTTTAGACTGTTCCCCTCATGCCCACCACTGCTCACTTTACTCTGCCCTTTCACTCTCCACTGTTGGACGCAGGTGTCTTCCCATTGTGCCTCCTTTCTATCTAAATTCTGGTTTGGTTCCTCCCTTCTACCTTACATAGATACATAGACAGTGTCGGCAGATAAGGGCCTATAGCCCACCTAGTCTGCCCATTTAAGTGTGTAACTTCAGTTTGTGTTTCCTAGAACTCTGTTGCCCCTTACCTTGACCTCCAGAATTCCTTTATGTCTATCCCATGCATTCTTAAATCCGTGATTGTTTCAGCCCCACCACTTCCTCAGGCAGGGTGTTCCACTTATCCACCACACGTTCTGTGAAGAAATTCTTCCTCACATTTCCTCTGAATCGTCCTCCCGCCAACTTCATCCCATGCCCTCTAGTCCTGGAACATCTTTTGCTTACAATAGTGTATTCTTGCACCCTGTTCCTCCCTGTACCTTACATCCCTCTTACCCTCTCCCTCAGTTTTTACTACCCTCTCCACAATAATACTCCCCATTCCCTCATTATTCTCCTAGAAAATCTACTGTTAGTCAATCTGCTTTCTCATACCACTTTCCTAAACTCTGGTCCTCCTTCCCTTCTCAATTTGCTCTCCTCTACTGCTTTCTCCTTAAAGTCTGTACTATTGTTCTCCTCCTGCAAATATCCATGAGTCTTCTCCCTCCTCCCTAGTTTTGCCCTTGCAGTCTGTTTCTGCATTCCTGTTGCTTCCTGATGAATGGGGAGCATTGCCCCAAAGCGCCCGAGGTGGAGTGGGGTGTGGAGTGTAATTCAAGTTTCAAGTTTTCAAGTTTATTGCAGGAAAACTCCATTGAGTAAGCTCATTCACAAGGAGGTCCTGAGGCATGTACACAGATAAAGGACATTATATAATAATGCAACACTTGATAGAGCAATGCTGGTTACAAGTATTCAAAGTGTACACATAGTTCAAGAAAGATAGTATATAATAGATATAACACTGGAAAATAATGAACAGTGAAGAAACGTTTGGTTCATAGTGTGCAAGCAATAAGGTAGCATGCAAGCAATACAAGGTAGCGTGCAAGCAATACAAGGTAGGGTATATAAACTTACATTGTTATTTGCAATAAATACTTATAGTATATTGAGCAACATCAGGAAAGATAGGATAAATGAGGTAGGCAGGGTTGAGGGAGAGGGGACGGTTGGCAGGAGTAAGGGAGTATTATGTAAGTAGAAAGCCAAAAGTAGGAAAGGAAAGAGGAGCAGGTGTGGAATTCTTGTAGTTTTAGTCACAGAGTACAAATCAGAAGCTACAAGATGACAGTTATGTCTAGGTCAAGTGCTAATGTGGACAATAAGTATCGCGCATGCATAAGGGTGGGGAGGAGCTTAAACATAGGTGTATAAGGCACACATAAGGGTGGGGAGGGCTTAATAACAGTTGCAAATATATTTTATTTTAGATGCACTTAGCACTTTATAAAGTTAACTGAGACAATGCTAGTTAGTTTCAGTGCAATTGGAGTTAGTTCCAAATAGAAGGGAAGAGCATGCGCAATAGTGCATTTACCAAAGGAGGTCTGAGTCCTGGATACGCTCCAGCAGAATGAAGTCAGATTTCCTGAGAGTAAGCACTGTGTGAAATGCAGATAAGAGATAATAGGCAACTCTGTAGCTTATGCAGAAGCAACTTATGGGTCCAGAGACCAGCGTGGAGCAGATGGCTAGTGGTGAGAGATGTCCAGCCAACAGCTGCGTACAGATCACAATGGTGTGAGCGGTAAGGGAGTTGGTAATGAACCATAACGCATGGTGATAGAGGATGTCCAGTTTGCTTAGGTTTGCCAGAGTGGTGGAAGTGTAAATTACATCGCCGTAGTCAAGTAGGGAAGGAACGTGAGCCTGAACGAGCCTGTTTCGAGTCTCAAGGGAAAGAGACCTATTTCTAAAAAACTTAGCCTGGCTTTGAGCCTCTTGATAAGTCCTCGATATGGTTATTAAAAGAGAGCTTACTGTCTATCCTGATATTTAAATTTGGAAACGACTTCCAATGGTTCACTTCAAGAAGTAACAATAAAGTCTCTCGTGGGGTTGGGGAGATGCCTGAGGAGGTACTATGAGAGAAAATCATTGCTTTGGTTTTCTTAGCATTAAGGAGAAGCCTGACCTTTATTAGATTATGTTCAAGTTGGGCAAGGTCAGCTTGAAGCACTCCTCAACTTCAGATAACGTTGAGCCAGAGGTATACAGTACAGTGTCATCCACAAAGAAGTGCAGATTGGATCTAGTTATGTTGGAATCAAGGTTGTTAATGGACAGCAAAAACAAAACAGGGCCTAGAATGGAGCCTTGGGAACTCCTCTGGCAATCGGCAGAGAGGCAGAGAATAGACCATCAGCTTTGACTTTCTGAGTTCTCCCTGTTAGGTAACCTGGTGAACCACTGGGTAGTGGAATATGTGGCACCTAAGTTAGTGAGGCAAGTGACTAAGAGGTTGTGGGTCGACAGTGTCAAATGGTTTACTAAGATCTAAGAAGACTGCTCCAGTAATCTTCTTAGCATCCACAGCAGACCCAGTCATTAGTTACTTTAGCCAGAGCAGTGATTGTACTGTGATTTGCCCAGAAACCGGATTATGCTGGGTTAAGGAGTGAGAAATTTTCAATATGAGTTTTTAGTTGGTTATTGATCAGTTTTTGAAGACTTTAGAAAGGATAGGCAAGATGGAGATAGGCCTATAGTTGTTCAAATCATAAGGGTCCCCAGATTTGAATAGGGGAGTATATGGGGATTTCCAACAGGACGGCACAGTAGCAGATGTAATGGAAAGACTGAGGATATGAAGAATGGGGGCAGAGAGGAGGGCATGTCCTAGTCTTAGGAAGAAAGGTTCTAGACCGTCATCCTCTGCACTTTTCTGACATCCAGGTTAAATAGTGAATCTTCTACTTCTTTAAAGTTGAGCGATGCAGTTGAAAAGGGCAAGATGCAGTGCTGGATTAATTATCACATTACTGTGTGTATTTTTCTTGCTTACTTATGTAAGTATTTCTTTTAACATATAATAAAATTACTCTCCCTGAATTTTTGTGGTGGTCTGGAGTGCTGGATTATTTATTTTTGCTGTTCCTGGATTCCTGTTCACTGTTCTGTAAGAGTAGTTTCATCACCTAAATGATCTCAGTTTTTCACTATACATATATGTTATACCGATTTGCCTTCAGTTTTTGATTATGCCCTTGACATATTGTATTTATTGTATTTGCTGTATATGATGTTACTCTTCCCTCACCCCAGGACGCATCTGAAATGAGCTGTTAGCAGCTCAGTATGTCTCTCGCTGATGAAACTTTTGAACTAAATAAATAAAAGATAAAATAACGAAAAGGGAACATAAACAATGTTATTTACATTTTTATATACTGTAATTGTAAATTTGGGCATGCGTGAGCAAGGTCAGTTTTTTTGCATTATGTGTTTATGCCCTCCTCCCATGCTTCACTGTCCCCCACTCCTTCAGGCTCTACAAGTTCCTTCATCCCCACTGACCTTAGCCAGCCCTCCTCAGGTCCTCAGATCGCAGCCGACCCCCACGATATCCGGTGTATCCCTATCACCCGAGTGGGTCCCCCTCCTCGAGGGAAGGGCACCGAGGAGGAAGACTCCAGCACACACTTTATTAGGGCCCGGGATGCTGCTGAGGAACAGGAGGCCCTGGCCAGGTACTGGGGGCACTCCAGGAATGGAGAGCCGTCATCTTGGCGGGCAGCGAGCAGATTTTCCGTTTTTTCTGTGGGGAATGACATCTGATGTCAAGGCGTACGCCGATGTCTGCCACTGCCCCTTGAACACCGTGCCCTGGCTGTATGCTGCACTCCCAGCCTCCGCCAGAAATCAGCCCTCGCGGGTATGCAACCCTACCCACCTCCCGGAGGGAGGCTGTCCCCAGGCGCTCTATCCTTCTCCCAGGCAGCCCTCTGGCAACCCGAGTCCGTTCGAACCCGGGTCATGAATCCAATCAGCTGTCATTAAACATGGGTCAGCAGCAGTAAGGTCAGTTTAGTCACCCCAGCATATTGTTTTGTGTGTTTGATTCAGATACTGTAGTGCTATTTTTCTATGTTTAGGGACCCATACTAATGCAGTCCCCCATACTTAGCAGTTCCAGAACCCAGAAACATCAGCCATGCTGAAGACTACATAGAGAATAATGAACCCCTTTCACTGAGGACAAGCAGATTCTCAAAGCCAAGTTACTTTGGGACATCAGGGCATGACAGCAAAGCTTGAGTGCCATCCTGATGTCAACGAACTAATGAGGCATGGAGAATCTGATGAGTTCTCAATGAAGGGGGTTCGTTATTTTATATACAGAGAATGCTGGATGGGCAACTATGCACTAACCAGTGTGTTCTGCCACAGAGGGTTCTGATTCCCTCTTGACCTTGAGACAAAGCTCGAGAGGTCTGTGGAATTAGATCCCTCAGGTAGAACACACAGGGCTGCATAGTTGCTTATCATGTAATTTTACAGTGTGTAGCATTATGTGAAATGTGTGCATCATGTTTTTATTCTTTTAGAATGAAGCTGACTTGTGCAGGCTCTAGAGATTTTAGAATGCTGTTGTACCACAGAAGGGTACAATCACATTCCATGACCTCCGAGGATGGATTTCTATACAGAACAATGCTCTACTTTACACTACAATGCACTTTGAGACTCTTTTTCAGCATGACTGATTGATTCAGTTGATTTTACAACCTTTAAACTGCCGTTTTTGTGAGTGGTCGCAATTCACTTCTCACAGCTCAGCTTGCACTGTCACAGCAGTGGGGGATCATAGCTGTGATGGTCTAGGAAAACCTTGATCATCACATTCTGAAATGTTACGAACAGCAGGTTCTATGTTCCAAAACATGAAGAACGAGGTTTGAAACCACTTGAAAAACAGGCTCAAAGTGTACTGCCACTCACAAAGTCTGCTTATCCTGGGAACAGCCATCGTTTGAAGACCGTGCTGCAACTGGAGGCAGAAGCAGATGCACATGCGCACAGATGTTCATGTTATTATGCTATCATTGCGATGCACTCAAGATGGCATAACAACCTCTTGACATCACAATAGGAACTCTTTGAATATTAATAACCCTCTCCCATGCACTATAATGAAGAAGAACATGGTGACATCAGCTGAGCAGATGTCACTGTGTTCCACTTCACTGTAGTCTTCTGCTGAACTGCTACCACTGGGTTCTGAAACTGCTAAGTAATTAAAAATGAATATTGGACAGGAAAAATATTGCATTAATATGGGGTCCTAAATAAGGAAAAATGTAATTATTTTGAAACAAATACACAATATACTGAGGTGATTAAGCAGACCTCCCACATGCTCACATTTACACAATTGTTTTAAAAATGTAAACATCGTTTATGTTCTCTTTCCTTAGGCAAAAGTGAGTATGTTCAGTACTTTGTTACATACGTATTAACAAGAATTTAGTTAAAACATGTATTTTACAGTGATATATCCTTAGAATATCCATTGCATATATTGTGCAATCTTTGAGTAGCACTGTTAACAGCCACCACACAAACATACCAATGTTTTCATCTATGCGTACTATCTATGGAATAAAGCCAAGAAAATAAATAAGCCATTTGATCAAACTACAAAAAATCACTATAAACTTTAGCTACCTGTCTTGGTTGCATAGATTTCCATGTTGCAGGGCCTGTAATTTGCCTTCTTTGTTCCAGAAGAGGTCTATGTTTCGTTCTGGTACTTTCCGTAATCTGCTTCCTCCTTTCTGCATTAATGGAGTCTTAAAAAAAAAATGTATTTATTATATTTATGGGCATCACAAACTGAGGCATCACAGGATGAGTTTTCAGAAAATAAGATGTATGTGTTGCAAACTGGTTTTGCAGCAACATTTTTCCATTATTTTTCTAGGCTACTGATCAGCTTGGTGTGCCTCTTTACTGGTCCTTTTAAACATTTTAGTGCCTTTTCTGTATTCTGGTGACTAGAACTATAAGCATCACTCCAGATAAATTTGAACCAAGGCCTTGTAGAAAGGGAGGATAAACTCTCTTGATCTGCTCCTTACCCCCAAAGATCTCAACATTACATTTGCTCTCTTGACTGAGGCAGTACATTTTCTGCCTAGCTTCAGCTACTGCCAACAATTATCCCTAAATCCTTTTCTTTGGTTCTACTGTCCATTGTTGTACCCACACCATGTACAGTATCTACAACCCTGATTTCTCATGCTTAGATGTAATACTGTCGGTTACATAAAACCTACCGTAACAGTAGATCTTCGAGAGGAGCTCTTGCAGCAGGCCAACACCAGCAGGACTTAGCCGCCAGGACCACACAGAAACTTTCCAGCTAGCAGTCTACCACGGGGACCCCACCACCAACATCACCTGTGACTTCAGCTTATCCTATATACTATGGAGACGGTCCCCACACACCTCCTCAGATCTCCTGCCAGTGACCTAAAGCGGGCAGTGGAAGAAAAATTGAGGAGGTTCCCAAGATCCACAAAGGAAAAAGGAAAGCAGAAAACCCATGTAAAGGAAGAGGAAATAGCAGATAGAAAGAAGGGGAAGGAGGGTGGAAAATCATGGCGGCTGCAGTCCCGAAGATCTACTGTTATAGTAAGTTCTTACATAACTGTACTATCTAACTTTGAGGAAGCTCTTGCAGCAGGCCAACACTGGTAGGACTGAGTCCCAAGCAGTTCCATTAGTAAAAGGAAGCAGCACTGGGAGGAGAACAGACAACAGCCAATGACCCAAGACACAAGGTCCTGCAGAATGGTGAGACCGAAGTTGGCCCTCGCCTAGAAGCAATGTCCAGACTGTAATGCTTGTTGAAGGTGTGGAGAGAACTCCAGGTGACAGCTGCACAGATGTCCACAGCAGGCATGAGCCATGCTATTTGGCTCAGCAGCCAAGTTAAAAAGCCGCCCGGATTCACTACAGATCTCCGGGCAGATGGGTCACCGCTGACTGTCTGAGGCTCGGTCAAGTACCTGGGGTAACCCTCGACCCGCAGCTGGATATGAACCTGCACACACGAAATACATGCAAGGCCTCAAACTGCAAGCTGGGTCAGGCTTACAGAGCAAAAAGCTGTCTAACTCCAGCTGCCCGTCTTGCTCTAGCCAGAGGAGTCCTCCTACCCACGCTTTGCTACGGACTAATCACCTTTGCCCACGTTGCAAAACTAGTCTAGTAAAGTGGGATTCAGCGTACAACAACATATGCCGTTTGCATTCTCAGCCCCCGCCTCACTCACCACTGTGAGCTTTACACCTGGCTTGAGTGGCTCCCACGGAAACTCACCGCTCTTATGTCGTGGGCAACTTCATTGACAATATTGTCAGAACTACCATCCCTCAAAACCTTGCTGAGACCCTTGTTCTTGCTGCCCCTCCTACAACCTGCAATCCAGAGGCTCCCATGCCTTCCTGGTACCTAAAACCCCACACAAATGGGTGACCGAGCCTCTGCGTATGCCAGGGTTTGGAACTCTCTTCCAACTAGCACTCGCTCCTCTTCCCTTGCACCAGAGCTTTAAAGCCTCCCTCTGGGGTTTTCTCAAAATGGCTGCCACCTGCCTCTGCACTAGACAAACCCCTCAGCCTGAGATGCCCCAACTAACTGAGATGCTACCTAAACATTATGACTTGGGCAGAGCACAACTGTGCTCATACTCCTCCTGTTCTCACAGGATATATAAAAAAGGCCATTTAGGCCCACCGGCAAAACAGGGTGAGCACTATAACTGTGCACTCCTTTCTCTCGCACTGGGCCACTCTATCCCAACTGTGACTCCTCCTTATTCTAACTGCTAGCCTTACAACTTGCTGCCTGGGCGATGAATTCACACTGCACTTCTTCCTACTGACTGCAATGTTTAATACTGTATTGTACTACCTGTTTTGGTATTGTTGTCTTACAATGTCCCTGTGTTCTGGTCACTTTATATTAACTCTTCACTACTATTTGCCTGATGAAATCTGATGCTTGTAAAGTCCCTGTTGTGCTAATTCTATGAAATGTAATCCTCCACTTGTATTTGCCTGATGTTCATGTATGTACCTTGTAATCTCCCGGGTTGCACCTGAAAATAGGCACTTGGCTGTCTAGTGTGCTTACCGGTTAACAAAAGCAAATAAATAAATAAATTTCTGAAACAAGCCGTGGAGGCAGCCATATCCCTGGTGAATGGCCCTTAACCACTCCCAGAAGGTCCTTGTTGTCATTACAGTAGCAATAAACAATGCAGTTGGCTAACCACTTAGACAAACACTGTTTGGAAACCAGAGTGCCCTCTCTCTGGGGTGAATGAAACAAACAACTGATCAGACTTCTTAAAGTCTTGGTCTGTTGTGTATAGTATCACAAGATTCTATGTACATCAAAGTATGGAGCAATGCCTCCTCCTGATTAGAATACTCAGAATAGTAAAATGATAGGTGGAGAGGGTTGTGGATGCATGGAAAGGCCTTCGGAGGAGGTTGTGGAGTCAAAACAGTGGTGGAATTCAAGAATGCATGGGACAGTCATAAGGCAATTCTAGGGGTGGGGGTAGGAAGAAGTAGGCTGTTGGTTAACTAGGATCTGTAGCTTATCCATTAGGTAGGAAATGGGCAGACTGGGTAGGCCAAGTGGTCCATATCTGCCGTCAAATTCTATGTTTCTCGTTTCTTTGGATTAGTTCATAGTAAATTCTGACACCACCTTGGGAAGAAACTGAGGATTAGTATGCAAAGACACCCTGTCATTGTGAAAAACGAAATAAGACTCTTTACACATGACAGCCTGAAGCTCAGAAAGTAACAGCAACTAAAAACAGCGCTTTCCACAAGAGACAGCACAGCTCGCAACTTGTGGTCAGTTCAAAGGAGGTAACGTGAGTTTCTCCAACATAAAATGAAGTCCCATGGAGGATCGGGTCCCGAATGGGAGGTTTCAGGTGCAAAATGCCCCTCAGGAAGGTGCAGGACACCTCAAGCTGAGTCACGGCCCTGCCCTCAATACTTGCATAATGCATGAGATAGCAGAAAGATGAATCTTGAGGAAGGAGTACCCCAAAGGGTGATGGCTTCTATTTCATTGTGTAAATGGCCCTGATGGAGGGCTTTCTAATAGCCATCAGGACATCCGTGACCTAAAGGACAGCCAAAATGGGTGATGGCTAAGTCACGCAGGAGCCATGCATGGAGATGCAAGGATTTTAGATCCGGATGGACCAGGTGACCCGGTCCTGGGACAGCAAGTCAGTGCACAGGGCAAGGGCACTGGAGGTTCTACTGCTAGCTGCTGCAGCAGGGGAACCAAATCTGATGTGGCCAGAAGGGGACTATGAGGATCATCTCCGCCCTTCAACTGGAGTTTGAGCAGCACCCTCTGGAGGAGTGGGAAGGGAGGGAAGGCATACAGAAACCTCCTTTCCAAGGGAGGGACAATACATTGTGCCAGAAAACTCCAGGCCTGGGATCAAAGCGAGAAAAAGCGGCAGTTTTGCATTGAGTGGGGACACAAAAGGTCAAACCCTGGTTGACCCCATAGAGATCTTGAACCACCGAGTCAGAAGCTCCCACTCATGAGCCCTTGACCAGGAGCAGCTGAGACTGTCTGCTAGTACGTTTTGGACACCTTGGAATATGGATGGCTGAGAGTTCTTGACCATGTTCGATGGCCCAATACCAGACCCAAATCACCTCCCAACACAGCGTGTAACAGTGAGTCCCCCTGGCTTGTTTATGTAATACACCATGCACCGTTGTCCATCTGTACCAGTAGCAGACCAGGAAGGACATGAGTCTGGATGGCCTGCAAGTGTACAGAACCAGGCCTGCAGAGTGTTCAGAACCATTCACATCTCCAGAACATTGATGTGGAGACCCTGTTCCAAGTCTGTCCAAGTGCTTTGAGTCTGGTGAGCGTCAAATGAGCTTCCCAACCCAGACCTGAGGCGTCTATCATGAGACTCTCATGAGAGGCTGAGATTTGAAAAGAAACCCCCGAAGCAGGTTGGCTGGCTCTAGCCACCATGACAGGACTCTTGGCGGGATCGGAGACCATGACCATCTGGTTCAGGTCATCCGAGCACTGGTCCTAGATTCTCAATGTCCACTGAGGTTATCCACATGTGAAGACGGGTGAGGAGAACCATGGCAATGGCTGCTGCCATGTGGCCCAGGAGGCATAGGAAAACCCTGGTGGGGACCTGGTGACTGGAGGAGACCAGGTAAGCCTGGGTCATCAGGTGCTCTGCCCTGTCCATGGGCAAGAAGGCCATGCCCTTGGCGGTATCCAGGACTACCCCTATATACTTGAGGCGTGGCAAGGAGATCGGCAGAACTTTGACCAATTAATAGTGATACCCAAAGCCTGGAAAAGGCAGAAGGTGTGCTCCAGTGTCAGGACAAGACGGTCCCTGAGAGTGCCGCTAACAGCCAATCGTCCAGGTAGGGAAGCATGCAGAAGCCCTGCTGTCTCAAGGCAGCCACTACCACCACCAGGCACTTGGTAAAGACCCTGGGGGCTGAGGATAGGCCAAAGGGAGGGCCCTGAATTGAAAATGGGCTCCTGGAATTTGAAGCGGAGGAAGCACTAATAGGAAGGAAAAATTCTGATATGCAGATATGCATCCTGCATGTGCAGAGAACACAGCCAGTCTCTCTGGTGCAGGAGGAGCAACAATCCCTGCAAGGTGACCATCCTAAAACATTTGTACTCTATGTACAAGTTGAGATGACTCAGGTCCAGGATGGGCTGGAGCTCCCCGGTCTTTCTGGGCACCAGGAAGAAGTGAGGAGAATCCCCTGCCCCACTGAGCCAGAGAGACGGGCTCTATGGCCCTTTTCGTAGCAAAGCCTGTATTTCCTCCCAGATGTGGGTGGTTCAGGAGAGGTTCAAGGAGGTGTGGAAGTTCTGTAGTGGGGCTGGGAGGTTGGTAGCTTTCTCAGAACTGCTACTGGTACTGAGGGCTAGCACTGAAAGAAAGAAAAGGATTGAGGAATTTAATGTCTGGCTCAGGGATGGTGCAGGAAGGAGGGCTATGGTCTATTGGAGACTTGTGGGGGACCTGTGGGAATAAGGCCTTTTATGCACGGACGAAAAATGACTCACCATAGCAATGTTTTTTCCCAAGGGATCCCTCACTATGCTTGACAAGTGCATTATTCCGTGGAATGAGCTGCCCTGGAGCCCAGAATTTTATGTTAATGAGAGAACTCTGAATGAAATTCGAAACTCTGCTGTGGTCAAGCTCTCTCCTGCCCTCTAACAGCAGATTTTTCTCAAATTGTGGGACAGCAGTAACCATCAAATCTGGCTAAGTGACTACCAAACAATTCTAACCTAAAACACACTTTTTTCTTTAGAAAAACAAATGAGGAAAAACTCATAAAAATTTCATATGTGAGCCAAAACAGGAAATACTTAATTTCACTAAGAGCAGGCTTGAGAAACATAGAAACATAGACTTTGATGGCAGATAAGAAAAATTACTCACATGAGTAATCTTCTTTCTTCCAAGGGTCCTTTAGCATCAGTAACTTTTTGCACTTAGCTGGCTAGGTGCAACTGCCCGAGGTGTGCCTTTAAGAGATATTTAAATGAGCTTAGGGTCAAGCCAATCAAAAGACAGGAGGGGTGTGAGCTGAGTGAGAGCTGTTGAAGGCTTCAGAATTTTTCGAGGAAAACGAGGGCAAATGCCCGAAAAAGAAACAATGGGATTCAAAATACATGCAAATGTCACAAAAGTGGAAATAGAACAGCAACACGAGCCAAAAACTCATCAATAAGAAATTCGGGGACATAAAGAGCCCTTCTCCGACAGGTGAACCGGGAGGAAGGGTGGAAGCTTAGTGATGCTAAAGGACCCCTTGGAAGAAAGAAAATTACTCGGTGAGCAATTTTTCTTTTTACCCCAGGAGTCCTATAGCATCAGTAACATTTTTGCAGTCTACCAAGCAGTACCAAGTGGGAAGTGGGCAGAGAACCTACTTAGGAAAGAGGCTCTGCAAAACCGCCCTACCAAATCTGGCAGCAGATCTGGTATGCACATCCAAACTGTAGTGTTTCACAAAGGTATGCACAGATTTCCAGGTTGTTGCTTTGCAGACATCCAGTAGAGCAATGTCTCGCTGCTGCAAGTGAAGTTGCAGTGCCCTGGTGGAGGGGCCCTAAGCCCCATTGGAGGTTGCTGACCAGCTTTCTCATAGCAGGATCTAATACAGGAGACAAACCAATGAGAAATAGTTCTCTTGGTAGCTGGTCTTCCTCTGCCTACATTCTCGAGGTGAGGAACAACTGAGTGGAAGAGTCTCTGGACTATCTAGCATGCTCTAGGTAGTGAAAGATGGCTCTTTGACATCCAATCTGTGGAGCTTTGCTCGCCAGGAGTGGATGACTCAGTAAAACAGACAGGCAGAGTAATGGACTGGTTTAAGTGAAACTCTGAAACCACCTTTGGCAGAAATTTCCTATTTGTCCTGAGCTCAACTTCATCATTGTGAGGGATGATGTAATTAAGCCCAGTGCACAGGGCCTGTAGCTCTGAAATCCTCCTGGCAGATGTAATGGCTACCAGGAAGATGGTCTTCAAGTTACAATCTTGATGTGGGCCGTGGACAAAGGAGTACCAGATTTTGGGATGCCAAAAGAGGACACTTAGTCCCTCCCGATGAGCCCTTGTGCCAGACCCTGAGTAAACAGGTTTAAAGTCTCCACCACTTTCACAGATCATTTACAAGGAGGTCCTGGGTAGGAGAGAGTAAAAATATAAAAATAATAATAATACAATAGGATACAGAAGGTACATGAAGAATATTTGGCAGCTGGAAAGAGGACATGTCCTTGTAAAGAGGACATCTGGTAACCCTACGTGGACATAGATTCAAAGGTTGGATTCATGAGCCCATCTATGCAAAGATTCAGGCTCCAAGGAGCAACAGGCTTCCTGGTTGGAGGCTGGAGGTGCGAGGCCTTTGAAAAACTGTTTAAAAATGTTGTGGGGAAAAAAGGATTTCTTCTTTCCCACGAAAGGTAGCCGAAATATCCCGCCAGGTGTAGTTTGAGTGAAGATGGTTTCAAGCCTGACACCTGTAGGTGTACCAGGTAGTCTAGCAGCTGAGGGTCTGAAGCTGATAGGGGTTCAACCTTGTTGCTCTTGCACCAGAGGAAAACCTTTCCATTTAGCTGTATAAGTCTTCTTAGTGTTCATTTTTTAGCCATCCTCAGTATCTTAAGAACCTGTTCAGAGTACTGTGAGGATGAACTCTAACTCCTCAAGAACCAGGCCTTGAGTCGAAGAGAGTGTATGTCTGGGTACTGCTTTCGCACTCCGTCTGAGAAAGGGTCAGCAGGAATGAGTTGGAGGCAGGCGAATGGGCCTGTTGCAGGACATTGACAGAAGGAGAGGTACCAGGCTTGCCTGGGCCAGTCCGGAGCCACTAGGATCATCGATGCAGGCTGCTGTCTGAGTTTCAGCAAAACCCTGAATATCAGGGGAAAAGGAGGAAATGCATATAGGAACCTCCTGACCAGTCCAGGGTCAGGGCATCTAGAGAAGTGTTCCTGGAACTGGGGGTCTGCAAGAGTACTGAGGAAGCTGAAAATTGAGAGAAGAGGCAAACAGATCCACGTCTGGTGTGCCCCACCGCCTGAACACTGTGGCTAGTACTTGCTTGTTCAGTGTCAATTCACTCTGGCCTTGACTGAGCATCTGCCAGAGTACTGAGTTTGCCTGGGAGGAATAGCTGAAGGCTGACTCCCAGGAAGAATGCTAGAGACCAGAGCTTCAGAGTATTGTCCGTTCGAATTTGAACCACCTGCCCTTCTATGCTGGGATCGAAAGCTATGAGAGCTAGTAAAACTGCTCCGAGTTCTAAAGATTTATGTGCAACTGTGACTCTTGGGAGTCCAGTTTCCGCTACTGAGGCATTGTCCAAATGAGCTCCCAGCTCAAAAGGAGGCATCTGTGGTGATCACCTTTGTGGGAAGAGGAGCTTGAAAGGGAACCCTGCCTGAAAATTTGCAGGGTTCTTCCACCACAGCAAGTTTTGGAGGAACTGCTCTGACACAGGTATCAGCTTTGGAAATTTGTTGCTTCTCTGAGACCAGCGAGCTCTGAGGTAGGCTTGCAGAAGTCTCATCCTGTACCTGACCACTGGGACTACTGCAGTCATAGAGGCCATATGTCCCAGAGGTTTGAGGAAATGTCTGTCTGGTCTTGGCTGTCACCAGGTGAGGCATATCCGTCTGAGTGTCCAGCTGGGCCACTATGAAGGTGAGCAGTTGGATGGGTTCCGGGTGAGATTTCTTTAGATTTACCAGGAAACCCAGAGACTCCAGAGTGCGTTCTGTGAGGAAAGAGATTCCTTAACCTGGCAAGGAGACTTTGCTACTATGAGCCAGTCATCCAGATAGGGGTAGAGAGTGATACCCAGTCTCCTGAGATGCGCTGCTACCACGAGACACCTGGTAAAGACTCTTGGGGCCAAGGACAGACCAAAGGGCACTGCGATGAAGTGATAGTGACCGAAGGAAGTTTGAACCTGAGAAACTTCCTATGAGATCACCTTATGGGTATGTGGAAGTAGCGTCCTTTAAGTAAAGGGAGGCTAGCCAGTCTCCCTGCTATAAGGACTGTATGATCAGTGACAGAGTGACCATTTTGAATTGTTTTTCAGATGTTTCTCTAAATATCTGAGATCTAAGATAGTCGTCACTCCCCAGTTTTTTTGTGTCAGAAAATACCTGGAGTGGAGGCCTTGCCCTTCTCGTGGGTGGGGACACTCTCCACTGCTCATAAAGCCAGAAGGTTTTGTACCTTCATTTCCAATAGCAGTATCTGTGTTGGGGACAGAGGTCTTGACACCTGAGTGCGCTTGAGGTCTGGCAGCTGCTTGAACTGTAATGACAGACTCTTCTCCACTATCTCCAGCACCCACTTGTCCAACGTGATGAGGGACCATTGCTGAAGATAGTGGGAGAGTCTGCCTCAACCGGAAGCAGGGAGGCGACCTGGACACTCACATCAGGACTTAGACTGAGAGACAGATGGCTGGGTAGAGGTGGCTCTTCTTTGTCCCTTCTGCCCCTGCCTCTGAAGGACCCCCTGTACTGGCCGAAGTCAGATTGGGGATAGGGATTGTAAGGCCTGGGAACAAAACTTCTGCCCCTACCACCCCTGGGATGGGATCTCTGAGGGTGGCGGGCTTAAGCTTGATAAGTGGTCTGCCAGGAGGCCTTGTACTCATCAACTTTTTCATGTAGTCAGTGGTTCTGTAATCAAACAACATATTTTGATCACAGGAAAATCCATGGCCTTGTTCTGAGTGTCTGGTCAGACTGATTGTTATAAGCCAGACAAAGTATCTGAGAGAGATGGCATGGGCCATGCCCTACAAACTGCATCACTGTTGTCGTCTGCCATGTGAATTGGTATATAGTAGGGTTCAGGGCGGTTTTGATGTATCAATTAGCTCCTGCACCATAGAATCTGATCCGTTGCAGGTGATAGCCTGGATAGATTTCAAAGAACTTTCTGATATTTGGCTGTGAATGCCATGTAAGAAGAAAGTCTGAGAAGCAGGAAGCTGTGGCATACATTTTCTTTGCTATAAAGTCAGTTTTCTTGGAATCCTTGTCGGGGAGAGGGGAGAGGAGACTCCAGCTTTCTCACAAGCTGCCTGCTGCACTATACTCTCATGGCTAGGGTGTGCAGACAGGAACCGGTACCATTTTAGACAATTTATATTTTCTCAAACTGCTTATCAACCCCTGATACTAAAGTGGGGTGTTGATGCACCTTCACGTATTTTTCCTAAATGCACTATAGATAGGGATGACCAGGGTCTTTGAGGATGAAAGACCCTTCATCTCCCATAATCTTCGCTTCATCGACATTCTGGTTGGGCTCCTGCGAGGGAGGTCCAGGGTGTTCAGCATATTTTGTAAAAATTTAAACATAGAGGAAGAGTCCTCATGGTTACGCAGGGATCCCCAAGATGAGGTCCGTAGACTCCTGGGGCTCAAAAGCCTTCAAAATCCATGTCAGGGGCATCATAAAATTGATCATCTGCGTCACCTCAGAGTCTACATAAGAGAACTGTGGAAGAGTGCTTGACAGCCCCAGTAAATCAAGGACCCATCTTTTGAAGGGTCTGAAACAGTTGCCATGCTTCTTCCATATCTTGCACTGACGGAAGAACCTCGCAGTTTGTAAGTGTTTTGTTTTTCCTGTATGCTTTAAGCTGCCTGTTGTCTGCTATTGGCTTTCCCAGGAGCAACAGGAGTATATATGTCTTGACAGTTTCTTTTAGCCACTTCATCAGAGGCTTGATCAAGCTTCCTTTTTCGTCACTCTTTTATTTTTCAATTTTGAGGAACTTCATCTTTGGAAGCTTTATTTTTTGGCTGGAATCTGGAGGGTTCCTCAGCACCTCTGTTTTTCCTTGTCGGAAGCCTTTGATTTATCCTCAGCCATGGGACAGGGTAGATATGATGAAAAATTACTCACCTTAGTAATGTTGTTTCTTCTAATGGAGTCTTGCTGTATTCTGACTATTGCAGTGATCTCCAACCTTTGAACTGCCCGGAGAACAAAGAGTTAACTTTCCATGCAAGGCATGGAGACGCTGAGCTCGAGCTCGGTTGAAGCCTCTGTCTGCTGTTGTTTGAACTCCAACCGCCAGATGTTTCTGAGCTATACTCACTGGCGTTCTGTGTAGAAACTGTAAACTCACACTAGCCAACTGGCAACTAAATTAATAAAAGGGTTTTTGGTTTCTAAGCAAAGACTCAAGTCAGAAACCCAAAAACAAAACACAACACACACCCAAAATAAAGGAGGGTGAGAAAGGGGCACCTCTAGGTGCCAACACTGCTCCTGCCAGCACATCCCAAAACCAGGTTCTGAGAGGGCGCGGGGGAGGTCAAAATACAGCAAGACTCCATTAGAAGAAACAACATTACTAAGGTGAGTAATTTTTTCTTCAAACAACATGAAGTCTTGCTGTATTCTGACTATTGCAGACTACCAAGCAGTACCTCCATGAAGGAGGAACAGAACCTACTTTGGGAATAGGCTCTGAAGTACTGCTGTGCCAAACCGAGCAACACTCCTAGCCTGGATATCCAGAGAGTAATGCTTGGTAAAAGTATGGACTGTTTTCCAGGTGGCTGCTTGACAGATCTCTAAGATATGAATATCCCTGGCAGCAGCCAGGAAGCAGCTATACCTCTAGTAGAGTGAGCCCTCAGGCCAGAGGGTGGGATCCTACCCAATTTTTTGTAGCAGAATTGTATACAAGAGACAATCCACCTGGAAATAGATCTTTTTTAGTGGCAGGTTTTCCTTACCGACCTCTCCATAAGTGAGGAACAATTAGAGAGTCAAACCTGTGACCCTGGTGCGCTCTATGTAGTAGCTAAGGGCCCTTTTATGTCCAGGCTGTGTAGCCCCTCTCTCCAGAGGAGGAATGGTCAGTGAAGAAAACAGGAAGAGACATAGACTGGTTAAGGTGGAAATCTGAGACCACCTTAGGCAAAAACTTCCAATTAGTTCTTAGGACCACCTTATCTCTATGAAAGAGATAAAATCAGGCTCCACTGACAGGGCTTGCAATTCACTGATGCGCCTGGCAGAGGTAATGGCTACCAAAAACACAGTTTTCCAAGTCAAGTACTTAAGTTCTGCAGAGGACAAAGGCTCAAAGGGGTTGCATAAGCTGAGCAATGCAAACATTTAGGTCCCAAGCAGGAGCAGGGTCCCTGAAGGGAGGATTGGTGTGCAACAATCCTTTGAAGAATTTGCAAAATACAGGATGAGCTGAAAGAAGAGGGCTTGCCTACTGACAAAAAGCAGAAACAGCTGCTAAATGTACTTTGAGTGTAGCTGGTCTGAGTCCCAAGCCATTGAGATGAACCATATAGTCCAGGACTGTAGGCAACCCAGCAGATTCTGGAGAAATATGCTTACCAGAGCACCTAATAGTGAACCTTTTCCATTTGGAGTTGTAAGTCTTTCTGGCTTTCAGAAGCCTTTAGAATATCCAGAACACGTTGAGAGGTGCAGATCAGCAAACTCTAACTCTTCAAGAGCCAGGCCTTGAGATTGAGAGATTTGAGATTCGGATACCAAACCCTCCCCTGAGAGGATGTCAACAGGTTGTAATTCCTGGGAAGAGACAGGGAAGGTGGACTGCTAAGGACAGCAACAGTGGGCACCAGGGCTGTCTGTGGCCCAGTTTGGAGCAATGAGAATCACTTTTCAGGGTTGAGACCTGATTTTAACTAGTACCTTGAACAGGAGAGGGAAGGGGAAGCATACAGGAACTTCCTTCCCAATTGAGAACTAGAGCATCCAGGGGGACTGAGCCCAATACTGGGGGTCTGCAGCAAAAGGAAGTTGGTGATTGTCTGGGGCAAAAGATCTATCTGTGGAGTGCCCCATCTGGAAAATCACCTTCAAATTAGGGATCTAGGGACCATTCGTGGTGGCCCTGAGATATCCTGCTGAGAGCATCTGCCAGGACATTGTCCTTCCCTGAGAGGTGCACTGCTGTCAGAGAAGTTTGCAGAGAATAGGCCAGAGACCACAACTTCATTGCTTCTGTGCACAAGGCCGTAGACCGAGTGCCCCTTGCTTGTTGATGTACCACATCGTGGTGGTATTGTCTGTTCTGATCTGGACTACTTTGTTCTGAACAGACTTGGAAAAAACTTGTAGTGCCAGAAACACTGCTCTGAGTTCCAAGAGATTGATGTGATGCAGAGATTCTTGAGGTGACCACAGCCCTTGGGTGGTCAGATCCTCCAAGTGGGCTCCCCAGCCCAAGAGGGAGGCATCTGTGGTAAGGATTAGAGAATGAGATTGAGTGACAAAAGGAACTCCTTGCCTTAGATTGTCCTGATCCTGCCACCATTGCAAAGCCTGGATCAGGTTCGAGTCACTGGGACTAGTTTGGTCAGGAATCCTTTCTCTGGGACCAGAAGGTTCTCAAGTGGAACTGAATGTCCCTCATCTGAAACCTTGCCCCTGGACCACTGCTGTAGAGGCTGCCATGTGGCCCAGGAGCTGCAAGAAGTGCCTTGCTGGTCGAGACACGTGAAGGGTGAAAGAAGAGGCCAGTTCTACTAGTGTCCTTGCCCTGTCCAGGGAAGGAAGGCCTTTGCTCTTATTGTATCGAGCTCCGCCCTATAAAGGTGAGAGCTGCACTGGCTCCAGAACTGACTTTGGAAGATTTAGGAGGAATCCTAGGAAGTGAGCAGTTGCTGAGTTATCTGGAGATGTGACTTGACTTAGTCTGGAGACTGACCCACTATGAGCCAGTCGTCCAGGTATGGAAAGATGGAGATCTTTTTCCCTTAGGAAAGCAACCACTACTGCCAGGCACTTTGTGAACACCCTTGGGGGCTGATGTTAGACCAAAGGGCATTGCTCTGAATTGATAGTGGCCTGAGGGCAACTCGAACCTGAGGTACTTTCTGTGGGAGCACCTGATGGGAATGTGAAAATAAGCATCCTTGAGGTCCAGGAGGCTAGCCAGTCCCTGGCCTTAGAGAGGGCAGAATTCTTCCCAGAGTCACCATTTTGAATTTTGGCTTTAAAAGGTGCTTGTTTAAATATCTCAGATCCAGGATGGGCTGCCATTCTCCTGTCTTTTGGGGGTTAGGAAGTACCTGGAGTACAATCCTTTTCCCCTGTGTAGGTTGGAGCCCTTTCTATGGCTCTGAGAGCCAAGAGGAAGAGACTCTGCCTCTAGGGCAAGGGCCTCTGAAGGATTTGCAGGTGAAAGGATCTGGTTCTCATCTTGGGAAATTTTTGAAGCTGAGAACCAGTCCCTGGCTTACTACTTCCAGGACCCATTTGTCTGATGTTAAAGACTTCCAGTCCTGGACAAAGTAAGCCAGCCTGCCCACAGGTAGTGGAGAATCGCCCGGGCAGACCCATCAGGGTGTCTGCTTGGCAGGGCTTTAGGCTGAGGGGTGGAAGCAGGCCTGCTCATACCCGTCTGCCTCTCCCTCTAAAGAACCCCCTCTGAGCAAAGGCAGAAGAGGAGGCCTGGGCTTGGTAAAAGGCCTATGAAAGGCCTGCCCTGCCCTGTAATGCTGCTCTGGGGAGTGGCTTGCTATCTTTGGCCTGAGCACTCCTGTAGGTGGTCCTGTATTCGTCCATTTTTTTCATGTAGTTCTCTGTCTGCTCCCCAAACAGAGAATTACCAATGACAGGAAAATCCATGGCCTTAGCCTGGGTATCCTGTCACAGGCTAGCACATCTGAGCCAAGCCATCCTTCAAAGGGCCACAGATGTAGCCATGACTCTAGATGAAACATCACTGGAGTCCACAGCAGCATGAAATTGCACCTTGGATGCCTCAATCCCATCCACAGCCACCCGCTCCAGCTCCTTGGCAAGCTGGTCAGGGGCCTGTTTAGCTAGAGCCATCACAGTGTCCCACCTGGACTTCTGGTATCTAGCTGTGTAGGCCATATAATTAGCCTGCCTGAGTCCCAAAGATGCTGCCATGTACTGTTTCTTTGCCATGGCATCAATTCTCCTGGAGTCCTTATCTGGGGTGTGTGAAGCCAAGGTATATTTGCCTTATCACAGGCAGCAGCCTGCACTACCCCAACATGGCTGCATTGCTGGGAAAGGAACTCCATGTCTGAGCCTGAAAGAGTATACCTCTTGTTCATTCTTCTGTCCACAGGAGATATGGAATTAGAGTTTTAAAATTTTAAATGTCTGTTTCCCAAAAGACTTATGGAGGGAACAGACAATCTCCTAGACTCTGGGATGTCCATCATCTCAACGAAATCAGGCTCCTCCTGATCCTCTACTGCTTCTTCCATAGGAAGCTGGAGGTTTCAGCCACTTTTGTAAAACATGAAGTGGGAAGTGGACTCAGAAAGCCTAGGAGGAGAAACACCTGAAGGTCTGTCTAGGGAGATGTCCAGGTCAATGGGCACATCCAGACTTTCATAATCACCATCACTATCTTCCACTCCCTCCTTCCTCCTCCTCGGTTCATAAAATTCTTCTAAAGTATAATCTGGAACCGGAGAACCGACCGAACCGAACCCTGACTGATGGTGCAGGTTCGGTCGGAACAAATTAGAGACTGAACTATCCTTATCGCTTGGCTATCTCATCAGCGGTCGGAGAAAGAACTTGTGGATCCGAACGGCTGACTTATCCTTCTTTTCTTTTGGAACCGACTCCTCAGAATCGGTTCTCCTTTTACCAGAAGAAGTTTCGCCTGGTCAGAGGCACTCCTTCTAGTTCGATCGGAACCGAACGGCTGCCATCCGGTCAGCGGACTTCTCAGCCTCCTTTCCTCAGTCTACCTACTCTCTTATCCAGGGCAGCTTTGGGAAAACTTTACAAATTTGGCAGTCTGAATCGAGGTGGTCAAACCCAGACAATAAACACAGGTGGTGTGGGATCAGCCTTAGCAAAGGGTTCCCCACACACACTACAATGTTGAAACCAGTGGGCCGTTTTTTCTTGGTTTCTCAGACATGGACAATCCTAACAAAACTTACCCTTTCTTCGGCAATCCGCCAGGCAAGACACCCCTATCGGTTCCTGACCGTGTTACAGGTCTTGGAAAACCGTAATGAAATCAGTTTTTTTTAGAACCGACACGGACTGGTTACCACACTCTACTAAGAATAGAAAACTTTTCACAAACCTGATCGGTTTAAACCGAACCGATCCAATGTTTACAAGTTCCACAGGAAACTAATATAGAAAACCTATCTAGTACTCACGGTACCACAGACAGAGACTTAACCGACAGGTTAGATTTATAGAAATTCGGTTGAAACGAGAGAAAAAACTACACTTTAACTGACTTTTGAACCGGCAAGGAGAAATCTCGGAGTGACTGTTCAGTGAGGCGGAGTAAAGAATCTGGCGGTTGGGGTTCAAGCACACAGACAGAGGCTTCAACTAGCTCGAGCTCAGTGTTCCATGCCTTGCATGGAAAGTTAACTCTTTGTTCTCCGGGCAGTTCAAAGGTTGGAGATCACCGCAATAGTCAGAATACAGCAAGACTTCATGTTGTTTGAATGAGGTTTTCAAGTATGTAAAAGGAATAATCAGGAGTGGAACCATGGAGCTGTTTAGACTTAAGAAGGGGAACAACCAGGGACATGAGTGAAAGCTGGGGTGAATGTAGGAAGCATTTTTTCACTGAGAGGGTGGTGGAGCCATGGAACAGGCTGCCGGGAGGCTGGTGGAGGAAGGCACAGTGGAGAGCTTCAATAAGGGGTGGGACAGGTACAAGGAAAACTGAAACCAAAGAAGATCCTCTCGGGGACTAGGGGTGGTAAGGTGAACAGCCACTAGGTTGCTGGCTTTTAAGCAAACAAGACAGACCATTTGGCCTATTCTGCTGGCTTTTAGTATGCTAGTATGTTAATAATCAAAGGTTTGTCTGCTGTTTGCCAATTTAAACAAAACAAACCAGTCCTGGACCTACGAACTGAGTGCAGGTTTCTGTGAAAAGACCACCGTCCAGTGCTGCCCCAGTTAATAAACTATTTCTAGTGTTTTTTTCTCTGGTTGTAGAACTGGGATCTATACCAGTGCCAGTCTTAACAGAAACCCAGTAATACTCAACTGCGCTACAGGTGGCTGCTGGACCCTAACGGACAGTCCTGACACAGATGATACCAAGATCCAGTAATATAACAAAAGGTTTCCTCATAATTGCCAATCTAGAGGAAAACCCCAGGCACTGTTTAAATTTGAAATCCACTATAAGTGCCTTGTGGTAAACCCATGAGGTCTGAGGTAAAAAACAAGGCAATTGGACCTAATTCAACGGTTCCCACAAGAATTTGCCCAAAATTAAGAAACCATCAAAAATAAGCACTATAATAAAATTACGCTTTAAACTAAATAGTCGCGGTAAAAATAAAGTCAAAATAGCACGGTCGCGCTAAAAATAAATTGTGCACGTGCTCAGATAAGCACTAGGAGGCTGTCAACAAGTAAAGTTGGGAGACACCTCAGAGGCAATATTGCTCAGTCCAGCAGATAAAAATTCTGAAGTCTTCAACAACTCTCACTCAGCTCACACCCCTCCTGTCTTTGACTGGCTTGGCTCTAAGCTCATTTAAATATCTCTTAAAGGCACACCTCGGGGCAGTTGCACCCAGCCAGCTAAGTGCAAAAAGTTACTGATGCTAAAGGACTCCTGGGTAAGAAGGACCGCTTGGCTCACCCAGTCTGCCCATTTCCCTACCTACTGGATAAGCTGCAAATGCTAGTTAACTAACAGCCCACTCCACTTCCTTCCTACCCCCACCAGAATTGGCTTATGTCTGTCCCATGCATTCTTAAATTCCCCACTGTTTTGACTCCACAACCTCCTCAGGAAGGCTGTTCCATGCATCCACCACCTTCTCTGTGAAAAATACTTCCTCATGTTGCCCCAAGCCTCCCCCATCTTCAAATTGTGCCCTTGTTCTTGCACATCTCTTTTCTGAAAGATGCTACCCTCTTGGACTTTGTTGATCCTCTTGAGGTACTTGAACATTTCTTTCATGTCCCACCTCTCCCTCCTTTCCTCAAGGGTATACATATTAAGCTACTTTAGTCTCTCTTTGTATGGTTTCTGGCACAGACCCTGCACTATTTTAGTTGCTCTCCTCTGGACTGCCTCTATCCTGTCTATGTCCTTGTGGAGATGGGGTCTCCAGAACTGCACGCAGTACCCCGATGGGGTCTCACCAATTGTCTGTAACGGAGGGATAACAATTCCTATTTTCTACTGGTGATGCCTCCCTTTACATCCCAGTATCCCCCAGCCCTCCTTACTGCTTTCTCACATTGCTTGCCTATCTTTAGGTCATCTGATATAACTACCCCAGGTCCCTTTCCATTTTGTTGTTTTAGTATCCCCCATTGTGTACTCTTCCCTAGGTTTTTGTTTCCCAGGTGCATTACTTTGCATTTCTTTGCATTGAATCTAAGCTGCCATATTTCTGACCATTCCTCCAACTTTGCCAAGTCTCTTCTCATCCTTTCCACCCTCCCTTGTGTATCAACCCTGTTGCAGATCTTTATGTCGTCTGCAAAGAGGCATATTCTTCCTTCCAGTCCCTCCACAATGTCCTTATAAAGAAATTAAAGAGGACCGGTTCCAGTACTGAACCTGAGGTACCTTACTAGTAACCCCCTTTATTGAGTGGACTCCATTTACTATTACCCTCTGTGTCCTGTTGTCCAGCCAACCGTTTACCAGGATACCACCCTGGGACCACTCCCAGGCTGGCTAACTTGTTTATTAATCTTTTGTGTGGGACTGTGTTAAATGCCTTGCTAAAGTCTAGGTAGGCCATGTCCACAGCCCTCCCTGGTCTACTACTTTGGTCATCCAGTCAAAGAAATATATTAGATTCATCTGACATGACCGTCTCTGCTGTGACAGAACCTTTTCTAGGTTCTGGAAGGGAGTAGGAAAGAGATGGTCAAGCATAGTGAGGCATCCCACTACCCTGGTAGCCATTTGGTATCAGGAGAATCAATGGATAGTTCGGACTTCATACATAGCTATTGGGTACAATGAGTTAAGATGAAACAACATTACTGCAGTGAGTAATTTTTCTTCAGACCCCAGGAATCCCTCACTATTGCTTGACAAGTGCAGACTCCATAACAGTACCTTGGGAGGCTGGGTACAAAATCTATTTGGGGAAAAGTTTCTGCAAGACAACAGTGTCAAAACTGGCCTCCTATCTGGACTGTATGTCCTGACAATAGTGCTCTGTAAAGGTATACACTGTTTTCCATGTAGCTGCTTTATGAATCTCCTAAATGGAGACACCTCTAGATGTTGCCACAAAGGTAAAAGTGCCCTTGTTGAGTAGGCCCTTAGGCCTTCAGGTGGAAGTTTGCAAGCTTTGCTATGACATAACTGTCACGCATGCCACTATTCAGAGAGCAGTGATCATCCTGGATGCTGGCTTGCCTTGGTAACATAAGTAACAAACAGTTGTGTTGAAGTGGACCTGACATACACAGTGCCTAGTAGCTTAAAGCTCTTTTAACATCCAAACAATGGAGTCTCCACTCCCTGGTGTGGATTTTGCTGTGAAAACATAGGGAGTGTGACAGATTGGTTGAGGTGAAACTCTGAAACCACTTTAGTGAGAAATTTTCTGTTTGTTCTCAAAACTACTTTATCCCTGTGGAAGATAATGTAGTTAGGATCTGTCACAGAACTTGGAGCTCGCTCACTCTCCTGGCTGAGGTGAGGGCCACCAAGAAAACTGTTTTTCCAGGTAATATATTTCAGAACAGCAGTTGCCATAGGTTTGAATGAGCACTCATGAGATGGGAAATGCAAAGATTTAAGTCCCAGGAGGAACTTGATCTTTAAAGGAGGGGTTCAGATGGGTCAAGCCTTGAAGAACCTCCTGAAAATAGCCAAGGTGGCTATTGTTCTCTCCTTATCAGCGAAACATAAGCTGAGACTGCTACTAGATGTACCTTGAGGGTAGAAGGGCAAAGGCCCAGAGACTGCAGGTGTACCATGTAGTCCAATATGCAGGACTGGCTGGCCTGTAGAGGAATGATTTTCCTGAAAGAACACCACAGGAAGACATTTTCCACTTTGAGGCATATGCTTTCCTTGTGGCTGCCTTTCTGGAATTTTAATATATTCAAAACCTCTTTCGAGAGGATTAAAGCAGAGTATGTTAACTCCTCAAGTACCAGGCACTGAGGCACAGAGTGCTGGGGTCTGCAAATGTTATCCTGCCCTGGTGCAAGGTCAGTAGGTAGTATCTCAGCGGAAGAGATGGGAGGTTTGCTGGACAGGGCCAGGAGTAGAGAATACCAGGTCTGACTAGAACCAGGCTGGAGTAATCAGAATCATTGTTGCAAGCTCCTTCCGAGTTTCAACAGCACAATTAGAAGGAGAGGAAGGGGAATTGCATACAGGAATCTCCCTGTCCAACAGAAGACCAGGGCATCCTCTGGCACTGTCCCCACTGATGAAGGCCTGCAACAAAAGAGGTGGAGCTGGTAGTTTTGTCAAGAGGTGAACAGATCTACCTCTGACATGCCCCATCTTCTGAACACAGTTGCAAGCATTTGCTTTTTCAGGGTCCATTCCTGGTTGACTTGACTGATTCCGCTCCAGGTAATCTGCAAAGACTTGTCCTTCCCTGGTAGGTGCACTGCAAATAGGTGCACCTCTAGCTTGTATGCTAGTCTCAGATCTTCATTGCCTTTGTGCACAAATTTGAAGATTTCATTCCTCCTAGTTTGCCCTTTACATGGTGGTGATATTGTCTGTCCTGATTTGGACCGACTGATCCCTGAGGTGGAAAGAAAAGGCCTGTACTGCCAGATATACAGCCCTGAGTTCCAGAAGTTTAATGGGCTCCTGGGACTCTAGTGCAGTCCACACCCACTACCAGTGAGGTCCTCCTGGTGGATGCCCCTTCCCAGGAGGGAGGCATCTATAGTGAGCACCACTGTGGGTGATTGCTAGAAGAAGGATTCCCTCTCTGAGGTTCTCCTCCTCTTCCCACCAGTCCAGTGCCTCTAAAGGCAATTTGCAACTGGTACCAGCATTAACAGAGCATCCTGCCTCTGGGACCAGATGGACCCTAAGTGGTACTGAATGTGTCTCATTTGAAATCTGGTGCCTGGGACCACAGCTGTGGAGGCAGCCATGTGTCCCAGCAGCTGTAGGAAAACTCTTGTTATTCTGGGCTGCCCAGCTTTGAACGACTTTGCCAGTTCTGTAAGGTTTACCACCCTCTCATGAGGCAGAAATTATTTTCTGTTTGAGTCTTTGGAATGTTTATCAGAACTCCAGATCCTCCATGATTTAATGGGTGAGCTGGAGGAGGCAATGGCCTCCTGGTATGACCCTCCTGAGACTAGCCAGTTGCCCAGGTAAGGAAGACCACCACACCTTTTTTATGAAGTGAGCTGTGACCACTGCCAAGCACTGTTGAAGACCCCTGGTGTTGAGGATAGGCCAAAGGGTAGGGCAACAAACTGATAGTGGCAGTTCCTACCCTGAACCTGAAGTACTTTCTATGGGAAGATCTTACTGGTATAAAGTAGGCATCCTTCAGATCCAGAGACCCCAACCAAGGTCTCTGCTGCAGAGATGGGATCACTGTAGATATTGTCATCATCTTCAACTTTTCTTTTTCAAGTGTTTATTCAGAAATCCTAGGTCTACAATGGGTTGCCACGCTCCATTTTCTTGTGGGTGAGGAAGTACCTGGAGTAGAGACCTCTGCCACATGGGGCAGAAGAATTTGTTCCACTCGTTGGCCTGCAGCAGCTATTTGACCTCCAACTCCAGCAGGATTTTTCTGCTGGGGTATGAGCTAGGGAAGGCCCTGTATGCCAGCAGTTTGGGGAACTTTTGAAGTGCAGGGAGACCTTGACTGTTTCTAGGACCCACTTGTCTGTGGTAATGTTTTACCACGCCTGGATATAGTGAGCCAACCTTCCTCCCACTGGAAACAGCTGGGTGACCTGTACAGACCTGTCAGGTATTCTGCTTTGCTTGCACCTTGGGAGAGAGGGTGGCTGCAGCCTGCTTGCACCCTGCTTACCTCTGCCCTGAAAAACCCTCTGAGAAGGGTAGTCTTAAGGCATGTAAGTGAGGGGACATAACTCCTGCCCTGTGTCCCATTCTGTAGGGTCTAAGAGAAGTGGAAGCTTCTCTTTTCAGTATTACTTTTATTAGTGGTCTTACATTCATCTTCCCTTTCATGTAGGTCTCTATTTGTAGCCAAACACGGAGTTTCCCTCAGGGCAAATCCATGGCCTTAGTTTGTGTGTCCTCAGAGAGGTTTGCCGTCCTGTAGCAAGGCAAACCTCCTGAAGAACCCTACATGAGCCATGACCCTAGAGGCGTATCACAGGCATCCATAGTCATGTGAATCTGGTATGTAGTGGCATCCTAGGCAGCCTTTGCTGTGTTGCTAGGTCATGGGCTAGATCGCCAGCAGCTTTTTCACTATGGACATTACAGAGGTCCAGAGGACCTTCTGATACTGAGCTGCATACCCCAGGTACAGGCCAACACCAAGAGGAGTGAGGCAAACACTCAAGGAAGTATTAAATCTTTTTCAGGCTGCTATTGTGTGTGGGGACTGAATTAATGTTAAAAGGTGATTTCTTTTTATCTTTGTTTGGGGCGCAAGGGAGGAGGAGGAAGCCAACAGAGGGAGGCAGAGGAAGGACAAAACAAGGGAAAGACCCTAAGGATCACATGACTTTGGGAAAGCCAATCAGGCTGCAGAGTACAGGGCCTTAAAGGTCATCACAGTAGTTTCCTCCCACCTCCTCCCCAGAGTACAGGCTGACATCTGAGAGGAGCGGAGCAAACACTTAGGAAGTACCGAATCTTTTTTTCTGGCTGCTATTGTGGTGTGGGGGGGGAAGTAATGTGCAAATGGTGATTTTTCATTTTTGTTTGGGGACGTAGGAGAAGAGAGGGGCCGACACAGAGAGAGGAAGAGGAGGGACAGAACAAAGGAAAGAACCTGAGGCCCTGTCCATACTACACCGCACGCACCCAGTAACGGGTTAAAACCGTTACGCCAGTAAGCGGTACGGTGTCCACACCGCGCACTGTTTTCAGTATGGGTCCATTACCGCTGGTCCACACTGTGGGTGCTGGGTGACCGTTTCGGTCGGCACCCGATCTACATGCAGCTCGCGCTGCACCTCACAAGGCACTGCTGTGGGCGGCGCTCGCAGCCACACCACAGCCGGTAATGGTACTGCGGCGGATCCGTTCCGTAACTGTTGTTGAAACCATTTCACAAGTGGTTTCAACAACGGTTATAAGACGCCTCCTGTAACGTTACAGGTGTAAACACAAACCGTTGCGGTAACGGTTTGGACCCCTGTAACGTTACAGAGGAATGGATCCAGTGTAATGGACAGAACCTAAGGATCACGTGACTCTAGGCAGGCCAATCAGGCCGTGCAGTACAGGGCCTTAATAGGAGCCATCACAGTAGTTTCCCCACCCTCCCGAGTACAGGCCGATGCTGAGAAGTAATGGAGCAAACACTCGAGGGAAGTATTGAATCTTTTTTCTGGCTGTTAGGTGTGTGTGTGTGTGGGGACTGACTTAATGTGCAAGCGGTGATTTTAATCTTTTGGGGATGTAGTGGAGGAGGGAGGAAGCCGACAGAGGGAAGAAGAGGGGAGGGGACGGACAGAACAAAGGGAAAGACCCTGAGGATCATGGGACTCCATTCAGGCCAATCAGGCCCGCAGAGTACAGGAGCTTTAAAGGAGGCATCACAGTAGTTCCCCCCTTACCTCCAAGTACAGGCTGACTCCAAGAGGGAGCAGAGTAAACACTTGAGGAAGTACTGAATCTTTTTCTGGCTGCTATTGTGTGTGGGGACTGAATTAATGTGCAAACCGTGACTACAGGCAGGGTCAATCGGGTGCAGAATATAGGGCCTTAAAAGGAGCCATCACAGTAGTATTTCCCCTCCCAAGTACAGACCAATGCAGAAAGGTGGAGCAAACACTTGAGGAATTATTGCATCTTTTTTCTGGCTGCTACTCTGTGTGTGTGTGTGTGTGGGGGACCAAATTAATGTGCAAATGGAGTTTTTTATCTTTATTTGGGGAGATAGGGAGGAGGAAGGAAGCCGACAGAGGAAGAAGAGGGAGGATAGAGCGAGAGGAAAGATCCTGAGGATCACGTGACTCTGGGCAGGCCAATCAAGCCACAGAGTACATGGCCTTAAAAGAAGCCATCACAGTAGTTTCCCCCCTCCCAAGTACAGGCCGACTCGGAGAGAGTGGAGCAAACACTCAAGGGAATTATTGAATCTTTTCTGGCTGCTGTTGTGTGGGGACTGAATTAATGTGCAAACTGTGATTTTTATCTTTGTTTGGGGACATATGGGAGGAGGAAGGAAGTCGGCAAAGAGAGGAGAGGAGGACAGAACAAAGGGAAAGACCCTGAGGACCACATGACTCCAAGCAGGCCAATCAGTCCGCGGAATACTGTATTTAGTACCCAGAGGGCCAAGAAACACCTGCATGAGCGACCCTGAATGTGAGTGCCACAAAGCAGGAGTGTGCCATCCGACTAGGTGACATCTACAGGGAGGACCACAGGCCGCAGACCATGTTGAGGCAGTATAATAAGGGGGTGTGAATATTAGGGGACTTAGTGCCCAGGGCAGTATAAATACGAGGAGGATGTGGCAACCAAGAAGCTGGGGGGCTGAGGGAAAACACAGGAGGGATGGTGGGGCAGGGACGGTAGCTGGAGGACACGGGGATCTGGAAGGATGGTAAGATGTAACAGGTGTGGAGCAGTCATCCTCTGGGTATAAGTGGAATAGAGGGATGTGTAGTCTGTGAGCAGCTTGGACAACTTAGTGAGGAATGTGAAGCTGAGATGGGAAGCGGATAGGTGGAAGGGGTGGTATGGACATAAACAGTGTGGGATGGGAATGGGGATGTCACCCCAGGCAGTGCAGAAGGTGGAACTAGGGCAGAATCCAGGGGAGGTGCATAGTCCAGGAACACCAGTGCCATAGGGACCAAGTGAAAAAGAGGGGAAATGGCAGGTGGTAAGTGGTAGATCGGGGGGAGAGTCAAGACAAGGGGACGGGGAGTAGGGAAGGGAAAGAGTGGGCATTTCAGACAAAGGGAATCAGGCACCTCACAGGTTCATGGTATTGCAGAGTATGGATGATCATGGGGAAGGAGGAGATGAGCGTGCAGGGAGGACCAGAGAACAAATATAGTAATGGGGGTAGGAGGGAAGGGAGGGACTAAGGTCAGGAAGGAACCAGTGACAAGAGGGCAGGCAATCCAAGGAAGAGGAGGACTAGAAAGTGAGGGAGGATACGGAGGTAGGTAGCGAGTGCAAGGCAATGGAATCTCCAGGAGGAGAGACAAGTGCTGGGGGCGGGACTGGGCCAAGAGCAGAGGCAAAGCAGGAGACAAGCAGGTGGAAGCTGAGGATAAGGAAGAAGAGAGGCAACGGGGTTGAGCATAAGGGAGGGAATCATTGGGGATGGGGCAAAAGACGGGCATTACGACAGGGTGAGGCAGGAAGGGGTGAGGGTTGTAATTTTGGGAGACTCAATACTGAAGGGGATGAGATGGGAAACAAACACATGAGGAAAAGCAACAGGAAGGTGGAGTGTATGCCAGGCATGACAGCTGGGAGGGTGGGTGCTATTATACCAAAGTCTGTGGGGCAGGAAAGGGAAGCCTCACACTGTGGTCTGTTGGGCACCAATGACCTCGCAGGATGCAAAGGTGAGGAGGTGCAGGAAAGGTTCAAGAAGCTGGGTGGAGATATGCAAGGGGGTAGGAAAATCGGTAGCTTTCTAGAGGTGCTGCCAGTCCTGAAGACCAGCACTGTTAGAAAGCTGAGGACAGAGGAATTTAACTCATGGCTGGGGGGATGGAGCAAGGCAAATGGGTACAGGCTGGTAGGAGGTTGGTGTAGGACCTGGGAGCGCAGGACCTATATGCACCAGACAGGCTACACCTAAGTAGGGAAGGCACATGGGTCCTGAAAGACAAATTGGAAAGATACTTAACAGGGAGCTGGATTTAAACTGGGGGCAGCAGAGGGCAAGGCACTCCAGCACCAAGAGAGGGGGCCTCAGGGCCTCCCCACCAGTGGAAATTCAAACGGAAAGGAGGGGCATGGAGAGGGATAGTAGGGGAGGAGAGGGGAGAAATACCAAGGGATGGTGGGAAGCAGAGGGAAAGGCGGCACACTGGAAGATAGTGTCCCTAAATGCTAGGAGTCTGGCCAGCAAGGCAGCAAACCTTCAGGTGATGATGGCAGAAGGGAGGTGGACACAGCTCCCATCACGAAACACGGGCAACCCAGTACCATGATTGGGACCGAGATCCCGGGTACCAATTGCTAAGGAAGGACAGAGGGAAAGGAAGAGGAGGTACAGCTGCATTTGTACATAATGTATGGGATACTGTGGTACCAGAGAGGAGGGGAGCATGGCTTGGCAGAAGCCCTGTGGGTAATGCTACAGAGCTCCAGTGGGGAAGGATTAGTTTGGGTGTGGTATACAGACCACCCTCACATGACATATAATTGGACGGAGCTAGCGGACCAGATCAGGAAGGTAGGAGGGAGGAAAACACCGTAACAGTTGGTGACTTTAATCTACCTGGAATAGACTGGAGCACCCTAGCTACCTCTTGTCAAAGAGAGCAGATCCTCCTGGATGCTATCCAGGAGTACTTTCTGACACTGGGTGTTACACAGCCAACTAGGGAAGAGGCCATACTAAACCTAGTGCTATCAAATGGGAGCAGGTCCAGGAGGTAGAAGTGCGAGATCCACTTGCAGGCAGTGACCACCAGTGTGGTTTTATATCAAGCGAGGAAGGAAATGGCCAAGACCAAAACTAGACTAGTGGACTACAGGAAGGCAGACTTCAGTAAAATGGGAAACATACTAGAGGGCCCCTGGCCATGCTCAGACGCGGAGATGGATGTGAATCAGAAATGGTCCATCATCAAGAGGGGTCTAACTGAGACTATAGACATGTGTAGCAGGCTCGTAAAAGAACTCTAAGGCTAAGAGACCTAACTGGTTTAGCAGGAAGGTGGCAGGTAAATGAAGAAAAAAAGAGGCTGCCTTCCTGAGGTACAAGTAGACCTTGCAGGAGGAAGACAAGACAGGCTTATGTAGGGAAGAGGTCCGGGCAGCCAAGGCTGTGAAAGAACTGAGACTGGCGCAGGGGCTTAAGGAAGGGAAAATAACTCTTCCATTACATTAAGGAGAGGAGAACCAGAAAGGATGGGATTTTAAGGATAAAGAGATAGGGAGGGTGGGCAGAAGGCTGAGGATCAGGTGAAGGCACTAAATGAGTACTTCTGCTCTGTGTCTACCAGGGAAAAAGACAGGCCCATGCCACGGGGATGGTTGGGGGTTACCCTAGGGGCGGGAGGACTATAATGGAGAGATTGGGGTTGAGAGGGTATTAAGAGGTCTGAGGGAACTAAGGGTGGACAAGGCTCCTGGCCCAGATGGAATTCACCCAAGGGTCCGAGAGATATATGGAGGTACTAGCAGTACCCCTTACAGACCTAGATCTATCACAAATGCACCTGCAGGTTAGGCCCTCTGTCTCTACGGTGCCAAACCTCGAAGTGCAATATGTGAACAGGATACAGACAGGGTCCTGTCTGTTTTGGGTCAGATTGCCTACTAGCCTTGGTCTTGGTGTCAAATATGAAGCTTTTCTGCTAGCATACCCAGTTAACAGGCTCAGATATGTACTTTCACGGGGATGCAGTACAATACTTCACCCTGTGGGCACCCAGCTAGGTTCAAATGTCTACCCTTATGACTCAGTTTGAGACCTAGGTATATTCTTTCCTTACCAAGACAGTAACACATTCGAGCCCTGAACAGTTCTTGTCAGAATTACCCAATACTGTTCCAGCCTCACATGGAAATGAAAGACTCAGGCAGGATTAAGGAAACCAAAGGTTTACTGGAATTAAAAAATATCAAATACATACAAAACATAGAACTTATAACCTGAGTACTTACAGTATGAAAATAAATTAGAATTTTACAGAAAACAAATCACCTGATTATTAAAGTTCTAGCTTAGCTAAGTTCCAGTTGGTGTTACCTATTTTTAAAGAAGTGCCTCTTTGGAGTTTCAGAGATGAAGTGTCTCACTCCTTTAAGAGTTCAGGAAAAAGTGCTTTCCCACAGATGCTTGGCAATCTTGAAAGACAATCTCTCCACCTCCTTGTGATGTCATTGCACATGAGGTCACTGTTTGTCCTGTCATTAATTTTGTAACCTGACCAAGTATATCAAAGGGTGTCATTTTACTGCTGGCTGGAAATCTGCAAAGTTAGCAATATCAAAATATGACAGTCTCTTTGATCAGAGCATCTCCTTTGATGCTTTCAGAACACACATCCTACCAACTGTTTCCTTCTAGGTGTGAGAGCGAATAGGAATCTGTTAAAATGTCCCCTTTCCTCAAGGGTTATAAAATGCATACTTGGTCTCAGCTTCAAAGTATAAATATTTTACAATGTGCCTCAACTTAGCCTTTTGGAATTTCAGCAGCTATGTGTTAAAACAGAGCAGGAAACAACCATCTGCTGCTGCTGTACTGCTGTGCTGAGGTCAAAGGTCAGGTCTTCTTACACTTACTGGCTGCTATTCCTAAGCAGACATTCACATAACATATATATTTTTATATCACAAATATTATACAATAATGACAAGTAGATGGCAGAGCGTCACCTCCTCCTCCTAGACTGAATTTGGGAGATCCAGTCCTACATGGGATGAGTTCCCAAAGTCAGTTCATTGGTCAAATTGACGCGAAAGTCCATCTGCATTTTCGCTGGCTGCCCCTGCCCTGTGTGAGACAGTCATGTCATAACCCTGCAAGGCTCCATCTTAACAACCTACCATTTGTTTTACCCATTTGTGCCAGCCAAACCAGGGGTTGTGATTGGTTTGTACCTCAAAATTCTGCCCATATAGCTACGGTTCTAACTTCTTTAGTGCCCACACCATGGGCAGACACTCTTTTCCACTGTACAGTAAGCCTGCTCCTGGGAAGTAACCTCTTACTGAGGTATGCTATTGGGTGACCTTTCCCTTGGCTGGACATTTCATTATGCACTGTCCAGTACCCACATCTGAGGCATCAGTCCAGACTACAAAGGGTTTACTACAGTCTGGACTGACTTGCTATACAGGAACACTGCACAGTGTCTCCTCTAGCCATGTAAAGGCTTGTTCACAGGCTGGTTCCCAGATAACTTTCTTGGGATCTTTTTCTTTAACAGGCCAGATAGAGGAGTTGCCAGGGCACTGTAGTTTGGTACAAATTTCCTATAGTACCCTGCGCTCCTACAAAACTCGAACCTGCTTCTGTGTTTCAAGTCAAGGCCATGCTTTGATTGCCTCTATTTTTGCTTGGTTAGGACGGAGCTGTCCCTGGCCTACTACGTGCCTGGAGGTATGCCACCTCAGCCATGCCCTGTATCCTGCCCAGCACTTCCCTAAGGTGGGACAGGTGTTCCTCCCAGCTAGCACTAAAGATGGCAATGTCATCCAGAATGCACAGCATACTCCTCAGCACCATTTAATACCTGGTTCACCAACCTCTGGAAGGTGGCAGGGTGTTCTTCATTCCAAAAGGCATTACCTTAAACTTAAATAACCCTATCGGAGTGATGAAGGCCAACCTCTCCCTAGCTCTGGCAGTTAACTCTACCTGCCAATACCCTTTGTCAGGTCAACAGAGGTAGGTATGTCACCCTCCAAACTTGTCCATGAGTTTGTTCGTCAGTGGAACTGGATGGGCTCTGACTTCGTGACTGTATTGAGTCCACGACAGTTCACACAAAACAAGCAGAGCCATCTGGCTTGGGAACAAGGACTACGGATAAGGTCGGGGCTGTGGGATTTCTGGATTACCCTAAATCCAGCATTTCCTCCACCTCCTCCTAATGTCCTTTTGGACAGCCTCTGACACCCGATATGCCATCCATCGTATGGGTGCTTGTGTCCCTGTCTCCACATCGTGCATCGCTATAAGGGTTAGTCCAGGCTTGGCACTAAATAATGGGGGCAAAGTCTGCTAAAACCTCCGTTACTTCCTGGATCTGGTCCGGGGTCAACTGGGGCAACATTTTATTGCCTCCACAGAGGACTCCTGCTTGCCTCCACAGAGGACTCCCGCTCACTTTCTTCCAGCAAGTCCAGATGGGGGTCTCTTTGTCTGTCCCTCCCAAGGACTACACATTGCAAACACCATGTCAGTCCTATTAGCATATGGCTTCATCATGTTGACATGGTACTTTCTTTGGGTATGTCTCCTGTCAGGCAGTTCTATAATGCAGTTTACGTCATTTGCCTGACTACCTTGTATGGTCCTGCCCACTCGGCCTGCAGCTTATCTTTCCGGACCGGATTAGGACCATGACTTCCTGACCCACAGTGTAGAGTGAGCTCTGGCTCTGTTGTCGTACCACACACCTTTTGTTGGGCCACTACCACGTTGCTCTGGGCTATCCCCATAAGCTCTTTCAGCTTTTCCTAAACTTAAGGACATAATCCACTATTGGAGTTCCTGGGTGGCATGCTTACCTTCCCAGTCCTCCTGGATCAAGTCCCGGACCCTACGTCCATATGAGAGCTCAAGGGGAGGACCCTGTCGACTCTTGGGACACCTCCCTGTATGCAAACAACAGGTGGGAAGTGTTTCTCCCAGTCCCTCCCATGTTGTTCAGCAAATGCTTGGAGCATCAATTTAAGGGTACCATTGAATCTTTCCACAAGCCCATTGGCTGCAGGGTGATCCGATGTCCTGTGTCGCTGCACCACCACACACCCTCCCACAAACATTTCATCAGGTCCGACATGAAGGAACCCCTCGATCAGTGATAACCTCCTGTGGGAACCCAGCACGGGAGAAAATCCTAGCAAGGCATCTGCCACTTTGTCTGTCCTCAGTGAGGACAGGGTGACTGCCTCTGGGTACTGGGTGGCATAATCCACCACAGTCAGGATATACAGGTTACTCACCTGTAACAGGAGTTCTAGGAATGGTATATGTTGTTCATCCACACTCATTGGCAGGTATCCTTGCCGCTTTAAATCTTGCGGAAGGTCTTCAAGCTTGCTCCTCCCACCCACCCGGGTGGTATAACTCTCGGCTCGCCCCATGGCGCCAGAATCTGGCCGCTGGAAGCTCAGGTTGTCTACGTCGAAGCCGGGAGGTCGAGGTGGGTCGGTGGATGAACAACATACCATTCCTAGAACTCCTGTTACAGGTGAGTAACCTGTATTTAGGGACATGGATATGTTGTTCATCCACACTTATTGGCAGACTCCTAGCAGTTCTCCGGGAGGAGGGAGGCAAGACGCACACCCCCAATACTTACTTGGGAAAGAGACTGGAGAACCGAGGCCCCAAAACCAGCATCCCGGCGTGACTCAAGGTCGATGTGGTAATGGGTAATGAAGGTGTTTGCTGACTTCCAGGTAGCAGCCCTGCAGATTTCCTGGATAGGGACGTCCCTGGAAGCAGCCACGTTGCAGCAGTATGGCGGGTAGAATGAGCTCTTATCCCTCTGGGAGGCTCCATGCCCGCCAACTTATAGCAGAGATCTATGCAGGAGGTTACCCACCTGCTTATCGTCCCGGCTTGGCTGCAGGTCTGCCAGATGCACGCTCAGCGTAGGTGACAAACAGCTGGCGAACCTCTCCCGAATTTCAGCGCTGCGCTCCTTATAATAAGCGGCCCCTTCTAGGGTCAGAGTATGGAGCCTATATTCGCCTCCAGGTGTGATTGGGGTAGAACACCGGCAGAGTCAACACCTGGTTAAGGTGAAACTCCGACACCACCTTCGGAAGGAATTTCGGTGGGGAGGACAACCTTGTCCCTGTGGAAGACCAGGTAAGGAGACTCGATGGAAGCGCCTGGAGCTCTCCCATCCTTCTGGCTGGCGTATATAGCCACCAAGAAGGCGGTCTTCCACGACAGGTGAGAGAGAGCACACCTGTGCATAGGTTGAATGGCTTGCCCATGAGCTTTGCCAGTACCAGCAGTAGATCCACGAGGTGGGGGTTCCCGCACTGGAGGAAATGTGATCAAGGCCTTTGAGCGCCAGACCACCTTCTCCTGCGCCACCGACTGCTTCCGGCCCGCGCCCGGTAAGCAGAGATGGCTGCCAGGTGCACCCTTAGGGTGTCGACCTAAGTCCTTGACTAGAAAGGGACCATAAATAGTCCAAGATGCTTGCCAAGGAACAGGAGGAAGGATCCAAGCCCTTGCCCTGACACCAAATGGAAAACCTTTTCCATTTGAAGGCATAGCATTTTCTGGTGGACTCCTGCAGGACGCCTCAACTACATTGAGGACCTCGTCGGAAAGACCCAAGGCCTGGAACTCTAGCCGCTCAGGAACCAGGCCGTCAGGTGCAGGGATTGAAGGTCGGATGGAACACCTTCCCTGATTGACTGAGAGCAGGTCCGGCGAGCTGGAAGCTGCCGCGAGTCCTGGAGCTGAGACTGAGGAGATCTGGGAACCAAGAACTGGCGAGGCCAGTCTGGGGCTATCAGAATCACCTGCGCCTTGTCCCTCCTCGCCTTGAGAAGCACCTTGTGGATCAAGGAAATGGGGAAAGGCGTAAAGAGGCCCGGGTCCATTGCCTCGAGAAGGCATCCCCTGCAGCGAGCCCTGCTGAGGCGGGCATGGAACAGACTCAGCTGCGTTCTCCTGGAGGCAAACAGGTCCACCTGAGGTGTGCCCCAAAGGGAGAACAGATGCTGTACTACCTCGGCAGGAGGAGACCACTCGTGGGATGCAGCCCCTATCCGGCTCAGGGCATCGGCCAGGGTGTTGGAGGCTCCTGCCACGTGAATGGCTAGGAGATCCGCCTCCAGGCTGCCACGAGTGACCAAATTGGGAGAGCTTCCTTGCATAGAAGCATGGGCGCGTCCCGCCCTGGCGGTTTAGATAGTACATGGTGTGGTATTGTCCGTCTGGACTCCGGACCACTTGACCCGGAGGAGCGAAGCAAAGGCGGTGAGAGCTAGGCGGACCGCTCGGAGCTCCAGCAGGTTGATGTGGCATCGGGACTCCCTGGGACCAGAGGCCATGAGCCCGTGTTCCCCAGATGGGCACCCCAACCCATCAGAGAGGCATCGGTCGACAGAGAACCGTCGGCTGGGCGAGACGAGCGGATGCCCTCCTGCAAATGATCTGGAGCGGTCCACCACTGGAGCGTTCCACATCCCCTGTGTCACCGACTGAAGCTGGTCAAGGGATCGCGGCGTTGTGACCACTGGCTGGCAGTCCCCACTGAAGGGACGCATGTTCCAGCAGGCCCAACGGACCACGCCTGGTGCAGGCCGCCATGAGACCCAGGAGGCGCAGGAGTCCCGGGCAGGGTGCAATTGCCCAACCAGAAATGAATCGGGCAAAGGAGGAAAGAACTCAGCCCTGTCCGCTGGAGCCGCGCTGGCTCGAAGAGAGTCGAGCTGCGCCCGATGAATAGAATCACCTGCTTGGCTCGAGTTCCGACTTGGCCTCGTTGATAAGGAGGCCCAGTTGAGAAACAGACCTGGAGGGCCAGATCTCTGGACCACTCCGCCTCCTTCCTGGAGGGAGCTGCTATCAGCCAGTCGTCCAGGTAAGGGTACACCGGACCCCTCGGCGCCGCAGGAATGCTGTCACCACTGCCATGCATTTGGTGAAGACCCTGGGAGCTGGAGACAAGCCGAAGGGCATGGCTTGGAACTCGAAGAGGATCCTTCCGCTCGGAAGCAAAGGAGTCTCTGGTGAGACGGACGGATAGGGACGTGGAAAAACGCTCCTGCAAGTCCAGAGAGCAGAACCACGCCCGCGTTCCAAGGATGGTATTATCTGAGCCAGAGTGACCATCCTGAAGGTTCGAGACCTTAGAACTTGTTTAGGTCGTGTGGAAGTGAGAATGGGGCGCCAGCCCCGTCCGTTCGGAACCAGGAAGTACCTGGACACAAACCCTGGGTCTGAAGGAGGGTCCACCACCTCTCTTACCACCTCCTTCTGGAGGGAGGCGATGTCGGCTCGGCGAGCCGCCAGTGAGGCTGGGGATCCCGAAGCCCCGAGGCGGCGGCTCTGAAGGGTGGTGCCTGCTCGAATTCCAGAGGCAGGCCTCTTCCCACCACCTCAAGACCCACCTGTCCGTGGTAACAGCGGACCAGGCGAGCAGGAAGTGCGGAGCCGTCCCCCGCGGGACCAGGGAATGAGTGACGGAATGGGCGACACCCCTCAGCCCGTCACTGGGCAGGCTTGGAGGAGGGACCGGCCGAGGACCTCCTGGGCCCTTTCCTCCCTGCCTCCTGTTAGAGGAAGCCGGCGCTTGGGTTTGGGATGCCAGGCCGAGCCTGCTGGCCCTGACGTTGCTGGGCCGGCGCGCCAGGGGCACAGAAGGACAAAGGAGCTTAGGCTGTGGTTCGGCCTTTGTCCTTCTGAGCGGAAGAGACCCGAGTCAAGGTGGCATTGGACTTCTCGATCCTCTGCAGGTGACCTTCCACCCCAGGGCCGAAGAGGTCAGTCCCAAAAGGGAACATCCGCCAACTTGTGCTGGGTATCGAGTAAAGGTGGATATCCTCAGCCAAACCACGCACGACGCATAGCCACTGCGGCACACCGATCTGGCACATGAGTCCCCTATATCCAAAGCAGTCTGGAGCTGCTGTTTGGCCACTGCCCTGCCCTGGTCCCGCACCTGCTTAACCGTAGTCTGCAGATCGGGGGAAGATGAGGATGACCTCATCCAGGGAGCCCAACAGGGCATGAGAAAAATGTGCCATGAGGGACGGCCGAACTGGCCTGGCGAAGGCCGAGAGAGGACATAGCGAACTTTTGCCCGACATAGTCCAATTTCTTGGACTCCTTGTCAGGAGGTTTGTCCACATCCCTGGCGTTGCCCGGCCTTGAGCTTCGGTAACCAACCCCTCAGCAGAGGGTGTTCGAAAAAACGGACAAGAACCGGAAGGACCGCATACTTCCTGGCCATCCTGGCCGGGCGCAGGGCAGGAAGCAGGGCGCTGCCAAAGCTCCAGTGCCGGACCCACTATGGCCTCGGCCACGGAAGGCCTCCGTGGAGAATCCTCGGTCCAGAATCTCCGTGAGGGATACCTGGCCCGTTGGAACGGGTTCGAGCTCCATCCCGGAGACCTCGAGATGAGCCGAAGCAGTCCTAGGAAGAACTGACGGGCTATCGTCCATTGACTGACCTCCTGAAGACTCCAAGTCCAGTCGCTTGGAGAAAAGGAGGAATCATCTTCGGACCGGAAGAGTCCTCGAAAAGCTGCCTCTGGCCTGAGCCACCCTTCACCTGCCGAGGTCGGGTCGGGAGTGAGGGTAACTGACAGCCGATGGGGTAGACCCTTAGCCGACCGAGAATCCTTGGCGGAGCCCCAAATGGTGGCTGTGGAGGCGGAGAGTTCCACGAATGGTGGAGCAGCTGGTTTTGGCCGAACAACCGGCCTGGGTATAGGCTCCTCGGATAAGTCGAGGGTTGTGTCGGCCGTTCGGTGACAGCCACTTAATGGCCGGGGAAGGCAGCGGGTCGGCTTATTCCCGGCCAGGAGGCTGTTGCAACATAAGGTCCTCGTACGTCGATGTAATTTCATGAAGCCTCCCTCATCCGAGAGGAGGACAGGGCAAGCGGCGACGCCGGCTTACATGATGCCGGGCCGAGACCGCCTATGGCGGTGGGATCGGCTGGACCGCCGAAGAGGTCCAGAACGAGACCGAGAGTCCCGGAATTTCGAGGTCGGTGCGGGAGGTGTCGGCGGAACGGCACTCCCTCGGCTCGGATGGTCCATCCGAGGGCTCGAGACCGGAGGCACAGGCGAGCCCACGGATCCTCAACTCCTCCGGGGAACCGGGAGGGAATCTCGGCTGCTAAAGGCGACAGCCCGTCCAATGGGTCGAGAAAATCTCGACTTCACCGGTGGAGTCTCGGTCAACTGACCTGGACGGGACACCGTGAGGCCAGTGGCGAAGCGGGCGGTCGACCCGGCGCGCCGGTCGGCGGCCGGGAGAGGGACCTTTCCCGCTCCCAAGAGCGTCGACGGAGGACTTACCCTGTCCCTCTTTTGGACCGAGAATAAGGTCCAGCGACGCGAGCCCTTCTCCTTTAGTGGAGAGGGACAGACAAAGCTCACTAAAAAGAAGCGTGTAGGAAGAACCCAGAGAAGGCGGGATAAATACGCGGCCGGGAAGAATCTGACCCGCCGCCTCCTCTTGAGGCGACCATCCGCTCGAGCTGATCCATGAGCCAACGCCCGCGGACACTAACCGGGCCTCCTTGGACTTCACGGAGGGACTTCTCGGGACGGCCCAGTTGCAATCGGGCAGCACGGTCTTCGGGGACGTAGGCGAGAAAGATGAGCACAGGTCGCTAAGCCTGCGGGCGTGCTCAAGGCCTAAGCAGTAGACACACGTGGGTGTGGATCCATCCGAGACATCTTCTGCCGCATGGGCATCTCAGAAATCCGAGTCGATTTGTCCATGGGCCGCGAGGGATAGAAGACTGAAGTCTTTTGCAAAATTTATTTTTAAATCCATAAGCGGAGAAATAGGAACCAGTCTCAAAGCGCGGAGCGTTAAGGAGGGAACCTGAGCTTCCAAGCGGTAAGGAAGATCTGGCGTCATGGGGCGGGCCGAGATTATACCACCGGGTGGGTGGGAGAGCAAGCTTGAAGACCTTCCGCAAGATTTAAAGCGGCAAGGATACCTGCCAATGAGTGTGGATGAACAACATATCCATGTCCCTAGAAAACCTCTTCCTGGAGGAGCTGGGGGTATTTAAATGCCCCACAATATCTATTCTACCCTCTGGAATGGCTCCTCCACTATGGGCAAAGGAATTAGGGCAGCTTGGGTTTCTTACCCACCTTCCTATTTCTTGACACCAGTGTGAGACCTGCAATACTCCTTCACCTGCTGGGTGAATTGGACCAACAGAAATTGTGGGCCAATCGCTGCATAACGGCGATTCCCAGATCACCAGACATGGGAATATCGTGAGCAATCTTGGCAACCACTCACGGTACCCCTGGGGAATGACAAGCTGCCTGCCCATCACTTCTCCCTCAGTCTTTACATCCTGCATATACAGCAGTCCATTATCCCAATAAACTTTATGTTTCCGTCACCTCCCTGTGCTCTGTCAGAATCTAACATACTAACATACTATTTGCCAGCAGATTAGGCCTTATGGTCTATCAAGTCTGCTCGAACCTAGATCCTTAGTTGGGTGCGAGACCCTCCCATCCCTTGTGCTCCAGAAACCCCTATCATCCATCCCCACCCCCGGGACAGGCCATCATCTGATACATCCACTTTCTGTGTCTGTCCCACCTCTCTTAAAGCCCTCCACTGTGGATCTCTGAACCAGCTCACCAGGCAGAACATTCCAAGGGTCCACCACCCTCTCAGTGAAAAACCTCCTCCTCTTTCCCCTCACCTTCCACCTTCCAACTTCAAACCATGCCCTCTGGTGATGCCTCCCTGCTTTAGTCTAAAGATCCCTCCATGTTTACCCTATTTATTCCCTTGAGGTACTTGAAGACCTCAATCATGTCCCCTGTCTCTCCTCTCCTCCAATGAAAACAGGCAGAGCTCCTCAAGTCTGTCCTCGTAAGTCAAATCCCTAGCCCTCGTATCATCTTTGTTGCCCTCCTCTGTACCCTCTCCAGGAGCTGTATGTCCCTCTTCAAGTGTGGTCTCCAGTACTGTACACAGTACTCAAGGTGTGGTCTAACCAGTCCATTGTACAGCGGCAGAATCACTTCCTTGCTCCTAGAGGTGATCCCCTTGCGATGCATCCCAACATCCTGTTTGCCTTGCTAGCTGTCTCCTGCACTGCTCAGAGTTATTCATACATGTATCCACCATGACCCCTAGGTCTTTTTCCCTGTTGAGGCTTCCAGCACCTCCCTCTCAGGGTGTACCTGTGTTTGGGTTTCCCGACCAAGATGCAACACCTTGCACTTGGTGATATTGAAATTTAATTTCCATGTGTGAGCCCAGCTTTCCAGGGTGTCCAGGTCCCTTGCAGGGCCAACCTCCCTCTTCTCCCTCAACTACTGCTCCCATCTTGGAGTCATCCATGAAGAGACTCATTTCACACCTATACCATCCCTGATGTCCGATATGTATGCATTAAACAGGATTGGACCCAGGACCGAGCCCTGTGGTACCCCACTACCAACCTCTGTAGGGTTCGAGAGCTCCCCACAGACCACTACTCTCTGAGTGCATCCAGCTATCCAGTTTTCAATCCATCTGACCATCAAAGGGCCTACTCCTAACCCCATCAGTTTCTCCACCAGACCATTGTGGGGACAGAGTCAACGCCTTGCTGAAGTCCAAGAATAATACATCCACAGGCTTACCCTGTCCAGTTCTGATGTTACCCATTCATAGAACTCCACAAGGTTGGTTTGACATGATCTACCTGGCACAAACCCATGCTGCCGACTATCCAGACCTCCCACCTCCCCAAGTAAACCCCAATCGTTCCTTTAGTATACTCTCCATTAATTTTCCCACCACCGGGTTAAACTGATGGGTCTATAGTTTCCTGGTACTTCCTTCGACCCCTTTATGGATTGGTACCACATGTGCCTCTCACCAACCCTAGGTACCTCCTGTCTCAAGTGACCTGTTGAAAAGCTCCGCCAGGTGCAGCCAGTATGTCCGCAATCCCATAGTACTCTCGGATGAATGCCATCCGCCCAGGAGATTTGTCTTTCTTTAGGGCCTTGAGGGCAAACCACACCCTTTGGTGGGGATGGCATCATCCGCCCCTCCACCTTACCGGTCTTTTATCTTTATCCAGATGTGACACCCTGGGTACCTTTCCTCCCTTTTGCTCCATTTCTGTTGCTCCCTGATCCCACCCTGCTGCTTCTATCCCTTTCTGCCTTGCTTTGTAGATATCCCATCCCTCCCTAGTGAACACAGAGGCAAAGTACTGCTAAATACCTCTGCCTGGTCCTCGCCTCTTCCACCCACCTCCTTCTGATCTCAATCTTCTGAGATGGCCCTTAGTTTTTCTCTGCTCCCCAATGTGCAGGAAGAACCCCTTTTCCCCTCCATGTATCCCCTGTGCCAGCCGTTGCTCTTTACTGGACTTTGCTCCCTCACCATCTGGGTGACTTTTCTAGATGCAAGCTGGTACATTTCCTTATCCCTATCCCTCTTGTTGTTTTATATTTTTGTAAGCCTTCTTTTCTCTGACTGCTACCTGGACCTCACTGGACCACCAGCATGGTTTATGTGACCTTGCTCCTACGTTTCAACTTAGCGCAGATCCTGACTGCCTCATGAAGTCCCGTTTTATGACCTCCATCTCCTTTTCACACTTGTCGTTGAGGTAATCCCTTCAAGTGATCCTTGAGAATATTTCCCATGCCCATAAAGTCTGCCCCTGAAGTCCACTGCCAGTGTCCTAGTCTCACCCCACTCCCCAATGCTTATTTGAAACCAGACAGTATTGTGGTCACTCCCAGTCAGGGGTCCTGTACAACCATGTCCCTTACCAGATCCCCATCTGCCAGAACCACATCCAGGACATGCCCCTCCTTGTGGGCTCCATCACATGCTGTGTTAAGAACACATCCTGGAAGCCATCCAGCAGCCTCTGCTCCTTGGCCACCTGAGGACATGGTTCCCCAGTTTGTACCTGGCATATTAAGGTCCCCCATCAACACCACTCCTTCCCTTTTGGTCCACACTGGGCAATGATGTTGTCCAGCAAACCATCCTCTAGAACATCACTCATCCCGGGGGCCTATATGCTACTCCCAGCTTGACCTTATCTCCTGCTGGGATGGTAAGGTGACCCATAAGGCCTCCACGTTTCCTCTGCCTCTTCTACCACAGCAATTTCTATGTCATCTCTAATGAACATAGCCACTCCACCCCTCTGCCCTCCTTTCTATCCTTCCTAAGCATAGTGTACCCCGTACATTTAGGTCCCAGTCATGGTTTTGTTGGCCCATGTTTCCGTGACTGCGCACATCCACCCCCTCGAACAGCATGGCCTGGAACTCTGGCAACTTGTTTCCCAAGCTCCTGGCATTTACTAACACTAACCCCACCCCTTATCCCTGATCCTTTTGTCGAACCCCACCCAGATTCCTTATACTTCCATCCTCCCCTGCTCCTCCTGAAACCTCCACCTCCAGTCTGTTTCCCTCCCCTTGGGCTTGAGGCTACTCACCTCATCTGGAGGGAGGGCTTCTGGTCAGCCCTCCCTATCCCTTCCCCCTTACAAGTTTAAACCCCACCTTTCTTGTATGTAGTCAGCCATCCCCTGTTTAAGGACTTCCTTCCCTAATGGGGCAAGATGAAACCTGTCCTTGGCATATCTGCCCAACCCTCTGCTTCTCTAAACTAGGGTCACTTTTTGAGCAGCAGCAAAATCCTTACGCATTCCCAAGGCATGGGTCAGGTCCCCAGCGGTTTCTAAACTAGGGTCCCTAGCTCTAGCATCAGGGTATTCAGGGTCACTGCCACCTAACCCTCTGACAGTGGGCTACCCCCTCCTGAGAGTAACCCTCTGTAGCTGTTCTGTTAACTGCTACCTGGGGATTTCTACCCCTTTCATTATTCTCCAGATCAGGAGGCCAGGCTGGGGAACCAGCCTCCCAGTGGTTTCCACAGGGTCTTATATGGGGTCCAGGAACTACAATTTACCTTTGCTGCATGACTGCGGGTAACTGTACACACCATCCCTCTTAGAGATTATTCCCAATAATTACGTTGAGAGCAAGATTCTCCGCTACTGCAACCTTTGCACAGTCTCCCTGTCTCACCCCAGTCCAGAAGAACACTAGCAAGTGGCAGTGTTGTCTCCTCCCCAGTGAATCCCATACAGTCACAAATTGATTGAGTATAAGATGCTCAGGTTCTACCAAATCCTTTTACCAAAATCAGGGATGCCCCGTGTCCCTTAACCCATGGGTCTGTACCCCATTCAGTGACTGGGTGTATGTGCTCTCTCATGTTTACAAGCATGCTTTCTGGGACACACAATAACTCACTTCTTTCATAGCACCACTTTGTGCACTCTCTGCCCTTTTGGACACTGCCTAGCAATATGTCAAGGTTCTCGGCAGACCCAACATTCATTCTTGTAACAAAATCTTTTCTTTGTAACCTGTGGCTACCTGGTTTTGGTGGAGGCAGGGAGGGTTTAGCTGCCCTGAAGGCACTTTTCCCTTTCTGTGCTGCCACCCTGCCCCATTCCCTCTCAGGGCAATTCTGCTCCTGGCATAGTGGTCCGAGGTTCAGCAGCCTCTTGCACTGTTTTGGATCCCGGTCCTCTAGCCAGTTTTCAGCTCTGCTGGCACACCCAAAAATGCTCTAACAGTCAACATTTCACTTTTCTCTACAGAGTTTGCTTCAATCCCTTCCACCAACGTACTAAAACTGGCGTTGTTTAGTGGCTAGCTCCTCGTACCCCTCATGTCAGGGCTTCTCCTGAAGCTTACAGGAATTTAACTCTGTATGCCTCTGCTGTTAAATCATACTTTTTAGCAAGGCAGCTTTAAGTTTACTATAATCATTACTGACCTCATTGTCCATTTAACCCATTGCCTTCCGAGACTTTCCCAGTAAGTAGCGGGATAGCTGGAAGCTCAAGGATTCTCTGGAAATATTTGCCTGAATACATACTTTTTCAAAGGAATTTAAAAAGGCATCCATATCTTCCCACTCTTTAAATTCAGCAATCCATTTAGAATTTAATTTGTAACCCAGTCCTGGAGGCCCAGTTACACCAGACCACTTACCTGCTCTAGTGCAGCTCTTTGGGTACTGCTTCTCCAGTTCATGTTGCCTCTGGCTCATGCTCTTCTTGCTCGGCCTCTCGCTGCTGTCACTCAGCATCTCTCTGACACTGTTCTACTTCTCCTTTCCATCTCAGCTTTCTCTGTTCAAGCTCCCTTCACTACTGAGCTTGAACCGTTTCTGTTCAAACTCCAGCTTCATTCTTCACAACTCCATCTGCAGCCTGATTCATTCTGGCTCCGAATGGTGGTGACCTTCCCCTGCTGCTGTGGCTCTTGGCTTGCACTGGCCTGATGTCCTCCTCCTGGATCTGGAAACTGCACTGGACCCTGGACCCTCCACGCTCAAGGTTTGGTCCTTTCCAGTCACAGACTGTGACTTGAGGTCTTGTGCATTGGCTGCCACAAGAGCCTCCACAAGGTGCTGCTTTTGGTTCAGCCCTCATGCTGGACACCTCTCTCCTGGCACAGCTGTCTCAGGTAGTCTGCAGTTCTTTTACTTTTAATTCACTGCCTTATTTTGCATGTGAGCTGTACAGTTATCAGTCTGATACACTGGACTATTAATGCTAATGTTACCACATACTTTTAAATCCCACCGCCTCAACTAGATCTGTCACAAATGCACCCTGCAGTTAGGGCCCTCTGTTCCCACAGTGCCAAACCTGAAGTGCAATATGTGAACAGAAACAAACAGGGCAACCCTCCTGTCTGTTTTGGGTCCAAATCACCTACTAGCCTTGAGTCCTGGTGTCAAATATGAACCTTTTCTGCTCACACCCAGTTAACAGGCTCAGATATGTACTCTCTTTGGGAGATACAGTACAATACTTCACCCTGTGGGCACCCAGCTAGGTTCAAATGTCTACCCTTATGACTCAGTTTCAGACCTAGGTATATTCTTTCCTTACCAAGATATTTACACATTCAAGCCCTTAACAGTTCTTGTCAAATTACCCAATACTGTTCCAGCCTCCACATGCAAAAGAAAACACTCAGGCAGGATTAAGAAACCAAAGGTTTACTGGAATTAATAAAAATATCAAATAAATACAAAACATAGAACATATAACCTGAGTACTTACAGTCTAAAAATAAATTGGAATTTTACAGAAAACAAAACGCCTGATTACTTAAAGTTCTAGCTTAGCTAAGTTCCAGTTGGGTGTTAACCTATTTTTAACAGAAGTGCCTCTCTGGAGTTTCAGAGATGAAGTACTGTATCTCACTCCTTTAAGAGTCCAGGAAAAGGTGCGTTTCCCTCAGATGTGGCAATCTTGAAAGACAATCTCTCCACCTCCTTGTGATGTCACAGCACATAAGGTCACTGTTTGTCCTGTCAGATTGAATTTTTATGTATGTTATTTTAAGAATGTATACGGTATGACACACTGTACAGTTTTGTGCGGTAGAGCCTTTGGGATTGGGCGTCTTTTTAAATAAAATTGACATTGACATTAACCTGATCAAGTATATCCAAGGGTGTCATTTTACTGCTGGCTAGAAATCTGCAAGGTTAGCAATATCAAAATATGACCACAGCATCTCCTTTGATGCTTTCAGAACACATATCCTGCCACTAGTTCCCTTCTAGGTGTGGCGCTAACAGGAATCTGTTAAAATGTCCCCTTTCCTCAAGGGTTATAAAATGCATACTTGGTCCCAGCTTCAAAGTAAAAATATTTTACAATGTGCCACAACTTGGCCTTTTGGAATTTCAGCAGCTATGTGTTAAAACAGAGCAGAAATCAGCCATCTGCTGCTGTAGTGCTGTGCTGATGTCAAAGGTCAAGCATTCTTACACTTGCTGGCTGCTATTCCCTAAGCAGACAGTCGCATAACTATATTTTTATATATCTTTTATATATTATAGAATAATGACAAGTAGATGGCAGGCGTCACATTTAACACCTTGCTGGAAAAGGGAGTGTATCATGCAGGACTGGAGGACAGCACACATGGTACCACTCCACAAGAGTGTACCCAGGGATGAGTCTGGTAACTACAGGCTGGTCAGCCTAACCACTACAGTAAGCAAGTTGATAGAGACCATTCTTAAGGAAAGGCTGGTGTCCTTCTTTGAGGTGAATGGTCTCCAGGATGACTGGTAGCATGGGTTTGTCAGGGGACAGCCTGTCAAACAAATATGATAGACTTCTTCAACTGGGTTACAAGGTCACTGGACAGGGGCAGGTTGTGGATGTCCTGTACCTGGACTTCAGGAAGACATTTAATTCAGTGCCTCATAGCAGGCTGATTGGCAAGCTGAGGGGCCTAGGTATAGGAGACAAACTGCTAGGGTGGGTCAAGAGCTGTCTGCAGGACAGGAACCAGAGAGTGGTGGTGGGGGCACTATCCAAACCTAGGCCTATAACCAGTGGGGTACCACAGGGCTCAGAACTTGGACCTGTACTGTTCAACATCTTTATAGGGAATATTTATTTATTTTTATTTATTTATGACTTTGGTAACCGGGTAGGTGCACTGATCCAGGGACCATTTTCAGGCACGACCCAAGCCACATAAGGTGGCACAGAGTAGAAATCAAAACAACAACAAGGTTACAATAGTACATTTGAAAATACACAAAGTGGCAGCAGTTGGAGGACACAAATAACAGGGACAATGCAAAATAAGTCTCAGTGTGTTCTGGATAAGTAAGTATGAGAACGTATTAGGCTAAGAAGAGCAGTGCTGGGTGGAAAGGGCTGTCAGAACCAGCAGGTTTGTTTGAGGTACACAGAGGCTAAAAACACAGGTCAGTAAGTGTGTTGGGGGGAGGATGGATGGGAAAGGGGTTGGGAACCAGGGTGAGGAGGGTGGACAATAGTTAAGCAGAAAAGGATGGGGGCTAGTCAGGAAAGCAGTGGCAGGTGGGCGCCAACAGGAGCCAATCTTTGAGCGTCATGAACTGACAGTGGGTGTTGATGGTGCGCAGTTTGGCAGACAGTTTATTCCATAATGTAGAGGCTGCCACAGAGAGGACTCTAAGCGCCCTTATTTGTGGACACCTAGGATTTTCAGGAGAGTTCTGGTGGGCGTAAGCAGCGGTGTGAGGTTGGACAGTGAGGCTGGGTGTGGTAGCGACATAGCAGAGGATGTCACAAGTAAGATCTGCCTTTTTGCAGATGATACTAAGCTCTGTGGGAGGGTGAACACAGTGGAGGGAGACAAAATTAAAGGAAGATCTGGCTAGACTAGAGAAATGGTTGGGCATCTTGCAGTTAGGATTCAATGCCAAGAAGTGCAAGGTCATGCACCTACGAGTCAGGAACCAAGAGCCAGCTACTGGTGGGCAGAGGTCACGTGACCATCTTAGAGGAGAAAAGGACCTTGGAGTGCTGGTCAGAGGGTGATATGAAGCACTCTATGCAATGCTGTAAGGCAGCAGCCAAAGCTAATAAAATGCTAGGCTGCATCGCCAGAGAATCACCTCTAGGAGGGAAGAAGTTATTCTACCACTGTACAGGTCTCTGGTGAGACCACATCTGGAGTACTGTGTACAGTTCTGCTGACCTTATCTAAAGAAGGATGGCAATCAACTGGAGGGTCCAGCAAATGGCAACCAAGATGATCCAAGGCATGGGGACAAAACATATGAGGAGAGGCTGAGGAGCTCAACATGTACTCCCTGGAGGAAAGAAGAGAGAGAGGAACATGATAGAAACCTTCAAGTACCTCAAAGGCATAAACAGGGTTCATTCAGAGGTATACTCAACCTGAGAAAGAGGGTACTACAAGAGGGCATAGCCTGAAGCTAGTGGGGGTAGATTAAGAAGGAAATGAGAGACACATTTTCATGGAAAAGGGTGGTAAGGGGTGGAATGAGTTGCTAGAGGAGGTGGAGCGGTGAATACAGTAGGCAGCTTCATGGGGTGGGGTGGGCAGGTGAGACAGGGTGAAAACAAAATTAGAATGAGAGGAAGCAGTTCTGGGAAGGGAGGAGGGAGAGTGTATGGGGATAGATGACTCCAGGAGGTGGGGGTGGGGAGGTGGGCAGCTCCAGGGATCTAAACTGAGCTGCACACTCAACAGACTATATAGACCATTATGGCCTGTTTCTGCTGGCGAGTTCGAATGTTCATGTCATGAGCCATATAGATTGCCTGTCTCAGTAAAACAGAAGCTGCGGTGTAAGCCTTTTTATCCATGTGGTCCAGTTTTCTGGAATTTCTCTTTGGGGTTGAGTAGAAAGTGGGACCTTCGTCTTGTCACATGAAGCAGTTTGTACCATACCTTCATAGTCAGGGTGAGTGCAAAGATACCCAGCGCCATACCTATCCAGCTGGTATTTCTTTTTACTCTTTGTCTATACAGCTGCCAAAGTGAGGGCTGCTAGGATTTTAGAAGTAGCCTTTTCAGTGATTTATGAATAGGCAAGAACAACCTCTTTGTGGTGTTAGGCCATAATTTCAAAATTCCATCTCATCCCTGTCCTCTGCTGTCTCGAAGAGAGGTTGAAGGTTCTTGCCATCTGCCTCACAAAGGAATAGTGTGAGGTACTCCTCTGAGGACCTGGGAGGAGCCAAATTCCTGAACTTGGGAGCCATCAGGCTCTATGGGTTCCTCCTCCTCCTCTTCATAAAACATCTCAGCTTCCTCCACACAGCTCTGTTACAGGTTGGGAGCTGGGAGAAATGAACCTTGCATGGACATAAAGGCTCCCACTGTCTGGAAAACCTGGAAGAATTGCCAAGCCTTACCCACAACCTCAGCCGAGGGCATTCTGTTTTTGTCGACTAGCTTCTCCTTTGCTTCTTCAGAGGAAGGACAGTGTTTAATCAATCGATCACAGCAGGAAGGGCAGTGACATGTTTTTCTTTTGCTTTTTCTTGGCAGGCACCGGTTCCAATGCCTGCTCAGCAGATCTTTAGCTCTGGTAGTCTCAGGGGCCTCCCAGTCTAATACCCTAACCTCTGAATCACCTTTAGCAGCTTTGTCCTTCTGCACCAGCTGAGAACCTGACTCTCCCCAAAGCCAGGTAGTAAAGAGGAAGCAGACTGAACAGCCATGGTATCCTCAAGGTTTGGGACCCTCTTTTTAAGATTCTAGGGCAAAACCTCTTGATGTAAAGCTCACTGCTGGAAAAATCATAATCAGGACCCAAATAAGAAAAATCCAACTAATGGCAGTCTGCCTTAGCCAGGAGTTTAAAGCTATGGGTACAATTTTTAAAACCAGTGGGTCCTGTCCTTTTCTTGGGCTTGTCAGGCATGCCAATCACTGACAGCACACAAGAAAAAAGAGTGCGTTCCCAGGGTTAGTGGTTTGGTTCACACCAAAACGGGAACCACAAATAAAAGTTTAAACACCCAAATTTAAAAAGCCCAAAGTGTGAACTCAAACTAGAACAATAAGCCCAATACCACAAACTTTATAGCTTCAGTTCCTCACAGGGAACCAGGAAGGAAAATGGGATTGCATTCGGTGACCAAAAGAAATCGGTGCAGCTCTTTAAAAATGGCAAAATCACTTCAGGCTGAATAGAAAGATATATTTAAAAGGATTTAAAATGTGGTTCTGCTAAGGAGGAACTGCATTTCAGCAGATGATTCTGGTTCCCTGGAACTGCAAGGGAACTGAGAAAAATTGTAAAACAACAGAAAAGTACCTAAACCTAATGCAGAATCTCTAAATCTAACTAAAGCAACAAACAATACTAGAAATAAACAAAGAAATAAATGCAATGTTGGCACTGTGGAGAGCGACTTCAGGTGTGATGCTTCCTCCCAGAGAAATAAATATGAAAATTATGTACCTACTGTAATTCTTGATCTTCCTGTGTATCTTCACCTTTCATCACTGGTGAGTGATTGGCTGGAGACAAGCACCACGCTGGAACTTTTTTTTTTCTAGGAGGGAGGAGCCGGCGCTGTTGGCACCACCCACGAGGCCCTGACGTACTGCATGGCGCTCGCCGGGTTGGCCAGAACGGCTGTTGGCTCCTCCTCACCTCAGTTCTGCATGCTGGAGACAGAAGGAAAAAGTGGATAGAGAAAAACGAGGGTGGGACAAGAGCCCAAGGGACAGTAAAGGAAAGGATATAAACTGAAAAGGAATAGGCCGACCAGAGGACAGAGGAGGAGGATCTGGGAGGGAATGGGCCGAAGGCCCCTGTCCCTGGATGGCCAGTAAGGGTAGGAAAGGAAGAGAGAGACAGAAAGAGAAAACAAGGGAGAGGGAAGGAGAAGCGGGAGCAAAGTCCACACAGGACACTAGATCTTGCGACCAGCACTCCCTCCAGGGAGGCAGACAGCTCACCACAGGGCAGTTTCAAGGAGAAACTCAGCTTTACTGAATCCTGTAGGAAAAGTTGGAGAAGGTCTGGGCTCTAACCCCTGAGGGTGGAAACCACCCATCGGTGAGAATTCCCACTCCCCCATTACCGTTTTCCAAGGAAGAACCCCACAGGAGGTTCGAGAAGTGAGGATCCACCCATTAATGTCTCCCTCTAGAAGGAAGAAGACAGGAAGAGGAAGGGAATAATAATAGGAGGAAGCGGAGGGGAGTCCCTGTCAGCCCAGCCCCCCTCATCTCATAGGACCCAAAGAGTCGGCACACCCGACAGGAGTGGGCCCAATCCCATAGATCACACCCAGGACAAGGGAAAGTTCCCCACTGGGCTAGTAGAAAGCCCTACTGCCCCTCCTCCCATAGGGTTTTCCAGTTGCCTCCTAGGAAGGAAGGCTCTAAGGAAAAAGGGAACCTAATCAGATCCTCGAGGAGGAGGCGAGCAGGGAGGGGCATCGCCAGGGATGAAGACCTTCTGCGGGGAGGTGGGTGGGATAAAGTGATGAATGGTGAACATACACAGGAAGATCAAGAATTACAGTAGGTACATAATACATAATTTCACATCTTCCCTGTGTCAGTCTTCACCATTCATCACTGAGTGAGTGATGCAAGCCGAAAAGGCCAGTAGTTCCCTGACAGAACAGCATTCCTCTGCCTCCCCACGGAGACACGGGTGGGGAGCCTCCGCTGGCTAGTTAGGCCTGGGACTGGTCAGGGAAGGCGGGGTCCCCATCCCTGGGGAAGGAAGACAACCTTGCAGTTCCTGTCTTGCCCTATGGGAGAAAAGGCAGGCCTCCCGGAAGGAGGAGGCCATTACCCTATGCCAGGCCAATGGTGACAACTGTGAAAGGCGAAGCCACGTTGTCCGCCTAATGCAGATCACTGTCCCTGCAAGTCATGAAGCGACTTCACTGGTGTCAGTAAGATCCCTCGACTGGTGCCTTGCCAGCTCCAGACCTATAGCAGAGAGGCTATGGTTTGCGGGTAGCCTCTGAATCAGGCAGCAATGCCAGTGCCTGGCCCAGTATCTCCCACAGATGCCTGTTGTAGGCAGCGTGGTGCATGATGTGAAGCAATGGAGTATCATCTGCACAGAGGAGGACACTCTCTGCCCCAGACGATCGAACTCTGCAGAGTCAGAATCCAAGGTCGGCTGCAGACGGATGTCTATGCCCAGTAGGAGTGTCCAGTGCATCAATCCCAAAGTGGGATGAGGCAGAGAGCCTGAGACCCTGGGTACAATACCGATGCTGGCAGTCCACAGGGGCTGGAACTGCGGCAGATGGAAGCTGCCAGTTGCTATCGATGCCTCCTGGAAGGAGATCAGCCAGGAGGACCACCAAATGGTGTGCCCGTATTCACCAAAAGGCCTACGTCAAGCTCGGTATTGGCGTGCCAAATAGAAATATGCAGGTCCTTGATCAGCCTTGCCAGGAAGCACTGATACTGGGCTTGATTGGCGTCAGAGGAAGGTGGACAGATGGCTCCTCTTCCTCAGGAGGGAAGAGCGAGGAGGCCGCGGGACCTGTGGAGTCAGATTCCAACTGTGGAGGGGAACTGGCTGAAAGACCTGTTAGTCCATGGCCCTAACATACGGAAGTCTGCAGCCCAGGATCTGAACTGTTCCCAGGTCAAAGGCCCCAAAGGACCAACATGGCCTCAAAGAGAGGAGCTGGACATAAAGTCATAGGGAACTGGCCACCGTATGTGGCATGCCTCTGCCAGGGCTAGAAGACCTATCAGCGATCCTGGGAGAACAGGGAATCCGTAGGTCTGCAGAGTCACCGTCCTGTGGAGTAAGAAAAATGGTCAGGACTTTGCCCTGTAGAAAGCTTCCCTATGAGGGGACCAGGGCTGCATGGATCCAGAAGGGTGGTCCTCAGCCCACCCAACGAGGACTCCTCGAAGGACACGAGGAAGAGAACTTGAGCTCAGCACTGCGGCTCCTCCCAAGCCAGGAAGACTACAGAGGAGTGATGCAGCCCCTCGCCCGTCCCTCAACCCCGTCGACTCAGAGGAGACCTCTTCCTCAGACCCTGTACCAAGGACCCCCAACCCCATAGACTCCCTGAGGAGAGTCGCAGAGGAAGGATTCAGTCTTGGCCTTGAGACAGGGGTGGCATCGGGATGGCAGCCGACCTCTTCCCCAAAGCCCAGATCACGCACCTGTAGCAACAGGGGCTGTCGACCTGCACCCCCCCTCCTCCCGAGCCACCATCGGCATGGGGTCCAGCACGGCTGCAGTCGCCCGAAGCCACGGGTGGGGGCACCTAGGAGGTGCAAGTGTGCTAGCCATGGAGAACCCTCTGACTCCAGGGTCAGGCCACCAGTCCGGTCAGCCTCTGGATCATCCGGCTCTGGAGAGGAGGAGATCCAGAACAGCTCTGGACCAGCGGCCCTGTGGGCTCTTCCACCAACAGCACCACGAGCAGAGCCGCAGGCGGTCCTGCACCTCTCGCAGCATCACTGTGATCACGGGTAGTGGCAGCTCGGGATCTGGGACAGCTGATGGGTGGACCTGAGGAATGCCCAGCGCCAGGCCCAGCAGCTGTGGGCCCCAACAATGAGGAGCCTGCACCTCCGAAGAGGTGACTGCCAGGACAATGCTCCTGGCCCGGCTCAAGTGGGGCCAGACCAGACCTCAGTACGCGGTGAGACCTCCTCCTCCTTTCCATTCTGCCTCCCTCACACCATTCTCTCAGATCAACTGACTCTCGCATTCTGGCTATTCAATGACATACTACTACAAGCGGCCAAGGTACTTTCTCTTATCGCTTCCCTATACTCAGAAACTCACTACCTATGCCCATCCAACACTCTTCATCCTCCTCTTCCATCTCCCAGGCCCTACACAACTTTTACTACTCAAACTGCACTTGTCAATGAAGATTCTGCTGTATTCCCAATGTTTATTGCACTTCAAGCTTATTTTGCTTTGTTGCACTGTATATATAACCTTGTAAATGTATTTGGTTTGATTCAACCTTTGTACATGTCTTATCCAACCACTTTGGTATATGTGCATTCGCGTTATCTGCACTGGTTTGCTATGTATATTGTCCTCATTGGCAGGACCCAATCGGTGAGAATCCTTGAGTCCATATCCCTCCACTCCCATCAACACTGGTGTCCCTCAGGGCTCAGTGCTTGGTCCCCTACTTCTCTATTTTCCTTAATGATCTTCCCACAGCCTGCTCATCCTTGTCTACTCACATGTATGCTGCGATACTGTTTTATACAGTTCCGGCAAAACCCTGCTGCTGTGGAAACTAGCTTACAGCATAATTTCAACCAAATTCAGCTCTGGTTTGCTTCTCACCAGCTTTTCTAAACACCAAGAAGACAGTATCAATGACCTTTGGCACCAGGCAGAGACTCTCTAGGCTCCCGGCCCTACCCACCTTTCACACCCTTGGCGGGACCATCCTGGAGGACACCTCCTCATTTAGATATCTGGGGGTTGGCTGGACCAGCACCTCAACTTCTCTGTGCATGCTCGATGCTATTCCGAAGAAACTGCACCCCAATTTTGGTGCTCTGTACAGAAATCGTAGTTACATCCTGCTCACTGCAGGTATGAAGTTGTCAGAAGATGATACTCCCCATCTTTGATTACCGTGACGTAGTCTATGGTGCTGCTCCCAAATCTTCCCTGATCAAGTTGGAAACTCTTTTAACTCCTTCTGCCACTTTGATCTCGACTCCCTTCCACTCCCACCACTGTGAACTCTATTGCTCTCTAACCTTCCTTCCACTATCTCACAGGCGCATCTCACACTGTGCCAAACTAACCTCAAATTCTGGTTCAGTGCTTCTCTCCTATCTCTCATCCTCTCTCTCCACACCACTCCACCTCCCCCACCCACTCTCTCAGATCTAATAACACCAGTACCTTGGTGGTCCCTCGCCCTCCACCTTCATCGGTCAGACTGGTTTAGACCATCACTTCCCTAAAATCTGAAATTCCTCCGCCCTGAAATCACGACACTTCTCCTCCAACTACTCCCTTACCTCTGCCCTACACACCTACCTCCCCTCAGCTGTTCCTGCTTTAACCCTCCTTAATACCTATCCCGTTTCTGCCTTCCACCCACGGCCCCCCTCAGCAGGGTTTTCAACATCCTGAAGGGGAGTTAGAATTGGCTACCCTTCCTCCTTATCTTCAGTTTTGCCTCATCCTCTCTTCTCCACCTGCCCTTTTGGGTCACCTGTGTACACACCTACCCCATCCTTTTACTCCAACAGCACTTCGTACTACTTCAAGTCTGCTCCTGGTACACTCATGCACTATAATGGTTCTGTTGCATTATTATTGTTTTGTATGTTTATATGTTCTTTTGTAAGATTTTGGACATGTATTGTAATTTACTCAATGCTCCACTACTGCTTATTTTACAATACCTTGTGTTCCAATTGTTGCATAATCTTACAATGCTTTATTGTTTCTACTACCCACATGCTATTGTAACTGATCATCCTTCACAACCCTAAGTAACCCCCTCCCAAGTCGCACCGTGAGCGCAGAGCAACTTGTTGTTCAGTGTGCCCTCCTGGTGAAACATTTCAATAAATCAATAAATAAATAAAATAGCATATGCTATACCAAACTGTAATTGAAAATGTACATTCGATTTATCTATACTGTATTGCCTATGCTCCCTCTTCTCCTCCCTAAGATGTACCCAGGGCCGAGCAACTTGTTGCTCAGTGTATTTTCTGATGAAACTCTTCAATCAATCAATAAATCAATAAGACTGGAAGAGGAGGAGGCCTCCTCTTCACCGGACTGTGTAGGCCCGGGAAGGGAGCAGGAGAAAGGGCCAAGGGTCCTATGCTTGGACCGATGAGAGCGACGACGTCCTCAGAAAGTCGGCAGAGCCCTGTCGACCTTCAACACGCGGTGCTCCAGAATGTGGTGGTCCATACAGAAGCAGGCATCATAGGTGTCCATGTTGTGCTGGGGTCCAAGGCAGGTGAGGCAAACATCATGCCGTCCATAATGGAAATTTGCCAGCTACAGGGACACTGACGAGGAGGCTGGCCCACTGAATTTAAATGTTTTTTGTCCCTCGAATCAGGCATGATGCAATGGTAACTAAAACTTCAAACACAGAAAAGACTCTATGCCGCTAAGAAAGGGAAAGATCTTACCCAGTAAACTTTAATAATGGAGCCAATGGACGTCAGAATGAGTCGGAGTTAGCGATATCGAGGAGGCGGATCCAGGCACGGGAAACACGGCTGCGAGGTGACTCCAAGGTTTGAGGTAGACACAGTGAACTGAGCCGCAATGGCATAGCAAAATTTTACTTGCTGCGGCAAGGTGCTGTCTCAACGGTGGGAGAAGCAGAGCTGAGGTGGAGAAGGAGCCACGACCGTTTTGGCCAATCCATCAAGCCATGCAGTACGCTAGCTCGTGGCAGTGACAGCCCTCCTCCTAGGGAAAAAAAAAAAAGCTCCCGTGGGTGCTTTTGTCTCGGCCAGTCACCCACCAGTGATGAATGGTGAAGACTGCCACAGGGAGGATCTGACATAGAGGGTAGAGCGCGTGACAACAGCAGAGTTTGAATTTCATTCTAGAGTTCTCAAATTAGCATAAAATTCAGGCTCTGAGGCAGCTCATTCCAGACGAATGATGCTCTTGTCAAGCAATAGTGAGTGATTCCTGGGGTATGAAGCTGCATCTTAGTGAAGAGGGCACATGTGTGCTGAAAATCAGATTTGAAAACACTGTATATGGGCAAAGAACTTGATTTGAAATAGCTAGTGTGGGCTGTAGGGGTCACAGCACCTTAGTCAACTGGTGGAGGAGGTCAACGGGCTCTGTCTCAGCAGCACGGAGTTCAGATGAGAAACAAAGGATGGGGTTAGTGACTGGACTGAGGGGGGGGCTCAGGTCATGTTGGAAGGTAGTGTCTCTGAATGCAAGAGCCTAGGAAACAAAATGGCTGAGTTACAAACACTGACTGCTGAGGGAGAAGTGGACATGGCAGTCATCGGAGACATGGGCCATGATGAATCATGAGTGGGATCTCTCCATCTCTGGGCATATGCTAAAAGGAGGAGATGGGGTGGGAAGAGGAAGGGAGTGACTCTATGTAAAGGAAGGAATAACCTGTACTAGGGAGGAAGAAGAGGTGGATGGAAGGCAGAGGTGTTGTAGGTACAGGTACAATCCACAAAAATTGGAAAGCTTAGAGACGGGTGGTATACCAGCCACCAAACCAGAAGGACAAATTACAGAAGGAGCTGGGGTCCAAAACTGTGAAGATATCCATCGGGGACAGGTAGTGATTATGGGTGACTTCAATCTGCCTGGGGTAGACTAGAAGATCTGGCTACCACCTGTACCAAGACTCAGGTGCTGTTGGAGGTATTTCAAGTGGGGTCCTGACACAATGTTTCCTGGAACCCGCCCAGGAGAGGGCCATAATGGACCTGGTCCTATTTAATGGTGCCCAAGTCCACGAAGTTAAAGTGGTGACATCACTTGCAGGAATCAACCACAACCCTGTGTGGTTCCACCCGGACATGGGCAGGGAGAGTATTTTGACACAAACAAGGGTTCTTGACTTCAGGAGGCCAGACTACTGTAGGATGGGGAGAGATTCTGGGAATGCACCTTGCTGGGATCAGGAACAAGATGGAGGTGGACAGAAAGGGTCATAATTAAGGAGGGGCTGTTGGCAGCCACTAGCGTGTGTGCCAAACTCAAAAACAAAAAATCTAAAGCCAAAAAAGCCAAGCTGGTATGAAAGGGAGGTAGCCCAGGTAGTTTATTTATTTATTTAAAAGTTTCACCAGGAAAACACACTGAGCAAGGATAGCTCAAGCTTCCAGATGTGTCCTGGGGAAATGGAGAAGGAACGGTAATGGGAATGGGGAACAACAATGGTATAACATTGCAAAAGATTACAGTAGTACAGAAACAATAAGTGCATGGCATTGCATTGTGTCAGCAATTATATGCAGTAACATTGGGGCACAGAGGTAATAGGCAAGGAGTAAATACTCCAATGATACAGCAATAGCAAAGACTTGTAGACATAAGCTCAAACAGTGACACAACCAGTGGGACAGCAATAGTGAGGAATTGTAGACATAAATAAAACACTACTGATTTCAACAATTAGTGGGTAGTGCCAAGTGCTAGATGTGACTAATGGATAGTAGCTCAGGTAGGGGACCGCATTAGGTCCTATGGTCATCATGAGGAAGCCAGGTGAGAATCAGAGACAGCTGCATGTAGGGGCAGTGAAAGAGTGCATGAGAGAGGCACGGCGAGGGCGAGGAGGTGTTTCAAATGTTTGTGGGAGTGAGTTCCAGAGTTTGGGAAATGGTAGGAGAAGGATGCCTGACCAGCTGATAAACATCTGTGTGGTACAGCAAAGTGTGAGCTCATGACTCCTGGGGGAGTGGGTGGGGAGTAAATGCAATAGGTAGGAGGGTAGTACACTGAACCAGAACTTGCCAGTGAGGGAGTAAATGCAATAGGTAGGAGGGTAATACACTGAACCAGAACTTGCCAGTGAAGGTGGAGCAATGAAGCGTGCGATGGTCCGTGAGGGAGGAAGAGCAAGGAACTGGTAGAGAGCAGTGGTGAGTGCTGTGTGTGCAGTTGAGAGCAAGCTGACAGGAATGGAAGAGTGTTTCCAGTCTGGATAGGGTCTTTGGGGGCAGAACTGTAGAATATGTCACCACAGTCGAACGTTGAAGTATAACTTTCAGTAGAATTTCTAGAGGCTAGCAACGGGATGCACACACGATTCTGGTATAGAGTACCTAGTTCAGGCAGGTATTTTGTGAACAGCATCAACATGGCCAGAGAAGTCAAGATGTGGGTCCAGGCAGACCCTAGGTACCTGAATGAGGTAGTGTCTTCCAACGTAGACCCATCAAGGATAAGAAGGGAGGGAGGAGCCTCGAGAGTCTCTGCCTTGTGTCAAAGGTCATGGAGACAGTCTTCTTGGCATTTAGAAACAGTTGGTTGGATCAGAACCCCTGCAGAACTTTGTCAAAGCCTGCTGAAGGATGGACTCGACCATGGGGAGGATGGACAAGACACAGGACTGTGTCTTCTGCATACATGTGGATGGATGCAGATGTACAGGCGGAGGGAGGTTATTAAGAAAAATGGAGAAGAGAATTGGTCCAAGGACTGAGCCTTGTGGGACCCCAGTGTGGATGGGAAGGGTGAAAGAAGAGTCCCGATTCTCACTGATTGTGATCTGCCCACTAGGCAGGATTTGAACCAGTTGGTGGCAGCAGAGGACATCCCAATGGATGAGAGTTTGTCCAGTAGGAGGGAGTGGGAGACATGTTGAAAGCCTTGGCAAGGTCGACAAAGATAGTGGAGGTGATATGCTCTCCATACCCATGAGGATGGAGTCAGAGAGCTGGAGGAAGAGGGTGGAAGTGGAGTGGTTCTTACGGAAGTCAGATCTGGAAGGGAGTGAAGAAGGAGGAAGAGTTGGAAATGAGGAGTGGATGAGTAATACTCTTGTTCAGAAGGTTGGCAAGGGAGGAGATGGGGGATAGCTGCCAGTACCAGATGGTCACCGCTTTTATGTAGGGGATGACAGTAGCATGTTTCCATATAGCTGGGGCAGATGCTAGTTTAAAGGACAGATTTAGCAGTGCAGCGACAGGGTATGAGATGGCAGGGGCAGATACAGTAGTTTAGAACCAAGGCCATCTGGGCTTTTGGCTTTGGATGAGTTAAGGGCAAGCAGTGCCTTGATCGCCATAGAGGAGATATTGGGGAGAAGCAGAAAGGTGGGTCTGGTGGTGGGGGGGTAATAGGCTCGAGAGGAGACAAGAGTGGAAGCACAGGAGGTGAAAAAGTTATTAAACTCTGTGGCTATTGAGGGATGGTCCGACAAAGTGAAGTCTCCTACTTTAAGGATCAGGGCAGGGGGCTGCTGGGAGAAAAGTGCATTGACTACCTTCCAGAATGTAGGAGGGTGGTTTATGTTAGTGTGGAAGGTGCTTGAGAAGTACTCCACTTTGGCTTGCCTGATTAACCTAGTGCAGATGTTCCGGAGGTGGAGGTATCTATGCAGAGTTGTAGTGGAGGGTAAATGTTTGTGGTCAGACCACGTTTGTCCCTGGTCCTCAGACAAGCTAGGAGGTCTGAGGTGATCCATGGTAGGTGGGACCTGTCACATTTGGACAGCTGGTTCTGATCCATGTATTATTTTTGTAAATATCAAAAATGTATGATGAACTGTGTCAAGAGAAAATGCTGTCTTGCTGAAATTGACACATCAGACCCCCAAGGGATATGTTCAAAGGACAGGAGGTAGTTTAAAACTGCAGAGATCTGAGGTGCAATTATCATGTTAGTTTGCTTTAAAGGCAGGTAACCAAGATATTCATTTTATAATGCCCTCAGGAAATCTTTGATCTGCTATACATGTTGTTTGGACCATCGTCCGAGAAACCAGCTAATTTCATCAGAGACCTTTGATGTCTGGGTATACCAGGTCTCAGACTAAATTAAGGAGTCCAACATACATTTACTTTGAATAAGGTGACTTACATCAAAGAGACTTTTGATGTCTAGGGTAAAGCAGTTCACAGACCAGTTTGGACAAGTTACAGGAAGAGAAGCGATTTATTATGTCATCTATTATTTTGTTAAATATCTTCATAGGACAGCCTGTGTTATAAAATATAAATTTTAATACTCTAAGGTGGAGTTAGGTGACTTCAGAGAAGGCGGCTCAAGACTGTTTTTAAACCTACTGAGCAAACCTTAAGACACATTCATATTCCTGACTGAGAGAAGGGAAACATCAAAGCACTGAAAGATTAAGAAGTAAGAGACCTTAGATAAAACCAGTCTGAGTGTTATTATTTGTAGGAATCTGCACTTTTAAACCTGTTTGTTTTAAGGCTGTATGTGTTGGGATATTTTGTTCTGTATTTTACTGTTTTCCTGTTTTATCTATTTTAAAGTAAAGATATATATTTTAAAAACAGAAACCGCCTGGTGTGCCTTGAAACTTCTTTTATATAAGTGGAGCTTGGAATGGTTATAGTTGACACTGTGCATGTGCTTAGTGTGATACCAAACTGGGAAACAGAAAAGAGTTCTCTAAGGTCTTGCATAGAGTTCTAAGGGTCCATTTGAAATACCTAATTAGGTGCCGTTAGGCAAAGATATCTGGCCCCGAAGACAGACTTATCTGAGCCTGACAATTGGGTGCACGCTAACAAGAGGTTATCAGTTTGAATCCTCCAGAACTTGAGACTAAGATGACTCAAACCCACAAAACAGACAAGAGAGTTACCTTGTACTGTTCACTGATCACAATTCTATGCTCAGAGGTTGGCACTTCAGGAGTAGAGGCTGACCGGCTGAGCAAATCTGTGACAGATTGGTTGGCAGTGGTGGCATAAAAAGTTTGGTGGTATAAGCTTTGTTGTTCAGTGTGTCAGCTTGAGACCGCTCAGCTCACTTGGAAAAAGAAAGGCAGTGTTTTATTTCAAAAGGAAACAGAACTATATCCCTTGGCTTACAGTCAAGTTCCTACCCGCTTTTATTTTTTTCTAAAGTGCTAGTCAGATAAGCAGTAGTCAGGAAAGATGGCTTCCAACTACAGCAGGCACACTGTAGAATACTTAAAACAGCTGTGCGAGGACAGAGGAGTCATGTTCGAGGTGACAGCCAAAAAGCAGAACCTCACAGAGGCCCTGATGGTAGCAGATGCCCACAGCAGCAAGTCACACACCATGACTGAAAGGGACCAAACTCAAGTGTGGAAGGGCTAGCGGCCAGTGAAGGGTCCAGAGCCGATGAGGAGGACAGCAGGATCACTGTCAGTGAAGGGCCACAGCAGCAGCATGGGAAGGTCACCAGTATCCTGAATCCAGAGATACTCAGGCTGCAAACTGAGTTGCGAAGGATGGAACTGGAGGTGAGCAGAACAGAGGGAGGCAGACCGTGAGGCACAGTGACAACAGAGGGGCAGACCGTGAGGAGTGTGAGCACCAGCGAGCTGCAGAGGAGAAGAGGGAGTGAGAGAGCCGAGAGGCAGAGTGAAACAGCAGAGAGGCAGAGTGAGAACAGCGCAGCTGCAGAGGGGAAGAGAGAGGAGCGCCAGTTGCAACACAAACTGAGAAGCATGACTCCAACCAGCGGCACCAGAGCAGGTAAGTGGCTTGGGTTTAACTGGGACTGCAGGACTGGGTTACAAATTGAACTCCAAATTAATAGCCGAATTTAAGGAGGGGAGGACATGGATGCCTTTTAAACTCTTTTGAAAACTTTGTATTCAGGCTAAAATTCTAGAGAGTCATGGAGCTTCCAGCTATCCCCGCTACTTACCGGAAAGCTCGGGATGCATTGGGTCAAATGGACAATGAGGACAGAGGCGACAGCAAGTTAAAAGCTGCACCATTAAAAAGTTTGAATTAACTGCTGAATCATACAGAGCTAAATTCTGTAAGCTCAGGAGAAGCCCTGATATGAGCTACGAGGAGCTAGCCACAAAACAGTGTCAGTTTTAAAACATTGGTGGGAAGGAACTGAGGCAAACTCTGTTGATAAAATTGAAATGTGATTTTATTAGAACAGTTTTATTGGGCTTGCCGGCAGAGCTAAAAACCTGGGTAGAGGACTGAGATCCAAAACAGTACAAGAGGCTGCTGAACTCTCAGACCGCTATGCCAAGAGCAGACCTGTTCTGAGAGCGAATGGGGTGGGTGTGGCAGCACAGAAAGGGAAAAGTGCACCTTCAGGGCAGCTAAAATCCTCACTGCTGCCACTGAAACCAGTTAGCCCAGGTTTCAACGAAATGATTTCTCTGAAGTAAGAAATGCCTGTTGGTTGTGTAAAGAAACTAGGCATATTGCCAGACAGTGTCCCAAAAAGGTGAGTCATATTACACAACAGGGTGCTAGAAAAGAAGTGGGCTGTTTATGTGTCCCTGGAAGCATGCCAGTGAACATGAGGGAACACATGCACCCAGTCATGGTGAATGGTGTACAGATGCGGGGTTAAAAGACACAGGGGCATACCTGACATTGGTAAGGGGGATCTGGTACAGCCTGGTCAGCTTATACCCAATAAATATGTCACTGTACAAGGGTTTACTGGTGAAGAGAAAACATTGCCACTGATTAGTGTTCTCCTAGACTGGGGTGAAACAGAGGACTGTGCAACAGGTGGCTGTAGCCAACACATTAGCAGTAGATGTGATCCTGGGTAACAATCTCCAGCAGGGGTGGTATGTGCAGTTACCCATAGCCAAGCGGCAAGTGAAAATAAGTAGTTCCTGAACCACACTGAAACCAGTGTGAAAACTGGCTGAGGCTGGTTCCCCAGCCTTTGTCTCCAGATGGGGAGACTGATAAAAGGGGGTAGAAATTTCTCCAGTAGCAAGTAACCACACAGCTACAGAGGGTTACTCTGAAGAGGGAGGGTGACCCCTGGTCAGAGGGTTGGTATTGACAGTGATCCTGAGGGCCCTGATGCTAGTGCTAGAGACCCTAATTTAGCGACTGAGGGGACCTGTCCCATGCCCTGGGACTGTGTGAGGGGTTTACAGCTGCTCAGAGGAGTGACTCTAGTTTAGAAAGCTGAGGGCTTGGGCAGGCTTGAGGCACACAGGGAGGTGATGGCAGACGAAGGTTTATTGGGAAAATGGACTTATGTATACACAGGCAGTACAGACAGAGAGAGGATGTTAGGCAGACAGCTCATCATTCCCACGGATATCGAGGAGTTGCTCAAGGTTGCCCATGATATTCCTTGTCTGGTCATCTGGGAATCACGCCACACTCTGCGGTTAGCCCAGAATTTCTACTAGCCAATCTTCACCCAGCAGGTGAAGGAGTATTACAGGTCTTGTCACGGTGCCAAGAAATAGGGAAGGCGGCGGGGAAAAACCCAAGCCGCCCTGATCCCCTTGCCCATAGTGGAGGAGCCATTCCAGAGGGTGGAATGGATATCAGGGGCCTTTAAATACCTCCAGCTGCTCAAGGAAGAGATTCATCCTGACTGTGGTGGATTATGCCACCCGATACCCAGAAACAATCCCCCTATCTCACTGAGGACAGACAAAGTGGCAGATGCCTTACTTGGATTTTCTCCAGTGTTGGGTTTCTCAAGAGGTTATCACCGATCGAGGGGTTCCTTCATGTCGAACCTGATGAAATGTTTATGGGAGAACTGTGGGGTAGTGCAGAGATGCACGATACCGTGATCACCCACAAGCCAATGGACTTGTGGAACAATTCAATGGTACCCTAAAGTCAATGCTCCGGCATTTGCTGAACAGCATGGGAGGGACTGGGAGAATACCTTCCCCACCTGTTGTTTGCATACAGGAGGTGCCCCAAGAGTCGACAGGATTTACCCCTTCAAACTCTTGTATGGATGCCGGTACGTGAGCCCCTGGACTTGATCTGTGAGGACTGGGAAGGCAAGCACGCCACCCAGGGAACTCCATTGTGGATTACGTCCTTAGGTTTAGGGAAAGGCTGAAGGAGCTTATGGGACAGCCCAGAGCAACCTGGCAGCTGCTCAACAGAAACAAAAAGTATGGTACGACCACAGAGCCAGAGCTCGCTCCTACATGGTGGGTCAGGAAGTCATGGTCCTTATTCCTGTTCGGAAAGACAAGCTGCAAGCTGAGGGCAGGACCGTATAAAGTGGTTAGGAAGGCAAATGACGTGAACTACATTGTGGAGTTACCTGACCGTAGACAGACCAAAGGATGTACCATGTCAACATGATGAAGCCACATGCAAATAGGGCTGACATAGTGTTCGCAGTGTGTAGTCATGGGGAGGGGACGGACAAAGAGACCCCTTCTGGACTTGCTGGAAGACAGTAAGCAGGAGTCCTCTGTGGAGGTAGTAAAACTGTCTGCCCAGCTGACCCCGGCCAGATCCAGAAAGTAAGGAGGTTTTAGCAGACTTTGCCCCTTGTTTAGCACCAAGCCTAGACTAACCCCCTTAGTGACACACGATGTGGAGACAGGGACACAGACGCCTATACGGCGGACAGCATATCGGTGTCAGAGGCTGTCCAAAAGGACATTAGGAGGGAAGTGGAAGAGATGCTGGATTGAAGGGTAATCCAGAGATCCCGCAGTCCCTGGGCCTCACCCGTAGTTCTTGTACCCCAAGCCAGATGGCTCCACTCATTTCTGTGTAGACTATCGTGGACTGAATGCAGTCAGAAGTCAGGCGCCCACCGATGCCCCGGATGGACAAACTCCTGGACAAGTTGGGAGGGCGACCTACCTTCGACCACTGACCTGACAAAGGGGTATTGGCAGGTAGAGTTGACGGACAGAGTTAGGAGAGGTCGGCTTTCATCACTCCAATAGGCTTACTTGAGTTCAAAGTAATGCCTTCGAATGAAGAATGCCCCGCCACTTTCCAAAGGTTGGTGAACCAGGTGTTAAATGGTTGCTGAGTAGTACGTCGTGGCATACCTGGATGACACTGCCATCTTTAGTACCAGCTGGGAGGAACACCTATCCCACCTTGGGAAGTGCTGGACAGGATACAGAGGGCCAGGCTCACTGTCAAAGCCGAGAAGTGCCAGGTGGCCATGGGAGAGGTTGCATACCTCGGCATGTGGTAGGCCAGGGACAGCTCTGTCCTAACCAAATAAAGATAGAGGTAATCCAGGCATGGCCCAGACCGGAAACTCAGAAGCAGGTGAGGAGTTTTCGGGACAGCAGGGTACTATAGAAAATTTGTACCCAATTACAGTGCCCTGGCTGCTTCCCATCTGACCTGACAAAGAAAAGGATGCCCAAGAAAATACCTGGGCCCAGCCTGTGAGAGAAGCCTTTTCCAAACTAAGGAGGCACTACACAGTGCTCCTGTTTTGACAAGTCCTGACTATAGTAAAACCTTTATAGTTCAGACTGATGCCTCAGGCGTGTGTATTGGGCAGTACTGAGCCAGACATCTGGCGAAGGGAGGGACCACCAATAGCCTACCTGAGTAAACAGTTACTTCCCAGGGAGCAGTCATACTCCACAGTGGAAAAGGGTGTCTTGCCACAGTGTAGGCCCTAAAGAAACTGGAGCCATACTTGAATGGGCAGCATTTTGTGGTGCAGACTGACCATAACCCCGGTTTGGCTGATGCAGATGGGGGAAAACAATGGTCGATTACTAAGATGGAGTCTTGCTTTGCAAGGATATGATATGACCATTCTACATAAGGCTGGATCAACCAATCAGAACTCAGATGGGTTGTCCCATGTGTATGAGGAGTGAATGGATTTGGGAAGCTCATCCCATGCAGGAGACAGACCCCAAATTCAGTCTAGGTGGGAGGAATTGTCTCACTTGGACAGCTGGTTCTGATCCATGTATCATTTTTTGTAAATATAAAAATGTATGATGGACTGTGTCAAGAGAAGATGCTGTCTTGCTAAAATTGACACATCAGAACCCCCTGGGATAAGTTCAAAGGACAGGAGGTAGTTTAAACTGCAGAGATCTGAGGTGCAATTATCTTGTTAATTTGCTTTGAAGGCAGGAACCAAGATATCCATTTTATATGCCCTCAGGGAAATCTTTTGATCTGCTATGCATGTTGTTTGGACCATCATCCCAGGAAGCCAGCTCATTTAATCAAAGAGACCTTTGATGTCTGAGTATACCAGGTCCCAGACTAAATTAAGGAGTCCAACATACATTTGCTTTGAATATACAGTGACTTACATCAAAGAGACTTTTGATGTCTAGGGTAAAGCAGTTCACAGACCAGTTTGGACAAGTTACAGGAAGAAAGGCGATTTATTATGTCATCTATTATTTTGTTAAATATCTTCGTAGGACAGCCTGTGTTATAAAATATAAATTTTAATACTCCAAGGTGGAGTTAGGTAACCTCAGAGAAGGCTGGCTCAAGACTGTTTTTAAACCTACTGAGCAAACCATAGAAGATGCATTCATATTTCTGACTGAGAGAGGAACATTCAAGCACTGAAAGATTAAGAAGTAAGGAGAGCTTAGATAAAACCAGTCTGAGTGTTATTATTTGTAGGAATCTGCATTTTAAACCTGTTTGTTTTAAGGCTGTGTGTGTTAGGATATTTTGTTCTGTATTTTACTGTTTTCCTTTTTATCTATTTTAAAATAAAGATACATATTTTAAAACAGAAACTGCCTGGGGTGCCTTGAAACATCTTTTATATAAGTGGAGCTTGGAATGGTTATAGTTGACACTGTGCACATGCTTATTGTGATACCAAACTGGAAACAGATAAGAGTTCTCTAAGGTCTTGCATAGAGTTCTAAGGGTTCATTTGAAATACCTGATTAGGTGTCCGTGAGGCAAAGATATCTGGCCCCTGAAGACAGACTAATCTGAGGCTGACAATTGGGTACGCTAACAAGAGGTTATCAGTTTGAATCCTCCAGAAATTGAGACTAAGGTGACTGAACCCACAAAACAGACACAAGGGTTACCTTGTACTGTTCACAATTCTATGCTCAGAGGTTGGCACTTTGGGAGTGGAGGGCTGACTGACTGAGCAAATCTGTGACAGGGCCTACAGACCCTGGTGCATCTGATTGGGGTATGACGATTCCAGATGTTAAGGAAAGTTGTTTTGAAATAGTCGAGAACAGAGTCAATAGAGGTGGCAATACTATGGGGGCCCAGTCTGAGTTGGATAGTTCATCGAGAAGGGGAGGATTTAAATAAATGGAGTTGAAGAAATTTGGGTGGTGCTCGAGGGTGCTCAATTTTCTGTACACAGTAGGTGATATGGTGGTCACTTAGAGCATCTGGTAGAATGCCTGCATTAATGATCCGATGAGGTGGGATGCAGTACCAAGTTGATGATGGAATGATTGAGGGTTTTATGGTTTAGGCGTGTGGGTTCGGTGATGTGTTGGGTTAAATTTAGGGTTGTGATTTCAGAGTGGGTGGGTGAGTGTGGGGGCCAATTCAAGTTTATATCACCTAGGATCAGTAGCTCACCTGTGGTGGCATAGAATGCCAGGGATGTCATTAGGTCTGGGATGGAGGAGGAAGTAGCCGGGACAGCAGTAAACACTTGCTATAAAGAGCGGGAGATCTTCACTAATAGCTGTCCATACATGGAGGGCATTGAGGAAGCCAAGATAACAGAAAACTGAATGGAATCCTGCAGGTACCATAGCTACCCACCTCCCTCCTGATCCTGTCCTCAAGAATGAGGGTGAAACCAGGGATCGAAACACTTCGTTAGAAATTCTGGGACTTAACCAAGATTCAGACAGTATGAGAATGTCTGGATGCAGAGAAAGGACTAGTGTTTGCAGTTGGTCAATTTTAGATAAAGGCTCCGGATGTTTATGTGCACAATTTTAAGTCCCAGGTAGTTGGGAGTGGTGGGGGTGGGGTGGGGTGGGTGGATAGGTCCAGAGTTGGGTTCAATGTTACCCATGAGTAGTAGCAGGAGGGCAATCAAATAGCGAGTAGATATGGGGAGACATTTCTTGGGCTGCCATGGGGTTGGCGGCAGGAAGAGCTGGTGGGTGAGGGAGATGTGAGAGTCTGGAAAGGTTATTGGGGGCAGGAAGGGGGTAATATAGAGCAATAGGGGTACAGAGGAGCAATGGAGTGCAGGGCGTTAGAGGTAGAGGGGCAGGGCATGTGGTTTATTTCAGGGTGGTGTGGCGCATTTGGGGTGGGACGTAGTGAGGAGGCAGAGTGATGGTAACAATGAAGGGTACAAGGTAGATGCAGTATAGTGTCATGCTGAGGTTGGGAACAAAGTTGGGTGGTAGTCTAACAAGGAGGGTAAGATTTGTACTTCTGGGGCAATTTGGACAGAATAAGGAGTTGAGGATAAGATATAAGGTGGGGGAGGGAGCAGGGTGGTGGAGTATCACTATGCAATCATTAGAGGCAGGACAAGTTACCATGGTGAGGGAAGGTTCATTATGAACAGTGTAATCACACTAGGTGGCAGTATAGTGAGGGGAGAGCTAGAGGGTGAGGCCGTGGGAGATTTAAAAGATATATCAGCTTGAATATTTGTTGATGGGATGGCCTAGTGGATAGGGCTCCAGGCTATGGAAGTGACAGGAACTGTAGATCAGTTCATGAGTCCCGCCACCTCCAAGAGTAACCGCAGTTTGGGTCAGATGGGAGGGACCATTAGGGGAGGTAAGAAGAATCAGCAAACACAGAACGTAAATTCCAGTGAGGAAGGGGAGGGGACTGAGGCAGGGTCCACTCTTGCTTTGGGTGATAGGGAAGGTTGGCTGATTGATTTTGGCTGAGCATTTAAAGGCATAGGGCCTGATTCTCAAAGCCCTGCGTCTGGCGCAAGTGCCTGTGCCAAACAGATATGATTGCAAGGTGCACCTTGCAGCCAAGGCTGCCCTCCACACGATTCACAAAGGTGGCCTGTGTCAAACAGGGCTTGCACCAGCCCTCAGCCTGCAATGTGCTGCGACATGGCACCAGGTAGACCGCGCCGGCGCCTGGCTGCAGCCTGCACTCAGACAGCACCCAGTGGGATATTCTAAGCAGCCTTAGACCAGCCAGGGCTGGGCGCGGGGACTTAGAATATGTCCCACTGGGGCAGTCATCCCTATGTGCCACTGTATGCTGCTATATCCCCGGTTCGCTGATGGTGCCCTGTCATGCCAGGTACTGTCTCCATCCCAATGCAGCTATAGAGGACCTATGCCATGACCCCATCCCGATGCTGCTCACCTGATGCGTAGCATGGGCATGTGCCCGATCACTGCAGTGCCCATCACCTGGTGGTCTAGTAGACCCCACCCGCAGTGCCCATCCACTTGCCAACTGTGGTCTGCATCAGCACGTACTGTATATATGCCCTCAGTGTCGGGGACTGTCGGTTGCTGTGCACATATGTACAGCACACGTCGTTTCCTATGCGCGCACTGGGCTGCGACAGACACTTCCCATGCACCAGTTGTTTGTCGCATGGGAAGGGCTGCTGCATGTGGGGACTTAGGTGCCAGAACCCCTCCCATACTGGAATTGGGTGCAGGGTCCCTGGCACACTGGATCTTCGGCCATAGCTGCTGTCTGGCGCAGTTTAAGTCATTCTAAGCCTCTCTGTCGGACCCCAGGGGGCCAAAACAGTGCCGTACAAAGAATAAGAGGTCAGCCTTTAGGAATTACAAGCACACCCAGGAAGAGGGAGGGGCAGAAGAATTACTGTGCAGGCAGGTACAGTGGTCAGTTAATACAAACCAGAGAGAGGTGCAACTGGTGGGGGGTGAAAATGAGAGAAAGCTTTCTTACAGTATATCAGGGAGAAGAGGTATATAAAGGATGGGATGGTCAGGTTGAGAAATGAGATGGGGTGGGTTGAAGTGAGGAGAAAAACAGAGTACTTAACAAGTACTTCTGTTCGACCTCTCTAGGAAGAAGATGGTCCAGTACTCAGGGAGGAAGGGCAATGGGATGGGTGTTAACAGCGACAGGAGACTGAGGTTGACAGGAAGAGTAAGGGCTTGAAGGCCCAGAAGATAGACAAATTCCCAAGACTAGATGGCATGTATCCAAAGATGTTGAGGGAGTTAGCAGATGTGCTGATGGGTCCTTAGCGGACCTGTTTAGCACCTCACTGGAATCAGGGAAAGTGCCCCTGCACTGGAGGACAGTGAGCGTGGTACAACTATACAAAGGTGGGCCAAGGGAGGACCCTAGTAACTACAGACCAGTCATTCTGACCTCAGTAGTGGCTAAACTCATGGAAACCATACTGAAATAGATACTGGTAAGCTTTCTGAAAGAAAATGGGCTCCAGGATGAGAGGCAAGCATAAGTTTGTGTCAGGGAAGTCCTATCAGACTAACCTGACTAATTTCTTGATTGGGGTAACCAGAACAGTGGACAGGGGCCAAGTGGTGGACATTCTACATCAAGTTTCAGTAAAACCTTTAACTCTGTTTTCCACACAGGAGATTAATTAGGAAGATGAAGGATCTGGAGGCAAGGAAAGAGTTAGAAACTGGCTGCAGGACAGAAGTCAGAGGGTGGTAGTCAGAGGCAGAGTTCTCAGAGGCTAGGCCAGTCACTAGTGAGGTCCCAGAGGGCTTGCTGCTTTGTGCTGTGTTGGTTAACACCTACATCAGCAATATTAAGGATGGGATAAAGTGTAAAATATGCTTGTTTGAGGACATCACAAAGCTCTATGGGAGAGTTGACAAGAGAAGGGAAGACAGGACCTCAGGGAATACTGGCTAAGCTAGACAAATGGTCACATATTTGACAGCTGGGATTCAACACCAAAAAGTGTAAGGTAATGCACTTGGACTCAAAGAACCCTGGGACAAAATACTGGCTGGGTGGTGTGCAGGTTACCAGGTCAGAGTACAAGAAGGACTTGGGGTGTTTACCATGAGTAACCTGGCACTCCACACAAAAGCAGTAGCCAAATCAAATTAAATGCTGGGCTGCACCAGGGTATAACCAGCAGAAAAGCAGAGGTCATTCTGCCACTGTAGAGATAACTAGTAAGGCCACACCTAGAATACAGTGTGCAGTACTGCTGCCCTTACCTAGAAAGGACATCAACCTACTGAAACAGCCCAGAGAAGAGAAACCAAAATGATCCGGGGACAACAAGGCAAACATACGAGGGAGAGACTTGAGATCTCAACATGTACTCTGTGGAGGATAGAAGGAGAAGAGTGACATGAGTAAAACCTAAGGGTTTCAACTGCATGAACTCTTGAGTGTTTCTTCAGCTTTAGTGAGAACATGCCACTAGGGGCACTACCTCAAGCTGGCGGGTGAAACATTGGGAGAGAAATGAGGCTGCACTTTTCATGGAGAAGGTGGTATCTAAATGAATGAGCTGCCAGAGGAAGCAGGCTCCCTGAAGATAGTGGACAGCTTCAAGAAACGGGACAGAGCAAGCGGAAAGTTGCAATTTGGTGAGGGGAGTGGGAGTGAGAAGCAGATAACGAGGAGGAGGAGGCGGAATGTAAGCACTGAAGGGGCTGCAAACTTGAGTAGACATGATAGACCCAAGAAAAAATTACTCACTGTAGTAATGATGTTTCTACTTAAGGGATCACTCACTATGTTTACACTTTATGCAGTCAACTCAGCCAACAGTGACACCCAGAGATAGAACCTATGCAAATCTTAGAATTTGGAATATAGGTTCAAACTCTGCATCAGTGCTCCACTCTGACTGTTGCTCAGATCTGTTCCCAAGCCAGAGTGGAGCAGCAGCTAGTGAAACTACCTAAAGGCTACCAAACAATGTTTACAAAATGTTATAGAATTTTAAAACACCAACCAAACTGATCCAGAAGCAAATGGTTTGATACCTTTTATTGGACCAACACTGATGTTACAAAAAGAAAACAATGTCTAAGCTTTTGGACCAATCAAGTCTTTCCTCGGAGACTTATGCCAGTTGATCAGAGAATCACATTCTGTTAACACCCAGATCATACATAAAAAAACAGAAAAATTCTCATTGGTTTAAAATACCTATTTTAAAAATCACAGATTTAAATGTAATGAACAACATTCCACTAGCTTGCCTATTGCTGAGAATCTTTCCAGGGTCAAATGACATAAAAAGTAGATAAGCTGAACACTTTTAGTAGACAAAATCTCTAGAAATTATTAATGAATGAGTGTGTTATGAGAATACATTCATAATTAAAAGCAAGACCTTTAGATTTAATACCACAGATGTCCAAGTTAAAATGTGATAGTACTGTATGATAAAAACTGCAACAGAAATGTATGTACAGAAATAAGAGAATAAGGAAATGTACCTTGTATGAACAACTTTTAAACATTCATACAGTATAACACCTATCTGGAGACATTTTCTAAATTATTCTCTCAACCAGTTAACACACTACATAAACATTAAGACCTGCAGTGCTGTAACAATATTTTTACAAGATAATATGAATTGTCAGTATAACTGCCAAATAAAAAATAAATCTCTCAAGGACCACCTAGAAAATGAGTTTGTGCATCTTAAAATATTGGAGTTCAATAATGAGTCAGCATATAATCAAATAACTATATGAACAGAAACAGCCTTAAAATCTGATTAAAACTTCCAACTCCCCCCCACCCACGGGAAAAGATAACTAGAAAAAAGAAATACAGGTTACTCACCTGTAACAGGAGTTCTAAGGATGATATATGTTGTTCATCCACACTGTCTGACAGGTACCTTGCCACTTTAAGATAGGCCGGAAAGTCTTCAAGTTGGCTCCTCCCACCCCACCAGGTGATGAAATTCTCAGCTCCAGCCCCATGGCCAGATCTAGTCCGCTGGAAACCAGGTTGTGCGCCCGAAGGCAGGAGGTCGGGTGAGTCGTGTGGATGAACATATACCACTCCTAGAACTCCTGTTATAGGTGAGTAACCTGTATTCTAGGGAGGGATATGTTAGTTTCTATCCACACTGTCTGGCAGATTCCTAAAGCAGCTCCGGGAGGAGGGAGGCAAGCGCACATCCCCTACTTAGGGAACAGGGACTGGAGAACTGAAGTTCCAAAACCAGCATCACGGCATGACTCAAGGTCGATGTGGTAATGGGAAATGAAGGTGTTTGCTGACTTCAGGTAGCAGCCTTGCAGATTTCCTGGATAGACGTCCTAGAAGCAGCGGTATGACGGGTGGAATGAGCCCAGCCCTACAGGAGACCCTACCTGTCAACCTATAGCAGAGATCAATGCAGGAAGTGATCCACCTGCCAATCGTCCACTTTGCTGCAGGTCTGCCAGGTGCGGCTTCAGTGTAGATGACAAACAGCTGGCGAACCTCCCCGAACTTCTGCCGTACACTCTTTGTAGTAGCGGCGTTCCTCTCAGGTCAAAATATGGAGCCTGTATTCAGCCTTCGAGGTGTGACTGGGGTAGAGTCAACACCTGGTTCAGGTGAAACTCTGACACCACCTTCGGGAGAAATTTCAGGTGGGGCACAGGACAACTTTGTCCCTGTGGAATACCAGGTAGGGAGCTTCGATGGAAAGTGCCTGGAGCTTCCAGTCCTTCTGGCTGATGTGACAGCCACCAAGAAGGCTGTCCACGATGAGTGGAGATGTCACACTGTGCATTAGTTCGAATGCTTGCCCATGAGCTTGGCCAATACAGCAGTAAATCCCAAGGAATTGGTGGTTCACGCACAGAGGGGATATGATCCATGCCCCTGAAAAGCACCAGACCACCTTCCCCGAGCCACCGACCGATGCTGGTCCCACCGTAAGCACAGATGGCTGCCAGGTGCACCTTGAGGGTCGCCGACCGAAGCCCTGTTGGGAAAGGACACAAGTAGTCCAGAATGCTAGCCAGCAGACAGGATGAGGGGTCCAACCCCTTGCCTGACAGCAAATGGAGAATCTCTTCCATTTGAAGGCGTAGCATTTTCTGGTCGACTCTCAGGGGATGCCTCAACAACGCTGAGGACTTCGCCAGAAAGACCCAAAGCATGGAACTCTAGCCACTCAGGAACCAGGCTGTCAGGTGTAGGGATTGAAGGTCCAGATGAGTACCTTCCCATGTTGATGGAGAGCATGTCCAAGCGGCTGGAAGCCGCCGAGAGCATGGAGTTGAGGCTCAGGAGATCTGATACCAGAACTGGCGAGGCCAGTTTGGGGCTACCAGGATCACCTGTGCATTGTCCCTCCTGATCTTGAGGAGCACCTTATGGATCAAGGGCAGAGGAGGGAAGGAGTAGAAGAGGTCTGGGGCCACGGCCTGGAGAAGACATCCCCTGCAGCGAGACCTGCTGAGGGAGCGGACATGGTACAGCCTCAGCTAGCATTCTCCCTGAAGGCGAACAGGTCCTCCTGAGGAGTGCCCCAGTGAGAGAACACTTCTTTTACTATTTCCAGCAGGACAGCCCACTCGTGAGATGCACCGCCTATCCAGTTGAGGGCATCGGCCAGACTGTTTGAGGCTCCTGCCACATGAATGGCTAGGAGCTCCGCCTCCAGGCTGAGCATGAAAGACCAAATGCAAGAGCTTCCTTGTGCAAAGGCAAGGAGTGTGTCCTGCTGTAACCATATAATGTACCTATGTCATCATCCACTGGCTCCAAACTGCCTAACTGCTCATGTGCGCACAGTGGGTCAACTTGACCTAGGAGAAACAATGAGTTTCACTCACACCATAGCAACATACAACAGCATGAGCCTGCATGTCCTTATATGGGTCTAGCAGAAACCAATATGTAGAATGCAATGCCCAAGAACGCAAACATGTCTAGACAAGTTCTGCCTAGATGATAATAACAAAATGATTTTATTGGTACATGGGTAATTTTATGCTGGGGGAGATGATGTATATATATTTGCTTGCTTGCTTTTCCTAGGAGAGAGAAAATGTAACATCAATGGCTGTACAGCACCACGCTGAAGTAAACGTATCTTTACTCTTCCGACTGTGTCTGTGTCATCTGTATTGTAATGTACAACTAGGTCCCGAGGCAATACGTAGCCTGGAGGACCCCCACTATAATTCCTCCGCTACAATTGGTGTCGTGACTCAGATCACTTTTAAATAGGGGGAACACTGGACCGGGACCTCGACGTAGTCTGTCCACGCCATAAGAAATTGCCCTGAGCGCTGCTTAATCCCTGGAAAGTTCGTGCCACGGAGAGACTGATCACCTCAACCAACCACGGGCCTCCACAAGGATCGATGCTCAGAGATTAAATAAGTAGACAAATGTTAACTAGAGATTACTGTTTGAACTCATGAGGCAGAACTCTAGGAGACAAGATATAGCTAGAGACCACTGCTACTTGCAAGACAGAGCTCTAGGGGGTCATAAGACTAGCCCGTACAGGGTCACCACTGGTGCACAAGGGGTGATACTTTGTCAGGAGTTAGCGGACGGATAGTATCGAACTGCGTGGGATAGTACCCACAGAATTAATCTGTAAACACAACGCAATATAGTTAGCAATGGAGGTAGAGATACACAAGTATCTGGAAAAGATGTGTTAGGGGCATACGATGCCCTCCAGAGGACAAGTCAGTCCAAGAGTATTTTAACAGGCTAGTGCTGGATCGTAATTCAGCAACCAAAATGAAAAGAGAAGCTAGCAAATGTTGTACAAGGTCTGTGGCAATACAGCCAGGAGGTAACTTGTCAACACATGAGACTTTTAAAGAAGCTGCATTAGCAGCAAGATATAGTAACCCAGCTACAATCTGTCTGTCTAGAAAATGAGTCTCTATTTAATGAGAGAAGCAACCATGACCTGCATGCCTTAAGAGATAACGTTAAAAGGCAAAACTTAAAAAAATGTTTTCAAACAAATGGTGTTCTGGCTAGTAACACTGATTCCTTACGTTTTAAAAACAAGAAATTTGGAGATGATAAGTCTGAAGTAATTACTGAAAAAGTTAACGAGCTGGTATTTCAACACTAGACCTTGACGGTACAGCATGATTCAGTATGTTTTAATTACAGCAGACTTAAAATGAAGGTTTTCAATATAAACTATGACACAGCTTCTGTCAATAATAAGCATGTTTTACAAGATGGGAATGTCTTGAAATCTGAAAGCAAGGCACTTAATAGTGTGCTAACTCCTGTATATAAGTTAGAATGTAGGAGTAAAAGTCAGATATGGCTGAACTTGCGCCATCATCCAGAGGTATTGGCAGGGCATACTAACTTAATGCCCACAGACCTTGCTCTTCTCATGTTAAAGAGTTTGATTTTGAACACTCACAGTATGCTGTGGGGTGGACTAAAGCAAAGACTAGCCACTTGTTTTCTGTGATTCACAAAATGGAGATTGTTAGAGTCTCAAAATGGTGGACACACATGTGATCAGATTGCATCCCCATACATCCCCAAGATGGCGCTCATGGTCATGTGATGATGGTCATGACACAGTAACCCATGATGTCCATGAGGTAATCCAAAATGGCCGACCACCATCTCACGGAGGTTCGATCTTGCAGTCACAGGGACCTGTGATTGCTGCCATAACCAAACAAAACAAACCGGATTTGTTTGGCATGATTAATAATGTTATCAGTAACACTAGTGTTTCTGAGGGACAAAAGATTCTCATTAAAAATAATGTTGATGTACTTTTGAATAAGGTTGATCGCAATCTGTCATGAAGTCAGCATCTGATGCTAAAGAAACAGCTAATGCTGTTAATGTTTGCTTTATTGGCATAGCCTTGGATAAAAAACACATTGCAGTTAATTACATAAAGGTTGTTTTCATTTCCTATGCAATGTAACATCTGCTTCCCTGAGAAGACTAAACATACTGCTTTTCCTATGCAGTGCATCAATACCTTAAGCTGTAATGTTAAAAATAATGTTGCTACCATAGAGCAACAATCCAGTGGGAAAACCCACTTTACATTTGATGGGGAGAGGACAACCCTGATTCTGAAAAGCCCCGTGGCTGTGATATTTTCAGCATCACAGGCCATGTTGGGGGTAGGGTTACAGGTTTGATTTCTGAACCTGAGCTGACAGCTGTCTCAGCACTACTTTCTCCACCCTGATGGCCACTGAACCACAATCCATAGCTGGAGAACTACATGCAGCTTAAGCACTCATAGACACCAGAGCAGCCGTATCAATTACAAATATCAGCACACCTTAGACCTCGAAGACCACCATTGTATATAGAGGGATGTAAGGACATACCACAGAAGGGTATTGGTCCCAGCCACAACACATAAAGCTGGGAAGTACACCGTGGGCATGAAGCCTTCGCATGGGCGGGGACTCACGGAAGGCAATATTATTAGTAGCGATTGCCTGACAAAACACCAGCTTGTTGTAGATCTTAGTAATCAATGTCTATGGAAAGTAAATGTTAAAAGTTTTAAACCAATCACTGTTGTGGAAGTTATGCTTTAGCCTCTGTAAAATCAAATGCTGCAACAAGTGTTAAAAGTTTAGAGACACGATTAAAGCACACGAATTTAAGCAAGTTATACAGAATCATGAGATGGTATGGGCACAAACTGGCACAGATTGTGGACAGGTGATGACATAAAATAGCTGTAGAAGGTCCATGTCCGGGGCACACTAAACAGTACCCAATACCAAAGGAGGCGGTAGAGGAATCAAACCAGTCATCCAACAGCTGTTGCAACAAGGAGTCATTAGGTCCGTGTGCTCAACAGCTAACAGTACTCATCTGGCCAGTGTTAAAGCCAAATGGAAAATACCGCCTGACCATCGATTACAAAGTAACCCCTCAGGTTAGCCCTGTTACTAATTCCAATACTGAGATTTTTAACAAATTATGGCCAGAGAGCAAATTCTTCTCTGTCCTAGATTTGGCTAATGAGTTCTGGTCCCTGCTCCTCAAGGCAGAGGACCAGTATAAATGCATTTACTTTTGAGGGTAAACAGTACACATTTACTCGATTGCTGAGGGCTTCTCACTCAGCACCAACCTTGTTCCACAGATACATAAACAAATCCTGGAGGAAGAAGGGTTGGGAGACGCAATAGTTCAATACGTAGATGACCTCCTGCTGCAAAGTTCAACAAAGGAGGACCACCTAGTGCTGCTGGATAGGGTACTAGGCTTATTGGAAAGAAAAGGATTAAAGGTAAATCCAGACAAAGCACAATTGGTGACCAAAGGTTACCTTTTAGGAACTATTATTTCTCCCCAGGGGAGGCGAATAGACCCTGCCAGAACGGCACTAATCCAGACCCCACCATTACCAACTACCATTACTGGCTTAAGAAAATTATTGGGTATGACAAATTTCTGTAGGGATTATATTGAAGGGTACTCAGAGATTACAAAGCCATTATATAGTATGTTAAAGGACGACCAAAAAGGCCAGTACAAGCTCATATGGGAGGGAGAAGAGTTATACTGTTTTAATAAGTTAAAAAAGCATTACTGACAGCACCAGCCTTAATACAAGCTGATTACTCAAAACCATTTATTTTACAAGCCAATGCAACGGATGACACCATCGTTGCGGTGCTGTTACAAAAGCAAGTGGAAAGCCAGCACCAGTTACCTACCTAAACAGACAATTATCAGAGGTAGAGAGAGGTTTAACATATGCAAGAGAGCAGTCCTGGCCATTGCTTGGGCTATACAAGCAAGTGAGGCAACCACTAGGTTTAACCCCATCATAATACAAACTACACATACCCCTTTAAAACTATTGTTAGAAAACAAAGTCAAGGGAGTTAGCCTAACCCGACAAGCAAGGTGGCTGTTAGCCCTGCAAGATAAAAACATCACCGTTGAGAAATTGACAGTGCCACACATGTAAGAGTACCTGGATTACTAGGAGAGCCACATGATTGTGGGAGGTCCAGCAAATCGCAGCCAGAGAGTCACCTTTGTGGATGAGCATGGTGCAAATGGCTATAACACAGCTTACGTGAGCGGGTCAAGGTATTGGGAACAAGGAGTCCCATACGGTGCAGCAGTGTATCATGACACGGGTGTTACCACCTAGAGGATAAAGGTCCATACACAAACAGGGAATACTCATAAAACTGTCACCAGGGGACTCCTCACAATTTGCTGAATTAGTAGCAATTTACGAGGCTATCCTGGCAAACCCCAAAGGTAGGTTAGGCATACATACAGACTCACAGTTTGCAGTAGGATCACTTACTACCTGGTTACCCATATGGGCTAACAGAGGTATGAAAGCAGCAACTGGGGAGCATGTCAAACACAGAGAACTTTACAGGCCATATTAAAGGAGGGATGCCATGCCAGGAAGAATAGCCATCATAAAGGTCAAGGCCCATGTTGACTCTAAATACGCCACTCCAGGAGAATTAGGAAATGATACGGCAGATAAGCTCACCAAAATGGCAGCAAAATGGAGACCCCAGGAAAGGGGTCCGACCAAAGACTCCCATTCACTCCGTACAAATTAAACCAGCCATCAAAGTGCTACTTGCAACCCATTAACTGTTAACCAAAGCAAATTTGGGAGATTTGCAAAGCCAGGACCCCTGGATTGTAAATAAGTGAACACAAACAAAGAGGATCCCCAAAATAACTACAAATTTAAAATCAGAGATGACATCCTGTTTAGACAGGAGGATAAAACACTAAAATGGATACTTCCAAGTCAATTATATCATGATATTGTCATGGAAAACCACCGCTGGTGTGGCCATGGAGGGGTCCAACAAAACCATGCAAATTATCAAATCTAAATACTGGTGGCCTAATATGGATAACACAATCAGAACAGTTTACATCGCTGTCTTATATGTTTGCAACAAGACCCCAAGAGGGCAAACCAAAATTCCAACCATTGCCGCTGGCAGATGGCCCTAGGATGCATTACAAATTGACTATGTGGGGCCACTCCCAACGGCAAAGGGGAGATATAAGTACATGCTGGTTATTATAGACATGTTTTCTAAATGGGTGGAGGCATTCCCACCAAAACAACACAGCAATAACAACAGCAAAATCCTATATAACGAGGTGTGCACTAGGTGGGCTTCCCAATATTATTCGAATCAGACAGAGGCACACATTTTGTAAACAAGTAATGGCCACAATGTGCCAAATAATTGGGGTCCAGAGATACCACCTACCATACCATCCCCAATCATCAGGAATGGTGGAAAGAATGAACAGAACACTTAAAATGCCTTAAAAAGTGGTTTAGACGCAGTAAAAGATTAGGTAGATCATTTGCCCAGGTATTTTAATGGCAGTCAGAGGGACTGTCCAGGCAAGCACTGGATTATCACCCTACGAATTAATGACAGGGCGAAAGATGAGGTTAACACACCGGCAGATGTGCCTTCCAAGCGGCCCTATTAGTGATAAGGTAAAACATGAAAAGTTTCTGTCAGGGGTACAATTACAGTTGGAACAGTACCTAGGATTTGCCACTCAAAACATGGCCAAGGCACATGAAAAGAATGTTAACTACAGGCAACCCTTTATGGGATGGGCCACCCCAATAAAAGGAGGACACCGTCATGGTCCAATGGAACAAAAATCACCTGGAAAGATGCTAATTGCATAGGACCCTATACCGTGCTAAAGAAATTGGAGAGACTGCAGTATATGTAAAAAGAATTACTAAAGAAATCAAACCAGTGCCACAAACTGTGCAACAACAACATGGGGACAATCAACATTTGTAAACAAAAGAAAATACAAAAGACCAGGCCAGAATTATGGGTCCATGTCGACCAATGTAAAAGGTATCAGATAAAGCTGACTAAACAATGATACTGCATTTGATTTGTCTTTTAGGTTGACACCATGCTTACGTTACTACTGTTAATAGTGACACACTGCTGCCGAGCAACTCTCGACATACAGCTATCCGTCGAGATCAGTCACGTAGTTGTAGACTATGAGGACACTGCCTAATGAATAAACTACATATGGAGCCATAATGAAACAGCGGTCCAGCTCTGGAAGATAATTTGGACACTAAACAATACTTAAGTTGCGACCTCAAGATGGTGCCTAGAGGCACTTTGGACTACTGAACCATATATTTGTGCAACACACTGGACATCTCACCGAGGTGGGTCGAACCAAATACCAGAACTTTGGTGTTAGAAAAGGTGACCCCAAAGATTCAGGCACCTACCAAGCGACTATATGTTAGTATACCTATGTTGATGTTAAAATGCCCAATATACACCAAGAGAATGATGATACCTGTTCCGAAAAAATATCAGTGCAAATAACTGATTGTTAACCCTGCCACATGTCCTAACCTCACTGCAGGGCCAAACAGTGGACTTACATCAACACCCACTGATCAAACTCTTGTAAATAACGTACAATACATTAGATTACCTGTTAGGTTTGATTTTTCTAGTTGGGATTTAAATAGTACAAGCAATTGTGCCAATACAAATGTATCAAAGTTTTATGCCACAGTGTTGTTAGATATGGTCAGTGCTTTCCATGCTCGGGGAGGGGTTATGATTACTAATCAGACCCATAAATTGCTTAAAGAAGGAAAAAGAGACCTGTTGGGTGACATAACAGCACTTTTGGCTCTGGAATGAGTATCTGAATCGAGACAGATTTGGAAGCCATTAGACAACACCAAAATACTGTAAACCTACAGGAGGAGAGAGAGGTTCTCTACCATTAGCAATCAACCAGGCTGGATTGGCAGGCGAGGAGCGACTGACCGTATATAATATACATGAGATAGCTAAGTTGTTCAAACAAGTTGAAAATAAAATAAATGACATTATAGGTGAGCATAATGAGGAAGTAAGGCACCGTACTATAGGAAAGCTATAACCTGTTCTGCTTATGGATCTTATGTACTAACCACTGTAAATAAGCTGTTACAACAACTAAGCAACAATGACTTGCCTGATCAAATGTCAGATGCCCAAATCAAATTATGGTATTGCCCCATGTGTCGGGATGTCAATGACTCACTGTTTAAACCCTGGCACTTACAATGAGGCCCCACCCATCTAAGTGGGTAACAAGAAAAGGTGGCCAAAGTGTATATACAGGACCACAAGGGTTCAGGCCAAAAGCACGCTAGCAGACACAATGAAGGTACTCCTCACTGTAAATTACCCCAAGTACATTATGCCGAGCAAAGGTATACTGGTGTTGTCAAGGTCCATTCTCTAGGTCCAACTCAGGGGATTATTATGCATACCGTGTGAACACACCTAATATACTAGTGCAGAATAAGAATGGGTCCTGGGTAGCGCCAAATTTACATTGCGAGGAGATAAACACACCAGTGGATCGCCAGTGCAATGTTATGTCACAAATTCAACCAGTTTGTGGAGAACTTTCAATAAGAAAAATAAACAATAATACTGTCTGGTGTCCAGTTCAAATACAAAATGGACCACCCAGCGTGTAATCTCCACTTATAATTCTACTAACCAGTATTGTATTGTATTGTAACAAATGTTAAAACATTAACACATCAAGGCAAAACCTGTCCTATTACCCAACCTAACTTCTGCTTTGTACCTAATAGTGATGTACAAATTGGAGACTATACCATCCATCCTATATCACATCATAAGTCATCTCAAATTGACATTCAAACTCAAACTCCCCATCAGGCATATCAAATTAATAACTATGCACCTGCATTTAAGGCACAATCCGCCACTTACTCTAAATTTACAGAACCTGCTAGACCGTAAGGACACACATCTGCTGAACATTGAGAATTCGGCACATAACATGCAGCTTAAAGTTCAATAATTACTTGGTGATGCCGATAATGAACACTTGATATACAATACATTGGTGGGCCATGGGGTGTGCTAACCTTCAAAGCCCTATTAGTACTACAACTAGCGCTGGTAGCCATTTTAATGTTTAGTGCATGCTGCCTAAGACGTACCATCAGAGATATGAGACAGGAAATGCAAATGCTGCATGGAGCAGGACTTATGAGAGCAACCATGTCATAATTAATAAATAGTCTCAGGACTGCATACTTATAGGAAAAAGCCACCCAGAGGGTCCCTAATAAGGCCCCCTATCAGAGGACTTCCATTACTGCACAGGACACCTAAATTTTCCAAAACTGAGTGGCTGTCTCCATAGGTACAAGGGAGGATTGTAACCATATAATGTACCTATGTCATCATCCACTGGCTCCAAACTGCCTAACTGCTCATGTATGCGCACAGTGGGTCAACTTGACCTAGGAGAAACAATGAGTTTCACTCACACCATAGCAACATACAACAGCATGAGCCTGCATGTCCTTATATGGGTCTAGCAGAAACCACTGTGTAGAATGCAATACCCAACCCAAGAATGCCCAAACATGTCTAGACAAGTTCTGCCTAGATGATAATAACAAAATGATTTTATTGGTACATGGGTAATTTTATGCTGGGGGAGATGATGTGTATATATTTTGCTTGATTTTCCTAGGAGAAGAAAAATGTAACATCAATGGCTGTACAGCACCACGCTGAAATAAGCGTATCTTTTACTCTTCCGACCGCGCCTGTGTCATCTGTACTGTAATGTACAACTAGGTCCTGAGGTAATACATAGCCTGAAGGACCCCCAGCCATAATTCCTCCGCTACACCTGCCCTGTCTGTTGAGATAGTACATGGTCGTGGTGTTGTCCCTCTGACCTGGACAACTTGACCCCAAACAAATGGAGCAAAAGCGGTCAGGGCTAGCTGGACTTCGGAGCTCCAACAGGTTGATATGTCAGGACTCCTGAGGGGACCAGAGTCCGTGGGCTCTATGCTCCCCAGATGGGCACCCCTACCTATCAGAGAGGTGTCGGTCATCAGGATGACCGTCGGCTAGGGTACACGAATGGGATTCCCTCCTGCAGAAGACCTGGGATGAGCCACCACTGAAGACCGTCCCATCTCCTGGATCACAGAGATTGGCTGGTCTAGATGATCTGAGCACTGAGACCACTAGCGGGCCAGCCCCCACTGCAGGGGAGCATGTCCAGCGGGCCCAATGGCCAACACTGGTGCAAGCCGCCATGAGACCCAGAAGGCACAGGAAGTCCTGGGCAGGGCGCAACTGCCCAACCAGAAATGAATGGGCAAGGAGGAAAGGACCTCGGCCCTGTCCGCTGGGAGCAGGGCTCTGGCTCAGAGAGTCAAGCTCAGCCCCCGATGAACTGAATCATCTGCAAGGGCATGAGTCCTGACTTGGCCTCATTGATGAGAAGGCCAAGTTGAGAGCAAGCCTGGAAGGCCAGATATCCGGACCGCTCCACCTCCAATCTGGAGAGACCTGCTATCAGCCAGTCATTCAGGTAAGGGCAGACCGGACCCCTCAGCACCGCAGAAATGCTGCCACCACTGCGATGCATTTGGTGAAGACCCTGAGAGCTGAGAGAGGCTGAAGGGCATGGCATGGAACTCGTAGAGGATCTCTGTCTCGAAAGCGGAGAAACCGCTGATGAGACGGACAGATTGGGACATGAAAGAACGCATCCTGGAGGCCCAGGGAGCAGAACCACATGACCTGCTCCAGGGATGGTATTATCTGAGCCAGGGTTACCATCCAAAAGTCGCAGCCTTAGGAACTTGTTCAGGTCGTGCAGATAGAGAATGAGGCGCCAACCCCTGTCCATGTTGGAACCAGGAAGTACCTGGAAATAAACACTGGAGCACGGAGGAGGATCTGCAACCTTGCTAACTAAGCGCCTTGCGGAGGAGCTGTCGATGTCATCTCAGAGAGTCAACTGAGAGGCTGCAGACCCGAGCAGCCTCCAGCGGGCATGGGCTCAAAGGAGGGATCTGCTCGAACTCCAGAGGCAGGCCCTCCCGACCACTTCCAGCACCCAGCAGTCCATGGTGATAGTGGACCAGGTGGAAAGGAAGTGGCTGATCCGCCCTCCCATGGGGAGACCCGTTGAATGTGAGGCGAGGTTGGGCGGCAGCCTGCAACCCGTCACTGGGGAGGCTTGGAGGAGGAGGGACCGACCGAGAGCCACAGGACCCTTCCCCGGGCTTCCTGACCGAGGAAGTGATGGACTTGGCTCTAGGGCACCAAGTTTGAGCCTGCTGGTGCTGCTGGGCAGGTCTTGCTGTAGGAGTGGAGGGACGAAGGACTTACGCTACTGATGGCAGCCTTTGTCCTTCTGTGCATATGTGACCGAATCTAGGGTGGCACTGGATTTTTCAATGCACTGGAGGTGGCACCTCCACACGGAGTCCGAACAGGTCAGTGCCCAGAAAGGAACATTTGCAAGCTTGTGTTGGGTTTCTGCCATGAAGGTCGAGATCATCAACCAAGCCCTGTGGCGTATAGCCACTACGGCCACTACCAAATGGGCACAAGAATTTCCAATGTCCAGAGCTGTCTGGAGCTTCTGCTTTGCCATCACAGGGTTTTAAATAACTGATCAGCAGTTTTTCTTGGGAAAATATTAACTATACAGAAAGCATTTATATAGGTTTTCTAGAAGAGTTATGTTTGTTAAACACAGTGAGGCAAGTGCTATGCATTTTCACAATGTTTTAGAACTTTTATGAGCAAAATGCTAATTAATTTTTAGAGTTAAATAAACCCTGCATTGCCCTTCCCTGATCCCGGACCTATTTGACCATGGTCTGGAGGTCAGCCAGGAGATGAAGGGCACCTCATCCAGGGAGCCCAACAGGATATGAGAGAAGTGTGCCATCATAACAGCCGACCTGGCACACCTTTCTCCCTCAGTAGTCAATTTCTTGGACTCCTTACCTGGGGGCTTGTCCACATCCCTCATGTTGCCCAAGCGCCTGAAGACAGAATCTACCACCAACCCCTCAGCCGAGGGGTGCTCTGAGAAGCCATAGAGAGCCAGTAGGGACCATGTACTCGCAGGCCATCCTGACCAATGGCGCTGGGCAGGAGGCTAGCGCTGCCAGAGTTCTAACACCGGGATCACAATGGCGTCGGCTATGAGGGCTTCCGTGGTGGAGTCCCCTTGTCCAGAATCTCTGCAAGGGGTATCTGGCCCATTTCTGCATGGGTTTGAGCGGCATCCTGGTTGACTCCGAGATGAGCGAAGGATGCCAAGGAACAAGGTGGGCCTCTCGTCACAGAAAGACCCCAGTTCAAGTTCGACTGGGCGGGAATACAAGAGAGTCTTCTGACTCTGAAGAATGTCTGAGACAGCTGGTGACCACCTGAGCCACTCTCCATTCACTGAGGGTGATCGGGGTGAGAGTGACCAACAACTGATGGGGCAAACCTTGAGCCAACTGAAAATCTTTGGTTGGTGCATCATTCTTCGGCTGGGGAGGCGGTGGTTCCACCACAATGGGCGGGGCAGCTGATTTTGGCCAAGCTGTCAGCGCCAGGGCTGGGACGGGTCTTCGACTGGGAACCAGCGGTGGGAGTTAGCTTCTGCTGTTTGGATGACAGCCACTTAACTGCTGGTGTGGAAGCTGGTGTCAGCTTATTGCTGGCAAAGCTGCTGCCACATTAGATCCTCACAGCGCCTATGTAACTTGCGCGGAGCCTCTCCTCAGCCAGCGGGACCAAGACCACTGGCGTCAGCGGGATTTCCCTGAAGTGGAGGAGGACCAAGACCAAGACCTCAACAGTCAGCGATGCTGGCGGCGGGCCGAGGAAGGAGCGGGGAAACCCGCTGCCCCACCGATTCAGGGTCCTGGGCCAGAGACTTTGGCTCAATAGTCTAAGGCAAGTCCTCAGAAGGCACCAGAAGCACCGGTGTCTGAGAGAGAGAGTTGTCGGCCTCCTCGGTCAACAACCTGTTGGTGGGTGGGCTCGAGAAAACTCTCGGCTGCGTCGACAGGCATCTCGCTGACTGGTCTGATGGGGACTCCGTTAAACCAGCCGCCATGGCAGCAACATCGACCGAAGTCGAGCCGACAGTCAGAGAATGAGTTCTCTCCACTCCCAAGAGCGTCCGACGGTGAGTCTTACTTTTTTTCGGATCCTTCTTCTGGGACCGGGTGTGAGACCCAGAAGGACCCTCCCTTCAGTCGAGAGGGACTGGCACAGCTCCCAAAAAAGCTGTGTAAGAAGAGCCCAGTTGGAGCGGAATAAAGGCGAAGCTGAAGAAAGCTCACAGCGGCCTGGGCGCCTCCTCCTCGAGGGCGTGAGCTGTTCAAGCTGTTCCAGTTGTTCCACAGAGACTGCTGCCGCAGACACCACCCAATGGGCCTCCTTGATTTGACGGCAGGTACCATTTCTCAGTCGCCCCAGCTGAAGTCAGGCGGCCCAGGCAGCAACATCGACTGAAGTCGAGCCGACAGTCAGAGAACGAGCCTCTCCCGCTCCCAAGAGTGTTGACGGTGAGTCTTACCTTTTTCAGATCCTTCTTCCGGGACCGGGGTGTGAGACCAGAAGGACCCTCCCTTTAGTCGAGAGGACTGGCACAGTTCCCAAGAGAAAGCTGTGTAAGAAGAACCCAGTTGAGGCGGAATAAAGGTCAAGCTGAAGAGAAGCTCCTGCTGCCCGCGCCGCCTCCTCCTCGAGGCCGTGAGCTATTCAAGCTGTTCCAGTTATTTCTCAGAGCCCCTGCTGCAGACACCACCCAACAGGCCTCCTTCGATTTGACGGCAGGTACCATTTCTCCAGTCACCCCAGCTGGAGTCAGGCAGCGGTTGTTGAGCACCGATGGAGAAAAGGACAGACACATCTACCAAAGCCAGCGGATCGTGGTCGTACCCGAGGCAATAACGCATGAGGTGTGGGAGACAGTGCTGACATCTTCTGCCCACAGGGACATCGGCGGAACCGGGGAACGGTCTTGTCCTCCATCGCAGCTGCAAGGGAAGAGGGTGAAGACTGAACTCAAACAAGTTTCAAAGTAAGTTTAGAAAACAAATCCGAGTTTTTTAGAGCCAGGGCCTGCAAAGCGCGGGCGTTAAGAAAGGAACCTGATGCTTCCAGCAGTAGGAAGATCTGGCGTCATGGGGCAGAGGTGAGAGTTTCATTACCGGTGGGTGGGAGGAGCCAGTTTGAAGACTTTCCGGCCCATCTTAAAGGCGGCAAGAGTACCTGCCAGGCAGTGTGGATAGAGCAACATATCCACGCCCTAGAAGTGTATATTCACTATGTAAGTGAGCCAAAAGACCTAACGCTCGAGTAACTTTTTGCCCTGAATGCAGACCTCGGGGCAGCACCCTGTAACTCCTCCTACCGCCTGTGCCTATTGGTGCATTTCATCCCCTGTCCCAGGCAGCACCTGTAGCTCCTCCACAAGCAAATCCTATTGTTACATTTGGACCCTGCCCCGAGGCAGCATCCTGTAGCTCCACCTACCCATAAATCCTATTGGTGCAAGTCAATGTTACTGGCTATCAAGACACTGCCCCAGGGGCGCCTGTAACCAACCATCAAAGCATTGCCCCATGGGCAGACAACTGGAACAACTACCCAAGCAGTGTCCCAGAGGCGGCCAACAGAAACAACTACCCAAGCAGTGCCCCAGGGGCAGCCAAATGGAACCAACTACACAGATACTGTCCCGGGCAGATAGAGAACAACTACCCAAGCACTGCTCCAGAGGCAGCCCACAGGAACACATACCCTGGCACTGCTCCAGGGCAGCCCATGGAACAAACCATCCAGGCACAACCCAGGGGCAACTCCAGGAACCAACTACCCAGGCACTGCCCCAGGGACAACAGGAACATCTACCTAAGCACTGCCACAGGGGCAGCCCACAGGAACCAACTACCCTGGCACTGCCTCAGAGGCAGCCCATGGAATAAACAAAAAATTACTCACCTTAGTAATTGTGTTTCTTCTAATGGAGTCTTGCTGTATTCTGACATATTGCAGTGATCCCCAACCTTTAAACTGCCCCGGAGAACAAAGAGTTAACTTTCTATGCAGAGCATAGAATGCTGAGCTCGAGCTTGTTGGAGTCTCTGTCTGAAGTGTTTCAAACTCAAACCGTCAGATTCTTACGAGCCACTAACTAAAAATTCTATGTGGAAATTGTAAAATTCCTACTAGACAACTGGCAGAAAAAGTTTTGGATTCCCAAGGAGAACTCAAGTCAGGAAACCCAAAACCAAAACCAATCTCATACAATAACAGTAATAAATCAACACCCAAACAAAAGGAGGAGGGTGTAATCAAAAGCACCCTGGGTGCAACACTGCACCTGCCCACCACTTCCCAAAAACAGGTTCTGAGAGGGAGGTAGGGTGGGAGGTCAAAACTCCAGCAAGACTCCATTGGAAGAAACACAATTACTAAGGTGAGTATTTTTTCTTCAAACAACATGATGTCTTGCTGTATTGTGACATATTGCAGACTACCAAGCAGTACCTCCATGGAGGAGGGACAGAACCTACTTTGGGAATAGGTTCTGGAGTACTGCTGTGCCAAACTGATCATCACTCCTAGCCTGGATATCCAGAGGTAATGCTTGGTAAAGGTATGGACTGTTTTCCAGGTGGCTGCTTGACAAATTTCTAAGAGAGGATATCCTGGCACCAGCCAGAAACAGATGTACCTCTTGTGGAATGAGCCCTCAGGCCTGAGGGTGGAGTTTTTCCCAGTTTTCATAGCAGAATGTATACAAGACACAATCCACCTGGCAATAGATCTCTCTTGGTGGCAGGTTTGCCCTTCCCACTTCTCCGTAAGTGAGGAACAACTGGAAGGAGTCAAACCTGTGACCCTTGGTACGCTCTATGTAGTAACTAAGGGCTCTTTAACATCTAAACTGTGTAGCCTCTTCTATCCTGAGGAAGAATGATCAGTGAAGAAAACGGGAAGAAACACAGACTGGTTTAAATGGAAGTCTGAAACCACTTTGGGAAGAACCTTCAATTGGTTCTAAGGACCACTTTATCCCTGTGAAATGAGATAAAATCAGGTTCCACTGACAGGGCTTGCAATTCACTGGTACGCCTGGCAGAGGTAATGGCTACTAAGAACACAGTTTTCCAAGTCAAGTACTTAAGCTCTGCTGAAGACATAGGCTCAAAGCAGGGTTGCATAAGTTGAGCAATGCAAACATTCAAATCCCAGGCAGGGCAGGGTCTCTAAAAGGAGGATTGGTGTGAAGCAATCCTTTAAAAATTTACAGATCACAAGATGAGGAAGATAGTGAGAAGACTTCCCCACAGACAAAAGCATGAAACAGCTGACAAGTGTACCTTAAGAGTAGCTGGTCTGAGGCCTGAGCAATTAAGATGGACCTTAAAATCCAGAACCGTGAGGCAATCCAGCAGCATCTGGAGAAATATGTTTCTTAGAACACCAAATGCTGAATCTCTTCCATTTGGAGTTATAAGTCTTTCTGGTGGAGGGCTTTCGAGAAGCTTTGAGAATATCCAGAACCCCTTGGGAAAGATGCAGCTCTGCAAACTCTAACTCTTCAAGAGCAGCCCTTGAGATTGAGAGACTGAAGATTGGGTACCAAATCCTCTCTTGAGAGGATGTTAACAGGTTGCAATTCCTGGGAAGAGACAGGGGAAGATGGACTGCTAGGGACAGCAATAGGGGGTACCAGGGCTGCCTGGCCCAATCTGGAGCAATCAGAATCACTATGCAAGGTTGAGACCTTATTTTGACTAAAACTTTGAACAGGAGTGGGAAGTGGGAAGGCATACAGAAACTTACCTTCCAATTCAGAATCAGGGCGTCCAGGGGACTGAGCCCAAGACTGGAGGTCTGCAACAAAAGAGAGGAGTTGGTGATTGTATGGGGCTGCAAAGAGATCTATCTCTGGAGAGTCCCACCTGAAAAATCACTTTCAACACCTGAGGGTCCAGGGACCATTCGTGATGGCCCGGAGAGATCCTGTTCAGTGCATCTGCTAGCACATTGTCCTTCCTTGAAAGGTGAGCTGCTACCAGAGAGGCTTGCAGGGAATAAGCCAAGGACCACAACTTCATGGCTTCTGTGCACAAGGCCATGGACCGAGTGCCTCACTGCTGTTGATGTACCACATGGTGGTGGTGTTGTCCGTTCTGATCTGAGCCACCTTGTTCTGTACTGACTGAGAGAAAGCTTTAGGGCCAGAAAAATGCCATGAGCTCTAGGAGATTGATATGGAGAAGGGATTCTTGGGGGACCACAGCCCTTGGGCAGTGATGGACCCCAGATGGGCTCCTAGCCCAGAAGAGAAGTGTCCATGGTAAGGACCACTGAACAAGGCTGAGTAGCAAAAGGAACATCTTGCCTTAAATTGTCCTGATCCTGCCACCATTGGAGGCTTGGATCAAGGTCAAAGTCACTGGGATCAGTTTGTGAAGGGAATCCTTCCTCTGAGACCAAAAAGCTCTCAGGTGGAACTGAATATCCCTCATCTGGAATCTTCCCCCTTGGACCACTGCTGTTGAAGCTGCCAGGTGGCCCAAGAGCTAGAGAAATGCCTTCCTGGTTGAGGTACCCGAAGGCTGAAGGAAGAGGCTAGTTCCATAAGAACCCTTGCCCTTTCTAGAGGAAGAAAGGCTCTTGCTCTGAGTGAGTCCAGTTGTTCCCCTATAAAGGTAAGCTGGACTGGTTCGAGAACTGACCTGGGAAGGTTGAGAGGAAATCCTAGAGAAGTGAGCACTTGCAGGGTCACTTGCAGGTGAGACTTGACTTGGTCTGGAGACTGACCCACTATTAGTCAATCGTCCAGATAAGGAAAAATGGAAATCTTTGCCTTCTTAGAAAGGCAACTACTACTGCCAGGCACTTTGTGAAAACCCTTGGGGCTGAGGTTAGGCCAAAGGCATTGCTCTGAACTGATAGTGGCCTGAGGGCAACTCGAACCTGAGGTACTTTCTGTGGGAGCACCTGATGGGAATGTGAAAGTAGGCATCTTTGAGGTCCAGGGAGGCTAGCCAGTCCCTGGCCTTAGAGAGGGAAGGATTATTCCACAGTTACCATCTTGAACTTTGGTTTTAAAAGATGTTTGTTTAGATATCTTCGGTCTAGGATGGGTCGCCACTTCCCTGTCTTTTGGGGTCAGGAAGTACCTGGATTACAGTCCTTTGCCCCAGTGTAGGGTAGGTACTCTCGCTATGGCTCTTAAGGCTAGAAGAGAAAAACCTCTGCCTCTAGGGCAAGGGTTTCTGAGAGATTTGCAGGTGGAAAGATCTGGCTCTCATCTTTGAAATTTTTTGAAGCTGAGAACCAGTCCCTGGCTTACTACCTCCAGGACCCACTTGTCTTATGTAACAGACATCCAGTCCTGGACAAAGTAAGCCAGCCTGCCCCTACTGGAATAGAAGAGTTGACCGGGCAGGCCCATCAGGGTGTCTGCTTGGCAGGGCTTTGGGCTGAGGTGGATGCAGCCCTGCTCATCCCCTTCTGCCTCCCCTGAAGAGCCCCTCCGAGAAAAGGAAGAAGAGGCCTGTGCTTGGTAAAAGGCATTTGAAAAGGCCTGCCCTGCCCCTAGACTGCTGCCTTTGAGGAGTTGCCTGCCCTCTTTGGCCTGAGCACTCCTGTAAGTGGTCCTGTACTCATCCATTTCTTCATGTAATTCTCCGTCTGTCCCCAAACAGAGAATTACCCACTACAGGAAAATCCATGCCTTAGCCTGGGTGTCCTCAGAGAGGCTATACACTTAACCAAGCCATTCTCCGAAGAGCCACAGATGTAGCCATGACGCTTGATGACACATCATTAAGAGTCCACAGCAGTATGAAACTGAACTTTAGATGCCTCAATCCCATCTGCAGCCACCGCCTCCAGCTCCTTGGCTAGCTGGGGGAGGCCTGTTTAGCCAGTGCCAGTACAGTGTCCCACCTGGACTTCTGGTACCTGGCTGTATAGACCTTGTAATTCACCTGCCTGAGTCCCAAGGAAGATGCCAGTTACTGTCTTTGCCATGGCATCAATCTTCCTGGAGTCCTTGTCTGGGGTGTGAAGCCAGGGAATATTTGCCTTGTCAAAGGCAGCAGCCTGCACTCCCAACATGGCTGCATTGCTGGTATAAGAACTCCGTGTCTGAGCCTGAAAGTGTATACCTCTTGTCCATTCTTCTATCCACAGGAGGTATAGTGTTAGGAGACTTTTTGTGTCCGTTTCCCAAAGGATTTGTGGAGGGAATAGACAGTCTCCTGGACTCTGGGATGTCCATCATTTCTGCATAATCAGGCTCCTCTTGATCTTCCACAGCCTCCTCCATAGGAAGCTGGAGAGTTTCAGCCACCTTTCTGTAGAACATAAAGTGAGAAGGGACTCAGAAAGCCTGGGAGGAGAAACACCTGAAGGTCTGTCTGGGGAGATGTCCGATTCCACAGGCACATCCAGACCCTCACTTTCACCATCATCATCCTCAAATTCTCCTCCTCTTCAAACTCCAGTTCATAAAAATCTTCGAGGGTATAATCTTGAACTGGGGAACCAACCGAACGAACCCCTGCCAGAAGGTGCCTTATCGGTAGGAGCAGGTGGGCGATTCCACAATCTGAATCGCTCTGGCTATCTCTTCACGCGGTCGAACATGAACCTCTGGATCTGAACGGACGATTTGTCTTTGCGTTTTCTTTTGTAGAACCGATCCCTCGGAATTGGCTCTCCTTTTTCCCAAAGAAGTATTGCCCTGGTCAGAACTGAACCAGGCTGGCCACCTGGTCAGCGGACTTCTCGGTCTCCTTTTCCCTCAGTCTACCTAATCTCTTCTCAAGGGTAGATTTGGGAAAGTTTTTACAGATTTGGCAGTCTGAATCGAGGTGGCCAAACCCCAGACAATAAACACAGGTGGTGTGGGGATCAGCCTTAGCAAAGACCTCCCCACACTCACTGCAGTGTGAAACCCAGTAGGCCAGTTTTTCTTGGGTTTCCTCAGACATGGCAACCTAACTAACTTACCTTTTTATGGCAACCGCCAGGGCAAGACACCCCTTTATCGGTTCCTAACCGGTGATCGGGTACTGGGAAAAACGCATTTTAAAACACGTCTTTTAGAACCGATAAGGACTGATAACCACACACTAAGTAAAAACACAAGATTTCACTATCAAATAGTCGGTTCAGCCGAACCGATTCTACGTTACAAGTTCCACAGAAAAACAGAACAATTCCTATCTAGTAAATCAACAAAACACAACGAAGGAAAAAACCGCTATGGTTCTCCAAAAGATGTGGCAGGGAAGGTTAAGGAGAAAAGGATAGCATTCAGGAAATATAAGGAAACACAGAAGAAGCAGGACAGAGAACTTTATCAGTCAAAGCAGAAGGAGGCTGGGAAGGCAGTCAGAATAGCAAAGGCCCAAACCGAGGAAAGGATAGCCAACTCTGTTAAGAAGGGCATAAGACCTTTATAGGTACATTAGGGCGCAAGAAAGACTAAAGGAAGGATACTGAGGCTTAATAAGGGGAGAGAATGTGGGTAGAGGGTGACAGTGAAAAGCAGGGATACTGAATGAATTATTTCTGCTCAGTATTCACAAAGGAAAGGAGGAGAGATACCTAAACCAAACAAGAGAAACACTGTGAAGATGGGGGTCGATATCAGTCCATTTACAGAAGAAAGGGTTCTGAAAGAACTAATAAAATTGAAGGTGGACAAAGCAATTGGGCCTGATGGGATTCACCCCAGAATTCTAACAGGACTAAGGGTAGAATTAGTGACACCGCTGACTACTCTCTTTAACAAATCATAGGAGGATGGGGTGGTACCTGAGCACTGGAGGGCGGATGTGATTCCTCTTCACAAAAGTGGGAGCAGGACAGAGGCAGGAAACTACAGACCAGTTAGTTTGACCTCATTGGTAGGGAAAATGATGGAATCACTTCTGAAGGAAAGAATTGTTGTAGCCTAGGGCCAGTAGGGCACAGGACCCGAAGGCAGCAGGGACTCACGATGGGAAGGTCGTGTCAAGCAGATCTAATAGATTTCTTTGACTGGGAGACCAAAGTAGACCAGGGAGGGGCTGTGGACATGGCTTACATAGATTTTAGCAAGGCATTAATACAGTCCCACACAAAATATTAATACACAAGTTAGCCAGCCTTGAGTGGTCCCAAGGTTATAGCCTGGATAAAAAATGGCTAGACAACAGGATGCAAGGGTAGTAGTAAATGGAGTCCACTCTGAAGAAAGGAGGGTTACTAGCGGGGTACCGCGAGGTTCAGTACAGGGACTGGTCCTTTTAATGTCTTTATAAGTGACATTGCAGAGGAACCGGAAGGAAAAGTATGTCTCTTTGCAGACGACACAAAGATCTGCAACAGGGTTGATACACCAGATGAAGTGGAAAGGATAAGAAGGGACTTGGAGGCTGGAGGAATGGTCAAATGTTGGCAGTTCAGATTCAATGCAAAGAAGTGCAAGGTAATGCACCTGGGAAACAAAAACCCAGGGAAGAGTACACAATGGGGTGTGAGATACTGACAACAGTGAAAATGGAAAGGGACCGGGGGTAATTATATCAGATGACCTAAAGGTGGGCAAGCAATGTGAGAAGGCAGTAAGGAAGGCTGGGGATACTGGGATGCATGGGAGAGGCATCAATAGTAGAAAACAGAAGTTGTTATCCCTCTGTACAGGCAGTTGGTGAGACCCCATCTGGAGTACTGTGGGCAGTTCTGGAGACCCCATCTCCGCAAAGACATAGACAGAGTGGAGGCTGTCCAGAGGAGGGCAACCAAAATGGTGCAGGGTCTGCACCAGAAGACATACTGAAGAAAGACTAAAGGAGCTTAATATGTATACCTTGAGGAAAGGAGGGGAGAGGGACATGATAGAAACTTTCAAGTACCTCAAGGGAATCAACAAAGTCCAAGAGGGTGGCATCTTTCAGAAAAGAGATGTGCAAGAACAAGGGGCACAATTTGAAGATAGAGGGGATGGCTCAGAGGTAATGTGAGGAGTATTTTTCACAGAGAGGGTTGTGGATGCATGGAACAGCCTCCCTGAGGAGGTCGTGGAGTCAAGAACAATGGGAATTCAAGAATGCATGGGACAGACAAAGGCAGTCCTAGTAGGGGAGGAGGGAGGAAGTAAGCTGTTGGTTAACTAGGATCTGCAGCTTATCTGTTAGGTAGAAAAATGGGCAGACTAGGTGGGCCAAGCGGTCCTTATCTGCCGTCAAATTCTATGTTGCTATGTTTCTATGTTAGTACTCATGGCACCACAGACAGAGACTGAACCGACTATCGGATAACTTTTTCGGTTTAAAAACCGGCGAAAACTGAAACTTTAACCGACTTCGAACCGAGCTGAAGGAGAAATCTCTGGAGCGACCGCTCAGTGAGGCGGAGTAAAGAATCTGACGGTTTGAGTTTGAAACACTCCAGACAGAGACTCCAACCGAGCTCGAGCTCAGCATTCTATGCTCTGCAAAGAGATTAACTCTTTGTTCTCGAGGCAGTTTAAAGGTTGGGGATCACTGCAATATGTCAGAATACAGCAAGACTTCATGTTGTTTAAACATCCAGGCACTACCCCAAGGAGACCCAGGAACCAACTACCGAGGCACCACCCAGGGGCAGCCAAAGGAACCAACTACACAGGCACTGCCAGGGGCTGTCCACAGGAAACAACTACCTAAGTACTGCCCTGGGGTAGCAAAAGGAACTACTACATTGGCACTGCCCAGGGGCAGCCATGGGAACCAGTTATGGTGCTTCCCTGATGCAGTACCTGTGTAATTGGTCCTCATGGGCTGCCCAGGTCAGTACCTGTGTAGCTGCTTCCTTTGGCTGCCCCTAGGGCAGTGCCATGATGGTAGGTTTCTGTTGGCTGCCCCGGCAGTGCTTGGCTGTTGCTTCAGCTGTCTGCCCCTGGGGCAGTGTGTGGGCAGCTGGTTCCTGGGGCTGTTGGGGCTGTGCCTGGATGGTTTATTCCTGTGGGCTGCTCCTGGGTAATGGTTCCCATGGGCTGCCCTGGGGCAGTGCCTGTGTAGTTGGTTCCTTTTGGCTGCCCTGGGGCAGTGCCATGATGGTTGGTTCCTGTTGTCTCCCTCTGGGGCAGTGCCTGGGTAGTTGGTTCCTGTATGCTGACCCTGGGGCAGTGCCTGGGTAGTTGGTTCTTTGTGCTGCTCCTGGGACAGTGCCGTGATGGTTGAGTTACTGGTGATGCCCCTGGGCAGTGGCTGGATAGTTTTATTTGTTTGTTTGTAAAAGTTTATTCTTGAAATTTTCAAGAAAATGATCACCCAACTGAGTGAACTCATTTATAATGGGGTCCAGTATCCATACATTATGTAAATAATCAAAACATCTTATGAAATCATTAAAAATAAAATTTACATGTTTCAAATACATAGCATGTTATAATGCATAACACAGAATTAACAGCAACCTTTAGGGTATGAGAATATATTTAGCATCCATTCTTTATCATACTCCAGGGTACCACTTCCTTAGATTTTAATTTTGCTGGCAGACCATTCCAAACTCTAGGACCAAGGTTTATAATGGTAGAGTTACCTTTTACTGTTCTCAATCACTGGTGTTTTTAAGTTCCAAATTTTGTGCTGTTACAGGTCACCATGCAATGTGTGAATTTGAACGGGTTATTTAAGTAGAGGGATATTTTGCAGTCGTTCTGGTATGTAAAATGTAGAAGATGCAATTATCTGCATTCTGCAAGGTTTATCCAGCCCAAAGTTTTGTATAGCAAACAGATAAAGCTACCAAAAGTCCCTATTTTCCCAGGACAGTCCCTATTTTAGGCAGCATGTCCCAGTGTCCCCGTGTCCCCACAAGTTTTGCAAAATGTCACTTTTGTCCTGGTTTTGCTTACTTGTCCCAGTTTTGTCCCTTTTTTTTGCTGACTGCTGTCCATGAGTGACAGTTATTTCAGCATCATTGTGGCACTGCTCAAGCTGGACAACAGTTTGCAACTTCAACCTCTGTGCCTATGCTGCACAAAGCATGTCCAGCCAGGAGCATGGTAAAGCATGTTCCTTCCTGTTAGGTTAGACTGGGTAGTATTGTAAACAAGTACTATATGGATGTCTCCTGCCAGCAGCAGAGGACTCCAGACAGAAGAGACCAGCAATGATGAACTAAGGTACCAACCTGATCAGCTGCAGGGAAGTGTAAAACAATCTGGTATGGTGGTCGGAGTCACTGAAATGACATTTGCTCAGCAAATGAAGTGAGTGTAAAGCAGGTTGGGATGGGACTGTCAGGAGGAGCAATACATGCAGCTCAAATGTCAGAACACAATTTAGCAGGTTTGCATCAAAGAACTTTCTGTACATCATGATTGAAACTTGCTGCAGCAGAATGTATTGTCTTAATCTGGATGCTTGCTGGTTTTACTGTGTGGCAGCATCAGATCAAGCAGCAAAATTTAATTGTGTGCAGCATTATCTACGGTGGTGCCGTGGGAATGACACCGGTGGGGGGTATCATGGTCAGGATGGACCCTGTCCCAGTTTTAGGCCTCAGAAAGTTGGTAGTTTTACGAACAGTGGTGCATCAACTAGGGGACATCCAAGACAAAGAGGGCAAATCTATTCAAAACATGTCCAGCCTGTCCAGTTCTGTCCTGGGTCCCCGTGAGACCATGTTTCCATGATCAATAAATGGCAGTATCAAGGCATTCACTATGTGTTTCTGGCTTCAGTTGGGATACACCTCCTCGCCTTGTATAAGGCCGGTCCCCTAAGAAAACATTACTCACCATAGTAATGTTGTTTCTTCTAATGGAGTCTTGCTGTATTCTGACTATATGCAGTTAGCCTCAGCACTTGAACTGCTCCAGAGAGGAAAGAGTTAACTCTGTGCAGAAGCATAGAGCATTGAGCTTGAGCTCGGTTTTCAAACCTCTGTCTCTGGTACTCTGCAGTGTAACCGTCAGAGTCTTACGAGCACTAAACTAACCCAACAAGTAGAAATTGTTTTTAAAATTTTGTGCCAAATGGTAATAACAGATTTAGGGTCAAAAGACTCAAGTCGAGAACCCCAAAAGAATATAAGCAGGTAGTGAAACAACCAAAACATTCATAATAAAAAAAAACAGAAAACCTTTAATAAACTAAGTACATGCCAAGTACACCTCTGGGGTGCAGCACTGTGCCTGCTAAACCACTTCCCAAAACTACTAGGTTCCAGGAGGGAGGCAGGAGGAGGTCAGAATACAGCAAGACTCCATTAGAATAAACAACATTACTATGGTGAGTAATTGTCTCTTCAAACAACATGAAGTCTTGCTGTATTCTGACTATATCTGAACTACCAAGCAGTATCCCCGCATGAGAAAGTCACAGAACCTATTTAGGGAACAAGCTCTGTAACACAGCCGTGCCAAACCTAGCATCACTTTGTGACTGAATGTCCAAGAATAATGCTTAGTAAATGTGTGAACAGATTTCAGGTAGCTGCTTTACAGATTCCACTAAAGGTATATCTCTAGCTGCTGCGACCGTTGCAGCTGTACCTCTAGTAGAATGAGACCTCAGGCCTGAGGGAGGCTCTTTCCCAAGTTTTGAATAGCAGAACTGGATACAGGAGATAATCCACCTGGCAACTGTACTACTTGGTAGCAGGTTTACCCTTTCCCACTCCTCCATAAGTGAGAAACAACTGAGAACAGTCATTCCTATGGGTCTTAGTATGCTCCACATAGTAACTAAGAGCCCTCTTTCATCAAGACTGTGTAATCTTCTCTCCAGAGGAAGAATGATCAGTAAAAAATACAGGCAATGACATAGACTGATTCAAATGAAATTCTGACGCCACTTTAGGGAGAAACTTTCTGTTGGTGCGAAGGACCACCTTTTCCCTGTGAAATGAAATGAAATTAGGTTACACTGATTAAAGCCTGTAATTCACTTATTCTCCTGGCAGAGGTAATGGCTACCAGGAATACAGTTTTCAAGTCAAGTATTTCAGCTTAGCTGAGGCTCAAAGGGGTTGCATAAGCTGTGCTATACAGATATTCAGATCTCAAGAAGGGTAGGCTCCTAAAGGGAGGGTTAACATGTACTAAACCCTTGAAAATTTCTTGAAAACTGGATGAGAGGCTAGGGAAGAGCCCTTACCAGCAGAAAGGAAGGCAGACACAGCTGCCAAATGTACCTTGAGAGTAGTAGGCTGGAGGCCTAAGCTATTAAGATGTACCAGATAGTCCAGTACTGTAGCAATATCAGCCAATTCTGGCTGAACAGGTTTCTGGAACACCAAAACCAACCTTTTTTTCCATTTGGAGTTGTATGTCTTTCTGGAAGCAGGTTTTCTGATAACCTTTAGAATGTCCAAGACTGATTGAGAAAGGTTTAGACTTGCATATTCTAGTTCTTCAAGAGCCAGGCCTTGAGCCTGAGAGTCTGAAGACTGGGGTAAAGGATCCTCCCTTGTGAGGAGGTAAAAGATTGGTGTCTGGGAAGACACAGAGGCATTGTTACTGACAGTGACTAGAGATGCTGTGAATTTAAATTCCGCTGGTGGAAGTGTACCAGCAGTGGGCACTTTGGGTACCCTCCGTTGTCTGGAGTGGCCAATCAAAAGGCTCACTTTGCTAGTAATTATTACCTGCTTGTCATTCTGCCTTAACGCCAAGTAAAGCAAAGTGACAACAATTTTGCAGCCCTTCACACACACGGTCACCAAAATTAATGTGCATCCCCAAATGCTCATGTCTTGTGTCCAGAAAACTCCCAGTGTTGATGAAGTGTAATGAGAGCACAAGAAATGCAAAGTCTCCCAAAATTAATAACGCACTCAGGCGTCATGCATGCAGTATCACATACAGTCACCAGAATTAGACGTGCATCCCAAAATGCTACTGTCTTGTGTCCAGAAAACTCCCAGTGCTGACGAAGTGAAATGAGAGCGTAACAAAAATGTGAAGTCTCCCAGAATTAATGGCACACTCAGTCTTGTGCGCTGTGGTCACACACAGTCACCAGAATTAATCTGCATCCCAAAATGCTACTGTCTTGTGTCTAGAAAATTACCCAGTGCTGATGAAGTGAAATAGAGAGTAACAAAAAGCAAAGTCTCCCAAATTAATGGTGCACTCCTTCATGTGTGCAGTGATCACACACGATCACCAAAATTAAAATGCATCCCAAAAATGATACTGTCTTATATCCAGAAAATTCCCCAGTGCTGTCGAAGTGAAATGAGGCGTAACAAGAAATACAAGTCTCCCAGAATTAGTGGTGTACTGCAAATGCACAGATTAAGATTGCAAGCGCACTCAAGAGATGCAGATGCAAAGGCACAACACCTAACCAGTGCTCATAAGTTACAAGTCCAAATCTGGAAAAGAATACCTTTTGCAGTTTTTTGGGAGTGCACAGCAGTAATAGTCCACTACCAGTAAAGACACCACAAAGCAGTATAAAAAATTCATGCAGGTGCAATGGATAGCAGGTACACACTGCTGCAGTTACCCTGTGGCACAATAAAAGGTGTCTGATTTAATGGCATGCATCGCACACACACTACAAGTAATGCGTAGCAAATTGAAAACCTTTAGTAATATAACCAAATGTTTTAAACAAACTGAAATTATACACTGCTGCACCACAACAATCGGAAAAAACTGTCAAGAATTACTGAAAATATTACTGTGCATTCATTAGCGCAGTTATACAAGAAAAATCTAACCAAAACAGAAAGACTGCCTTTTATCCCAGTTAATCTACCTACACCACAGATATGACCCTCCAAAGCACACTTCACAGTACACAGACTTACTGTTCTAAATTAACAATCAAAATCCACACACAAACAATAAACACCCAATAATGTGAGCACAGGAGGCTTCCTATACTCAATGTAGTAATTGTGAGAAAAAAAAATTGCTCAAATAGACTTTTAACAGCTTTTAGAGATTTGAATCGCAGAGCTCTGAGAGGAAACTGTCTCCATCTTCAGCTACACACACACTACACAGAACTGAGGCTGTGCAGAACAATCTAGAGCCCATGTGACCAGCAATCCTAAAAGCACTGCAAAATTTGCCTTTGGAACTCAGAACAAGGCAAAGTGGTAAGTACAATGATTTCAATGTACTTTGCTTTAAAATTAGTGGAGAGTGATTTGTGGAAAGAGGAATAACGCAAAGTCATTGTTTCCAATGGACTTCGCCTTCCTATTATAACCACAGTACTCCACTTCGCGTTGTGAGTACCGCAGATTCGTGTTACTCTGCGAATCACTTGTGAGCGAGGCTGCGCCACTAGCCCACCACTAACAGTGACAAGAAAGAAGGGTACCAAGGCTGTCTGTCCCAGTCTGGAGCCAGTAGAATCACCTTGCAAGGCTGAGACCTGATCTTGATTGGGACCCTGAATATCAGAGGAAAAGGAGGAATGCATACAGAAACCTGCCTGTCCAATTCAACAGAGAGCATCCTGATGGACAGAACCCAGAAGAAGCGGTCTGCAACAAAGAGAGGAAGTTGGTGATTGTCCAGGGCTGCAAAGAGATCTATCTCTGAAGTACCCCACCTCTTGAAAATGACCTGAAGAATTAGAGTATTAAGGGTCCATTCGTGATGACCCTAGAAATCTGAGAGCATCTGCTAAAATGTTGTCCTTCCCTGGGAGATGCACAGCCATCAGGAAGCCTGAAGGAGTAAGCCAGAGACCATATCTTCATGGCCTATCCTCAAGGACAAGGACATAGTGCCTCCCTGCTTGTTGATGTACCACATGGTTGTGGTATTGTCTGTCCTGATCTGCACTACTTTCCCTTGAACCACAGCTGAGAATGTCTGAAGTGCTAGAAGGACAGCTCTCAATTTGAGAAGGTTTATGTATAGAAGAGACTCCTGGCCTGACCAGGTTCCTTGAGCTGTAAGCTGATCTAGGTGAGCCCCCAACCTAGTAGAGAGGCATCTGTGATGAGAATCACTGAAGGAGCCTGACTGACAAATGAGACACCCTGTCGAAGATTGTCCTCCTCCAGCCACCACTGAAGGGCCTGGACTAGAGTTTGAGACACTGGAACCAATCTGAGAGAGGGTCTCTTTTCTGAGACCAATGAGATCTGAGATGAAACTGAATATCTCTTATCTGAAACCTTGCTCCCTGGACCACAGCTGTGGATGCCATGTGGCCCAGCAACTGTATAAAGTGTCTGGCTGGACGAGAAACTAGAGGACAAAAGAGGGCTAGAGTGACCAGAGACTGAACCTTTGAGAGAGGAGAAAACCTTTGCCTGAATAGTGTCTATTCCACCCCTATGAAGGTGGGAAGCTGGGCTGGTTCCAGAACAGACTTTTCTAGGTTCAGAATGAGCCCAAAGTTCTAGAAGTCTTTGAGTGACCTCTAAGGCTGACTTGACTTGGTTTGAGGACGGGCCCACTAGCCAATCGTCCAGGTAAGGGAACAGAAGGATACCCTGTCTCTTGAGGAATGCCACCACTACTGCAAGACACTTGGTGAACACCCTGGAGCAGATGTTAGGCCAAAGGCATAGCTCTGAATTGGTAATGGCCTAAAGGGCAACTCAACCTGAGGTACTTTCTGTAGGAATGTCTGATAGGTATGTGGAAGTAGGCATCCTTGAGATCCAGAGAAGCTAGCCAGTCTCCTGTTCTCAGAGAGGGAAGAATTACTCCCAGAGTCGCCATCTTGAATTTTGGTTTTGTCAGATGTTTGTTCAGGTAACTTAAATCTAGGATGCGTTGCCACTCCCTTGTCTTTTGTGGGGTAAGGAAGTATCTGGAACACAGTCCTTTTCCCTATGACAAAGAGGTACGTTCTCTACTAGGCAGAAGCAGAAGACAGCAGACTTCTGCCTCTAAGGCCTTGTCTCCAAGGGAGAGGGAGGACTGAAGGGCCTTGCACTCATCTTTGGGAACCTTTGAAACTGAGAACAAATCCCTGGCTCACAACTTCCAGGACCCATTTGTCTGAAGTAATAGACTCCCAAGCCAGGACGTAGTGAGCAGTCTGCCCCCTACTGGAACTGAGGTGACCCAGACACCTCAGGGTGTCTACTGGCAGGGAGATTAGACTGCGTGGATGATGGGGTCCTAGTCATCCCACTCCTGCCTCTTCCCTAAAGAACCTCCTCTGTTGGAAGAAGAGGAGGAGACCTGAAACTTGGTAAAAGGCCTATTAAAGGCCTGCCCCTGCCTAAATTGCTGCCTCTGAGGAGTGGTCTGCTTTTCTTTAGCTGCAGCACTCCTGTAGGTGAGTCCTATATTCATCCATTTTCTTCATGTAGTTCTCTGTTTGCTCACCAGAGAACTACCAGTTCTAGGAAAATAAATGGCCTTAGTCTGAGTATCCTGTGAAAGATTGGTACATCTAAGCCAAGCCAACCTCCTCATGGAAATAGATGTAGCCATGACTCTAGAGTGGACATCAATCGAGTCCACAGCAGCATGAAATTGAACTTTGGATGCCTCTATACCATTACAGTCACCTGCTCCAGCTCCTTGGCTAGCTGGGATGGGGCATTCTAGCCAACTCCAGAACTGTATCCCACATCGATTTCTGGTACCTGGCTGTATATGCCATGTAATTTGATTGCCTGAGCCCCAAAGAGGATGCCAAGTACTCTTCTTGGCCATAGCATACACTTTCTGGAATCCTTATCTGGGGTGAGATGCCAGGGAATATTAGCCTTATGCGCAGGGCTGAAGCTTGCACTACCCCAACATGGCTGCAATGTGCTGTAAGGAATTCCATACCAGGACCTGATAGGGCATACCTCCTGTACATTTTTCATCCACAAGAGGAATGAAGTAGAAATTGCATTATTTTCTTTTGTCGGTTTCCCCAGGGATTTATGCAAAGGATAGACACTCTCTTTGACTCTGGAACATCCACCATTTCCATATAATCAGGTTCCTCCTGATCCTGATCAGCTTCCTCCATAGGAAGCTGAAGAGTCTCAACCACCTTCTTGTAAAGCAAGAAGTGGGAGGGGACTCAGAAATCCTGGGAGGAAACACTGGAAGGCCTGTCTGAAGAGATGTCAGACTCTACTGGCTCATCTAGGCCTGCAAACTCTCCTTCTTCATCATCTTCTTCCTCCTCCCAATCACCCTCATAATATGCCTCTGGGTCAATTTCTGAGGCACCAACTTCTGACCCGAACCGATCGCATTTCAACCAATGTCAGTTTGGTGGAACCGGGCAAAGTGATTGCACAATAGAAATCACTTTCGCTATCTCCTCAGCGGTCGGAACATGGGTTTTGGATCCGAACCAGCTGATTTCCATTTTCTCTTAGTAGGAATTGACTCGCAGAGTTGGCTCTCCTCTTGCTCGGAGAGGTATTGTCCAGGTCAGTGGGCACCTCCTCAGGTTCAGGTGCAACCAAACCAGGCTGGCCATTCGGGTCAGTGCACTTCTTGGCCTCTCTCCTCAGTCTACTCAAACGTTTTCAAAGAGTGGCTTTGGGAAAGTTCTTACAAATCTGGCAGTCTTCTCTAAGGTGGTCAAACCCCAGACAATATACACAGGCGAGGTGAGGATCGGCCTTAGCAAAGGCCTCCTTACACTCGGTACAGTGCTGAAACCCAGTGGGACTGTTTTGGGGGTTCTCAGACATGCCTAATATTTCCCAAAAGTCATCCTATACAGCATTAAGCCAGGCAACTGAAACACTTATCAGTTCCAACCGTGTCATGGTCGGTTAAAAAATCCCAAAAACAGATTTTTTTGAACCAAGAAGTACCGGAAACCACAAAATAAATACAAATAAATACCAATTACAATTGATTTCGGTTCTAAACCAGATTGACCAGAAAAGAATCGAAAACAATAATAATTTCTGGTCAAATTAACACAAAATCACATACCTACTACTACCACTTGCTGTTACGAGACAGAGGTAAGGATACCGATAGGATGAGGACTGCAGTTGAAAAATGACGATTCAAACTATAACCTAACCAAGCAACTTCACAGTTAGGCGGAGTAAGAAATCTGATGGTTGCACTGCAGAGTACCAGAGACAGAGGTTTGAAAACCGAGCTCGAGCTCAACGTTCTATGCTTCTGCATAGAGTTAACTCTTTCTTCTCCGGAGCAGTTCAAGTGCTGGGGCTACCTGCATATAGTCAGAATACAGCAAGACTTCATGTTGTTTGAACCTAGTATTTAGTTTCTTAATCAAACCAATTATATGTATATCCCATCTTAGTTGTGAGTCTAACCATATTCCAAGGTATTTCTAGGAGTTAACCTGTATCAAGACAGAATTTCTGTTAGTTTTAATCTGAAGAGTTTGGTTTGCATTACTTTGTTTCAGAATCATTACCTGAGACTTCCTATCATTTAGTACTAGTCTATGCGATTTAAAATAATCCTGTAACTTATCAAAGTCTCTCTAATTTATTTTGTATTTCAGGAATTGATGCAGCTCTGTGTATAGGACCACATCATCTACATACAGATGGTGCGGGCCTCCATAACAAGAGGTCCAATTCCATCCATTATCTAGACTAAACAATGTTGGCTAACACAGACACTTGAGGAACCCTGATTTAAAGGGACACTGTCAACCTGTTTTCATCATATTATTTCTAGTTGAAAACCTACATTTTATGATTGCTTACCTTCTCTAAAATTCTTTGATGTTGCTTTTGTCTGTCTCCTTGTTTAGCAGAACTGAAATGCATGCTAATGTATATTTATAAACAACCTTATAGAAACATACATAGAATTTGACGCAGATAAGGACCGCTTGGCCCACCCAGTCTGCCCATTTCCCTACCTAATGGATAAGCTGCAGATCCTAGTTAACCAGCAGCCTACTTCTTCCTACCCCACCCACCTAGAACTGCCTTATGACTGTCCCATGCATGCTGAATTCCACCACTGTTTTGACTCCACAACCTCCTCCGAAGGCCGTTCCATGCATCCACAACCCTCTCTGTGAAAAAATACTTCTTAAATTACCTCTGAGCCACCCCATCTTCAAATTGTGCCCCTTGTTCTTGCACACCTCTTTTTGAAAGATGCTACCCTCTTGGACTTTGTTGATTCCCTTGAGGTACTTGAAAGTTTCTATCATGTCCCCCTCTCCCTCCTTTCCTCAAGGCTATACATATTAAGCTCCTTAAGTCTCTCTTCATAAGTCTTCCAGTGCAGACCCTGCACGATTTGTATTGCACTCCTCTGGACAGCTTCCATCCTGTCTATGTCTTTGCGGAGACTGGGTCTCCAGAACTGCACGCAGTACTCCAGATGGGGTCTCACCAGCTGTCTGTACAGAGGATAATAACTTCCTGTTTTCTACTGGTGATGCCTCTCCGTATGCATCCCAGTATCCCCACAGCCCTCCTTGCTGCCCTCTCACATTGCTTGCCCACCTTTAGGTCATCTGATATGACTACCCCAGGTCCCTTTCCATTTTGTTCTTGTTAGTATCTCACCCCCATTGTACTCTTCCCTCGGTTTTTGTTTCCAGGTGCATTACACCTTGCACTTCTTAGCACTGAATCTAAGCTGCCATACATTTGACCATTCCTCTAACCTTGCCAAGCCCCTTCTCATCCTTTCCACCCCACCTTGTGCATCAACTCTGTTGCAGATCTTTGTGTCATCTGCAAAAGACATACTTTTCCTTCCAGTCCCTCTGCAATGTCGCTTATAAAGACATTGGATAGGACCGTCCCTAATACTGAACCCTCGGTCCCAACTAGTAACCCCCTTCTTCAGAGTGGACTCCATTTACTATTACTCTCTGTCCTATTCTCCAGCCAATTCTTTACCCAGGCTGTCATCTTGGAACCCACTCCCAGGCTGGCTAACTTGTATATTAATCTTTTGTGGGACTGTGTCAAATGCCTTGCTAAAGTCTAGGTGGGCCATGTCCACAGCCCTCCCTGATGTACTACTTTGGTACCTAGTCAAAGAAATCTATCAGATCTCTGGCATGACCTTCCACTGTGAATCCATGCTGCCTTGGGTCCTGTGCCCTCTGGCCTCTAGATACTCGACAATTCTTTCCTTCAGAAGTGATTCCATCATTTTCCCTATCACTGAGGTTAAACTAACAGGTCTGTAGTTTCCTGCTTCTGCCTTGCTCCTACTTTGTGAAGGGGAATCACATCTGCCCTCCTCCAGTCCTCGGGTACCACCCCATCCTCCCATGATTTGTTAAAGAGGGTAGTCAGTGGTGTCACTAGTTCTACCCATAGTTCTTTTAGAATTCTGGGATGAATCCCATCAGGCCCCATTGCTTTGTCCACCTTCAGTTTTAAGAGTTCTTTCAGAACCTTGTTTTCTTTACAACCCTAGATCTGTTCTTACTGAATACTTCATGAACATTGAAACACCTCTAAATAGTGCAGTCACTCATGAAACAATAACCTCCTAAACTCTCACTGCATCATGAGTAGCTAGACAGTGTTGTGGGTGTTCCCAAGTCCAGGAAAGATACAACTGGAGCTGATCAAGGAATGTAAACAAACCAGTGTTTGTGTGGTAACATCAGTATGGTGGGCAGTCTGTTTTTCACTTTTTAAAGCAAAAAGAATCGAATCAAACTACCAGCTACATCAGCAATCTTTACAGAATGTTGGCAATCATAAAATGTGTTTTTTAAACTAGACACTTTGAGAGCTAAGGAGTTAACAGTGTCCCTTTAATATTTTCTATCTGAGATATTGAGGTTCCTAAAGATATTAACTGTGCCCTCCCAAATAAATATTCCCTAAACCAGTTCAGGGCCACCTCGTTGAGGTCAACTCCTTTCAGCTTGTCCAGCATTATGGTATGATCCAGGGTGTCAAATGCCTTGTACAAGTCTATAAATATGGCCCCGACCAGGAGGCTCTTATCCAAAGATACTTGGATATCAGTTGTTACCTTCACCAATACAGTCGAAATACTGTGACCAGTCTGAAAGCCAGACTGGTATGGATTATATATGTTTGTGACTCAAAATAATTATTAATTTGCTTTCCAATAATTTTTTCAAAAGCTACTACATAACAATGGGCACCATCGCTCTTCTACTAGTCCTGCTCACATTTACCCTTCTGGCTCAGACCATCCCTGTCCTAGCCCCACCCTCCACCCTGAGCATTTCTCCCTAAGCCACCCCAAACAGCTCGGCCCTCCCACCTTGGACACCCCCCAACTCCTCTGCATCCACCACCTTCCAACACCCTCGCTACTCTGCCCTCCCGGGCCCATTCTTGACCCACCTCTTCCTTGCCATACTTTTCCTCCATGCCTTACCCATCCCCTGCACCCCTACTATCAGGACCTCACATCAGCACCACTAGGTCCTTGTTGCCACCATCCCCTTATTAGATTAATCACTCTGCTCTTACTGCTGTCTGGGAATATACACCCAAACCCTGGACCTATGCCAACTAGCCTCCCATACCCTACTCCGAGCTGGTCTCTGCATTGTATCACTGAACATACTCAGCTTTCTAAAGAAATCCACGACTCCTGTGTTGGGTTGTACAACACCAACCCAATATTATTAGTTAGTAGAGACCTGGCTCTCCAAAACAACCCGACTCCGTTATTTCCTTCCCGGATACACTCTGTTCAGGAAGACGAGTTGAAATAAGCGTGGCAGTGGGTATGCAATCTACATGTAGAGGCACCCTTATAAGCCATGCTCCCACCCCAAGCTTGACTATGGCACCCAAGGCCTCACTCTAAAATGACCCTGACCCAGCCAGAGGCCCACTCTTCCTCACGGTCTCTCCTATATCCCCAAGGAACGAGAACTCAGTGATCCAGTCTCTCATCGACCTCACCTCCCTACCACACAAAGCCGAGCAACTCATCCTAGGTGACCTTAACGTCAATTGACTTGGTACCACTGCCTCCCACACCAGGGACTCCTTTGCCCTGGACATGTCCCAGTTAGTCACCCAGCCCACCAGATTCAACTGGACAAGTGGCTCCAGCACCCTCCTAGACGTAATACTATCGAACCGCCTCATAAATCCGGGATATCAACGTCCTCCCGACTCACTTAGTGATCACTCACCTGTCATGTCTTTGGTCATCCTCCATATCAAAACCTGTGTCCCAGGCCACCTTGCACTGGCGCCTACACCGGGGTCTAGAAAGCTAAATTGCATCTAGCACAGCTGGACTGGTCCCCTATCCATCACGCCTGATATTGATTCTGCCCTAGACCTCTTCACCAACGCCTTCAGCAAGGCCTGTGACCTTTCGCCCCACACCAGAATCAGTACTAAAAACAAAATCCGCATGGATCTCCCATCCCTTATCCAAAAACTTAAGCATAGGATAATCTCTGAACATCGCTATCAAATCAGGCAAGTTGGCTGATAGACAAGCCTACAACGTGGAAAGGCGTGAATTAGTGCACCTGGGCCATTAGATGGGCCAAGGCAGAGCACTATCAGACCACCTCTCATCCACCTGGGGTTCCACCCAGACTTTCTGGGACAGCATGACATAGCTTAATGAGAAGACCTGCTCCCCTCACCATCCCAGCTCTCCATTGATAGCATCGTCACTACAGACCCAACTCGCATAGCTGATTGCCTCAATACTACCTTCTCTAACTTAAGCTCTGTCCTCCCAAACAACTTTTGACCCAATCCCCACCTCTATCCCTGCCTTGGATTGCCCACCTTTCTACCTGCACACTATATCCCCCACATAGCCAGGCCACACCTGCTAAAAGTCCTTGGTAGCAACAACCCCAGCTGTGACCCCCTAGACTCCAGGATCCTCCGCCTGGTCTTGGATGTCATCCTAGTCCCCTTACAGACCTACTAAACCGTCTCTATGCCTTGGTCAGATTCCCAGTGCTTGGAAATCAGCCAAAATCACCACTATACATAAGAGTGGAGATCGGTCCACACCCGACAACCTACCGGCTGATCTCTATCCTCCCCCACTCTCTAAAGCCCTAGAAAAATACTTTCTATTCAAGTCTCTGAGTACCTGGCCAAATATGACATAACGTGCCCAGAACAACATGGTTTCCACCAGGACACAGTACCACTACTGCTTGCCTAGAGTTTTCTCAATACCTGCATTCTGCAGTGTTCATAGACGTCTCCAGGGCTTTTGACACTTGTTTGTTACCCCTCCTGCTCGACTCCCTCCACCACCTCGGCTTTTCCACTGGTCCCCATGCCTGGTTCTCCAGCTACCTCTCTGTTAGATCCCAGCGTGTGAAGATAAATGGCTCCCTGTCCAATACCCGCCTGTTCGTTCCGGGTACCCCAGGGCTCCATTCTGGGCCCTATACTTTTCAGCCTCTACCCCAACACTCTCCCCAGCTCCTGCACAGGAAAAATGCTCCTCTATGATGCGGTTCTCTTTACCTCCCACCCTGATCCCTCTTCTCTCCAGATATCCCTCCAGCACACCTACAACCAAGCTAAAAGTGGTTCCATGACCAACGACTTGTCATTAGCTTAAAGAAGACTAAGTCAATGTTCTCCTCCCATCACCAAAACAAGGCTAAGAATGCCCCCTCTTCATTCTCCCCAGCACTCTGCACCGCTGGAGCAAGTGACCTCTTACAAATATCTAGGCATCACTTTTGACTTGGCTCTCACCTTCCACACCCACATCAATGCCCTATCCTCTGCCATAAATTCTCAGAGAGCCTACTATATCATCATAGAGATGCGCCTCCCAAGTAGCCCTCTGGCTGGCCATCACCTCTTCCTTCCTGTCGCTAGTGGACTGTGGTCTGCCCATTTACACCTGCGCGGACCATACCAGGCATGACTAAAATCCAGCTCTCAATCAATAAGGCCTGCAGGCTCCTGACCGAGCCCTAGTCGCACTTACATTTGCCTGCTCTACTCCATCATCAACCTGCTCACCTTTGAGGAGCATCTGCGCTACCAGACCTGCCTACTCGCAAAAAATCTCGGGGTCTCTGCTCCCTCAGGCATGCATCCTCGTCTGTTGCCACCTGTAGCTCTGTCAAGGCCACCTTTCTGGTGCCCAGACCCAAGACCTTGCTAGCCCAGAGGTCCTTCCAGTACCTAGCCCCTGCTTGTTTCAGCTCCCTCCCACCTTGCATCACAGACATTGCCAAAATTGGTCCCTTCAAAATCGCCTTCTGGAACCATCTCTTCGATGCTCATTGCTGTAGATGCACCTAATTAATCCCACAGTGGGATCCTCCTGTCACGCCTCCTGACTTGACAACGTCCTCCAGACAGCCTATCCTCTCCCCTCCTCCCTCCCTCCCTCCCACCCCACTCCCCATCCCTATCTCCACCCTCTCCAGGTATTATCTAGGTATGTCAAGGGCTGTACTCCCAATGTAACCCTTGGGTACCTTGTATATGACTGTAACCTATTATAAGTAACATTATTATGTAACCTATGTGTATTCTATGTTTAATGTTCTGCATGTGTACTGTTGTAACCACACTATGTAACTTTGTCTACCCCTGCGACGAGGTGCTTTTGTAAATGAGTCCATGACTCAAAGGTTGTAAATCTGACTTTCTAATAAATAAATAAATAACAGGGAGGAGAGATTTGGTCTATAGTTTGAAATGTCCTCTTTGGGACCAGATTTATGTATGGGTATTATGTTTGCAAATATTCACGCTGTGGGCATGTACCAGTAAGTATAGATAAATAGAACATTTCTGTAATGATTTTAGCTATTACTGGTGAGGCAATTTTAGAAAACAGTTGGTATTTTGCCTAGACCTGTGGCCTTTCTTTCATTAAGCTTCAGTAGATATTTTAGAGCCTCTCTTGTGTTAACTGGGTCAAATGAAAAAGTTGGCCTCTCTATCGTTTCCATATAAGTTCCTCCTCTATATCCTCTATCTCCTCCGTTGGTATACCAATATCTATAAACAATCTGTTGAATGTATCTATTGCATGACTTGAAGTGGGAATGTTTTTCCTTTGATTTTAAAAGAACCTGAAAGTTCATTTTGCTTTTGCCCTTGTAATTTAGAACACAAGCCCCAAAACTTAGGTGGATCATTTGTATTTTCTACTCTACACTGTTCACTGAAATAATCTGCCTTGGCTTAATTAATTTCTTTAAGGTAAAAATTCTAAATTGGTGAAACTTATCCCATGCTAATCTTGTGTTTTTTTTTTTGCTTTCCCCATGCTCTATCTGTATTTTTACGGTGCAAACTCAAGGTCTTCATATACCAGGCTACATGTTTTGTTTTTAGCTTTTTTTTTTGCAAATAGAGGCAGGTTTGTCACACACTGACATAAACTCACTAAAAAGTAGCTCCACACGCTGTCTATGTCTGGGATAAGTCCCAGTCTGTCCCAGTTTCTCTCTTTCAAATCGATCATAAATCTTGTATAATCAAAATGTTTCCATGAAATTATATTCTTTTATTTGGAATCTTTCCACCTGCTTTTCTACTTTTCGGATGCAAAAAGTGACCTGATGTTCACTAAATGCATCCAGTAGGACTCCACTTTTAATATAGTTTTCTGAATCTGAAGTCAAAATTAGATCCAAAATGGTAGAAAGGCTTGCATCTCTGGGATTTATTCTGGTGGTGACTCAATCAACTGAGTAAGCCCCGTCCCCAGTGTTAAATCAAGTAGTTTACTACTTAATGGGATAGAAGACCAGTCAACAATGAAATCATCCAACAGCAGTGCTTCATGGCTATTCTATACTGATACATAAAATACTGTATTCTTACAAAATTATCCTCATTGCCTCTTGTGGTAGGTAACAGCACCTTATTAATATGGGTTTGTTGCCTGGAGGCCTCAAATTCAGGACAAGTTTTCCATCCCATGTGTTTGTGCGCTACTACAGTCAATATGTAACAAGTTTAAGGAGGTCTGTCCATATATTACGCCCCCCCTCTTATTTCTGTCCTCCTCCAAATTTAGTACTTTGGTACTGATAACTCGAGTCTTCTGTTTTGTTATTAAGCCACGTTTCTGAAATAATAGCCCTCTAGCGTTGTTTCCAATATCCATTCTTTCACAACACTCATTTTAGGTGGTAAACTGCGTGTGTTAAAATGCATAAAACTGTCCCCCATTTTTTAAATGCTAGTGGTAACACCAGTTGCTGAACAGGGGCCTGGGTTTAACTGGACATCCCTGCCAATAAGAGGCACAACAAAATCATGCCGTTAACTGTTATCAGTATTTTAAATAAAATTGTGTCTTTAACATGGCTTTATATTGGTATTTACTTTTAAATTGCTCTAGAATGTCAAAATGCATTTAACAATATTTATTATTGCTTTCACCATGTTTGTGAATCCGTCTGTGTCATCAAACCAGGTGCGATACCAGTAGCCATATAAGAAGGGGAAAGTCAAAGGATACAACAGTGCTACCACAAGATAAGAGAATCTATGGTTTTATCTATAGAGTCTTGTATCTAGGTTTGGATGGTTACTGGTGCTGCCCTGGGCAGTGTCTTGATAGAAAATAGCACTGTGTGGAATTGCACCAATAGGATTTGTGGGTAGGTGGAGCCACGGGGTGCTGCCTGGGAGGAGAGTCAGAACTACACCAATAGGATTTGCGTGTAGGAGGAGCTACGTGCTACCAGGGGCAGGGGACAGAAATGCACCAACAGGCATAGGTGGTAGGAGGAGCTACAGGGTGCTGCCCAGGGTTCATGTTCAGGACAAAAACTTACTGGAGCAGTCCTAATACCCTGTAGCATAATTATGACATGTACCTGAATATAAGCCTACCAAAATATGTAAGCACAACCCCAACCCTCCCCCATACACACAATCCCTCCCCACAAAACACAATTCTCCAACCCTCCAAAACATACACAAAGTTAGCCCCCACACACACACAACCACTCAAGACAACCTAACATCCCCAACCCCACACACACACGCATATGTGGTAAGAAACCAACATGAAGATAATTAAAAGGACTCTATGAAAATAAAACAAAACAACACACTTAAGTCCTGTTAAATGTCCATCCTATGAAGTAAAAGTCCGTGTAAGTTTAAGTGGGGTAATGTGTCATGAAACCCAAATCAATACTCATGCCATCTGCCACCATATTGAGAAGTAAAATAAGCTTAATTTGAAAGTCCGTCTCTGTTGTGTATTTTTTTAAAACATTTAAGACCATTACTGACATATCTGAGACTGAGTGGTCATTCTAAGAGAAGTTCGCCCACTGGTTTGTCAGTCATCTTCATATTAATGGTATGTCTGTGTGCGTTCATTCTAGCGCAGAGAGGTTGACTTGTCTCTCCAACATATCCTGTTTGTAGACATCTCTTGCATCGAATGAAATAAACAACATTATGTGATGTACAGGTATAATTTCCTTGTATCCGAATATACAGGTTACTCACCTGTAACAGGAGTTCTAGGAGTGGTATATGTTGTTCATCCACACTGTCTGGTAGGTTTCTTGCCGCTTTAAATCTTGCGGAAAGTCTTCAAGCTGGCTCCTCCCACCCACCGGGTGGTAAAACCCTCAGCTCCACCCATGACGCCAGATCTAGCCCGCTGGAAGCCAGGTTGCGTGTTGAGCCGGGAGGCTGGGTGGGTCATGGAGATGAAAAACATATACCACTCCTAGAACTCCTATTACAGGTGAGTAACCTGTATTTCTAGGGACATGGATATGTTGTTCAATCCACACTGTCTGGCAGATTCCTAGCAGTTCTCTGGGAGGAGGAGGCAAGGTGCACCCCTACTTAGGGAAAAAGGACTGAGAACCGAGGTCCCAAATTCAGCATCCTGGTGTGACTCAAGGTCAATGTGGTAATGGAAAATAAAAGTGTGTGCTGACTTCCAGGTAGCAGCCCTGCAGATTTCCTGGATAGGGACGTCCCTAGAAGCAGCCACCAAAGCAGCGGTATGGCAGGTAGAATGAGCTCTTATCCCTTTGGGAGGCTCCATGCCTGCCAACCTATAGCAGAGATCTATGCAGGAGGTGACCCACCCACTTATCGTCTACTTGGCTGCAGGTCTGCCAGGTGCGGCTTCCAGCATAGGTGACAAACAGCTGAACCTCTCCCCAAATTTCAGCCGTCCACTCCTTATAATAAGCGGCTCTTCTAGGGTCCAGAGTATGGAGCCTATATTCAGCCTCCGAGGTGTGATTGGGTAGAACCAGAGTCAACAACTGGTTAAGGTGAAACTCTGACACCACCTTGAAAGGAATTTGGTGGGGCACAGACAACTTGTCCCTGTGAAAGACCAGATAAGGAGACTCGATGGAAAGCACCTGAGCTCTCCCATCCTTTTGGCTGACATAATAGTCACCAAGAAGGCGGTCTTCCATGACTGGTGGGAGATATCACACCTGTGCATCAGTTTGAATGGCTTGCCATGAGTTTAGCCAATACCAGCAGTAGATCACGGAGGTGGAGGTTCTCGCACTGGAGGGATATGTGATCAAGGCCTTTGAAAAGCGCCCAACCACCTTCTCCTGCGCCATCAACCGCTTGCCGGCTCGCGCCAAGTAAGCAGAGATGGCTGCCAGGTGCACCTTAAGGGTCATCGATCAAGCCCTAGCTGAAAGGGACCACAGGTAGTCCAGAATGCTAGCCAAGGAATAGGAAGAAGGGTTCAACCCTTGTCCTGACACCAAATGGAGAATTTCTTCCATTGAAGGACCTCGTCGGAAAGACCCAAGGCCTGGAACTCTAGCCGCTCAGGAACTAGGCCATCAGGTGCAGGGATTGAAGGTCCGGATGGAGAACCTTCCCTTGTTAACTGAGATCAGGTCCAGGCGGGCTGGAAGCCGCCTTGGGAGGCTGGAGCTGAGGCTGAGGAGATCTGGGTACCAGAACTGGCAGGGCCAATCTGAGGCTACCAGAATCCCCTGCACCTTGTCCCTCTTTGCCTTGAGAAGCACTTTGTGGATCAAGGGAAATGGAGGAAAGGCGTGAAGAGGCCCGGGGTCCACGGCCTCGAGAAGGCATCCCTGCAGCGAGCCCTGCTGAGGGGGGCATAAAACAGCCTTAGCTTCACATTCTCCTGGAGGCGAACAGGTCCACCTGAGGGTGCCCCAATGGGAGAACAGATCTTGTACTACCTCAGGCAGGAGAGACCACTCGTGAGATGCATTGCCCATCTGGCTGAGGGCATCGGCCAGACTGTTGGAGGCTCCTGCCACATGGATGGCTAGGAGATCCACCTCAGGCTGATCACAAGAGACCAAATGCAGAGAGCCTCCTTGCACAGAGGCAAGGAGTGCTTCCCACCCTGTCGGTTGTGGTAGTACATGGTCATGGTATTGTCCGTCTGGACCTGAACCACTTGACCCTCACAAGACGGAGCGCGAAGGCAGTGAGGGCTAGACGCATCTCTCAGAGCTCCAGCAGGTTGATGTGACATCGAGACTCCTGAGGGGACCAGAGGCCGTGGGCCCTGAGCTCCCCAGATGGGCACTCCAACCCATCAGAGGCGTCAGTCGTCAGAGTGACCGTCGGCTTGGGGCGGACAAATGGGATACCCTCCTGCAGGTGAGCTGGAACAAGCCACCACTGTAGGCCGTTCCACATCTCCTGAGTCACCGTCACTGGCTGGTCCAGAGAACCACAGCGCCGTGACCATTGGTGGGCCAGCCCCATTGCAGGATGCATATGCCAGCGGGCCCAACGGACCACTGGCGCGGGCCGCCATGAGACCCAGAAGGCGCAGGAAGTTCTGGGCAGGGTGCAGTGCCCAACCAGAAATCATTGGGCAAAGGAGGAAAGGACCTCGGCCCTGTCCGCCGGGAGCTGGGCTCTGGCTCAAGAGAGTTGAGCTCTGCCCACATCACTGAATCACCCGCTACGGCACGAGTTCCGACTCTGGCTTGCTTGATGAGGAGGCCAATCTGAGAGCAGACCTGGAGGCCAGATCCCTGGACCGCTCCACCTCCAACTTGGAAGAGGCTGCAATCAGCCAGTCGTCCAAGTAAGGTACCCGGACCCCTCAGCGCGCAGGAATGCTGTCACCACTGCCATGCATTTGGTGAAGAACCTGGGAGCTGGAGAGAGGCCGAAGGGCATGGTCTGGAACTCGTAAAGATCCTCTGCTTGGAAGCAGAGGAATCGCTGATGAGAGACGGACGGATTGGGACGTGAAGACGTGCCCTGAAGGGCCACAGAACACAACCACACACTTAGTTCCAAAGATGGAATGATCTGAGCCAGAGTGACCATCCTGAAGGTGCGCTGCCTAGGAACTTGTTCCAGGTCGTGCAGGTCGAGAATGGGGCGCCAGCCCCTGTCCATTGGGACTAGGAAGTACCTGGATACAAACCCTGGTTCTGGAGGAGGGTCCACCACCTCGCTGATCACCTCCTTCTGGAGGGTAGGGCAATGTCAGCTCAGGCTGACAGAGCTGTGGAACCGTTGCCCCCCGTGGGAGGCTGGCTCGATAGGGAGGAAACTGCTCAATTCCAGAGGCAGACCCTGCCTACCACTTCTAGCACCCAGCGGTCCGTGGTGATAGTGGACCAGGCGGAAAAGAAGTGGCGGAGCCCGTCCCACAAGGGGAACTGGGAGGAGTGACGAGGTTGGGGGCAACACCCTCAACCTGTCACTGGGCAGACTTGGAGGAAGGCCTGCTGAGGGACCTCCTGGACCCTTGCCTCTTGGCTTCCTACTGGAGGAAGTGGCAGACTTGGCCTTAGGTGGCAAGTGTGTGCCTGCTGGCCCTGGTGCTGGTGCTGCTGGGCCAGACGGCCTCAGGAGCGAAAGGGTGAAAGGGCTTATGCTGCTGCTGGCGGCCTTTCTCCTTCTGGGCAGGCGTGACCGAGGTCAAGGTGGCATTGGACTTCTCGATCCTCTGGAGATGGCCTTCCACCCCTGCCCGAACAAGTCGGGTGCCCAGGAAGGGGAACGCCTGCCAGCTTGTGCTGGGTGTCCGCCGAGAAGGTGGAGATCCGCAGCCAAGCTCTGCAGTGCATGGCCACTGCGGCCGCTACTGATCGGGCACAAGAATAACCTATGTCCAACAAAGTTTGGAGCTGCTGTTTTGCCACCGCTTCCCTGATCCCGCAGCTGCTTGACCGTCATCTGAAGGTCAGCCGGGAGATGAGGAATCACCTCATCCAGGGAACCCATAAGGTGTGTGAGAAATGTGCCATCAGAATGGCGGGCTAGCCTGACGAAGACCTAGGGAGGAACCAAGCGTAAACCTTCCACCCCCACGTAATCCAGATTTTGGATTCCTTATCGGGTGGTTTGTCCACGCCCTGAGCTGCTCCCGGAGTGCCGGAAAACGCTATCCGTCACTAACTCATCCGGAGAGGGGTGCTCCGAGAAACCAGAGAGTGAGCCGGTGGGGACTGCGTGCTCGAGCCATCCTGGCCAAAGGCGCGGAACAAGATGTTGGCAGCTGCTACAACTCCAGGCGCGGGCTAAAATGGCTTCGGCCACAGGAAGGCCTCTGTGGGGAACCCTGGCCCAGTATCTCGTGAGGGATACTGGCCCGTTCTGAAATGGGTTTGAGCTGCATCCCGGTGGACTCCGAGATGAGCCAAAGCAAACCTAAAACAAGGATGGTCTCTCATCCACCGACTGGCCCCTGCAGACTCCAGGTCAAGCGGCCTGGAGAACAGGGAGGAGTCGTCGTCAGACTCTCAGGAGTCTGCAAACAGCTGCCGGGCGCCTGAGCCACCCTCCACCTGCCGAGGTCGATCGGGAGTGAGAGTGACCGACAACCTGTGGGGCAAGCCTGATCCGACCAAGAATCTTTGGTCGGGGCCCCAGTCTCGGTTGTGGAGGCGGAGGTTCCACCACAATGGGTGGAGCAGCGGCCGGCCGAACAACCAGTGCGGGGTCAGCTCCTCGACCACTACGAGGAGTTGTTTTGGCAGCTCGGTGACAGCCACTTAATGGCTGGAGAAGGCGATGAAGTCAGCTTATTCCCGGACAATAAGCTGCTGCCACATTAAATCCTCATAGCACCGATGCAACTTGCACTAGAGCCTATCCTCGAAGAGGATGACAAGGATGAGAGGAGACGCCTGCCATGGTGCTGAGACCAAGACCGCCGATGTTATCGGGACCAGCTGGACCTGGAAGAGGACCAAGACCCTCGGAGGTTCTGAGGGTGGGTCAGAGAAGCGGACAGGGAAACCGCTCCTCCTTCGGTGCAGGGACCTTAACCGGGGACTCCAGCACAGGAGGCACAGGCAAGTCCTCGGTTTCCACTGGGGAACTGGTGAAGTAGGGTCGTCGGCTTCTCCAGTCCGATGGGTCAAGAAAAATCTCGACTGCATCGACGGATGTCTCGCTGGCTGACCTGGACGGGGCACCATGAAGCCATGAAGTTGAGAGTCAAAGGTCGGTGAGGGATCTCTCCCGCTCCCACGAACATCGATGGTGGGACTTACCCTTAGAGTCCTTCTTCTTGAACCGACTGGAATGTCGATGGCCCTTCTCCCTCAGTGAGGAGGGACTGGCAAAGCTCCTTAAATGAAGCCGTGTAGGAGGAGCCCAAAGAGAGTGGGATAAATGCCATGGCGAGGAGGAAGAAGAAGAGGCCTGGGCCGCCTTCTCCTCGAGGCCATCAATTGCTCCAACTGTTCCGCAGAGCCGCTGCCATGAACACCATAGCAGGCCTCCTTAGACTTGACTGGCAGATACTGTTTTTGGTCGCCGAGAAGAAGTCTGGCAGCTGTCCTCCAAGACCAAGCCGGAAAGGACTTGCACACCAAGTAAGCCTGCGAGTCATGGCCAAGCCCCAGGCAGTAGATGCACATGGGTGTGGATCGTCCGGGGCATCTTCTGCCCACATGGGTACCGATGGAAGCCGAGTCGACTTGTCCATCGCAGCCAACAGGGAAGACAAAGACCAAAAGTCTTGTAAATTTTAAAATAAGTTAAGGAAATTCTGAAGAGTTTGGATCCAGGCCCAAAGCATAAGCGCTAAGGAGGAACCTGAGTTTCCAAGCAGTAAGGAAGATCTGATGTCATGGGGCGGAGCGAGGTTTTACCACCCAGGTGGGTGGGAGGAGCCAGCGAAGACCTTCCGCAAGATTTAAAGCGGCAAGGAACCTGCCAGACAGTGTATTGAACAACATATCCACGTCCCTAGAAAGTCTGTTTCTAATGTAACCATATAATCAGAAGTGGAAATGAGCTCACAAGTCCTGCATCTGGGTTGATTACAGGGTCGTGTACCATTTAGTGTCCTGGTACTGTGTTCTGGTGCAAGTTTACTCCTAACAATCAGGTTGGCTAAATTAGGTGGTTGTTTAAAAGGTAGTAGTGGTAGTTCTTGAAAAATACAATTTAGGGTCTCATTCACGCTAAATATTGGGTGGAGGTCCTTAATAATTTTATGTAGCAGTTCAAGGTCAGGATGATATGTGACTACTAAGGGTATTCTGTTGGCAGTGGTCCTTTCCTTATACTGAAGTAGTTGCACTCTAGGTACCTGTGTTGCACATTCTACTGCTCTGTCAATTGGAAGAGTGACCAAACTGAAGCAGACTTGTGAAATTTTACCATTTTATTTACTTACTGAAATGTTTCACCAGGAGGGCACACTGAACAAGTTGCTCGTCTCCAGTGCGACCTGGGGGAAAGGGTTACATAGGGTTGTGAAGGATGATCAGTTACAATAGTATGTGGGTAGTATAAACAATACATATAAACAGTAACAACAAGCTCACAGTTATAGGAACTACTATAGTAATGCTCAAGCAACGGCAATGAAAAATGAACTGATTCTTGTGCAAACCTATTTCAGGCTCTGGAAGAGGCTGGAGTAGGAGTGTTAACATAGTGAGTGATCCTTAAGAAGAAACAACATTATTACTGTAGCCCCCACCAATTTGCTCAGGCAACCTCTATGAAAAAAGGAACTGATTTTTGTATGTGAACCTATTTCAGGTTCTGAAAGGGAGGTAGGAGTATGGGTGTTAACATGGTAAGTGATCCCTTAAGAAGAAACAACATTACTACTGTAGCCCCACCACCACCAATTTGGGGCTTACCTTAAGTTTCTCCCAGGGCTCCAGCAATGCCCACTGCCAGTAGATGTCCGCTGAAGGCGATGAATTCATGGTTGTTGGTGACCCTGTTGATCTGTGTGAGAATGACATGATGTGCCTCCGCACCTGTTCCTTTAAGTGACACTGCCAGTGTGCTGTGAATAGCCTGGGCTAGGGGTCTAAGTGCTTCAAAGCTCACGACTGACCAGGTGCCATCCTGATGTGACCCACTCTGCGGTCGACAGCAAAGCAGAGGAGCACTAGCTAGTATTGTGAATATTTACTTCTAATTTGTTGTTATATTTAAATTAGAGTGTTTGTTTAACCTGCCTTCTTTTCTTGCAGCCTATGCATCCAAATAGGAGCCACCATGTTTGGTCCTGGACTTTCAGGAATTTTGACCAACTGGGACACAGGGGACCTCAAGGGGTCCTTAGTTCAGGTGCCTTGTGGGAGAAACTGTGAACTCTAAAGTTCTGGCACCTAAAGGAATCAATGGGAGCATAGGATTTGACTGACAGCTCCCTGACTTCAGATTACAGAAAAAACGGACTGGTCCGAGAACTGTGATTCAAACATGGTGTGCAGCTTCAGCTCTTGAACTGAGAGGAGCTTCTGTGGAGGTTAGTCCCAAGACTCCGTGGAGTAGGAGCCCTGTTCGAGCTTGTGGGGTCCTCGTCCAGGAAGCGGTCTAGTTTCCTCCGGTGGGTGTCTGCAGTCCCGAGTTGGGAATTGGTGAACATTGACTGCCTTTTGCAGGTTAAGAGGTTTGCATAGCAGATCAGCTGTAACTTCGAACCAGCCTGAAGCCGAACTGAAAAGTGGATGCTGTTTCTCTTAAAGGTGCTGAATGCTCGAGGTGGACTGTGGCCAAATATTCAGGGACCTGTTTGACACCTGGAGCCAGTTGCCTTGTTTAGGCCAAGTTGTCAGCCAGCTGGAGGTGTTCACTAGCCCAAAGAACTGAACTTTGCCAGAAGTGTTTATCTGACCTTGGGCTCATGCCAAACCGGCCCAAGCCATCTATTCCTGCACCAGTTACTGTTTTCTCAGCGAGAGACCAGCTTGGGATCCAGCCCCTGCGCAGCAAGGCATCAGGTTGCTGCCACCTGGAGGGAGAGGCTGTGAAGCAGAGCTGAGTCATTTCACCCAGCTTCCCATGCTCATCAGTGCTCTGCAACGGTATTTATTTCGCCAGGCCATCTTCTGCCTGCTGGTGTTGTGACTAAACTCAGGGTTGCTCCCTGCAACACGTTCCTAAATCATTCCATAGTATCTTCTGATTTCATTTAGTGTGTTTGCAGGATTTCAGTGGACTCGGCCAACTGGCTGAGGATACAGTTAGTCAAGATCTTTGTTTGTGCATGATTAACCATCTTTCCTTCCATCAAGGGCCCAACAACAGCCGCAACCCTAGGCACCGTTCTGGCTAGCCACCAACACTATGGGTACCCAACAGTTAGAGACTGTTACAAAGGGACTAAAAGCATGCAAAAGCATCCTGGCTTAATCCAGTAAAGAAATCATTCATCTAGATTTGCCCCTTCCCTTGTTCACATCCCCTTAATAAATTCAGATTTGTTGTTTCACTGTTGAACTGATTCACAAATATCTCATTGCCTGGTTTTAAGGTTAATGTGTCTGGGGAAAATATTTGAAAGTGCATGCCTTTTTACTGTTTTCAGGGGCTCCAGGGTGTTTGCGAAGACCAGACCCTGGTGGTAAGTGCAGGTGAGTGTGATATTATTAATGTTCATTGCTAACTGTGTGTTGACTGCTGTGAAGGGCTGTTTCCACATTGCAATTCTACGTGGACACTAGGCGGGCTTGTGGGTAGTTGTAGCTTCCCAGAGGGCTATACCAGGTTAGGTAGATACCACCACATACTTTACTCTTGGTGGAGGCACCATTTCATTGTAGTTACTGAGGGTAGGGGACCCAGTAATTATTAAGTTTGAACACAGGCCTCTCAACCTGTTGTCAGAAGTACAGGCAGGGTGATAACCCTAGAGATAGCGCCACCTAGGGGTTACATCATGGAGGCACCACTGGGATTAATGGCCCCAGTGACCCAAAATTGAAAACTGCAATTACTGTCTAAACAGGTATAAAATTGAAAATGGAGCCATTTCCAAGGGTCAAGCTTGAGATTCCGCCTCACAAAATGACTGTACACCACTTAATGGAGTGATGTGAGGCAGAAGAAGTTGATTCCACCATGCCATAATGTTGTTGGATATCCCTCTAAGCACTTCTAAAGCTGATATAGCAGAAATAGTGAACAAAGTTGAGGGTTTAGGTCCCATCACTGTACATGGGCGGAATGCTGATTTATTTGTGCAGACCATAGTAGCTCTAGTGGAGTGTAATGCCCAGTTCAAGATGGAAAGAGTGCCCCCTGTCATTATCACTGAGGGATCCCAGGTGGGTTGGAGAGTCATTACTATGCACAGTGGGCGTCCTCCACTGGGGTCACCCAAAGTGGACGGGTTGAAGAGAAGCTGGGAAAGTTGTTCAGCCGAGGGTACACCTTTGAGGATTTAAACGGGCATTAGATAGTCCTGGGTGGGCCACTCCTGTGAATTCTTCCCTGACTATCACGCCTTTGCCTATACCATCCCACAGGCAGTGTTTCCTATGGTAATGCCTTCTGTGAACTTGGACTCTTTTTATTTATTTATTTATTTACAATTTACCTCTAAGCTACAGACCCAGAAGGAGCTATGATCCTCCCTCCCTTGGAGGTACATCCTCCGACCCCACGATCACCAGCCAGTCCATCCCGGGTTCCCCTTGAATTCCCCTCTGCAGCAGGGGTAGGAAAAGGAGTTCTGGCGTACTGCTCCCTGGTGCGTCAGATGTAGTGTCGAGGAGGACCCACTGGGCGATCGGATCATCATGGGTCCTGTCAGGTCCCGGAATTTTCCTCCATTTTCTCACACCCACATCCAGAAATGGGTGGGAAGGCTATCTCCACCTCCAGCGGAGGAAGCTAATAGCCCTGAATGTGGGCCAATCCCTGTGTGGCTGTGCGGCTGTGCCAACCCCAGCTGCCACTAGGTGTCAGTCTACAGCATGCAGCGCAAATCCCCCACTCCGAGGAAGGACAACAGTCCTCCAGGCGCTCTATCCCTCCTCCCCAGCCGACCCCTAAGTGACACGAGTCTGTTCCTGAACCCGGGTCCCTGGCGCGGTGCAAGGTAAGGCATCCAGCACCTCAACCCTCAGCGCCACCAGGCCAGCTATGAACTTGGACTCTTACCAGAGGCTCAGGCTATTTTCAGGTACTGTTCCCACCACAGGGAAGATGACTTAGAAACCTGGATGAACTATGCATCCCCATTAGTGCAAGAATAGCGATGCTCAGGGGTGAAAAATGAAAAAGGCTTATGGAGAGTTTAAGGGGCCTCTGCACTTGAAGCAATCTAATTTCTGAGGTCCACAAACCTGGATGCCTCTGCCAATGAATACCTGTCTGCATTAGAGGAGTGTTTGGTAGTACTAAGTCAGGGTAGGATTTGATGTGGAAGTTCAAATCCACAAAGCAATGGAAAAATTAATGCTTGTCAGCATATGTGACCAAACTAGAGACAGCCCTTCAAAAGCACACTGCAAGGGTGGTATACCACCAGTGAACTGAACCGAGTGAGGCTAGAAAATATTCTTAAGTCGACACTACTCTAAGCGTGCTCATGCTAAAGTTAAAATTTCAGGATCAAAAGACAATCCCCTGCATACTGCTGGTTAATGAAAGAAATCTGAAGCAGAGACCAAAGATGATTGTTGAGACCCATATGCTGGCGTTGCTCAAACTGCTCCTGCAGCTGAGAAACCTAATGAAACAATACAGCCCTTGATTCTCAACAGATTAGTGACTTGTTAAAAGACCTAAAAGAGCTGTTAGTCAGTACCCAGAATACTGCAGAAATGGTGAAAAGCCACATGAACTGTGCTTCCAATGCTGAGGCCACCGCACAGCTCAGCCTGCTGTAAAGGGCCAGTGCCCAAGTTACTGAAACTAGATCAGGCAGTGATATAATGGAAGAAATGAGAGAGTTGCGAACTATGGTGCGGGGATCTCATTCACTCATCCCATCAATCAGTGCCTTGGAGAAAGTATGGTGGAACTGAATTGAATCTAGGCCTAAAGAAGAGTGCCAGCCTGTACCATTTGATAACTACAAACAGAAGACCCTGCTTGGCCTTCTGAGCCCAGCACTCAAATATTCTGTTACGGTGTGGAGAAGATGGGCACCAAAAGATCTTGTTGTGCTCCTGAGGATCTACGCAGAGTAACTGCCAAACTGTTAACCAGGTTCATCAAAGTAATATAAAACCACAGTATGGCCACCCACAAGTCTTTTCATCTAAGGCCACTGTGCAGAGACCTGCCAAGACTGCTCCTCCAGACTGGTCAGAGATGGTAGGCCCTTCTATGGAGATCATAGTGCACATTGATGATATCCGGCCCCAGCCATACTAGACAGCGGATCGCAGGACACTATAATATTTAAAGATTGGTATGACCAACACTTCTCTGATTGCCCTCTACAACCCCTAGATGGACTGCACATATGGGATTTAGCGATAAATCCTACCCTTACCTTGGTTCCCTATATGGTTGTCTTTTCTTCCACCGTGGTGGCGTGGATGAGCCCGTGGAGACCCTGACTTTGGTCACCCACCAATGGGCCTATATGATGGAATCCTTTATTGATCGGCACTAATGTACACATTTTGGCCAATTAGCCCAGATGTGTCAGGAAAGGCAAGCCGAAAGACTGGACGAGCATTACACATGCATGCCATGGTGCGAAAAGCAAATGAGATGCAGATGCAGGTCAAAGAGATGGACAAGGATGAGCCAATGGGAAGCATGTAAAAAGGATCCAGTGCCTCTTGTTTTGCCACCCAATGCACAGTGCAGTATCAGCAGTGAAGTGCATATGCAGAAAGATGTAACAAACAAGATTCTTATGCTAGATGCCCCAGAGGAGGAAAGCTGCCAGATGGGCTCCTACTTACCCAGTTTGCGACCTGTCAGGCTCATGCCTATGACAGGAGGTAGTAGTGTAACTTTGCAATGTAACTGACAGAGACACTAAAAGTCACTCAGGGCAGTACCCTGACTAAGGTATATTGTGCAGATACTGCTGTGTTACCAAGCATGTGCCGTACAGAGGAGGATTGTGAAGTGATTCCAGACCTGTTGATTTTGGAGACTCCCCATTCCCAAGGTGGAAAGATAAAGTCAGCTGTAAGCTAGCACAGCGAGTAAAGTATTTTCATTAAAGGAATGGGACATTGGATGTGTCACAGGTGCTGAGCACCATATCAGGCTTCATAATGAGAGGCCATTTCGAGAAAGGTCACGTAGATTGGCACCTGTGGACATTGATGATGTTCAACGCCACCTCAAGAGATGTTAGCAGCTGGAATCTTCCAAGAATCCCGCAGCCCTTATGTCTCCCCACTGTGGTAGTTCGAAAGAAAATGGCTTGGTAAGAATGTGCATGGATTACAGGACACTTAACTGAAGGACCATACCAAATCAGTATATGATACCTCGCATCCAGGATGCCCTTGTCTGTCTTAATGGAAGTCAGTGGTTCTCCATCTTAGATCTCAGAAGCGGTACTACCAAATCCCAATGGCATCAGAATATCGAGAGAATACTGCTTTTATCTGTCCTTTGGACTTTTACAAATTTCTGCATATGCCCCAAGGCATCTCTGGATCGCCAGCTACCTTTCAGAGATGAACGGAGAGAGCTGTAGGAGACATGAACCTCCTTGAATACCTAGTTTATTTGGACAATGTCATCCTATTTGGCAACATGCTGAAGAGCATGAGGCTCGTCTGTTCAAGGTCTTGGACTGGTTAGAAGAATCTGGATTAAAATTATCCATTGACAAGTGCCATTTTTTCATCAATCTGTACAGTAGGGCCACATTGTATCTTCTGAAGGCATCCAGACAGATCCGAGCAAAGTAGAAGCCTTAACTACCTGGCCAAGGCCTAACAACCTTAAAGAACTTCAAAGATTCCTAGTCTTTTGTGGGTCTTATCGCACGTTGTTAAAGATTATACCCAAGCAATTCGCCCACTGTTAAATCTGACCCAAGGGTATCCCCTACCAATCAGAAGTACAAAAGGTGCTGTAAAAGAAGGTGATAAAGTCTACTTCAAGCCTAATGAACCATTCAGAGCCAGGTGGACCCTTGATTGCAACACAGCATTCTATGACATCATGCACCAGCGTACATATGCTCCAATACTCGCCTATGCAAATCCTACTAAACTGTATGTACTACACACAGATGCCAGCCTGAGTGGACTTGGAGCTGTGCTTTATCAGGAATATAAGGAAGGATTACGCCCAGTGGCGTTGCCAGTACAAGCTTGGTTCCATCTGAGAAAACTATCCTGTACATAAACTTGAATTTCTCACTTTGAAATGGGCAATAGTAGACCAGTTACATGAATATTTATATGGCACCAAAATCCTGGTAAAACAGACAATAACCCCTCACATATGTCCAAACCTCAACCAGTTAGATGTCACGGGCACAGGTGGTTGTCAGCTCTCTCAATGTATGACTATTCGGTGGAGCACCATTTGGGCCTCAGTCACGTTGATGCCAATGCTCTATCTGAAGGCCTGCTTTCTGAGTGGATGAGAATGTCAGAACAATCCATAAGGGCCCTGTGCAAAAATATGACCAGGATGAACACCCATCTGCTGCCACTGTGAACTGCCTAGTTGATTGCTTGGGGTCTCCAGATACTTGTGCTCCAGTAGCTTATTGCAACTTTGCAGCTTTGGAGCTGAACACCCTGCCTCAGCTCAATCCAGCATACATTCAAAGGGAACAGTATCATGAGCCTATGATCAAACTTGTGCTAAATGCCACAAACAAAGGAAAGATGTTTCTAAACTACGATCCAATGATCAGAAACAACTTTACTGTTCAGACAGGGGCCTAGACTTAAACTGTGAGATAAACTACTCTACAGAGAGATGACAGATGAACAAGGAAAGTTACTAAAAAGCTGATGGTATTGCCTTCCAAGTTTAAACATGGAGTCCTGAGAGCACTCCACGACCAGATGGGACATTTGGGTAGTGAGAGGACAGCCGACTTAGCTAGAGACCGTTCTACTGGCCCAAAATGATGTGGATGTGGACCAGTATATCAAAACTTGCAGCCGATGCCTCCAAAGAAAGGCCCAGCCACAGAGAGCAGCACCCTTTGTTAACATCGCCACTAGTGAACCCATGGAGCTTGTATGTACTGACTTTTAAATTTAGAGCCCAATGCCAAAGCATTGAAAATTTACTTAGTAGTAACAGACCACTTCATTTGCTATGCATAAGCCTATCCAACAAAGGACCAGAAAGTAGCCACCATAGCCAAGGTGCTTCTTGAAAATTTTTCTTCCACTACGGTGCCCACAGCGGATCCATTCTGACTAGAGAATGGACTTTGACTGTTTAATCAAAGAAATGTTATCACTCTGGGTGTGAGAAAGTCAAGGACTACTCCCCATCACCCGCAAGGTGATCCAGTAACCTGAAAGGTTTAATCTGACATTACTGGACATGTTAGGTACCCTTCACCCAAAGGACAAGCCAAGGTGGAGCCAACAAATAAATACTTTGGTGCAGCTTATAATTGCACTCACAATGATGCAACCGGTTTTCACCGTATAAACTGACGTTTGGTCAGGAAGCATGCTTACCTGTAGATATTTGCTTTGGAGTTTCCCAGATGGAATTCAGGCTGACAACTATTTGCAATATGTTCACAAACTCAAAGCACAACTCAATCATTGTACAGAGATTGTGCCATAGATCAAGTAAGGTGTGCAGAAAAAATAAAGGTAAAAAAGGGGGCCAGCAGCCTTATCTGCCATTATATTCTATGCTTCTGTTTCTATTGTTCGGTGTTGTCTGTCCTGATTTGGACAGACTGACCCTGTAGCTGGGAGGAGAAAGGGAGCATTGCTATTAGTACTGCTCTGAGCTCCAGGAGGCCGATGTGTTCTAGTTACTCCTGTGGGCTTCATGTGCCACTCACTGTGAGGTCCTGCAGGTGGGTGTTCCACCCCAGGAGTGAGATCTGTCGTAAGAATACTTGTTGGTGATTGTTGAAGGAAGGGAATGCCCTCTCTGATGCTGCGTTCTTCCTTACACCACTGTAATGATTCCATTATAGCTTCTGTCACTGGCACTAGCTTTGAAAGTGGATCCTATCTCTGGAACCAGTCATCCCTTAAGTGGTACTGGGTATCTCTCTCATTTGGAACCTGACCCATAGACACACAGCCGTGGATCCAGC